>CM065475.1:19903718-21208718 GCA_032872505.1 Leptopilina syphax
ATTTTTTTTTGCTTAAACCTTTCATTTTGGGGTCAAAATAAAGTGCCTAAATTTGGTACTTCGAACTCCGTCGGGAAAACAAAAAATTTTTGCAAAATAGGTGCAAAAAATCATTTCTTTGAAAATTACCGGTTTCCATTACATTTAAGGGTAAAATAATGATTTTTTTTTAAAAATGACCAACAGATGACTTAAAGCTGACTAAATCCCTGACAATTGGCGACAAAGAAAAATAAAATAGCTTTAATAGTTTTAGAGAAACAGTCTCTCAAAGTTGACCCTTTTTGAGGTTAAATTGCAAACATTCTGTTTTTCGCAAATAACTATACGTTTTTGTTATGTTTTTAATGTAAACATCCCAATAGGAAAAAGACAAAAAAAGTTGAGCGAACTACATATTTTCCGCATGATAATTTCTGCAGCGTCGGTAAGTATACGAACTAAGAGCGAACTACATATATGTAGTTCGCTTAACGCTCCGTAGGAGGTGTTGTTTTAAACTCTCTCGCAACTAACATGAAACTTTAAAAGTATATAAGGAGGCAGCATTCTCACGAATATTTGTGGAATTTTATTCTGACCGTCCTCTCCTATTTTTGCACTGATGGATGTGAGGTAAATAATTTTTAGACTCTGAACGAAAGGGTTATTCACATTTCGATGTGATAGAAAATAACCCAATGGGAAGTAAACGATTGGTTCAATAATGGGCCATGCTTGGCGAACTCCGTTCCATTATTGGAACATTAATGGCAACCATCATTGGACCACCAATGGTTTAAACTTGGGATGATCACGCTACTGCCAATGATCGGTAGCCAAGCATCGGGACAATATTAGTTGCCAAGGACAAGCGCCGCCAGAGTGCATGCTAGTGATTTCTTCTCGCTTGTGACCTGTTACACTGGCTTTATAAGTACCTGCTCCTCTCACGCAAAGACATTCACAGTTATCCCTCCACTGTGAGATACGGTGAGGGAATTTTTATCAGTCTTTCACCTTTGTTTTACACAGGTGAAAAATTTAATTAATATGTTCTATTAATTTAAAAAAATATATATTTTTGAAAAATATATTTTTTTAAAATAAATTTTAATTAGTAATTAAAAAAAATCAATTTTCAAAACCTTGGTTTTTTGTTGGCTGCCAATAAAAAATCAAGCTTTTGAAAATCGATTTTGTTTCCTTAGCAATTCCTTGGCAACTAATATTGGCCCGATGCTTGGCTACCGATCATTGGCAGTAGCGTGATCATCCCAAGTTTAAACCATTGGTGGTCTAATGATGGTTGCCAATTGTTTTGCCAAGAAAAAACCATTGGGCACCAAGCATGGCCCATTATTGAACCAATCGTTACCATTGGCAACTTCCCGTTGGGAATAACCATTTCTCTAAAATAATTAATTAAAAAATAAATTAATTACCAATGCTTAAAATCTCTAGTTACGGCACTGAACTAAAACATATGTGTAGTGGTTATTAATTCCGAATGCGTTAAGCGGTGTGACTTTAATCCAGCGGGACCCAGGTTCGCTCCCCGCTACCCCCCAAGATTTTTTCGGTGAAATTGCGTTATCGTTTTAAGGTTTATATAGATTATAATTGTTTATACTAATAAAAAATCTTTGTTTCAGTGTTAAGGTTAATAATAGTGCATTAAAAAAATGAAAGTTGTTTGAAAACAGTAAATATTTAGGATATTCGAATTTAGAATTTTTTTAAACAAATTAAAAATCAAAAAGTAATGTAGAAAATTACATGTAATAATTTACTATTTACCTTATTTTTATATAATAATTCAACTAATTAATTAAAAATTATAAAATATTATATAATTTTTTATTCTATTCCATTTATTATGGGACGCATGATTATTCCCCAAATGTCATTTTTCCGAAATGTCATTTCACCGAATTGCACTTTTGCGAATAGTCATTTTTGCAAAAAGCCAATTTTGCAAATTGTCACTTTTGCGAATAGTCATTTTTGCGAAAAGCCAATTTTGCGAAATGTCACTTTTGCGAATTGTCATTTTTGCGAAAAGCTATTTTTGCGAATTATCATTTTTGCGAATGGCCATTTTTTCGAATTGTCAATTTTCCGAAAAGTCATTTTTGCGAATCGCAATTTTTACGACTTGTCAATTATTCGAAAAGTCATTTTTGCGAAAAGTCATTTTTACGAATTGTCATTTTTGATAAATGTCATTTTTGCGAATTGTCACTTTTGCGAATCGACATTTTTACAAATCGCCATTTTTGCGAATCGCCATTTTTACGAATTGTCAATTTTTCAAAAAGTCATTTTTGCGAATTGGCATTTTGCGAAAATTCCTATAGTAAATTTGTATGCATATATAGATTCACTATAGGAATTTTCGCAAAAATGACAATTCGCAAAAATAACTTTTCGAAAAATTGACAATTCGTAAAAATGGCGATTCGCAAAAATGACTTTTCGGAAAATTGACAATTCGTAAAAATGACCATTCGCAAAAATGACAATTCGCAAAAATAGGTTTTCGCAAAAATGACAATTCGCAAAAGTGACATTTCGCAAAATTGGCTTTTCGCAAAAATGACTATTCGCAAAAGTGCAGTTCGGTAAAATGACATTTCGGAAAAATGACATTTGGGGAATAATCATGCGTCCCATTTATTATGTATATATTATAATGGATACAGAAATTATCCAAAAATATTTTTTATTGAATTTCTTTAATGCTAAATAGAAATTTTATATTAATTGCATGAAATAAATGTGTTAACTACAGTAAATCTTAATATTAAACAAATTTTTATTATTTCAAAAGAATTAATTTGTCTAGTTTTTCTACAGAACCGTTGAACAGAATTTATAAAGTTGGGCTAGATAATAACTTGATGAAAAAAGCGTGACACTCCGTTCCAGTTATTAGCCAGTTGGCTTGTAAAGTAACTAGACAATTCCAAGCGCGACTGGACAGTTCCTTTATAATAACTAGGACAAATTTCTACTACACCAAAAAAAATTTCAATGGTATTATTAAACAAGAGCCTATAGTCAAAACCAACCTAGTAAAATTAGTAAGGATTCCTGACCAACTCAACCCTGTATCCATAGTTAAATCTGTAATTCACAACTTTATCAATATGACCCTGAATTCCCTAGTCAAATCAACTACGAAATTTGGTCATTAGGACTATTTATGATTTATATCAACTTGGACTTGCATGAAGGATTCTTTAATGAAATCTCATGATTAAAATGTTCACAACTTCTAATGAATAATAGTGATAATAATTAAATTGCCTTTTATTTTTTGTAAATATATTTGAATCTTACGGTCTGCGCATGCGTTCGATTCTATTTTGCCGGCGTTGGCTTTTCCAGTGTTAACAGTGTTTATATTTTCCAACGGCTGCAACGGTAATGAAACGTGATTTTATAAATTGATTTTTTCCGTCCACTGGTTCTTTTGTGCTTAAAAATGAGTTCAAAAATTTCAGAATTGTTAACTTCCTGGGGGCTTTCAGAAGAAATAATTCAGCTTTTTGAAGGTAAGCTTCCTAAATTTTATCAGTCAATTCTTGAAGAAATTTTTAGGTTAGATTTCCATCTAAAAATGTTGACGCACGTGGCTTTATATTTTAATCTAAAATATTGCGAGTTTAAAAGTTTTCGATTTCAATAATACGTATTTTTAAAATATATTTTCTTTATTTTATGTTAATCTTAGATCAAGAAATTGATGAATTTGTTTTGAGACACTTAGACAAAGAGAAAATACAGTCTATTTTCAAAGGCAAACCTTTTGGTCAACAAATCAAGTTTGAAAGTTATTTAACAAAATATTTGGAGAATTCGGACTTACAACATAAGGTTTTTATATTGTTATATTTTAGTAATAAAAAATGAAATATTAAAAAAGTGTTTTAATCTAACAAATTTAAACTTATAAGATTAGATTTTTTAATTACGCATGATTTTTATTTTTCTGTCGGTCTGTGTCTAATATAAATACTTTTTAAATAAATAAAAAAATTAATAAATAAATGAAAAAAATAATCAAATTAAATGTCTTAATGCATAATAATTTTAATGTTTAGGTTGTATCTTCTGAAGATAAAGTAAATAAACTTTTATTTGACGATGATATTTTAACAATAGGTAAGCACGAGTTATTAGAAACAAATTACAGAGTTTTATCAGCAGAAGAGTCAATCGAAGAAAAATCAGATTTAATTTCTAAAGAAATTTCTATTGAACAGACATCTCAGGTAAATATTAAATGGAATTTACATATTTTTTATAATTTGTACAAATTTAATCTATAATTCAAACTTTATTTTCTTGCAGTCGACTATAGAAAATCATAATAATAATTGTATAAATGTGGATAAAAATATTCTACGATGTGAATTTGTCGATGTGAACGAGGATCAGGTATAAAACTTTATTTAATAACATTCAATTTCAAATATACAATTTATTAAATTCCTAAACAAATAAATTTAATGTTTAGGCTTTAAAACAACTGTTAAAAACAACAGCAACAGGCAAAATTCTATTAAGTAAAGAAAAACTCGATAACTGTGAACGTGGAAAACTATCAAACATTATCATTGAGCATTTGCTTTCTTCTTCTGAAAGGTATATAAAATAATATTTTAATAATTTATAATTATTTCTCCTGATTTTATATAATAAATATAAATTTCTTAATGCGCATTATTATCGTCTTTCAGAATATCCAGAGAAGAATTTTCGTTCTGGTCTGTGCAAATTTGTTCCGTTTTTAAATTTGAAAACCCGTCAACATATTACATTCCTGCAAAAGCTCCTATCACAAAAACGGCACGTGGAAAGTTATACAATTCGTATACAAAAATTAAGAAGTTTTTGAAAAAACAAACGATTCCTGATAAAGATGAAGTTGGCCCTTCAGAACCAGAACAAAGTGCAGAACTTTTACGAAAAGTAAATAAACTACGAACAATTACGCCTGAAAGTCCATTTTTACTGCAATTATGGACAGAGACATTTCTAAATAGAGATCGCGGAATTTCTATTGATCAGTATTTTAATACTTATCCTGTTTTAAAAACGAATCTTGGCGTAGAGTTGGTTAGTATCTAGAATAAGTATATATAGATTAATTAATTTATTCAGTCTTTATTTTATAGATCAAAATTGATTTTGAGCTGACCTTGGAAGGCAAATATGATTCTATTGCAATCAGCTGGCCTGAAATAGCAAAGAGAATTGTTTTTTTTGCTATTAAAAGTAAAATTTGTGAAGAACTTATCAGCAAGTCAAGCGGTATTTATTGAAATCAGATTTGAATATTATACTTCAATTTCATAAATAGATATATTAAAATGTTGTTTTTTTTTCGAATTATATTTTTGTACAGATATTCATTCCGAAGATCTAGCATTTTTTTTATTGCCCTATTTATTCAAAACTACAATTGTCACGGGTAATAAAACTACATCAACAAAAGTAAACAGAAAAAGTATTAAAGGGAAAAATAAAGAAAAAGTTTTATCTTGGAGACCTTCGAAGGTGGAAATTGCTAAGGGGTTCATTCTCAAAATAAATGTGAGTATATATTTCAAAATCTTGACAAAATATTAAAATCTTTATTTAAAAAAATGAGTTTTGTAAAGTATAATTTTAAATTTATTAAATATTTGAATTAAATTACGGAAAAGTTCAGAAAATCAAAAATCTTGTTTAAATAAAATATACTTTAAATAATTATATTTCAGACTCTACAAGAGCTAGAAGAAGCCATTGAATCCCGCAGAACACTCTTCGCCAATTACGGTTTGACTCTACAACCTCAGATTATCGTCATTGGAAATCTACAAAATTGCCAAATATATGTTTATATAAACGGCCATAAATATCAAATGGTGAATCTGATGGGAGCAGTCGAATTTTGTTTCATGTCGTTCTACGCTTTAAATGCACAATACCCTGCGGACTGTAAGATAATTTGGCATTTTCTGGAAAGATACGTCTTCAAAGTCAACTGTGATGAAAGCAACAATGATAATTTACCTAGTTCCAGTTCCGTATGGTCTGACTTGCAAGGGGTAAATATTAATGAAGCATCTAGTGATTCAAACGAGACTGATAGTGAAGCAGAAGAAGACTAAAGACTGATAATCTATAAGTTGACGTCGAGATATTTATTATTTTTGTTTATCTTTCGATATTTCGTTTAATTACGTTATTGTTTGCATTTCAATATTTTATATTGAATTTATGTTTTCATTTAAATTTTAACGCTTTATCTATTTAACTTTTTCGTTATTTCAAAGGAGCATTGAGAACATTATTGCAAAATGTTTACCAAATGCACTGTTTGTTCGAAACTAGTGCCTTCTCGTCAAATTTTACTACATATGAAATTTATCCATAATGTCAGTTCTTTCAGAAATTATAAATGTACAGTCGAGTTTTGTGAGCGTTTATTCTCAGATAGAAAATCAATGAATAAACACATGAGAGTGGCACATAATAACCAATCTTATACTTTGCAACTTGTTAATGAAGTAGGAAATAGTTCAAATTCGATCAATGATTTAGAATCGAATAAAGTTTCAGATTTAACAAAAACGGATTCCGAAAGTTTAAATATATGTAACAGCAATGTAAGCGAAATTCACGTTTCAGAAGAATCAAAACTACAATTGAAAGTTATGGAAATTATTTCATCTTTTAATTCCGATCCTTCTGTGACTAGAATTCAGGTACAACGAATTGTCTCGTCATTCGAATCATTTTTAAATTGCGACTTTTTAACTAACATGAAATCTGAAATTTTAAGCTTAGAATTAGATAGTGAGAAACAAAAAGTTGTTGAAAAATTAGACGCATTTCAAAAATCTTTCACCGAAGTGAACACAGATTATAAAAGATTAAAAATGTTAGAAAGTATAGGTAGCTTAATTAAACCTCAAAAAATTTTATTTAATACGGAAGATGATATAGATAAATTCGGAAATTTAAAGATTCGACAAAAATTTGGTTACATTATACCATTAGATGCAGTACTAAAAACATTTTTAGAGTTACCAACTGTTTTCGACTCAGTGCAAAATTATTATTTGAATTTGATTAACCAAAAAGAAGACAGAGTTTACAATATCGTGCAAACGAATTTTTGGAAATCGAAACTTGAAACGAATTCGGATAAAATTATATTTCCATTATTTGCTTATGAAGACGGCTACGAGACAGGAAATCCGCTAGGGTCACACGCTGGTGTCTATAACTTAAATGCAATTTACATTATTTTCCCATGTCTGCCAGTTGAGTTTCGCTCCAAATTAGACAATATTTTTTTGGCTCAGTTATACCATGCAGATGATGGTAAAGACACAGATAAAAAAATCATTTATGGTAAATTGATTGATGACTTGAATAAATTAAATTCTGAAATTTGTGTCAAAGGCAAAAAATTCCGTGTATATTTCAAGTTAATATTAATTTTAGGAGACAATTTGGCTCTAAATGATATGTTAGGATTCGTTAAAGGGTTCAATGCAAAGTATTTTTGCAGATTTTGCCGCGCTTCGAGCGATAAAACCTGTAAAATGTGTTCCGAAATTTCCTCATTATTAAGAACAAAAATAAATTATCAAAATGATATTAAAATTCAAAATCCGAAAACTACTGGTGTCCACTCCTCATGTGTATTCAATGATCTTCTTGATTTTGATGTGGTTGAAAATTATTCTGTCGATATCGTTCATGAAATATTAGAGGGAATATGTCGTTATGAGTTAATGTACATTTTACACGAATTTATATTTAAAAAGGAGTTTTTCACAGTAAACGTATTAAATTGGCGAATAAGATGCTTCAGATTTGATGACAACGAACCCCCATTATTTACGGAACAAAATTTGAAATCAATGACTACGAAAATGACTGCATCTGAAATGATGGGTCTTGTTCTCAATGCTCCTCTAATTTTTGGTGACTTAATAAAAGATCAAAGTAATAAGCACTGGAAGTTGTTTAAGCTGCTTAGAAGTATACTTATATTGTCTATAAAAAATAGTATTACCACTTCGGATATTCAAAATATGAAACACCTCGTTACTGAACATCACAAGTTATATGTTGAATTATATGGGTATACATTGAAACCTAAGCATCATTTTTTATTGCACTACGCTCTAATAATGGAGGTAGTTGGCCCCCTTAGAAATTTGTGGACAATGAGACTGGAAGGGAAGCATAGACCATCCAAAATTTACGCTAAAGTAAACTACAATCGCAAAGATCTTTGTTATTCGATAGCCTTAAAAAACCAATTAAACTTATGTGATGTTTTTTTAAAAAATAAATCTTGCCAAATTCATATGCCGATATTTGAACCAAACTTGAGAAATTTGTATTTTTCCGAAAAAATTTTGTTACCAAATCGTGGTATAAATTTCGATAGTATCGATTATTTGATTATTAACGGATGTAAATATGTCGAAGGATCAGTTATACTTGTTAGTAACGACAAACAACTTCCAACTTTTGGAGTTATAGAAAAATTGTTTTTTAAGAATAAAACTAAAGGTTCTGATGCCAAAGATTTCACAGTAATCTTAAGTACTTTTGAAAGTTTGTACTTTGATGAACATTTGCAATTATACTGCGTACCTGATGGAGAAAACAGTTCTCTAATATTAGATGTAGACGAAGTTATTCGTAAAAATAATAACAAACTTTTGAAACGTGTGTACATGCCCAATGGATATTTCTATGTTAACTTTTATAAAATTTAATTTGTATTAGGTGTTTTTGTAATAAATTAGTTTTTGAAAACACCATTTAAAGTTGTTTTGATATTTATTATTATAATTATAATAAATTAATTTTCCTAATATATTTATTGTTAAAAAATAATATATAAATATTATATATTAATATATTATTAATTAATAATAATTAATATTAACAATTAATAACTATTAAAATAAAAAAATATAATTTTTTTTAAAAATATTATATTAATATTAATATTATTATTAATAATATTAATAAATATATATTATATATATTATATTAATAAATATTATATTAATATTATATTTTATTACCAATTTTATATTAATATTATATTTTATTACCAATATTATATTAATAATATAATATTCTATTGATTATATTATGAGAATTAATATAATACTTTATTTTACTTTGAAATCTATTCTAGTGTCATTAAAAAATTTATTTCTTAACTGCGAGTGTTAGTATAGTGGTTAGCGTTCCGGATTTCAAATATGCGTATATGATAAAGTTAGGTGTTCGCGCCCCGTCTGCGTTAAATATTTATTTATAAGTTTGCGTTAATTCTAAGCTATTTGTGTATAAAATGTGTCCAAATGTGTTATGTGTCTTGAGTCGGAGTTTGTGCGAGTAATTAATTAATATTTTTACATTTTAAATTAATGTTTCACTTTTTTGATAAATATTAAAATAAAAACCTTGAAGTTATGAATGACAAATAACTAGGATACAAGGTTCACCTATTACTATTATCCATATCAATTTGACTACTTTTCATTACTATATGAACCAGGATTATTGGTGACATTAGCTAAATTACCTAGTCAATTTGACTATTTTTCCTGGTTATATGGACTAATTTTCCTGGTCACTTTAACTATGCTTGAATCTTATTACTTTGACCAGGATGCCATAGTTGGCTCCTCTCGTAACTAGGAAACCTAGTCAATTCCTGGTATACGTGTCCTAGGCATTTTTTTCGGTGTAGGGTTGTTATGAGTTCGTGGCACCTTTGAGATAAAAACATTCTAATTTTCTTTAACGAATAGTCATTATGCAACGAAATAAAACAATAATTTTACAAAAAGTAGAAAACATCTATAGTTGGCCACAACAGATCCCAATGGGAAATCTCTGTACAATGCCAACAGTGACAAATGGCGCAGTACAGAACCATTTGTTCTTCCAGCATTTTGCCAAGTCTTGGCAGGGTAATCTTGTCGCAAGACAGAATAAATGTTTTCGCCATAGTAATGCCAAATCTTGGCAATAATACTTCGGCTTAGTACTGTAAATATGTTTTTAAGAACTTAATTTCAAAATTCACAAGTTGAATAATTTTTTTTGTTAATTATTCATTGAAAAAAAATTCAATACTAAATTAATAATTTATCGTTAGTTAAAATATTTGTAGTCATATTCTTATATTAACTAAAGTTTTAGTAGAATGAATTAAAATTGTGAAGTTGAATATACTTTTTATTTTTTAAGATGGTTAAAATGACTTTTGTTGAATTTACTTTGTACTTGATTTTGATAACTATATAGTGAGAGCTGGTAAAGCGAACTACATTGGACAAGTTAAACAAATTTAATAAAATTAACACAAGCTTCTTGGTAAAACCAACCATCTTGTTAGGTTGTTATTGTTTTCATTCACATTTCACAAAAAGTAACCTCACTTTTTTGTCATTTTTTAATTATATGCAAATCTCAATTTTGAGTATGATTGATTATATATTCTTCTGGTAAATATTTAAACAATGTTCTTATGTATAAAAGTCTCATTTTTGTTTTAATGGTGTAATGTAATTATTCGGTACTTATTTTTCCATTTGGCATTATATTGTTATTCATAATAGTAAATTTTTTTAATAAACTAATTTGGCAAATAATTTTGTAAAATCTGTTTATTTAAATGAAAAGTTGGAATATAAATTTTATATAAAAATTCAGGAATTTTATTCATTAAGCTTAAATTTATTGCACTAATCTTTCATTTATATTAAAAATTAATTTTTAAATGATTCCTTATATTTTAATATTCTTCTGTAATATATATTAAATATAATGTATATTACAATATACTATTGTTGCAATTACAATATCCCACTTTCAAGTTACAGAGCATATTTTCATACTTCCTTCGTATGTATGTATATTTCTAACTTTCCATTCATGAGCCTCTGTGGCACAGTTGGTAGAGCATCCGCTCCTAGCAGCGTCTTGCGTTCGAGACCTCATGATGGTAAATATTCAGGTAAAAAGAAAAACAAATTTTCTTCGACAAGTATTAACATTCCAAACATACATGACATGAGAATAGCATGAAATTCTTTTTTTTTTAATTTATAAATTTTTTTTATAAAAATAAAAGTAAAAAAAAAACTTTTTTTTTAATAAAAGTAACATCGGCGTGACACTAAAAATACGTATTCACCTGTACTACCGCAACACTAACATTCTGCATTGACGCCAGTACTGAATTAGTACCGATTGTCAGTACAGAACATTGTCTACATGCCGACGTTATATCTGTATTGCACCATACTGAAATTCAGTGTAGCCCCGATACTGCCAACGCTGGTATAGTACTGCGCCCGTGGTGCATTTCCCATTGGGATACGGTAGTCGGCCACCATAAATATTAATAGTAAATATTAGCTAATCTACACGGAGAGAAAAAAATAGTTGACACATCCAGATCACAATTTAGACAAGTAAAATAGGCTCAATTAATTACACATTTTAAGTGAACAGCTCTATCGCTTGAATCGTAATGAATATAATATTGTTTGTTGTTAAATTACTATAAGTATGAGTGATTTTAATAATATTTCTAATTAAATTGCTAAAAACAAGCAACAAATACTTCCCTAAAAAAGTAACCCACAATTCCCCAAATTCTTCATTTTACAAAAAGCTTTGTATTATTTATTCATTTTAATTTAATGCAAAATTTTTTTTTTGAGTCAAAGTACCAATGACACACAATAATTAAAAAAATATTTTCTATAATTAATTCTTGAAATCCTTGTAAAAACAATAAAAACATGAAGGCCCAAAATATATATTTGAATGCAATTTTTCAAGTGATTTTTGTTAACGGTTTGTAGGTAATTGTAAAGCGTTGTAAAGTCATGAAATGCTAATGAAAAATTTACTTTGGATGAACAAAAGAAAATAAACAAAAATTGGATGATCAAACTTGTAAATATTATTAAATAATGGAGATGGCCTACAATTCCCCAATCTCCTTTACACTCTTAGTCAATCATTTATAATTAGATAATAAAAATAATTTTTATGTTCCATACGGTTAAAAACAGAAAAGTCTTTTTAAAAAATTCATAATTTTAGATAACATGCACACTTTTATACAGGCTTTTAAAAATATAATTCTCTACTAATTAATATAAAAATTTTTGTATTTTTTATATAAAAGTTATGATCGTTTCACTGTCACGTTACCAAAGTTTACATTTTTCTAAATTTTGACAAGATTAGCCGTCAAGTCTCTGACAAGTGACTAAACAGTTTATCTGGTCATGATTTCTGAGCATTACTTCTGACAAGTCACTGGCCAGAAATTCTGGTCTCAATCGGAATAGAACTCCAGTTCTTAAGCTTGTAGTTATGATAAGTTACTATTTAGTCACCGTGGCTGCGTGGTAACGCACATGCATTGTGACTCCAGGGTCTAGGGTTCGATCCCCCATGCGTGCGAATTTTTCATTCTTAGATTTAAGTGTTATTAGTAGAGTAATTGTTCATTAGTCTTAAATATTTGAATAAATACAAAAATATAAATAAATATGTAATTATAAACAAAATACAAAGAGCCAGGAAAAATTATATTTTATTCTAGATTTTGAGCAGAAAACTGTTCAGTTACTGGTCAGTTACTTGACAGATAATCTAACCAGTGACTGCTAAAGCAGCGCGTTACATTTCTAATCAATCACTTGCCAGATTTTCTGGTCAATCACTGGCCAGAATCTAGAAAAACTTCCCAGTGACTGGTCATTACAGAGTTGAAATTTCTACCTGGGTATTATATTGAAAAATACGGGAAATCCATAGTTAAGGTTGCTGCATCCATATTCTATGGCTGGCTGTATATTGTTGGAGCAGCAAAAGATCTATGGTTGGGTGATCCATAGGAATGGAAATGGGAAACAAAAAATTTGAATTTACATTAATTATAATAATTATAAAATATGTATTTTATGTCGTCATTCATCCCAAGGGACATTAATTAATTCATAAATAATTAATGTAAAACTTGTTTGTTTTATCGGATAAATTAAATAAATTATTTTTGTATTTATTTATTTAATATACTTCCCCGCTGTCTGATATCGTAGGGGTGAGGTACGCTCGTTGAGACGGGTTCTGTTTTTCAGTTATAATTTTTAACAAACCAAATTTAGCGAAAAATTCGAAATGCTTTCTTAAAAGTATTGTCCAGGGCTACAACATTGACAAAGAAAATTATTTTTTTTTTGGAGAAAAATGAAAAATTTATAGATGATTTTTTAAACATGTTATTTTTGACCCAAAAAAAAGTGGTACGCACGTTGAGACTCCCATAGTAATTTATTTTAAATTGAAACAAAATGAATAATTACGTCAGATTCTAATTGTTTGTTGACACACACTTTTTGACACTTGGAACGATTGCATTTCGTTTCCTGCGCATGCGCTGACATATCCCACGCGAGATGCCCCACGAAAGAAAACTTTGCATATCCAGTGGATATCCTTGGGCTATCCAAATTTCCGTCCCGTGAGATATCTCATGAGATCTTCTTGAGATATCCTAGAGATATCACGGGATGGAAATGGGATATTCGCGGGATATCCCGTGCTGTGAGGGTATTGTGCAAAAAGTTAAAAACAGGTATTCTACAAATAGAAAACAAATACCTATGTATATCAGAAAAAAACTCAAAATTTTAAGAACTTTGACGCACTAGTGCAGCAAAGTACTTTTTGCGCCTACTTTATACAGGCATGTAAAGTATTACTTTCCTTACAGGTGTTGCACAATAGTACATTGTACAACTAGTGGCGAAAGTGTGATTTTTCAAGAGTGAAGTTTGCGGCTCGAGCGTAGCGAGAGCAGCAATCACTCGAGAAAAATCATTCTTTCACCACGAGTTGTGCACTACGTTTTCTCCAACGCCTTGCGAGGAAAGGTTTCTTCGTGAGTTTCGTATAATTTTAATTTAACGTGTGCTTATGTTTAATATTGGAGGTGTGCAAAAAGCTCGAAACCCGAAGCTCGAGCGGGTATTTTCGAGCTTTTCATTTTTCGAGCCGAGCCGAGCCGAGCCTATTCAGTTCGAGCTCGAGCTGAGCTCGGGCCGAGCTTTATAAAAAGCTCGAATAATTTCGGGTACTCGAAATTTTCGAGTACTCGATTTGATTCGAGCCCTTGAGAAAATCCAAAATTTTCTACATTAATTTTTAATTAAATTTTTTTTTTCAAAAAAAAAATTTTTTTAACTTAAAAGCTCGAATTAAATCGAGTACTCGAAAATTTTGGTTACCCGAATTCATTCGAGTACCCGAAATATTCGAGTACTCGAGTGAATTCGGGTACCCGAATGTTTCGGGTACTCGAAAATTTCGGGTACCCGATACATCGAGCCCGGCTCGGGCTCGGCTCGACTCGAAAAAATTGCGGCCCGGCTCGGCTCGGCTTTTCGAGCTTTTTGCACACCTCTATTTAATATAATAAAAGACGAATGTTTCGAGTAGGGAAGAAGTTAGATACAAAATACATCTCGTTCAAAGAACAAGAAAAAAGAATTACGTTATGATTTACTTTCGCCACGCCAAATTTACTTTCGCCACGCCAAATTTTACTTTCGCCACACTTTTCTACCAAGAAAAGTACTGCTTTCAGAGCAAGTGTTGGAGAAAATAATTTTCGTTCAAAAATTTGATGAGCAGTTTGTTAGATAGTAAATTTGAAAAAAAACTAAATTCTTAAACAATTATTTGTACCACTAATTTGCATATTTTGTTTTTTTTCGTCTCGATGCAATTTTACTTTTCATTTTCATCTTTTTGTTCATCTCTATGAATACTATCCATTTATCAATTGATTCGCTGATAAGAGAAAGCTACCCGGACGAAAGAAGAAGAAGACGGAAAGTTTGAAAGAATTTTTCTTGAACTATTTTGAAAAATGAAACAGGCTCGATCATTCAAGTGGACTACGTTGTCTCGCTAACTCTATATATTTCTATTACCAAAACGGTACTTCTTCCTGTAACCCTCTCATTGTCAGCATACTGACCCAGATATGCCAGAAACTCTCTTGGCACGTTGGCCAATTCACCAATTCAGAACTTTATCTTTTTTTAAACAATTAATAATAAATTGTTCGGTTCGTTATAGGCAGCACTTGAGGATCTGCTGTCAATAAATGCCAAAGAGTTTGATTAGTGCATCAATAATGTGCATTGAATGCGTTCCGAGAGGGGAAAATTGTGATTTATTTTCATGACTGATAATTAGGAGAGAATACTGGAAAGTCATGTGGGTTACATTCCTGGTTTATGTTTAAAGAGAGAAAGAGAGAGATTGTCTGCAATGTTTCTAGGCGTGTTCCAGTTACGTCGGTCAGTTGGAAAGTTTTTCTTGTTCAATGTGCACATCTATAAGTGTGTGTTCTTTTGAAAAATTATGAAATCGACTGGAAGCACGTAGACGAAAAGAACTTTACTCCTCTTGACTCCCGTATAGCTTGAAAACGGTAACGATCTCTTAGCAACCCTTTCAACATCCTGACCCAGCTGTGCCGGATCTTGGCACGTTCTCCAATCCACAATTTCTCATCATGGCGGTTTAATCTTAAGAGTATTATGTGCAGCTTTCATTTGATACTTGCACAAAACGAGAGATGAGGTAGAGAGGGAATAATCGGACAAAAAACGGAAGGCCATTTCAGGAAATTGGATAAATTTCCAAGCTTTTGTTTCTTTAGATTTTTCATGATATTTTATAGAGTATTATATTTTTACCAACTCAAAGTTTTCTTTAACATTTCAAATGTTCAAGAAATTTTTTTCCTGATGATAAATACAATATTTCCCCTCACTCTCAACAATCTGAATATTACTGAAAAACTACTAACAAATAGTGAAATTTTACCAAACAGTTAGTAAATATTTATAGTGAGCAAGCGAAGGAAAGAATAAACGAACACAAGAATTTCACTAAATGCTAGTCATCTGATGATTAACAATTCACTAAATAAATTAGTAAAACTATTTTAGTTCAGGGTTTCCACAAAAAAATTAATTTTGTTTTTCCCTGATATCCAGACAAAATTTTCACTTTTTTCCTGACGCTTTAATACTCTGATTGACTCTCAAAACGATTAGATATACTCAAAAAAATGTTATAGTGGCGCTATTATAGTGGGCACTATTATAGTGGCGCTATTATAGTGAGCACTATTATAGTGGCGCTATGGCACTATTATAGTGGAGCTATTATAGTGCGCACTAACTCAGAGTCCCGCTCCAGTTACAGAACTTGTTCTTTTTGTTCTAGAATAGTTATAGAATTATTCTGTAACTTTGCACACTGGGTTGACTTCATGCAGGCAGCACAGTAAAAATTTGTGGGGAGCACAGTCTATTTTATTAACCTGCGCATGACTATTTCATGGTACGGTTAATATATTTTGCTTAGGACCAAATTAGAAAGTCCTGGTTCAGCAATTTTTACAGTGCTTTCAAAGAAATATTCCGAGGCCATTTTGGAAATAAAACTGTTTTCCATATGAAATAAAATTGTGCGCAAGTCAATATTTCTATTCTTCCGATACAAATAGTTCAGTAAAAACATTTTGCACATACTTTCAGGTAACAAGCACAGTAATTTTTATTGGAAATTTCTCTCCGTGTAAAGGAATAATTTTCTCTTTAGAAGAGAAATTCCTTTTCTTAAAATTCAACTTCCCAATGAGAAATGCCAGTGTAGTGCCGATGTTCACCACTGGCTTAGTACTCAGACGATTGTTCCGCGTAGTCTAGCCGAGCCTCGACAATTAGTGCTGGCGCAGTACAGAATTTTTGTTTCGCCAAAGCTTGGACAAGCCACGGCGGCAAGTGCTGGCTGAGTATAGAAAAATTGTTCACAACACTCTTTGCCAACATGGCTTTTTTAACATAAACTTGAAAAAAATTATAAAAAAAGTTTATGAATGTTTTGTGACGCTTTGGAATGGTTTGGAGAATGTTCTAAAGGCATAGTAATCCTTATACAATATTTTACAATAAAAAATTTATTTTTATTATTTAAAGTTTAAAAGAGATATATTTAACTCAGTCAATATTTTTATTTCAATACGCACATTAGAATAATATTAAAACTGCGATAAGTTAAAGATTGATACGCGACACTCACACCTTTCCACACGTCATACACATACAATACATACACAAAATCAAATACAAATTCGAATGAAAGAATACTCATGTATTGGTGGCCACCGTTGATACGTAGACCCAGAAGTTGATTCCACAGGAAGTCAATATAAGCTGTCCAAGAAAGATGGAACTTTGGTTAAACTTGATAGGAAATATAAATCCAACAGGATATTCCAACTGGTCCAGCACTATATGGAAGCACCACGACTCTCCACAGTATTTGGATTATGTATTCGAGATGAGACAGAGAAGAGAGTATTATTCGGATACACTCCGGAATAACGGCACAATAAACAAATTCAATTGATAATAGGGAGTGATCAATTCCCGTTTATAACGACTAGTCAAAATTTGTGAGTCCGACTTTAAGCTCGTCGGGAACTCAACTGCCTAATTTCTCATTTCATGGAACTCTCTCCCCCCAATCTTTAATTACTCTCTCTCCTTGCCAATATTAGGGAATTGACCCATTACAGTTTATAAATATAAATTTACTAGCTGTCGGACCCGTCTTCGACGGGTTTTAGTTTCGGCTAATACATTTGATAGAATTTCTACCAACCGGGAAATAGCCGGGAATTAAATTTTACTGGGAAAAACTAATAATTAGTTACCATTAACTATTTCGTGAGGAAAATATTACTATTTCAATCAGTGACAGATTTTTTTCTATCAAATTTGATATTCAGGAACAGTATTTGGCAACTTGTAGTACTTTGTGCGTTTGTAGTACTGCAATTAATGTATTAAAAATGAATCCTAAATTTACACCAGCTTTTGGAGTCAAAGAAGAGTCTAATTATAAATAATTGTGTCACAATTAGACAATTAGACAATAAAAATTAAAGTAAAAAGCAGTTTTTAAAATCAAATTAATATAATAAAACTTTTTTAATTTGATAAGAAATTTTTTTTTTGTTTTTCCTGGTCAAATTAAACTCCCGGCTATTTATCGGTTTCCCCGCGCAATTGGTAGACACTCTTTCAATTCTATTATGGTGAACTAAATCCCGTCAAAGACTGGTACTGGTATATAACATATTTTCTTAAAAAAGAGTATTTTTATAAAATAAAAACAACCCCAAAAATACTACTGAATTAAACTTGATAGTAATTAATAACAATTATAATTTTTTCGATTTTTTTATATGGAAAATATTTTTATACTTACATCTTAGTCATATCATTTTTTGTGCAAAATTATGCTAAAATATGACTAAATAACATGTAACACTCAATTATACAGAGTTTAAAAGCAAATCATCAAAACATCCCAGTAAAAAAAATTCGATACACGGACCGCGGAGTTCGTATACAAGCTCGGTAGCTCGTATGAGAAATATGAGAAAACTCTCACACGAGCCTTTTCCGTAATGAGAAGTGTATAGATGCTTGTATACGAGGTGACTTTAAAAGCATTTTTCTTAATATAACACTATTTTAAAGTAAATGTAGATAATAGAAATGAATTTTCAAAGTAAAACAAAGCTAAATTTATAAAGGAAATAAAGTTTTAAGAAAAAAAGGATAATTTTATTTAAAAAATTTATTCACACTGAAAAAAGGTTAGAATTTGATAATTCCTTGTTACTCTAACTAACCGACATTAGATATTTCTCGTATACGGTAAGCAGATTTTGTATTAAATTTAATTATTTTATATAAGAACATTTATATAATAAATAAATAATAATATATTATTAATTACCCTAGTAGAAATTTGTCATGGAGCCACTTGATTGTTCAAGTTACTGGACAGTTTTTGTCACGGACGCTGATTCTAGGCGGACTGGTAAATAACTGTAAAGTTACTGACCAACGCTCTTCGTCAAAGATTCAAGTTGAATTTGATATTGGCTAGACATAACTTCTGTCTAGTTTTTTTAATGTTACTTTAAAGTACTCCTAGAAATTATAGTTCTAAGTTTGTCGTGTCGATGACACTGCAATAATGTCTAAAAACTAGACAGCTCGACTGATTATTTGCTAGAGATAAATTTGTTCTTATTCTTTCCAATATTTTAAAACTTTTCATTTTAATTTGTTATTAATTAAAAATTTAATTAATTTATTATTAAAAATTAATAATATTAATTAATAAAATTAATTAATAAATATTTACAATCATTTATAATAAATATAAAAATAATAAAATTAGTTAAAAATTAATTTTTTACATTCTCATCACATGAGAAAGTATTAGTTTTGGTTGAAAATTGACTTTTGCTAATTTTATGAAATCTTAACGTTTTGAGGTCCCCTGAACCCGAAAAACATGGTCCGGCGAGTCCGTCTGTCTGTGTGTCTGTCTGTTTGTATGTATGTCCGTCTGTAGACCAAAATGTTGTTGACACAATAACTTTTGAAAATCTTATCTGATCGTTTTTAAATTTAACACACTTAAAGTTGGTGTAAAAATGAAGGTTAAGTTCGTTAACCAGCCATTTTCTTTGAAAACTACAAAAACTACGGTAGTTTCAAAATTTTGAAAACTCAATTTTTTCAAATTTCAGAATTTTTAACTTTATATTATTTTAGATTAGGTAGGAAAATACAAACAACTTTTCTTTATAACATTTTTTTTAAAAAACTTTTTTTTTCAAGTTTTTGGGCCTGACCAGTTCTACTGTGTTAAAAAAAATTTATTGTTTTTTAAAATCTTAAAACTTTTATAAATATCTGTTGTTTAGAATAAATAAAGTAAAACTTTTAACTGTTTTTTTAAATTTGAAATTTTTTGTTTGCATTAGAACAGAATACTACATCATTTTAAAAAATAATTAATAACTTAAAATGCGTTTACAGTAAATTAATGAAATTTACACTGACTACACATAGTAGTTCACTCTTTCAAATGAAAATATTTTCATGATTGTAAATTTAAAAATTTCATATTTTTAATAATTATTTTATAAACAATTTGAATTTTTTATATGTTTTATCCCTCGATTTGCATTGAATCTCATAAGAAGTATACTATGTAGTTATTATTATTTTATTATTTTTCTTATCTAAAGCACCTAAAAACTAGGGTTATTTTTAAATTTTGCAAATAATTAAGATGTTCATAAAAACATGAAGATATTTTATGATTTGATCAATTTGAGCAGCAGTTTATACAAATAATTGTTATTGACAAATGAACGGCTGGCTGCAATAAGGGGACGAACGCGTAGTTGAAAGGAATAATACTAGTCAAGTAGCAGTGAGCGGCTTAAGGCTTGTCACTGTTACCCGACTTGTATCTTTAAAATATTGTAGCTTCTTCAACAACCCATATTTCTGCGAAAATATTTAGTAGTTAAAATAATTTCTCATTTTCGATCAGCAAGAACAAAAATTTGCATTTAAGTTCACTTAATCTCGCAATTATCAGCAAACAAAAATATGTGATGAGAATGTAATCCTTAAAGTCGTAGTAACTTTAAGAAAAAATAATTCCTTGAAACATATAATAGAAAAAAGGAAAAGAACGCAAATAATGCACAACGGTCGTGGATGACTGCGAGCGAAGTGAGCCTCCCGCAAAAATGACAATTCGCAAAAGTGACATTTCGCAAAATTGGCTTTTCGCAAAAATGACTATTCGCAAAAGTGCAGTTCGGTAAAATGACATTTCGGAAAAATGACATTTTGGGAATAATCATGCGTCCCATTTATTATGTATATATTATAATGGATACAGAAAATTTCCAAAAATATTTTTTATTGAATTTCTTTGGTGCTAAATACAAATTTTATATTAATTGCATGAAATAAATGTGTTAACTACAGTAAATCTTAATATTAAACAAATTTTTAGTATTTTAAAAGAATCAATTTGTCTAGTTTTTCTACAGAACCGTTGAACAGAATTTATAAAGTTGGGCTAGATAATAACTTGATGAAAAAAGCGTGACACTCCGTTCCAGTTATTAGCCAGTTGGCTTGTAAAGTAACTAGACAATTCCAAGCGCGACTGGACAGTTCCTTTATAATAACTAGGACAAATTTCTACTAGGGTAGTAATGAAAAAACTTATTTATTCTACCGCCAATACAAAATCGTGCTTACCGCATCCAAAAAATATCTAATGTCGGTAAGTTAGAGTAACAACTAACAAGGAATTATCAAATTCTAACCTTTTTCAGTGTGAATACATTTTTTGAACAAAATTATCCTTTTTTTCTTAAAACTTCATTTCCTTTATAAATTTAGCTTTGTTTTACTTTGAAAATTTATTTCTATTATCTACATTTACTTTAAAATAGTGTTATATTAAGAAAAATGCTTTTAAAGTCACCTCGTATACAAGCATCTATACACTTCTCATTACGGAAAAGGCTCGTGTGAGAGTTTTCTTATATTTCTCATACGAGCTACCGAGCTCGTATACGAACTCCGCGGTCCGTGTATCGAATTTTTTTACTGGGATGTAAAATTTGTGATTTTTAAAATTTTTTAAAAACATTTTTATACTTTAATCTTAGTTATAAGATATTATTTTTTGAAAAATTATGCTAAAATGTGACTAAATAACATGTAATGATTAATTATAGATAGTTTAAAAGCAGTCCATTAAAAAATATAAAATTTGAAAAATTTCAATTTTTTGAATTTTTTTAAAAAACTTTTATACTTACATCTTAGTTATAGGACATTATTTTTGGCAAAACTATTCTAAAATGTGACTAAATAACATGTTATACTTAATTACAGAAAGTTTGAAAGCATTTTTTAAAAAAATGTAAAATTTGAAAATTTTTGGTTTTTGAATTTTTCGAAAAAATTGAATATCTCCCGTTCTAATTAATATTTTTCAAATCTGTAAATTTATGAACCTTCCTTGGCCCAAGGTCTAACATTCTGCCAAATTTGGTTTCAAATGGTTCAGCCGTTTTTAAGTGATGCGCGAACAAAGATTCTGTGACATACCGACACACATACATACTGCCGTGTTTTGGAAAAACACAGTAACTGCAGAAAAATCGAAAAATGAGTTTTTTATATCGTTGGAATCGTAAAAAAAAGATACACCCGTTCATGCAAAGCATTTTTTAAAATTATTAACTTAATTAATAATTTTTTAATAATTATGCTATTTTACCAGTAACTGCAAAAATTTTCAAGTCATAATTCGAGAAACTGGGTTAACTGTCAGTTACCTAATGCCATATTTGGGCATTGTGACGTATTTTGAGGGTCGTGATTTCAAACACCAAGTAACTGCACAGTTACTTGGTCTTTCAAAATAGTAGCGTTCTTTTTCGAGCCCTCGTCGCACGAAACACCAAGTAACTGCAGAGCGCTCTTGAAGCAGTTCAGTTACCTAAGTTTTTCGTGCGACGAGGACTCAAAAAGGAGCGCTAGTAATTTGAAAGACCAAGTAACTGCAGAATTTTATATAGAGCTCGTAAAAGTTACGAGCAATTTATTTAAAATAATTAATAATTTTCCATTATTCTAATTAATACTTAGTCACTTATTATAAATTATATTATATTATTGATATTTTATAAGTTTATTTACAATTATTAATTGATAATTTCTAATTATTAATTACAATTATTTTAATTGATTTTACTTTCATTAATTTAAAATTATTAAAAATAATAAATATAATTCACATTGAAGAAAATTCCTAGCAGATTTGACTACTTTTTAGCTACTCTGCTTAGTTCAATAAGTCCCCAATAATAATCAAAAACTTGTATTAACTATCAAAAAGTAGTTAAAAGAATAAAGAAGGTAGTTTGTGGTATCAGATATTGTAGTTGTTTTTGCAATTTTACTACATTTCTTAGTTCACTGAATGCTAAATTTTTAACTACACAAAGAAATAGTAAAATTAACTATACAAACAGTGCTAAGTAAACACGTAATTACACTGAAAAAAAATTATTTGATTCAAATAACCGATTAATTGACTATTATATCAAATAAATATTTATTTGAAACAAATAATATTTATTGGAGGAAATTCAATAGTATTTAAACCAATAATTGCTGTATTTTAAGCAAATACCATTTAATTGCCTCAAATAAATATTATTTGATTCAATTAAATATTTAATTGTTAATAGTCAAGTAATCGGTTATTTGAATCAAATAAATTTTTTTCAGTGTATTTAAACTACTTTTCAGTTTTCACTTTACTACCCAAAGTAGTTGAATAAAAAAAAAAATTATTTTCAGTGTATTTTAATTTTAATTTAAAAAAGAATAATAATTAATAGTTTTTGATTATTAATTAATAATTAGTCATTTATATATTATAACAAAATTTAATATAGGTAAGTTGTATATTTATGTAAATAATTATTAAAATACGGTGTCAAGAAATATTTACATTTTTATATTATATTGCGCAGGATTTTTTCTTGTTATTTTATTTATTTTTTAGTTTTATTATTATTTTTATAATATTATATTATTCATTTTTTCTAAAATTATTACATTAAAAAAACCTTTTTTTAGAACTCCCCATTATATTCTCTTGCAGTTACCTAAGTTCTCTGCGCGACGAAGGGTCTTATCCGAGCGCTCATCGCACGAAAGACCAAGTAACTGCCATACCGGTAACTACATTTTTAATAATTTATTTAATGTTTAAACAAATAAAACATTTATTTTTACATAATTAAAAAGAGGACATTCATACGAATTAAAAGTAAAAAACGGCGTTTTCTAATTTCAATTAGGCTATGCGGGAGGAGGCAATAAAGATTCGAACAGTTTTTCGCGTTTTTCTCGAAATCTTTCAATCTGCAGTTACTGTGTTTCTCGAAAACACGGCAGCATACATACATACATACATACATACATACATACATACATACATACATAATCTGAATGATACTGAGATATTAATACTTTACTGTACACATGTGTCGTTAGCATAGAGTAGGGATGTTCGATTCCGATTCGATTCTTCAAAAGATCGATTCTTTTGACGTCGATTCTCGATTTTTTGAATCGATTCAGCACTGTTAGATTTTCATGAGAATCGATTCTAGATGTAAGAATCGGTGATTCGATTCTTTGCGCCTTTTTTAAGTTTTTAAAAGTAAAAATATTACACATGAATAGAACATGTTAATCTAATGAAAAAAATATAACTATTATACATTTATAACAGCTAATATCGTGCCAGTCTATACAGTGAGCAGACGATATTTCAAGCGAGGTTCGTAAAAGGCAAGATTACGATTGCGCACTGTTATTAAACTTTCTTAATGTGTGTAATGTGCATGAGATCGTGTGTTAGTACTAGCAGAAAGTAAAGGTTGGTGATAAGACTATATAAGAATTGGAAAAAGTTTAGATACTGCGGTTGAAAGTTAGTATTACATATTTTATTTTTATTATTTATTTTATTACTGCGTAATGAAAAA
This sequence comes from Leptopilina syphax, assembly GCA_032872505.1. Classification (NCBI taxonomy): domain Eukaryota; kingdom Metazoa; phylum Arthropoda; class Insecta; order Hymenoptera; family Figitidae; genus Leptopilina; species Leptopilina syphax. The sequence continues at coordinate 19,928,329 of CM065475.1, forward strand.
TCATATGTGATCATTAAGTTGTTTTAACAAATCTTAAAAATTTAAATTATATATATCTCAGTGGTTTCAATATTTAATCAGAAAATAAATGTTTCTTATTTGTTCAGTGCCAAAAGTAAAAAAATCTGTAGTATGGGATTTTTTTAAAAAATCTTCTGAGACTGCTGCTACACATGGGTGTAAAATATGTAATCGAGAAGTTAAAACTGGTGGTAAAGGTGGCGGGACTACCAATTTACGAAATCATTTATTTCGAAATCATAAAGATAATAAGGACGTAAAATTATTGTTTAACAGTTCACGTGTTCCTGACTTGGAAACAGAAAACATACCGGTAAATATTAGAGGTTAAATCAAGTATTTACATAATTTTAAGTATCGTATTTTTGCCAGCATTTTAAGTAATAGAAAATATATTTTGATATGTAGTGAAATCTTTTAAATACTTTATTATTATCATTATTATTATAATTTAATTATTTGACAATTTAATTATCGTGTTTTGGTCAGCAATTTAAACAATATAAAATATATTTTTATATATAGTAAAATCTTTTAAATAATTAATTATAACAATAATTTAATTATTTGATAATTTAATTATCGTATTTTATCAGCATTTTAAGTAATACTAAATATATTTTTATATGTAGTGAAATCTTTTAAATTTATATTTGTGACCAATATTTACAGTCATCATCTGCAGTTACACCATTACACATTTCGGCTGAAATAGAAATAGTTGGATCTCGACTGAATCAAGTAACACCTGAATCATCAGTGCTGTCGTCAAGGTCAAATAATATACAACCCAGAATTGACAGCGCTTTTCAGAGTGTAAAATCATTGGAGGGTAATATCTGCATACCTTAAATTTATTATTTTTTATTTTATTTTATAATTTATTTTGTTATGTTTTGCTTGATATTTTTCAATTACTTACAGAAGGAGGAAAAAGGGCAGGAGAAATAACGAACGCAATCCTTTTTTTGTTGGCTAAAGACAACATGTCTTTCCAGACAGTAAAGAATGAAGGATTCAAAAATCTAATGAAAACGATTGTACCTTTATATACTGTTCCTGAAAGAAAAGGAATAACAAAAAAAATTGGAGGAAAAATATGAATATCTTTGTGAAATGGAAAAACGAAAATTGCAAAACATTCATTTCTTCTCTGCAACCACGGATCTGTGGACTGATTCATTAAATACCAGAAGTTATTTGGGATTAACTCTCCACTACGAGTTTAGCGGGGAGCTACAATCAACTACAGTCGGTGTAACGGAGTTACATGAGAGGCATACTGCTGATAACATAGGTCATTGGCTAAGAAATATTTTAAGTGAGTGGCGGATCGATGAAGACAAAATTGTTGTCTTCGTTACGGATAACGCTTCAAATATAAAGAAAGCTGTAAGGGACACATTTGGATCATCTAAACATGTATCTTGCTTTGCCCATTCAGTAAATTTGATAGCTAAAGACACAATGGATTTTCCCGATGCTACGTCATTATGCACAAAAATAAAACATTTAGTAACGTACTTCAAACATTCTATTACTGCAGCCGATGCCTTGAGAAGAGTTACACCATTGAAGTTGATTCAGAGTGTAATTACGCGATGGAATTCAACATTCGAAATGTTGGTACGATTTATTTTACTTTCCAAAGAAGTTGGGTCTATTTTGTTAAACATGCCCGATTCACCTCCTATGTTAACTGCATCAGAACTGCAATTAGCGAACGAAATCGTGGAAGTATTGCGACCACTTTAAATTATTACAAGGAAACTGTGTGGTGAAAAATTCGTTACTGCCAGTAAAGTCATACCTCTCATTAATTGCTTAAAAATTAAAATTCACCATCTCCGTGATAGTTTAAAAACACAAACGGCGCTTAATTTACTAAATCGCCTCGAGAATTCTGTGTCTTCACGTTTTGGGACAGTGGAGCAAAATAATATCATGTCGATGTCAGCTATATTGGATCCGAGATTCAAGAAATTGCATTTTAACAATGCTTTAGCGTGTGCAACAACTGTCAACCGCATTTCGAACTGCATCAGAGATATTCAACGAACAACAACCAGAGAACATCGTTGGATAACGGCATTGATGACCTTCAAAACAATAATAATAATCGAGAAAACAACGATGATTTATGGTATTTCCACGACCATTTACGACAAAGTAGATCCACAATTAGCCGAGACATGAATCGAGAGGAAATGGCAACCGAACTAAAACACTACCTCGACCAACCTTTATTAGAACGCGCAGCAAATCCAGTATCATTCTGGATGAAAGAATACTCATTAGTTTATCCGATTCTTAGTACAATTGCTAAAAAATATTTGGTTGTTGTTGCTACTTCGGTTCCATCTGAACGCTTATTCTCTAGGGGAGGAAATATATTGACAGATTGTAGGAGTCGATTGTCCCCAGAACATTTACAACAACTTTTATTTCTAAATTCATTATCTATCAAAGATTTGCAACTTAAATAAATAGTTACTAAAATGTAGTCAATCTTAAATTCTTTTTTCTTAATATACGGATTTTAATTTATAATTTGAATTTTCGAATTTAAATATGTACCTGAAAAGTAATAAATAAAAATGTAAATATATTTTTAAATAAAATAGAATGATAATGAAATAACAATGTAAATAATGATTTTAATTAATTAATTTATTTTTTTTATTATATAAAAATTTTTACATCGATTCTTAGAAAAATCGATTTTTTGCTTTCGATTCTTTTTAAGAATCGATTCTTTTGAATCGATTCCGATTCGATTCAAAAATCGATATTCTATGAGAATCGAACATCCCTAGCATAGAGGATGTTAGGTTAAACACGGCAGCATACATACATACATACATACATACATACATACATACATACATCTTGGTTTGAGACGTTTTTGATGTCTAAAACACCAAAAACGTTTCCACCCAAGACACCTCTTTTTACAGTTACATACATACATACATACACGAAATTTTTTATTGGTATATTTGGAATCCTTGATGCCTAAAACGAATAATTATGTGCGAAATTTAAAGTTCTGAGCAATGTACAGACAAAAGTCTGATTTTATATATATAGATTGAAAAAAATTAATATTTTACTTTTCAGTTGTTCATTTTTTATTTTTATTAAATTTAATAATAACAATTTAACATAATTGTCTAATTTTGTAAATAATAAAATATTTAAACAAATTAAAATTATAAACAAAATTTAAACTTTAATCTCAATAATAATTTGGTTCCTATTAAAATACTATTATACTTCTTACTATGAATAAAAAATTATTAAAAAAATACCACGTAATTTAAGAATTACGTACAATGTTAAATACAATAAATAAAGTAATTTAATTTAATTTTTAAAAATTTAGTTTAATTTATTTTATTTCAATTTATTATTTCTAACGTATCCCTATTTTTCTCTCATCTTTGACTCAATAATTGTATGTCTGAATGATACTGAGATATTAATACTTTTCTGTACACATGTGTCGTTAGCATAGAGGTTAGAGCGTTAGTCTGTTAGTCCGTAGGTCGTAGGTTCGATTCCCCTAGTGAGCAATTTTGTTTATTTTCATAGGTTTGCGATATTTCTAGATTCCAATCGTTAGGTACTAAAATATGAAAATCTAATGCACACTTACTGTAATTGTTTATTATTTAATTTTTAAATGTTATAAACAATTTTTTTCTACTTCATTTACTATATCCATTGTTAGTCTCCATCTTTAATACAATTTCTTTGAGAAGAGAAATATTTTATGAATAATAACTATTTATTAATATTATTTACCATTTTGTTGTTAAATTATTTATAACTATTAATTTACGACTAATTAATAACAATACGGCATTTATTGCGGCAATATTCTCAGCCAGCGCTGTCCGGCAGCACTGGCAGGCAGTACTTTGCCAGCGTTAGACAGCGTTATCATTCCAGAGTTATGCCAGTGCTGTTTGTCAGCGTAGCTGCCAGTACTGCCAGTGCTGGCGCAGTACTCCGACAGTTGTAAATTTCCCATTGGGTTTTAATGAAACAAAAAGTAAACAAGATAAATCAAAGATAATGAAAAATAAAAAGAAACCACTTTTTATTATATACATCTCACATCGAGCAAGATATATCATTGAAATGATCGATTTTAATTTCCGCCCTCGCCCAAGTAAATTGAAAGGCGAAACTTCTCTCGGCTCCGAATCCCACGATTCAATATCGTTAATTACCTAATGTCGAATCGAAAAGCTCAGAATTATTTCTTAAATAGAAAACTGTATATCTAAACTCAGTACATGGTGTAACTTTAGTAATCTAAAGTTGTAAGATATCAATGCAAAGTAAATTTAAGTTACACGATATATAGTTGGATAGAAAAAAGTTTATACACACTCTTAAATTGAAAGATATTTTTTTTCTTATACTTTTGTGAATTCTTCTTTGAATGTTAAATATTTCTCAATATTTGATTTTTAAAAAAGTTTTGTATCTGTCTCCTAGGCCAACTTTTCTTGTTCTAAAACAATCAAATCTGCTAAAAACTCGAAAAGAAGATTACTTTATAAAAAGTTTCTGAGACGTAGACATGGACATGAATCGGCATTTTTGCAAATACGAAATTCACTCAAGTAGAATGATCAGAAAAAAGAAGAAGGCCAATCTTCTGAGCATATTTATCGTTTTTCTTTTTATATACATATATACAATATAAAGATGGGGTCATGACATTTTCACCGACTAAATAAAAGGAAATAATCGTCCAAGAAAATTAGGTACAAGAAAAAGGCAACGATGGATGAGAAACAAAGACCGAAAGTATATAATATATACCTATAAGTATATATATATATATATATACCTGAAAGTATATATATATAGGTGCTTCTAGGAGTGGAGTAAGAAAAGTTATACTATACACGGAGAGAAAAATCTAGCTTTAATAGTATGACACTACCTATACTAATTTCGCATGACTATAGTCATGCGAAATTAGTATAGGTAGTGTCATACTATTAAAGCTAGATTTTTCTCTCCGTGTAGAGAGAGCAGAAAACGATGGGCTTTCGTTGAATAGAATGCCAGAACGTGACCGAATTAATTATCGGTTTTTACTTTCTTTTCATTTTTCTATTTTCTATTTGTGGGAATGTAGGAATCTCTTTGTCTTTTTTTTGCTCCTTTTGTTCTTGTTCCCCACAGGAGGCCAAGAAAATTAAAATAAAATCGGATTATTCAGTGGAACGGCAAATTTAAATTATATTTTCAACTATAATGAAAACATTAATTAAAATTCCAATCCGCAACCACTAAAATCGATTATTCTGCAACTATATACTACAAGAACTTATTAATTAAAAATAAACCGTTCTACACGGAAAAACTTTGAATACCAATTGCTGTTAAACTCACAATGTATTGTTAGTAGATTGACTACTAAAGTGGGGAAAAAGTGACCAAAAGACGAAATTTCTTATTTAATAGAAGTTTCGATAATAATACATGTTCTCTTTTTTTTCAATATTTAGTAGTCAAGTTAAGAGAAACTCGTTTATGATGTACGAGAAAAAAAAGTTATTGAAAAAGTGAATGTCGAAATTTTATTTTCTATATTCGTAAGAATGATATTTTCTTCGCGCTGCGTTTACAATTTAGTAGTCAAACTATCAGAACTGCACGCATACAAACGAGTACCGCTGTTCGTGTAGTCACACATAACCACCTTAACTCATATACATGTGTTCGAGTTAAATGGCCGCCGTCATTCCACCTGGTTCTCTTTTATCAGTAAATGTGAGGTTATGTTTGAACAAGTCTTTTAAATTTGAACAAAATGTTTATATATTTCATTGTCACAGATATTATTGACCTGCTTTAATATATTTTTCTCAGTGTAATTATTTTTTTAATTAAATTAAATAATTAAATAAACAATTTTACGAAATAATAATGACATTATATTTTATTTTTCTATATGTCAAACATTTTTATAATTTATTACAAGAATCCTGTTTGATGAAAATTAATTCTGTTCATTTCAAAAATAGACCTTATTAATTTTAAGTAATTAATTGATTTTATCAATTTTGTATAACAAACAAATATTATTTAAAACGGCATTCAACATATGCATACAAATTTTCTCCCAAGTGTAAATACAATTGTTGGATTAGTATATAAGAACACTGACTTATTTTCTCTATATGAATTGTATATGCGTTCCGTCGATTACAGTGTGCGTTACTTTATCTGTATGTTAGGGAATTAGATTAGGTTGCATTAAAATTAAGTTATCAATCGACATTAGGTAAAATAGATTTCTTCCTTACTCAATAATTATAAGTGGCGACATTCTGTATAACTGTCACTGACATTCGACATTGTTTTTTTAGCGAAATCGTGAATTTTTAATGTTGATCAACTGACTACTAAATTTTCAAACTCTTTTTCTGTGTTTAATAGTCAGACTACGAAATATTGATACCGTCGCAGTTTTTCCCCACTTTAGTAGTCAATTTACTAAGAACACATGGTGAGTTTAACAGAAACTAGTATACAAAGTTTCTCCGTGTACATCTGAATTAGTGGTGGAAATTCATCCACTAATTCTGATTAGTATAGTAGAGAACTGCCGTGGTTTGGAAAAACACAGTAACTGCAGAAAAATCGAAAAATGAGTTTTTTATATCGTTGGAATCGTAAAAAAAAGATACACCCGTTCATGCAAAGCATTTTTTAAAATTATTAACTTAATTAATAATTTTTTAATAATTATGCTATTTTACCAGTAACTGCAAAAATTTTCAAGTCATAATTCGAGAAACTGGGTTAACTGTCAGTTACCTAATGCCATATTTGGGCATTGTGACGTATTTTGAGGGTCGTGATTTCAAACACCAAGTAACTGCACAGTTACTTGGTCTTTCAAAATAGTAGCGTTCTTTTTCGAGCCCTCGTCGCACGAAACACCAAGTAACTGCAGAGCGCTCTTGAAGCAGTTCAGTTACCTAAGTTTTTCGTGCGACGAGGACTCAAAAAGGAGCGCTAGTAATTTGAAAGACCAAGTAACTGCAGAATTTTATATAGAGCTCGTAAAAGTTACGAGCAATTTATTTAAAATAATTAATAATTTTCCATTATTCTAATTAATACTTAGTCACTTATTATAAATTATATTATATTATTGATATTTTATAAGTTTATTTACAATTATTAATTGATAATTTCTAATTATTAATTACAATTATTTTAATTGATTTTACTTTCATTAATTTAAAATTATTAAAAATAATAAATATAATTCACATTGAAGAAAATTCCTAGCAGATTTGACTACTTTTTAGCTACTCTGCTTAGTTCAATAAGTCCCCAATAATAATCAAAAACTTGTATTAACTATCAAAAAGTAGTTAAAAGAATAAAGAAGGTAGTTTGTGGTATCAGATATTGTAGTTGTTTTTGCAATTTTACTACATTTCTTAGTTCACTGAATGCTAAATTTTTAACTACACAAAGAAATAGTAAAATTAACTATACAAACAGTGCTAAGTAAACACGTAATTACACTGAAAAAAAATTATTTGATTCAAATAACCGATTAATTGACTATTATATCAAATAAATATTTATTTGAAACAAATAATATTTATTGGAGGAAATTCAATAGTATTTAAACCAATAATTGCTGTATTTTAAGCAAATACCATTTAATTGACTCAAATAAATATTATTTGATTCAATTAAATATTTAATTGTTAAAAGTCAAGTAATCGGTTATTTGAATCAAATAAATTTTTTTCAGTGTATTTAAACTACTTTTCAGTTTTCACTTTACTACCCAAAGAAGTTGGATTTAAAAAAAAATTATTTTCAGTGTATTTTAATTTTAATTTAAAAAAGAATAATAATTAATAGTTTTGCTTCCTCATAAAGGAAGCTTTGTATTAGCAAAATTTTGGATTGTCATTTTTTGACATATTTATAAATTATTTTTTATTATGCCTAATACTTTAGTACTTTATATATGCACAGGAACTCCCCGTATAAATGTTCTAAATAAATAAAAAAAAATTTCGACGTATTTTGAACTCCGAAGTCCAAAAAACGGATTTTAAAAATTTGTCCCGATGTGTGTGTGTGTGTGTGTGTGTACTAACATTACATTTGCCTCAATATCTCAGAACGAGAAAGAGCTAAAGGCCTCAATTTTTTTTAAATTGTAGGTCTCCCCGGGGGACATAAAATGAGATTATTTTCAGCCTGATTCATAAAATTTAACTATATTTTTTTCCATTTTTCATTTTGTAAAAAAAGGTTTTTTGGGCATAACTTAAAAAAATGTTAGGACACTTATAAATATTTTTCTTTAGTTTTGTAGAGTTTTTTCACACGCATCTTTTGAGCCCTTATTGAACATTTTTCGTCCATATTAACCGGAGATATTAAACTTTTAAAAATCAAAAATTTTGAAAAATAAGACTTTTATAAAAATTTTTTTAAATTATGTAAAAGTAACTTCAAAAAATTATTACCAACTTGAAGAGCATTAAAAAACGCTTCGATTGACCTATTTTTGAACCTGATTCGGGCAGAAATTATGAAATTATTGGTATTTGAAAAATCAAAAATTGTGGAAAATATCATTTTTTCAACATTCTTGTTTATTAACTTATGTGTAATTATTAAACTATTATTACCATCTTATAGAATATATAAAAACACATTTTTTGGACCAAGATTTATTGATTATTAACCCTTTTATAAAAAGTAATTCTTATATTTCAATTATTATTATTTCTATGAGGAAGCAAAGTGTTCATGAAATGAACATCAAAATTATAAAAATGTACAACTTGGCAGCGGTTTTTGATTATTAATTAATAATTAGTCATTTATATATTATAACAAAATTTAATATAGGTAAGTTGTATATTTATGTAAATAATTATTAAAATACGGTGTCAAGAAATATTTACATTTTTATATTATATTGCGCAGGATTTTTTCTTGTTATTTTATTTATTTTTTAGTTTTATTATTATTTTTATAATATTATATTATTCATTTTTTCTAAAATTATTACATTAAAAAAACCTTTTTTTAGAACTCCCCATTATATTCTCTTGCAGTTACCTAAGTTCTCTGCGCGACGAAGGGTCTTATCCGAGCGCTCATCGCACGAAAGACCAAGTAACTGCCATACCGGTAACTACATTTTTAATAATTTATTTAATGTTTAAACAAATAAAACATTTATTTTTACATAATTAAAAAGAGGACATTCATACGAATTAAAAGTAAAAAACGGCGTTTTCTAATTTCAATTAGGCTATGCGGGAGGAGGCAATAAAGATTCGAACAGTTTTTCGCGTTTTTCTCGAAATCTTTCAATCTGCAGTTACTGTGTTTCTCGAAAACACGGCAGAGAAAAGGCTTGCAGGTTGTCTCACTTGCGTTATTTTTTATTTTAGAATTGTCATAATTACAAACGTGACTATCATTGTTGTCAAATGATTAGTTATTACTTTTTATGCTCTTTTGGAGCAAAAAGAAGGAATTAAAATGTTCTTGTTAAACAAATTCTAAAATTGAATTGTGGAAAAATTAAAATTGTGACTTTTTATATATTACTTTTTAGTTTTTCGTTTGATTTTCAATTGAAAAAAATTTTTATTTTTCAAAAAATTTAAATTTAAATTATTATATTCAGAAACATTAAATGTTAGTGTAATTTAATAAATTTATTGGAGTTGTTCCATATTATTAACAATTTTTCAAAGGTGGGTCAACCTGCAAGCCTAAATTTCGAAACGTTAATTTTACATCATTTTTAAAATTTGATGTAAAAATTTTATTTATAGCCAATTTAAATTATCTATGGGTCAAATTTGTAGCTTTTTAGATCCTCTTTCCGATGATATGTTCATATCAATTTTTTTTAATGAGTTATAAGCAGAAAAGCTTAGGTGGGGCAACCTGCAAGCCTCATTTTTTAATTAATTTTTATTAGAAACTTCTATGAGAATTTAAGTATTTAAATACAATTCTGATAAAGAATTTTATCAACAAATTTTTAAATAATTGAATTCTTTCGACGAATTTTAATAAATTTTTTAAGAATAATTACATTTTTTTGGGATTCCGATTAAAATTATATTAAAACGAATTAAAATTCTGCGATGAGTTTTATTATTTCTGAAAATAATTAAATTCCTGTGATATTTTTATTATTTTAGAAAATAATAATTGAATATTCGTGTAAAATTTGATGAAATTTTTTTTTAAATAATTCAAATGAATAATTGAAACTGAAATTTAATTAAAATTGTTTTTTTGATTAATTTAAAATTAAAATTAATTGAAATTTAGTTGAATTTAAAATTTATATAAAATCGAAATTTAATTGAAATTGAAATATAAGTGAAATGTAATTAAAATTGAATCGAAATTATAATTTAATTGAAATTGGATTGAAATTGAAATAAAAATTTAATTTACGTAAGTTGAATTTGGAATTTATTTGAAACTGAAATTTTGTTAAAATTGGAATTTAATTGAAATGTAATTAAAATTGAATTGACATTTATTTGAAACTGAAATTTTATTAAAATTGATATTTAATTAAAATTGAAATTTAGCTTAATTTGAAATTAAATTGTAACTGAAATTTAATCAAAATTAAAATGTATTTGAATTTGAAATTAAATTGAAATTTAAATTATAAATTTAGTTAAATTTGAAATGTAATTAAAATTAAAATTTAATTGAAATGTAATTAAAGTTCAATTGAAATTGAAATTTAATTGAAATCAATATTTAATTGAAACCGAAATTTAATTGAAATTGAGATTGAAATCAACGTTCAATTGAAGTGTAAATTTAATTAAAATTGAAATTTAATTAAAATAGAAGTGTATTTTAAATCAAAATTTAGTTGAAACTGAAACTTAATTGAAATCGAAACTTACAATTGAAATAAAAAGTTTAATAAAATAAAATTAAAAGTTACAAAATCGAAAGCAAAATAGTTTTTCCCCATTGCGGATAGAGATGATGTCATAATATTCAACGCGGACTAAGACGATGAAAAAAACGTTGATTCTACCACGTTTATTTTGACTGTGAACTGTATTGCAAAATTGTTGCCTTTTTCATGAAAGGCAAAACGCACTTGGGTGTCACTTTCATACGTTTGTACATAATGTGTGTTGCCTGGGGCATGCAAACATCCTACTGTATGCAGAGTGAAGTTGTCTTTGATCTTACTTAGTATTAGTGGCATATTAATCGGGTACGTGGAAGCAGTAGAGCTTTTCCAACAACCTCCCTATATATTTCTTTGCATAAAGAGAAATACTGCTCTCCGTTTCTCTTGAAATACATCCGTATATTTTATTAAGATGTATTTTATTTGCCTCCACTGGACAATATTGTTTACAACACAGACGTCATTATCAGAAAAAATGTGCACTTCTTTTCAAAACATTTCTTTTCCACACAGATTTAAAAAAGAAATATATATATGTGACGAGCTCCGAGGAAAGGTACCTAAGAAGTAAATCACTTTGAGGTTATGTTTATGTTATCTTTATCTTAATTACAAGTTTTTTTTAATTATTTATATTTGAAACTTTTTGTTATTTTTTTAAATATTTTTCAATATTTTCGATGAAATAATAACATCAATAATTTTTAATAGTAGTTGATTCTTTTTCTGTATTTTTACTCCAAAAATTAAACATAACCTAACATTTTTTGCTTCTATAGATATCTTTCTTGGTCATATGGACGTTTCAAGTTTTAATTTAAGAACCCAAGGAATTCTTGTCAGTTTAAAGAGAAAAGATATCTTGAAAACCCCTTAAAAACACGTCTTTTGGGGTCTTTACCCCTACTTTTCTCAAAAAAAAAATTTTTGGCTCTTAATGTGCACGTTTCTGGTTTTAATTTAAGAACCCAAGAAAGTCTTGTCAGTTTAAACAGAAAACATTTCTTTTCTTATAAACTCCTCAAAAACAAATGTTTTTAGGGAAAATTTTGGGATTCAGGATAGAGCTCAGCGGACAAAAATACATAAAAAACCACTATTATATTAAAAATAACCAAAAACACATTTTTTGGAGTCTTTACCCCCACTTTTTTCAAAATCCTCAATTTTTTTGGTCTTGCGCATATGGGTTTTATAATCGTTCTACACTGCAAAAATAAGTGTCTTATTTGATATCTTAAAATAAGATGTAAGATGGAAAAATGGTATCTTACATCTTAAAATAAGATGTTTTCTAAAGTATCTTACTAATTTTTAAGATGTTTTATACGTCTTAGATATTTCTTCTATCTTAAAAAAGTAAGATACTTCTGTAAGTTTTTTAAAGTATCTTAAATTAAGATGTTTCTGTCTCAACAAGATGTTTAGCGATAAGATACTTGTGAATTGTAAGATGCGAAAAAAATTTAAGTTACTAAAAACTAAGATGCATAAAATGTCTTACATATAAGCCCATAGTTAACCTCAAAACTTTTTTCCCGAAAAATATGCTGAAAATATGTACGAAGATGCTTTTAGTATCTTAAATTAAGATATTTTAAATGACTAAAAAGTGACTACATTAACATCTTAGAAATGACTACCAAAACATCTTAAATAAGTTACTTCTTTTTGCAGTGTATACAATCATTTCAGTAACAAATTTCTTTGACCTGATTGTTAAATTAAATTTTTATACATTAAAAAGAATGCTTAAACGAATTTAAAAATTTTTATTTTTATAATGCCAAAATCTATTTTTAAAAAAAAGGGGGAAAAGTTATAAACAAAGTTCAAAAGGTGGTCCAACCCAGCCTATGTTCCCCTATATATTCTGTATATACACCATGGAAGCAGCTTATTTTAAGAAGAAAGATTAGAATTTTAATGCCAGTAAATGTATGTTAAAGGTGACGTATAGGGAACTAATAAAAGTATTAAACTGGGTCATATCTTAGCTTTGAGTCATTTAAGACTTTACAAATGCTCTTCCTGAATAGGTATTATTAAATGAAAGCTTTACGTGTATTTTACATTTGTATTTGAAAATGTTACCTGACTTTAAAACCACGCTTTTTTACGGATCAAAAAGTAAAATTGCTTTGAGAGGGCACTACGAAAGTATTACAAATATTATATTATTCGAAGTTATTAGAGATTAAAAACGAACAAATGTTGCCAACCAAAAAGATTTGATTTATAGTAATTAATAATTACTAGTACTAATTAGTAATTAATAACATTAATTAAATAAACAAAAACTATTGTCAAAATTTCCATACACGGAGAAAATTTATTCCTGAAATTTTACTGAATTTAGTTCGGTAAAACTGGGATGAAGTGTCAAAACAGTAATTTTTCAAGAACTAGACTGTAAAAGAAATTGCATTGAAAAATAATGTAAAAATCATAAAGCTCACGATACATGTATTAGCGCTTCACTTACAGTTCGGTAAAACGTAAGCCAAGTGCTCGCTACATTCATATTTATTGAATAGTTCGGTAAAACGTAAGATAAAGTCTTCGGTAAAACTGACGAGTTGCAATTTACTGAAAGTTCGGTAAAACTTGAAGAACAAAAATAAAAAATAACCCAGTAAAAAAAGAAGTATTGAGTGAAGCGTTTAGGAATTGAGTGAAGCTCTGAGCCAATACGGATTCGAGTAAAAACCGTATTGGGACGTTTGACTCAATCTTTTTTTCATCCGCCGAATACGGTCTTATTTTAGCATTAAAATTAAAATCACATGAGCAGAGTACACATTATAAATTGAAAGCACAATTGTCCTGGAATGTAAAAATGCCGATTTAGATAAGAAACTGTGAATATTTTTTATTTTTTGTTAAAAATTGGTAAAAGCAAATTTTGACAAGCGCGACTGATTTTACCATGTGAATAAATGAAGTGGCAAGTTTAAATGGACTAAAAGAAATCTTCTGTTACCGACAGAAAGTTCCTAGAAAACAATGAAATTTCATTGTTTTGTTGAATTTACCACAATTCTCTAGGAACTTTCTGTTGGTAAAAGTAGATTTCTTTTAGTCCATTTCGTCCATTTAAACTTACCACTTCATTTATTCACATGGTAAATTCAGTTGCGCTTGTCAAACTTTGCTTTTACCAATTTTTAACAAAAAATAAAAAATATTCACAGTTTCTTATCTAAATCGGCATTTTTACATTCCAGGACAATTGTGCTTTCAATTTATAATGTGTACGCTGCTCATGTGATTTTAATTTTAATGCTAAAATAAGACCGTATTCGGCGGATGAAAAAAAGATTGAGTCAAACGTCCCAATACGGTTTTTACTCGAATCCGTATTGGCTCAGAGCTTCACTCAATTCCTAAACGCTCCACTCAATACTTCTTTTTTTACTGGGAATGTTACTTCAGTAGATCTATATTAATACTGCCGTAACTCTCAATTTACCTACTTTAATCACTACCTAAACCCCCTACAATTGTTTACGAACAAATACTAATTGATACACCTGCCTACAGTACATTCTAAACGCATACACTAATACACACATCACACGCTTTACATTAATGCTTCTGAAAGTTTCAACTGCCCTTACACGGAGAGAACTTTGAACCATAAAAGACAGTGTCTAATTCAGAAGGTTAAAAGAGGGGGAAGATCACGGTAAATCTTAGTGATCTCACCGAGTTTTTCCATTGACGAATCGCAAGTGGCGGTGTCAGTCACCGTCAGAGAGCGCTACATCTTGTCGAAAACTAGGTTGAGTTTCCAATCATCGTCTAAAACTCTGATCACACCGTGATTTTAGGTTACAAAACAAACAAACAAGGTTCAAACTTCTCTCCGTGTATATATTAATCTCAATTTTATTTCACCGCTTGTGAGAAAGATTCAAATTAATAAACTATCGTTGTACAAAATTAAAAATTATTTATATTAATGAATCATTTCTAACTATATTCAAGGCCAATTTATGAAATATTTTTAAATTATGTTTTTATTAAAGAATAGTACATTGTGCAACGAGGACGCAAAGCGCAAGTTTCTCGTCCGAGCTTGATTTTGCAGTACGAGGCGAAGCCGAGTACTGTAAACAAGCGAGGACAAGAAATGCGTGCGTCCGAGGTACACACGACATTTTATACAAAACGAGAATGTAATCCGCGGTTACTCGGTGCGTTTTGAGAGGGAAAGCATGGCTTTACTTCAAGTAGTAGTTTTACGGTCCTAGGACGAGAAAGTAGTCTTTACCGTCCGCTTGCGCAGCAAGTAAAGCTTTAAGCTTGCTGCTTGAAGTAAAGGCATACTTTGCGTCTCAAAAACGCGCCGAGAAAGCGGGGATTACATACTTATTTTGAATAAAAATGTTTAAATTTGTATTTAATGGAATAAAACAATAATTTATGAAAATGCTTATTATTTTCAAATTTTTGTGTCTGAAATTAAAAATATACATATTAAAAGTGCAAGTTGGAAATTATTAAATTAATTAATAGAAAATTAATCTTTCTGAAATATTAAATAATAATTGTGAGGTATTAAAAAGCGAAAAGGAAATAAGCAAGTAAGAAAGTAAGCAAATAAGAAAGTAAGTAATCAAGAAGGAAATAAGCAAGTAAGCAAAGTAAGCAAGGAGGAAAAACACAGGAAAAAGAAAGTGTTATTTTAACACTAAAAGTAGTGTTAAAACTGCACGCAACATTTTTAACCGACACTCTGTGATTTTAACACTACACTGCTGTTAAAATAACAACAGAGCGTGTTAAATTAACACTAGAGGGTGTTAAATTAATAGACATTTTTAATGGGGTTAAAATAACATCAAAATTGTGTTAAAACAACACCATCTGAAAACTACACGGAACAAATTTAACACTTATTTTTTTCTGTGTAAGCAAAGTAAGCAAGAAGCAAATTAAAGAAAGTAAGCAAGTAAGCATATAAGGAAGTAAGTAAGCAGAAAGGAAACAAGCAAGTAAGCAAAGTAAGCAAAAAGGAAATTAGGAAGTAGGTAAGTAAATAAGGCAGGAAGTAAGCAGGAATGAAATAAGCAAGTAAGGAAATAAGTAGGTAAGCAAGTAAGCAAGAAAGAAATAAGCAAGTAAGTATGCAAATAAGAAAGTAAACTAGTAAGCAAGCAAGTTATTTCCTTTTTGCTTACTTGCTTACCTACTTATTTACTTACTTACATACTTACTTATATGTTTACTTGCTTACTTACTTACTATTATTCATGTTTAATTAAAATGAATAAATTATATGTTAAAAAAATAAGTATGTTATTGCTATTTTATATTTTCTTTTTATATGATTTGAAAGCATTTATTACATATTTGGCAATTAATAAGTGTTTAAAATAATTAATTAATTGAATTTTAATTTAAATAATAATAAAATGATTATTAATTAAGTCTAAATAAGTTGGAAAAATCAACTATTAGTGTAAAAGTCTTTCATTTGACTGCGGGACACTTGAAATAAAGTATTTCAATCCAGAAAACTAAAACTTTAGGCAAGTCAAGGAAGTTTTACCGAACTATTCTTGAAATATAACACTTTAGGCAAGTCAAGAAAGTTTTACCGAACTATTCCTGAAACGTTAGTGCCCATCAAGGAGGTATTTATTTAATTTACATTAAACGTTCAGTTTCAATTTTTTTTCAACTTTTACAGTACTAGTTCTTAAGGAATAAAGATATCATATTAGATTTTAAATATTGTTACCGAAAATATAATATAAAAATTATTAAAAATTACGATTATGCTACTATATCCCAACTTTATTGAAAAATTCGGTAAAATATAAGGAACAAATTTTCTCCGTGTAACTTTCTCGGAATGTTTATGTGCGTAAATTGAGTCATGTTCTATTTTCAATGTTTTTCCACAAGACAAATGTCGTGACAGGTTTGCGTCCTGGAATCACAAAAGGAAACACTATCACACAACCTAAATCATCTATGAAAATGGTTGTCTCTTTAATAACTGACTATGATGGGTGAAGTATTAGTGACTAGCGACTCTCAGTATTTGGCAGTGAACCAAGACACGAACAATACACCATCAAATTATAACGAATATTCTTCACCATTATTTGCACTTTCGAAAAACAAAATCAGGGAAGAAGCTATCTGAAAATTACGAGAATTCTATTCCAACTTTCGGAACAAAAATTAGAAAAGAAGCTATCTGACAATTACGAGAATTATTACCATAAAAAACGAGCAGACAAATTAGTCAGGGAAATTAAATTTTTCCCAATATTAGAGAATTCTTATAAAATTCAACCATGTTCAAAATTTTTAAAAATTCTCGTAAAAATCCCAATTATATTTATAAATAACAAAATTCTTCTCCAATAAGTTAAATTATTTTCATAAACGTCAAAAAATTATTCTCCTAATTTTAATAATTTTCAAAAAATGTTCTAATTTCAATGATTTTCAATATTTACTATTTTAATCAAATTTCAAAAAAAAAATCAAATTGTAATTACTATTCTACTAAAATTTCACAAAACAATTTTATTATTCAAAAAAAAAAATTCCTCTCAAACATTCAATTAATATACAAAATATTAAAATTTTTCATAAGAATTCAATTATTTCCAAAAATAATAAAATTCTTTGCAACATTCGAATTATTTCAAAGATTTAAATCAAAATTCTTGTAAAGAATTCAATTATTTTTATAAATAATTAAATTTTTCAAGAAAATTCAATTATTTTTGAAAATGTTAACAAAATTATTCATAAAAATTCAATTATTTTCATAAGTAAGAAAATTCTTGTGAGGAATTCAATTATTTCAAAGATTTTAATCAATTCTTTTGGAAAGAATTCAATTAATTTCATAAATAATAAAATTCTTCTAAGAAATTCAATTATTTTTAAAAATAATAAAATTTTTAGCAAAATTTGAATGATTTTAAAGATTTTAATCAATTTTTTGGGCAAGAATTCAATTAATTTTCTAAATAATAACATTTTTCTTAAGAATTTAATTTTTTTTTAAATAAAATCAATGCAAAAATTCAATTATTTCTATAAATAATAAAACTGATTGTAGAATTTCAATAATTTTTTCATACAATTTTAAATAAATTCCGCAAAAAGTGCAATTATTTTAAAAAAATTTTATTAAAATATATTTATAAAATAAAAAATTGGATTTAAAAAAAATTGATTGTTTCGAAAAAATTTTTAAATAAATTCAACTATGTTCAAAATTTGAAAAAAATTCTCGTAAAAATCCCAATTATCTTTATAAATAACCAAATTCTTCTCCAAATTTCAATTATAAATGATTTTTTAATTTTAATAATTTTCAATATCTAATATTTTAATAAAATTTCCCAAAAAGAATTCAATTATTTAAAAAAAAGTTTAATAAAATTTTATGCAAAAATTTAATTATTTTCATAAATAATAAAAATTTGACTGCAAATCAATTATTTTCATAAATAATAAAATTTTTTTCAGGAATTCAATTATTATTTTCATAAAAAAAATTTTAATTTCTAGAAAATAATAATTGAATTAAAAGGATGAAAATAATTTTGATGAAGTTACAGTAACAATATTCTTATAATATAAAATAATGATTTTATCTCTCGGTCATCTTTAATTGAAGGGCTACATAAAATAAGGGGACGAACGCATGGTTGAAAGGGATAATATCAGTCAGGTAGCAGCGAGCGGCTCAAGGCTTGTCACTGCTACCCGACTGGTAGTATCCCTTCCAAGCCTCGCGTTCGTCCCCTTATTTTATGTACACGGAGAGAAAAAATAAGGCTTTTCCCCATGAAAAAATATGCATTTAACGCGTGAAAATTATCACAGTAAAAATGCAAGACGCTCACGGGTTTTCCCGGTGAGATTCTTGCAACGAGCTAAGGCCAATAGGGGCTAAGGCATGGCCTAACCGCTAAACGCAAGAAATTCATCAGGAAATCCAGTGAAACTCCTACCTGAAAAAAGCATGAATTGAAGTCACAGGGAAAAGCCTTGTTTTTTCTCTCCGTGTAGCCCTTCAATTATTAGAAAACATGAAGAAATCGACAATACTTTTATAAACTGTTCAATTTAAAAAAATGGTTTGAATTTGAAATTTTTGAATTTCTTCATTCCTGTGGAAAATCCTGTTCCAAAAATAAGATTAAAAATAGGAATTGTGCAAATATTTTTCTTCTTTTTCTAAAACAAAATAATTATTTTGTTAAAAAAATTGTGATTCATAAAGAAAAATAATGCAAAAGAAATAAATGTTCTATTTCTTAATCACAGTTGTTTAACAATTTTCTAATTTTCTTTACAAATAAAGAACAAAAATCTGCATAATTTCAATAATTAACAAAATATAATATTTAACAAAATTTTAGTTTTATAATGAAAAGAAGTGGAAAGAATTCTGATGATTTCTATTAGTCATATTACAATTTTAAATAATTATAACATAAAAATATAATATAGGTACATACAATCTATCTAAAAATAACAAAAAACAAAAGTATAAACAAAAGACAACTTCAGAGTGTGAGGGACAGAAAAAGTGAATGAATGCGAATGAAAGAACATTCCAATTATTATAATGAATTAATTATTATATTTTAATATATATTTTCTTAGTTCAATATACGCAGAAATTATTGCTTCAAAAAAATTGAATTTAATAGCATTGGTGATATTGGGCCAATAGTTTTTTTTCTCAGTGCAGGGAAACGTCAGGGAAAAATAAAAACAAATTTTTGTGATAACCCTAAGAAGGAACAAAAAAGAATAGACTCCAAAGTTTAAAAACTGGTAATAAAATAATTTTTCAAAAATAAATAAAATTAAAACTGCAAAAATGAGGAATAACTGTAAAAAATTTTACAATTTTGTACTAAATTTCAAATAATAATGTGCTGTGAATTCGAAAGCAGTTAAATAGGAAGCAGAATTTTTTAAGTGCAGGGTGTGCGTCTAATGAGACACATAAATTTTCCCAACATAGTTGGATCATATTACTTATTTCATTATACAATTTCATCCTCTTTTTTTAAACTACTGCCAGTGACAATTTTACAAGTAAAAAGTAAATCTTATTTTACGATTGATATACATGATGTCAAAGGTGAAAAATATTTGCAACTAAATGGTGAAGGTATCTCTTCTTCTTTCTTTTTTTTTCTTTTCGTGAAACAAGTCATGTTTGTAATTTAAAAAAATAATTTGAAACATATCATCGCACATTCAAGTAACTTGCACATGTGTAAAACGTACACATTTCCCTGCAATTTCCGCTGTTTACAGACACGTATATCCACACAAACACACACACACACATAATGTGTAGATGCATTCTACAACGAGGTCGTATCTTCAATAATGTGAAGCACGTATAAACGAAACATCGAAGACACCCGATCGACGAACATTGTTTGACAAAACAAACTGGTATAAGCTCTCTGCCTCAATTAGCTGCATCACTTCCTCTACTTCTTAATTAGCAAATAGTTTCAGCAACACAAACTAACCCATCAATCCTGATAATCTTCTCCTAAATTTATTAATTTAATTTAATTAATAATTTCAAAAAATGAATAATAAACAAGTCTTATTCATACTAATGGAGATTTCTCACTAGTGACAAAAGTCTTTTTTAGTGAAAATTTTTCACTTGTTACAAAAATTACAAAAAATTGATCCGCAGCATTTCCCTATAACTTTTCCTGATTTTCTTAAAAAATATTCACCTTTTTTCTTATCCTGCTAATTTAAAATCAATTTATTCTTCTATAAATTCTTTGTTTTTAATAATTAATTAAATAGGGTAAGTCCGGGGGAGATGGCCAGTTCGAATATTTTACAGAATTTGTAAAGAAATGTCACTTTTTATGGGTTATTCTTCAACCTTTTGTGATTAATAATAAATCTAAACAATAATTTGATGAAAAATAATGAAGCTGTAAGTGTAATCCTTGTTTATTTTTTTTGCATGGGTCCAAAATAATTTGAAAATTTCAGATTTCTTGTTGCTATATTGTTATTTGTTAACATAATTTTTAAATTTAAGTTTTATTGAGTAGTGTATAACGTATTACCCACGCTTCGATATAAACGAAAAATGAAAGGAAAAATTATTTTATTTATTTAATATTTTGATGTTTACTTTTATCATGAATTTTTGGGTAAGATGGCCATTAATGACTTTTATTTAAAATTTTTTTATGTTAATGTTAGATACTTGAGAAATATTAAAGAAAAGCAAATTAAAAATGTCTGAGAACAAAATAATTGATCTAATTGACACCAGAGATGGAGATTTATTTGTACACGGAGAGAAAAAACAAGGCTTTTCCCTATGAAAAAATATGCATTTAACGCGTGAAAATTATCACAGTAAAAATGCAGGACGCTCACGGGTTTTCCCGGTGAGATTCTTGCAACGAGCTAAGGCCAATAGGGGCTAAGGCGTGGCCTAACCGCTAAACGCAAGAAATTCATCGGAAAATCCGGTGAAACTGCTACCTGAAAAAGGCATGAATTGAAGTCACGGGGAAAAGCCTTGTTTTTTCTCTCCGTGTAGGTTGTGCTAAAAGTTACAACCGAACGACATTAATTGAAGATTGAATTCAATGCAGAATTTGACACTTGTGGCTACATGAAAACTGCTCTGAACCCCATGAAAAATTTTCAAAATGCGACCAGAAAAAGAGGAAAGTGATGTGAACGATTAAAAATTAAATTTAAGATAAAAGACAAAAATTATAGGTAGTGGCCATCTCTCCCGAACACATGTGGCCATCTCATCCGGACATTCCAGAGAAATGGCCAAATGCACTTTTTTGAAAATGTAAATTTTAAGATTGTTGCAATGAAAATATTTTATTTTATGTTTCTTTATTTTCAAGTTAAGTGTTCAATGTTTAGTTATCAATAAAAGTTTAGACAAAAAAAGCTTTTTTATAAATTGTACACTACTTTAAAAAAACTATAGCCATCTCCCCCGGACTTACCCTATATATTAAAACATTTAACGAATATCAGAAGAATTTGATTTACTCCAATTTTTCAAAAATCTAAGTTCTTTAAAATTTCTAATTAGATTCATTAAAAATTGAAATTTTATAACATTTCAAATTGAAACCTAACGAAAAAGACACCAAAACTCAGAATTTTCTTATGAATTCTAGAAATTGAATATTTTTCCAGTATTTTTAATAAAATTTCCTGACTTTTTCCTGATTTCTCTGAACTGTGACAAACCTGTAATAGTAATTCTTTTTTAACTGAAGATTCTAAAACTTTAGGGTAAAATATTACAATGTTCGTATGGGAATTGACTTTTTTTTACACTCAAAAATAATCCTAGAGAGTGAAAAACTTATAATTTTTTTCTTGCACTTGGTTTGGTAATACAATTTTCTTTTTTTAACTGAATTTTTAGTAATTTATTTAGAGAGAGAGAGAGAATACTTAAGTATTTAGAGAGTATATTTCCAGGTTTTTAGCACTTAATTAGAGCTAATTTTTTGTAGCATTGATGCTTTCATTTAGCTGGTGATTTAGATAATTTGTTTTTGAAACCTCAAAAAAAATTTAAAATGGAATGTATGGTTATTCATTTATATAGGAGAGGACTCTTTCGTAACCCTCTCAAGAAGCTTCGAAATCCAATCACGCGGCGTTCACGAGACTTGGAGAATTTCGAGAGCAATTTCAAACTCGAATAATGCAGTTTTGTTTTTCTACATCGGTTTTGGCAGTGTAATTTCCGGGTCTGCAAAACGACCGACAACGGACCACCCTCAAATATATACCAACTGTCGAGTTTTGTTGGATCGACTTGTATAGAAAGTTGTTTTTCAAAAAAAGCATTCTCGCTTACAAATTTTTTTGGTAAACTATTATTTTTAGTTTCTCGGGCATTTTTTTACTGACAATTCATATTTATGGAAGTATATACCTCTCTCTAATTATATACTTGTATAATTATTATTTGTAATATTAATTAATTCTGTTTCTGTATTTTTACTTTACAGTTTTTCTATAAGGACATCAAAGTGAGTCAAAAAACGAATCAAAAATGTTGCCTCGCAACTCTTTTAATTCCTTTTTTTTCTCA
Organism: Leptopilina syphax; assembly: GCA_032872505.1. Taxonomy (NCBI): domain Eukaryota; kingdom Metazoa; phylum Arthropoda; class Insecta; order Hymenoptera; family Figitidae; genus Leptopilina; species Leptopilina syphax. The sequence continues at coordinate 19,951,476 of CM065475.1, forward strand.
ATTTGATATCCTTAGAACAGACTTCGCACTCGATAATTAATTTTAAAAAAGAAGCAAAAAGTAGTAAAACAAAGTAGATATCAAAAAATTAAACTTGACGACCAAAAAAACTCGATTAGACACTTCACAAAACTGACAAAAACTGACAATTTTCAAAAAAAAAAATGAATTTTTGAGAGGAATTTTATTATTTATGAAAATAATTGAATTATTGCGAAAAATTTTATTAAAATGTTTAAAAAGAATTGAATTTCTGTAAAAAATTTTGTTATTTTTGGAAATAATTGAATTCTTTATAATAATTTTATAAACATTGTTTTAAATAATTATTTTTTTTCGTAATATTAATAAATATTATGAAAATTTTATTTTAAATAATTGAACTCTTGTGGAAACTTTTATTTTTTTCTGAAAATAATGAAGTTTTTCGATTAATTAATTTCAAATCATAATAATGATTGAAATTCTTCATTCCCGTGTGGAAAATGAAAATTGGTCCTAGCCAGGTCCTACCTATTTTGCCCTGTTAATAGCTTGGTCCTAGGTTGGCAGTGTAGGTTGGACCAATAATGGCTGGTGATGCGATTCTAGCCTGGTCCTAACTTGGGAGCCTAGTTAGGACCAGTTTATTTATATATTTTATTATAATTTTAATTAGTTTATAATATTTGCTAAAGAAATAACCTAAATTATTAATAATAAGTATTAGTTTTAATTAATTATTATTTTTTTCAATTAAATGATGACCAAAAGCGAATTCATAAATAATGTTAGTATATGTACAGATTAATATATATTCCTCTAATATATACATTAAAAATTATAAAAAAATTAGAGATTTGTTAATTAAATTATTTTACAGTATATATAATCATTAAATTGCATACTTATACGAATACAATGCAGAAAAATCGGAATAAACGCAAACCTAAGAAGTAAATAAAATCTAACGCACGCGGGAATCGAACCTACGACCTACGGACTACGAGACTAACGCCCATTAGACTATGCTAATGAAACTAGTTGAGATCAAAATTTTTCTTGTCAGTGACTTGTGGACTTGCTTTTGATGATTCAATATAGTAATTATTGACACTAATACACGATAATAAATAAAAAAAAATACACGGAGAGAAATTTCTGTTAATTTTTGTAAGGAAATTATGGAAAAAATTACTGTGAAAATAGGTTCGTTTTGTTGGCAAAGTAGAATGTACCATTAACCAACACAGTTTATACCTAAAAAAACATAAATATTTGCTGATAAAAATAAATATTTGACATAAGCTATTTGTGAATGTGACATTCTTTTTATACAATTCATATGTAATGAATTAACATAAATTAAATAATGTTTGTTAATTAATTACTGTTAATATTTATTTGTTTTACATGTGACGCGATTATTATATTTCATGTATATCATGATATTATCAAATCAATATTTGAGGTTAAGTTGAAATTCCATAGTAAACCATTGTGTGCATACAAGGCACACAAGTTTGATTTCAAAATTTCTAGGTTAAGTGAAATCATGGACAGTAAAAATTATTTCATTTCCAATATTTCTTTATATCACTAATTGAAACATAAAATCGAAAACGTCGGAAAATTTTCCTTGCCAACAGGTGAGGAAAGTACGACAGTAGCAATCGTAGCAATATTAAATGGATGTTCGTGATACTTCGGGTATCATCGGCCTTCTTCAACTTGACTTCATTCAGGCAGCACAGTAAAAATTTGTGGGGAGCACGGTCTATTTTATTAACCTGCGCATGACTATTTCATGGTACGGTTAATATATTTTGCTTAGGACCAAATTAGAAAGTCCTGGTTCAGCAATTTTTACAGTGCTTTCAAAGAAATATTCCGAGGCCATTTTGGAAATAAAACTGTTTTCCATATGAAATAAAATTGTGCGCAAGTCAATATTTCTATTCTTCCGATACAAATAGTTGAGTAAAAACATTTTGCACATACTTTCAGGTGACAAGCACAGTAATTTTTATTGGAAATTTCTCTCCGTGTAGTTTAACAACAATAATAATAAAATAATATCCAAATATAAAAATTCAAAAATTAATATTTTTATATTATATCAAGAAAAAAAATATCTATACATTTTCGTTAAAAACGAAAATTTTTTTTTTCATTGTTCTCAATCATTTTTAACATTAATTTCTTGGTCTAAAAAAAATATTCGTCTTTTGGACTTGGAAATTTTTCCTAATTAATTAAGCGGGTGATCCACTTTTTAAAAAAATGTCAAAAAAATTTATGTTAAAAACACGTTTTTCATTATTCTAAATCATTTTAAGCATTAATTTTTTGTTGCAAAAAATTTTTTAGACTTGGACTTAGAAATTTTTGCTAATGAAACTAGGAAGCCCAGGTAGGTCCTGGGTTGGACCTGGGTGGGTCAGCCTACATTCGAATTGCAATATCTCTTAGTGTTTAGCACCAACTTAAACGAAACTTAAAATCAGCGAACGAAATTAGAAATATATTTTACTAATGATAATTATATTGCAGTCTGTATCTGTTTAAATAAATAAATAAATGTTACTGTTTTATTAACTTTTGTGACAATTTACTTAGAAATTTGCAGTTTTTTATCTAACTTCGCGATTATTACACTTGAGTAGTGAAATATGAAGATAATTTATAATTTTAACAATTCAGCATTTGTTTAAACAAAAAATTGTTGTTATTTATTAATTCTTAAGACAATAAAGCGTCTAGACACTTGTAGTCTTTTAAAATTTTGCAATTAACTAATCTGAGTATTTACTTACTGCAAAATTAGAAAAAAACTGCTAGTTTCTAGGTTGATTGTGTAAAAAGTTAGTAAATTAACTAAATTAATTTATTAATTAATAAATTAACTTTATTTTATAGTATTTGTATAATTTTATGATTTATGTCAAACAATAAATTGTTTAAACAAATATGATTATCAATTAATTTTATAAATATTAATTAAGAATATTTATCAATTTTTCAAGAAGGCTAGAGACAGCCCTAGTAGAAATTTGTTCTAGTTATTATAAAGGAACTGTCCAGTCGCGCTTGAAATTGTCTAGTTACTTTACAAGCCAACTGGCTAATAACTGGAACGGAGTGTCACGCTTTTTTCATCAAGTTATTATCTAGCCCAACTTTATAAATTCTGTTCAACGGTTCTGTAGAAAAACTAGACAAATTAATTCTTTTAAAATACTAAAAATTTGTTTAATATTAAGATTTACTGTAGTTAACAAATTTATTTCATGCAATTAATATAAAATTTCTATTTAGCACCAAAGAAATTCAATAAAAAATATTTTTGGATAATTTCTGTATCCATTATAATATATACATAATAAATGGAATAGAATAAAAATCGGGCAAGTGCGAGTTGCACTCGCATTAAGATCGAGGGTTCCGTACACCAAAATAAAACTCATTTTTTATAAAAAAAAATATATATAAGAAATATAATTGATTAATATTAACATATATAAACCTATTGAGCTGAAATTCGGTACACATATGTATTTTTATTACATATAGATTAAAAAAAAACTATAACTATAATCCACATTAATATTAACATATATAAACATATTGAGCTGAAATTCGGTACACATATGTTTATTCAAATAAATTTTGTTATTTTTAATTATTTCAACAATTCTTAAAAATATAAAAAAAATAATTAAAAAAATGCTAATATATTTTTTTAAATTTGGAATAAATATTTTTATTATTTTATTTTTTTATTTTCTTTTTATTTTATTTTATTTTTATTTTATTTTTATCTTCGCCAATCACATTATCTTTATTTTTCTGTAATTTGCACTTAAAAAAATATACAAACTGAATTTTAACTCACCACATTGAAATTTATAAAAGTTAAATTAGTGACACTGTAGTTTTTTCAAAAAATTCAAATTCTTGCCCTTAAATTTCGCAAATATCTCAAACAATCATGTTCGCTATATTTTTTTTACCTTAATCTTCACTTAAAAATAAAGATCCCTACCGAATTTTAGCTCATAAGGTTGAGATTTGTAAAAGTTAAGGGGGGGGACAGGGTCATTTTTTGCAATTTTTTCGTAAAAATTAAATTTCTTTCCCTCCTAGTTCGCAAATATGTCCGTCAATCGAGTTCGCTATATTTTTCCTGTAATCTGCAATTGAAACTGAAGATCCCTACTGAATTTTAGCTCATAAGGTTGAGATTTGTAAAAGTTAAGGGGGGGACAGGGTCATTTTTTGCAATTTTTTCGAAAAAAATTGAATTTCTTTCCCTTCTAGTTCCCAAATATCTCCACCAATCAGGTTCGCTATATTTTTCCTGTAATCTGCACTTAAAACTGAAAATCCTTACCGAATTTCAGCTCACCAGGTTGAGATTTGTAAAAATTAAGGGGGGGGACAGCCCATTTTGCGTAGCTGGGACGGACACACGAGTGATTTCATAAGGGTTCCGTCAGTACACCTATGGTGTACGGAACCCTAAAAATTATATAATATTTTATAATTTTTAATTAATTAGTTGAATTATTATATAAAAATAATGTAAATAGTAAATTATTACATGCAATTTTCTACATTACTTTTTGATTTTTAATTCAATTAAAAAATAATTCTAAATTCGAATATCCTAAATATTTACTGTTTTCAAACAACTTTCAATTTTTTAATGTACTATTATTAACAATAACACAGATACAAATATTTTTTATTAGTATAAACAATTATAATCTATATAAACCTTAAACCGATAACGCAATTTCACCGAAAAAATCTTGGGGGGTAACGGGGAGCGAACCCGGGTCCCGCTGGACTAAAGTCGCACCGCTTAACGCACTCGGCCGTTCAACGCAATGGATACTGAGAATTAATAACCACTGCACATATGTTTCAGTTCAGTGCCGTAACTAGAGATTTTAAGCATTGGTATATACTTTTAATATTTTCTATGTAATAAAACATTTTAGATGATTTTTTAATTATTATAACTTTTTAGTAATTTAATTTGCAACGTTAACAATTAATAAATAAATTGATTACTGTAATTAAATTTTTAATTATTTTTGTTAATTTATTATAAATTATTATAAATATTTATTAATTTTATTATTTAATATCATTAATTTATTATTAATTAATAATAATAAATTCATTAAATTTTTTAATAATAGAAAATTATAATTAAACTAAAATGGAATTAAAAAAAAATTAATTTTTAACTAATTTTATTATTTTTATATTTATTATAAATGATTGTAAATATTTATTAATTCATTTTATTAATTAATATTATTAAATTATTTTATTAATAATTAATATTATTAATTTATTTTATTAATAATTATTAATATTTTTTATTATTAATTAATTATATTAATTAATATTATTAATTTATAATAACAAATTAATTAAATTTTTAATTAATAACAAATTAAAATGAAAAGTTTTAAAATATTGGAAAGAATAAGAACAAATTTATCTCTAGCAAATAATCAGTCGAGCTGTCTAGTTTTTAGACATTATTGCAGTGTCATCGACACGACAAACTTAGAACTATAATTTCTAGAAGTACTTTAAAGTAACATTAAAAAAACTAGACAGAAGTTATGTCTAGCCAATATCAAATTCAACTTGAATCTTTGACGAAGAGAGTTGGTCAGTAACTTTACAGTTATTTACCAGTCCGCCTAGAATCAGCGTCCGTGACAAAAACTGTCCAGTAACTTGAACAATCGAGTGGCTCCATGACAAATTTCTACTAGGGAGGAGGTGAAACTTCGGTAGTGGGGATGAGTCAAGAGCCTTTCTTAACCAGGCGTTTTTCGTTTCGAAAAATCGCCGGCGCAGTGCTTCTGCACATCACTCACACATTCAAATTCTTGTATACCGTGTGTTTTAGTTTAATTTTGTATCTAAATATTTTAAATTTAAAGTAAAAAAAAGTTTGTTATGTGGGGCAAAGGCAATATTGAACATAATTTGGTTAAAAACAATTGAATATTCGAATTTTCTTCTTATTAATTCACAATATAAGGTTAAAATCACAAAACAATTTTATTTTTTATTTAAATAGTCCAATTCTTTTCATAATATGTAGTTAACCTTATGTATCGTAAATATTATATTAATAAATATCATTTGTTAATTTTTTTTAAGGCTTATTTTAGAAATATAAGTGAAAACGTCGCTGCACCAGCATGTGGGGCAAAGGCATTATTTGCATTGTTTTTAAATTTCATTAAATAATATATTTACAATTATAATATTCTAAATAACAACTATTAAAATTTCTTGTTGATTAGTTTTAGAATAATGAAAAACAAAAACCGCATAAATTTATTGCTTAATTTAAAAAATATACATCGATAAATGTAAACCTATAGTCCGGGAGCTAGCGACCAAAACAACTATCTCATTCCATACCGGCTGAAAATTTGAGTAAAGATTACTAAAGACATGTAATTAACAGAAACCCACGTCTGGCAGGCCGGCGCTGGGGCAGGGGGCGGCGTCGGGGGGGCGAATAGGTGAAAAATAATGTAAAATTTTCTGATTTCATACCGCTTAAAACCTTCATAACTCGAAAGTAGACACCCACACGAGTGTAAAAATGTGCGTCTGGCAGTTCTGGGGTGGGGCAAAGTACGTCTGGCAGCCCTTCGAAGATGTAGATTTTTATATTTGTTTAAATGTAAACTTTCGATATATGATGGTTTTAATCAATGTGAAATGAGATTAAATTTTGCCCCACTCTGCCGTACTAAGGAAAAACTTAGGTAAGCGACATTTTGACGAAAAATGAGTTTTTAATATCAATGGATTCGTTGAAAAAAACTGCATCTGATAGATATAGTTTAAATTATTTTTAAAAATTATTTGTTGTAAAAAAATTGTTTTTAAAATCTTAGAAACTCCAGAAAATAAAAGAATATATGACAAAAATTTAAGGAAAGTACTTTACGTAGTCTAAAAATCGTACGAGGCTTTGAGCTCGAATATAAGATAAGAAGGAAAAACTCCGCCAAAGTCACTTACGTAGTTTTTCTATCGAAAACGTGGTCGAAGCTGAGCGTTGGCTACGAGATAAAAACCTCGGATTTGATTTGCTTGGATATACCGAAGTTCTTCCATCAAAAAGTGAGTCGAGCGCACTACGTAAGCGCCATTCGGCTAAACGTTAATAACCATTCGGCCATGTGACGTCAATGGCGTTTACGTGGTTCTTCCATCTGATCAGCGGTCCGAGCTCGCCTACCTATTTGGTAGAAACTACGCAAAGGACTTTCCTTAACTTTTTACTTCGTATTTGCATTCAGAAAAACACGTATGTCCATTTTTTCATATAATTTGTTTAAACAATGAACTTTTTATTATATAAATAAATAGAGCACTATCACTTTACCCAGTATGTGAAGTTAAATTAAACAATTTTTTAGTTTATATTAGGGTTCTTAATACAAACAGTTTTTCTTGATTTTCTCAGTTTCATCGAAATGGCGCTTACCTAAGTTCTTCCTTAGTACGGCAGCACTCTCCCCTATTATTAATATATTTTTTTGAAGATAAAGGCTCCAGAAAGAAAAATCCATAGCGGGCCGGAAAAATTGTTTATAATTTTTGTTGTCAACATAAGTATAGTAATTAACAAATTCACTGTTTGGACAGATTATGTCAAAAAAAATTTTGCGGTAATTTAAACAATATTATAGCGTAAATCTCATTTAAAAATTATTATTTCGGTAATTTATGGAAATTTATGGAAATTTTCGCCATAATTCATAAAAATATGTAAAGTTTAAATCATTATTAAAAATTTGGTAATTTATGGAAATTTATAGAAAGTTGTGCGGCAATGAACAGTAAATTGTTGCAAAAATTAGTAATTAAGAAAAAAAATTTCGGAAATATGTGGAAATATATGGAATTTCATGCGGTAATTTATAGAAATTTATGCTGTAATTTATAGAAATTAATTTGATTACTCATTATTTACCTGAACTTAAAATTTTCGTTACACTTATGAGTGCTTCAGTGACACAGTTCAATACAGAAAAGCCTTACTACAAAAAAGTGATTAGACCATGACGCTGTGATCATACCATGACGCACAAGAAAAACTAATTTTTTTAACAAATTATTATCGATTTCCAAAATTCTTTTTTTCCACGTCTTTTGTTTTTACTTACTTTATACTACTAAACTTGTTTTGAGGTAGTGATTTTGTGATTCCCTATGCAACTTTCATGCTTATAACACATATAAAACAGAAAAAAATTTTTTTAATTAATTTCTTTTTTAGTAATTTACTTAGGAGAGTTTATAAATACTTTTTATTAATGTTAAGTAATTTTTCGATTTGATTCTTTATGTAAATTATTCAATTTTACAAAGTGATTAGACCATGACGCGAAAACGGGGGACAAGAAATATCTACAAAAATATTAAAAAATAAATTTTTTTTTCGACAAGTGTTTTGTTTTTCTCAATTCTACTAACTTAGACAATAAGAAAATGTCAATATTCATAATATTTATTATTATATTTTACTAAAAAAATAACATTTTATTTATGAAATGGTAGTGGGGACTGATTAGACCATGACGTTTTGGCACCTTAAAACAGATTTTTAAGTAAAATCATAAACTTTTAAATGAAAACGACTATAGACTTTTATTTGTTATCATGGAAAGAAGTTATCCACGTTGAATTTATTAGAATATATGAAACTGATTTCTTAAAAAACATGAGGGACATTAAATTGTGCGCTACGCGGAGAATCACCCATTTATGAAAATAATTGAATTCTTGCTTAGAATTTTATCAAAAATTTTTTTAAAAAATGGAATTTCCATGAAAAGTGTTATCATTAGTGAAAGTATTTGAATCATTGTGAAGAATTGTATTAAAATTTTGTTAAATACCGTCAACAGGGGTAATTATGGAACAAAAAAAACGCGATTTTTTGAGTTTCTTCTTTACTAAAAATCTAAAGTGTACAAAAAAATTTTATTTGCTATTCAAATATATTGTGAACATTCTTCTAAAGACTTCCTTTAAGTTTCATTTACAAAAAAAAAAATTTTTGACGGAGTTATTTAAACATAAATATTGCTCCGTAATTGCCTCGCATTTGGGGCAATTATAGAACAAATTGTTATAATTAATTATAAAAGCAAGTATAACAAATTTTCTTTGTCTGTATATTAAGAAAACTTTATTTAGTACTGCAGAGTAAAATAATAATAGATAATAATAGTAAACTAAACGCGAATTTAATTCGAAGAAATTAGTAGATTTTTACACTTTTGTGAAATAACCTTTCCACTTTTTCGATGTTTAATAATTATTTTCTCGTTGCTAATGACAATAAAATTAAAAACATCTGAGTAACTTTGTAGACAATATATTAAACTATTATTTACAACAAGAACCAAATTAAAATAATTTACCACAAAAATTTTACATAAAAAAGAATTACGCGTTCCATATTTACCTCTGATGTTCCATAATTACCCCTGTTGACGGTAATTGTTTTTTTCTAAATTTTCTTGAAAAAGCTATTCTAAATTAATTGTATTCCTGTGGAAATTTTATTATTTTTTTAAAAATAATTGAATTTAAGATGAATATTATCAATTTTTTTTTTTAAATAATTGAATTCTTTTTGCGAAATTTTGTGGAAATACTACTTAGGTATTGAAAATAATTGAATTTCTAATATTTTTTGAAAATAACTGAATCGTTTTAAAGAATTTGATTATAATTTTTGAGAATAGTTTTTTGATTTCTAGTATTAGCGAATTTAAAGTAGTGGAAATTCTCATGAAAAACAAAAATTAGTGGCTTTTAGTGGCTGAAACCTAAAAAAAGTACCCAAAAAGTAGCATAAAGTAAAAAAAGTAGTAAATGGTAGGTTTTAGTGATTCCCGGTCAGAAACCCGAAAACACATGCCCGAATGGACATTCGCCCGAAACCCAATCGCCTGAAAAAAATTTGCCCGAAAGCATTTGCCCGAATCCAAATACCCGAATGTTATTAATTTTCCCGAAAAAATGCCCGAAAGAAACCCGAAAAAAAATTACTCATATTATTGTGTACAATAATGAAATTTGTATTTTATTTGTAAATTAAATGTTTATTTGTGGAAATTTAATTGTGTGACGTTAAGATATTTGAATGTTATGTGCTATATTAGTTAGGTATTCCAAAATTTGGTTTTCTTCTTTATATCTGTTGTATTCTTCCGTTATTGTGCGTAATCGTCTTTGGAGTGCGATCCAGGTTTTGCGTGGTGCCGCTCTAACGTTGCGTCCAAGACTCAGCTCTGTGAGGCTCGTTTCCGTGTCTTGCTGTTCTTTTTGTATTTGATTCAAAAAAGCATACAAATCTGGATGGTTTTTATTCACCATTATCCGAAAGCGGTTGTGCCACCCTTCGCTCACATTATTGGTTCGATGAAGTCCTTGTAAGGTAGCTTCATACTGATTCCACAATTGGGGAGGGTAGCGAGGTTCTACAGCACGACGTCGACCTCGAGCTCTGCGACCGCGAACGTACGTGTGGTCAAAGTAATCTAAAATTTCCAACAAATCGTCCGAAACTTCATCTGCCAATTCCTCGAAAGCATTAGTAACATCAGACGGAGGGACAAATGCCAGACTTAAAATCATGTGAACTTGTTTTCGTATCGTGTCATCATTGGGGTCGTTGTAGGCAATCTGTAATCCTTCTTTCTGCACATGTCTGTACAGTGACTGTCCAAGATGGAAGAAACAACAGCTTACAATAATCTCCGAGTACACTAAATGACAAGCATTAATGATAGCAACTTCAAAATCGGAAACAATTCTTTGGGGTCTACAAGCGTGTATTCCAGCGGATGAAGCTGCAGAATCTATTGCTCTCAAAACTGCTTCATATTGATGAGTGTCTTTCGACGATAATAGAGCGAACACAAAAGGAAATGCAATGTTTATTGACTCATCTCCACGATTGCTGGGCTTGATCACTTTGCCAATGACGGTGAATAATTGAGTAAAAATGGAAGGTGAAACTTTGAAGGTACCATCGAGAAACCAAGTGTCGCTATTTGCAAGACGTTCCAAATTATTGCGAGTTGTGAAGACCAATACGCGACCTTCACCGAAATCTTCATCGTCCCGAGAATCATAAAAAAGAAAGCGGTCGTTCCCCAGTGTTCTTTGATAACGTTGAGGTAGCTCGTCTATTTCCTCCAAACGTTTTGGATTTGGAGGCAGTTTTCGTCTTCTTTCTCGTCTCAAAACTTTTTTAATATTCTCACGTTCTGGTAGTTTGGCCAAAACACCAGGTGTCAAATTCGAAAGATTATCACGTAAAATCTGTGAATAATAAAACCAGGTGTAACAAATGTATATACGGATCTTAAATGATATAATAGTAAATTAGAAAAAATAGAAAAATAATAAAATATAAAATTATTAAAAAAAAGAGTAGGAAAATAGATTGTAATTACAAAAATTCATACTTGGGCTGGAGGACATTCTGGATGATCTTCCGCGACTCGTTTCATATTAACTTTCACTACTTCCGCTTTTGCTGTATCCTGATTAGGTGGATGTTCATGAGGAGATTTTTTTGGGCCTTTTATAACTACTAACTCAGAAGCTGTTTGCATTGTAATCGCCCGAGCTTTGCATTCTTTTCTTCTAACCAACTGACAGTCCCAATAAAATTTATTATTTTTCGACGGTTTCGATCTTACGTAAATATATCCTGCGATTATTAACTTTTTCCCGACAATTTCTCCCACTTCCACTGTTTCTTCCATTTTCACAGATAATTTAGAATTTTCAATTTATATGAGTGATGATTCGAACACAAAAAATTTTGACAATTTACTCACGAATAAACAAATGAGCAACACTCTTTTGTTTCATATATTTGGCATATACTTCGTGTACGTACTAATTGTTAATATTTTTTTAAATTGAATTAAACTTTTTGAAATTTTTCGGGCAAATGTATTCGGGCAAATGGATTCGGGCGATGACGTTCGGGCAAAAAAATTCGGGTAAATGTCAATTCGGGTAAATATCCATTCGGGTGTATGGATTCGGGCGTGTGGTTTCGGGCGTTTGGGCGTGTACCGTTTTAGTAGATGAGTGCGAAGCCTGTTAGAAAAAATATGTCAAAAAAATATAATCATAATCTAAAATATAGTTTAATATTGTTGACTAAGAGTGAAATTATTAGTTTATCTAAACAGATTTATATGCTAATAATTCTCTTATAATATTTTTATCGTTGAGTTAAGAGTGGACTGAAACTGAGGCCTAGTGGACGGTAATTGGGACATAAATATAAAATTTTGGTCATTTAGAAAATGAATTTTTGAGAATTAGAATTTTTCACGATTAGATATAATTAAGAACGTTTAATCGTTAAGTATATATAGCTGTGATTTTGTCTTGCACTCGCTGGGTTTTTAAATTAAGCGCACCCTTATCTTAAGGGTCATACTAACTCAGAGTCTCATAAGTATAAATTTATTAACTACCCTACTATCTCGTTGATTAAATAAATATCCGATATTCTCTCTGACCCTCTTGAACTGAATTCAACTCAAGTATAATATCGCCGCTAAGTATCTTTTGCGTTTGAAAACTCGAAATGAATTTTCCATTCATTTCCTGTAATAGAAAATTCGTGTCAAATTATATTTTCGTTTGACTCGTTTATATTTAACTCGTTGATGCAACAATAGTTTGTTAGGTCAACAAAAAAGTTTTACTAACATCTGCTATGTATATGTATATAAATAGAATTGTTTCGTTAATTTCAATAATTTTTGCTTAGACTCTTTCTTGTATATTTTATCAGATTACGGTAAATGATAATTTTTAAATTTATTAGACACGATATTTACCGTGTGAATTTAATTTTCTCGTTAAAATATATTATTTGTTGTTTGTTATTATTGAAGAGTTGAAAAAGAATAATTAAATATGGTGTGGAATATATTAGTTAAATTATTTCTTAGAAATTCTCCAATGCTATTTATTGAAATTTTACACGATTTTATGAATAGTCGATGATTTATTGTTAGTCTCGTGTAGCAATTTGTTTAGTAGTTTATATCGTGTTGATTTAGAAAAATTCTTTGCTTTACTGAATTTATTAATTTTTATTTTTGGGCTTAGAAATTTTTCTAATTTGACAAGAATTAATTGTAATTAATTTGTTGAAACTAGCGTAATTACTATTAATTATTTTATTATTACAATATATATACCCTTCTCATAATTTTTGTAAAAAAATCAAGGGTGCATTTGACAGATAATTTTTGAGCGGAAAATATGAAAGATTAATAAACGCGTCTTTATATTTATATGAAACGAAATGGAAAAGAGAGATATATTTGAAAGTGAATGTAATTTTTTATCAGAGAGTTTTTATTTTAATTTTGACTTGAGGCAGTTGGGTAAAACATACGGACACGCACCCACATATTTTCTTCAATATAAAGGGACCGGCAATTCTAATTACCATTATTTTGCTGATCCCCGCGGCGACTTGAAATAAAAGAAAAATGATTGTTGGAAGCGCCCATTTGGACAAATTGACCGATTTAAACCAGAGACTTTTGGTCCACTTGTCCAAGTGGGTGGTAATTATCAAATTAGCTCAATATTTATGAGCCCTCGCAGACTGTAAACCGGAAATATGTCGAAAACAATTTTTGTTAAAAAGCATCAAAATTTATGTAGCATAATTTATTGTAATTTGGCGATACGTGTATAATGAAACTCCCGTGTAGAAATTGAAAATAGGACTTCGTAAGGCCTTGAATAGACGCGTCCTTTTGTTTTGTGAGGCGCAAACTAGAAAAATTAGTCAGAACCCGTCTAATTTCGTCACGCTTGAAATATCAGGTGATGATGTGGAAAGATAGAGAGGTTCTAACTAGATTGCCTTGTCACTGCCTCAATAGAAAAGCATAATGTGGGGATTTAAATAGAGGGCCTCTTTAGCGCCTCATTAGTTTTTTCTAAATACATAGGCAAAAATTTACGACAGGCGTACTATTGCGCCAGTAATACTGAACAAGTTACTGAACAAACACACATGTAAACAACACTGTTTCGACCAATCAACCTATGACTAACTTAACACTAACACTAACGCATACCTACACGGAAAAAAAAAGTTGAAGAATCTCTCGTCAACTAGTATATCACTTTTGGATGGGACACAAAATTTCAAAATTTTCTTTCACTTTTGATTAGAAATGGCGAACGTCAACGAAAAACTAAAACAAAAGTTAATTAATTTTTGATGAACTGTGTTAAGGATGAGTAGTTCGTCAAAAGTAGAGGTACAAGTTGACGAAAAAATCGTGAACTCGCGAGTGTCAGTAGTATGCGCAGTTCGTAATGCGCATCAAATATGGCTGATCAAGCATTCATCATTCAGTCGGTGTCATCGGTGTTTACATTCGGGTAAATTCTTTGATGAAAGTTATTATTTAGAATCAGTGTTTTTTATTACTTAGTGAATATTTTTGTTTGCTAATTTCCTTTGTGAAACAAATAATTCATAAAATGAATTAAAAGTTACGATCAGGGACTTTTTCTACTTTCCACGGCCCTGAGTTTTCCAGCAGACAAAGCTAATCGTTTCGTTTGTCGAAGGACAGTGTATCTAGATTTAGCCGTGGCGGTTAGTTGTTAGGAATATTATGTTATAGGGTATAGGTACTAGGTTCGAATCCCGTGAAGCGAATTACGAATTTTAATAGCGATAAAATTGTGTATTCTGTGTAGTTGGGTGCGTATAGGCGTCAAGTTATCAAATTAAGTGAAATACTATAAAAAAGTAGTGTCTGGAAATTATTTTTTCTTGTTTTTAGCATTTTTTAAAAGTTCACGAATTTTTCGTTAACTTTGGCGAAAAGTTCGGAAACAGTACTATGTATCTAGTGAAGGAGTTGATGAAATTTTGACGAACTGTGTTTGTTGATTTTCAAGAATTTTGTGTCCCATCCAAAAGTGATATACTAGTTGACGAGAGATTCTTCAACTTTTTTTTCCGTGTAACACTAACTCGCACGCTATGAATCTACTTTCTCATCGTCCTTATATATTAAACAGAACATTTCTTTACCACTTGTGAGAAAAAGTGCAATATTTCGAATTTTTAAAATCGTAAATATTTTTGCTTAAATAGTTTTTAAACTTTAAATAGTATTTTAATATGCGTTTAGAACTATTTTTCTGATAATTTCGTTGCTTATTCTTTAGAAATTGGGATTTGTCAATAAAATTGAAAATTATATAAAATACCTAATAGGGGCATAAATAGATACCAGATAGATTTCCCTGTTCAGACAAAAAGGACATTCTAGTCAGAGCCTGATTGAAATATTTAATAGGGGCATAAATAGATCCAGCTAGATTTTCCTATTTGGAAAAAGAAGGCATTCTAGTCAGTGCCCTATTATCACCTATCTAGACATTATAAGTGTGGTTGGCCTCACTAAATCCTCATCAGTGCCCTTCTTTAAATACCCAATGGGAAATGCCAGTGTAGTGCCGATGTTCACCACTGGCTTAGTACTCAGACGATTGTTCCGCGTAGTCTAGCCGAGCCTCGACAATTAGTGCTGGCGCAGTACAGAATTTTTGTTTCGCCAAAGCTTGGACAAGCCACGGCGGCAAGTGCTGGCTGAGTATAGAAAAATTGTTCACAACACTCTTTGCCAACATGGCTTTTTTAACATAAACTTGAAAAAAATTATAAAAAAAGTTTATGAATGTTTATAAATATAAATTTATTGAAAAAATTAATATTTTACTTTTCAGTTGTTCATTTTTTATTTTTATTAAATTTAATAATAACAATTTAACATAATTGTCTAATTTTGTAAATAATAAATTATTTAAACAAATTAAAATTATAAACAAAATTTAAACTTTAATCTCAATAATAATTTGGTTACTATTATACTTCTTAGTATGAATAAAAAATTATTAAAAAATTACCACGTAATTTAAGAATTACGTAAAATGTTAAATGCAATAAGTAAAGTAATTTAATTTAATTACTAAAAATTTAGTTTAATTTATTTTATTTCAATTTCTTATTTCTAACGTATCCCTATTTTTTTCTCATCTTTGACTCAATAATTGTATGTCTGAATGATACTGAGATATTAATACTTTACTGTACACATGTGTCGTTAGCATAGTGGTTAGAGGGTTAGTCTGTTAGTCCGTAGGTCGTAGGTTCGAATCCCCTCGTCAGCAATTTTGTTTATTTTCATAGGTTTGCGATATTTCTAGATTCCAATCGTTAGGTACTAAAATATGAAAATCTAATGCACACTTACTGTAATTGTTTATTATTTAATTTTTAAATGTTATAAACAATTTTTTTCTACTTCATTTACTATATCCATTGTTAGTCTCCATCTTTAATACATTTTCTTTAAGAAGAGAAATATTTTATGAATAATAACTATTTATTAATATTATTTACCATTTTGTTGTTAAATTTTTTATAATTATGAATTTACGACTAATTAATAACAATACGGCATTTATTGCGGCAATATTCTCAGCCAGCACTGTCTGGCAGCACTGACAGACAGTACTTCGGCAGCGCCAGACGGCGTTATCATCCCAGTGCCATGCCAGTGCTGGCTCTCAGCCTTGCCGCCAGTGCTGCCAGTGCTGGCGCAGTACTACGCCAGTTGTAAATTTCCCATTGGGAATTTAAATTTTTGTTGAAAACTCTAAAAAATTCAATTTTGGAGAATTTACAAATAATTGCAGAAATTCAATTATTTAAAAAAATAAAATTCAACTATGTTCAAAATTTGAAAAAAATTCTCGTAAAAATCCCAATTATCTTTACAAATACAAAATTCTTCTCCAAAGTTCAATTATTTTCAGAAATCTTTCTAATTTTAATGATTTTTAATATCTACAATTTTAATAAAATTTCCCAAAACGAATTCAATTATTAAAAAAAATTTTAATTTGAAATTTTAGAAAATTACAATTTTGAATGAATGAATTAAATAATAAAAATTTCACAGGAATTCTATTATTTACAAATTTTTTATAAATTTCTTCGCAATAATTCAATTATTTTCATGAAGAATATCATTTTTTTTACCAGGAATTCAATTATTTTCATAAATAATAAAATTCTATAAAAATCATTGCAGAATTTCAATTATTTTTATAAATAATAAAAATCATCGCAGAATTTCAATTATTTTTATAACTAATAAAAATCATCGCAGAATTTCAATTATTTTTAGTACAATGTTACTCTCTAAATCTGAATTAGTAGAATTCTACTAAGAAATAGTAAAATTTTACTAATTTTTAGTAGTTTTCATGGAAGACTTTTCCCCTTTTCAATTAGTAGAATATTACTAATTTTTAGTAATATTTTACTAATGTTTTAGTAGAATTCCACTAGTTGAAAGTCACTTTTCAACTAAATGAATTAGTGAAACTGTTTTATCGACTATTAATAAAACAGTTCTACTAATTGTTAGTAGAATTCTACTAAGCAATTAGTAAAATCTACTAATAATTAGTGAAATTCCACTATTTGTTAGTAAAATTATTACTAAATCATTTGGTGGAAGACTTTTCGTCATTTCATTAGTAACTTTCTACTAATTCAGATTTAGAAAGTAATGGAATTTCTCGAAAAATGTAATTTTTTTTCAAAATAATTTGAATTAAATTCTTCATAGAACTAAATTAATTTCAATAATTTATCAAAATTCAAATATTTTTGATATCTACTATTTCAATAAAAATTTACAAAAGAATTTAATTATTTAAAAAGAAATATATTATTAAAATTCGTCTAAAGAATTTATTTATTTTTCATAAATATTAAATTTCTTCTCAGAGTTTTAATTATTTTCAATACAATTATTAACAAATTCGATTGTATTCAATAAATTAGAGAAATTTTTCAAAAAATTTCACTTATTTTCTAAAAAATTTTAATAAAATTCAGGAATTAAATGCTTAATTTTAATTATTAAGAAAGAGGATTTATTGTAAAAACTTGAAAGAAATTGTTCATATAGAATTCAATTACTTTGAAAACTTGTAATTAAAATTATTAAAGAAACTCCATTATTTTAAAGAAACTCAAAGAAATTCTTCAAAAGAATTTAATTAAGATATTAGTATGTAAAATTTTAATAAAATTGTTCCTAAATTCAATTATTATCAACTTTTTTAATAAAATTCTTTGCAAAAATTCAATGATTTGCAAATTTTTTATAAATATTTTCGCAATAATTCAATTATTTCCATAAATAATGAAATTCTTCAAGGAGATTATATTATTATCAAATTTTTTATAATATAATTCTTTGCAAGAATTCAATCATTTGCAAATTTTGTATAAATTTTTTCGCAATAATTCAATTATTTCCATAAATAATATAAAATTTTTACAGAGATTCAATAATTGAGGCTCCCAATTCAAGAACTGGTCGGACGCTCGGACGACACGCGCAACTGCCAGTCAGTGAGCAGCGAGCGCCTCTGGGCTACTCACTTCTACCCGACTGGTACTAGCGCGTGTCTTCCGAGCGTCCGACCGGTTCTTAAATTGGGAGCCTCAATTATTTTCGTAAATAATAAAATTCTTTTTATGAATTCAATTATTTTCATAAATAATATAATTTTCGCATGAATTTAATTATTTGCAAAAACAATTTTCATAAAACTTTTCGAATAAAATCAATTATTTAAAATAATTTTTATAAAATTCTTCCTTGGAATTCAATTATTTAACAAAAAAATTAATAAAAGTTCTAAGTAAGAATTCAATTACAGTGAGTTCTCGCGAGTCGTTCAATTCTCGAAAATTTTCAAGATCATAAAACTCACGAGTCGTTCAACGCATAAGCCACGCCTCCAAGGCGATTTCAGGGATGTGTGAAGCATATTTATCGCCCCGAAAGACACAATATTCAATGGCTTTGGTCCGTTTAAATTACACAGCACTAGGTGAAGTATACTAGAAATTGAACGACTCGTGAATCGGACACTGATCAGCTGTTGAACAAAATCGACAATACAATTTTGTAAAAATACACTGAAAAAAAATGTATTTCATTCAAATAACCGATTTCTTGACTATTATCAATTAAATAGTATTTAATTCAAATACTGAAATTATTAGTTTAAATATCATTTAATTGACTTGAATAAATATCAGTTGATTTCAGTAAATATTTCATTGATTATGGTCAAGTAATCGGTTATTTGAATCAAATACATTTTTTTTCGAGTACATCTTGTGATGTACAATGACAAAAAAGAACCCCCTCCCCCCAAAAAAACTACTAAATTTTCCCCCATATAATTACTTCTGAATTTCACGATACATATTTCACGAAAACTGAATACCATTATAAAATCATACAAGGGATATGTTTAACGTTTTTCCTTTCACACAATTGAACATGCATTTAGGACAAAATACAAACATGCATGTCACATATGAAAAAAAATGCATTCTTGCAAGCTGCGAAAGTGCATTTCTACATACATACATATGTACATAAAAACACAATCTGTAGAATCGATCGTGTCCACCGTGGAAAATCCGCTCTTTATCACCTCGTGAGGATTAGTCAACTGATGAACATTTGTCATTTTATTTTATTATTATTATTATTTTTTTATTTATTTTTTATTTTATTTTTTTTTTATTTTATTTCAATCGCAGATCAAAGGTGTTTATGTGAGCGCAAACAAATGAAACCACTCAAACGACGCAAAAAAACAATCCTCAAAAGGTTAAACGTCAAAAAAGGAAAAAAAATCTACACAAAAAATAAAAAGAACAAATAATGCGTAGAAAACGTAACATTTACAAAAAATCGGAAAATGAAAAAATTACCAGAAAAAAAGGCGGCGAGGAATAGGAAAGAAAAAAAGACGCAGGATAAACCAGAAAAAAATGAAGAAATCCGTAAAAGAAAAAATAACTATATTCAGAAAACTTTGGGTCTCAGATAAGAATTTATCTCCAAATGATTATTGAACTGCAATTAAAATATCATTGAATGACCCAATTGAAAGAGAACAGATAATATACAAAAGACGCAAGTGCGTGCACCTAATAGGTTCGACATAAAAGATATTATGTTTTATACCGCCAAAAGGCAAAAAATTACTTTTAGACCTCCCACGTTTTTTAGAGAAAGATATATTTTTTTAAAAAGAGCTAAAACACAGGGGATAAAAAAGAAGAAGCGACAAGATAAAACTATACGGGATCCTCGTCAACGTCACGCCACTACCATAAACCGCAAGTTAATGAAAATGTTACTCTCAACACACGAAATCATTCTCCCATATTATTTTCTTGACGACCTGATATAAATCAGGAAAGATTCGCAATTTTTTTTTGTTGCACTACAATCCTCCCTTATACACTTCGCATTTATTTTTTCCTCACACCTTTTATTCTTAAACTAGCAGAGCTACGCGCGCTAAAGCGCGCGCGATATTTTTGTTCTTGTCTTATGATACTCAAGACCTTATTTTATTGTGTATATAAAAATGTGACTAAGACTTTATGATACGTTTTTTTCTTCTTCTGAAATATTGGAAAAAGATTACAATTTTTTTTTTGAAGAATTTAAAAAAAACATAAAATACGAAAACCAAAAATTAAATTTAACACACTGAGCAGTTTTACGACATAAATATAATAATATATTTTTATTTTTATAATTATTTCCTTAAATTGTCAGTTTTCTGGAAAACTGTATTATTTCAAGAATTCGTTATCAGCGAAAAAAAATTGGAAGTCACCCAGTAATAAGGGGTGAATTAAAGTGGATTGGCACTTTTATGCCCTTAAATTCCAAACCAATTCCGTTTTTGTCCGCAATCTTAATGAATTCCTTTTCTATTGTTAAATTGATAATTTATATCCGATTCAATTCTCTGTAACTACGTGACCAGAGTCTGAATTTACACAGAAAAAAAAGTCTTGAATAAAGTCTACAAAAGAGCTAATTTTAAGATGTACCTAACAAAAAGTAGTCATCCTAGGCTTAAAATTAGTTTGTAAAAAGAGTCTAAAAAAAAATCGGTTCTCAGGCTTGAATGAAGTCGCTATGTAGTCTTAAAAATAGCCGATAGCCATAAAGTGGTCTTAAAAGTAGTTTCCTTTTAAACTTCAATTTACTCTGCAAGTCAAAATAGTGACAAAAATAAAGCTTTCTCAAATACTTAAAAGTAGTAAATAATACAATTCAAATTTATGTTTCTATTGCATATAAAATTATAGTTATTAACTATATTTTCTAAATAAAAAACGTTTAGAAGAAGATATGTTTCATAATTCTTGTCAAAGTTTTACACATAAAGAAAACCTGGTTAATTTGACTGCTTTTAACTATTTTTATTGCAGTTGCAGGAGATGCCAGTAACAGATTGTATAATAGAAGCATCTGTAAGAAAAGCTACATTAACTATTTAAAATAATAAAGTGAAATTATTTATTTATTTTTTATTATTGAAGTCCAATTTTTCATATACTTCCATGATGACATTTGTTAACATGTACCTTATAAGTAATCATTATTTAATAATAGACAAGAAATCGGTTAATTGAATCAAATTTATTTCAGTTCAGTGTAACTATGCTTGCACTTCATATAATAAAAACTTATTTATTTATTCGGTACTCAAAAAGATCAAAATCTACAAGTGATTAACAGTAGACGAAGAAAACACGTACACTCAAGGCAACGCCATGACAACTAATGACACGTCACCTGATCACGCCCAAGCGCGTCTCCCCTTCCAGAGGATTATAGACGCTAGGGGACTAAAAACTAGTCTACATTTCGACTTCATTTTATCTGTTGAGTTCTTAAAGGTTCTTCTAGTCTCTCTGAGACTACATTTAAGACTTACATATAAAAATAAGTCATAAAGATGTATTGCTTTAAGATTAAGGCGTGTTAACAGTATACTCTAAAGTTAATCATGAGGCTAAAATATCGTTAATTAATTTTAATTAAGCCTGATTTTAAAATTAGTCCTTTACCGATTTAAGACATTTTTTTCTGTGTACTTTAATGCCGTTTAAGGGAATCATTTGTTGTGGAGTTAATGCCTTTTAATTAACATTGAATTCTTTAAAGGGCATTAAAGGGGATTCAAATTCTGGTCACGTGGTTACAGAGAATTGAACTGGATAGAAATTATCAACTAAACAATAGAAAAGGAATTCATTAAGATTGCGGACAAAAACGGAATTGGTTTGGAATTTAAGGGCATAAAAGTGCAAATCCACTTTAATTCACCCCTTATTACTGGGCAGTTACAAAACATTCCTTTTTTTAAACTCGTATAAACTATGCTATATTGTAAAATGTTTATAAAACGTTAAGGCAATTACAGATCTTCTTCAAGATTATAAGGAGGTTTTTCGCGAATAGAATTAACATTACCAATTTGTTGAAATTTGTACCACTGTTAGATAAAGGTTTTAAAAACATGTAGTTAAATTTTTGATACCTGTTGGAACTTGTGAAAAAAATCTATCAGCGTCTTTGTTTTCAACTTTTAACATTGAGTTTTGTGGGAATTGAGTACATTTTCAAACATATTTACTCACCACAAAGTACTTAACATTAAGAAATTAATGAAACATTTTTCAATAAGAGACAGATATATTGATTAAATATCTGTTAAAAAAAGTGTCATTAGGTACCTGTGAAAGTTGCAATAAATTAATTTGTAAAAATATGTCATGTTTTATACAGTATATTAAACAGTTGTTTAAACGTCTGGCAACATTGCAGACAATTTTCTACTCAAAACTAAATGTAATCAAGTCATACCAAACATTTGCAACAAGACTAAAGAAATACGGTGCTGCGAGACGTTTCAAAGTACCAAGCAAGTCAAATTAGTTTTTGTTTCGATTAGTTCAGTCAAGCGATAAAAAAACTTTATATAAATTCGTTGTAAATTAGAAGAATTATTTTATTGAATAAATCTTGGTGTCAATGTTTTGACAAAGAAGGAAGAATATTCCTTCTTTGTCAAAACATTGACACCGAGATTTATTAATAGTCATGATATAAGCCGAGGTATAAGCTTAGGGTCCGTCCATAAACCACGAGGATAATTTTTGATTAATTTTTGATCCCCCCATTCAATATGTAACAAAAATGTTTACTTTACTTATTTTATTTTTTTTCCAAGTTAATTAATTGGAAAAGGTAAATGTAATGCATTTTCTTTTAGTGTTTTCCTTATATTTTGTGATGCAATATTGCATTGTTCCGATCTACGGTTGAAAATAATTTAATTTTCCTTTTTCAAAATAGCGCCAAGGGGCCGTTCAAAAAATACGTAACGCTATTTTTCGGAAATTTGGACCCCCCCCTCCCCCCATGTAACGCAATGTTGTATACATTAGCGCCATTTTTTCTGCTGACCGTAACAAATAGCTCGACCCCCCCTCCCCCCAAAAAGCGTTACGTATTTTTTGAACGGTCCCCAATTTCTGGGTGTGAGACACAGCATATCACCAGTTGTGAGACAGTGTCAACACCCATCTGGGCAGCATAAAAAATACGGCTTTGCTATTTAAATGTTGTTTTGATTTTTTTTCTAGTATTTTTGGGCATGTCAAGTGGAAAAAAGTCAATTGATTCAGAAGAAATCAATTTTAATGCTCTTGTTGAAGCTATTAAATTGTGTTTATTTGATAGTCATATTTTGGCGAATAAATATTATTATTTAGTATATAATAATATATATTATTAATATATTTAATTATTTATACTAAACATAACGTTTTATGTCAAACTTATTAACCCCTTCGCAGTCAAGACCAAAATCTCATAAGTGGGCTCAAAATGTCGACAAATTTTTAGAAAACTAAAATTTGCGCAAAAGAGCATACTATTGTATTTGAAGTCGCTGATTACGAATCCGATATCAGATTTTGAAAATTCAAAATGGCGGATCCAATATGGCAAACATGAAAATTAAAAATCGACTGAATTCATTTGAAACTTGTTACTCAGGGGTTTTCGGGGTCGCTGATTATGAATTCGATATCAGATTTTGAAAATTCAAAATGGTGATTCCAATATGGCGGACAACATTTTCTAAACTTCATCGAATTCACTTGAAACTTTTTACTCGGGGGTTTTCAGGGTCGCTGATTACGAAACCGATTTCAGATTTTAAAAATTTAAAATGGCGGATCCAATATAGCAGACGAAATTTTCTAAAATTCATCGGATTCACTTAAAACTTGTTACCTGGGGGTTTTTGGGGTCGCTGATTTACGAATCCGATTTGAGATTTTGAAATTTCAAAATAGCGGATCCAATATGGCAAATGAAATTTTCTAAAATTTATCGGATTCATTTGATAAATTTTTTAAAATGGCGTCAGCCATTTTCGCAACGCTACATTGTATTTTGAAAATCTTATGCTAGATTCGTAATCAGCGACCCCGAAAACAGCCGAGTAACAAGTTTTAAATGAATCGGACGAGTTTTTGAAAATGTCGTCCTCTATATTGGATCAACCATTTTGAATTTTTAAAATCTGAAATCGGATTCGAAATCAGCGACCATGAAAACCCCCGAGTAAAATGTTTCAAGTGAATCCGATGAATTTCAGAAAATGTCCGCCATATTGGATCCGCCATTTTGAATTTTCAAAATCTGATATCAGATTTGTAATAAGCGACCCCGAAAACCCCCGAGTAACGAGTTTTAAATGAATCGGACGAGTTTTTGAAAATGTCGTCCTCTATATTGGATCCGCCATTTTGAATTTTTTAAATCTGAAATCGGATTCGTAATCAGCGACCATGAAAACCTCCGAGTAAAATGTTTCAAGTGAATCCGATAAATTTCATAAAATGTCCGCCATATTGGATCCGCCATTTTGAATTTTCAAAATCTGATATCAGATTTGTAATAAGCGACCCCGAAAACCCCCGAGTAACGAGTTCTAAATGAATCGGACGAGTTTTTTAAAATGTCGTCCGCCATATTGGATCCGCCATTTTGAATTTTTAAAATCTGAAAATGGATTCGTAATCAGCGATCCCGAAAACCCCCGAATATAAATTTGTGGACAAATCTGTGTGTTTTTCTAGCCAAAAATCTGCTTGCGTCTATACACGTCATCGACAGTTTGAGCCCACCTGCATCATGCGTATTAAGATAGGCCAAAATTTAGGTCAATTTTGAGGACAGTTTTGACCTAGACGTCAAAATTTGACGAAGAATTCCCGCTACCCTCAAAATTTATATATATATATATATATATATATATATATAATATAATATAAAATCATTTCGCCGCCGCCGCCGCTGATTCAGTCATTTCTAAGGGCCCCTTAGAAAGGGAACATAGTCAAGGTTGGCCCACTATTAACATAGGCCAAAATTTAGGTCAATTTTGAGGACAGTTTTGACCTAGACGTCAAAATTTGACAAAGAATTCCCGCTACCCTCAAAATTTAGGTCAATTTTGAGGGAAGTTTTGACCTAGACGTCAAAATTTGTCAAACAATTTCCGCGCGCAGACTTAATGATGAGGTGAAGTTTGCCATCTGACCTAACAATGTAAGGTAATTTTTAAATTGTGTTTGCTCTTACACCTATCATTTTGACCTAATTTTGACGTTTTATTTTTACTCCCTCATTTAGTTACGTCATAATCTATGTGTAATTTGTCTTTTATTTAACTACAACTTAAAAAGGGAAAATAAAGGACAATAAACGTATCTAGGATACGTCAAAATCTATTTAAAATTTAACGTCTTTTTAACCTACAGGTTAAAATCGGTCAAAATATATGTCAAAGTTTAATCTAATTTTTGACATATAGATAAAAAAAGGTCCATAACGATTGTTACATTACGTCAAAATCTATGTGTATTTTGTCATAATTTTTTTCTATTGTATGCAATTTATTAAGATGCATTGATATTAAGAAAAAATTACTTTAAATTTATAAAAATTAAAATAAATATAAAAATAGAGGAGGGGGGTTGGCGCGCGCAGGGAGGCGAAGCCCCCCTAGTGTATATATATATATATATATATATATATATATATATATATATACACTACCGTCGGGAATTATCGGTACGGCTGCACGCGCACGGCCCAAAAACATACCAATCTTTAAATCACGATTTTTTTGTAAATACAAATGTCAGAAAATTGACAAATATACCATTCGAAAGATAATTAAATTCTACAATTAATAATACATAACTGAAAATTTTAATAATTTATACAAAGATTGCAGCAATGGACAAATTTGACAAAAAAATTTAAAAAATAAAATTTTTTTGGAAATTTTTTCAACCCCTGCACATTTTTTAAAAATTGTAAAAAAAATTTGAAACTTATATAGGTGTGATCATTCAAGTCTCATCTTTAATTTAAGACCAAAAGAGTTTAAAAATCTTATTCGGTTCGTAAGATATCATTATAAACGTCCGAGCATGTTTTTTGACAAATGCAGTGAATTAGTCGATTTTGAACGGTTTTTGGCTGAAAATGCTCTTTTGTTTATACAGTCGGGTCCCCATACTGTTACATTTCCAGAAATTTCCCACTCCTCCAGACTCAGCTCTGTTATGTGCTCAAAGATATGCCTACTGCGCACGTTTCAGGAACGTAAATATATACACCTCGAGTTTGGCCTAGAAGTATATGCCCCCTTTTCTTTGAGCTTAAGAATACGGCCCTGAAAATTGGTGACGTAACGTGACGTCACCTAACACTTATGAATTTGGAGGTTATGCAAAAACATAACACTACTGAGGACATAACAGTTTGGAATCTAACAGTATGGGGACCTGACTGTAATGATATCTCCCTAACCGATTAAGATTTTTGAACTCTTTTGGTCTTAAATTAAAGATGAGATTATAATGATTACACCTATATAAGTTTCAAATTTTTTCTACAATTTTTAAAAAATGTGCAGGGGTTGAAAAAATTTCCAAAAAAATTTTATTTTTAAAATTTTTTTGTCAAATTTGTCGATTGCTGCCATCTTTGTATAAATTATTAAAATGTTCAGTTATGTATTATTAATCGAAGAATTTAATTATCTTTCGAATGGTACATTTGTTAATTTTTTGACATTTGTATTTACAAAAAAATCGTGATTTAAAGATTGGTATGTTTTTGGGCCGTGCGCGTGCAGCCGTACCGATAATTCCCGACGGTAGTGTGTATATATATATACAAACGTGACAAAAACTTTATTCACGCTTGTCAAATGCAGGTGGCACACTTGAAATCGAACGGCTTGATTCAAGCCTCCATAACTGT
Organism: Leptopilina syphax; assembly: GCA_032872505.1. Classification (NCBI taxonomy): domain Eukaryota; kingdom Metazoa; phylum Arthropoda; class Insecta; order Hymenoptera; family Figitidae; genus Leptopilina; species Leptopilina syphax. The sequence continues at coordinate 19,978,880 of CM065475.1, forward strand.
TCAACGAACAAATGACCCTTGAAAATTTTCGGCCCTATATGCGAATGTTGTAAATTTAAAATATTATAAATATATATATTATAAAATATTATAAAAAATATTATACATTTATTTATGAATTTCTTTCATTGTAAAATTATTCGAAAACATCAATAACTTCTGTTTTAAATAAATATTTAATTATTGCATCCTCATAGAGGAAGGATTGTATTAGCAAAATTTTCGATTGCGAATTTTTGACACATTTATAAACTTATTTTCATTATACCTAATGTTTTGGTACTTTATGTACGAATGGGCACTGCCCATATAAATGTTATAAAATAAATAAAAAAAATTTCGATGTTATTTGACCTCAGAAGTCCAAAAAACGGATTTAAAAAAAATGTCCCGATGTACACACACCAATGTACACACACCGATGTTAGTACACACACACATGTGTGTGTGTACTAACATTACATTTGCCTCAATATCTCAAAACGAGAAAGAGCTAAAGGCCTCAATTTTTTTTAAATTGTAGGTCTCCCCGGGGGACGTAAAATGAAAGTATTTTCAGCCCGATTCATAAAGTTTAACTATATTTTTTTTTGCATTTTTAATTTTGTAAAAAAACGTTTTTTGGCCATAACTTAAAAAAAAGGTCACCTATAAATGTTTTTCTTTAGTTTTGTAGAGTTTTTTCAGACGCATCTTTTGAGCCTTCATTGAACATTTTTCGTCCATATTAGCCAGAGATATTAAAGTTGTAAAAATCTAAATTTTTCGAAAATAATACTTTTTTGAAAATTTTGTTGAAAAATGTAAAAGTAACTTTAAAAGTATCATTACCAACTTGTAGAGCATTAAAAAAAGCTTTGAATGACCTACTTTTGAACTTTATTTGGTCAGAAATTATAAAATTATTGGAATTTTAAAAATCAAAAATTGTGGAAAATATCATTTTTTTCAAAACTCTTGTTTATTAACTTATGTGTAATTATTAAACTATTATAACCATCTTATAGAATATATAAAAACATTTTTTGGACCAAGATTTAATGATTTATAACCCTTTTATAAAAAGTAATTCTTATATTTCAATTATTATTATTATTTCTATGAGGAAGAAAAGTGTTCATGAAATGAACACCAAAATTATAAAAATGTACAACTTGGCAGCGGTTTTATTATTTTTCCATAGGAATTAAGATTTTCAAAAATTTCAAATTCAAACCATTATGCACGGAGAAAAAGGAATAGTTGACACATCCAGATACATGGATATCACAGCCATATTATATTGAAAAATACGGGATATCCATAGTTAAGGTTGCTGCATCCATATTCTATGGCTGGCTGTATATTGTTAATTGGAGCAGCAAAAGATCTATGGTTGGGTGATCCATAGTAATGGAAATGGGAAACAAAAAATTGGAATCACTCAATTAATTAAATTCAATGTCATTTGAGATATTTTATACACATTTTTGTTAATTAATACACACCACTTATTGAATAACCGCATATTAACGAAATAAATTATTAACCGATGGGGGGAGACACGAACCCTAGACCTAACGCATACTAAACACTAACGCTATCCACTACGCTATACACGCAACTACAATATTTGAGCATATAATATTCCTTATATACTCTACACATATTTCATGAAAATGAATTTACATAAACACTAATAGACAATAACGATAATAAATAATAAACAATATAACACTATTTATACACAATACACTCACAACGTGATTATATAGATGTGACAGGAAACCGACGCGACGGACAAATTGAGACGACCATTTTTAAATGGATGCCATGATAATGAATTGCGCGCAACATGTATCGAAATTTTGAACTAACTATGGATCTCCCAACCAAAGTTTATATGGATGAGGCAGCCATATGTGAAAATCCATAGCATGAATTGTAAGCCCAACCATGCCTATGGATGTCACATCCATATTTGATTCAACAATATAATATGGCTCCCTGATCCATTGAATATGGAATGTGCTTCCATTCTGAAAGTTGTCTCTTCCATTGATTTGGATAACACAACAATATTCTGCTCAACAATATTTTTATGGATATCTCTTCCAGACCTTTTCTTTCCGTGTGAAATTCAACAACTTATAATAATTATAGATGACCCAGTGATGAAATCATTGTTTTGTATTATAAAAATATTGTTACTGCACACAGAAAAATATGCGAATGGTAAAAACAACCACTCTCTAAAACTGAATCAGTGAAATTTGACTGAGAATCAGTGACTCTATATTATCGCGATTTGAATCAGTAAAATTTCACTGAAAATCAGTTAAAAATGATTGAAATTTCAGTCATATTTTACTAATTGGCCAATTAAAACATAACTGAAATTTTCAATATGTGTGACAGAAATTTTTAGTAGTTTTTTAATTGACGAATCAGTGGAAAATGACTGAAATTTTGGTTATTTTTAACTGATTTTTAGTGAAATTATACTGATTCAAATCGAGGGAATAGAGTCAGAAATTCTGGTCACAATCGGAATAGATCTTCAGTTCTTAAACTTGTAGTTATGATAAATTACTATCTAGTCACCGTGGCTGCGTGGTAACGCACATGCGTTGGGACTCCAGGGTCTAGGGTTCGATCCTCCATGCGTGCGAATTTTTCATTCTTAGATTTAAGTGTTATTGGTAGAGTAATTGTTCATTAGGGGCCGTCCATATACCACGTGGACAGTTTTTCAAAGATTTTTGACCCCCCCCTCCCCCTTGTGGACACAAAAATATATGGGATCGTGGACATTTTCGAACTTTTTACCCCCCCCCCTTCCCCCAAAAGTGTCCACGTGGTATATGGACGACCCCTTAGTCTTAAATATTTAAATAAACACAAAAATATAAATAAATATGTAATTATAAACAAAATAAAAAGAACCAGAAAATTATATTTTATTCTACATTTTAAGCGGTAAACTGGCCAGTCACATGCCAGATAATCTAACCAGTGACTGCTAAAGCAGCTCGTTACATTTCTAATTAATCACTTGCTAGATTTTCTGTCAATCACTGGCCAAAATCTAGAAAAACTTCCCAGTGACTGGTCATTACAGAGTTGAAATTTCTACTTGGGTATTTTCATAAATAATGAATAATTATTAATATTATAATTATTATATCTATATATATAAAATCAGACTTTTGTCTGTACATTGCTCAGAACATTAAATTTCACACATAATTGAAGGGCTACATAAAATAAGGGGACGAACGCGAGGCTTGGAAGGGATACTACCAGTCGGGTAGCAGTGACAAGCCTTGAGCCGCTCGCTGCTACCTGTCTGATATTATCCCTTTCAACGCGTTCGTCCCCTTATTTTATGTAGCCCTTCAATTATTCATTTTGAGTATCAAGGATTCCAAATATACCAATAAAAAATTTCGTGTATGTATGTATGTATGTATGTATGTATGTATGTATGTGTGTCGGTATGTCACAGAATCTTTGTTCGCGCATCACTTAAAAACGGCTGAACCGTTTGCAACCAAATTTGGCAGAATGTTAGACCTTCGGCCAAGGAAGGTTTATAAATTTACAGATTTGAAAAATATTAATTAGAACGGAAGATATTCAATTTTTTCAAAAAATCAAAAATTTTCTACATTTTTTAAAAAATGTTTTCAAACTTTCTATAATTGAGTATAACATGTTATTTAGTTAAATTTTAGAATAGTTTTGCCAAAAATAATGTCCTATAACTAAGATGCAATTATAAAAATGTTTTCCAAAAATCGAAATTTATCAAATTTTACATTTCTTTAAAAAATGCTTTCAACCTTTCTATAATTGAATATTACTGTTATTTAGTCAGATTTTAGCATAGGAATAATTTTCAATACATTAATTGCAGAGAAACGTATAAAGTACTACAAGTTGACAAATACTGTTCCTGAAAACAAATTTGATATAAAAAAATCTGTCACTGATTCAAATAGTAATATTTTCCTAACGAAATAGTTAATGATAACTAATTATTAGTTTTTCGGAGTAAAATTTAATTCCCGGCTATTTCCCGGTTGGTAGACACCCTATCAAATATATTAGAAGAAATTAAAACCCGTCGAAGACGAGTCCGACAGCTAGTAATGAATAATAATAATTCGACTTATCGTCGAATTTTCATTATTTTTAATACAATTTTAATCGAATTCTTCGAAAAATATAATTCTTAAAAATGTTATTAAATTTCTTCGCAAGAATTTAATAATTCTCACAATTAATAAAATTTGTCACTATGGGATTCAATTATTTAATAAATTTTAATAAAATTCTTCACGAGAATTAAATTATTTTCACAAATATTACAATTCGTTGAAAAAATTCAGTCATTTATGTACTCTCTAAGAGACGCATGAAAACTCTCCAATTTTTATTTTCCGAATCTTTATTTTATCGAAATTCTGTTTATCTAATAAGAATTAATTATAATTTATTGTATGATAACCAGTTTTTAAAATTTTATTTTATTCGAATAATTATTTCGTATAATTTTTTTCTTACCGAAATTATATTTTAAATAATTTTTTTTAATCGATTTTTTATTTTTCCTAATATTAATTTTTCCAAATAATTCTTTTTCATAATTTTTATATTTCCTAATTCGTATTTGACAAAACATACATTTTTTCTAAGATTTAAATTCTCTAATTTATTATTTTCCTAACCTATAAATGTCATAATAAGAATTGCACCGAATAGTTATTTCACCTACAGAATATCCGGTTTCGACGATTCCCATCTCTGAAGAATATGGCGCCAAATTTGAAAAAAATTTATTATTTTATTATTTAAAAATTATTAATTATTACAAATATTGTTTAAAACAATTAACTACGCTAAATATCATTAGGGAAATTGTTTTAAACAATATTTGTAATAATTAATAATTGTTATATAATAAAATAATAAACTTTTTCAAATTTGGCGCCATATTCTTCAGAGATGGGAAACGTCGAAACCGGATATTTTGTAGGTGAAATAACTATTCGGTGCAATTCTTATTATGACATTTATAAGTTAGGAAAATAATAAATTAGAGAATTTAAATCTTAGAAAAAATGTATGTTATGTAAAATACGAATTAGGAAATATAAAAATTATGAAAAAGAATTATTTGGAAAAATTTATATTAGGAAAAATAAAAAATCGATTAAAAAATAGTATATTGTGCAACAAGTACAGAAAGAAGCTGTTTTCCGACGAGTGCAAAGTTTGATGTCCCGAGCGAAGCGAGGGCAGCAATTTGCACGAAGTTGGAAAATCTTCTTTCGTACGTGTTGCACACAGTACTTTGTGCAACACCTTTTGGTTTTGATAAAAAAAGCTGTTTGGAAACGCTAGTTGACGCCAACATACGTATACTGTTTAGCAGGGTTTGGAACGTATGTTACCGCACGTAATATTCGTGGTTTTTTACGCGTATATTACTGTAAAAAACAGGTATTCTACAAATAGAAAACAAATACCTATGTATATCACCAAAAAAACCCAAAAGTTTAAGAACTTTGCCGCACTAGTGCAGCAAAGTACTGTTTTGCGCCTACTTTACAGGCATGCAAAGTATTACTTTCCTTACAGGTGTTACACAAATTATTAAAAATATAATTTCGGTAAGAAAAAAATTATACGAAATAATTATTCGAATAAAATAAAATTATAAAAACTGGTTATCATACAATAGAGAAATTTGTATAAAAAATTATTAGATATTACAAAAATTTTGAAAAATAATATTTCGATATAATAATAATTATGAGAAGTGACAATTCGGAAAAGTTATAGTTAGAAGAAATACAAGTTAGAAAATGTAGTAATTATAAAGAAGAATGATTAGAAGTAAAGAAAATTATAAGTAATGTTAATTCGAAGAAGTTAAGATTATTTTGAAAAACATTTATAAGAAAAAAGTTTTATAACAAATGATATTTCGAAAAAATAAAATTTAGAAACTTTAAAATATAGAACATTTACACATTATAAAAAAATATTATTAGGAACAATAACTTTTTTAAGAATTGGTAATTCCGTAATATTTGAATTATATTGAATAATAATTCGGGAATATAATTATTATAATTATTAATAAATCTATAAAATAATATTTATCAAAATTGACATTTCAAAAATAAAAATATTAGTGTAAATAAGAAATATAAAAAATAATAATTTTTATAAATGATAATTCAGTTATTTAAAGATTATAAAAAATTTTCTGTCGCAGTATTAAACATTCTGTTAAATAGTCATTCAAAAAAATAATGTTTTTGACAATTATTCTTTCGATTAAAAAAAATTATAATTAATTCTTATTAGATAAACAGAATTTCGATAAAATAAAGATTCGGAAAATAAAAATTGAAGAGTTTTCATGCGCCTCTTAGAGAGTACATAAATGACTGAATTTTTTCAACGAATTGTAATATTTGTGAAAATAATTGAATTCTCGTGAAGAATTTTATTAAAATTTATTAAATAATTGAATCCCATAGTGACAAATTTTATTAATTGTGAGAATAATTAAATTCTTGCGAAGCAATTTAATAACATTTTTAAGAATTACATTTTTCGAAGAATTCGATTAAAATTGTATTAAAAATAATGAAAATTCGACGATAAGTCGAATTATTATTATTCATTATATAATAATTATAATATTAATAATTATTCATTATTTATGAAAATACCCAAGTAGAAATTTCCACACTGTAATGACCAGTCACTGGGAAGTTTTTCTAGATTTTGGCCAGTGATTGACAGAAAATCTAGCAAGTGATTAATTAGAAATGTAACGAGCTGCTTTAGCAGTCACTGGTTAGATTATCTGGCATGTGACTGGCAAGTAACTGAACAGTTTACCGCTCAAAATGTAGAATAAAATATAATTTTCTGGTTCTTTTTATTTTGTTTATAATTACATATTTATTTATATTTTTGTGTTTATTTAAATATTTAAGACTAAGGGGTCGTCCATATACCACGTGGACACTTTTGGGGGAAGGGGGGGGGGGGTAAAAAGTTCGAAAATGTCCACGATCCCATATATTTTTGTGCCCACAAGGGGGAGGGGGGGGGTCAAAAATCTTTGAAAAACTGTCCACGTGGTATATGGACGGCCCCTAATGAACAATTACTCTACCAATAACACTTAAATCTAAGAATGAAAAATTCGCACGCATGGAGGATCGAACCCTAGACCCTGGAGTCCCAACGCATGTGCGTTACCACGCAGCCACGGTGACTAGATAGTAATTTATCATAACTACAAGTTTAAGAACTGAAGTTCTATTCCGATTGTGACCAGAATTTCTGGCCAGTGTCTTGTCAGAAGTAATGATCAGAAATCAGGACCAGATAAACTTGTCAGAGACTGACGGCTTATCTTGTCAAAATTTAGAAATATGTAAATTTTGGTAACGTGACAGTGAAACGATCATGGCTTTTAAATAAAAAATTTTTATATTAATTAGTAGAGAATTATATTTTTAAAAGTCTGTATAAAAGTTTGCACACGGAAAAAAAAGTACGTGAAATTTTAATTGACTCCCCGGTAAAAACAAGTGTATTGAAATCGATTGAAATGATTACAAGTATAGCTGAATTCTTGAAATCATTTTAATCCAAACGAATGACATTTTTGTCCATCAATAAATTTATTCCATTCACAGTAATCTATTTGAACACAATTAAATTCTGTTGAATTCCTGTTAACATTTCAAATCTGTTAAAATGACGAAAAATGATATCAATTTAATCCAGTTTAATGCTTTCTGAAAATTTTAAAAAGTGGAATCATTTGAATCCTTTCTTGAACATAAACATTGTTAACATTTTAATTTTTTTGGATTGAAATGGATTAAACTGATTACAAATATGCTATGAATTCTCAATCATTTTAATCCAAACCAATGTCGTTTTCGTCCTTTTTGTGATATCATTTTAATTCATTTTAATACACACCTTCTTACCGGGTCCGTACTTGACTTTTGGATACGACACAAAATACTAAAAACAGTCTAGTACTTTTGCATGAGAGTTTCAAAAGCAGTCAATGAAAATTTCTAGTACCTTGCTTGAGAATTTCATTGACTTTCAAAAGAATTGTAAAATAAAAAAAATAATTTCCACTTGTTCACACAGTTTTTCTGAAATTCACTCATTTATTCACATATTTGGATAATTAATCACACAAACAAAGAACAATTATTGTATCACTTTTCGACGTTTCTCAACACTTATGAACTAACCTATAACACACACACATATATTCGCGTATAACTTAAACATAAACACACACTTAACACTTAAAAGTACGTATCGAATTGTTCTTATATACCACATGGTGAAATTTTTCACGACTTCTGAGACATGCTATTTCACTGAAAACTGAGACTTACATAACATTCTGTTTTGTGAGAAACACAAAATAAAAAATATTTTTTTGAAAGTCAATTCTTGAAGACAAATATATATTAACACTATTTGTTTTTCATAAAATAATAGTATATTCACATCTGAAATTAACACAAATGTGTGCGATTTCATAGGAGATTTTAGTTTTTTCGGAGTAAGTAAACCAATTGCAATGAAACTTAGGGATTTTAATCTACACATAAAAAGAAACATTTCCACCAAATATTACGTCAAAATATTCAGTAGTTTTTAAGATGTCAAAATTTTGGAAAAATTTTGAAATCGTTATATCTTCTTTCCATCTTAACCAAATCACTTAATTCTTTTTGGAAAAAATTCAGCATAAAGAAACGAAAAATTTTTTATATTATGTTTATAAAAAATTTGTATAAACAAAAAAGTTATTAAATAATAATTGAATAACTTTTGCACGACTAAACAAAATTGATTGAGACAAACACTGAACAAATCTTCACTGTGGTTTTTTTAAGATTCCGAAAAAAACATGGTACATCACGAAACATTTTTATACAATATTTTAATATTTTTGTTCACTTTTGAGCGTAAACATTAAAAGTTTCTGCTACTTTACGTGCAAATTCAGATGCGCGCGCAGACCTCTCTTTCTAATCATCTACGAATTTCCGGTTTCAGAGAGAGAGGTCTGCGCGCGCATCTGAATTTGCACGTAAAGTAGCAGAAACTTTTAATGTTTACGCTCAAAAGTGAACAAAAATATTAAAATATTGTATAAAAATGTTTCGTGATGTACCATGTTTTTTTCGGAATCTTAAAAAAACCACAGTGAAGATTTGTTCAGTGTTTGTCTCAATCAATTTCGTTTAGTCGTGCAAAAGTTATTCAATTATTATTTAATAACTTTTTTGTTTATACAAATTTTTTATAAACATAATATAAAAAATTTTTCGTTTTTTTATGCTGAATTTTTTCCAAAAAGAATTAAGTGATTTGGTTAAGATGTAAAGAAGATATAACGATTTCAAAATTTTTCCAAAATTTTGACATCTCAAAAACTACTGAATATTTTGACGTAATATTTGGTGGAAATATTTCTTTTTATGTGTAGATTAAAATTCCTAAGTTTCATTGCAATTGGTTTACTTACTCCGAAAAAACTAAAATCTCCCATGGAATCGCACAAACGGAAACAGACGATCAGCTGGCATTTACCTTGGGTAGAAACGCGCAACGCACACTGCGCATGCTCTACGGAATTTTCAAGCGCAGTCAACTAATCTTTCACGTACTTTATAAAACTGAACAAATGACTTTTCGTTAAAATTTAAAAAACACTGTTGCCCATACTAGTACTAGAATAATTCTAGGACTTTCTTATATTTTCTAATAAAAAGTATATGATACAGCCTTGTATTTTGTGTCCTATCCAAAAGTCAAGCACTTTCAAGGAAGGATTCACGTACTTTTTTTCCGTGCATGTTATCTAAAATTATGAATGTTTAAAAAAGACTGTTACTTTAGACTTTTCTGTTTTTGACCGTATAGAACATAAAAATTATTTTTAATATCTAATTATAAATGATTGACTAAGAGTGTAGGGGAGATTGGGGAATTGTGGGCCACCTCCATTATTTAACAATATTTACAAGTTTGATCATCCAATTTTTTTTTATTTTCTTTTGTTCGTCTAAAGTAAATTTTTCATAAGCATTTCATGTAATTTCATTTTTGTTTTCTAATTTTAAACTAATAATTAAACATTTATAACATTTTTAATATTTCTAACCATTTAATAAATATATTTAATCGTTATTTTTTAACTCAATTTAGGCAGTGGCCCACAATTCTCCAACATTTTAAAATCATAAAAGTGCACTCTTTGGTAAAACTGAAATTTCTTTTAGATAAGTGATAATTTTGGTAAACTGACTATGATAATTATATGATAGTTTAGACCTCCTACTGACATGATTGGGCTCGATAAATAGTGCAGTTTATAAAACCTTTATGCTTTCTCGACTTCACGTCAGTGTAGCAAAGTGAAATAAGCCGTATAAATATGATAAATTAATTAGTTTATTAATTAAAAAATATAATTATTTATATTATTTTTTGTATTTTGCCAATACTGCGTAAATTAATGTCTGCCGACGTCCAACCGCAATCAACACCATAAAAGTCGTCCCAATAATGTCTACTAAGACTTGTTGCCAACTTTGCCAGTGCTGGGCCGTTATTCAGTCATGATGGTTTGCGCACTTAGGGCATTATTTAAAAATTCTAAACATTATTTTTTTACTTTTCTTAAAATTTTGTTTTTTCTTTATTAATTAAAATTAATATAATCAGCAAGAAAATTAGTTTCAATCTAATTGGTTAAATTCCAATCAGGGAGCGTTCACAAATGATAATTTTCATATTTATGAAATTACACTTGAAGATTTTTGAGAATTAAATTATTTTCAAAATTTGCAATCAAAAATTTAATTAGAAAAATCATTCAAAAATAATTTTTTTTTAAATTTGTCTATAGTTATACTTTTTACACTCTAAGAGAGTATTTTAAAATTTTTTTTTTAAATTTCTCTTTAAAATGTCAATTATTTTTATAAATAATAAAATTCTTCTCCAAAATTCAATTATTTTAAAAAATTTTAATAAAAATCTGTTCAAAATTTGAATTATCTTTATTGATGTTTTCGAAAAATTTGAAAGAAATTTGTAAATAAATGTAATAGAACATTTTTTTACTAAAATTTTTCCTTTATTTGCTAAAAATTTTAAAAGCTTCAATTTCATTATCAATTAAAATTTCTAATTGACAAATAGAATTTATAAACATTTCGTTTTTTTCATTTATTTTTAAAAAACTTTAAATTTTATTAAAGCAATAGTAATTAAAAAATAGAAACGATGCAAATTATTTCCTTATGAAAATTAAGAATTTCCTACAAAAATATTAAGAAACGGGAATATGTTACGTTTTTTTCCTCAAAGAAAAGAATGATTTTGCGATCAATATTGTTTACAAAAAAGGATTTCGGCTATTAAAAATTTAAGTCGAAAAGTAATTAAAAAATGTGAAAAAAGTCGATTAGGCGCATTTTTTCACAAAAAAGTCGAAAAAAACTAAAAAAGTCACATTTCCTCAGAAAAGTCGAAAAAGTCGAACAATCCGAGCCCTGCAATTTAAGTTTTATACACCATTTTTTAAAAAATGCACAGTTTTTAGAGCTTATTAAAAAAAAATATTTCAGGAACGGGATTTTACTGACAAATATATGTTATATGTACTTTTAAGGAATTTATGTTAAATTGAAAAACATTATATTTTAATGCAAAATTTGGTAATTTTTTATAAACAAATAGTTATTTTAGTGATCCAAATCGAAAAATGCAATTCTTTTTTTACATTAAATTATTAATCCACAAATTCTCAAGAAAATGTACGTAAAAAAATTTTGGTATTCTCTAATTTTGAGCAAATGACAAGAGTTTTGTTGTATAAAAGTATATAGTTTTACCATAAGAAACGAAAATGTTTAAACTTTAAATTATCTTCCATTTTGAATAAAGACGATTCGGTTTTGTTTTACAAAATTATCTGAGTTTTTCAGTCTGTCTAGCAAAATTAAATACTTTTATACAACAAAACTCTTGCCATTTGCTCAAAATTAAAGAATACCAAAATTTTTTTGTACTAACTTCTTCTTGAGAATTTGTGGATTAATAAAATGTAAAAAAAGAATTTCATTTTTCGATTTGGATCACTAAAATAACTATTTGTTTATAAAAAATTACCGAATTTTGCATTAAAATATAATGTTTTTCAATTTAACATAAATTCCTTAAAAGTACATATATTTGTCAGTAAAATCCCGTTCTTGAAATATTTTTTTTAATATAAGCTCTAAAAACAGTGAATTTTTTTTAAAAATAGTTGGAAAAATTCATAATATTCGAGGCCTGTAAATTACACTTACTGCGCACGGAAATGCGATTTTACTCATGCCCAATGGGAAATGCCAGTGTAGTGCCGATGTTCACCACCGGCTTAGTACTCAGACGATTGTTCGGCGTATTCTAGCCGAGCCTCGACAATTAGTGCTGGCGTAGTACAGAATTTTTGTTTCGCCAAAGCTTGGACAAGCCACGGCGGCAAGTGCTGGCTGAGTATAGAAAAATTGTTCACGACGCTCTTTGCCAACATTGCTTTTTTGACATAAACTTGAAAAAAATTATAAAAAAAGTTTATAAATATTTATGAATATAAATTTATTGAAAAAAATTAATATTTTACTTTTCAGTTGTTCATTTTTTATTCTTATTAAATTTAATAATAAAAATTCATCACAATTGTCTAATTTTGTAAATAATAAATTATTTAAACAAATTAAAATTATAAACAAAATTTAAACTTTAATCTCAATAATAATTTGGTTCCTATTAAAATACTTTTATACTTCTTACTATGAATAAAAAATTATTAAAAAATTACCACGTAATTTAAGAATTACGTAAAATGTTAAATGCAATAAGTAAAGTAATTTAATTTAATTACTAAAAATTTAGTTTAACTTATTTTACTTCAATTTATTATTTCTAACGTATCCCTATTTTTTTCTTATCTTTGACTCAATAATTGTATGTCTGAATGATACTGAGATATTAATACTTTTCTGTACACATGTGTCGTTAGCATAGTGGTTAGAGCGTTAGTCTGTAAGTCCGTAGGTCGTAGGTTCGATTCCCCTCGTCAGCAATTTTGTTTATTTTCATAGGTTTGTGATATTTCTAGATTTCAATCGTTAGGTACTAAAATATGAAAATCTAATGCACACTTACTGTAATTGTTTATTATTTAATTTTTAAATGTTATAAACAATTTTTTTCTACTTCATTTACTATATCCATTGTTAGTCTCCATCTTTAATACAATTTCTTTAAGAAGAGAAATATTTTATGAATAATAACTATTTATTAATATTATTTACCATTTTGTTGTTAAATTATTTATAATTATGAATTTACGACTAATTAATAACAATACGGCATTTATTGCGGCAATATTCTCAGCCAGCACTGGTCCAGTGCTGCGCCAGCGCTGTCTGGCAGCACTGACAGACATTACTTCGGCAGCGCCAGACGGCGTTATCTTCCTAGTGCCATGCCAGTGCTGGCTCTCAGCCTTGCCGCCAGTGCTGCCAGTGCTGGCGCAGTACTACGCCAGTTGTAAATTTCCCATTGGGGGTTTACTACTAAAATGCACTACTGCGCATATGCAAGTATCATACTACATAACTGCGCAGGAGAAACTATTAAAATGAACTACTGCGCATGTGCAAGTATTTGCATTAAATAACAGCACCGGTGAAATTAATAAATTGCACTTATGCGTACGTAAGATTATTAAATTGCATTACTGCACATATGCAAATATCATGCTATATAACTGCGCAGATGAAACAATTAAAATGTACTTTTGCGCAAGTATTACTACTAAAATGCACTACTGCACATGAGCAAATATTTGCATTAAATAACAGAGCTGGTGAAATTAATAAATTGCACTTCTGCGCATCTAAAATTATTAAATTGAATTACTGCGCATATGCAAATATCATACTATATAACTGCGCAGATGAAACCATTAAAATGCACTACTGCGCATGTGCAAGTATTTGCATTAAATAACAGCGCTGATGAAATTAATAAATTGTACTTCTGCGCACGTAAAATTATTAAATTGCACTATTGCGCATCTCCTATTATCAAAAAATATTATTGTTATTAATATAGCATAATATATTTAATTTTCCATTTTTTAATATTAAGTTTAAAACAAAAGGAATTTATTATAAAAATGTCCGCCGTATTGTATTTATTATGTTTCTCTTGAGATGCTGGTTCAGTTATTATTTAAGCCTTCACTGAGGTGCTGTATGCTATAACTGGATAGGCGCCATTTGCATAACATTGGGCGTATCCTCTTATAGCATTCAACCCCTCTCTAGTTACGTATCTTTAATTTCGTTTCCGTGCCCAGACACGAAATATAATTGTATTTACTATCGTTTCTGGGCTCTCAACGGAAACGAAAATGACTTTGTTTTGATTACGTTCAAGGGCACAGAAACGAAACAAAATTATTTTTCACGTTGATTCCGTTTCCGGACACATCCCTGGTTTGAATGACAACAATATTTTTTTTTAGGAAATGTTTATTTTCTTATATCATAAAATATAATACTACAATACTAAGGACCAGTTTCACCAACTCCGATTAAAAGTTAATCAATGATTAAAGCTAGTTTAACGGCTCATGATTGGTTAATTAAGGATTTAATCATTGATCAACTTTTAATTGATTTTGGTGAAACTGGCCCTAAATGTAAAAATCATACATTTTTTTAATTTTATACTATTTGTAGTTAGTTAATTGCAAAATTAGAAAAAAACTGCAAGGTTCTAAATGCTTTTTGTTGAGAGTTAGTAAATAGCAACATTTACTTGTTTAAACAATGGCTAAATTGTTGCAATCATAGATTATCTCGATTTCATACCAATCGTATTAGTTAATTGCAAAATTAGAAAAAACTGCAAGGTGCTAAGTGCTTTTTGTTGAGAGATAGTAAATAGCAACATTTATTTGTTTAAACCTTTAAACAATCGCTAAATTGTTGCAATCATAGATTATCATCTCCATTTCATACCAATCGTATTAGTTAAAATTATACAAAACTAGAACCAAAAGGGCGCGCGTTGCGCGCCCACTCCTGGTCGTTTAACACACAAAATAAAACCTTAATGTAACCTAAAATTAAATCTTAATTTAATAAAAACATATGTTTATATTTTAAAAATTGTTTTTCTGTTAATAAGATTGTTTAAAATTTTTTTAATTTTTTTAATCTAAGTTTGACGAATTGAATTTTCTATAAAAAATTACACGTTAATGCCTATAAAAAATTCTCATTTTGGAGAAAATCACCTTTAAAATAAGCCTAAAATCATTAAAAAGCATTCAGTATTTTAGAAGTCATTAAAATTTTTGTAAAACATTGAAAATTATCATTTTTTAAAAATGTCTAAATAAAATATTGATCAAATGACTTGAAAAATTATGTACAAACACCAAGTGTTACGTATGACTTCGTAACTATTTTTATTTTTTTTATTTATTAAAATTTATATTATATAGCTTCATTAAAATTGGGAATCTTGTAATTAGGTTAAGTACACATATACAACAAACACTAAAAGGGCAGACAAAACAACCTATCATCGTTATAAGATTATTAATTTCAATTCTATTAAATTAGTAACTCTCATTAAACTTCCTTGGTTTCATTATTATTTAGATATGTCAATTTTATAAAATTATTGCGAAAGTCACGGACAACACCTATATTTCAAAATGAATTTCATTACAGTTTCCAAAGAGCTTGTTTTTCATCGAAAAACTCAGATGTATTGATGTCAAATATTTTAAATAAAAGACACATACAAGTGAAACTACTGTGGTGAGAAATCATTGAACTCATGTCATGCCATTTAAGGAATTTGCAAGCTTGCGAAAAGCTTGCCTCGCAACAAGAAGTTCAATGAGCTATGTGTAATAGTATCCCACTATTAATAATTTAACGAAATTCAGGGTGTGATCCAAGACTTGAGCCGATTAACGATTGAGTTTGACTTGGTTCCTCCCGCAACAAAGTTGTGTATATTTACTTTGTTGCTCTCGGGAATTGAGAGTTTTTTTTTGATTATATAAAATAATATATATATTTTGTGAAGTTTCTGCGATATTTTATTTTTCGATTTGATATTTTGATTTTGTTTTGTTCATTATTTTGATAAAACGTAATTTGCATTACAATTTTAAGTGATTAATTATTAAAAATATTGTGTATTTAAACAAAAAGTAAAATAGATCAATTGAATAAAGTTTAAGTCCGGTGACCCCGAGTTTTGAATATTTATTCAATTGTATCGAATCAGTGAAAAAGAAAAGGGAATTTATTTCATCGTGAGTTTTCAAATAGTATAAATATATATGAGGATTAATATTGAAAATAAAAAAGTGCCCAAGGAAATAAAATTGTAGTACAGAAATACTTATCTCAAAACAGGTGTATACTAAACATTCCACATGAGGAAGTAATAAGATACTTTTCTGAAATAAGTTAAATGAAATGAAATTGTTTTGGTGAGTTGATTTAATATTGTCCATCACAGCACACATTTTATACAATTACACATTCATTTTGATACTACATGATATTGTGCAAAAGAATAGATTATTTTTTTTTTATAATTGATAACAAGCATATAAAATTAAAATTGTCATTTGGTTTAAATATATACAATTGTTAATAATAAATCATATGTTATTTTAACTAAATGGAATAGCGTATCATTGAAATCTTACACCTATTACAAAATATTTTCCTTCCTTTATTTTCATTATAAATACCGTCTAATCGTAGCCGCTGAATAATAGATGACTCAAGAAAAGAATCCACTACCTTTATTTTAAATTAATGAATTATTTTATTACATTTTCACGAAGAGTGCCTAAGTTATTCTTGGATGAATCAGTTAAAGTTCTGTCTTTGTTGAATAAGTCAATGTAGATTTTAATATAGTATAATTAAATTTTGTTTAATTAATAAATTTGTTTAATTAATTAATATTTATCGATTCATCTGTAACACCAAGGATTAATTTAAGAAAAGAAAAATCAGTAACCTTCTATATTATAGAAATTGTGTAGATTTTTTTTCCAAAATACAGGCGAAATTTTTTTTAAATTAATACTTGGAGTTTTGCACATCAATACAGGGTAATTTAATTTCCCCAAAATATTCAAAACATTCTTGAATTTGCAATTGTTTCAAAGAATTGTTAATAATAATTTTAAAATTTCATTTTTTAACAATCCCTTTATTTTATCATTAAAGTATAGACTTTAAGCTTTAATTAAAAAAAATTACTTAATTATTACTTCCTCATAGAGGAAGTATTGTAATACCAAAATTTTTCGAGTTCGATTTTTTGATATATCTTTATGTTATTTGACCTCAAGAGTTGCGGACATAAAGTTAGAGTACTTTGTGATAGATTAATAAAGTTTAACGAAATTATGAGAAAGCAATGAAAAAAAGACTATTGGACTATTTACAGCTTTTTCTAATACAGTTCCCGAATTTCTTTCAAACATTCATTGATTACCATTGAATGTTCGTCGCTAGTTCAGAGCTGTTACCACGTATCCAAGAGTTAGGAAATAATTCCTGAAATATCTGGGAACTTTTTTTTCCGTGTATTAAAACATCAAAGATGTTTTTGTTGGGATTAAATTATTCTCTAATTAATGATTTCTTTACCATTTATTAAATCAATTTTAAATTATTGTACACTATCTGCAAAAATTATGTAAATGCTACATTTTAGTGCTATAAATAATTTTTTTATTTTGCAAAATGTATTAACCCATTATCGCCCACCAAGACGCAAAATGTACCAAGATTTCACGACTCTTATTTTGTATGAAATAATTAGTTAAAAATTTTAGGAAGTACCATTTCCGACGTAAAATTTATCGCTCTTTCTGAATATGAAGCTAAAATTTGTTTATAATTATCTCAAAAAAATTTATAACAATTTTATTGCAAAAAAACACACTTTTTTATGAAAAAAAAATTTTCAATTATTATTTTGACATGGAAAACTAAAGAATATGGTCTCCAAAGCACAAAATATCGCGTCCTTGAACTCTCAGCTATAAAAATCCATAATTACTTTTTATTAAATTTAAGATGACGGATATGAAAATGGCCATTTTTCCAAAATGCAAAAGGCCGAAAAAAATTTTCGGGTAATGTTTTTCAAAAGTTATTAGATTTGATTGACACAATTTTTAAAAACTTACCTCCTTATCCTTATTTTTAATCACAAAAATTTTTTTCGTCTTATTTTTTTTTAATTTTGAAAAGAGAAAAAAGTGTTCTTCACATTGCACTTTTATTTTTCTGTATTATATACTGCAAAAATCTGTTAATAAACTGTAACTACACTGTAAAAAAAGAGAGTTAAATTTTTACTCCCCAGGGGATTCTATAAAAGTCGCACCCATTGAGGAGTTAATGCCAGGGAGTTAAATAAAGAGAGTTAAAACTTCACACCCAAATGCTAACTCCCCAATGAAAAAATAACTCGCGCGGGTGTTGAATAAAGGGAGTTAGAAATTAACTCTCTTTTGGAGTTGATTTTTAACTCGAAAAATTTCACTCCAAACTCCCGAGTCCGTTAACTTCCTAAATTTTTTACAGCGTATATACATATACTACTCAAGTATTAAAAAGGACTACCAATGCAACTCTCTCTCTCTCTCTCTCTCTGCTCACTGGTCACTCAATAGACTGCCTACTGGTTGAAAGAAACCCTTCAAACAATAGGCCAGGTACTCGAGCAGACCTTTCGTTTCCCTTTAAATTATATATATATATATATATATATATTTCAAATATCTTTCTGTCTTCTTCTTTCTAAATAAATAACATAAATCGGTCCCTGTTTATAACGCAGAAAATCTAACGCTATTGCTTTCTTCCTCTTTCCAAATAGAAATAACATAAATCGGTCTCGAGATCGGTCTCTGTTTATAACGCAGAAAATCTAACGCTATTGCTTTCTTTCTCTTTCGAGGATAAGTAACATTAGACTGTCTCTCTTTACCTAATTTGCATATCTACTCGTTTCATATTAAGGATAATGCGAGAACTCGAAAAATTCGAGTACTCGACTAGATTCGAGTACTCGACACATCAAGCCGGCTCGGGCTCGGCTCGAAAAAATTGCGGCTCGGCTCGACTTTTCGAGCTTTTTGCACATCTCTAATAAATTTAATCCAATTTTTTTTACAGGGATTCAATTATTTTTATAAATAATTCAATTTATTTCAGGAATTAATTTATTTTCATAAATAATGAAACTCGTCGCAGAATTTAATTTATTTCAATACAATTTTAATTTTATTCAAAAAAAGAATTCAATTATTCTTAAAAATTATATTCAAATTCGTCGAAAAAATTCAATTATTTACAAATTTGTTGGTAAAATTCTATAGAAAAATTCAAGTATTAACAAATTTGTTGGTAAAATTCTGTAGAAAAATTCAATAAATTTTAAGAAAGATTCAAATATTCAATGAATTATTTATTTTTTGCATTTAAAAAAATTATTTTGAAAATAATTGTATTCTTCTAAAGAATTTTATTAAAATTTCTGAAAATTATTGAGTTTTTTGATTGAAATTTATTGAATTTTTAAAAAACAATTGAATTCTTTAGAGAAATGTTATTATTCATTAATATTAATTAAATTATTTTGTTTATATTTTAAACTCTCGTACATTAAACTAATTGTTTTTTCTTCGTACATATGTACATTTAAAGATTGTTTTTATGTTAATGACATTGATATGTGTATTTCTGTTCATCTCTGAAATTTTTTCTTTTAAAACTTTAGAGAATCTTTTTATCTCTGTTTATATTGCAATCGTGTTCGCTTGTCAAATATTTCAATTTCCACCTCCTTTTGCACTTCTAAAAACTATTAATGGTTACAATCTTGTAAATGGTGTACCGGGCTTAATCTTCTTCGAAACTTTTTGCTTGTTCCGAGTTTACATGTCTTTTGTAAATACTAAGTGTCATCCGGTGACAATGACTCACTCCCGCATCTTTTTCGCACTGATTCTGCAAATATGAACATAGCCAGACTGCCTGGCTCGGTCTCTTCAATGTCTTCTTCTTCTTCTTCTTCTGCTTCTTCTTATTCTCGTTTTTTTTCCTTTTAGTCAACTTAGGATAATCTCGTGCGTAGAATGAGTTTCTGGCACGAGTGCTTTTTAAAAGTGTTTGTCTCAAAAAAAATATGCTCGCCAATAATATTTAATATAATTGCTCTTAAATTCTTAAGCATTGTAATTAAGTTGATCATATATTTTCACAGTTTGACGTATATCGCACAAAGTATAATATTTAATGGTCTCAATAAAATCACTTTATGCATACACTTGGTGTGTACCTCCACAAAGTTTGTACTTAAAACGTAGTATTAAAAAAGAAAAAAAATTATATCATGTATAGTTTGGCGTTTATATTTTTTCCGCATAAATGAATTTTTAATTTTAATTAAAAATTTGATTGTTTATTTTGATTATTATTTGATTATTTATTATTAATGATTGTCGCGTTAATGCATTTAATTATTGATTAACAAGGAATTTGTACCGTTAACATTGCGCTCTGGCTACTTGGTGTAGTAGAATATTAACAATGCATATGGACATTCGGAAATGAACGCGTTGACATCTTCATTAGCTTGGTGGAATATATGCACCCGTAACTGCTGATAATTGCTATCAGTTTACATGTATACTATTGTACTGATGCATATAATAATAAAATTCTCCAAAATATTTATTTTAATTAAGTTTAATTGATGAGGGTTTTTTCTGTTTTAAGAAATTTTGGGTATATATATATATATATATATATATATATATATATATATATATATATATATATATATATATATATATATATATATATATATATATATATATACTGAAAAAAAAATTTATTTGATTCAAATATTTCAAATTATTTGAAAAATATTTAATTGATTCAAATACTTTTTAGTTGAATAAAAAAAATATGTATTTGTTTCAAATAACTTGAATTATTGGAATCACACTTATTTGAACCAAATAAATCGTATTTGATTCAATTAAATAATTAATTGAATTGAATAAATGGATTTGTTTAATACAAATAATGAGTTACTTGAAACAATTCTTTTATTTATTTCACTCAAATACTTCGTATATTTGATGCAAATAAAAATTATTTGACACAATAAATTAATTTTATTGATTCTAATAAACTTGATTATTTAATCCGAATAATTCGTTATTCAAAGGTAATACACTATTTTATCAAGACAAATAAAAAAATATTTCAATCAATTAAATAATTATTTGAAACGAAAATAATGAATTACTTGAAACTGTTCATTTATTTATTTCACTTAAATATTTCATTTATTTAATACAAATAAAAAATATTTCGACAAATAAATGTGTTATTTGGATAAAGAATATACGGCAGTGGCATTGATATAGTAGATTAGCCCGAGTTCTCACTAAGTCTCAGTTGCCGTGCGGTTTAAATAGGTACGTTTGTAGGCAGGGGGACGCGAGTTCGATCCCACATGCGATCGAATATTTTTCATTCTTCGTTTTAAGCGTTATATAAAATAATAAAATTGTGTGTTGTGTTGTAAATAAAAACTGTGTGAACATGTTTGTAAATAATGTTAAAAGTCTGTTAAAAAATCAGTTAATATATATAATATAAAATATAAATGTAATATAATAATATATTAATAAATTAAAAAAAATACTAAATATCAAAAAAAAAATTTTTTTATTAAATATAGAATGAAATAATTTTCATAATTGATTCAAATAATTATTTACTACACGGAGAGAAAAATCAAGCGTTTTTAGTATAGAGACTTCCTATGGTAATTATTTTGTATGAACGCCCTGCTTAAGAGGCGTGTCCTTATACCTCAGTTGCATGAAACATATACTAAAATAGCATGGATCTCTTACAATCGTAGTATACTGACGTCCCATGCGTTTAAAGGTAGAACTTTTATGCTGATAACGTAGAAATTGATACAAATACAGCAGAAATTTTACGCCTATTGCGCATGTGAATTCTTTTACTAAATAAGGTTAACTGTCCATACTAAAAACGTTTGATTTTTCTCTCTGTGTAGCTTTAAATATTCCATTTATTTAATTTGAATAATTTGTATTTGATACAAATAACTATTTATTTGATACGATAAAACAAAATACTCAGGTCTAGTAAATATCTATTTGAGTTAAATAATTTCTATAATTGATTCAAATAATTATTTATTAGTTTGAAATATTCCATTTATTTGATTTGAATAATTTGTATTTGATTCAAATAAATAGTTATTTGATGCGATAAAATAAAATATTTAGCTCAAATACATATGTATTTGGTTCAAATACACATTTATTGGATTATAACCAAATAAATGATTTATTTGGATCAAATAATTTTTATTTGATTCAAATAAATTTTTTTTTCAGTGTATCTTTTAAAGTTTAAACACAATTTTTTTCCTCAATGGTACATTATAGTACTTAGTGTCGGAAACTTCGAATTCTTTCTTAGATTCTGTGACAGTACCGTTTGGCTATAAATTTTAGATAAGGTATCTTCCGATTTGGTAATGGATATAATATTCTTTGGTACAGAGATTTTCCTCACTTAGTAAATCTTCCTCAGAAGGCGTGGTTAGTGTTAATTTTTATTTTATTTTGAATATACTTTTCAGAAATTTTTTTCTACTCTCTAAATCTATGGATAGGTGAAAATTCACTTAGAATGCATCACAACCCAGTCAAAAAAGTTCTATAAAATGATTCTATAGAATGACTCTCTAGAGCATTGAATTGAATTGAATTGAATTCCTGCAAAGAATATTAGTAAAATTTCTACAAAATTAATTCAATTATTTCGAGAAATTTTGTTAGAAAAAATGTACTGTATGGAAAATAAGTGAATTTATCCGAATAAGATAAACGAGAAATGTGATAATATTAATTGTATGAAATTTTGCATTAGCTTGGGAACAAGATGTAAGCAATAATAGACAAACAAGGAACATTTATCTACTGCAGAGAAATGAGTAGATTATTACACCTTCTTGTCACATTGATAAATGGGATTTATTTGTTAATGCGCGATAGCCTCTCCACGGAAAAAATAAATTCTGTAAGAATTCCTGAATTTATTCCATAATTGAGGATTTGTGCAAAGTTCCAGAAATTTTTAGAAATTCAATGTAAGTATTTCAGAATCGTTCCGAACTAATTACGAAACGCTTTTTGTGAGACTTTCAAAATCAGCATTGTAAATAAATTCCTGGAGAAATACAGGACTGGTCTATAATATTATCGAAATTTTGTCGTAGAAATTATATTTCTTCTAAAATAGTATTTACAAGCGTCTAATCAAGGAGAACTCCAGTTTAAATTTCATAATAATTCCCGAACTTCATCGAAAGAAAAGATGTGCCGACCCCGTTTCTCACAAGCGCTGAATAAAAGTAAAGTCTAGTATATAAGAGACTTCCCAGGTCCCTACAACCAGCGTGCGATTCAATGTGTCGTGTATTTGCGTTTATTTGTGTATAAATTATGTGTGCGTTAGAATATATGTAGGTAGCTATAAGTGTATTATGTATGTATGTATGTGTGTGTATCCTCCTCAACCAATCACAGTTCGCCTTGCTTGACGAATGTCGATCAAGTATATACGCGTATACACAACTTCTTTTTTTATTTTCTTTGCTACGGAATTGTTCCGGAACTATTCTGTAGCCCTTATAAGAGCTTCTTCATATATGAAGCGACCCTCTGAATTTTTCCCGAACTCATCGGAAGTTCTACCGTCCAGACTATCTGAAATACTCAGCCGCTACATTTCGTAAAAACTATCACATAAATACCGAGTTCTTACCATAAAATTCCTAAATATCTATTTTGAAAGTTCGACATTTCTTCCAAATAACAGCTCTATAATAATTACCGACTTTTGCTCATATCCTCAATTTCGGAACGAATTCAGGAACTATTTCCGAATTATTTTTTTCCGTGTCGACATCGGATTATATAGTTTTCTAATCTCACGAAAACATTTCTATCAAGGAATCAGAGACACCAAGGTTTCGAATTTATAATATTGTGAATGAAAAACACTCCATGAATGCTGTATGTAATTACTGCATACTTTAATGCATATAATTACAGCATTCATTGAAATATTGTATTAAAAAAGCAGACAAAAAAAAAATTCCGTGAAATTGTGATATTTAAATTCAAATAACCGGTTACTTAATTTCTACTACCAAATAAATATTTACTTGAATCAAGAAAATATTTACTAGAACCAAATAAATATTTACTTGAATCAAATAAATATTTACTTGAATCAAATAAATATTTACTAGAATCAAAAAAATATTTACTTGAATCAAACAAATTGTATTTGAAACAATAATTTCAGTATTTGAACAAGTAAAAACCATTTATTTGATTTAAATAAACACTAGAACCAAAAGGGCGCGCGTCGCGCGCCCACTCCTGGTCCTTTAACACATAAAATAGAACCTTCCCAAGTGCGAAATTAAAAACAGCCCAAAACTGGCCCAGTGACGGCATTGTCAGTGCCTACTCTTGGCACACGGAAAAACTTTGAATACCAATTGCTGTTAAACTCACAATGTATTGTTAGTAGATTGACTACTAAAGTGGGGAAAAAGTGACCAAAAGACGAAATTTCTTATTTAATAGAAGTTTCGATAATAATACATGTTCTCTTTTTTTTCAATATTTAGTAGTCAAGTTAAGAGAAACTCGTTTATGATGTATGAGAAAAAAAAGTTATTGAAAAAGTGAATGTCGAAATTTTATTTTCTATATTCGTAAGAATGATATTTTCTTCGCGCTGCGTTTACAATTTAGTAGTCAAACTATCAGAACTGCACGCATACAAACGAGTACCGCTGTTCGTGTAGTCACACATAACCACCTTAACTCATATACATGTGTTCGAGTTAAATGGCCGCCGTCATTCCACCTGGTTCTCTTTTATCAGTAAATGTGAGGTTATGTTTGAACAAGTCTTTTAAATTTGAACAAAATGTTTATATATTTCATTGTCACAGATATTATTGACCTGCTTTAATATTTTTCTCAGTGTAATTATTTTTTTAATTAAATTAAATAATTAAATAAACAATTTTACGAAATAATAATGACATTATATTTTATTTTTCTATATGTCAAACATTTTTATAATTTATTACAAGAATCCTGTTTGATGAAAATTAATTCTGTTCATTTCAAAAATAGACCTTATTAATTTTAAGTAATTAATTGATTTTATCAATTTTGTATAACAAACAAATATTATTTAAAACGGCATTCAACATATGCATACAAATTTTCTCCCAAGTGGAAATACAATTGTTGGATTAGTATATAAGAACACTGACTTATTTTCTCTATATGAATTGTATATGCGTTCCGTCGATTACAGTGTGCGTTACTTTATCTGTATGTTAGGGAATTAGATTAGGTGCATTAAAATTAAGTTATCAATCGACATTAGGTAAAATAGATTTCTTCCTTACTCAATAATTATAAGTGGCGACATTCTGTATAACTGTCACTGACATTCGACATTGTTTTTTTAGCGAAATCGTGAATTTTTAATGTTGATCAACTGACTACTAAATTTTCAAACTCTTTTTCTGTGTTTAATAGTCAGACTACGAAATATTGATACCGTCGCAGTTTTTCCCCACTTTAGTAGTCAATTTACTAAGAACACATGGTGAGTTTAACAGAAACTAGTATACAAAGTTTCTCCGTGCAGACAATAGTGGCCCGACTGTCGGGAGGTTAACCGCGGTAGGCCGTCGGCAGCCAATCATCGGCCGATTCTTGGTAAACATTAATGGCCCATTATTGGCTGCCATTACTCCCCAGTGTTGACAAAATTTAAAAAAAAAATATTTTTTATTTAATTAACTAATTAATTTATAATATTTATACAGCTTATTTCCCTAAATTAATCGCAAACTTACAAATATTTGAAAAATTCTTACCGCTCGCGGGGATCGATACCTGAACCTGACGCACCACAGCCTAACACTCTGACCACTCTGCTACTCTGACGTGAAGTCGAGGAAGCAAAAGGGTTCTTATAAGGTACACTACACTGGCCGATACTGTGCCATTCTTGGGCCGAGCTACGTCCCAATATTGGCAATTATAATTTGCCATCATAGATACAAAACGATAGACATTAATGTGCCATTCAAGAAATTCAAGAAAACAAAATGGGCCGATCTTCGTCACATCATTGGCAATTGTCTTTTGCCATTAAATATTGAGCAACTTTGCCGTGAATGTGCCATTATTGAGCCAAGCTACGCCCTAATACTGGCAATTATAATTTGTCATCAAAGATACAAAATGTTTGCCATTAAAGTGCCACTAATGTGCCATTAATGGGCCGATCTTCGTCACATCACTGGCAATTGTCTTTTGCCATTAAAGATTGATTAACTTTGCCAATAATGTGCCGTTATTGGGCCAAGCTACGCTCCAATTCTGGCAATTATAATTTGCCATTAAAGACACAAAATTTTTGCCATTAAAGTGCCATTAATGGGCCGATCGTCGTCACATCACTGGCAATTGAATTTTGCCATTAAAGATTGATCAACTTTGCCGTGAATGTGCCATTATTGGGCCAAGAGCTGGCCCAGTCCTAAAAAATTTGAAAATCTGACCATCGGCGCCATCATTGGCCCATCAATGGGACGTTTTGATCACCAGTAATGGCCCAGTAACTACTGCCAATTCTCGGCAGACATTACTAGACCAATGATGGGCCGTTTTTGCAGTCTTGGTATTTCGCACTTGGGTTAATGTAACCTTAAATTAAATCTTAATTTAATAAAAACATATGTTTATATTTTAAAAATTATTTTTCTGTTAATTTGATTGTTTAAAATTTTTTTAATTTTTTTAATTTTTTTAATCTAAGTTTAACGAATTAAATTTTCTATAAAAAATTACACGTTAATGCCTATAAAAAATTCTCATTCTGGAGAAAATCACCTTTAAAATAAGCCTAAAATCATTAAAAAGCATTAACGCCTACCAGGACGCAAAATGTACCATGATTTCACGACTCTTATTTTATATGAAATAATTAGTTAAAAATTTTAGAAAGTACCATTTCCGACCATTTATCGCCCTTTCTGAATATGAAGCTAAAATTTGTTTATAATTATCTCAAAAAAATTTATAACAATTTTATTGCAAAAAACACTTTTTTATAAAAAAAATTTTTCAATTATTATTTTGACATGGAAAACTAAAGAAGATGGTCTCCAAAGCACAAAATATCGCGTCCTTGAACTCTCAGCTATAAAAATCTATAATTACTTTTTATTAAATTTAAGATGGCGGATATGAAAATGGACATTTTTCCAAAATGCAAAAGGCCGAAAAAAATTCAAATTCAAAATTCAAAATGGCGGATCCAATATGGCGGACAATTTTTTAAAAAGTGATTAAATTTGCTTGAAAATGGTTACTCGGAAGTTTTTGGGGTAGCTGATTTCGAATCTGATGTTACTTTTTCAAAATTCAAAATGGCGGATCCAATATGCCGGTAATTTTTTTAAAAACTGATTGGATTGGCTTTAAATTGACCATTCGGGGGTTTTGGGGATGCTAATTACGAATCTGTTGTCACTTCTTTAAAATTCAAAATAGCGGATCCAATATGGCGGACAATTTTTGAAAAAGTAATTAGATTCGCTTGAAAATAGTTACTCGGGGGTTTTTGGGGATGCTGATTACGAATCTGATGTCACTTTTTAAAAACTTAAAACAGTGGATCCAATATGGCAGACAATTTTTAAAAAGTAATTGTATTTGCTTCAAAATGGTCATTCGGCGGTTTTTAAGTATGTTAATTACGAATCTGACTTTAGAACAATATTATGTTTATCCTCCACGTCCGTTAGCCGTCAACAAAATTTTAATGACGTTACCCAGCTATTATCACAAGGAGGTCGACGTGCAAAAAAGCTACTTATTTTACCTATTTATTTAAAAATTTTTTTTTGTTTTTTTTTATTTAAAAATTTTTTTCTGGATATTTTAATATTTTTTTAATTAAATAATATAAAATTTTAATTCTACTTTCTAAATCTGAATCAACGATAATTATGACACTTATATAATTATGACATTTTTTATACAATGATAAAAAAGAGACTAACACAACATGTGGTTTGATTGAAAACAAGTGACGCACATATATATGCCACATTAAATGCACAATTTTTGTGTTCTTTTGTTGCACTTTGCATGCTAGTGGCTATATTTTTCGAGGCAAAATACAAAAAAAAAATTGTAAATAAAATTTGAAAACAACTGGCTTTTTTGCACTTCGACCTCCTGGTGGTAAGAGCAACGATAAACATATTATTGTTCTGATGTTAGATTCGTAATCAGCATCCTCAAAAACCCCGGAATGACCATTTTCAAGCAAATACAATCACTTTTTAAACAATTTGTCCGCCATATTTGATCCGCCATCTTGAATTTAATAAAAAGTAATTATAGATTTTTATAGCTGAGACTTCAAGGACGCGATATTTTGTGCTTTAGAGGCCATATTCTTTAGTTTTCCATGTCAAAATAATAATTGAAAAAAAAATTTTTTCATAAAAAAGTGTGTTTTTGCAATAAAAAGGTTATACATTTTTTTGAGATAATTATAAACAAATTTTAGCTTCATATTCAAAAAGAGCGATAAATTTTACGTCGGAAATGGTATTTCCTAAAATTTTTAACTAATTATTTCATACAAAATAAGAGTCATGAAATCTTGGTACATTTTGTGTCCTGGTGGGCGTTAATAGGTTAATTAACATTTTTTCCCGTCTAAGATACTAAAATTCAATATAAGTATTCAAAAATTAAAAGTAAAATTTAATTAACTTTCCAAAATCATTAAAAAATTTCTTGAATTTGTCTTGTTTAATAAAATTAATATAATTTTGGAAATACTTTACATGTTTTAATGTTCTTTGGATAAAGCTGAAATAAGCATTCGGTTTATTTTAATACAATTAATGTTAATAGTATTAATTAATGCTAATAGTATTTAATATTAAAATCTACAAGTAAATATGTAAATAAAAAAGCCAAACATGACAGAATTTGATGTATTATCCTAACTTAAATGCTTGGCCATTTCTGGTTAAAAAAGTATCAAGCTAAAACAAAAATTGTCTTTTTCAAAACATTTACAATATAAAATTTTTCTAAATTTTTCATTTTTACTCATAGTAATCATAATAATACAACACTAACCTACCTAATTTTTTTACACAAAAAACATTTTTATAATAAAGTTTAAAAATTAAAAAATTATATTATTTATATTAATTTATTTTTAAATTTATATTTATGAGAAAATACAAAGTTTTTATAAAATAAAAAAAATTGGAATATTAGTCAGTTAAGAGGGGAAATCACATTAGAACGCTGTTTTTTTGCCGTTTTTCGCGAATTTTTTTTTTTAAGTAAGAATTTTTTTGAATGAAATAAAACATTTCCACTATGTTGTTCATATATTTAACTGTAACTCATATTTTTTATAAGCGTTTATATAAAAAATCTTCCAAATTGAGAGCTATTGCATATAGAGCTGCTCCGCCGGAGTTTATGACTGCCGTGCAGTCCTGAGCCCACAAATTTTGTCCGAAAGCAAAAAATCAAGTTTATTCATATTTTATAAATATTTTATTATTAAGAGAACTAACTTTTAAGTGAAAATATTAAAAATTGAAAAATTGACACTACTTTAAAAAAAAATTCGATTTGTTGCCTACTTTTTTGCAACTTTTTTATTTTAAAAAAGGTACTAAAAATTTTTTTTTCTTTTCAAGTTTAGTTCACTTAATAATAAATTTAATAACGAACAATTTCCAATTTTTCATTTTAAAATCGGTCAATAACTTTTTGAGCTACACTGCACGGCAATTTTTAAAATCCTGTTTTGAGAAAAACGCATTTGAAAAAATAGTATCAAAAATTGATATTTATACAAAAAATTTTTTTAAAAGTGATTACACTTTAATTGGCTATTCCAACACTATATATGAGGCATTTTACGTGAAATGTCCTAAGTTGAAATTTCAACTTCTTGAAAAAATTGAAACTCAAGGAATTTGTTGTTCTATCAAGTAGAAATATGACCCAAAAAATATTTTTTATTTTTTCGAAAAATTGGAGGGGGTAGAGGGGGGTCAATTTGACCAATTTTGGCAACACCGGCTACTTTGTGAATTTTTTCTGAACATACTTTTAATGGGAAAAATTTTTTAGAATATGTTTCTGAAAGGTTTTTTCGTCCTCTTTCCAATGGTGTATTTTATTTTTTAATATTTAAACATTTACCCTAATTTTTGATAATTAATAATTAATTTTACAATTTCTCAAAAATCGGTCCGTTTTTTTTAAATACATTATTGTAAACGAAAGCTGAGGTTTTCTCCTATCGGCATGTAAATTTTCAGAATGCCCTTTTTTTGTTTTTGAGTTATTAAATTACTGAACCGCGTGGTAACCAGCGTGAGACAAGGCGCCTGGGACGCAATTTATTCTTTGAAATTTAATAACTCAAAAACAAAAAAAGGGCATTCTGAAAATTTACATGCCGATAGGAAAAAACCTCGAGCTTTCGTTTGCAATAATTTATTTAAAAAAAAAAAAACAGATTTTTGGAAAATTGAAAATTAGTTATCAAAAATTAGGGTAAAATTTTAAAATATTAAAAAATAAAATACACCATTGGAAAGAGGACAAAAAAACCTTTCAGAAACATATTCTAAAAAAATTTTCCACTTACAAGTATGTTCAAAAAAAATTCACAAAGTAGCCGGTGTTGGCAAAATTTGTCAAATTGACCACCCTCTACCCCCTCCAATTTTTCGAAAAAATCAAAAATATTTGTTGGGTCACATTTCTACTTGATAGAACAACAAATTCCTCGAGTTTCAATTTTTTTCAAGAAGTTGAAATTTCAACTTAGGACATTTCACGTAAAATGCCTCATATATCCTTTCATGTGCTTCATAAATAGCATGTAAGTCTAATAATTCCTCTTTTCGTGACTTTCTACTCTCCTTAGTCTCAAAAGTGCTACGCTTATTCTACTAATCTACGCTAACCTGGAGCGCGCTTCTTTCATCGCTAGTACAGCGAGGACTTCGAATTTTGCTCTAAAAACTTTGTTAGCCTATTTTTGAATACCTTAACGAACAATTTATGCAAAAAAGAAAAAATCGATTTTTTCAGACGTCTAATGTGGTTTCCCTCATTAAGTAATTTTTAGTTTTATTTAAGTATTTTAACATTAAATACTATTATAAAAATACTTTGAAATTAACAGTGCAGATGGTCACTCTAAGCTTTAAATTTATACCAATTTTTAAGAATTTAAAGTTGAAAATCACTAATCAAAATTACTTTCAAAATAAGTCAAAAACATGATTCTGAAACTGGCACCTTATTATTATGGCACCTGTTTATTACCTTCAAGACTCTAATTTTGAACTGAAATAAAAAATATTCTTTTTTTGTTTAAGACAACATAAACTTTTTTATAATAAAAAACTGGGTACTTGTTTAAGATTTATTAAAAAAATATTAAACCATGTAAAGTATTTCTGAAATTATATTAATTTTTTAATTTAACAATGCAAACTCAAGGACGAGATCAAGCATTTTTAAAATGATTCTAGAAAGTTATTTAAATTTCTTTACAAGTTTAATTATGGAAAAAGTAGATAATTTTAGTGACTTAGACGGGAAAGTTGTTAATTTATTACTTGCATTTCTTAATTACAAAAAAGAAAAATCATTTTATATAATTAAAAAGTAGTATTTTACACAATTTTTAAAAACTTACCTCCTTATCCTTATTTTTAATCACAAAAATTTTTTTCGTCTTATTTTTTTTTAATTTTGAAAAGAGAAAAAAGTGTTCTTCACATTGCACTTTTATTTTTCTGTATTATATACTGCAAAAATCTGTTAATAAACTGTAACTACACTTTAAAGAAAGAGAGTTAAATTTTAACTCCCCAGGGGATTCTATAAAAGTCGCACCCATTGGGGAGTTAATGCCAGGGGAGTTAAATAAAGAGAGTTAAAACTTCACACCCAAATGCTAACTCCCCAATGAAAAAATAACTCGCGCGGGTGACTCTCTTTTGGAGTTGATTTTTAACTCAAAAAATTTCACTCCAAACTCCCGAGTCCGTTAACTTCCTAAATTTTTTACAGCGTATATACATATACTACTCAAGTATTAAAAAGGACTACCAATGCAACTCTCTCTCTCTCTCTGCTCACTGGTCACTCAATAGACTGCCTACTGGTTGAAAGAAACTTTTCAAACAATAGGCCAGGTACTCGAGCATATATATATTTCAAATATCTTTCTGTCTTCTTCTTTCTAAATAAATAATAGTCCGGAAGCTAGCGACCAAAACAACTATCTCATTTCATACCGGCTGAAAATTTGAGTAAAGATTACTAAAGACATGTAATTAACAGAAACCCACGTCTGGCAGGCCGGCGCTGGGGCAGGGGGCGGCGGGGGGGGGGGCGAATAGGTGAAAAATAATGTAAAATTTTCTCATTTCATACCGATTAAAACCTTTAGAAATCGAAAGTTTACATCCACACGAGTGTAAAAATGTGCGTCTGGCAGTTCTGGGGTGGGGCAAAGTACGTCTAGCAGCCCTTCGAAGATGCGTCAAATCGGTCAAGCGGTGAAAAAAAAAGTAAATTTTCTCATTTCATACCGATTAAAACCTTCGTAACTCGAAAGTTTACATCCACACGAGTGTAAAAATGTGCGTCTGGCAGTTCCGGGGTGGGGCAAAGTTCGTCTGGCAAAGGGTTAAACACGCAAAAAAATCGAAAATTTTTTCTGATTTCATACCGATTAAAACCTTTAGAAATCGAAAGTTTACATCCGCACGAGTGTAAAAATGTGCGTCTGGCAGTTCTGGGGTGGGGCAATGTACGTCTGGCGGCCTTTTGAAGATGTAGATTTTTACTTTTGTTTAAATGTAAACTTTCGATATATGATGGTTTTAATCGGTATGAAATTTTGACGCGCTGAACACGAATCCGAAGTCCGTTTTCCTCCATCACGTCAGGATTTTTTTCTAATCTCAAAAAACATGTCGGATTTTGAGAGGTAGGCGATTTTTTTAAAAAATTGATGGATTTACTTCAAACTTGGTATCTAGGGGTTTTTTGGGTCGCTGATTACGAATCTGAAGTTAGATTTTCAAAATTCAAAATGGCGGATCCAATATGGTGGACGAATTTTGAAAAAATTTTAAGATTCACTTCAAACTTGGTATCTAGGGGTTTTTGGGGTAGCTGATTGCGAATCTGACGTCAGATTTTCAAATTCGATATGTCTGATTCAATATTAAGGAATTATTTTAAAAATTGAATTTGAAAATCTGACGTCAGATTCGCAATCAGCTACCCCAAAAACCCCTAGATACCAAGTTTAAAGTACAGTAGGATCTTTCAATAGTGCAGTCGTCGGGAATATTGTGCACTGTTCGAAGCGTGCAAAAACTAAAACATTCAGGTCCGTGTCAAGAAAATTAAGGGTCTCCCACTACTAAATACCGGGCACCACTAAATGATACTAAATAATCAAATGAGCGACGGCACTGTATTTGACGTCACAGATTCCCTTTCCCTTTACCCCCCGAAACCCCTTGTCTACTCAACTCACTAATGACTGCACTGTTCAGAACTGCACTATTCAAAGATTCTACTGTAAATCTTAAATTTTTTTCAAAATTCGTCCGCCATATTGGATCCGCCATTTTGAATTTTGAAAATCTAACTTCAGATTCGTAATCAGCGACCCAAAAAACCCCCAGATACCAAGTTTGAAGTAAATCCATCAATTTTTTAAAAAATCGCCTACCTCTCAAAATCCGACATGTTTTTTGAGGTTAGAAAAAAATCCTGACGTGATGGAGCAAAACGGACTTCGGATTCGTGTTCAGCGCGTCAAAATACATAGGGCTAGGGTATTCCGGTCAAAAGTACATCACACTTTTTTTTGTGGGGCTGTGTTATTTAACTGAAGTAAATATATTTTTGATAATAGTCAAGTCATTGGTTATTAAAATTAAATAAATTTTCTTGTCAGTGAAAAATACAAAATGAAATATAAAAATAGCAAAATATAAAATATTCTTATTTATAAAAAAATGCATGAAAAAAGTTCTGAATTAAAACAAAAGAAACGTATTTTGCTCCACAATATTTTTGAAAATTCGAACTGCGCTGCTCTCTAAATCTGAATATGTGAAAATTCACATATTTGTACGTTATAAGTCGTCTTCTCGATCAATAAGTTCATATACACTTATAATAAGTGAAATTTCACTCAGAATAAGTGAAAAATTCACTTATTTATAAGTGTATATGCACTTATTGATCGAGAGGACGACTTATAACGTACAATAAGTGAAATTTCACATATTCAGATTTAGAGAGTGAATAAATAAACTTTCCAACTGAATTGAATTTCTCCCTCTATTTTCAATTTTTATCGCGTGATTTTTTAGTCTGCACATAGCTTTTGTCAAAATATTTCAGTCGCTGGTTTATATTCTCTACCTTCCGTGTAGGCAGTTTCACAGATTATCATAAAGCTAGCACGCGTGTATCTTGCGAATATGTCAAATGAAATGAAAAACACAGTCTGATATTTGTCAGAAATAAAATATTTCACTGACACATAATGTGAATTTAACCTTGCACGATAATATCACTATTATTATTTAGGTATTTTATAAATTCTAAACTTTCAAATTTCCAATAAATTAGAACATTGAAAAAAAATTAGAATATTCAATCCAAAAAAAGAATGTAAAAAATTATAAAAAATGTATATTTTTTGAAAAAAAATGAAATGGAATGGATACTTTTATAATTTAAAAAACTCTGACTTCGTACTCAATAATTAATTTTAAAAGTAGCTTTCAAACTAAAAAAAGTAGTAAAAAAAGTAGCTATCGAAAAATTAAACTTGACGACCAAAAAACTCGTTTTAGACACTTCACAAAACTGACAGAAATTCCATTCTATATTTCATTTTCCTGACTTTTTCCTAATTTTCACCAAAAATATTTACTTCTTTCTTATCCCGCTAATAAATTGAATTCCTGCAACGAATTTTATTATTAATAAAGAATTTAAATGTGGCATTCCAGGAGAAATTTACTACTTTTCGGAGCACCCTTACCGATTTTTTTCAAACTTAGTAGTATTACATTTGTTGGTCTAAAGTTTCAGAAAATCAATTTTTTAAGTAAAATCAATTGTTTATTTAAAAGTTACAACAATTGCTCAAAATTGTTTAAATGTCCATATCTTTTAAACGGTACAAGATAATTGAGT
Organism: Leptopilina syphax; assembly: GCA_032872505.1. NCBI lineage: Eukaryota > Metazoa > Arthropoda > Insecta > Hymenoptera > Figitidae > Leptopilina > Leptopilina syphax. The sequence goes on from CM065475.1 coordinate 20,014,545, forward strand.
TTTCTTTTTTGCTAAGAATTCATAAAGACGAGACGCTTCAAAAATGTTATTAACATTTTTTCTTATTTTGTTAATTAAAAAAGTTATTTAAATAAATAAAATTAACTTTTGAGCCGAAATTCAAAATTAAATGACTTACGAACAAAAAAATTCCTTGTTTTTCACACTTTTATATTCCGAAGAAAAAAAGTTGTTTGAGTTTTTCAATCACTTATAATTTAAACAATGATTCGCTTATTTACAATTATTTTGCAACTAAATGATCATCTGTTCTCTCCTGCGCGCGACACTGCTACGTCACGTCCGTCTGTCTTCAGAATATATTTTTCATGGAGAATAAACTACAGGAGACCAATCTCCCATGCATGTACTTCACAAAAGGTGCGCTGCGATTTGTCGGAAGTTCATCGCTAGTACACTAAACAGCCCTATAGGTGGCGAAAGAATCGCATACATACCCCTAGCAGTTTATGTCAATTATTTTCTATGAACGTAGAGAAACATAACCTAAGTCTAACTGTAATTTTAAGCTTTTTAAGTTAAAAATGATCATAACATTATTTAATGTTGATTTAAATAATGAAAATAATTTAGTGAAGTGATAATATTTGAATATATGAACAGGAATTTGAATTACATAACTACATAACTTGGAGTTAAGTGTATTCCTTGTTATTACAAATTATGTACATAACATCATCATCTCATTGACATGAGATCCACGTCAATGAAAACAGTTAAAAAAGGAACCATGTATAATAATCTTGAATTTTATAACAAAACCTTGAAAAATTAAAATTCTTTAAAATGAGATTTATTTTCTTGACGTTTAAAGTTGAATTCTCTTCAATATTTCAATTATCTTTATAAATATAAAAATTCTTCGCCGAAATTACAATTATTTTCACAAATAACAATATTCACCGCACAAGAATTCAGTTATTTTAAAAATAAATTAAATTTTTGCAGATATTCAATTATTTTCAAAAAATTTTAAAAATTGTGGTCAACAATTCAATTATCTTTAGAAATAAATAACAATAATCTTCAACAAAGTTCAATTATTTTGAGGAATTTTACTAAAATTCATTGCAAAATTCAATTATGTTCGTAAATAATAGTATTCATTACAAAAATTAAAATATTTTCAAAAATTTTAATAAAAATCATGGCAAAATTTCAATTATTTTCAAAAGTTTTTCTTAATTCAATAACACAGGCACACAAAAAAAAAAGTTGTCTGTTCATTGAACCAGACCTACATGTCTTATAGTATTTTGGCCCCCTGAATACGAATATGAAGTCAGAATTGCTCCATCACCCTCTGTTTTTTTTTTAAATCGAAAAAACTACCCTTAAGTCTAAAATTCAAGAAATAAATTTAAAAAAATGAAATAACCGCGGTTTTCTTCGGAGTAGAAGAATATATTTATGCGTTTCCTTCTTTCAGCAACTCAGAAATAATGTAAAAATTGCTTTATCACCCCCTGTTTTTTTTAATCAGAGAAACTACCCTTAAATCAAAAATTCAAGAACTAAATTAAAAAAAATGAAATAACCGCGGTTTTCTTCGGAGTAGAAGAATATATTTATGCGTTTTCTTCTTTCAACAACTCAGAAATAGTGTCAAAATTGCTCCATCACTTCCTGTTTTTTTAAATCCAAGAAACTACCCTTAAATCTAAAATTCAAGAACTAAATTTTTAAAAAATAAAATAACCGTGGTTTTCTTTTTAGTAGAAGAATTTATCTATGCGTTTTCTTCTTTCAACAACTCAGAAATAGTGTCAAAATTGCTCCATCACCCCCTGTTTTTTTTAAATCCAAGAAACTACCCTTAAATCTAAAATTCAAGAACTAAATTTTTAAAAAATAAAATAACCGCGGTTTTCTTTTTAGTAGAAGAATTTATCTATGCGTTTTCTTCTTTCAACAACTCAGAAATAGTGTCAAAATTGCTTTATCACCCCCTGTTTTTTTTTAAATCCAAGAAACTACCCTTAAATCTAAAATTCAAGAACTAAATTTAAAAAAAATGAAATAACATTATTTCTGAGTTGTTGAAAGAAGAAAACGCATAAATATATTCTTCTACTCAGAAGTTAACCGCGGTTATTTAATTTTTTTAAATTTAGTTCTTGAATTTTAGATTTAAGGGTAGTTTCTTCGATTTAAAAAAAACAGGGGGTGATGGAGCAATTTTGACATTATTTCTAAGTTGTTGAAAGAAGAAAACGCATAAATATATTTTTCTACTCAGAAGAAAACCGCGGTTATTTCATTTTTTTAAATTTAGTTCTTGAATTTTAGACTTAAGGGTAGTTTTCTCGATTTAAAAAAAAAACAGAGGGTGATGGAGCAATTCTGACTTCATATTCGTATTCAGGGGGCCAAAATACTATAAGACATGTAGGTCTGGTTCAATGAACAGACAACTTTTTTTTTTTGTGTGCCTGTGTAATTTGTATATCAATTATTTTAATAAAAATTCTCAAAATAAATTATTATACTCGATTATAAATAACAAATATTTTGAAAATTCAAAGCAAAACAAAAAATTAATCAAGAAACACATGTTCACTTTAAAACTTCAAGTATGTATGCGATTGTTTTGCCGCGAACGGGATGTTTTATAAGTAAGAGCTTACGACAAGAATTCACTCATTTTAATATACACTAGATTGGGCTCCTGTAGTCTATTCTCCATGATATTTTTGACAAGCGTGGAAAAATTGAGGTTATGTTTAATCAAAACAACGCATTTCAATCTTTTTAAAGTTTTAGGATATCAGGATATCAATATCCTGATTTAACTTTTTTTTCATGACTGCTAAAAACTTTAAAAAGATTGAAATGCGTTGTTTTGATTAAACATAACCTCAATTTTTCCACGCTTGTCAAAAATATATTCTGAAGACAGACGGACGTGACGTAGCAGTGTCGCGCGCAGGAGAGAACAGATGATCATTTAGTTGCAAAATAATTGTAAACAAGCGAATCATTGTTTAAATTATAAGTGATTGAAAAACTCAAACAAAAAAATTGATTTTCTGAAACTTTAGACCAACAAATGTAATACTACTAAGTTTGAAAGAAATCGGTAAGGGTGCTCCGAAAAGTAGTAAATTTCTCCTGGAATGCCACAAATATATTTATAAAAATAGTTTAATGCTTGCGAAGAATTTTATAAGAATTTTTAAATAATTGATTACTTTAGACTATTTTTATGCAAATTCTAATTTAAATAATTGAATTCCTGAGAAATTTTTTTTATTCGTGACAAAAATTGAATTCTTATGAAGATTTTTACAAAAAAATTTTTTAAATAATTAAATTCTGTTTGAAAATTTTATGAAAATAGTTGATATTGACTATTGAAAACTTTACGCAATTTAATGGAATTGATTTTAAAAATAATTGAATTCTTGTGATAAATATTGTTATTTTTGGAAATAATTGAATTTTGCAAAGTTTAATAAAACTGCCTCAAAATAATTGAATTATCGGGAATAATTTTGTTATTTATCGACATAATTGAATTCTTTCGAAGAATTATCTATGTAAATAATTAAATTCTTGTGAAGAATTTTATTAAAATCTAAAAGAATAAGTGAATTCTTTTAAAAAAGTTTAATTAAAATTCAATGTTTATTAAATATTTATAACAACCGAGTGATAATATCATATAATAATTTTAATTAAAATTGTATTTATTGAAAATAATTGATTTTTTTCGAACAATTTTATTAAAATATTTAAAAATAATTGAATTCCTATCAAAAATTATAATATTTTTGTAAATAATTGAACTCTTCCAAAGAATTAAAAAAAAACAGTTTTTCAAATATTTGATTTTTTCGAGGAATTGAAATTAAATTTTTAAGAATAATTACATTTTTTAGCAACTCCTGTAAAATTGTATTAAAAATAATTGGCCAAGGAGTTGGAAAATGTACAAAAAAATTTTTAAAGTACTTATCATACAAAATAGATGGGAAATATTCACCTCGTGGATCTGATTATCTGAACCTATGCGACCGCTTTAATTGCATAACGTTATAAGAGAGGCGTATAATGATCTCGACAACTTTTTTGTTTAAAATTATCAATCATCAAAAAATTAATTCTTCTGAACTTATAAATCTTCTCAACTTCAAAATTCCTGGATTAAATTCACGCCATTTTATACCGTTTAACTTGAAAGATAAAATTAGTATCTCAGGAGGGGCCGTTCAAAAAGTACGTAACGCTATTTTTCGGAAATTTGGACTCCCCCCATATAACGCAATGTTGTATACATTAACGTCATTTCTCTCCTGACCGTAACCTTAGTGCTCTCAACTATCTAGAGTAACCATATTTTATGTTTTTTTAAATTTTCCTTTCTAAAAAAAGACATGGGATAAAAGAATCGAATGCATTCGAAAGTGTAACTCGAAAAGTAAAATGAAATTGTAGTACATTAAAAATTCACATATACTTAAGAGATGGAACTGCAGTCTGAAATTATTCTTTTACTACTAAATAAATAATAAATAACATATAATTTGTAATTAAAAATATAATTAAATTAATAGAAAATTTTACACTTAAGCAAAAAAATATTTTAAGTAAAATAGAATTTTATTTAAAAAATTATTAAATTGAAAAAATTAATATTAAAACTTTTAAAAATTGAACAAAAATGAACATGGAATAGAAGCAACGAAGACGGCCGAAGGCCGTCTGAGGCGCTAGTGTATAAAAATTGAACTTGATTCTGGTATCCATTTATGGCCCATATGGATCGTGGGGAATGTATAAATAAATAAAAATTATTTATATTCTTCGATGAGTTTTATAGTAGGTTTTAGTAGATGAGTGCCAAATCTGCAAACATTTCTTCTTCGTTTTTTAGATTAAAAATTTACTTTCTTTTTCTTTTTTAGATTAAAAGTTTGAAAGTAAAATCGAAAAAAAATATTTCGTGAAAAAAAATGAAAAGAACATACAGCGAAACAATTTATTACTCACTCCGTTAATGTGTCATAAAAAAGGGAACTTAATCAATATTTGTTACGAAATATATATATATATATATTCGCCAATAGTGGAAAGAAATCGACCGGAAATTTGACCGTTATGTTATCTAAGCGCTTCCGGTCTCATTAAAGGCAGGAGAAAAAAGGAGACGACAACATTTTTCCTATATAGACACACGTATTGCAAATATATATATACGACTCTTTTTCTATCACGAACCAAATAATTGCTATTCATTTTTATTGAGTTCATGTTTAACAACCATTAAATTAGAATCGTTTGGGGAAAAAAATTATTTTGTTACGAAATTATCCATCCGAAATGGTCGTCGAGAATAATTTACAAACTGATTTTGACATAAGGTAATGAAGCACAAGCGACACTGTCACGAAAGTATTAAACGTTAAGAGAAATACCTCAAAAAAAAATAATATAATATCCTATCGCAGATCGTCATGGATGACAACTACTCTGCCGTACTAAGGAAAAACTTAGGTTAGCGACATTTTGACGAAAAATGAGTTTTTAATATCAATGGATTCGTTGAAAAAAACTGCATCTGATAGATATAGTTTAAATTATTTTTAAAAATTATTTGTTGTAAAAAAATTGTTTTTAAAATCTTAGAAACTCCAGAAAATAAAAGAATATATGACAAAAACTTAAGGAAAGTACTTTACGTAGTCTAAAAATCGTACGAGGCTTTGAGCTCGAATATAAGATAAGAAGGAAAAACTCCGCCAAAGTCACTTACGTAGTTTTTCTATCGAAAACGTGGTCGAAGCTGAGCGTTGGCTACGAGATAAAAACCTCGGATTTGATTTGCTTGGATATACCGAAGTTCTTCCATCAAAAAGTGAGTCGAGCGCACTACGTAAGCGCCATTCGGCTAAACGTTAATAACCATTCGGCCATGTGACGTCAATGGCGTTTACGTGGTTCTTCCATCTGATCAGCGGTCCGAGCTCGCCTACCTATTTGGTAGAAACTACGCAAAGGACTTTCCTTAACTTTTTACTTCGTATTTGCATTCAGAAAAACACGTATGTCCATTTTTTCATATAATTTGTTTAAACAATGAACTTTTTATTATATAAATAAATAGAGCACTATCACTTTACCCAGTATGTGAAGTTAAATTAAACAATTTTTTAGTTTATATTAGGGTTCTTAATACAAACAGTTTTTCTTGATTTTCTCAGTTTCATCGAAAATGGCGCTTACCTAAGTTCTTCCTTAGTACGGCAGACTCGGTTGTCACTTAACTAAATCAGCACCTAATTATGAATTGCTCAATGACGTCAATCGAATATATATATATATATATATATACATACACTGAAAAAAAAATTTATTTGATTCAAATAACCGATTATTTGGTTATATTCAAATAAATATTTATTTGAATCAAATAATTTTTATTTGAATTAAATAAATTGTATTTGAATCAAATATTTCAGTATTTGAAGCAAATATTATTTAATTGATTCAAATAAAAATTATTTGATTCAAATAAATATTTATTTGAATATAACCAAATAATCGGTTATTTAAATCAAATAAATTTTTTTTTCAGTGTATTCTCCAAAAACCGGTCACTTTTAAGTTGATACAATTTTTTTTGAATGTTTAAAAATTGAACTTTCTTTTATTAATTACTATTCATTGGTATTTAAATAAACTATATTTAAAGCAGTTACGCTACAAAACTATTTAAACTTTAAAAATATTAAAATTATTTAAAATTTCACCAGGATCATTTTGAATTTTTTCACGTCGCTCTTTTTCGACATTTGCTTTTTTCTGTTTGTTTAATTATTCTTTTATGTTAGACAATCTATATCAACTATATTTATTTTAAATTACATTTATTAATAAACATTAGTTTTCGTGTAATTATCACTTTTCGCGTAATTGAAATGAGATGTGAAAAGTAAACAGGAAAACTAACCTCATCAGAGTCGTATCATCGAGGGGCACTGAAATTCATATTTCTTCTATATAGGTATTATTAATTGAATTAAATTATTTATTTTATCATTTTTAAAATTATATTTAAAAATATATAAAAAGATTAGAAAAATTTCAACTTTATTACCTATTTTAAAAAAACTATTAGGCACGGGCACACTTTTTGCTTGTTTCGCACCTACTACGTGCAAATGTTTTGACACGACAGTGGACTCCTTGATATTATCAAAAGGCCACTTAACAAGAAGAAGAAGAAGAAGAAGACAGTGGACTCCACGACAATTGAAATTTGTACAAAATCCATTAATACATATTTTAAACAAAAGCAAATAAAAAAATGGCTAGGTATACACTTTTGTTCTACCAATCTGTAAGTTTCCATCCGTTTTTTATTGATATTTATATTGAAATATTAAAGTTATGACAGCGCACGACAAAGGAATGAATAAAAATACGCAGTGTTTTTCTAGTGTTTTTTCTTAAAAATATGAAAAATATAATTTATTTTCTAATTTCTCTTGAAGATTTGAAAAGTAACATGTTTTTTCTTTAATTTCTAATTAATTTTGATATAAAAAGTGCACGTCTTATAGTTTATTTATACACGTTTGTCCTTTGTCGTGCCAGCATGGAGATTTTTAAAGACACTTATATTTTAATAATTATCAATAAATATATTATATATGTATCAAGTTAATCTTTCATAATATTTATTGAATAATTAAAGATAGTTCTTTTTTTAAAAGTAATAGTACTTTAAAGTTTGGTACTCAGAGGTAAGGACATATTGAATTGCTGTTTTCCAGCTGTCAAATGTTGTTTTCCACTAAATTTGTGTTAAAAAATTATCGTTTTTTATAAAGGGTATATAATAAGTAATGTTTAAATAATATTTTTGTCCAATGTTAATATTTAAATGTTAAGATGTTTACAAGATATAATTCAAAGACATAAAATTGCCCACTTTCAGGAGAATCACCCATATATGTGTGTGTACCTACACACTAAAAAAAAGTTTTACTTTCAGCCTCTTTTTGAGGTTGAATTTAAGGTGTAAACGGAGTCAGCCTTGTTAAACAAGGACAGACTTATGTGAAATACATGGGCTGAATTTAAAGTGTAAACGGAGTCAGACTTTTTTTCCTGTGTAAAATATACACTGGGGTAAAAAAGTTTCAGTACATTTGTACTGATTACTTTTAAATGCTCGCTTCACTTCAAATTCAAATATTTCTGTAAAAATAGATGTTAGAGCTATCAAACTAGGATCATTTTAAAGTTCAATAAATTTAGAGTCAAACAGGCTAAGATATAACCAATTTAATAGTGTAAATATTAAAAATAAAATTCTTTAAAGTTAGAGATTTTTTGTGAAAATTGCGATTTTGAAATCTGGAATTCAAGCGTACGCCAATTGAAGAAAAACTTTTTTTAAGATTTGATTGCTGCACAATATCAAGTATAAATTCCATTCTTTAATTCTAGACCAAAATAATTCACATATATTAAGTATTTTTTTCAAATTTTATAAAAATAACTTCCCTTGCTCTCGAATTTTTTCAAAGAATATTAATTTGCAAATTGAGGCTCCGGATTTTAAAAGGGCACACGCGCGAACACACGGCAAATAATTTGGCCCCTGGAGATAAAATTTTGAAGTTGTTCAAAATGAATTTTAAATTATTGTTTCTTGTACAGAATTTCAAGGCGAAACTTTTTTTTTAATAAAAATTTTTTATATAATTTCTCGTTTTCACGTAAATTGAAAAAAACGTGATTTTTTAAGTTAAGAAATTTTAATTAATTTTTGACTTCAACTCGTGACTACTTCGTTAAATATTAATATTTTTCCACGAAATTTACACACAATATTCTTCAAACTATTCCAAGAGTGAAACAATATTTGGAAATTTAAAAAAAAATTGTATGTCAAAGTTAAATAATTATTTAAATAATTTTGTCGGAAAAATGATTCTCCTATTTTCCATTGAAAAAGTTGAGTGACGAATTTTCGTTTTCGGAAAACTTTCAGCGACAAAAATGTTCATTAATATGTTAGGAAGTTTTTTGGAAAATATCTCGCCATTTGATAATAAATTAAAGTTAATAGAGCAATTTTAACATTGTCGCGCTCTGCTGTAAACGTAAACAATGTCTAACTATATGCATTGGTCTTGTAATGGCGGCCATGCTACACGTGCGCCGCCACGCCGCAATTTTACAGCAGAGCGCGACGATGTTAAAATTGCTCTATTGTCTTCAATTTATTATCAAATGGCGAGATATTTTCCAAAAAACTTCCTAACATATTAATGAACATTTTTGTCGCTGAAAGTTTTCCGAAAACGAAAATTCGTCACTCAACTTTTTCAATTTAAAATAGGAGAATCATTTTTCCGACAAAATTATTTACCTTGACATACAATTTTTTTTTAAATTTCCAAATATTGTTTCACTCTTGGAATAGTTTGAAGAATATTCTGTGTAAATTTCGTGGAAAAATATTAATATTTAACGAAGTAGTCACGAGTTGAAGTCAAAAATTCATTAAAATTTCTTAACTCAAAAAATCACGTTTTTTTCAATTTACGTGAAAACGGGTATAACGGGGAAATTTATAGTTATGTATAATTTACTGAATTAAAAACTATTGCATCGTTAACCCGAAATTCAAACACTATGATCTCAGAACTCTAATTTACAAAGGACACAAAATTTAACAAAATCTCATTAAAGGGGGAAACTGCTGAGAATGAAAATCGCGATGCATCGATCTCCAGAGATAAATGAATTTCAAACCTTCGTTGAATGAACTCGCCAACAACCAACGGTGTCTCCAAACTCCAACGGTCAATTCGAACACAATTAGCAAAGAAAATAATTAAAGGGTTTAAACACCAAATAAAATCACATAAATTAATCAAAGAACAAACTGATAATTTATTAAGAAATTAAAATTGAAAGTGTACAAATAATTTAAAAGGCAATAATTCTACTTTAAATTCGTCTCTTATTTTCGTACACACAAAAATACAAATTAGACCAAACTACAAAACTCAACCAGCTCAACTGATATCTAGGCGACGAGTGTTCCTCCGATCCGCGGCTTTTCAGGAAACCAGTAGCGAATTTGGGAAAACTCCTTCCTTATCACACCTCATGATTCTTCCTATGAATCCTTTCTCGTCGAATATCAACGATACCTATTAGAAAGAAGGGAAAGGGTCGCTAAAAGCCATGTGACATCTCCCTCTTATCAAACAGACGAGAAATCATTCAGGGAAGGGGCACTAGGTGAGATAGACACAAGACACTGACCAACGGACTATACAAAAATTGGGAAAAATGCGACGGAACGATAGAAAAGACGGAGACAAAGTCACTAACTATAGCACTGGACTCAGAACGAAAATTTGCCTATATAAGTAACGATTTACTTCGTTACACGAGAAATTATATAAAAAATTTCTATTAGAAAAAAAGTTTCGCCTTGAAATTCTGTACAAGAAACAATAATTTAAAATTCATTTTGAACAACTTCAAAATTTTATCTCCAGGGGCCAACTTATTTGACGTGTGCTCGCGCGTGTGCCCTTTTAAGATCCGGAGCCTCAATTTGTCGTTTCCATTCACTTGTTTTATCAACTAACCACACTTTTGAAAAATATGCACCTTTTTGTTGTTATAAAATAAGAAAATAGTCACCTAGAAAGAAAATAAGGAATAATGATAGAGTTAAAATTTGTAAAACTATAAGAAAAGGGATAAATTTCATGTAAATATCTTAAATTTTCTAAGATGAAGAGGTTCTATATTTTTCAAAAGTGTGGTTATTTGATAGAACAAGTGAATGAAAACGACGAATTTGCAATTTATATTCTTCGAAAAATTTAGAGCAAGAGATATTATTTTTTTCAGAATTTGAAGAAAATACTTAATATATGTGAATGATTTTGGTCTAGAATTAAAGAATGGAATTTATACTTGATATTGTGCAACAATAAAATCTTAAAAAAAGTTTTTCTTCAATTGGCGTACGCTTGAATTCCAGATTTCAAAATCGCAATTTTCACAAAAAATCTCTAACTTTAAAGAATTATATTTTCAGAGAGAAACTGAGAGTACGCACGTAATGCAAATCGCTCTTTCCTTTGAAAGTCTGCCCCCTCGCGGCCAAAAGTCCCAAGCTTAGGTGGTTGGCTATATATATTGCCTAAATCGGTGAGCTTGCACACATATGTAAAAAGCAATGGCTAAGCCGAAGTATAATCGGAAGCACTCGCGGTCGCTCGTAAAATGCAAGGAACGCGACCGCGAGGAATTAGAGATGCACGACGATATGAAAATATCAATCATATCGCTCATTTCAGATTGTTCGAAAAGAATCCTCGAAATTGAGAATCTCAATATTTCTTTTGTTTTCATCGTCTCGTATCATCTCATTTCTCGGCTGAGTTCTCGTCGTGTCATAACAAATGTCAATTTTGGTAAAAGTAATCAACAATTAAAGATAATAATCATGGATTGCGAAGAATCTTCCGGCATTAAGAGGAGAAAGAGAAATTTAAATAAACCCTTAACAAAATATTTTGATTTTTCTTTTAATGGAGAGTTCAAAATGGCGAATTGTAAAATATATCTTGCAGAAAATAAGGAAGTGACAATTAAAATGACAGGAGGCAATACGACTGGTGTGAAACGACATTTAGAGAAAATGCATACCAATGAATATGATGAAATTTATGATATTGTCCCATCACAACCTGAAGTAATTTTATCAAATTTCTTATCAATATATATAGAAACTGAATTTTTTGTGTTGACAATCAAAGCATAATATTTTTAATCATTCTTGTAAAAATAAAATTTATTGTAAAAATAAAACAAATTTTCCAGTAGTTGCTCAGTACTGGAGTAAGTACTGCTATACTGGCAGTCAGTACTGGATCAGTACTATGCCAGTATTAGATTTCTACTTGGGAATTATAATTTGAAAAGTATAATTTCAACAACTTTCTTCTTTTTTTATCAAGTTCACTCAAATTTCATCTATTTTACTCAATTTTCATCATCAACTCTCCAATTTTCATAAAGTTTTTTCAAATTTTATAAATTTTACTCAATTTTCTCCAATTTTCAACACTTTTTTTTAAATTTCATCATTTTTACACAACTTTCTGCGTTTTTTGTCAATTTTTTTCAAACTTCATAAATTTTACTCAATTTTTGAAACTTAAAAATTTTTATATATTTTTTCGTCTATTTTTTTCGTTTTTTTTAGATCAAGTTTTTTCTAAAAAAATAGTGATTTTTAATCATAAACAATCATTAAGTAAGCTTTTCAGGAAAAGTTATTAAAGTTTTTTATTTAAAGATCAGTATGTAAAGTAAGAAATTTGGTAAATTAGACAAAAATAATGAAGCTAAATGACATAAAAGAGAAGAAAAAATGTTGAATTTTAAGAAATTCGGTTTTTCGAAATTTTAATAAATTTTAATAATTTTTGGTTTTTACTAAAGGGTGGAGACTATTAACTAAGTAAAGTATTTTTTAAGAGCCCAAAAATAATGAAGCTAAATGCCATAAAAGAGAAGAAAAAATGTTGAATTTTAAGAAATTCAGTTTTTCGAATTTTTGATAATTTTTGATTTTTTGCTAAAGGGTGGAGACTATTCAAATAGTAATAGCAAATGGTATCTAATTATTAATTTTCCGGTCAAATTAAATTCCCGGCTATTTTCTGATTTTCGAGATTGGTAGAAACACTGTGAAATATATTGGTAGAAACTAAAACCCGTCGAAGACGAGTACGACAGCTAGTTTAATAATAAAATAACTAATAATTAATTAATCATAAACTAAATTTTTCAGTACTTGCACAGTACTGGGTCAGTACAATGCCAGTATTAGATTTCTGCTTGGGAATTATATTTTGAAAAGTAAAAAAAACTTATAGAGAAGTTTAAGTAAAATAAGATCTATTAAATCAAAACAAGCTAAAGAAGGTTACAATTGAGTATTTTTCATAAATAATAAAGAACATTTTTTCTAACATTCCTTATTGCCTTTTATTAGGTATTTAATCAAGATCGATTCGATGAGAAAACGGTTGATTGGGTGGTAAGAAAATATTTGCCTTATACCTTCTTTGACGATGACGAAACTCAGGATTACTTTAAATACATAAACCCAAGAATAAAAGTTCCGAAAAGAAATGAGCTTAAAGCACGATTAATTGACAGATTTAATAACATGCAAAAAGCTGTCATGATTATTCTGCAAAATAACGAGTCAAAAATTTCGTTTACTACTGATAGTTGGAGTTCTGTAGCCGGTCGCTCTTATAATTGCATTACGGGACATTTCATAGATGACAAGTGGAGTACGAATTCCCTTCTAATTGACTTTTACCCTACAAATGGAAACCACACTGGTAAAGAAATTGCCCTTTCTTTCGTCGATGTAATAAAAAATTATGCTTTAGAAAACAAAATACAAGGGATCACTGTTGATAACGTATCAGCGAACACTTTGTTTATGAGGGAACTATCTTTTTTGATTGATTTTGACAGCGAAAATCAACACTTCAGGTGCTACGCGCACATTTTGAACTTGGCTGCGCAGGATATGTTGAAGCAATTGAAACTGGAGAATGATAATATTGATTTCGAAACAGATTTAAGTAATGAAGATCCTGAAAGCGTAATCGAAAGTACTGCAAGCTCTGATACGGACATAAATTCTGAAGATGACGTTGAAAATAATACTGAAACCGAGATTACAAATTGTAAAACCCCTCTCTCAAAGTTACGATTACTATTCAAGAAATGTAAGAATTCTGAACAAATTAGAAACAAGCTTAAAAGCTGTTGCGAATCTTGCAATGTGAAGTTTAGACACCCCAATGTTGATGTTAGTACGCGTTGGAACTCCAGTGTCGAAATGATAAAATTAGGTCTTATCATGCAAAGGCCTTTAAGTATATTATGTCAGAATAATGAAAAATTTGATCATCTGCTTCTCAGTCAACAAGAATGGTTGATTTTACAAGAGGTTTGTAAATACTTGAAACATTTTCAAGTCCTATCCAAACTCTTAAGCGGTGATAAATATGTTACCTTACCCTTTGTCGTCATTGGTTTCAATATGTTAATCGATAAACTTGATGAAGAGATAAAAGAGATAATGGAAAAAATATCTAACAGCAACAATCAAAACCCCATCTCTGAACAAATCTTAATTGCTCTTGAAGAAGCTCGAAAAAAATTGTTCAAACATTACGATAAGAGCAATTGGATATATTGTGCATGTTTAATCCTAGATCCGAGACACAAAATTGAAATGTTTAATAAAACATCATGGGGAAGGGAAATGGCTGCACACTCGATTAAAATTTTTGAAAATTTATATAAGGATAATTATTATGTTCCACAAGAAAATGAGGTAAAAAATTGAATTTCTATTTAAAAATTAATTATTTAGAATTTAAAAATTAAAATTGCAAAGTTATAATAATAATAAAAACAACAATAATAAATCAAAAGAATAATTGAATTTAATCGATTTTCTATTAGTAAATTAAATAGTAAATTAATAGTACATATTTTTAATATTAATAAAATGTAATATAATTACTAATTTCAATTTACATAATTAAAATTTTTAAAACTTTTTTCAGGGTTGCCACAGATCAGGGAATTCAGGAAAATTCAGGGATTTTTATTCAAAGTACTGAAAAAAAATTTAATTTTTAGAATTCAATTATTTTCAAAATTTTTAATAAAATTCTTCAAAAAGTTTAAAAAAATGTTTAAATTGTTATAAAATTCTTAAGTATAATAAATTTCAGTAAAATTTAAATTAAAATTCCTTAAAATAAATTAAGTATTTTCAAAAGTTGTTAATAAAATTCTTCTTTAAAATTAAAATTTAAGAAACATTAAATTATTGAATAAATTATATATTTAAAAATTAATTTCAGTTAAAATTTGAGATAATAATTTAACATTAAAAGCATTATTGCGTGAGTTTTTGTAATTATTAAATTTAAATGATGAAAATAATTTCGGAGCTGTTAAACTAAATTTTAATTTCTATGGAAAAATAATAATGATTAAATATTTATTTAAAAAATAAGCTATTGTTATTTCCGAATAATTTTATAATTTAAAAAATTTGTAAATAAATGTATTAGAACATTTTTCTCAGTATCTTTTTTAGAGTAAATCAGAAATTTTTTAAGTTCAAGGAAAAAGTCAAAATTCTGTTTGAAAATTAGGGAAAAGTCAAGGAAAAATTAAGTTAAATTTTTGTGGCAACCCTGTTTTTATAAGAAAGTATAGTTCTGAAAACTTAAATATTTATTAACTAATTAGAGCAATATGGTGGAACTTTCAAATGCCTCTGAATCTGGCGAGGACGATGAATTAGATGTCAATTCATTCTTTGATGAAAAGAAGTCCTATCAACGGATGAGTTTGGAAGCAAATAGAAATGAGGATCGTAATAAATGGAGACATGAGTTAGACTTATACATCAGTCAAGAGAGGGCCAACAGAGAAGTTAATATTTTACACTGGTGGAAAGAAAACCAAAAGTTTTATCCAAATTTAAGTAAAATGGCTCGTGATTTACTTTCAATTCAAGCCACATCCGTCCCATCCGAAAGGGCATTTTCAAGAAGTTCCTTGATAATCCGAAAACATCGTAATCGACTCAATGATGAATCAGCAAGGCATCTAATGTGTTTAAATTCCTGGGTTTCTTGTTCCTTGACCACAGAAATTCTTTCAGCAATGAAGAAAATTTAAAAGATAATCGATTAAATTGACAATGTTAATTTAAATAATATTTATTTATTATTTATTACTATTTGTATTGTTAATTTTCATTTAATTTATTTTCAAATGATTATATTATTTATTTTTTAATATTACTAATTGTAATAATTAAATTTATTGATTAAATAAATAAATCAAATATAATTTATTTATAGTTTTTAGAAATAATTGTTAACATAGTGTTTGTGCAATAATAAATTTTTTTCAAAACTTGAAAACATTGTTGTTTTTCACTTTACAATATCTTTTAATTCATTTTTCTGTGTAACGATTATATTAAGAAAGTTTAAGCAGGATTTTTCAGATATTTACATATATTTTTAAATTCAAATAGTATTCATTTTCAAAAATTGGCTAATTTTAATTGTTTTAAATTAATTGAAAGTAATTAACGTTTAACAAATTGAATTTTAAATAATTTATATTTTACGTACTGGTAAAGTAGCGTAGACTTTATTATTCAATTCTTTTCCTCATAAATTTGACCATGTAGTTTAAATAAAGAAAATTTCTTACTGAATTAATTAAGTAGTAAAAAGCTAGGTATATTTTTATTAGAACAAACATTAGTATTTCGTTTAGAATAATACTCCTTTTGTTGCTCATGTTTTGTGCAAAACTACAATCTGCATGATATAAAAATCTCCTATAAGAAGTAAAAATGTATTAATCTGGCCAACATGAGAAAAATTGCAAAAATGATAACATTCTAAATACAATTTTTGGAGTAATGAAGGTTAACTATGACATATTCCACTTTGCTTGAAGTAAGAGTTGAAAGATTAGTTAAAAAATACGAGCACTTGAGAATCTCGTTTGAATGAGACGAGATGAGATGAGATTTAAAACAAAACAATGCCAAATTTTATCATTTTTTCTCATTTCTCAAATATCTCGCTCAAATGCATCACTACGAGGAATAGAACTAAAAAGAGGTTATGACAATGTTTTGACATTTGTACACATTGTTTATGCAAAGTTTTTTGTGGTTTTTATGCTTATAAAATTTTGTATTTACACAAAAATTTTATTTTAGGGATTTGAGCGTATAACATTTTAATTAAGGCTATTTATTTTGATATATTTACATATTTATAGAAACAAATGCTCCTAAAAAAAAGGAATTCAAATATAGAGCAAATAAATATTGCAACAATATTTTTAATTCTCAACATTCATCAGTATTTTTATACTGAGTGATAAACTCTTACTATTGCATAAATTAGGGAAAAATTCGGGAATTTTATGAAAAGTACTGGAGAAATTAATATTAAATTTACAAAATTGAGAAAAAAATTCTGGTTTTTCGGGTGTCCGCAAATTAATCTTTGTTAATATTAATACGTTTAGGAATTTTTCTTATAATTCACTTTCTAAATTTTGAAATCATTACTAATTTTCATACAGAACTTTGGACTTTTTCCATTTTTTACAATAATTGCAATTTATTTTAAATAATTTAAATCTTGAATTAAAAAACTTTCATAATATTATTATTTATAAATTTTTCAGGGAATAATTTTACTTAAAAAGTCGAAAAATGATTGAATTTTCGAAGAGTTAGTTGCAATTGCAATATTTATAAATAATTGAGTTTTAGAAGGTTTTATATTTATAATTTTTGTAAATTATAGGTATCCTAAATTATTAATGTTTCAAATAAAAGTTTAGAATTAAAAAAATTCTCAAATAATAAATGTGAAAAAGTCAAAATTCTATTTGGAAATCAGGAAAAAACAAAATTAAACAAGAACAAAGTAAATACGAATTAAGTAGTAAAAATATTTACTAATTTAAATCAGTAACTGACTTTTTTACTTTTGAATTAGTACATTTTACTAATAAAGTAAAGTTTTACAAATTGAATTACTAAAATGTCTAATATAAAGTTAGTGTCTATGTTGAGCATCGAAAAATATTTTTTTTTTACAAAACCGAAAAAATGAAACAATTATTTCAAAGATTTTAGATTTACAGGGTGGCCACATGTCAGTAAAGTCAGGGAAATGTCAGGAAAAAATTTTTTGTCAAAGAAAATTGAGACTTTTCTAAACTTACCAAAAATTGCAACTTTTTCGACTTTTCTTCCAAACATTGCAACAAAATATCAGAATTTTTAGTAAAAAAAAGTACAATTTATTTTGATTTTTATAATGCGAAAAATAACTATAAACAAATCTTTCAAAAATTGTTTTTGAATTATTTTTTAAGATAATTAAAAATTTTTAAATATATCTATAAGAAAAATCTTTTTGAATAATAATTGAAATTTTGTACAATTTTATTGAAAATAATTAATTTTTTTAAAGTATTTTGTTACAATTTTTGAAAATCAACTTTTAAAGAATTTTAATTGCAAATTTTTAAAATAATTGAATTATCAAAAAACTTCAAACAATGTAAAAAAATTATTTTAATATATTTTTACAAAATTAATTGTAAGAATTTCTCTGTAATTTTTTGAAAATAATACATTAATAACTTAAGAAAAAACTATGAAGAGTTACAATTTATTATTATAAAAAATTAAGATTTTTGTATTTAAATAATTAAAATTCGGCTTAGCCATTGCGTTTTACATATGTGTGCAAGCTCACCGATTTAGGCAATATATATAGCCAACCACCCTGTAAAAAAAGAAGAATTGGGTGGTCTGGGATTTCGAATTGGGATGTCGCTTCTTGAATTCGAGAAAACGACTTTTTCGAATTGGACTGATTTCTGAATTCAGAAATGTATGGCTCCGCGATCAACCCAATTCGACAGATATTTTAAAGATGAAAATAAAGAGTTTTACGCTTCACAGGACTTTGAACAGTAGTTAATTGAGACTATGCACGTTATTCACGTAGGTGAATCCATTTCTTTAAGCAATAATGTTAATTTTCAGTAAAATAGAGAGAATTAAAAATTTGATGTGGTCTTTGTTTACAATAGAAAAAGTTTTCTACTTTGAGGGTTATTAAAACAGCTCACTTACCGACAGATGAGAAGCTTATGATAACAAATCAAATGGTGATTCTATACGAAAAGTATCAATTACGTCGATAATTGAATATTAATAAATTAATTTTAAATTTTTGTTTTTCAAATGTATTTAAAAATTAATTGTAGAGAATTATATTATATTTTAAAAAATATAATTAAAAACTTGATTTCAGTCTTTAATGATTTTAAGTATTTAATTTTGTAATCAAAACTTGGAATTAATTTCATTTGCAGTTGTATTATTTTAAAACATAGTAGATTTGTTGAACATAGTTTTTTTTAATTATTAATGCTCTTAATATTAATTTAAAATTTTTTAATTTGAAGTAAATTTTAATTTAATTGAAATTAAATAAAAGAAAGTGAGTTAAAAAAACTGACAATTGCTATTAAATTGAAAGTAGGATTTAAAAATGTTAAAAGTAGTTAGAATATTGGTTTTTTTAATTATAATTTAACAAATTAATGTTAAAATTTTATTAATTTTGTAATGCTATTAATAAATGAGTGCAATATTAATTACCAATTTTTATTTGCATATTTTATCAAAACAAGACAAAAAATATTGAATTAATTTGTAATTATAAATAAAGAAAATTAAATTAATTTTTTTTTAAATTTTATAGTAATTCTCTACAATTAATTTTTATATACATTTGAAAAACAAAAATTTAAAATTAATTTATTAATATTCAATTATCGACGTAATTGATACTTTTCGTATAGAATCACCATTTGATTTGTTATCATAAACTTTTCATCTGTCGGTAAGTGAGCTGTTTTAATAACCCTCAAAGTAGAAAACTTTTTCTATTGTAAACAAAGACTACATCAAATTTTTAATTCTCTCTATTTTACTGAAAATTAACATTATTGCTTAAAGAAATGTATTCACCTACGTGAATAACGTGCATCGTCTCAATTAACTACTGTTCAAAGTCCTGTGAAGTGTAAAACTCTTTATTTTCATCTTTAAAATATCTGTCGAATTGGGTTGATCGCGGGACCATACATTTCTGAATTCAGAAATCAGTCCAATTCGAAAAAGTCGTTTTCTCGAATTCAAGAAACGATATCCCAATTCGAAATCCCAGACCACCCAATTCTTCTTTTTTTTACAGGGCACCTAAGCTTGGGACTTTTGGCCGCGAGGGGGCAGACTTTCAAAGGAAAGAGCGATTTGCATTACGTGCGTACTCTCAGTTTCTCTCTGATATTTTTAATATTTACACTATTAAATTGGTTATATATTATCCTATTTGACTCTAAATTTATTGAACTTTAAAATGATCCTACTTTGATAGCTCTTACATCTATTTTTAACGAGGGGGTATATACTCCCGTATTGGAGTGTACACTCTTCTTGTAATAGTCGTGTAATATCGCGTAATAGGGCGTAATAGTACGTTATTACGTGGGTGTAATACCTAGACATATCTCTGTATTGCCCTGTAATACCCTGTAATACTTGATAATAAGTGTAATTTTAGCGTAATAAGTGTATTGGAGTGTACACGTTTTCAACCAGTAAATACCCCCTCGATTTTTACAGAAATATTTGAATTTTAAGTGAAGCGAGCACTTAACAGTAATCAGTACAAATGTACTGAAACTTTTTGACCCCAGTGTAATATAAATACATAAATTAACTTTTTTGAAAATAATTGAATGTTTGCGAAAAATATCAGTAAAATTTCTAAAAATAATTGAATTCCTCTGAATAATTATATATTTGTTTTAGATAATAGAATTTTTTTTAAATTAACTATTATAATTTAAAATTCTCTAAAAATAATTCAATTATTCTCAAAATATTTTTAAAAAATTCTATATATAAAAATTAAATTACTTTCAATGCAATTTTTAAATATATTCGCCAAAAAAATTGAAAGCATTCAATTATTTTCAAAAAATAATAAAATTCTTGTGATGAATTCAATTATTTTGAATATACATACCTACATAATTTTAATAAAATTCTTTAAAGAAATTCCATTATTTTCGAAACAACTTTAATTGAATTTCTCGAAAAAATCTCATTATTTAAAAATATTTCTATAAAATTCTTCATAACAATTTAATTATTTGTTAAAATTTTTTTTAATTCTCTCGAAACATTTTAATTATTTTTATAAATAGTAAAATCCTTCTAAACAATTTAATTATTTTTTTAAATAGTAAAATCTTTATAAAAATCCAATGATTTTCAAAACAATTTTAATTGAATTCCTCGGATAAATTCAAATATTTTTAAATATTTCCATAAATTTCAATTATGTCCAAAAATTTTAATAAATTCTTCGAAACAATTTTTAAAAATATTAAAATTCTCCGCAAGAATTTAATTCACTTTTAATAAAATTCTTCTTTATAAAATTCAAATGCTTCCAAAATTTTCAATTAAAATTATTAAAGAAACTTCATTAGTTTAAAAAAAATTCAAAGAAATTCTTCAAAAGAATTTATTTAGGATTTTAAAAAATTGTAATAAAATTCTATGCGAGAATTCAATTATTTTCCTAAATAATAAAATTCTTTGAAGAAATTCTATAATCATCAAATTTTTTAATAAAATTCTTTGCAAAAATTTGATGATTTTTAATATATTAATTTAAAAATGTAAAATATTTTAAAATAAAAATTATAAAAAAGTTAATTATAATGCAATTTATTTTGCATTATTTTTGTTTATGAATCACAATTCTTTTAACAAAATTATTATTTTGTTTTAAAAAAAGAAGAAAAATATTTGCAAAATTCCTATATTTTTTAATATTATTTTTGGAACAGGATTTTCCAAAGGAATTAAGAAATTTAAAAATTTAAATTCAAACCTTTTTTAAATAAAACAATTTATAAAAGTATTGTTATAAAACATGAAGATATCGATTGCTCCGAGTAGAAGACTCGGAGTGATCGATATCTTCATGTTTTATAATAATTAAAGATGACCAAGTAATAAAATCATTATTTTACATTATTATAGGAATATTGTTACTGTAACTACATCAAAATTATTTTCATTATTTTAATCGAGGGGGTATTTACTGGTTGAAAACGTGTACACTCCAATACACTTATTACGCTAAAATTACACTTATTATCAAGTATTACAGGGTATTACAGGGCAGTACAGAGATATGTCTAGGTATTACACCCACGTAATAACGTACTATTACGCCCTATTACGCGATATTACACGACTATTACAAGAAGAGTGTACACTCCAATACGGGAGTATATACCCCCCTCGATTTTAATTCAATGATTATTTTCTAGAATTTTAAATTATTTTTTATGAAAATAATTGAATTCCTTAAAAAAAATTTATTATTTATAAAAATAATAATTGAATTCCTGTGCAATTTTTATTATTTATGAAAATAATTAAATTTTATTAAAATAGTAGATATTGAAAATCATTGAAATTAGAAGAATTTTTGGAAATAATTGATATTACGACAAGAATTTTTTTGACATTTAGGAAAATAATTGAACTTTGGAGAAGAATTTTGTTATTCATAAAGATAATTGGGATTTTTTACAAAATTTTTTTCAAATTTTGTACATACACTACCGTCGGGAATTATCGGTACGTCTGCACGCTAGGGTGTCCCAAAAAAATAAAAAGTTTTTTTTTATTGGGTCTCATCCCCTAAAATTCTTTCAAATTGTGTAAAAATAAGAACACAATATTTGGAAATAAAAAATTTTAATATTAACCCGTGGTTCAGAGCCTTTGAACCATAAAAACGCTAAAAATGTAGTGTTTTTCACTTTTAACATAAATATAAATGTCACAGAAAAAAGTGAGTGTTATTTTAACACTGAATTCGGTGTTAAAAGTGTCTGCATCAAACTTTAGCTCGGAAGTGTTATTTTAACACCGAAAATAAGGTAAATTTTCTATTATAGAAAATTTATCCTCACTAAAATTACCCTACCAAAATTTACCCGCATCAAAAACAACACTCGCTTTTCTCTGTGGTCAAAATATAATGAATAGAGTATCATTGTAAAGATAATTAAATTACCATTCGATCCATATGTCATAGTATAAGATTCAATAAAAATTAAGAGTGTTACAGTCGATTAAAGATCAAATTTCATACAAATTTTAATGATTTTTATTTTTTAGACACTTAAGTAACTTGTACTTTTTTTACATTAAACATTAAAAAATATTTAGGTTTTAATTTTTTTATTGAAAGTCTGTAACATAAAGAAAAATTTTAGCCCTTGTGGACCTCGATTTGATTGAAAATGACAATTATACACTAGATTTAGTGAACAAAACTATTTTTTTCATTTTTATCATTCCTTCAACATTTGGAGCAAAAATTGAAACAATAAATTTAGATATCACCACTAAACTTACTAAAATCAGTGATCAAGAAATACTAAAGTCGCTGATTTAGAGTCCAATCTCAGTTTTTCAAATTTCAAAATGGCGGAGAACTTCATAAAAGTCGATCGAATTCGTCTCAAAATCGGGTAACGGATTTTGAGACGAATTTAATCGACGATTAAATTACGAATTTTTGTAATGTTACAGACTCTCAATAAAAAAATTAAAATCTAAATATTTTTTACTGTTTAATGTGAAAAAAGTACTAGTTACTTAAGTGTCTAAAAATCATCAAAATTTTCATGAAATTTGATCTTTAATCAACTGTAACACTCTTAATTTTCATTGAATCTTATACTATGACATATGGATTGAAAGGTAATTTAATTATCTTTACAATGATACTCTATTCATTATATTTTGACATTTATATTTATGTTAAAAATGAAAAAACACTACATTTTTTAGCGTTTTTATGGTCCAAAGGCTCTGAACCACGGGTTAATATTAAAATTTTTTATTTCCAAATATTGTGTTCTTATTTTTACACAAATTGAAAGATTTTTAGGGGATAAGACCCAATAAAAAAAAACTTTTTATTTTTTGGGACACCCTACTGCACGCGCACGGTTAAAAAACATACCAATCTTTAAATCACGATTTTTTTTTTAAATACAAATATCAGAAAATTAACAAATATACCATTCGAAAGATTATTAAATTCTACAATTAATGGTACATAAATGAAAATTTTAATAATTTATACAAAGATTGCAGCAATCGACAAATTTGACAAAAAAATTTTAAAAATACAATTTTTTTGGAAATTTTTTCAACCCGTGCACATTTTTTAAAAATTGAAGAAAAAATTTGAAACTTATATACACTACCGTCCACGAGTATCAGAACGATTACATTCGACTCTATAAAAAAACATGCCATTACTTTTTAGGGTTCCGTACACCTACGGTGTAACGGCGGAACCCTATTGGTGAGACTCTGGCGTCCGTAGCCAAATCGTGTCCCCCCCCCCCTAGCGGCTAAACTATTTGACCTAAAGAGCTCAAATTTGGTCCAGATATGTATTTTCACTCGTAGATTACTGGAAAAATATAGCGAATGTGATTGGACGTGATCGGCATAGCGTTGTCAAGGAAATAACAAGATTTTTGGCCAAAAATGCATAAAAAGTGACCATTCCCCCCCCCCTTAACTTCTAAACTATTCGACATGGAGAGCTGAAATTTTGCATGCTGGTGTATTTTTACTCGAATATTACAGGAAAAATATAGAGAACTTGATATGTAATGATGGCCATAGCGTTGTCAAGGAAAAACGCTTTAATTTCCATTAGATAATTAGATAATTAGATAGATAATTAGATAGTTAGATAGAGTATTAGATAATTTCCATGAAAAACTTTTAATTTCCATATTATTTGATCTAATTAACTAAAAATTGGTTAATTATTATATTTTCACTGTCTAATTACAAAAAATTTAAAAAAAAATTTTTTTTTTTAAATTTTTAAAAAATTTTTCACAAAAAAATTTATTAAAAAAATTTTTAAAAAAATTTCTTTTTAATTTTTTAAAAATTTTTTACAAAAATTAAAAAATTAATGTAAAAAAAACCGGACAAGTGTGAGTTGCACTCGCACTGAATTGGCGGGTTCCGTACAAAAATATAAGAATAATGCTTGTGATATTGTAACAGAAATTGGTAGAATTTTTTCAACTTTTGCATTATTTTGGTAAGTTGAATTTTCGACAATAGGTTAAAAATAAATAAAAAAGAAAAATTAAAGTATTATATATATTTTATATTGTAAGCATTAAGCAAAGGAACAAATATTTTGAAAATTTCCAATATTGGTTCCTCTGCTTATTGCTTATAATATAAAACAAATATAATACTTCAATTTTTCTTTTTTATTTATTTTTAACCTATTGTCGAAAATTCAACTTACCAAAATAATGCAAAAGTTGAAAAAATTCTACCAATTTATGTTACAATATCACAAGCATTATTCTTATATTTTTGTACGGAACCCGCCAATTCAGTGCGAGTGCAACTCACACTTGTCCGGTTTTTCAATCATATCTCGGAAATAAAAGGAGGTACAAAAAATACTTAAATACAGTAAGAAAGCTGATTAAATTCTGCGTAAAATAAACCGTCTTTGAAGTCATTTCGTTAACTATTTTTTAAGTTGTAGAGTCAGAAAGAAATACAAAAAATTATCAAATTTTCTCATTTTTGTCTCTTGATTTCAACTTTTTTAAAAATTTAAAAAAATTTAGATAAAATTTTTCTGAAAACACAAAAATTTTCGTTAGAATTTCAGCTTTGAAATAAGCCTTTGAAAATTAAAAAAGGTTAATCCGTCTTCAAAATACCATTAAAAATGTGAAGCCGTTTTTCAACCGATTGGTGCATTGAAATTTAACTGTGACGACTCGATTCTGGCTTAGCGCAGCAGCGAATGAGAGAAAACATTTATGTTTTTTCCAATTTATGATGAATTTATGCAGGAGAATAATAAATAATGACGTTTCACGAGTAATATAAAGAAAGTCAAAAGTTCATCGTTCCTTTGCATGAATTTGTCCCTATTTTCTCTCTCATTCGCTGCCGCGCGAAGCCAGAATCGAGTCGTCACAGTTGAATTTCAATGCACGAATCAGTCGAATCACGGCTTCACATCTTTAATAATATTTCGAAGACGGATTAACCTTTTTTAATTTTTGAAGGCTTATTTTAAAGCTGAAATTCTATCGAAAATTTCTGTGTTTTTAGAAAAATTTTATCTAAATTTTTTTAAATTTTTGAAAAAGTTGAAATCAAGAGACAAAAATGAGAAAATTTGATAATTTTTTGTATTTCTTTCTGACTCTACAACTTAAAAAATGGTTAACGAAATGACTTCAAAGACGGCTTATTTTACGCAGAATTTAATCAGCTTTCTAACCGTATTTAAGTTTTTTTTGTACCTCCTTTTATTTCCGAGATATGATTGAAAAAGTGATGGCATGTTTTTTCATAAAGTCGAATGTAATCGTCCTGATACTCGTGGACGGTAGTGTAGGTGTGATCATTAAAGTCTCATCTTTAATTTAAGACCAAAAGAATTCAAAAATCTTAATCGGTTAGCGAGATATCATTATAAACGGACGAGCATTTTCAGCCAAAAACCGTTCAAAATCGACTAATTCAATGCATTTGTCAAAAAACATGCTCGGACGTTTATAATGATATCTCACGAACCGAATAAGTTTTTTAACCCTCCGTCACACACCTAGGGAGGGATTCCCTCTACGGTTTCAGTATTTTTTAAATAACTTTTGTTTTCCTCATTGCAAAATATAATCAGTTTCTATACCTTTCGACAATTTATTCCTCAACACATTTCTAAAAAAACAATTAGTTTAAACATAATTAATATTTAATTATAAAGCTTCAAAGCCAGAAAAAACTCAAAAAAGTGAGGTTATGTTAAATAAAAAAATCAAGTTTTCAAAACATTTTTTGTTCCACTGTTGGTTAATGACAAAATTATATTATAAATATAATTAAAATGAATTGTTTAATTATTTTTTTGCTTATTTGTTAATGTTTCATTATTTTTACATGTCAAGTGGAATTCCTTCGAAGATGTGCATTCGTGTAATTAATTTTTATTTTTGAGACCGAAAATTAATTTTATAATTTAGAATAATTTACTACATATTTGTAAGTTTGTGTTAAAACTAAATTTTTGTTGATTCCTTTGTTTATGTTGTAATGTTGCTTATTTTACAATGTGGTGAGGGATTCCCTCTAAACGTGTGTAAAGTCGTAATTTTTTCCTATGTGTGTGACGGAGGGTTAAACTCTTTTGGTCTTAAATTAAAGATGAAATTTGAATGATCACACTTATGTAAGTTTCAAATTTTTTCTACAATTTTTAAAAAATGTGCAGGGGTTGAAAAAATTTCCAAAAAAATTGTATTTTTAAAATTTTTTTGTCAAATTTGGCGATTGCTGCAATCTTTGTATAAATTATTAAAATTTTCAGCTATGTACCATTAATCGTAGTATTTAATAATCTTTCGAATAGTATATTTCTTAATTTTCTGACATTTGTATTTACAAAAAAATCGTGATTTAAAGATTGGTATGTTTTTGGGCCGTGCGCGTGCAGCCGTACCGATAATTCCCGACGGTAGTGTATAGTTGAATTTTATAAGAATTTTTTTATTTTAATATAGTTGAATTTCTGCAATTATTTGTAATTTCTCCAAAATTGAATTTTTTTTAGTGTTTTCAACAAAAATTTAAATTAAAAAGTTTTCAAATTCTATTATTTTTAAAATTGTTAATTTTATTTAAAAAAGGTACTATATAGTAAAAATATAAATCTGTTGATATCTTAGTAAAAATAATAATGAAAATCAAAGTGAAAAAAGTTTTTTCAAAATGATAGTAAAAATCATAAAGTAAAAGAAAAAATCTGCCACATTGGAAGTGAAAATTAAAAAGAAAACAAAAAACTGTTAAAGTTATAGTGAAAATTAAAAATCTTTTAAAGTCAAAATGAAAGTGAAAGCAGAAATTAAATTACAAAATCGACACCCCCAGTCAACTAAAAATTTAGTCGATAAAATATTTAACAAATTAAATTTAAATTTTCTCTAAACATAAACTAATTAAAACTTTTAGAAACTGAACTTTTGATTAAAAATATTTGATAAAGGTAAGAAATATACAAAAATAGGCGAAATTGGGAAAAATGGGTGAAAATTAATGAAACAGGTGCCAAAAAGTGAGAAAAGGCGTAAAGGTGTTCCCAAATCCCCGGTATAAATTCAAAATTCATAATCCTTTTGGGACAGGAAATGAATTTCCCCCCCAAGAAAATCTAAATTTTGCCCACAAATTCTGGATCATGAAGATGAATATCGTCTGGAACATAAAATATCTACTTGCTGACATATAAATATTTACGAATAATTAAAAAATTATCATCACTATATATATATATATTCCTTGTGTTTATGGTAACCATCAGTTACAAAACATTAGTCCCCATTTTTGATATCTCGCCGGGTCATCTAACAGCTGTTCTTTGCGCAGCAGCATTGATCCTAATGCAGTTTTCGGAATGCGGAACGCTCTAGTCTCTCCCTGTGATAAATTTAGGATTGAAAACGAAACCCAGGTCCCAGACATGACATAATGAGATACGACGAGAAAATCGCTCCAACAATTTTACACCATAATCAAAAGCTCACTTTTACTTGAAATCTCATTAATTATAATCTTAACGGGATAATTAAAATTCCAAGACAAGAAAATTCTTGTATCATCATGCTATTTCTAATATGTACATAGTCATATGGTTTTCCGTTATATTACGCAGAGAGAATCTTAAAAAAATTAAAGAAAAAAAAATTGTCGTTCAAGTGCTCTATGAGGATCTTCTTCCAGGAGCTTTAAATACTATGTTTTGAGGAAAGTTCCGAGATGTTAAAACAAATATGAGTTTAGGACTGTGTCTTATCTAGTGAGAGCATTATTTTTCAGACATGCCGCGAGTGCGTCTATAATTTCAATATTCGGTATGGGGGAAAATAATTTTCATTAGTATGGGCATACATTATATTTTTCGAAACTATTCTGTAAGGAGTTACTCAATTTAAAAATTGTGAATCAATTTTAAACCACCTACGATCTCTCAGTATATTTAAAGATCTAAAAATCTAAATGGTGACAAAACACATTCAACAAAATTTTTAGTTGATTTGACTACTTTTTAACTACTTTTATATTTCAATTATTTCCCAAACATAATACTTAAAAATTTATATTATGTGTTGTGCATCAAAGAATAGTTAAGTAATTGCTTTTATAATTTAACTATTACAGGCTTTGCAGTAAAAAAAAACTAATTCAAACGGATTGAAATGAATTAAGATTTTTGGTAGAAAGCGGGATTCATTCAAGCTCTTTGTATATTCGATTGAATTCGATTCAATTTGCCTGAAGTTGTGCAAACGAATTCGCATTCGTAATAAATGACCAAGGCATGCATTGAATTCGTGCTGACGAATTAAAAAAAATTAAAGGCCCCAAAACTTGTCCATTGAATTAGTAAGAATAGAAGGTTTGGAAGTTCAATACAGTTTGACGAATTCAGGAAAATTGCAACATAGCTCCAATTCGTATTTGTCACAAAGCGGGATTCACTGAAACTCTTTGTGAATTCTTTTTAATTTATTTCAATTAGTTTTTGTTTACTGGGTGCACTCAATAATTTATTTTAAATTAATAACTAAAAAAAGTAGTAAAAAAAGTAGCTAGGGTTGTTGCACCAGTGGAAGAATTGACACCAGTAAAAGAACAAATTGATTATTTATCACGATATTTCACAAGTTCCCAATGGGAAATGCCAGTGTAGTGCCGATGTTCACCACTGGCTTAGTACTCAGACGATTGTTCGGCGTAGTCTAGCCGAGCCTCGACAATTAGTGCTGGCGCAGTACAGAATTTTTGTTTCGCCAAAGCTTGGACAAGCCACGGCGGCAAGTGCTGGCTGAGTATAGAAAAATTGTTCACAACGCTCTTTGCCAACATTGCTTTTTTGACATAAACTTGAAAAAAATTATAAAAAAAGTTTATGAATGTTTATAAATATGAATTCATTGAAAAAAATTAATATTTTACTTTTAAGTTGTTCATTTTTTATTCTTATTAAATTTAATAATAACAATTTAACACAATTGTCTAATTTTGTAAATAATAAATTATTTAAACAAATTAAAATTATAAACAATATTTAAACTTTAATCTCAATAATAATTTGGTTCCTATTAAAATACTATTATACTTTTTACTATGAATAAAGTAATTTAATTTAATTATTAAAAATTTAGTTTAATTTATTATTTCTAACGTATCCCTATCTTTTTCTCATCTTTGACTCAATAATTGTATGTCTGAATGATACTGAGATATTAATACTTTTCTGTACACATGTGTCGTTAGCATAGTGGTTAGAGCGTTAGTCTGTAAGTCCGTAGGTCGTAGGTTCGAATCCCCTCGTCAGCAATTTTGTTTATTTTCATAGGTTTGCGATATTTCTAGATTCCAATCGTTAGGCACTAAAATATGAAAATCTAATGCACACTTACTGTAATTGTTTATTATTTAATTTTTAAATGTTATAAACAATTTTTTTCTACTTCATTTACTGTATCCATTGTTAGTCTCTATCTTTAATACAATTTCTTTATGAAGAGAAATATTTTATGAATAATAACTATTTATTAATATTATTTACCATTTTGTTGTTAAATTATTTATAATTATTAATTTACGACTAATTAATAACAATACGGCATTTATTGCGGCAATATTCTCAGCCAGCACTGTCTGGCAGCACTGACAGACAGTACTTCGGCAGCGCCAGACGGCGTTATCATCCCAGTGCCATGCCAGTGCTGGCTCTCAGCCTTGCCGCCAGTGCTGCCAGTGCTGGCGCAGTACTACGCCAGTTGTAAATTTCCCATTGGGTTATAACTTTTAGTACTATCAAAAAATATTTTTTAGTTCCTTACTTCTTAAAAATATTGTCTATGATAAAAAAATAGATTCAATATGCAAGTTATTTCTGAAAATAATTTTTTAATTTTTTGGTTGGTTATGAACATGACAAATGAACGAAGCATAAACAGGAAAAAGGTTACAAGTTTCAGGTGCAATTGAATAATATTTCGGGGTGCGTAGTCAGGAAAATATGAATAATAGTAAGTTGAAAAATTGTTTCAGAATATTTGTAACGTTTTTCATCTAATTTTGGTTATTTTTATACACTGTATTAATATAAATTTTATATGTTCTTTTACTATGATCAACGTTCTTTCACTACTAAAATAATCATTTTTCAATATTTGATTAAAATTTTATATATTGTGTTATATTTATAAAATTTGTATCACAGGCTTCAAATTCTCTAGAAATCCATTGCATATGGGCAATTCCACGTGAGATTTCAGTCGACCTCTTAAAATCGGCCAAAAATATTTTTTTTTCTATTCTGTATTGAAAAAAACAGATACGTATTTTTTTATTATTTTTTTGGAGGCCAAATTTTTGAGTTATGAATTTTCAAAATTTTCGCTTTTTAAATGTAGGTATATTTTTAATGTCAGATAACTCAAAAAATATTGCTTCTTTTCATTTTTTGACAAGAGAAAAAAAGTTTTGTTTTTCTCTCTACTTTTGAATAATCATAACAATAAAAATTTTCTTTCATTTTTTATTAAAAAAATAAAAAAATTTTATAAACAAATTAATTTTTTTTAACTATGGGTATGATAACTTTTTAATTTTCTTTTTTTAAAACATACCTGGAAATGATAAGAAGGTTTTGCAAAAAGTTTCAGAGTGGGCCTGACAAGTTTGATGGGTCCAAAAAAATAATTAAGCTGTCCGTGCAGGTCGCACGCACGTGGCACAATGGGATTTTTTTACAATTTATTATTAAAAATTGTTTAGAGCCTAAAAATCCAATAATAATCAAAATCCAATAAAATTTGTAGGCTCTAGACAATTTTTAATAATAAATTGTAAAAAAATCCCATTGTGCCACGTGCGTGCGACCTGCACGGACAGCTTAATTATTTTTTTGGACCCATCAAACTTGTCAGGCCCACTCTGTAACTTTTTGCAAAACCTTCTTATCATTTCCAGGTATGTTTTAAAAAAAGAAAATTAAAAATTTATCATACCCAAAGTTAAAAAAAATTAATTTGATTATAAAATTTTTTTATTTTTTTAATAAAAAATGAAAGAAAATTTTTATTGTTATGATTATTCAAAAGTAGAGAGAAAAACAAAACTTTTTTTCTCTTGTCAAAAAATGAAAAGAAGCAATATTTTTTGAGTTATCTGACATTAAAAATATACCTACATTTAAAAAGCGAAAACTTTGAAAATTTATAACTCAAAAATTTGGCCTCCAAAAAAATAATAAAAAAATACGTATCTGTTTTTTTTCAATACAGAATAGAAAAAAATTATTTTTAGCCGATTTTAAGAGGTCGACTGAAATCTCACGTGGAATTGCCCATATGTTTAAAACGAAATTCAAGAATGTCAATAAGAATTTTTTCGAAAAATTAAATTTTACGACTAAAAATGTATATATTTATACCTATATCTATACAATTTTATTAAAATTTATTGAAAATAATTGACTCCTTTCGAAAAATTGTATTAAAATTGTATTAAAAATAATGAATTTTGGCGACGAATTTTATTAATTATGGAAATTATTTAATTCCTATAAACAAATTTTTAGAAGATAATTAATTTCTTTTGAAAAAATTCCTTTAAAATTGTATTTCACAAAATTTATTGAATAATTCAATTTTGTGAAATACAATTATTGTGGAATTTTCATTATTCATATTATTTGAATTTTATTAAACGTTTTATAAATAATTGAATTTTTTAAAGAAATTTTATTAAAATATATAAATTTGTATATTATCTAAATAAAAAAAACAGCTATTTTTTTGGCTTGAGTTTGAGAGTGACGGTCGTGATTGGTTGTGAAAATGACATGATGACGGTCGCGATTGGTTTAAATACGGTGATGACGGTCGTGATTGGTTAAAATCCGATGATGACGGTCGCTAATGGCTAAAATTTCATGATGTTGGTCGCTGTTGGTTGAAAATATCATGGTGACGGTCGCGATTGGTTGAAAGACGATGATGACGGTCGCTATTGGCTGAAAACCGATGATGACGGTCGCTATTGGTCAGAAATCCTAGCGGAGACGCTTGCTATTGGTGTATTTTCTTTGTTTAGAAGAGCTTTAACAGTAGTTACAGTTTACAGTAGTTACAGTTTATTAACAGATTTTTACAGTATATAATACAGAAAAATAAAAGTGCAAAGTTAAGAACACGTTTTTTTCTCTCTTCAAAATTAAAAAAAATAAGACAAAAAAAATTTTGTGATTAAAAATAAGAATAAGAAGGTTAGTTTTAAAAAATTCTGTAAAATACTACTTTTTAATTATAGAAAATAATAATATAATAATAAAATAATATAATTTTTTAATTTCTACATTTTTGAACTTTATTATAAAAATGTTTTTTGTGTAAAAAAATTAGGTAGGATAGTGTTATATTACTATGATTACTATGAGTTAAAATGAGAAATTAAAAAAATTTTATATTGTAAATGTTTTAAAAAAGGTACAATTTTTGTTTTAGCTTGATATTTTTTCAACCAGAAATGGCCAAGCATAAAAGTTAGGTTTCTACATAAAGTTTTGTCTTGTTCGGCTTTTTTATTTACATATTTACTTGTAAATTTTAATGTTAAATACTATCTTTAAAAAACATTAATTGTATTAAAATAAACTGAATGCATATTTCAGCTTTATCCAAAGAACATAAACACGTGTAAAGTATTTCTAAAATTATATTAATTTTATTTAAAACAAGACAAACTCAAGTATCTTTTTAATGATTTTAGAAAGTTAGTTAAATTTTACTTTTAAGTTTAATTTTTAAATAATTATATTGAGTTTTAGTGCCTTAGA
This sequence comes from Leptopilina syphax, assembly GCA_032872505.1. Classification (NCBI taxonomy): domain Eukaryota; kingdom Metazoa; phylum Arthropoda; class Insecta; order Hymenoptera; family Figitidae; genus Leptopilina; species Leptopilina syphax. The sequence goes on from CM065475.1 coordinate 20,048,315, forward strand.
CGGCAAAAATGTTAATTAATAGGGGAGACTGGGGCGAAAAGTTAAATTGTGAAAACAGTTAAAATTCATTATCTTTCGAACGGAAATAGTTAGAGCATTGCAATTTTAATTATAGAAGGGTGTTATCACCCTAAATAAATGTCCAGAGTTATGTGACATTCTGCTAATTTTTGTGGTGTCCATATTTAAATATTTTTTCACCCTACTTTTGAAAATTTTTTCGTAAAAGAAAATATCAACTTCTAAGTATATTTTTTGCATTTATTCTCACCGCGATTTTTTACTTCATTACTTGGTTCCCATGAACAGATACCTAAAAGTATTTGCTAAATATCTTTAGTCAGATTTTTTATATTTGTTGTTAAAGCCAAAAACGCACCCTGGGGTGAAAAGTTAAATGTATTTTTACATGTTGTTGAAATTTTTTTTTATTTTTCGTTTTTTTTGGGCTTATTTGTTTAAGCTTTTTTTCAAGAAAGGAAAAAACATGTATTGTATGCGAAAATATCAGAAACTTTTTTATTGAAAGTTGTAGGGGATAAGTTGCCCTACAATATTGATATATAAATATTTGCATCTAAGCGGATAGTGTACAATTAATTAAAATTGATTTAATAAATGGTAATAAATCATTTATCAGAGAATAATTTATTCCCAACAGAAACATCTTTGATGTTTTAATATAATGGGTCAAAATAATTTAAAATTGTTATTAACAATTCTTATATACAATTGCAAATTCAAGAATGTTCTTAATGTTTTGGGAAAATTAAATTACCATGTATTGATGTGCAAAACTCCAAGTATTAATTTATAAAAAATGTCGCCTGTATTTTGGCAGAAAAATCTTCAAAATTTCTATAATATAGAAGGTTACTGATTTTTCTTTCTTTAAATTAATCCAGAATGGAAATTTTTCATAGGCATTAACGTGTAATTTTTTTTTAGAAAATTCAATGTGTCAAACTTACATTTAAAAAATTAAAAAACTTTTAAACAATCTTATTAACAGAGAAATAATTTTTAAAATATAAACATATGTTTTTATTTAATTAAGATTTAATTAAAGGTTATATTAAGGTTTTTGTCGTGGGAAAGGACCAGAAGTGGGCGCGCAACGCGCGCCCTTTTGGTTCTAGTCTAAATAAATAAAGAAAGAAATAAAGTAATAGATATTGAAAATATTTGAATTTTAGCTAAGAATTTCATTATTTGTGGAAATAACTGAATTCTTGCAAAAGATTTTCGAAAAATTTTTGAAAACAATTGATTTGTGTCAAAGAATTTTAAAAAAATTTTCCTAATTGTTTCTAAGAAGAATTTTGTTAAAAATTTTAAGAATAATTTCCTTATTTCAACTATTAGCGAATTTAAATTTGTGAACATTCGCAAGAAATAGAAAAAGTAGCTAATCGTAAGAAAAGTAGTATAAAGCACATTATTTTAGTAGATGAGTGCGAAGCCTGCTATTATTATTTTAATTAACTAAATTCTACACTGAAAAAAAGTATTTGATTCAAATAACTGATTACTTATTGTATTAAATTCAAATTTATTTAAAATTAAATGAATATTCACTTGAAACAATTTTATTTGAATAATCAAGTAACTTGTATTTGAACCAATAATTTATTATTTATTTGATAATAGACGAGTAATGGGTTATTTAAATCAAATCAATTTCTTTTTCAGTGAGGAATACAACTATAAAAAATTTTAATTATATAATAATTTAAAAAGATTTTTAAATTAAATGTCTAAATTATTTGGAAATTTTGTCATAATTACCACAGGCCAGGGAATTTTATCAAAAGTACTGGAAAAATATTAGATTTCCAGAGTTTATTTAAATGAAATAAATTTGTTTTAAATTTTTTTTCAAAGTTGGACTTTATGATTTTCAATAGTGTAGACAGTAAACGCTTATTTGAAGCAAATAAATTATTTTTCTAGTGTAGACAGTATTTATCTCCTCAGACAGTTTCTATTTGGTAACAGGAAAACAATAAATCAGGAAGCAGAATTTCGTTTGTAAGAAAGTGTGTGGAAGCAGTAGGTATATAGTGGTTCCTGGAAATGTAAAACACCACTTTCATGTGTAATTGGATGCTAAAAACGTGATATTTTGAAATTGCTTTTTCTCACAAGTCGGTCAGTTTTCGAAATCGAATAGTCTGGAAAGAATATTTTGCGGTCTATGTTTTGGGAAATTTATTGCAAGAGGGGAAAAACAGTCTGGATTGGGGGATATTGAGGATGTGAGAAGCGTCAGGCAGTAGCTGGGCAGTAGCAGTAGAAAATAAAAATTGAAAGGGAAGGTTTCTCTTTTTTCCTCTTCCGTTTCTAACTTTCTTTTATTCATTCACACTATTCTTGTAGTCTTGACTTTTTGACAACCAGGTTTAAATTTACTGATCTCTTTTTCTTTCTTTCACCGTAGTGTTTAATTTGTACAATAAATTTCATTTGGCAAAAAAATATTTTTTAATTTTACTTGTGCAGAAAATTATGGAAAATGGTATATTTCTTGCAATGAAACAAATTTTTTCTAAAAATTCAATTATTGACGATCGATTAAATGTAATTTCAGTTTTACTTTGATTTATTTTACACTTTGATAGATTTTTATTTTTAATTTCATTTCGATAAACTATTACAGGCCTTGGATAACAATATTCTGGAACTAAGTTAAAATAAATCCTGCCCCACAGCACCGAAACTTTCCTAAAAATTTATTAAATATTTACTTGCAATATTCGGAATATTCAATTGCAATGTTTATTGAAAGTTGTGTAAACATGTAAATGTCCCGATTAAATAAATGTTTACACTGAGAGAAATTCCTGGTTCATACAACCAGATTCTCGTGGTGAAAAACGTCTTTAACTACGATTGAAGTTGTTCGAACATGACTGAACATAGTTGCGTTGACGATGAAACATAGTTAATATAAATTTAATTTCTGGTTATAGTAACCAGGATCATGGTTGACACTGAAATTGTGAATGTGATTGTAAAGCTATAATAGACAACGATGTATGTTATCTATGATTAAGAGGTTAAACTTATATATTTTTTCATCTTCTTACTCTAGAATTTATTTTCATAATATTTATAAATAATGTAGTCCATCCTTTGTTGTCATAAAAATAATTTTAAAAGTCGTCAAAAATATATAGGTTATTTGAAATCATTCATCACATTAATCTAATAAATTGTCAACACTCAATACTATCACTAAAATAAGTAAAACGATTTACATAAACAACATATATACATTCACTTTTATTTTACACAGTTTTGTTAATAAGAGGAAATATGAAAAAACATAAAATTTGTACTTTGAAATAAAAACTTGACGAGACCATTCTACGTTGTGTTAAAAATCAAACTATAGCAGAAAGTATAAAGACGTACTGCGCTTGCTTCCGACTACTGAAATCTAACATAACTGCCTGGTTACTACAACCAGGCATTTTTAGTTAAAGACAAATTTCACCACGAATCATGGTTGTCACAACTAGAATGGTTTTTTTTTTAAATTTTAGTTAATAAAACTAAATTTCTGGTTATTGTAACCAGAAAACATGTTACAGGGACAATTTGAAGTTGGTCCAGTAACTCCATTTCATTGACCACCTTTTTCTGGTTGTATTAACCTGGGTCCATTTCTCTCAGTGTAGCGCGAAACTTCCCTGAACATTTCAATGATATTTATAATTATAATTATACAAATTAATTAATTATTTTATTAATTATAATTATAAATATCATTGAAATGTTCAGGAAAGTTTCGCGCTAAACATTTATTTAATCGGGACATTTAAATCTTTACACAACTTTCAATCAACATTGCAATTGAATATTCCGAATATTGCAAGTAAATATTTAATAAATTTTTGGAAAGTTTCGGTGCTGTGGGGGTGTTGGACAAGTAATCGGTTATTTGAATCAAATAAACCTTTTTTCAGTGCTAAAAATAGTTTAAAAAAATTGTTATACATAGGTACTTCCTTTTCGTAAAGTGAATAATAAATCATGGTACATTTTTTCCCTCAATATATAAGACTAAGGGAGAACCCGTGTAGAAATTTACCATGGGAGTGTATGAGAAACTGTCCAGTTGCGCTAGATTCAATCTAGCAACTAGATGGGAAAAATGGACAGGCTTGAACGAGGGATGTAACGCTAGCAACGTCAAGATTTTGTACAGTTATTTTGTCTAGTCCTTGTCTAGTAAAATAAATCATTCCTACCCAGTTCCTGGATATTAAAATAAGCAGTTTCTACATACTGGGAATAATTTTAGGTTTATAAATAATAGAACAATATTTTTCAACTTTACTCTTTTGTTTGTTTAACTTTTAAACAAACAAAACAGTAATACAAAAGTATTTGTTATTATCACAATTCCTCTTACAATTATTTTTGAAATTAATTGTAACATATTTTGCTACATTGGATTTTTTCTTCAAAACACAAACACATTCACTATAAAGATTCGTACTTGTATACCGATAATAAAATTAATTGTATATTATATTGTTGCAATCACAAAAAATTTACTCAAAATTACCAAAGTTTTATTACTTATTATGAACATTATAATATGAAAAACAATCTAGACTATTAATGATGACATCACATGTCCTTTTTCTAATAAATCTTTTTTTCGCTGTAATATATTTAAACTTGTACACTGTCCCTGTTCAAAAATGGAAAACTGAAAACTTTTCACTAGATTTATAAATTTGATTTTATCTTCACAACAAGATAAGTTACAATTGTAGACTCTTGGTTTCTTTTCATCAAGCACTACGTCAAGAACTGATTTCGTCTGCTAGCTTAGTAGACTCTCAGAGCCACCTTCTCCACGAACTTGTACTAAATTCTTAAGTCAGCGTCCTAGACAGTGCCCAGCTAATTCTTGGACAACCTGCTATACGAACTTGTACTGAATTTTCAATTCAGTATCCTAGACAAATTTTAGCCAGATTCTAGACTGTCTTCATAGCGAAGAAAATAAAGGGGAAAACTGTACATTAACATTTCGGGGCCAGGACAGTTTATTCAGAATAATTTTCCACGACAAATGCTATCTAGCTGTAGTCTATTTCTAGGAAGGCCACGACAAATTTCTTCACGGGAAGGTGAATAATAATTTGACTTGTGGCTTATTGCAACTGGATCAAAGTGAGGTTATCCTGTTTTCGAATTTTTTCAAACATTTAAGTTAAAACATTTTCGATGTAGTTGGCGCAATGACTATCAGACAACCACCTACGTTCAGCGACCTTCGAATATATATATATATATATATATATATATATATATATATATATATATATATATATTATATATATATATATATATATATATATATATATATATATATATATATATATATATTATGAATAACCTTTGATTTGACTTGACATTCTTGTCTTCGTTATATGTTGGTGTTCTCGTCTCTTCCTGACTTTTTTATAATATTAAAAACGTGAATAAGTGAATATAAGAGTTCAAACGTCCGAGAGTGCGCTCAACTTTTAACATGAATTACCGCTTGTAACGTGCGTACACACTTAATCTTTCTTTTCACGTCAAGCCAATTGTATGGTGCACTCGTGTGTCAGGAAGATTTACTTACTTATTCAGATACAATCAATATTGTTATCCGCTCGATAGCTTTGTTTGAGACCCATAAAACTTACACACACCATATTATATTGCCAGGCAATAAGACTAAGTTACACAAATAATACATATATATTTAAACAGGTTTATTATATTTATTTGCAACGCGAAAACAAGATCTTTTAATTAACGAATAAATGCGTGTAACCAATAAAATTATTAAAGTGATTATTAGACTCAATGGAGGATAAAGTAATTAACTATAAATTAAAAGTTATTTATCACTTTGGGAGCTTCAAGGTTAACACAGGGAAATTTATAATATATGTAAGGAAGCTTATTTTAATCAATTTTTTTTCTGAAAGTACTTTTTTAGCGCAAACTGTTTTACTAAACTACTGAAACCTACTAAAACCTACTATTTACTACTTCCCAATGGGAAAAAGACCACTGGCGCATTAATGGCCCAATAATGGGAGCCACCATTCCATTATTGTCCCATTATTGGCACCCAATAATGGACCACTAATAGTAAAATCGTGGGATGTCCACGCCGATGCCAATAATTGGCAACCATTATTGGCACATTATTGGGCCAATAATTAAAAAACTATTAATAATAACAAATATTTGTGAGAATGCTGCCTCCTTATATACTTTTCAAGTTTCATATTAGTTGCGAGAGAGTTTGAAACAACACCTCCTACGGAGCGTTGAGCGAACTACATACAATTACTTACCGACGCTGTAGAAATTATCATGTAGTAAGTATGTAGTTCGCTCAACGCCCCATAGGAGGTGTTGCTTAAAACTCTCTCGGAACTAACATGAAACTTGAAAAGTATATAAGGAGACAGCATTCTCACGAATATTTGTAGAATTTTATTCTGCCCTTCCTCTCCTATTTTTGCACTGATGGATGTGAGGTAAATAATTTTTAGACTCTGAACGAAAGGGTTTTTCACATTTCGATGTGATAGAAAAAAATAACCATTTCTATAAAATAAATAATTGAAAAAATTAATATTTTTAATAATAAATAATAATAATAATAAATAAAATAATTATTAAATAAATAAATTTATTATTTAATAAAATTTAATAAAAATTTTTTTTTTCATTATTTGTTTTTTAATGGCAGCCAATAATGTTCCAATAATGGTTGCCAATTACACTCGACTCTCGGATCTTTTGCATTCAGTTCTTTTACACTCTCGCTTCTTTTGCAATTTTTCTCCCGCATCTTTTACCTTTTATATTAAATAAATAAATGACTATCAAATTGTCAAAACATTAATTTCGCGATAACTTTGGTTATCTAAAGTAAATTAGAACAGCTCCTATACATATTTGGTTATACATATTGATTTGTTTTGCGTTACCATGGCATTTGTTTTGGTAAAAGGTATGAGAGGATTTGGTCCCGTAAGTGCAAAAGATCCGAGAGTCGAGTGTATTAGCATCGGCGTGGACATCCCACGATTTTACCATTAGTGGTCCATTATTGGGAGCCAATAATAAACCTAGAGAAAACCAATGGCTCCCAATATTGGGCCATTAATGCACCAATGGTAGACTAATGGCTATTTCCCATTGGGTTTTTTACGATTTGTTATTATTTGGATACTTTTTTTATTTTTTTTTTTGAAACTTTGGACGACTTTAAAAACGGTTGAAACAAAAAAATTATTTTCAAAAATTTTAATAAAACTCAGAAACAATTAAAAATACATTATAATAATCGTAAGTTTCCTTTCCGTTAGCAAATTACCTGCATACAAAAAAAAAATTAATTTTTGTGGGTTATTTTCATTTTTTTTTAATGTCAAAAAAACGAAAAAAAAACTCGTTTTATTCACTTCACAAAATTGACAAAATTTCTATTCCATATTTTTTATTTTCCTGACTTTTTCCTAATTTTCAACAAAAATATTTACTTTTTTCTTATCCTGCTAATAAATTGAATTTCTGCTACGAATTTTATTATTCATGAAAGAATTTAAAATTCGAATAATTTTATGCAAATTCTAATTTAAATAATTGAATTGATGAAAATTTGTATTATTCATGGAAAGAATTGAATTCTTACAAAAATTTTTACAAACCATTTTTTTAATAATTGAATTCTGTTTGTGAATTTTATGAAAATAATAGATATTGAAAATTCCCAAGTGCGAAATTAAAAACGGCCCAAAACTGGCCCAGTGATGGCATAGTCAGTGTCTACTCTTGGCAGACAATAGTGGCCCGACTGTCGGGAGGTTAACCGCGGTAGGCCGTCGACAGCCAATTATCGGCCGATTCTCGGTAAACATTAATGGCCCATTATTGGCTGCCATTACTCCCCAGTGTTGACAAAATTTTAAAAAAAAATATTTTTTATTTAATTAACTAATTAATTTATAATATTTATACAACTTATTTCCCTAAATTAATCGCAAACTTACAAATATTTGAAAAATTCTTACCACTCGTGGGGATCGATACCTGAACCTGATGCACCACAGCCTAACACTCTGACCACTCTGCTACTCTGACGTGAAGTCGAGGAAGCAAAAGGAAAAAAAAAAAAAAAAAAAAAGGAAAAAAGGAAGTTCTTATAAGCTACACTACACTGACCGATACTGTGCCATTATTGAGCCAAGCTACGTTTCAATATTGGCAATTATAATTTGCTATCAAAGACACAAAATTGTTGCTTTTAAAGTGCCATTAATGGGCCGATCTTCGTCACATCACTGGCAATTGAATTTTGCCATTAAAGATTGATCAACTTTTCCGTAAATGTGCCATTATTGAGCCGAGAGCTGGCCCAGTCTTAAAAAATTTGAAAATCTGACCATCGGCGCTATCATTGGCCCATCAATGGGACGTTTTGAACACCAGTAATGGCCCAGTAACTACTGCCAATTCTTGGCAGACATTACTGGACCAATGATGGGCCGTTTTTGCAGTCTTGGCATTTCGCACTTGGGTCATTGAATTGCGAAAAGTTTTTAAAGATAATTAAATTTTACAAAGAATTCTATTAAAAAAATTTGTCAATAATTGAATTTCTGTGGGAAATTTAATTAAATTTTTTTGAAAGTAATTGGAGTTTCCTAAAAAACGTTTTAACCCTTATTTTTTATGAAAATAATTGAATTCTTGCCAATGATCTATTAGAATTTTTGAAAATAATGGAATTTCCAAGAAGAAATTTATTACTTTTAAAAATAATATTGTAATTTATGAAAATAATTGAATTTTGCAAAGAATTTTATTAAAATAGGCATTTTAATAAAATTCTAAAATAATTCAAAATAATTTAATTTTCAGGAGTAATTTTCTTGTTTATCAACATAATTGAATTCTTTTGAAAAATTATTTGTGTAAATAATTGAACTCCTAGAAAAAATTTAATTAAAATTTTAAAAAATAATTGAATTATTTCAAAAAAATGTAATTAAAATTGTATTTAAAACAATTAATTTCTTTCGAATAATTTTATTAAATTTTTGAAAATAATTATTCAATCTTTCCAAAAAATATTTAAAAAAACATTTTTTTAAATAATTTATTTTTCCGAGGTATTGAAATTAAGTTTTAAGAATAATTACATTTTTTGAGCAATTCCTGTAAAATTGTATTAAAAATAATTGAAATCCTGCGAAGAATTTTAGTATTTATGAAAATAATTGAATTATTGCGAAAAATTTTATTAAAATTTTCAAAAACAATTGAATGAAGAATTTTATTATTTTCGAAAATAATTGAATTATTGCGGAAAAGTTTATTAAAATGTTTAAAAAGAATTGAATTTTTGTATTAAAAAATTCTAAAAGTAATTGAATTTTTGTGTGAAAAATTCTAAAAGTAATTGAATTCTTCATACAAATTTTATGAACATTGTTTTACATAATTAATGTTTTCGAAATATAATAAATATTATGAAAATTTTATTAGTTTAAATAATTGAATTCTTGTGGAAAACTTTATTTGTGAAAATAACTGAATTTTTCGATTATTAATTTAATATAATATAAAAAATAATTGAAATTATTCGATGAGTTTTATTTTATGAAAATAATTAAAGTCATGCTAAGAAATTGAATTATCATGAAAAATTTTATTATTAGTAAAAGTAATTGAATTATTTTAAAAAATAAATTGAATAAAATTTTGTTAAATAATTGATTTTTTCGAAATTTTTCTGAAAATTAGCGAATTAAAAGTAGTGGAAATTCTCTAAAAAAAATATTATTCATATCCAGCTGTGTTCAGAAAGTTGAATATATAATAATTTTTCTATACCTTCTTTATTCTTCAGAATAATTAAAATCTCAGAATGAAGATTATTTTTAATTTGGGTATCAAATAACAATTTTTTCGAAATTCAATTTTCCTCGTACAAGAAAGTTTAATTATTTTCAATTTTGAAAATCTGATGTCAAATTTAAAATTAGTATCGAAATTTGTTAAAGTTTTTTTATATAGGTACTTTAAAGTTTAAAAATATAATATAATTTGAAAATTTAATTCTAATTAGTTTTTTAGTTATGTGTCATAATAAGTATTTCTTAAAAAATTACTTAAATTAAAATGACTTGAAATTGTTTACAATAACCAGAGCAACACAACATTCCCGCGCGGCTTATTTGGCTAGTATTTCAATAAAATTCTTTCAAACGAGTCAATTATTTTTAATTCTACTATTTCAATAAAACTTCACGAATATAAATTCAATTATTTTAAAAAAATTTGATAAAATTAATTTTTTAAGGATTTTTTTATTCGAAATTTTGAAAATAATTCAATATTTTTTCGAGGAATTTTAATAAAATTTTAAAAAATAATTGAATTTTTCGAAGAATGTAAATAAAATTGTATTGAAAATAATTACTTTGCGAGGAACTTTATTATTAAATTAAAATAATTGAATTCCATCGAAAAGAATATTTTCATAACGCGGTGCAAAAAAGGGCACTTTTTGCACCTTGTTATGAAAAATATCGTTCGTAACGAGTGCTAGCAGTTGCTTCGCCTACAGTTTGTTCCAAAAAAAGTGCTCATTCAAAAATTGACAACTGCTCGCACTCGTTACAAAATATACTATTTTTGTATGAAAATAATTAATTTTTTTAACAATTAAAAAAAAAAATTTTAACATTTGAATTATTTCGAGGAATTTAATTACAGTATTGTATTGAATTAATTGATTTCATATAATCAAGTTTTATCAATATTATTAACAGTTTAATTAAATTTGATGTCATTTGAAGAATTGTATTAAATTTTTTTAAATAATTTAATTGTTTCGAGAAAAAATAAAGTAAAGGGATGAATTTTATTATTTATGTTTATGAAAATAAAATTTATTAATTGGAGGAATTCAATAAAAATTTTTTTTTTAATATTTGAATATAAACAAATTAAAAAAAAATTTTTTTTTAATAATTGATTTCTTTCGAAGATTTTTATTAAGATACTTTAAATAATTGAATTTTTCTTTAGAAAAATTTTATGAAAATTTTGCTATTTATGAAAATAATTGAATTCTTGCGAAGAATTTTATCAAAATTGGAGATATTGGAAATACATAATTGAATTTTAGCGAAGAATTTTATTATTTATAACAAAAAAATTAATTCTTACCAAAAGTTCTCTTAAATTGTTTGAAACTAAATTATTTTAAAGAAATCTTTTTAATATTTTATCAAATGAACTGACATCTAGCGGTGACCTTGGCGTTCGCAGGTGGAGAATAGCGTCTCCATATTGAATCTCAGGATCTTCTTCTTCTTAAATGACTTTAGGAGTCAACTGATATTCGTCAATATTCGTAATTCTATAATTATTTATAACAAAATTTAGAGAGTTTGACAATTAATAGAAATGGATTTAAATTTTAAATTCACTTTAATTTGCTTTTTTTATGGTATAAGTTTTTAGGTTTTTCTTTAGACTTAGAATTAATTCGTTGTACTAGGTGAAAAAAGTGTCAAAAAATATCAATAGTCGCGTGAGTCCAACGCCTGTAAATCGATTTAAAAATTATCATCCGCCCTCTTCTTTATCTGCTTTAATTTACATAATAATTAATTTTTCTCCCTACAATATCAGAGGAGATTCAGCATTAGATTTTTTTTTCTTTCGATACATAGCGTCTTATAACGTCTTTAACAGATTATCAACTTGGACCCTGACCTTTGTATTCCAACATGTAAAAGAGTGCAATTCATTTGTCTACGTCGCTCTCTAAGCGATTTAAGACTGTTTAATTTTTCAAGATACTCCATCGTATTTCCACTCAGGGGTTAATATTTCATTGACTCTGATTCAAAAGTATTCGACCTGGTTAAGAGGATGAACGGTCGTTTTATTATACCGCGCAACCAGAGTCAATATTGAAATGAAAAATTTCTTCAATATTCCATTTCAAAGTCATAGTTCTGAACCTATACCAATAGTAATAATAATAGTAATAAGAATAATTCTAATAGACGAAACAGCTTGATTATTTTCTTCAGCAAATGATATCGTATACATTAATGTTTCTTCATTCATGAATCATTTTATATTACACAACTTATCTAACCCACTGCTCATAATAATCTATCAAAACTTCTCAGCGGGAGATAAAAGCCTCATTTTCCACGCACAAATGAAAAATGTATATTTTATCGCGAGCACAGCAAAAACAAAAAGAACAAATTTTATTCGAAAAAGCGTCAATAATTTCCAGATAATAGTTAAACTATTTACAATAATATATCGCTTTATTTCATTGCCAGAAGATTATGTGTTTAATGAAGGAGTGCTTTAACCTAATTTTCTTTTAAAGAAATCTTCTTTTTCAACGCGAAAATTCGCATCTCTTTAAAGTATAGTCAAAAAAATCCCTGAACAATTTTATTTTCCCTTGGATCGACTTTAAGGCGCAAAAAAAGTTTATTTAATTTAGTGTTGTCACAACAATGAGGTATTATTTTGTATTTCCCTGATTTTTTCCTCTCACTAATTTCTAAATTGAATAATTCAAAACCTGAATAATTTTGTGAAATAAATATTTAATTACTTCATATTTGTTTTTCCATGGGAAATAAAATTAAAAAATTTCATTTTTAAACCTTCTGAAATTTAATAGCTTCTAAAAATTACAACTATCAATTATTATTTTTAATAATTTTCCGAAAGTACACTGAACTCTCGCTGTAATGGATAACTTTTTTTAAAGTTATTAAGGGTATAATATTTTCAAAAAATTATAATAAAGAAATTCTTAACATTAATTTATTAAAAATATTTTTAAATAATTTTTGAAAGATTATAGTTTTTCAAATACATATAATTGAAAAATTTCCAAACAATTGAAAGTTGGTAAACATTTTTTTTTCAATAAATCAATTTTTGAAAAATATTTAAAAAATAATCAAATTTCAAATTAATTTTAATTATAAATATTGAACATAAAAAAAAGTTTGAAAAGTATAAAAAAGTAAATTTTTAAAAAGTTTTAATTTACTTTTTTCGACGATAATTGAATCTTAAAAGGGCCGCGCCTTGGAGAGTCTTCCTCTATCACCCCTCCAAATATGAACCCGAAATATTTTATCCTCTCAAAATAAAGGTACACTCACACCTCTACTGCCTGCCTGCGCAGGCAGGCGCAATGAGAGTGAGAGAGAAAAAACATTTAATTTGAATTTTCTGACTCTCTTACTCTTATGTGTTACCATGACAACCGGCAAGCAGGCAGGCAGTAGAAGCTGTGCTAGCGCCTTAAGACGTTAATACCAAACCATTCATAACCCCTTTTCTTCGTATATTTAAACAATTTTTTTCAATAATTATTTATCAAAATTTTTCTAAATTCCGAGAGCAGCGGGCATCCCAGAGCATTTCTTCATATTTACCAAAAAATCCCGACTCAAAATATTCTTTTCTTTTTAAATGAGACGTCTATCACAAAACCATTATTTTTTCCAGGCTGCCCTTAAAGTAATTGAATATTTTGAATATTTAAAAAATGTAATTAATTTGAAATAATTATTCAAAAGTATTATTTGATAGATTTGTCTATCCCTAGTAGAAATTTGTCGTGGCATGACTATATTTATTCAAGTTACTGTACAGTTTTAGTCATGGAAGTTTAATCTACACGGAAAAAAAATTAATCTCTAAACTTGAAATAATATTAATTTCAAGTCCAATGAAATATAAGTGTATCTAAATTAAACATTATAGTCACAATTACTGTGATAAGTTGTGTTTGATTCTGTCAAACTTTATACCAGAAAACGCCATAAATTCACATCTCTGATTTAGAGATTTGTTAATTTCACAACTTTTTTTATATGAATTACATACAATTAACCGTTTTCATTTTCCGTATTTTATGAATGTTTTTCGCGTCATCACGTGGTAAGAATCTTCTTAATAACCTAAATTCAAAAGATTGTTTAAATTCATGCAGAAACGCGGTTGTAAAATGTAAAATTGGAAAGTAATGTAATGACAGACAACAAGAAGCGGTTTACTGCCAGTCGCCAGAAGAGGGCAGAAGCATGCAGAGAGCACAATGGTCCAGCTGTTATATTCTTAGCTTTACATCACTTTCCAATTTTACAACCGCGTTTCTGCATGAATTTAAACAATCTTTTGAATTTAGGTTATTAAGAAGATTCTTACCCGTTGTATGTTGGCCTATTTTGTAAAAAGTGTCTGTGTTTAGAGAAAAAGTGGTTGAAAAATGTTTATTTACTTATTTCACGTCATTTAAATCAGTCAGTGCCGTATTTTGTCGGGCGATAATTGTAACCTACAAATTTTACAGACCTTCCAACGCCGTTAAAAACAAAAAAATGAAATAAAAATATAAAATTCGTATTGTGTTTTAAAAACATCCAACTACTTTTTTATACTTGTCAATGTATAGTTCATACAGGGAAAACAATATAAATATTTTGTGAATAATTCTCACTCTAAATTGTGATAAATTATAAATTCTTTTTACATCGAGTTATTACAAAAATACGAATTATATAAATATACGACTAAAATGTTTAATATTGTTTATTCAAATAATATATTAGATTTGAATTTATTCAAGTAAGTTAATAGTTTAGAACATATGTTCCATGTCATAAAATTTGAGATTCCTAATATCGTTTTTAGGCATAAGAAATACGTGTTCTTCACAATACTAATATTCGGATTAGATATAATACCAAATTTCAGTTTTAGTGATCTGCTTACATCTTACGTCCGATTCCAGTGATAGTTTATGCCTAAATCTCAGATTTAATCACTAATTTAGAGATTAATTTTTTTCCGTGTAGCTTAACTGGCGAATTACTAGACAGCTACTGCATAACACTGTTAAAGAAAATATAAAGTTGAACTTGATTATTACTGCATAGAAGTCCTGTACAGTTATTTTCATGGCACTATCCAGGGTTCCGAAAAATTATGTTCCAAAGTTTGTCGTGGCGTTAGCGCTACCGCCAGTTTCAGTAACTAAACAGTTGTGTATTGACATTTTCGAAATATTTTCTATAAAATAAATCTTTTGGTTTCACAGTTTATAGTTTTAATATTTTTAATTTTGATCTTTTATTTTTCTGTTGACAACTAAATAACACATTTTTTAAATTATTTAATATTAAAATTTTGATTTAATAATACAAATTTCTTTTAAATCAAAATTTAGTTTTAATGAAAATTCCTTTAGAAAAAAAAACTTTTTTAAAATTCGCTTTAATTAATTGAGTTAATTAAAATAACTAATTTTTTAAATTCAAAAGACAATTTCTTTTCAAGATTATATACTCTTATTGATTGAAACTTAATATCAGAACCAATTATTTAATTAATTGTAATCTATAATGTTTTTTATTGTTTATACTCCTGCCCTATTGGCCTTACGCACTTCGACAAGAGTCCCCGAGAAATACTTTTTTGGATTAAGCATAACCATTCTACTTTAGAAATTTTCTATATATTAACCTAATTTTGCGTCTACAGCCGACTTTTATTAGGAGTACTCGCATTACGCCTGGACCACCCGTCAATGGGTTTTCTCGCCAGAGAAGAGGGAAACTGTAGAAAACCTCTCTGAGTACAACCGGTTTATCGGCAGTCGAGTTCTAATGGTGTGTACCGGACAATAATCGACGGTGCACATCATTATACCTCGACGTCAAACCTTCCGCTCAGATTATCTCATGTGCCGGAAAAATACCAAGCCAAGTGGGCGCGAACCAAGGATACTTATACCCTTGGTATTATATGTATAAATATTAATTTAACAAACCTGTTACATACAAAAAGTTAGAATTGGTCCAATAAAGTGAGGTTATGTTTTACATTGATGTATTGACGTTGACATATGTATAGCTCTCCGATCTGTATAACAGAACTGTCTATAATTAATGACAGTAGCCAGTAACAATTTATTACTAATTCCTTACGGAAAAAATAGACATAATTCTACTTATACCCGCGAATTATTTCTTTCAGTGTATATGTCGTAGCCACATTCTGAAAAACCGCACTTCATGAAATGCCTAGACGTTTCATGAAGTGCAGCCCCATTGTGGAAAAAATATTTACTTCACAATGTGTCCAACATTTTGTGAAACTAAATAAAATTTCACAATACGACCAAATTTCATGAAATGCCCAAGTCGTTGAATGCCGATAATAAAGAAATTGTAAGTAATCTGTAAAACCATCATTTAAATATAAATAAAAGAAATTTAATTTTTTATAATTAAGAAAATTGAAGTAAATTAAAAAATTTTTATATTCAAAAAATTAAAATAAATTTAAAAATTTGAAATTAAGGTACTATGGTTGTAAATATTATTGTCACTGACTTTTGAATAAGTTATTGTTACGTGCATAAATAATTTTTGTTTTCATTTCCAATGAACACATTGTTAGAAATATAACAGTGAACAAAATTCAAATTAAATTAAAAATAAATTCAAATTAAAATAAAATTTATCATTAATTTATTTATTGATTTTGCAAATAGTTTTCATATAAAATATTATTTATTATGTATTGTATTTTTTTATATTTTGTAAGCCTGTATAAATTGATGGATATACGTTTGGGATATTAAAGGGATGGTTCGGGAGTGAATAAATGAGAAAGCCGGTTTGAATTTTATTAAAAAAGAAGATGTTGACTATAATCAAAATATAACAGTCCGAGAGTATGTAAAAAAAATACGGGAGGGCAAGGTCATTTTAAGTGCAATTGTAAAGCGTCCGGTCGTCAATGTACGACAAAAATATGCAACTGTAAAAAAATAATCTTTTATGTAATAGCAAATGTCATAATAGTCTGCTATGCAAAAATAAGTAAAATATAAGTTTGTTTATTGAATTTTTGGTTTACAATTGTCATATTCATTATCGGCATTCAACGACTTGGGCATTTCATGAAATGCATTTTATATTTAGACGTATTGTGTAATTTTATTTAGTTTCACAAAATGCATAATTGGCTGTAGCACTTCATGAAATGTCCAAAAATGTTGAACACATTGTGAAGTAAATATTTTTTTCACAATGTGGCTGCACTTCATGAAACGTCCAGGCATTTCATGAAGTGCGGTTTTTCACAATATGGCTACGACATATACACTGATGTATTTATGGAAAATGTCTACATAACAGTGTTCAGTTACTGGACTGACGGTAGCGTTAACGCCACGACAAACTTTGAAACATAATTTCACGGAACGCCTAGACAGTACCATGAAAATAACTGGACAGACAGAACTTCTATACAGTAATAATCAATAAGTTCAACTTTAGATTGTTATGCAGTAGCTGTTCAGTAATTCGCCAGTTGAGCTAGAAAAGATGAAAAAGGGAACTGCTTTACCTGCCGGTAGAGTATGGTTCTTATTTTTCCGGAATCGTCCATCGACTAGAACGGCCGTGATGCGTAAGCGTGCGTTTAGGTATTTCGTCCCAGTGTGACCCGAGTTCGCTCCCCGATACCGCTAGATATTTTTCGTTTGAACTGAATTAGTTTTTCATATTAGGGTTTACTTATAAGTTTGTAGTGTGATAAAATAATAATATTTATTTCAGTGTTGTGCTTAATTCAAGGAAAAAGTAAATGTTGTTTAATGTAAAAAATGACATGTGTACAAGAATCAGTAATGTTTATAATTTTTTTTAATTATGTAGTTATTTAAAAATAATTTAACAGATAATTTATTATAAATCATTTATTATACGGAACAATAGATACACCAACAGTAAAAATATAGTTTCGTAAAATTTTAATTTATTTAATTTGTTGACAAAAAAATTTAACGTTATATTTTTCAAATTTGTACGTGTTTAATTCGAAACGTCAATATAAAGAAAGTTTTGACATTTCCAAGTGAATTATTTTGTTTAGTTTTTCTACAGGACTGATGATCAGAAGCTGTAAAATTTGACTGGACAATAACTTGAAGAAATTAGCGTGACATCACTTTATAGTTTTTAGCCAGTTTAACTGTAAAGTGCCTCGAAATTTTCCAGTGGAACAGTCCAGTGCCCTTAAAGATACTATGACAAATTTCTACTAGGGATACAGTCTATATTTTTAAAATCTTTTTGCATTCAAAAATATCAAACAAGAATTATTTTCACTTAGTTCTAGAATATTGTAAAGATATTAGAAAATTAAATTATAAAACAATTTTTTAAGGATTTTTTACTGTAATAAAATTTTAAAAATCAAGTTGCATTCCGACAGATTTTACTGTAATTGTTTTTCACATTATAAAAATCGAAATAAGTTGCATTTTATACTAAAAAAAATGCGGTATTTTGTTTGCAATATTTGGAAGAAAAGTCGAAAAAGTCATAATATCCGAAACCTGCTTACTTTTATTCTCAAAATATAAACACCATAAAAATACTGCAATAAAGACGAAAGAAAAAAATTTGAACCATAAAAAAAGAAATATAATTACAGTAAGTAGAAGTACAGAAAAAGAAAAATGTACCTTTTGTGAGCGCATGTTCCTATTTTGTACCCAAGATTTAATTTTTTGGAGTATCTTCTGAAAAGTACGTGGGCGCAATAATAATGCGCTTGTGGTCCACGTGCGTGGCACGCGTGTTCGTGTTAGTCTGCGACATACGCATGTAACGAAACGAAAAGCCCCATATACACACATCTCTCGCCTCAAAGAGTTCCGAGAGCTCCAGTCAGCAGTCACAGAGTTTAGTTGAGAGTTGGGTTCAGTGCTGCGATGGTCATCCGACTGGGAAGTCGCAGACTCGCATTTTGTGTCATCATTTTAAACTACAATTCAACGACAACGACTCTATAATAGGAACATACACATGTTTCGTGATCCTCAATTATCTTTAATTAAAACAACACACTTTTATTTTCCAATCCCCAACACTATCAGCTTTAAAAATATAATTACATTAATTAACTAATTCAACGAAATAAACATTTCAAAAGAGCTTTCTTTGTTTTACCATTTTCATCATCATTCAGTTGGATAATTTAATTCAATTATATTGTGTTCTCAAGTGAATATTCAATTTCGTGTTAAAAGAAAAGTGTTAAAAAAATGAGTAAGAAGCAAATTTTCTCCTAGGAAATTTCGAGTGAATTTGGAAAAAGTTAAAAATTAAAAAAAATTAAAGTGTATTTTTACATGATAGTGTTATATTGATAATAGTGGTAGCAGATACATTTTTAAAAGGAAAGTTTGTGCATAAGCACGTGGTTGTACTCGCGCTTCGCCGGTGGATACATATGCCGGCGCAATGCGTAAAAACAAGCTACTCTCATGCTCACCACAGCTTCCCACTGTAAGTATTAATTATAAAACGAGACTGAAACTCAGACTTTAGTTGATGTTATTATTATTATTATTCCAAATGACCATTTTGGCGCGGTCCTTGAAAAAAGAAAAAAATCCTGAATATAGTTCTTTAGCTCGAAAACGATTTACTAAATAATCTCAATTTTGCCCGAAGGGTTAAAACCGCGATCCAAAGCGCGCACCAAATGCGCTTTCAACATTTATTTTTACGAAGCCAACACACACACACACACACACACACACATATATATATATATATATATATATATATAAATATATATATATATATATATATATATATATATATATATATATAACAGATTTAAAATACTTCAAAAGTACCGGTTCCTTTAATGGAATAGTAATTTTCAGTCGAGGATTCAAAAATGGATAGGTATACTAAATAATTCTCCCTCAATGGAATTGGAACTGTTTTAAACTATCAACATTGAGTGAATACTCTCGGTTAATGTTCGATTTTCGATTGAAAATGCTCAATTATTATTAAGCTAATTAATCATTTAAATGACACGATAGCAACAAATTTTGTACTATTTTGGAAAAGTATAGCTAGAAGATTTTGGATTTCGAATTGACAATAATTGGAAGTTATTACAACAATCAATTGATTTTAACCTTCGTTGATAGTTATTTTTTGCTACGTCATTAATTCACTGGATCAATTTAATCTAAACTTTATCATCATGCGATTTCATCAAACTTCAGTCGATCTTTTCAAATCTTTTCAAATAAAATTGATAATTATTTCTCTCCAAATTTAAATTACTCTCTAAATTTGAAATACTAAAAATGTTTACTAATTTGAATTAGTTACTGACTTTTCCCTTATGAATTAGTAAATTTTACTAATAAATAGTGATTTCTACTAATTTATTAGTAAAATCTACTAAATCAAAAGCAAAAAGCCAGTCACTAATTCAAATTAGTAAACATTTTAACTAATTTAAATTTAGAGAGTAGTAAAAAGTCGTCCACTAATTGAAATTACCGTCAACAGGGGTAATTATGGAACATCAGAGGTAAATATGGAACGCGTAATTCTTTTTTATGTAAAATTTTTGTGGTAAATTATTTTAATTTGGTTCTTGTTGTAAATAATAGTTTAATATATTGCCTACAAAGTTACTCAGATGTTTTTAATTTTATTGTCATTGGCAACGAGAAAATAATTATTAAACCTCGAAAAACTGGAAAGGTTATTTCACAAAAGTGTAAAAATCTACTAATTTCTTCGAATTAAATTCGCGTTTAGTTTACTATTATTATCTATTATTATTTTACTCTGCAGTACTAAATAAAGTTTTCTTAATATACAGACAAAGAAAATTTGTTATACTTGCTTTTATAATTAATTATAATGATTTGTTCTATAATTGCCCCAAATGCAAGGCAATTAGGGGAGAGTGGGGCAAGACGGGGTACCGGCCTTATTTAACAAACGAATTAACCAATCGCGATTATATTTTACATATAATACTGCACCGAGACGATAGTTTCTTGTTTACAAAATCTAAAAGCCATGAGAACAAATCTTTTATCTGTTTTACTAAAAAAACTGTTTTCGACGATTTTCTTGTCATTTTTTCACTTTTTTTATGGGGCGTTTATTATTTAATAATAACAGTTAATGAACTGTATAAATTTTTTTTCTAACTGTCAAGGGTTACAGAAGAAGGAAAGCATATGTTTTTTTTTTCTTTGTTGAATCGTAAATTGTAGTAATTAATCGTTTTATTCAATTTCGTAGGTGCGGGCAAGATGGGGTAGGGGAGAGTGGGGCAAGACGGGGTTCACAAATTAAGCAAAAAAAAAGAGAAATAAGAGAAGTTAAGAAAACTACTAAAATCAGGACTGAATAAAATAAGAGTGACCAAAAAGAAAAAAGCTTGTCAGGTTAAATCATCAATTAGCGACAAAAGTGGAAAATACACCTTGTCTCTATTGTAATGGTTATTATTTAGACTCAAATGAAGGCTGGCCTGATTTTTTTGTCTGCGGCCAATGGGCTCACTGCAGTTATGCATGAAGATGCAACCTTAACTTGTAAAATTTGTCGACAGAAATAGGTTGTTTTTTGTTAGTACCCCATCTTGCCCCTACGGGTACCCCATCTTACCCGCCGGTGGGGCAAGATAAGGAGATTTGCAATTTTTTCAATATTATTAATTATAAGCTTTTTTAAGAAACAGATGGCCTTTGTACGCCTTTTTTACGATAGACTGATTCCCAAAGATGATAATTAAAAATAATAATAAAGTATATATTCGATAATTTTCGTTTTTTTCGCTTTAAACCTTAAGTACCCCGTCTTGCCCCACTCTCTCCTACGGAGCAATATTTATTTTTAAATAACTCCGTCAAAAATTTTTTTTTGTAAATGGAACTTGAAGGAAATTTTTAGAAGAATGTTCACAATATATTTGAATAGCTAATCTGGCCCCGATTTGGGCCATGGTTAAATTTCTACACGGGATAATTACCCCTGTTGACGGTAGTGAATATTTCTACTAATTCTTAGTAACTTACCACTAAAACTACAGTAAACAATTTTAAACTACTAAATAAAATAGTAAAATTCTTCTAAGATATCGTGGAAATTTCTGCTTTTAAATTAGTAAATTTTACTAATAAATTAGTAGAAATTACTACTTATAGTAAAATTTAATAATTCATATGCAAAAAGTCAATAACTAATTCAAATTAGTAAATATTTTTACTAATAATTAATTTAAATTTCTAACCAATTAATTTTCAATAATAATAATTTTTTACATTCTCATCAAAAATGAGAAAGTCTTGGATTTGTGCGATTTTGAGAAATTTCTATTTTTGATAAATCTTCACGTTTCATGACCCTCTGATTCCAAAAAAAATGGTTTTTAGAGAAGTGTCTGTCTGTCTATCTGTAGAAAATTTTGTCTCGACGATAACTCGAATAAATTTTAACAAATCGACTTGAAATTTGGGGTGCTTTTTTAGTCCATTAAAATGAAGCCTGAGTTCGTTGGACAGCTCATTTCGTCAAAAAACCACAAAAATACAAAACTTTTAAATTTTCAAAATTTAAAAACAAAAAAGTTATGATTTTTTTTTAAGTTCTTGGGCCAGGTATATTTTTTTAAGTTTTTGGGGCCAGATTTAGCCAAACGGTTTATGTAGAACTAAAAAATTTTATTTTCATATCAAAATTTTTTTTTTTGTCTGTCAACATTGTTTAGAAGTATTGCTTTACATATTACTCAGAAAATTTTTTTTTTAAAGTTATTAAAAATTTAATTTTTTAGTATTTCTAAATTAAACAAATTTTTTCTTGAGTTCTGGTTGACCGATATAAAATTCGAAATATGATTTTTTTTATTTTGAATTGCACTATTTGAATATATTTTTTGTTTTTAATCATTTTTACATTATTCTCACATGAGAAAGAATTTTTATTTTTGTCGAAAATTGACTTTCGCTAATTTCTTGAAATCTCGACGTTTTGGGGTCCCCTGAGTCCGTTAAACATGGTCTAGAAAAAGTGTCTGTCTGTATGTATGTCTTCGTGTCTATCTGTAGACACAATGGTGTCCCTACGATAACTCTTGAAAAACTTATTGCATCAACTTGCAACTTTGCATGCACAAAGTTACTGTTAAAATACAGATCGAGTTCGTTAGCCAGATATTTTCGTCGAAAACTACACAAACTACAGTAGTTTCAAAATTTTGAAAATTCAGTTTTTTCCAATTTCAATATTTTTAATTTTATATCTTGTTGGAAATGGTTTTTTACATTCTCATCACATGAGAAAGTATTAGATTTAGTGGAAAATTTACTTTTGATAATTTTGTGAAATCTTTGCGTTTTGATGTGCCCTGAATCCAAAAAACATCAGAGAAAAGTCAGGGAATTTTGTTAGTCAAGTAAAAATCAGGGAAATTTTAAAAATTCTTTAATAGTCAGAGAATTTTGATCGAAAAAACTACAAATTAAAAAACTTTGGTACTTAAAATATCAATTCAGTTTTTAATTTAGACGTTTTTGTAATATAGCTCATTATAATGATTTCGTCACATTTTTTATAAGATTGAACCTTCTTACGGACATTTCAATGTAGAATATTAAATAATTCAAAAATTTGTTAATCAGGGAAAGTAAAAAATTAGTTAGTGAAAAATCAGGGAATTTTGAAAATAAAATTTTGCGGCCACCCTGAACATGGTCCGGCGATTACGTCTGTCTGTCTGTCTGTCTGTCCGTAGACAAAAACTTTGTTTTTGTTACCTACGATACTGACGATATTGTAGAAAAAAATGAAGAGTAATATAGGAACGTTCGTTTTTTTGAAAGAAAGCTAAGATACCAAAGTAACTTTTCTAGGAGATAAACACTTAATTAAAACAAAAATGTCTGAGTAAATAAACAAAGAGTGAAAAGTTAGCCATTACGCTCCGGTCTACACTACACAAAAAATTGGATACTAATTCTTTAAAAATATTTTAGCTGCTTCTGCAAATCAGGTTTTTACTAAGAGAGTTAGTATAATTAAAAATAACTTCACAATTTTAATTATCAAGACCAAAAATATACATTTAAATTCACTTAATATCGCAATCATCAGCAAACTAAAACATGTGATGAGATTGTAATCCTTAAAGTCGTAGTAACTTTAAGAAAAAAAAACTGTTTTATGAAACATATAATAGGAAACAAGAACACAAATAATGCACAACAATTGCAGACGTCGGCGAGCGAAGCGAGCCATTTGCGCGCGAAGCGCGACGATCAATATTCGCGCGCCCCGAGGCGCGCTGAAACTGGCGAGCCCCCGCGCGAAGCGCGGATGAGAATGTGTCCTCGCTTGCGCGGACAGATTTTTTCAATAACTTTTAATAATAAATTAAAAGAAATGACTATTTATTAGAAAAATTTACTGATGAATTTTAATTTTATTAATAAATTGTAATTTTTACTAATTTATTAGTTAAATTTACAAATTTAAAAGCAAAACGTCAGTCATCAATTCTAAATGGAAAACATTTTTAGTACATAATTCAAATTTAGAGAATATTGAAAAGTCGTCCACTAATTAAAATTAGTAACTATTTCTACTAATTCTTAGTAACTTCGCACTAAAACTGTAGTGAAACATTTTTATCTACTAAATTTTCACTAATTTGAATTAGTGACTGACTTTTTGAATTTGAGTTAGTAAATTTTATTCATAAATTAGTAAAAACTACTATTTATTAGTCAAATTTATTAATTCATATGCAAAAAGTCAATAACTATAATTTAAATTAGAAAACATTTTTACCAATAATTAATTTAAATTCCTCATTAATTAATTTTCAATAATAATTTTCACTAATAAATTAAAAGAAATTACTACACGGAAAAAAAAGTTCACGAATCTCTCGTGAACTAGTATATCACTTTTGGATGGGACACAAAATTTCAAAATTTTCATTCACTTTTGATTAGAAATGGCGAACGTCAACGAAAAACTGAAATAAAGTTAATGAATTTTTGATGAACTGTGTTAAGGATGAGTAGTTAGTCAAAAGTAGAGGTACAAGTTCACGAAAAAATCGTGAACTCGCGAGTTTCAGTAGTATGCGCAGTTCGTAATGCGCATCAAATATGGCTGATCAAGCATTCATCATTCAGTCGGTGCAAGAAGACTAGAGACAGGAGGGCTAACTCGGCTGTTTTCTCACTCACAGCAGTGAGTCAGTATTAGGGGGGTTCTGAAGGCGTAGTTAGATTGCGCCAAATATCTTGTTTTCGGTTCTGCACATCTCAACACTCTTACATTATATATTTGAATACGTGACACGCGTGTGTGAGTGGAAGTGCAGAATCAAAACACGATACTTGGCGCAATCTAACCACGCCTTCATAATCCCCCTATATTTGTCCTACCCCCACTACTGCAGTTAGTCCTCCTGTCTCTAGTCTTCTTGAGTCGGTGTCATCGGTGTTTACATTCGGGCAAATTCTTTGATGAAAGTTATTATTTAGAAACAGTGTTTTTTATTATTTAGTGAATATTTTTGTGTGGTAATTTCTTTTGTGAAACAAATAATTCATAAATTAAATTAAAGGTTACGACAAGGGTCTTTTTCTACTTTGCACGGTCCTGAGTTTTACAGCAGACAAAGCTAATCGTGTCATTTGCAAAAGTACTGTGTATATAGGTTTAGCCGTGGCGGTTAGTTGTTAGAAATATTATGTTATAGGGTATAGGGTACTAGGTTCGAATCCCGTGAAGCGAAAAAACGAATTTTAATGGCGATAAAATTGTGTATTCTGTGTAGTTGGGTGCGTATAGGCGTCAAGTTATCAAATTAAGTGAAATACTATCAAAAAAGTAGTGTCTGGAAATTATTTTTTCTTGTTTTTAGCATTTTTTAAAAGTTCACGAATTTTTCGTTAACTTTGACGAAAATTTCGGAAACCGTACTATGTTTCTAGTGAAGGAGTTGATGAAATTTTGACGAACTGTGTTTGTTGATTTTCAAGAATTTTGTGTCCCATCCAAAAGTGATATACTAGTTCACGAGAGATTCGCGAACTTTTTTTTTCCGTGTACGGACGATAGCTGTCCGTATTGGCGTATTTGTATAGCATTAAAGATGGTCACCCTAACCATCATTATGTTACCCACTACTATAAATTTCTCTCCGTGTAAAAATTTACTTTACTAACAATTTTTAACTAATTCAGATTTAAAGAGTTAGTAAAATTTTTACAGATTTCTATTTCCTTAGTTAAACATTTAATTACCACTCCTTTTAATTAAATTTTTACTAATTAAAATTTAATAAAGAGAAAATCAATTTGCTCATGAAGTCGAATTTTTTGTGCAAAATATTATAAACAAGCAAGTTTGATTAAAATAATCAATTTATTATCAACTCTCAAGAAACAAGTGAAAAAGTCCTTTTTTTTAATTACTGAAAAGTCCACTAATTGAAATATAAAATATCTGTTAATTTCTGCTAATTTTTAATTAAATAGTTTTTTACTAATTTTCTTAGTAGAAATCCATTTCACTTAGTTTAAAAATTTATTTTTACGCAAGTCTTATAATGTAAAATTACTTAAACTGACTGATATTTGAAATTAAATTTAAATTAATAAATAAATTAAAAATTTTTAAGTAAAATTAAAAGTTACATTACAAATTTCTATTTAGCAGATAATAAAAATTGTTACTAATTCAAATCAGTGAACTCTTCATTGATCCACTCTCTAAATTTGAATTTTACTAATAAATTAGTAGAAATTACTACTTATTAGTAAAATTTACTAATTTTTATTAGCAAAATTAGTAAACCTTACAAATAGATTAGTAGAAATGACTAATTATATAGTAAAATCTACTAAATCTAAAACAAAAAGTCAGTCACTAATTCAAATTAATATAACACTTTTTCTAATTTTCCCAAGCCAATTACGTCAATTCCTACCCTCTTTTGAATTTTATTTCTAAAATCACAATTTCCTTCACGATGACGATATATCTCTAAATTTTCTAAGAAAAAAAAAATTATTTACAAAAAGGAGAGAAAAAATAGAAGAAATAATACTGAAATTCCCACTGGCAAACGAAATTAACTGATATTGATAAAATATGACATTACATCTCATCCAACAGTGAATCTGTTAAAATTTTTATTTCTATTTTTCAAACGATTCAATGTCAACGGCAGATTGACAAATTGAATGTCGGCAGGTGTGTGTATATAGAGAGTAATGACTTTTCTAATACTCTATTAAAACTGCAGTCAACTGCGAAGCAACTTGCGATCTTGTTCAGAGTGACTTGACTGGTTTGACATGAGTGATTCCCGATGTCAAACACACAGTTTAACTTGTCTTTTTTTATCATCTATCCCCGGATTACATACATTCTAAGAATCTTTGTGGTCATGTTAAAACAGTGACGCAAAGTTTCTTATTTTTCCTCTGTTATTTGCAAAAAAGAAAGAAAAAATAAGGAACAATCAAAGGAATGATGTACATACATAGTAGGAACTTGTATATAATATATATATACATAAAATAGGGGAGTTACGATGTTTATGACCTACCATAAATTGTCTTTTGCATACACGTTTATAAATCGCGGAAAGGAGATTGAGATCTCTCGAGCGGAAATTGTGAATTATGCCTTTTGACACACGTATACAAGTTATATGAAGAAAGAAGGAGAAGAAAAAAAATTATACATGTATGACGTACAGTTTTTACGAGTACCGTTTTATTTTTACGATTTCACGAGAAATTCTATGCTAATTGTAAATAAATGCCTGCTGATTGCTTTTTCCTAGACTTTCCAAAATAGCTGAGGAGAGAATGACAAAAAGTAGAAATAAATAAAAATAGATACGTCTTTTAAAGTGTGTCACATAAATAAATGTG
Organism: Leptopilina syphax; assembly: GCA_032872505.1. Classification (NCBI taxonomy): domain Eukaryota; kingdom Metazoa; phylum Arthropoda; class Insecta; order Hymenoptera; family Figitidae; genus Leptopilina; species Leptopilina syphax. The sequence goes on from CM065475.1 coordinate 20,076,228, forward strand.
TAACCGGTCATTTAAAAATTGCCTCTCTAGTCAATTAAAATTTACTCAACTCATTTAAAATGTTCTCTACTTCCATTAAAATATACTCTACTTCAATTCAAATTTACTCTACTTCTATTAAAATATACTATACTTCAATTCAAATTTACTCCATTTAAATTCAAATTTATTCTAGTTTAGTTCAAATTAACTCTACTCCATTCAAGTTTTACTCTGACTCTACTTCAATTTATTAAATTTTACTCTACGTCAATTAAAATTTACTCCACATCATTTAAATTTTATTCCACTTTAATCGAAATTTTCTTTACTCAACATAAAAAACCTGAGTTGCACAAAAATTTAATTTTGTTTTTCCTGATTTCCAAACAAAATTCTGACTTATATTACGATGTTATTTTGTTTGGATTTGTAATTTTAGTGAGATCTTATTTTGTTTTTGAAAAAATCCATTCATATTTTTTTTCCATTCCTTTTTTCTGTTTGTAATTTATATAATTAACATTAACAGGGCCCATTTTGGCACTATTGGAGTTATCCCCGTGTAGAAATTTGTCGTGGCTTTCCTAGAAATAGACTACAGCTAGATAGCATTTGTCGTGGAAAATTATTCTGAAAAAACTGTCCTGGCCCAGAAATGTTAATGTACAGTTTTCCCCTTTATTTTCTTCGCTATGAAGACAGTCTAGAATCTGGCTAAAATTTGTCTGGGATACTGAATTGAAAATTTAGTAGAAGTTCGTATAGCAGGTTGTCCAAGAATTAGCTGGGCACTGTCTAGGACGCTGACATAAGAATTTAGTACAAGTTCGTGGAGAAGGTGGCTCTGAGAGTCTACTAAGCTAGCAGACGAAATCAGTTCTTGACGTAGTGCTTGATGAAAAAAAACCAAGAGTCGACAATTGTAACTTATCTTGTTGTGAAGATAAAATCAAATTTATAAATCTAGTGAAAAGTTTTCAGTTACCATTTTTGAACAGGGACAGTGTACAAGTTTAAATATATTACAGCAAAAAGAAGATTTATTAGAAAAAGGACATGTGATGTCATCATTCATAGTCTCAGATTGTTTTTCATATTATAATGTTCATAATAAATAATAAAACTTTGGTAATTTTAAGTGAATTTTTTGTGATTGCAACAATACAATATACAATTAATTTTATTATCGGTATACAAGTACGAATCTTTATAGTGAATGTGTTTGTGTTTTGAAGAAAAAATCCAATGTAGCAAAATATGTTACAATTAATTTCAAAAATAATTGTAAGAGGAATTGTGATAATAACAAATACTTTTGTATTACTGTTTTGTTTGTTTAAAAGTTAAACAAACAAAAGAGTAAAGTTGAAAAATATTGTTCTATTATTTATAAACCTAACAATTATTCCCAGTATGTAAAAACTGCTTATTTTAATATCCAGGAACTGGCTAGGAATTATTTATTTTACTAGACAAGGACTAGACAAAATAACTGTACAAAATCTTGACGTTGCGGTACCCGTACACGGGTCTATACTCTCTAAATCTGAATCAGCGAACAAATCGCTGTTTTAACCAGTGAACGAAGTTTCCGCTGAAAAATAGTGGAAGTTACTGAAGATCAGTGGATGTCACTGAAGAAATCAGCCAACTCTGCGTGTGCGCAGAAGTGTCAAACACTCGTAGCGTAACCAATAATACGTCACCGCTGATTGAACCAGCGACTATTCGCTGATTCTCAGTGGTATACTTATAGCTATTTGAATTAGTCACTATCCGCTGAGAATCAGCGAGGTTTCGCTGATTCAGATTTAGAGAGTATGGGCAATATTAATCTTGTAAAAAAATGGTTTTTACATAAAAAAAATTATTTTTACATAATCATTAGATTATGTACAATTTTATTGTGTCATTTGAAGAAAATATTAAACTTATTTAAAATTTTTTGGCAGTCTCTATTATAAAAAAATTGACGCAAAATCTAAATTTTCATTTCGACAATTGCGAAAAAGAAGACTAACTTCAATATCTCTGTTTCTTCTGGGAAGTTATTCAGATAAGAATTGTTTACAGTCCAGGACACCTTAAAGATGAAAAATCAACAGGTTTTAAATTTTTCCACACCTCCATTTTTAAAATGAGGATTACTTTTGCAAATGACCGACAAAATGGGCCCTTTTCATTTTTCTAAAGAACCAATGAAATCAAACAGTTAAATTATTTATAAATTAATGAAAACCGCATGATTCGACGACTTGTTAAAACATGTAGATTGATACACGGAGAAAAATTTATTCGTACTGATTACAATAGTCTATATTACTGCTCGGATATGTGACCACTTTTTGTTATGATTACTATAGCTGTTGTAAGGAGTACAAACATGAAGGTATCCCTTACAACAGCTATAGTAATCGTTCCTACTAAATTCTTAACACATTACATAGTCTTCGTAATCATTCCAAAAAGTGGTCACATATCCGCGCTGTAATGTAGACTATTGTAATCATTAAAAATAATTTTTCTCCGTGTATTAAAACATAAAAAGAAAATTAAGATTTTGCTCCAAAATTACTAAATTGCGATTATCTCGAAAACTAGAACCGACAATATGGGCCCTTTTCATGTGGACGTCCACTTATGTTCTTATTTAAATGTGTCCTTGTTGACAAATTAAGATGTTAATTTTTAAATTGTATATTCAGTTATTTTCTGCGAAGAAACCTTCTTGGTAAGTTATAGCTTATGTTATAGGTTATGTTCTTCCAGATATTTTTCGATATACAGTCGTGTCTCGTCATTGCAAGATTCTCGAAACTGCAAGCTTCTTTAGGGCGGTACCCTCTCGTAATTGCAAGATGACGTCATCTTACGTCATCAACTTTCTGTGCCGACAATTAGGGAGCAATGAAGGTTCCAAATAAGAGAGGGCGCCCAAAGAGAATATGGGTAGTTCTACAAATGAGGGAATATATGATGTCCAAGGTTGTTTTTTACATTAATTTTGAAAAAAATAAAATTATTTTCAATGGAAACTGTAGTGCTTAATGATTACTATTATGCCACAAAACGTTACCCGGTTTCAAAAAATATTTTTTGCAAAAAATAAGCATTCAAGTGCTAAATTCTCAGTTTCCTGGCATGTCCCAATGTGAAAATGAAAGTTAATAAATTATATGAATATTATTTTTAAGCGATTAAATGAAAATTCACACTTGGATAATAATTTCAAATAGTTGTACTTCGCAAAGATTAAAATAATTGTTACATTACTTGATATTTTATTTAAAAGATATTATCTTGAATTTTGTCCATCGAATTAATTCTCAGTTTCCTGGCATCATAAAAAACGTTAAAAATATTAAGAATTTTCATTCCGATTAATTCACCATTTTTCACAGTGCTTAGTAAAGGTTAACTAAATATGATATCACTTGCATCTTATTTAACTTGCAGTTCAATTAACTAAAATTGTGTACTTTGTGACCGAAATGGCCATTTGGTCAGACAAATTCTCAGTTTCCTGGCACGCATTTTTAAAAAAAATATTTTATGTTTTTATACTTTTGTTGCTCGAGGTGTCGTAGAACCTTATTCCCTGTTGACCAGTATGCTTTATTTTGTTATTAAGCGTTATTTTTCAATTTTTTAGTCGAAAAATGACCAAATTCTCAGTTTCCTGGTTCTCAGTTTCCTGGCACTTTCTGTCAGAATTCACATGTGCTTAAGATGTAAAATTTACAATTTTTATTTTTTTGACTGGCCACTTTTAGGTAACTTTGATAATATTTTTAACTTGAATTTAACCTACTTTTTAAAACCTGAACGTAAAAAAAATATTGTGCCAAAATTTTCTTCATTTTCGTCCTTCGTTTGTAGAACTACCCTTATACTTATGCTCATCCCTGGAAATCTAGAAAGTAGGCGTGGTTTAAGTATCTTGCATTTGGGTGATTTTCACGTAACTGTGCAATTTCAAGATCAGTTTTAATGATAAATCGTCCAAACGCCCGTCCTACCGGAAGGACGTTCCGAAAAAAAGGCTTTTAAAAAAAGGGAATTCAACTTTTCTTTTCTGGCACTCCTTGGGATTAAAATAGACGAAAAGACGAAAAAATCCATATTTTTGACTTTTTAAAATAATAATTTAAACCATTTTTCAAAGCCTTCAAACTTGCTATGTTTTTAAACAGTGAAAAAAACATTTTTTCGTAAATTTAATGTAAAATCCCCAAAAATCAATATTTGTTGACCGGACAAGTCTCTTTCTCTTCAGAAACGTTCAAAGAATGAAACCTAATTGTTCAATTAAAAAATAATTCATTTTTAGTATTGTTCAGTATATCTGAGTAATACTCAGGCGCGAGTCCCTTAGAAATTGCTCTATAAAATTAATATGAAAGCAGATAAATGAACCGTTCGCTCGAATAACGGCTTAAGTGTTTTTGAGGCATTTTGGAAAGTCTTAAAATTAACACTAATTTATAAATTCTAAGTAATTTAAAGCATTACTATTTAATTTAATAGGTTTTGCTTTAAACAATTCCAATCAAACATTATAATTTAGATGTTAATTAACAGGATGGTAAGCGTCTTTTAAAAAACGGCTTAAATCAACTTAAGCCGTTGTTCGAGCGAATGGTTCAAATATAAAACTAAATATATCGTTGGAAAGGTAATGAAACAAGCTTTCAAATCATGTAAATATCGAGTCTTTAAATTTATAAACCTGGGTTAGGTAGTCTCTTAAATAAAGCGAAAAGCGTCCTGCCGGCAGAACCGGGCTTCGTCATTCTGTGACTAAAAATTATGTGAATTTTTGGAAAATTGAACTTCTTTAAACTATCCAGCCCTTAGTTTTGAACTTACAAGCTCGATATTTATATGCGCTGAAAGCTTGTTTCGTTACCTTTCCAATGATATATATTAAGCACCAAAAGTAAAGGCGTGTTTTTTTCGAATATTAAGGTGTTTTTTAATAAGTCAACGGTTGCCAAAGCACTGAAATATAAAAGGACACAACTATGTCTGTCCTTTTCTATAATATGTGTTATTGTAGCAACTGTTGATTCATGAATTTGCACCTTCACACTGTACGCCACAGGCGCCACGGAGCTGATATTTTATGTGACACCACGGAGCTGAAATTTGACATTTAAACTAACCTAACTCCGACAATTCTGCAAAATAATTCTTTTCTTTGGGCAGATAATTTGTTTCTATTGTAATCTTCAAAAAAATCGTAATAATTACAACAGAGAGTGTTTAGATTAAAAGAATAGTAATACCACGGTACTGATCACTTTTTTTATGACCTTCACATTTTTACAAAAAAAAAATTGTTTTTGAGTGTAGAACTTCCAATTTTGCTTCCTCATAAAGGAAGCTTTGTATTAGCAAAATTTTGAATTGTCATTTTTTGACATATTTATAAATTTTTTTTTATTATGCCTAATACTTTAGTACTTTATATATGCACAGGAACTCCCCGTATAAATGTTCTAAATAAATAAAAAAAAATTTCGACGTATTTTGAACTCCGAAGTCCAAAAAACGGATTTTAAAAATTTGTCCCGATGTGTGTGTGTGTGTGTGTGTACTAACATTACATTTGCCTCAATATCTCAGAACGAGAAAGAGCTAAAGGCATCAATTTTTTTTTAAATTGTAGGTCTCCCCGGGGGACATAAAACGAGAGTATTTTCAGCCCGATTCATGAAGTTTAACTATTTTTTTTTTGCATTTTTCATTTTGTAAAAAAAACGTTTTTTTGGACATAACTTAAAAAAATGTTAGGACACTTATAAATGTTTTTCTTTAGATTTGTAGAGTTTTTTTACACGCATCTTTTGAGCCCTAATTGAATATTTTTCGTTCATATTAACCGAAAATATTAAACTTTAAAAAATCAAAAATTTTAGAAAATAAGACTTTTTTGAAAATTTTGTTGAAAAATGTAGAAGTTTAGTTTTTTTTCGTATTTAGTTTTGTAGAGTTTTTTTAGGCGCATCTTTTGAGCCCTAATTGAACATTTTTCGTCCATATTAATCGGAGATATTAAACTTTTAAAAATCTAAAATTTTGAAAAATAAGACTTTTATAAAAAATTTTTTAAATTATGTAAAAGTAACTTTAAAAAATTATTACCAACTTGAAGAGCATTAAAAAACGCTTCAATTGACCTACTTTTTAACCTGATTCGGGCAGAAATTATTAAATTATTGGTATTTGAAAAATCAAAAATTGTGAAAAATATCATTTTTAAACATTCTTGTTTATTAACATATGTGTAATTATTAAACTATTATTACCATCTTATAGAATATATAAAAACACATTTTTTGTTTCAAGATTTAATGATTTTTGACCCTCTTATAAAAAGTAATTCATATATTTCAATTATTATTATTTCTATGAGGAAGCAAAGTGTTCATGAAATGAACACCAAAATTAGAAAAATGTACAACTTGGCAGCGGTTTTGAACCTTTTTTTACTGATATTTGTTGTTAATGGATCTTATTTTAGATTGTAGTTCTCAGATAACATTAAAATGTGCCATAAACAGTTAAATTATAGGGAAAAAAATTTTATTACAAAATTGAAAAAATTTGTGGACAAAACTATTTTACATTTTATAATTTTATAAGAAGTATTAGAAGATGCATTATATGTACAAATTATTCACCTATATACATAATTCATATTACAAAAATTCTCGTTTCTAGTTTCGGCGTTTTCAATAAAATTTCTGAATTTTAACTTAAAATTTTAAAAAACGGACACGCCACGGAGCTGAAATTTTGGAGGGAATTCCGCAATTTATCAAAAATTATAATATCTATTTGTACATATTTGTGGTTGCGAATAGGTTTTATATATACCTGTGAAATGTATCCATACCCAAGCAAAAATTTTTTATTTTGAATGTGTTTTCTGTGACGCCGCCAAATATTACAGTTACGTGCAAATCACCCATTTACGAGAGTTGGAGAGTGGGAAATTTTCACGAATCTTGCAATGACGAGACACGACTGTATTTCTTTCACTAATAATTGTATGTAATTAAAGTTTAAAATTATCTGAGGATGCCTGTCGTCGACAGGCGAAAGGTAATAAATAATTACAAAATTATTTTTTTTATTTATTTGTTTATACACCTGTCTTCAGCCTTACATACTTGGCTATACAAGTGTCTCTTTACAAATTTTCGCTCTTAGAATATTTCTATAATTATTTCTTATACTAAATTTTGCGCCTACAGAGCGACTTGAAAATTAGGAGTACTCGCATTTGCCTGGACCACCCGTCTTATGGGTTTTCTCGCCAGTGGAGAGGGAAACTAATTACAAAATTATATGAATGGATTCTTTCAAAAAACAAAATAAGATCTCACTAAAATTCTGACTTTTTTCCTAACCTTAAAGAATATTCTGATTCACTCTAATAATGAATAGATATTAGTCAAAAAAATGATCTATTACATTTATTTACGAATTTCTTTAATTGTAAAATTATTCGTAAACTAAAATAACTTCTTTTTAAATAAATATTTAATCATTATTATTTTTCCATAGGAATTAAGTTTTTCAAAAATTTCAAATTCAAACCTTTTAAAATTTTACAGAATTTTTTATCAAAAGTATAAAAAATTTAGATTTTCAAAAATTTTAATTTGAAACCTTTTCATAAAACTCAACCATTTCTAAAAATTGCAATTATTTGTAATTTTAATCATTCAAAATAAAATAAAATTCAATTATTATCAAAAACATTAACTAAAATTAATTTTTAAATCAATTTTTATTAGAAAACTCTACGAGAATTCAATTATTATTTAAGTACAAAAATGAAGAATGCTTTCGACGAATTTTAATAGAATTTTTAAGATTAACTGAATTCTTTTGGGTAATTTAATTAAAATTGTAGGGGAGACTGGGGCGAAAAGTTAAATTTTGCATAAATGATTTTTTCTTGGCAATATAAGCCGCTTAGATGCAAATATTTGTATATCAATATTGTAGGGCAACTTGTTCCCTACAACTTTCAATAAAAAAGTTCCTGATATTTTCGAAAAAAATACATGTTTTGCCCTTTTTTGAAAATTTTGTTTTTTTTAACTTTTCGCCCCACCCTGGGGCGAAAAGTTAAATGGCTGGGGCGAAAAGTTAAATTCTATTTTTAGCCTACTAAAACTATTTTCCGATAGCTGATAAGTAGTAGATAAGTTAAAGTATACGTAAACAAGTAATTTAGTAAATAAAAGATCTTTGTTTATTTGACAAAAGCTTTAGAATAGTTGTAAAATTAAAAAATTGAAATTTCAAAAAAAAAAAAAAATTTTGTTGGTTTATTTCACGTTAACCGGCTTATTTTTTGACAGAGTACTTGCCCAATGTCAAATAAATAATGTTTAACCAAATGAACCCAAAAAAAACGAAAAATAAAAAAAAAATTTAATAACATGTAAAAATACATTTAACTTTTCGCCCCAGGGTGCGTTTTTGGCTTTAACAACAAATATAAAAAATTTGACTAAAGATATTTAGCAAATATCTTTAGGTATCTCTTCAGGGGACCCAAATAATGAAGTAAAAAAAATCGCGGTGAGAATAAATGCAAAAAATATACTTAAAAGTTGATATTTTCTTTTTCGAAAAAATTTTTAAAAGTAGGTTGAAAAAAAACTTTTAATATCGACACCACAAAAATAAACAGAATTGCACACAACTCCGGACATTTATTTAGGGTGATAACACCCTTCTATAATTAAAATTGCAATGCTCTAACTATTTTCGTTCGAAAGACAATGAATTTTAACGGTTTTGGCAGTTTAACTTTTCGCCCCAGTCTCCCCTACTAAAAATAATTGCAATTTTGTGATGAATTTTTGCATTTAGGTATGAAAATAATTAAATTCCTAAAAATTAATTTTATTATTTATGAAAATAATTAAATCCCTGAAAAGAATTTTAATATTTATGAAAATAATTCTTAAATTCAATTCTTAAAATTGAATTCTCATAAAGAATTTTATTAACAAATTTTTAAATAATTGAATACTTTCTACAAATTTTAATAAAATATTCAATTTTTCATTTTTTTTGCATTTTTTGATGAATTTAATTAAAATTGTACTAAAAATAATTTAAATTCTGTGACGAGTTTTATTACAAATGATTTCTTCGAATAATTTTATTATTTATGAAAATAATTAAATGATTGCAAAGAATTTTATAAAAAATTATTAAAGACAAATTTTTGAAACTAATTGAAATTTTAACATGAATTTTATTTAAATTTTTGAAAATAATTGAATTTCGGCGAAGAAATTTGCTATTTATAAAGAGAATTGACATTTTGTAGAGAATTTTTAAAAACTTTTTTTTAAAATAATTGAATTTCTGTGAAGAATTTTATTACTATCAAAAATAATTGAATTCTTTCGATGAATATTATTTTCTATTAAAGTAATTAAATTATGCAATGAATGTTATTAAAATTCCTGAAAATAATTGAATTTCTGCGGAAAGAATTTTGATATTTATTAAGATAATTGAATTTATTTGAGGAATTGCGTTACAATTTTTGAAATAATATTAAATGTACACTGAGAAAACTGGAGTGTCAAATTCGGAGATTCAAAAAGTGTATGTTTCCTTTGCTTATGAAGAGAGTTAAATAGTCCTTCTAAAATAAATTTTGAATTGGTAATGGAAATCTACTTGTATATTCTCTCCCATTATATCTGAGGGTCAAAAGTTGCGCAGAAAATGTGTACGATCTGATGCGTGCGAAATTATTTTTCTGACATTTTATGTATTTAATTTAGGGGTTAGGTTGCCATATTTATTCATTTCGCGCCGGATAAGGAAGGGATTTCTCAAGATGGTTAATTTGTCCCTCTGTTATAAACTCATTTTCCCTCCAAGAGAAATGGCACGAATATCTGTCAATGGTGTATTTGAACATTTAGATTGTTATCCAATAGCTAACTCTCAAATATCAACGATTTGTCCCTCCAGATGTTTAGTCCAATACTCCATTTTTCTCAGTGTATATTAAAATATTCAGCTAATTTGAACAGAATTAAATTAAATTTTTTTTAAATTGAAAAAATTGTATTTATTTATTATATTTATTAGAATTAGTGGTAATTTCATAGTTTATAAGTCAAACAAAAAAGACAGAAAAATTCAGAATTTTCTTATGAATTCTACAAATTGAATATTTTTCCGCAGTAATTTTAATACAATTCCCTGACTTCTCCCAATTATACTTTTCCTGACGTTTCCCTAAATTCATTGATTTCCCTCACCTGTGTCAACCCCGAAAAATGAAATTTAATATCAAAAGCAAATTATTGAACATTTCGAATACAAGATTTATCGCATATTTCGAAGAAAAATATTTTCCTTTCGTATGTTCTCAGATTAGAGGAATATCTTGAAATTATTATGAAATGTGGTGAACTCGAGTATAAATATTTTTCAACTAAAATGCGCAGAGATGATATATATAATATATGAAGAAGCAAAAGCAGCAGCACAACGAGAAATCGAATTCTCAAATTCTAACTTTCGTGAGATGTGGATTTAGTCTCTCTCTATGTACTTTGAAATGCAAAAGAATAAGTGATCGACTGGGGTCTTTCAGAGTACATCAGTCTTTGCTTCTGTTGGGAAATACCACGTTTTCTAAGTCGGTTCTCAAAGGAATCTCTTTATCCCGACATACCTTTGCTGGGCAGAAGAAGCATTTGATCTCCCTGCTACGTTTTTGATCACGCAGTTGCAAAAATCAACAAAAAAATCTAATTCCGAAAAAATTTCACCTTCCTTTGAAAATTAAATACTTTTCCGTTTCTGTTTTAAATGGTCGAATATTTTCTTTTCAAGTATCATTAACTCAAAAATTACTGATATTAGTACGATTTTCATTATTATTATTATTATTATTCTTGTTATTACTTTTATTGTTTTTATTTTTAACAATATTATTTTTTACTGTTATTACTACACGGAGAAAATTTGTTCCTTACATTTTACCGAATTTTTCAATAAACTTGGGATATAGTAGCATAATCGTAATTTTTAATAATTTTTATATTATTTTTTCGGTAATAATATTTAAAATCTAATGTGATATCTTTATTCCTTAAGAACTAGTACTGTAAAAGTTGAAAAAAAATTGAAACTGAACGTTTAATGTAAATTAAATAAATAGCTCCTTGATGGGCACTAACGTTTCAGGAATAGTTCGGTAAAACTTTCTTGACTTGCCTAAAGTGTTAGTTTTCAGGAATAGTTCGGTAAAACTTCCTTGACTTGCCTAAAGTTTTAGTTTACTGGATTGAAATACTTTATTTCAAGTGTCCCGCAGTCAAATGAAAGACTTTCACACTAATAGTTGATTTTTCCAACTTATTTAGACTTAATTAATAATCCTTTTATTATTATTTAAATTAAAATTCAATTAATTAATTATTTTAAACACTTATTAATTGCCAAATATGTAATAAATGCTTTTAAATCAAGTAAAAAGAAAATATAAAATGGCAATAACATACTTATTTCTTTAACATATAATTTATTCATTTTAATTAAATATGAATAATAGTAAGTAAGTAAGCAAGTAAACATAAGTAAGTAAGCAAAAAGGAAATAAATAATTAAGCAATTAAACATATAAGTAAGTATGTAAGTAAGTAAATAAGTAGGTAAGCAAGTAAGCAAAAAGGAAATAACTTGCTTGCTTACTAGCTTACTTTCTTATTTGCATACTTACTTGCTTATTTCTTTCTTGCTTACTTTGCTTACTTGCTTACTTACTTATTTGCTTACTTCCTAATTTCCTTCTTGCTTACTTCCTTTCTGCTTACTTACTTCCTTATATGCTTACTTGCTTACTTTCTTATTTCCTTCTTGCTTACTTTGCTTACTTGCTTATTTCTTTCTTGCTTACTTTGCTTACTTGCTTATTTCTTTCTTGCTTACTTTGCTTACTTGCTTACCTACTTATTTGCTTACTTCCTAATTTCCTTCTTGCTTACTTGCTTGTTTCCTTTCTGCTTACTTACTTCCTTATATGCTTACTTGCTTACTTTCTTATTTCCTTCTTGCTTACTTTGCTTACTTGCTTATTTCTTTCTTGCTTACTTTGCTTACTTGCTTATTTCTTTCTTGCTTACGTTGCTTACTTGCTTACTTACTTATTTGCTTACTTCCTAATTTCCTTCTTGCTTACTTGCTTGTTTCCTTTCTGCTTACTTACTTCCTTATATGCTTACTTGCTTACTTTCTTATTTCCTTCTTACTTACTTTGCTTACTTGCTTTCTTTGCTTACTTGCTTATTTCCTCCTTGCTTACTTTTCTTACTTTATTATTTCCTTCTTGCTTACTTGCTTATTTTCTTCTTGATTACTTACTTTCTTACTTGCTTATTTCCTTCTTGCTTACTTTATTCTTTATTTGCTTACTTGCTTATTTCCTTTTTGCTTTTTAATACCTCACAATTATTATTTAATATTTCAGAAAGATTAATTTTCTATTAATTAATTTAATAATTTCCAACTTGCACTTTTAATATGTATATTTTTAATTTTAAACACAAAAATTTGAAAATAATAAGGATTTTCATAAATTATTATTGTTTTATTCCATTAAATACAAATTTAAACATTTTTCTTTATAATAATAAAAACATAATTAAAAAATATTTCATAAATTGACCTTGAATATAGTTAGAAATGATTCATTAATATAAATAATTTTTAATTTTGTACAACGATAGTTTATTAATTTGAATCTTTCTCACAAGCGGTGAAATAAAATTGAGATTAATATATAAGGACAGTTGAAACTTTCTGAAGCATTAATGTAAAGCGTGCGATGTGTGTATTAGTGTATGCGTTTAGAATGTACTGTAGGCAGGTGTATCAATTAGTATTTGTTCGTAAACAATTGTAGGGGGTTTAGGTAGTGATTAAAGTAGGTAAGTTGAGAGTTACAGCAGTATTAATAAAGATCTACTGAAGTAACATTATTTTTTATTTTTGTTCTTCAAGTTTTACCGAACTTTCAGTAAATTGCAACTCGTCAGTTTTACCGAAGACTTTAACTTACGTTTTACCGAACTATTCAATAAATTGCAACTCGTCAGTTTTACCGAAGACTTTATCTTACGTTTTACCGAACTATTCAATAAATATGAATGTAGCGAGCACTTGGCTTACGTTTTACCGAACTGTAAGTGAAGCGCTAATACATGTATCGTGAGCTTTATGATTTTTACATTATTTTTCAATGCAATTTCTTTTACAGTCTAGTTCTTGAAAAATTACTGTTTTGACACTTCATCCCAGTTTTACCGAACTAAATTCAGTAAAATTTCAGGAATAAATTTTCTCCGTGTATTATAAGTGTTACTATTATTGTATTATATTCTACCATTTTCAGGGAGTAAGACTAAGGAGACTGAACTGACTGTGTGAAGTCTCTCAGAAATGAAACCTTTTTTTGTAGGAGAACTATACTCACAAAATGACAAAAATTATGCTCGGCGCGCATGCGCAGTACATGCACATATTACCCTCTCTTTTTTTTATATCATAAAATATGAGCAATTTATATTTTAAAAAATTGATTTTTAATTAAATAAATATATAATTTACATTGTTTTTTTATTTCAGCGCAGTACCTATTGTTTAAAAATATTTTAACAGATAAAAATATTTCGTTCATCTAAACATTGAAAAATTAAAAATGAAATAAAAAAATAGTCGATAGCTTCTGTTAATTGATTAGAAACAAAAAAAAAGTTTTATAAAACTTGCCTGATTTATCTAACTTGAAAAATTCATATTGTAAACTGCACATAAAGTAATGGATAGTTATTATTTACAAAAATTATGATAATCTTATTGATATTACATAAGAAAATTGATGATAGTAGTTGAAGTAAGAAATAAAATAAATAACAATGATTTAATCCTGTTTTTTGTTGAATAAAAAATTTCTAATATCCAAACTATTCTCTACACTACAAACGCATCACGACATTTACTTTATTGAGCCGTAAATTATAAACCACATCCATAAAATTGTGGTTGAAAAGATTTCCTTCAGCTCACTGGAATTGTTCCATTTTTTTATAAATATTTAAACTTTATTTTTCACTCTCGACATTATGTACTTGAAATTGCATTTATTTTTACGATACATACATTTACTATCAAGAAAGTATTTTTTAAAAATTATTTTCCAAGTATTTTTAAAAATTGCTTATAATTTAATTTGATGAAAATATATTATATTAATCATATTAATATATGAAAAGAAAAAAGAAATTGTTTATGAAAACTTTATTTTAACTGAAACACATTTTAGAGATGCAAATCTTTTTTTAATTACAAAAGAAAAAATGTAAACCAAAGTTTTTTTTCAACACATTTCTAATAACTCACTGTTTGTAAACATCTTTTTCCAAAATCTAAAGCACGTGCCAAAGTAGAAATTTATTGTTCTTTACTCGTCTTTCAAACCAAATGGCACGTTACAAAGACTTTTTTTAGGGGGGAAATTTTTGCATATATTCAATCGGTCAAAAGCTATTTTCTCGTTTTACCTGAAATCGAATATAAGTGAACCAGACGAACCGGTAGTGTGAATATTATTCCGAGTTCTTCGCTGCGCTTATTTAACCACACGATATCGAGTGATATTAATTTCACACGATCGATAATGATTAATTAAATTTAACACTAATCCTTATTTATTAACCGCAAAATCAAAAGGAGGAAGTGAAAATTAAAAAAAAGTTTCTCGAGTTATTTAAAAATAACCTTCTTTTTTGCCTATTTTTAAATAAAAAATAAGTATATATATATATATATATATATATATATATATATATATATATATATACACTGAGAAAAAACTGCTATCGAATCAATGACATATTTGTTTGTCGCAATAAACGGCATACTCTCTAAATCTGAATTAGTAGAATTCTACTAATAAATAGTAAAATTTGATTAATTTTTAGTAGTTTTCATGGACAACTTTTCCCCTTTTCAATTAATAGAATATTACTAATTCTTAGTAAAATTTTACTAATGTTTTAGTAGAAATTCACTAATTAAAAGTCACTTATTTCACTAAATGGATTAGTAAAACTGTTTTATCGACTATTAATAAAACACCCGAGTCGAAATTTAAGCCCTACTTTCACCCTGAATTTTCAGGGTCTATTGAGTGTTAGGAGTAGTAAAGTAGGGTCTAATTCTAATACAATTAGACCCTACTTTGACTCCCAAAACAGGCGGAAATTTGCCAATCTTCCATTTGGAGAAGCAAAGGAGGGTCTACTTCTAAGAAACCTATACCGTACTTTTAAACCTCGTAGACCCTACTTTCATACTCCTAGACCCTACAATTAGAAAAAGAAAAATTTGAAGATTTGCTCAGATTCAATTGAAGCACTAGGGATGAGTAAAAGTGGAATTTTATGTGTTTTATACTTCGTGTATATAGACGCTATAAAACACATCAGTATTTATGAATTTGGAGTACTTTTTGCATTTGCAGTGTTTCAAGTAATGCATTAAAAAATAATTCTAGATTTTCTTTTAGAATGTAGGGTCTAGGAGTTTGAAAGTAGGGTCTACGAGGTTTAAAAGTTCGGTATAGGTTTCTTAGAAGTAGACCCTCCTTTGCTTCTCCAAATGGAAGATTGGCAAATTTCCGCCTGTTTTGGGAGTCAAAGTAGGGTCTAATTGTATTAGAATTAGACCCTACTTTACTACTCCTAACACTCAATAGACCCTGAAAATTCAGGGTGAAAGTAGGGCTTAAATTTCGACTCGGTCAGTTCTACTAATTGTTAGTAGAAATCTACTAATCAATTAGTAAAATTCACTATTTGTTAGTAATATATTACTAAATCATTTGGTGGACGACTTTTCACCATTTCATTAGTAACTTTCTGCTAATTTAGATTTAGAGAGTATTCAATATCGTTCGAATACAATTACTGTTGTGCTATTGATTATTGCACTATAGATTTACAGAAATCTTGTATTATATACTATTATGACAAAAGATATTGGGGGTTGCCACAAAATTTTCACTTTCTCCCTGACCCTGAAGAACATCAATAACATCTTTTTTAAATAAATATTTCATCATTATCATTTTTCTATAGGAATTAAGATTCTCAAATTCCATAACTTATGAGAATAATATTATAATAAAACATGAAGAAATCGATCGATCGACTTCCTCATGTTTTATAATAAATTTAAGATGACAAAGTAATAATATCATTATTTTATTTCATAAGAATATTGTAACTAAAAATTCAAATTTTCAAAGATTTTAATTTAAACCCTTTTAGAAAATTCAATTATTTCTAAAAATTCACGCTATAATGTTTTTAATATTGTATTCAATTAATTTAAAATTTTAAGTGAACTTCATTTTTAATCTATTTTTATTAGAAAATTTCCCGAGAATTAAATTATTTAAATACAAAAATAAACAATTTATTTATTCAGTAATTGCATGTTTTTTAAAATTGAATTGTTATAAAGAATTTTATCAAAATTTTTAATAACAATGAATTCTTTCGACAAATTTAAAAAAAGATTGTAAAAATAAATGCAATTTTCTATCATTTTATTTAAAATTGTATAAAAAATAATTGAAATTCTGCGATAACTTTTGTTATTTATAAAAATAATTCAATTCTTGCAACGAAATTTATTAAAAATTTTTTTAAAGAATTGAATTCCCGTGAAGAATTTTATTTGTGAAAATAATTGAATTCCGGAGAAAAATATGATTATTTATAAAAATAATTAATTTCTTGTGAAGAATTTTATTCAAATGTTTTTAAATAATTAAATTTTTCAGAATTTTTAAAAACTTTAAAAAAAATTTATTTTATTTAACAATTGAAAATAATTGAAATCTGACAAAGAATTAAAAAATTTTTTTTTTAAATAATTGAATTCTGGAAAGAATTTTTATTAAAATTTCTTAACCCTTTCACACCCAGACATAACTGGACGGTTAAAAAAACGTAAGTGTAACGTTATTCATAGTTTTCGGGGTCACTGATTACGAATCTGATATCAGAATTACAAAATTTTTTAAATTCAAAATGGCGTATCCAATATGGCGGGCAACTTTTTTACAGATTAATCGGACTGGCTTGGAAATTGTTACTCGGGAGTTTTTGAGGTCGCTGATTACGAATATGACATCATTTTTTTGAAATTCAAAATGGCGGATCCAAGATGGCGGACGATTTTTTTTTAAATCGTTTAGTTTTACCAGAAACTTGATACTCGGGGGTTTTCAGGGTCGATGAATACGAATCCGGTGTTATATTTCTAAAATTCAAAATGGCGGATCCAATATGGCGGACGTTATTTTTAAAATCGTTTAGTTTCACCAGAAACTTGTTACTCGGGGGTTTTCGGGGTCGCTGATTACAAATCCAGTGAGAGTAGAAAGAAACAAGTCCATCTACTGACAGTAATAAAAATAACCGATGGTATAGCTCGGTTGGTGGAATCTCGTTGCTTGCGATCACAGAGGTTAAGCCACTTTGAGTGCGGTTAGTATTTGGATGGGTAACCCTCTGTAAATCGCTACAGTTTCGGTGTTTTTCACTGATGAGATATATCAAACGGGAGGTTCGATGCCGAGGTTATGTTTGTGCATTTGTGATGGCTATCCAAATGTACATTCATGATTCGACGTCAATAAACCGGTTGTACGCGGGAAGTAGATTTTCTGCAGTTTTCCTCTCCCCTGGCCGAATGTCCAGGCAAATGCGAGTACTCCTAACCTAAGTCGGCTGCAGCCGCAAAAGTATGGACACGAAGTAAGAGTTTGTGAGTTAGAAGAGTTAAGTATAGTGATGTTGAGGAGATTGTAAAGGCCCGAAAGGGCATACAATGAAATCATACTTTACTTTTTACTGACAGAAATAAATAAATACACAATCGCAATTTTAAAATAAACTACAAATTCGTGATCAGAGACTATAAAAACCCTTGAGTGACAAGTTTCCCTCTAATCCAAACAATTTTTACATTTGTCGTCCACCGTATAGGATCCGCCATTTTGAATTTTTAAAAATTAACACTTAATTCGTAATCAGCGACTCAGAAAACCCCCGAGTAACAATTTTCAGGTGAAATTAAAATGTTTAAAAATAATCGTCCGCTATCTTGGATCCGCCATTTTCAATTTTAAAAAACTGATATTATATTCGTAATCAGCGACCCTAAAAACCCCCGAGTAACAAGTTTTATGCCAATCCGTTTAATTTTTACATTTGTCGTCCGCCATATTAGATCCGCCATTTTGAATTTTGAAAAATTAGCACCGGCTTCGTAATCAGCGACCCCGAAAACCCCCGAGTAACAATTTTTAGGCGATTTTAAAATATTTTAAAAATTCATGATTTTTAACAATAATTTATGAATTTTTTTAAACAATAGGAATTTTTTAACATGATCTAGGTTACTTATTTTTAAAGCCCTATTCTTCCTGAAGAGAACGCACTAAATTAGACTCAAAAATATTAAGTTTCTTCAAAGATATTGAGGTTTTTGTAGGTGGGACGTATATGTCCCATGGGCGTGAAAGGGTTAAATAATTGAATTGCTTAGAAGAATTTTATTTTTTACGAAAATAATTGAATTTTTTCGAAGAGTTTTACAAACATTTTTGACAATAATTGTATTTGTAGAAAAATGTTGTATTTCAGGAAAATAATTGTATTCTATGACCGCGATTTTATTATAATTTTTCAAATTTATAAAGTATTTTATCAAAATTTTTAAAAATAATTGAATTCTCAAGAAAGAAAATAATTGATTTCTAGCGAAGAATTTTATTCAAATTCCTTTAAATAATTGAATTCCCATAAAAAATGTATTATTTGTGAAAATAATTGAATTCTTAAGAAGAAATGTATTAAAAACAATTGAATTGTATAGGAAAATTTTATTAAAATTGCAATTTAATGAACTAAATCTTGTAAAGAATTTTGTCAACATTTTTTTAAATAATAGAATTATTAAAAGAATTTTATTTAAATTTTTTAAAATAATTGAATTTCTCAGACTATTTTTTTCAATTTTCTTTACACGGAGAGAAATTTATAGTAGTGGGTAACATAATTGAATGGTTGGGCACAATAAGGGGACGTACGCGCCGCTACACGCTATAACGCCAGTCAAACGGTAGAAATTCTGGAAAAATTGGAAATTGGAAATTTTTATTTTTTAAAAACAGTATCTTATAGGAAATTGAAAAGCGCATCTTTTTTTCCTTTGATATTTTTTCTAAAATGAATATTTTAGAAAATAATGACCAAAAACTAACAAATTTAAATTCTCAAAATTGATTAAATTTTTAAACATAACTCGTTGTATCTTCGGTAAATATTATTGAAATTACTTGTAATTTGGCATACAAACGCATTTGGGTCCACACAAGGCGACAACATAATTAAAAATTAAAAAAAATGAATTGTTTATTAATTTTTAATTGTTTATAGAGATCCGTCGATAATCACGTTTTCTTATCTTTGCCGTTAAAAAGTCTGTGGGGAAGTTAAGAGTTGAGCAAACTTTCAGTGAGACATTTGTTTATTACTATTTGAGGAAGTTTTCTGTAAAGTTACAGAAAGATTCCTTAATTATTTATTGAAATATTTTAATTTTAAGAGAAAGGGCGGCGCGCAGTGAACCTTCGTTACGTGCAGTCTCAAGTGATATTTGTTCACTGGCTCAATAAAACATGGTTTTTTTTCTCAGAAAATCTTACTAATAAATAATATAATTTTATAAATAAATTATGTTAAAATTATATGTCTAATTAATATTTAATTAATAATAAAAAATTTGTTAGTTGAAAATTTTTAGTTGAAAATGATTATATATTGAGAAATAATACAAACTGTATTTAACTACAGAATATAAATATATTGTTTTGCAATAAATTTATAATAACTTTTGTTAGTATATCGTTTATTTACAAACTATTTCATATTTTGATCATTGAAATTATTTACAAACTTTTGCACACTCTTGAATATGATTTAGCGATAAACAATTGAAAAATAAAAGGAAATAATTATTTATTTAAATTACAATTAATTTTAAATAAATTAAAGTTATATAATATTTGTATTCATTATTATTTATTTTATTAACCTAAATAAAATTAAATATTATAAAATATGTTAACAAGCGTATTCAGTAATGTATATTACAAATATTAATGTACGTTTTTCGTTTCTGCTAAAAAGGATAAGAATCACAAATAGTGAAATGTCAATTTAACTATTTTTACAAACTATTAAACAAATATTTTTTACGAAATTAAAATCTTTAAAAAACTAATTTCCTGAGCAATAAACCATGTTTTATTGATCCAGTGAACAGTTATCACTTGAGACTGCACGTAACGAAGGTTCACTGCGCGCCGCCCTTTCTCTTAAAATTAAAATATTTCAATAAATAATTAAGGAATCTTTCTGTAACTTTACAGAAAACTTCCTCAAATAGTAATAAACAAATGTCTCACTGGAAGTTTGCTCAACTCTTAACTTCCCCACAGACTTTTTGACGGCAAAGATAAGAAAACGTGATTATCGATGGATCTCTATAAACAATTAAAAATTAATAAACAATTCATTTTTCTTTAATTTTTAATTATGTTGTCGCCTTGTGTGGACCCAAATGCGTTTGTATGCTAAATTACAAGTAATTTCAATAATATTTACCGAAGATACAACGAGTTATGTTTAAAAATTTAATCAATTTTGAGAATTTAAATTTGTTAGTTTTTGGTCATTATTTTCTAAAATATTCATTTTAGAAAAAAATCTCAAAGGAAAAAAAGATGCGCTTTTCAATTTCCTATAAGATACTGTTTTTAAAAAATAAAAATTTCCAATTTCCAATTTTTCCAGAATTTCTACCGTTTGACTGGCGTTATAGCGTGTTGCGGCGCGTACGTCCCCTTATTGTGCCCAACCACAATTATTGTGGTTAGGGTGACCATCTTTAATGCTACAAATTATCTAGATAGTCACCGTTACCATCAATATCATCAGGAGTAACATCTTGGTAGTACGGGGTAGCATAACTATATTTTTTTAGCATCTGTGATGGTTGGCAGTAGCATAATGATAGTATCGTGTAACATCATCTTTTTAACATCAAAATCTGACTATCCATATCTCTCAGTGTATATATTTCAATTCTTTCGAGAAACTTCATTACAAAAAATTTAAAATAATTGAATTGATGCGAAGAAATTTATAAAAGAAATTGGTAAGTAATTGAATTCCTGTTAAATTTTTATTAAAATCTTGTTTTAATAATAAAATTCTTTTGGAAAATTTTATTAAAATAGTAGATATCAAAAATAATTGAAATGAGGAAAACTTTTGAAAATAATTGAAAATTTGCCAAGAATTTTATTAAATTTATTGAAAATAATTGAATTTTGGAGAAAAATTTTATTATTTATAAAGATAATTCATGTGAAAATGTTTATTTTTGGAAAAAATTGTATTAAAATTTCTTAAATAATTCGAAGAAATTATTATATAATGCTTCGAAGAAATTTTATTTTTTACGAAAATAATTGAATTGTTCCGAAAACTTTTATAAACATTTTTGACAATAATTGTATTCCTAGGATGAATGTTATATTTTATGAAAATAATTGTAGTCTATGATTTCTAGCGAAGAATTTTATTAACATTTTTTTAAATAATTGAATTTCCATAAAAAATGTATTATTTGTGAAATTAATTGAATTCTTAAGAAAAAATGTATTCAAAACAATTGAATTGTATAGGGAAATTTCATTAAAATTGCAATTTAATGAACTAAATCTTGTAAAGAATTTCGTCAACATTTTTTTAAATAATAGAATTATTAAAAGAAGTTTATTTAAATTTTTTGAAATAATTGAATTTCTCAGACTATTTTTTTCAATTTTCTTTATTAAAAAATTAAAAATTGAGTTCCTGTTAAATTTTTATTAAAATTTTGTTTAAATAATAGAATTCTTTTGGAAAATTTTATTAAATTAGTAGAAGTTCATCACTTTTGAAAATAATTGAATTTCTTTAATCAGTTGTTCTTAAAATTTCTATTTAAATTCAAACAAAAAAGACACAAAAATTCAGAATTTTCTTATAGTTTTTTTCAGTGTAACTTATAACTCATTTTTCCATTAGACTGACCATTTTTTAAAGATAGAGAGGAAAAAAATTTTTTGGAAAAATTTTTTTTAGAAAGTCTAGTCATAATTTTCAAAGCAAATGTCGCAAGTCACATTCAACATGTGATGACTAAAATAATCATTATGATGCGAAAGACAGGTGCCAGCTCTGCACTCGCAGCTATGTCGCGCTTCTTTCTCAGAATTGTATAATAATCATAATAATTACAATAATCAAAATAATATACTAATAATCATAATAATAACAATATCACTACGAAAAATTAATAGATAACAAAAATAATAATAATGCAAAAAAATTAAATAAGAGGAAGCAGAGTATTCACAATTATAAATTCGATAAATACCCATTAAAGAAGAATAAAATAATAAATGAAAAGTACAAAACACAAACGAGTTTTTTCAAGAATAAAAATAAAAGAAAAAAGAGATAATAAAACATAATTTCCACACACTATTTGCAAATGATAAACCTGAAAGGACAATATAATCGCGAGTAATAACGGAAAATTATGAAAGAATGCTTTAACATTTATTGGATAATATATAAATTGCGTGTAAATTTATTGGAATAAAAAGCACAATATTCCCATTTGAAAATTTCATTCTACTTAGTCACACATGACAGTATATGGAGTGCAATGCAAATATAAATCTTGATAGGATTGGTAGTAGTAGGTCAGAAACGAAAGCCATAAATCCATAGGCAATGTTGTCAGTTAAGGGCTGTCAGGAGACAAGTGACTTTTTGCTAACGAAGGTGGTCCAACGAAGATGACAGCTGTCCGATATAGTATACACGCATAGTCGCCTATATAGATAAAAATATACAACGAACAACGCAGACTTATAATAACGTGAGAGAGTAAAGGGGAATCAATTTTGGAATCGAGCAATTTGCCAATTTCATGCGCGCTTCGCGAATAATAATTGAAAATAGAACACGCGACGAGGCGCCTATTATTCATCACTTGACAATGGAATCAGATGTTTTGTTAGACATAATAGGAGCGCGTGGCCTACACGTTAATGAAAGGGTTGCCCCTTTTGAATACATTCGACGCATACATATCTAAGGTTAAGTGGTTCTCAACTTTAAAGTTACTAAGCGCGAAACTTCAATTGTTTAAGAGAACAAGCTCTGTAAAATCGGTATTTAATTTGTGGTAAATGAATTGCTATTAAATATTTTAAGAAAAATACTGCTCTGTACTTATTTTTTATTATTACTTAGCCACAGTTTTTCTAAGGACATCAAATTGAGACAAAAAACATATCAAAACGTTGCTTTGCAACACGTTTTTTGTCTCAATTTGATATTCTTAGAAAAACTGTGAGTACAAACGTTTATTACAGAATAGAAACCCTTATAACTGAATAAAAACCACTCTCTAAATCTGAATATGTGAAAATTCGCATATTTATACGTTATAAGTCGTCTTCTCGATCAATAAGTGCATATACACTTATAATAAGTGAAAAATTCACTTATTTATAAGTGTATATGCACTTATTGATCGAGAAGACGACTTATAACGTACAATAAGTGAAATTTCACATATTCAGATTTAGAGAGCATAACAATAATTGGATAAAAACATAATACTCTCTAAATTTGAATTACACTGCAAAAATATATGTCTTTTCTGGTATCTTAACACTGAGAAAACATTATACTTAAATGAAATACAAAAATAATGTTAGACGATTTTGTTTAAGGGCATCCGGGAAAAATTGACCCCAAAAAGTGTTTTCCCGCGTGTCGTCTCACTCCTAAATAATTAGAGATATTTAGTTCCGATTTATCATGATAATTAGGGGAACTCATGATGATAAAGAATATCCTCGAAATTTGCAAGTAATTTTTGAAATAAATATTGAAAATTTATGTTTGATTTCAATATAATTATAATCTCTTAAACTGAACCAGAAAATATGTTTGAATTAAACTTAAATATGTTTGACTGTATAGCAAAGATATTTTAAGTTTGATTTAAACAAAATTTGTTTGAATCAAATAATTTCTTTTCTCAGTGAAGATAGAAAAATCGTAGGGGAAATTTTTAGAATTTATACACGGAGAGAGATTTTGTATTAATATTTGTTAAAATTGGCAATAGAATTTAATATATTCTTTTTCAATTTAGGGAAATCGTGTTTTATATTAAAAATTAATATTGTGCATATTAGTAGGCAGCCCTTAATATATTTTACAAAAATTAATAAAATTGTAATACAATTTAATAAAAGAATTATAATTTTTAAAAATGACTATATTAAAATCGCAGTCCGTGAAAGTATCGAAAGAAAAAGAAAAATTAAAATAATTCTTTTAAATTTTAGAATAAAATACATATTTCAATCTTTAATATAGTCAATACTAAACATTATGAGTGAGTAGAAAAGGACAGAAAATAAAAAGACGTAAGAAGGAGGAGGATAGAATTATCGTTTCGAAAGTATTTCGCTCACACACAAATGAGCTAACGCAAGCATCATACTATACCAAACACAAACTATATACAATTTCGGAGATCTATGTTAAAACCTATAAACGCATACATATATAAACTTAACTTAAATACAAATAAACGCAATAACGCACGCACGCTGTACATTGGGAGATACAGTTCTCAACTTCCTTATATATACTAAACTCGAGAAATTTTCTGAACTTGTGAGAAAGTGATATTTTCTCCATAGTTTATTTAAAAAAGTTCTTAATTTATTTAACATTATAAATACATACTTTTGTATGCTGGGTCAAAATTTTATTCATAAATGTTTATCATAATACTGTTTTTAAAATTGTTTGTTTCTGGAAAATGATTTCTATTGAAATTATATCCAATTTTTCGTTATATAAAAATACCTATCATTTAATTTATTGGCATAAGAAAATGCATCATTTCTTAAATCAGTTTTTTTAAATACCTTCCAATGTCGTAATTCATCTTCGTACACAGAAAAAAATTAATATCTATACTTGAAATAATATTAATCTGAAATCCAATGAAGTGTAAGTACAATGTCTAAAATAGACATTATAGTCACCATTACTGTGATAAGTTGTGTTTGATTCTGTCAAACTTTATACCAGAAAACGCCATAAATTCACATCTCTGATTTAGAGATTTGTTAATTTCACAACTTTTCTGATGTGAATTATATTGCGTTTTAAGTTCACCAGTGCCAAAGAATATTTAAACCATTTTAATTAATTAAGTATTAATTTTATATTTTAAATGCAGTTTCATTCCCAGTTTCCACTTTCCATATTTGACGAATGTTTTTCGCGTTATCACGTGGAACATATTTCGACGGTTTAGAGTGCAAACCAGCTAACTCCACTTTTTACCAAATTTGAGATTCTTTTTGTATTTGATATCCCGTGTAGAAATTTACCGTGGGAGTGTATGAGAAACTGTCCAGTTGCGCTAGATTCAATCTAGCAACTAGATGGGAAAAATGGACAGGCTTGAACGAGGGATGTAACGCTAGCAACGTCAAGATTTTGTACAGTTATTTTGTCTAGTCCTTGTCTAGTAAAATAAATCATTCCTACCCAGTTCCTGGATATTAAAATAAGCAGTTTCTACATACTGGGAATAATTTTAGGTTTATAAATAATAGAACAATATTTTTCAACTTTACTCTTTTGTTTGTTTAACTTTTAAACAAACAAAACAGTAATACAAAAGTATTTGTTATTATCACAATTCCTCTTACAATTATTTTTGAAATTAATTGTAACATATTTTGCTACATTGGATTTTTTCTTCAAAACACAAACACATTCACTATAAAGATTCGTACTTGTATACCGATAATAAAATTAATTGTATATTATATTGTTGCAATCACAAAAAATTTACTCAAAATTACCAAAGTTTTATTACTTATTATGAACATTATAATATGAAAAACAATCTAGACTATTAATGATGACATCACATGTCCTTTTTCTAATAAATCTTTTTTTCGCTGTAATATATTTAAACTTGTACACTGTCCCTGTTCAAAAATGGAAAACTGAAAACTTTTCACTAGATTTATAAATTTGATTTTATCTTCACAACAAGATAAGTTACAATTGTAGACTCTTGGTTTCTTTTCATCAAGCACTACGTCAAGAACTGATTTCGTCTGCTAGCTTAGTAGACTCTCAGAGCCACCTTCTCCACGAACTTGTACTAAATTCTTAAGTCAGCGTCCTAGACAGTGCCCAGCTAATTCTTGGACAACCTGCTATACGAACTTGTACTGAATTTTCAATTCAGTATCCTAGACAAATTTTAGCCAGATTCTAGACTGTCTTCATAGCGAAGAAAATAAAGGGGAAAACTGTACATTAACATTTCGGGGCCAGGACAGTTTATTCAGAATAATTTTCCACGACAAATGCTATCTAGCTGTAGTCTATTTCTAGGAAGGCCACGACAAATTTCTACACGGGATAGATAAAGAGGTGATACATAAGCCAAGTAAAACAGTTTGACGAAATTATGTCTCTAAATTGCTAAAAAAGTGTTGTGAGTAAAACAGCTAACTCCACACCTGTCAAATTGCACTGCTATAACTCTACATAATATATTGTATTGTATTGAAATGTGTCTATATTTTGAGTGTAAGAGATATCAATTTAAATATATTTTAAAAGGAAGTACTTATTATTATTAAGTAGCATTGTGTTATTCTATTAATAAAACAAATATACTGAAAGTTTTGTTCTATAAGAATATAACCTAAAAATTCTTTTGAAAAGTTTTTTGATTCTCCTGAAAAATTTCATAATTGTGAGTTAGCAGGTTTGCACTCTAAACCGTCGATTTTTATTTATTAGTATTTTCAGGTTAAACTTTCTTTTTACACTTGAAAACCTAACCTATATTGAAAGCTGTACTAAAACATGTTTTTTTATTAAGAAATAGAAAAAGAATGTTTATATTGTGTGTTGTTGAGATAATTTGATTCAAATAAAGAAATGAAATAATAAAAAATTCATATTATGTTCAAAAAATGTCCAATTTTTTATGATTGTCAATGGATTTGTTTATAAGTTCATACTAAAAGAAAAATATACATTCTTTGAATAATTCTCACTCTAAATTATGATAAATTAATTTTGTATTACATCGAGTTATTACAAAAAATACGAATTATATAAATATGCAACTAAAATCTTTAATAGTTTATTCTAATAATATATTAGATTTCAATTTATTGAAATAAGTTGATATTTTAGAACTATATGTTCTGTCATAAAATTTGAGATTTATAATATCATTTTAAGGCATAAAAATACGAATTCTTCACACTGCTAATGTGCGGATTAGATATAACTCTAAATTTCAGTTTTACAGATCTGTTCAAATCACACATCTGATTCCAGTGATAGTTTATGCCTATATCTCATATATTAAATCTCTACTTTAGAGATTAATTTTTTTCCGTGTAAATTTTGAAAGCTCTCAAATGCTCATTTAAAAGACAATGGACTACACGGAGAGAACTTTGAACCATAAAAGACAGTGTCTAATTCAGAAGGTTAAAAGAGGGGGAAGATCACGGTAAATCTTAGTGATCTCACCGAGTTTTTCCATTGACGAATCGCAAGTGGCGGTGTCAGTCACCGTCAGAGAGCGCTACATCTTGTCGAAAACTAGGTTGAGTTTCCAATCATCGTCTAAAACTCTGATCACACCGTGATTTTAGGTTACAAAACAAACAAACAAGGTTCAAACTTCTCTCCGTGTATGCCTTTTACTACAATTAGGAAATCTTCATTGTCGATTAAAATTATTGAATGAACAAAATAAAATTGTTCACCCAATTCCGACACATTTTGACACATCAAATTAAAATGTTTTGGGGTAAACACAACGTGCACATGTTGCCACGAGATTTGACTAGGATAATTTCGGTACTGCTCGACTGAAATATTCGGCTAATCTCGGACAGCTTCGTAACCGCTCTACGTCAGCCTGACGTCAGCCCATAGCCTTCTATGACCTGCTACTAGGCTGGTCATAATTTTTATTATAGTCCATAATACTATTCATTACTAAATTAACAATTTATGTAATTCTTCGATAGTATTTAGTATAACCATCTGGTAATACTTTTTACTATTGCATACTTGCTTACTTATAATATTAAAATTTCTTATTGCCCACATAGCACAATATCTTGCTGTAAGTTTGTGGTGTGGATTACACGTATAGTTTGTAAGGATAGGGTTGTGGACTTGTGGTAAACTTAAGGTAAACTTTAAATTTCCGCCATTACGGTAAGCTTACAAGTAAAGGTTATTGTAAGCTTACATGTAAAAGTTACTGTAAGCTTACAAGTAAAGGTCATTGTAAGCTTACAAGCAAAGTTTACTGTAAGCTTACAAGTAAAGGTTATTGTAATTGGAAATACAAATTTTTTTTTTCGGGAATATAAAGATGTAGGTTCAATGTATCTTACATATAAATTTCATTAAAATCCTTGCTCTAGAAAGCATAAAAAACACTAATTGTTTATAAAATTGTTATTAAAAATTAAAAATTTTTCAAAATTTTTTTTCACTATTAAGTTTATTCAAAAGAGTGAATTTCAATGACTACCAAAAAAATTGCCATTAATTTCTAGCAAAACAGTAATGAGTTATTAATTTTTTTCTAAAATAATGCAAATATCTCGGAAATATTCACTATTCACGGTTGACGCGTTTTGACTCCTATATTAATAAAATTTTCCAAAAGAATTCAATTATTTAAACAAAATTTTAATAAAAATTTAACATGAATTCAATTACTTACCAATTTCTTTTATAAATTTTCTTCGCATCAATTCAATAATTTTAAATTTTTTAATGAAGTTTCTCGAAAGAATTCAAATATATAAAGAAGATTAAATAAATAGTCTGAGAAATTGAATTATTTCGAAAAATTTAAATAAAATTCTTTTAGGGGAGAGTGGGGAAAACCGGACCGGTGGGTAAACTGGACCCCTCTCAATATTTCCGAAATGGCGAAATTGGAAAAAGTGTTGTTTACAAATTTAAAACAACCATGTTTAATATACCTTATTTTTTCAATCTGACAGTTTTAGCTTGCGTTAGTGCGACGAAGGGAGAAAAAGTTTTTTTTTAGTTTTTTTCTACACTTTTACAAATTTTTTCTTAAGGAAATTCTGAGAAAATCGTGTAATGTTTCCAAATATTAGGTCTTAGGTTTTGAAGGTACACACCTCAGGAATATTTACCACCAAAAACCTCACGGAGAGAAGGTTGAACGTAAAATCACGGTGTGATCAGAGTCTCAGGCGATGAATGGAAACTCATCATAATTTTCTACAAGATGTAGCGCTCTCTGACGGTTACTGTCACTGCCACTTGCGATTCGTGAATGAAAAAACTCGGTGAAATCACTCAGATTTACCGTGATCTTTCCCCCTCTTTTAACCTTCTGAATTAGACACTGTCTTTTACGGTTCAAATTTCTCTCCGTGTTTGATGAATTTGCAAAGCGTTTCTTTTTGACAAACATTTATTCTCAAAATGGGCCTGTGGGGCAAACCGGACCGTTTTCGGTGGGGCAAACCGGCCATAGGATATTTCCATTGAATTAAAGTTTCATAAAAATTATTTTTAAATAAAATGTTTCTTTCATTAAAATATTTACTTACAATGAAAAAAAATTTTCTTCTAATGAGAATTGGACCCTTTAATATTGTTTCTCTGATAATGAAAAAACATTTTTATTTTTTTATTAAAAAAAATTAATTAAATCTTAAGAATTCAATTATTTTCACAAATAATACATTTTTTATGGGAATTCAATTATTTAAAGGAATTTGAATAAAATTCTTCGCTAGAAATCAATTATTTTCTTTCTTGAGAATTCAATTATTTTTAAAAATTTTGATAAAATACTTTATAAATTTAAAAAATTATAATAAAATCGGTCATAGAATACAATTATTTTCCTGAAATACAACATTTTTCTACAAATACAATTATTGTCAAAAATGTTTGTAAAACTCTTCGAAACAATTCAATTATTTTCGTAAAAAATAAAATTCTTCTAAGCAATTCAATGATTTAAGAAATTTTAATAAAAATTCTTCCCAAGAATTAAATTTTATTCAAAAATAAATATTTTCACAAAAATTTAATTATTTAAAAAAAATTTGTCAAAAATGTTTGTAAAACTCTTCAAAACAATTCAATTATTTTCGTAAAAAATAAAATTCTTCTAAGCAATTGGATTATTTAAGAAATTTTAATAAAAATTCTTCCCAAGAATTCAATTTTTTTCAAAAATAAACATTTTCACAAGAATTCAATTATTAAAAAAAAAATTTTTTTAATTCTTTGTCAGATTTCAATTACATATTTTTAATTGTTAAATAAAATTAAATTTTTTTTTAAAGTTTTTAAAAATTCTGAAAAATTCAATTATTTAAAAAAATTTGAATAAAATTATTCTTCACAAGAAATTAATTATTTTCATAAATAATCATATTTTTTTCCGGAATTCAATTATTTTCACAAATAAAATTTTTCACGGGAATTCAATTCTTTAAAAAAAATTTTAATAAAATTCGTTTTAAGAATTGAATTATTTTCATAAATAACAAAAGTTATCGCAGAATTTTAATTATTTTTTATACAATTTTAAATAAAACGATAGAAAATTGCATTTATTTTTACAATCTTTTTTTAAATTTGTCGAAAGAATTCAATTGTTATTAAAAATTTTGATAAAATTTTTCATAACAATTCAATTTTAAAAAACATGCAATTACTGAATAAATAAATTATTTATTTTTGTATTTAAATAATTTAATTCTCGTGAAATTTTCTAATAAAAATAGATTAAAAATGAATTTCACTTAAAATTTTAAATTAATTGAATACAATATTAAAAACATTATAGCGTGAATTTTTAAAAATAATTGAATTTTCTAAGAGGGTTCAAATTAAAATCTTTGAAAATTTAAATTTTTAGTTAGGTACGATATTCTTATGAAATAAAATAATGATTTTATTACTTTGTCATCATAAATTTATTATAAAACTTGAGGAAATCGATCGATCGATTTCTTCATGTTTTATTATAATATTATTCTGCCGTCCTTTTTAAAAAAGACACTATCTACATTTTAGCTCAATCGGAGATATTGAAGGAAACGCGTTTGCATCTGGATCTCTTAATAAAATTAAAAATTTTCTAAACAAACTTATGTTCTTGACTAATTCGGACACGCTCTTTTCATTGGTGCAAAAAAATTATTAATTTTAATTATTTATTAATAAAACTGTAGATAGTGCACATTTTTTATCCAAAAATTATGGAGAATACATGAAAAGTGCACTATGTGGTAGATAGTACGTTTAAAATTGCTTTGTCGGTCCACTTTCCTGTTTAAAGCGTCACCATCTACATTATTTTCTAACACAATCCTTTATTTCTGTTATATTTTTATTATTATTTTATATTTTATTTTATTTATAATTACATTTTTTAATTTTGAAAATACCGAACGAAAAATGACGAACAATAGAGGGGCTGATAGTAAAAATGGTTTTTAATAATAATAATGGAAGCAAAAGTAGAATAAGTGACTTGAGAGCAAAAACGGGTTAAAATGATTATGTAATTTCTTGATAAATTAATTATATTAATGCTTAAGAAACATTGTCAATAATAAAAAAACTTATTTTATTTGAATTAATATTTTGTAATTATTATAATTAATTTATCAAGAAATTACACAATCATTTTAATCTGTTTTTGCTTCTAAGTCACTTATTCTACTTTTGCTCCCGTTATTATTTTAAACCATTTTTACTATCAGCCCCTCAATACATAAATTTTATTTACCATTATAAGTTATAACTTTATTTTATTTGATTATTATGTTCTGCATGAAATTTTTATTAAATTAAATGTTAACTTTACAAGAAGAATAATTAAAATTGCTTTTAATTTGCATTAAATATATGTGTTAATACAAAATAAAAGCTTTATTTGCAAATTATTGTATTATTTTTATTTTATTTGCATAATTAACCCTCCTGCGCATACGTTTCTACCCACAAAGTCGCTTGCAAATGCATACATTTTTCAGAAGGTAGGATTTGCACGGCGATCGGTATCTAGGGGTTTTCGGGGTCGCTGATTACGAATCCGGGGTCAGAATTCCAAAATTCAAAATGGCGGACCCAATATGGCGGAAAATTTTGACAATTTTGAAAAAAAAATATTCCAATCGTTCCGTCTATCGCTATCTAGGGGTTTTTGAGGTCGCTGATTACGAATCCGAGGTCAGAATTCCAAAATTCAAAATGGCGGACCCAATATGGCGGAAAATTTTGACAATTTTGAAAAAAAAATATTCCAATCGTTCCGTCTATCGCTATCTAGGGGTTTTTGAGGTCGCTGATTACGAATCCGAGGTCAGAATTCCAAAATTGAAAATGGCGAATCCAATATGGCGGACGACAATTTTAAAAAAGTTTTCTAATCATCCCGCTATCTCTATCTAGGGGTTTTCGAGGTCGATGATTACGAATATAAAGTCAAAATTTCTTAATTAAAAATGTCAGATCCAATATTAGCCATTTTATTTAAAGTCCATTGTTAAAAAAAGTAATAAATAATGGGTCAGAATTCGTGAAATTTTCACAGAAAATAAAAAATATTTTTTTTAAATCGAAATGTTGAAAAAACATTTCGATTTGGCCTTAAGAATGTGTCCACCAAAAAACAGAAAAAAAATTATTTTTTATAAAAGTTATTGCAAAATTAATTTTTTTGCAACTTTTTAAACAAAATTTTATTTCTCCTTAATGAATGAACCGATTTAAATGAACCAAGCGGGAATATCAAGGGGAATAAATATACTTTTGTTTAGAATTAGAAAATTTTAAAAAGTTTATTTTTTAATAATTATTTAAAAATTTTTTTATAAACAATTAATTTTTTTTAATGTTCTACGCCTTTTAAAAAATTGTAAAAAATATTACCGTACACTTAAAACTATAAGAAATCAAAATTCATTGAGAAAAGTTTGGAGCGACAATTATTTTAAAAGTTATAAACAAATTATATTGGCGCGGTGTTGTGCATCAACGCAGAACTTAGTTTTTGATCATTTTTATCAATTTTTATGGTTATATAATTGAATAAAAATGTTAATTTGACAGTGTTTTGTTCATTTCGTAGTTAAAAATAATGTTTTAATTCTGAAAATCATCAAAATCGCATCTCCGTTTAATATAATTAGTTTATAACAATTAAAATAATTGTCGCTCCAAAATTTTCTAAACGGATTTTGATTTCTTATAGTTTTAAGTGTACGTTAATATTTTTTTCAAATTTTTAAAAGGCGTAGAACATTAAAAAAAATTAATTGTTTATAAAAATTTTTTCAAATAATTATTAAAAAATAAACTTTTAAAAATTTTCTAATTCTAAACGAAAGTATATTTTATCCCCTTGATATTCCTGCTTGGTTCATTTAAATCGGTTCATTCATTTAGGAGAAATAAAATTTTGTTTAAAAAGTTGCAAAAAAATTAATTTTGCAATAACTTTTATAAAAAATAATTTTTTTTCTGTTTTTTAGTGGACACATTCTTAAGGCCAAATAGAAATGTTTTTTCAACATTTCGATTTAAAAAAAATACTTTTTATTTTCTGTGAAAATTTCACGAATTCTGACCCTAATAGTATTTTTATTTGAACACTTACTGACTCGGAATGATTAGTAAATTTAATGTTTTATTAAATAAATAATACTAATAATGTGATTAATTAGAATAGTCGCATAAAAAATAATAATATATATTTTCCTTAAAGTTTTGAACGTTTAAGACGATCCAAGTACTTTCTTTTTGACAATGTTTTGAAATTAGGTACTGCAATGAAATTAATTGCGAACATATATTTATAGTTAAAAATAATTTTTCTAATTAAAAAAAACATTTTGTTAATCAAATTAAAGTTAATAAAATTAATCAAAATATATCGTTGTTCATCTGTAGGTTCAAAATTTTAGAAATATAATAAGTACACTATATTGAAAATAAATTATATCATTCAAATAACCCATTACTTATCTATTATTTATCAAAAAAATATTTACTTGAGTCAAATTATTTTTAATTAATTTAATTAGGTGGTATTTGCTTTAATTACTGAAATTAATAATGTAAAATACAACTTAATTGACTTAAATTAAAATTATTCCATTCAAGTAAACATTTATTTAATAATCGATAAATAGTTATTTGAATCAAATAATTTTTTATACATCTATGATAATAATAATAATAATATTATAATTGTGTATTTGATTAATCAAATGTTCTAAATAAGATATATTTTAGAAAAGTAAAATTTTTCAAGAATTCGTAAGAATATGTTTGAATACGATTTTAAATTACCGCGCCATTATTTAGTTTCAATGTTGCCGCTAGGTGGATGTCTTTCTCACAAGAGACATCGTAACTGGAATAAATATAAGGAAGCGAGCTTTAGTTGCATGACTTTTTACATAATATATCTACTTTTCGTTAAGATATATATTTGTAAGTTTCTAGTTTTTGCTTTATTTCAAGGATTTTCTCAGGTTGGTACTTTTTGCATTCTATTTTCTAGATATTTTTTCAGGTTTTTTTTTTATTGAGTTTTTTTTTAAAGTAATTCTAGTTTAGATTTTTTTTCACACTCTCTTTAAGATTCGGTTTATATACATAGATTTTACTTTTTTTATTTGGCAGAGCAATATAAATTATTGCAATGTCAGTCAATAGTACTGACAGTGATGATTTTTCCGATGATTCGGGAAATTTATCTTCCAATGAATCTGAGGAATCCTTTGATCAGGCAGAAAATGATTTTGATTCTGAGTCAGAAAATGACGAAAAAGAGTATTTATTGAAGGACTGGAAGCAAATTCCATTGAATAAGAATATGGCTGATTCACGATTTCCTTTCACGGGTACTCCAGGAATCACGATTCCTGTAGAAGACTGTTGGAAGGAATTAGATTTTCTGAAGCTTTTTCTTGACGCCAATGTCATAAATCATATCGTTACAGAGACAAACAGATACGCGGATCAATTTTTCAAAAATAAGTCAAAAAAAAAAGTTTGGATACCAGTAACCACTGATGAATTTTGGATATTCTTGGGAATCCTGATTTACCAAGGTGTTATTATTAAACCCAAGCAACGGTGGTACTGGTCCAAAAATAAAGTAATTGAAACACCTTTTGTAAAAAATTTGATGACTGTGAATCGATTTGAGGAAATTTTAAAATTTTTACATTTTTCGAACAATGAAACCTACGATCCACAGGCTCATCCTAACCCCAAGTTGAAAAAAATTTGGGAAGTCTATGAAATGATAAACGATAATTTTGAAAAGGTTTACATCCCGGAACGTGACATCAGTATTGATGAAAGCCTAATGGCGTTTAAGGGCAACATAAGTTGGAAACAATTTATTCCCACAAAGCGGGCTAGATTTGGCTTAAAGTTTTTTATGATGTGCGAGAGTCAATCAAGTTACATCTTAAAAACGATACTTTATACTGGAAAATCCACTGAAAAAAAATCTAACGACAAATGCTCTGTAACAACATCCATTGTCATGAAGCTTTGTGAAAAATTGCTTCACAAAGGATATTGTTTGACAATGGACAACTTCTACAACTCACCCGAGTTGTATGAGTTGTTATTAGAAAACAAAACAGATGCCTATGGAACTCTAAGGAGTAATAGGAAAGGTTTGCCCGATGGTCTTCGTAAAACGAAGCTTAAAAAAAACGAAGCAGTTTGCTGGGAAAAAGAGGGAATGATAGTCATGAAGTGGTGTGACAAAAAAGAAATTTCCCTCATTAGCACATGTCATGATGCGACATTTCAAGAAACGCAATCGAAATTTGGCTCCAAGAAAATGAAACCAACCATTGTTTGTGACTATAATCAAACAATGGGAGGTGTAGACAAGGCTGATCAACAAATGGCTACCTACTCAATTATGCGATCCCAGCAGAAAAAATATTACAAAAAACTGTTTCGGCACTTAGTAGATCAATGCTTATTGAATGCGTATGTACTACACAAGAAGTACAAAAATGAATCTCAGGAACACGTGAGTTTCATGATTCAGATTGTACTTCAAATTGTACAAACGCATTCAGCTGATTTACTAAGTAAACTAAAAGTGGGACGCTGCAGAATTGAGAGAAGCTTACTTGGAGACAGTACTCCTGCTCGATTAACAGAAAGACATTTTATAAAAACCATTCCGCCTACTGCAGGGAAAGAAAATCCTACTAGAAAATGCGTCATTTGCTGTCACAAGAAAAAAAATGGAAAGAAAATGCGAAAAGAAACGCGCTATTTTTGTAAACAATGCGATGTTGGATTATGTGTAGATCCTTGCTTTGAAATCTACCACACGAAAGAAGATTTTTAGTATTTTTAAAAGACTAAAAAGTATGACAACTCGCATCGTAAAATTTAAAATATTCCAATTATAAATACCAAAAAAATTAAAATATAAAAAAAAAAAAAAAAATATAAAAAAAAAAAAAACAAAAAAAATATCAAAATAAAAAAAGTAAAAAAAAAAAATAAAGGGATGTAAATCGAACTTTGGAGCCTCCACGTGGCACATCCTGGGTGTACCAGACTTTTTTGTAAGGTATAGCAAATCCTAGTCGTTTTTAAGAAATAAATTTTTTGGTAAAATTTTCATAAAAAATAATGTTTCTACACTGAGAAAACAATATATTTGAATCAAACATAATTATCTTGGTTATACAGTCAACCAAAAATAAGTTTTGCAATTACAAAATTTTATTAAAATTGTTTTTAACTTATAGGATTGTCCATTTATAATTTTTTAATTTAGACTCCATATTTGTAATTAGCGACCTTAAAAACCCCTAGATAGAGACAGACGGGATGATTAAAACATTTTATTAAAATCGTTGTCCGCCATATTGGGTCCGCCATTTTGCATTTTGTAATTCTGACCTCGGATTCGTAATCAGCGACCCCGAAAACCTCTGGATAGCGATAGAGGGTCGGATTAATTTTTTTTAATTATCATCCGCCATATTGGATTCGCCATTTTTAATTTTGGAATTCTGACCTCGGATTCGTAATCAGCGACCTCAAAAACCCCTAGATAGAGATAGACGGGACGATTAGAAAACTTTTTCAAAATTGTCGTCCGCCATTTTGGATTCGCCATTTTCATTTTTGGAATTCTGACCTCGGATTCGTAATCAGCGACCTCAAAAACCCCTAGATAGAGATAGACGGGACGATTAGAAAACTTTTTCAAAATTGTCATCCGCCATTTTGTATTCGCCATTTTCATTTTTGGAATTCTGACCTCGGATTCGTAATCAGCGACCTCAAAAACCCCTAGATAGAGATAGACGGGACGATTAAAAAACTTTTTCAAAATTGTCGTCCGCCATTTTGGATTCGCCATTTTCAATTTTGGAATTCTGACCTCGGATTCGTAATCAGCGACCTCAAAAACCCCTAGATAGAGATAGACGGGACGATTAGAAAACTTTTTCAAAATTTTCATCCGCCATATTGGATACGCCATTTTGAATTTTGTCATTTTGACTCCATGTTTGTAAACAGCGACCTCTAAAACCCTTTGGTAATAAGTTTTGGTAAAATTCTATAAATTTTTTTAAAAGTCCACTTTTAAAAAATATAATTGTCCGACATATTGGATTCGCCATTTTGAATTTTTGAATTTTGAGGTTAAATTCGTAATCAGCGCACCCAAAAACCCTTTGATGGACAATTTTTGGAAAATCCGATAAACAAACATTAATTTATAAAACAGAAATTTTTCAATTTGTTTAAACATTTTATATGCAATATTTATTGTTAAATAAATAATATATAGTGTGCTAAATAATTCAAATAGCTTCGTTTGTTCATTGAAAGAAATTTGCAACTTGTCCGATGTCTTAATATTTATTTAAACAAAAGTTATTAACAAAAATGTTTGGACGAGTATACTCGTCCTCATGCATACGGTAACGGTTTAGTTTGGACGAGTATACTCGGCTTTATGCGCAGGAGGGTTAAACTTGTAGATAGTGCTCTCTCTCGCGGAAAGTTAACCAAAGTTCGAGAAAAATATGTACGAAAAACGTCACTATGTACATAGTTCTCTACTTTTGTGACTTTTGAGACCAGTTTACTGACTAACCTATGTACATAGTGCTCGTGAATCAGGATTTCAGGGGTCAAGTGGGTTGAAAATCCTGAAAATTTTGTAGATAGGTCGTCTCCTTCTGCAGATAGTGACACTTTAAAAAATATTTCTCAAAAATCTCTGTAGATAGTTTAATTGACCGCTAATTATCTTCTGATCTAATTAAAATTTTCAATTACGAATACGACTATTAGATTCGTCTTTTCAATACGAATCCAACGGTATAA
Organism: Leptopilina syphax; assembly: GCA_032872505.1. NCBI lineage: Eukaryota > Metazoa > Arthropoda > Insecta > Hymenoptera > Figitidae > Leptopilina > Leptopilina syphax. The sequence continues at coordinate 20,114,981 of CM065475.1, forward strand.
AAAACTCATTTTTCATAAAATATGTAGATAGTGCCTTTTTTAAACTGGACGGCAGTATTCTCATAAGTTATTGAATTTGAAAATCATAATTTTTATAGAAAAATAATGATGATTAAATATTTATTTAAAAAATAAGTTATTAATGTTCTTCAGGGTCAGGGAAAAAGTGAAAATTTTGTCTGGTAATCAGGGAAAAGTCAGGAAAAAGAAAATTAAAATTTTGTGGCAGCCCTGTGTAATATTATTTCATATTACGATTAACATAATTTAAATTAACTTACTTGAGTGCGATTCCATGGGAGATTTTAGTTTTTTCGGAGTAAGTAAACCAATTGCAATGAAACTTAGGAATTTTAATCTACACATAAAAAGAAATATTTCCACCAAATATCTGCCGTACTAAGGAAAAACTTAGGTAAGCGACATTTTGACGAAAAATGAGTTTTTAATATCAATGGATTCGTTGAAAAAAACTGCATCTGATAGATATAGTTTAAATTATTTTTAAAAATTATTTGTTGTAAAAAAATTGTTTTTAAAATCTTAGAAACTCCAGAAAATAAAAGAATATATGACAAAAACTTAAGGAAAGTACTTTACGTAGTCTAAAAATCGTACGAGGCTTTGAGCTCGAATATAAGATAAGAAGGAAAAACTCCGCCAAAGTCACTTACGTAGTTTTTCTATCGAAAACGTGGTCGAAGCTGAGCGTTGGCTACGAGATAAAAACCTCGGATTTGATTTGCTTGGATATACCGAAGTTCTTCCATCAAAAAGTGAGTCGAGCGCACTACGTAAGCGCCATTCGGCTAAACGTTAATAACCATTCGGCCATGTGACGTCAATGGCGTTTACGTGGTTCTTCCATCTGATCAGCGGTCCGAGCTCGCCTACCTATTTGGTAGAAACTACGCAAAGGACTTTCCTTAACTTTTTACTTCGTATTTGCATTCAGAAAAACACGTATGTCCATTTTTTCATATAATTTGTTTAAACAATGAACTTTTTATTATATAAATAAATAGAGCACTATCACTTTACCCAGTATGTGAAGTTAAATTAAACAATTTTTTAGTTTATATTAGGGTTCTTAATACAAACAGTTTTTCTTGATTTTCTCAGTTTCATCGAAATGCCGCTTACCTAAGTTCTTCCTTAGTACGGCAGATATTACGTCAAAATATTCAGTAGTTTTTGAGATGTCAAAATTTTGGAAAAATTTTGAAATCGTTATATCTTCTTTACATCTTAACCAAATCACTTAATTCTTTTTGGAAAAAATTCAGCATAAAAAAACGAAAAATTTTTTATATTATGTTTATAAAAAATTTGTATAAACAAAAAAGTTATTAAATAATAATTGAATAACTTTTGCACGACTAAACGAAATTGATTGAGACAAACACTGAACAAATCTTCACTGTGGTTTTTTTAAGATTCCGAAAAAAACATGGTACATCACGAAACATTTTTATACAATATTTTAATATTTTTGTTCACTTTTGAGCGTAAACATTAAAAGTTTCTGCTACTTTACGTGCAAATTCAGATGCGCGCGCAGACCTCTCTTTCTAATCATCTACGAATTTCCGGTTTCAGAGAGAGAGGTCTGCGCGCGCATCTGAATTTGCACGTAAAGTAGCAGAAACTTTTAATGTTTACGCTCAAAAGTGAACAAAAATATTAAAATATTGTATAAAAATGTTTCGTGATGTACCATGTTTTTTTCGGAATCTTAAAAAAACCACAGTGAAGATTTGTTCAGTGTTTGTCTCAATCAATTTCGTTTAGTCGTGCAAAAGTTATTCAATTATTATTTAATAACTTTTTTGTTTATAAAAATTTTTTATAAACATAATATAAAAAAATTTTTCGTTTTTTTATGCTGAATTTTTTCCAAAAAGAATTAAGTGATTTGGTTAAGATGGAAAGAAGATATAACGATTTCAAAATTTTTCCAAAATTTTGACATCTTAAAAACTACTGAATATTTTGACGTAATATTTTGTGGAAATGTTTCTTTTTATGTGTAGATTAAAATTCCTAAGTTTCATTGCAATTGGTTTACTTACTCCGAAAAAACTAAAATCTTCTATGGAATCGCACTTGAACAAAAATATTTATTAACTATAATAATCGTCGTATTCATTTATTCATTAGGTCCAGTCTGTCCACACCTGAAGTTAGTCATGGTTATTCTTTTGTTTTTTATTCGTTTTGATAGAAAATAGAAATAAAATATAAAATAACGATTTTTTAACAAAATTCATGCTTTTGTTTTTTATATGTTTTGATAAATAATATTACATTTCTTTATTTTGTTATTATTTTTTTAATTTAATATTATTTTTATTTCTCAAATAATTCAAAAATATTTTTATTAATCTAAAAAATTATTAATATTATATTATTCATTATTTCCTTTGTTTCTAAAAAATTAGCATTTTGTAACAAATATTTTAGAGAATTAACAAATGTAAATCCTGTGAAATATTTTCTTTTTTTTAATATGAAAAACTTTATTACTTGACAAAATTTTGACTTTTTCCTTGACTCTAAAGAATATTCTAATTCACTCTAAAAATGATTAGATAGGTACTCCAAAAAATGTTCCATTACATTTATTTACAAATTTCCTTAATTCTAAAATTATTTGAAAACATCAATAACTTCTTTTCTAAATAAATTTTAATCATTATTATTTTCCCACAGGAATAAATTATTTTTAATAATTTTTGAAAAAAGTTCTTTGGGAATTTTAAAATCCATTTGTTTACGAAATTTAAATTATTCAGAAATTCTTCAACTAAATACGAATTAAAAAATAAATACTTCAAATAATTTTAGTTATAAGTATGGAAAATACAAATTTTTAAAGAATTTGATTTGGAACCATTTTAAAATTTAATTATTTCTTAAAATTCATGCTATAATGCTTTTAATATTCAATTATTATGTAGAACTTTAACTAAAATTCATTTTTAAATAAATTTTTATTAGATAGGGGAGACTGGGGCGAAAAGTTAAATTGTGAAAACAGTTAAAATTCATTATCTTTCGAACGGAAATAGTTAGAGCATTGCAATTTTAATTATAGAAGGGTATTATCACCCTAAATAAATGTCCGGAGTTATGTGACATTCTGCTAATTTTTGTGGTGTCCATATTTAAATTTTTTTTTCACCCTACTTTTGAAAATTTTTTCGTAAAAGAAGATATCAACTTTTAAGTATATTTTTTGCATTTATTATCACCGCGATTTTTTTACTTCATTATTTGGGTCCCCTGAAGAGATACCTAAAGGTATTTTCTATATATCTTTAGTCAGATTTTTTATATTTGTTGTTAAAGCCAAAAACGCACCCTGGGGCGAAAAGTTAAATGTATTTCTACATATTGTTAAAAATTTTTTTTTATTTTTCGTTTTTTTGGGTTTATTTGTTTAAAAATTATTTATTTGACGTTGGGCAAGTACTCTGTCAAAAAACAAGACCGTTCACGTGAAATAAACCAAAATTTTTTTTTTTTAATTTCAATTTTTTAACTTTACAACTATTCTAAAGATTCTGTTAAATAAAAAAAGATCTTTTATTTACTAAATTACTTGTTAACGTATACTTTAACTTATTTACTAATTATTACCTATCAGAAAATAGTTTTAGTATAGGCTAAAAATAGAATTTAACTTTTCGCCCCAGCATGGGGCGAAAAGTTAAAAAAAACAAAATTTTCAAAAAAGGACAAAACATGTATTTTATGCGAAAATATAAGGAACTTTTTTATTGAAAGTTGTAGAGGACAAGTTGCCCTACAATATTGATATACAAATATTTGCATCTAAGCGGATTATATTGCCAAAAAAAAATCATTTATGCAAAATTTAACTTTTCGCCCCAGTCTCCCCTAATTCAATAATTTAAATACAAAAATAAATAATTTATTGAATAATTGAAATTTCTTAAAATTTAAGTCTGATAAAGAATTTTATCAAAACATTTTTAAATTCATTTTTCGAAGGCACAAATATGAAATTTTATGCAAAGTTAGCAAAGCAGTGATATATTTTGTAAATTTCAATTTTTAACGAAATTCATTTTTTTACTAAATGAAAAAATAGCCATAATTTCTATTTTATAATTAATAATTATTATTAACAATTTATTGTTAATAGGCATTATTATTAATTATCTATTAATACTAGGAGAAACTACACGCGCGTTTTTTTAGCTGTCACCTGTAATAATTTCAAAAGATAAAATTTTTGTAATTTTTCATAAATTTTTCGAAGAATTTTTTATTGAAATTTTGTAAAGATAATCGAATTTCGTTTGAGTAATGATAATATAATAATAATAAATTTAATACTTTGTTTGGCGTGCGTGACATTTACTACTTATTTATATTATTTATAAAAAAATTTTAAATACAAATTTCATAAAATTCAATTATTTTTTTAATTTTTAAATAAAAAATTATTCCAAAATAATTAATAAAAAATAATTTTTTCTCGATACCCAATGGGAAATGCCAGTGTAGTGCCGATGTTCACCACTGGCTTAGTACTCAGACGATTGTTCGGCGTAGTCTAGCCGAGCCTCGACAATTAGTGCTGGCGCAGTACAGAATTTTTGTTTCGCCAAAGCTTGGACAAGCCACGGCGGCAAGTGCTGGCTGAGTATAGAAAAATTGTTCACGACGCTCTTTGCCAACATTGCTTTTTTGACATAAACTTGAAAAAAATTATAAAAAAAGTTTATAAATATTTATGAATATAAATTTATTGAAAAAAATTAATATTTTACTTTTCAGTTGTTCATTTTTTATTCTTATTAAATTTAATAATAAAAATTTAACACAATTGTCTAATTTTGTAAATAATAAATTATTTAAACAAATTAAAATTATAAACAATATTTAAACTTTAATCTCAATAATAATTTGGTTCCTATTAAAATACTATTATACTTTTTACTATGAATAAAGTAATTTAATTTAATTATTAAAAATTTAGTTTAATTTATTATTTCTAACGTATCCCTATTTTTCTCTCATCTTTGACTCAATAATTGTATGTCTGAATGATACTGAGATATTAATACTTTTCTGTACACATGTGTCGTTAGCATAGTGGTTAGAGCGTTAGTCTGTTAGTTCGTAGGTCGTAGGTTCGATTCCCCTCGTCAGCAATTTTGTTTATTTTCATAGGTTTGCGATATTTCTAGATTCCAATCGTTAGGTACTAAAATATGAAAATCTAATGCACACTTACTGTAATTGTTTATTATTTAATTTTTAAATGTTATAAACAATTTTTTTCTACTTCATTTACTATATCCATTGTTAGTCTCCATCTTTAATACAATTTCTTTAAGAAGAGAAATATTTTATGAATAATAACTATTTATTAATATTATTTACCATTTTGTTGTTAAATTATTTATAATTATGAATTTACGACTAATTAATAACAATACGGCATTTATTGCGGCAATATTCTCAGCCAGCACTGGTCCAGTGCTGCGCCAGCGCTGTCTGGCAGCACGGCAGTTTTTCAAAAATTAAATTATTTAAGAAAATCAATTTTAAATCTGTAGAGTTTAATTATTGTTAAAAACAGGAAGAGTTTGAAATATATAAAATCTTTTCAATGCTGAAGAATAACATTCAGAATTTTCTTATGAATTCTTGAAATTGAATATTATTCCAGCACTTTTGACAAAATTCTCTGACTTTTTCCTGATTTCCCTGAATAAATTTAGAAAAATAGTGATTTTGTGTAGAATTCTTCTGAATAATTGAATTTTTGAATGTTAATGACATGAAAATAATATTGATAAATTTTGACTAGAAAACTATTAGAAACAAAATAACAAATAAATAACTAATTGTAATTAAATGTAATTTATTTTTGTTAATTAATAAGTCAAAAATAATGTAATGAACATATTTTTCATTATCGTCTCATTGGCATTCACGCTTTCATTAATTTTCATGTGACATATAATGTAAAAATTACATTATTGTTATATATACAGTGCCGCTCAATAACTTTTGCCCACCCTACAGCGATTGAGAGGTGTACAAAAAGTTTTGTATTTTGTTTATTATTAAAGATAAAAAGCTCAAAAAGGTCTCTTTTTAAAGCTCTTTTCCTGAGCTTTAACACTGTATAAAATAAAAATTAAAAAATTAATTTGTTAATGTTTAAAAAATGTTATTGCAACATAAAATTTTTCGTTTTTTTTTGTTTTTTTTAAAGTGATACAGTTTGTTAGGAAATGGTCGCATTTTAATCCCACCTATATTTTCTGAAAGCTAGTTTTATCACCTTTAAAATGCATTTTTTAAAAATTTTATACGATAATTTTTAAGAAAAATATGATTTTTTGTTTAAAAAAATAGCCATTTTTTTCAATTGTTGATAACTCAAGAACGGTTACTTTAGGAAAAAAATTTTAAGAACATAAATTATTCCTTTTTATGTGCAGAATTAGAAAAAAAATATTAAAAATTTTTTTTTCAAAAAAATTTTTTTGACTTTTTTTGAAAAAATTTTTTTTTTTCTATTGTCGATAACTCAAAAACGGTTACTTTAGGAAAAAATTTTTAAGAACATAAATTGTTCCTATTTATGTGCAGAATTAGAAAAAAAATATTAAAAATTTTTTTTTGAAAAAAATTTTTTTGACGAAGTAATTAAGAACCTTTAATCCGTTTACAAACAATATAATAAATAAGTATTATATCAAAAGTTATTTAAATGATTGGTGAGTTAAAATTATTGAAAAAAATTAAATAAATACGATGAAAAATTTTCTTGCTTGTTGTAGTAAGTGTAAAAAGCGAGTTTCTACAATTAAAACTAAAAAATATAAAAAAATGAAAAAAAAAATTTTTTTCAAAAAAGTCAAAAAAATTTTTTTCAAAAAAAAATTTTTAATATTTTTTTTCTAATTCTGCACATAAATAGGAACAATTTATGTTCTTAAAAATTTTTTCCTAAAGTAACCGTTTTTGAGTTATCGACAATAGAAAAAAAAAAATTTTTTCAAAAAAAGTCAAAAAAATTTTTTTGAAAAAAAAATTTTTAATATTTTTTTTCTAATTCTGCACATAAAAAGGAATAATTTATGTTCTTAAAATTTTTTTCCTAAAGTAACCGTTCTTGAGTTATCAACAATTGAAAAAAATGGCTATTTTTTTAAACAAAAAATCATATTTTTCTTAAAAATTATCGTATAAAATTTTTAAAAAATGCATTTTAAAGGTGATAAAACTAGCTTTCAGAAAATATATGTGGGATTAAAATGCGACCATTTCCTAACAAACTGTATCACTTTAAAAAAAACAAAAAAAAACGAAAAATTTTATGTTGCAATAACATTTTTTAAACATTAACAAATTAATTTTTTTAATTTTTATTTTATACAGTGTTAAAGCTCAGGAAAAGAGCTTTAAAAAGAGACCTTTTTGAGCTTTTTATCTTTAATAATAAACAAAATACAAAACTTTTTGTACACCTCTCAATCGCTGTAGGGTGGGCAAAAGTTATTGAGCGGCACTGTATGTTAAAAGTGAAATAAGAAACTTCACGCGCGCGTTATTTGTTCTAGTTTTATTATAAAGAGAGTTAAAAATCAATATTGTAGATACCAGTTTCTTTAATCGAATGACAATTTAAAATTATTTTTTGATGGATCAAAAAAATTATTTTTTTAAATTTGAGTAAAATTTTTAAATTATTGAATATTGAAAAGCAAAATATGGAAAATTCAAGGACAAAAGTTCAAAATCCAGGACGTTTAAGGACATTTCCAGGAATTCCAGGACTTCAAGGACCAGTAGACACCCTGCGATGAGATACTTGTGAATCATAAGATGCGCCAAAAATGTTAATTACTAAAAAGTAAAAACTAAGATACATAAAGTGATTTACATATGTGCTGATAGTTAAGCTCACATTTTTTTTCGCAAAAATTATGCTGACAATATGTGAAGCATTGTTATGAATAATATTCAAGTAGTAATTTCGAACCAATTCCATACTTTGAAATCTACTTAACCAATACAAACATTATTATATTAACCATTATAGAAACTATACAAACCAAAAAAAAATCAGAACTGGAAAATTTTTGCAGAATTGAAAAGGGGCCGTTCAAAAAATACGTAACGCTTTAGGGGGGAGGGGGGGTCAAGCTATTTGTTACGGTCAGCAGAAAAAATGGCGCTAATGTATACAACATTGCGTTACATGGGGGGAGGGGGGGGTCCAAATTTCCGAAAAATAGCGTTACGTATTTTTTGAACGGCCCCAAAATGAAAAACAAAACCAAATTTAAAATTCTAAAATCAAGCTGACAGATTTAAAATCCTAAAAGTATTTATTTTATGATAAGTAATTTTTAAAAAAAAAAAAAAAATTTTTTTTTTTTTTCATTTTTTTAAATGTGTTTTCAAAAATTCATCTACTAATGTAGGTGGTATTTCACAGAGTATTGCATGCCATATCGAGAAAAGTCTGGGTACTTATACAGAGAACCACTCAACTCTGCTGCGAGTGAAATCATGCTCCGACATCTAGTGGTCGATTCTGGTACTACCTGTAGTTAGCTGTTCGAAACTTTCTATCGCACTCACCTGAAAACCCCATTTTTTCCTACAAAAAGTACAAAAAATCCCTATATACCACTAAATACCTAAAAATGAACCAATCTTTCCAATTTAAAAAAATTGAATAAAGTTTCCTTTATAGTTAACAGTGAAGTGTTAAAATTTTATTTTTTTTCTACAGTGAACAAAGACAAAAAAAAAGAAAGAAAAAATAATAAAAATATTAGAAACAGAATTCAATTTATCAAGACTGATTCAATTCTTTCAGCCAGTGAACAAATAACAGAAATGCAAACTATTGGTTAATGAGATCGTACCACTTAACCGTATACGACTCTATATCTTTCGTGGTGACTTTATCGAAGATCGGTGCGGGCTGTGATTAATCTACTCTGATTTTAGAAGTATCATTACTCATTCACTGCCACTGTATAGTCAATCTCACCGGTTTGGTCCACGTTTAGAATATATCTCCTCTCGTCTACTAACTTTATATTGCGAATGACTTCCGTTAGCGTGTGAACGCGCAAACGTGCGCCAATTTATCATCTCAAGATGATGCGTTAAAACTCTCTCGTGGATTCTTTTTTCCGCACCTTTATATATCTAATATTCCAATCACGTCATAAAATTTCAAGAAATGTCTCCAACAACTTTTACCCACACACAATAATATAACTAAAAATTAATGTCGATACTTCTCTTCCTTTTTTTTCCTTCTCTCATTCACTTGATGATTTCACCATTTTCACAAACCTGAATTCCGCGGTATTTTTTGTCTTTAAGGCAAAAAAAAAGAAAAGAAAAAAAGGAGAATAAATAAATGAAGCGACAACAATAAAATCCGTTAAGTGGACAAATATCTGGTTTTTGGGGTTTTAACGGAATTTAAATAAAAAGAAGTAATGACTTGAAAAGCGCAGGACTTTAATTTCTTCCGTGCGAATGAGTCACACAACTTTTCCTGACATTTTATTTGCCAATGGAGAGGGACGAGACGGCGTATTTATTTTGTTTTGTTTTCGTCTCTGGGTACTGCCTCTGAATAAGACTTACATGCAATGCACTCTTCAGACTGTCTGATTCAACTTTAATGCCTCTAAATGTAAACTCGACTTGTTAGAATCACCTGCAAACTAAGAAAGGTCTACGACCTCTGTATCATTCACTAATTTTTAAGACGACTACACCTACTCTGAATATCGATCAATCTTTCATTTTTTAATATCATTCATCTTTTTTTCTAGTAGGATAATAATTACAATCACCATTGGAATTATTAAAATCATCTCTGAAAAACTAATCCAAATCAACTAAATTGAAATTGAATACAGAAATAAAATTTGAATAAATCCTCGTCATTTTAAAAATTCGTTTCTTAGGATTAGAAGAAACATTCAAAGTTTACCTTGAAGATTTTTCACATCTTCAAGTAGATTCTTAAACTGTTTTGCAAGCATAGAAAGTTTCGATATCTTCACTTCATAGAGATGTTTTCAAAATGAATAAATGAAATCTGAGACTTTGTAACACTGCACTATGTCAATCATAAATGTTATTCATTTATACGAGAAGAATCTTTCATTTATGAGAAGTGTGTGTAACTGCATTACTTTACATCAAGTGTTATAGAAACAGATGTCGCATTTACACCATAAAAACAACATTCTTTCATTATATAAATAAAAACATGATCATGTTCTCTTTATAAATCAATAGATTGTCAAATACATTTACTGCACGAAATAGCTAAATTCATCTCTCAATGGGAAAGAGGAGTGGTCACATTCAAAGAAAACGGATCCTATTTATTTTCTAGATAAACCTTATTCCCAAGAGCCAGTGGAGAAATAATCTGAATTATTCTTAAGGATAAATGACATGCAAATTTCAGATTAGAGATAATACTAAAACGGTGAAATACTTTTTCCAAACACAATTTTTATGATTTGTTAAATATTCTCGATAATTCGACTCTTCTCTCAATTGTATATGATTCCGGACTTCGCACTCGATAATAATTAATTTTAAAAAAGTAGCAAAAAGTAGCTTTCTAACTAAAAAAAAGTAGAAAAATGTAGCTATCGAAAAATTAAATTTGACGACCAAAAACAATCGTTTTAGAAACTTCACAAAACTCCCAATTTTTATAAAAATTATTTACTTGTTTCTTATCATGTTAACCCCTTCACAGTGTTTGACGTCTATAGAGGCCAAAATAATTCGTGCCCCCAGTGTGTATGACCGCTATAGCGGCATCGAAAAAAAAATATATAAAAGTTAACGAATCTTGCTAAAAATGCCTACTCGGGGGTTTTCGGGGTCGCTGAATCCAAATCCGTTATTGAAAATTTTAAATTCAAAATGGCGGCTTCAAAATGGCGACCAAATTTTTTTTTAAGTTTACGAATTTAGCTGAAAATGCTCATTCAATGGTTTTTGAGGTCTCTAAATCCAAATATTTGGTCAAAAATTAAAAATTAAAAATGGCGGCTTCAAAATGGCGACCAAAAAAATTTCAAAGTTCACGGATTTGACTAAAAATGTTTACTTGGGTGTTTTTGGGGTCGCTGAATTCGAATATTTGGTTAAAATTTTTAAATTCAAAATGGCGGCTTCAAAATGACGACCAAAATTTTTTTAAGTTTACGAATTTGGCTGAAAATGCTCATTCGGGGGTTTTTGAGGTCTCTAAATCCAAATATTTAATCAAAAATTCAAAATTCAAAATGGCGGCTCCAAAATGGCGACCAAAAAAATTTAAAGTTCTCAAATTAGTTCTTAAAACTTAAAGCAGAGGAATTAATATGTCCGATGTTTTAAAACATTGTGAAATACTCAAAATCGATCTATATTAAAAAATTTAATAATAGTAATTAAATTAAATAGTTCGTGACTCCGGATACGACTAAGTGCGGTGTTTTAAATAGTTTGTGTAAATATATATAAATATAATATATGTAAAATATATTATAGGGGAGAGTGGGACAAACCGGACCCTCTAACGGTTTCTTTACACTTGTGACTAAACGAATCAACCGATTTCATTTTTCGATGGCTTGTTTAAAAGATCTTTTAATTGCGCAACTTTTTCCCAGAGACACCAATACTTTATCTTTTATTGTTTAGTTGCTGTGTTAACTTTAAAAAATTTTGCAAACGGTCCGGTTTGCCCCACCTCCTGGGGTAAACCGGACCGTTTGGTTTTTTATTTATAATATTGCATTTACATAATCTACAATAATAAAAAACATAAAGAATCATGTAAACAATGGTTGTAGTAATGAAAATAATAATACGGGATTGAATTTTAATTAAATAAATATTTTTTTTAATAAAAAAATAAAAATGTTTGTCATTATCAGAGAAACAATATTAAAGAGTCCAATTCTCATTGGAAGACAATTATTTTTTATTGCAAGTAAATATTTTAATGAAAGAAACATTTTATTTAAAAATAATTTTTATGAAACTTTAAATCAATGGAAATATCCTATGGCCGGTTTGCCCCACCAAAAACGGTCCGGTTTGCCCCACAGGCCCATTTTGAGAATAAATGTTTGTCAAAAAGAAACGCTTTGCAAATTCATCAAAGTTTTTGGTGGTAAATATTCCTGAGGTGTGTACCATCAAAACCTAAGACCTAATATTTGGAAACATTACACGATTTCTTCAGAATTTCCTTAAGAAAAAATTCGTAAAAGTGCAGAAAAAAACTAAAAAAAAACTTTTGCTCCCTTTCGTCGTACAAATGCAAGCTAAAACTGTCAGATTGAAAAAATAAGGTATACTAAACATGGTTGTTTTAAATTTGTAAACAAAACTTTTTCCAATTTCGCCATTTCGGAAATATTGAGAGAGGTCCGGTTTACCCACCGGTCCGGTTTGCCCCACTCTCCCCTACATATATAAAAATATAAAAATATAAACCCCAAAAGACTCAAATAACTATTTATAGTTATATAGTTTTTAACATTCGTAAACTTTTAAATTTTTAGTTGACATCTTGAAGTCGCCATTTCGAATTATAAAATTTTAACCCAATACTCTAATTCAGTGTCTCCAAAAATCCCCATATGCTCATTTCTAGCTAAATCCGAAAACTTTAAAATTTTTTCGGTCGCCATTTTGAAGCCGCCATTTTGAATTTTAAAATTTTAACCAGATATTCGAAATCAGCGACCCCAAAAACCCCCAAGTGAGTATTTTTAGTCAAATACGGAAACTTTTAATTTTTAAGCCGCCATTTTGGAGCCGCCATTTTGAATTTTTAAATTTTGATCAAATATTCGGATTCAGCGACCCCGAAAACATAAAATATAATAATATCAAGCAAATAAAAAAAAAATTTTTTTTGTACATTTGTGGCGCGAAAAGCTTATTTTGACTACACTGCTAAGGGGTTAATAAATTGAATTCCTGCAACGAATTAAATTCATGAAAGAATTTAAATATTTATAAAAATAATTTAATTCTTGCGAAGAATAATTGAGGAGCAAGTTTTCAAAACTTGATAAATCCATATTTTCTTATTTTGAGAAAATGAAACAAATGACTTTTCTCACATAACCTCACATAACCACTATTATGTGAGAAAAGTCATTTGTTTCATTTTCTCAAAATAAGAAAATATGGATTTATCAAGTTTTGAAAACTTGCTCCTCAATTATGAGGTGAATGAGTGAATTATGAGTGAATTTTAAATTAAAAAATTTGTAGGGGAGAGTGGGGCAAAATGGGGTACCTTTTTGAAATTGGCTGTTTTCAGAGAACCAAACGAATAAATCGATTCAGCTAAACTTCAGAATTCTTCTTTGTACACTTAGCTTTGAGAAAATTATGATAATAGCGGAGAAAAAAATTTTTGAAAGAACTTATATCGTATTTTCTGAGAAAGTGCTAAAATCCCATTTTGCCCCACCCGTGGGGCAAAATGGGGCGTCATCAAATAACTATACAAAACATGGAATATTTTTTCAAAATTCATTAAATTCTTGTTGTATGAGATTATAAATACAAACAAAAAGTAGGATTCTTTATTACTATGAAAAAACAAGTAATATTTATTGGAATTTAACAAAAAAAACATCCATATTGCAAAATATCGATATATCGATAATGAAACATCGATATAAATGCTTCGAAACAAAAATATCGATTCTTTTGCAGGAAACCTTTAAATATGCATAATATAATGTTTTTAAATAGTTTTAATGAAGCGGCGTAGCTTCCGGCATGCCCCACACTTAGGTACCCCATTCTGCCCCACACTGCATATTAAAACAAAATGCAATGTTTATAAGTTATTGTCAACAATTAAACAATCTATTCTATTAGAAATTACTCTAGAATAAGTACTGAAAAAGATCCCACACTTGCCAAATTAAATTCATTATCCTAAAAAGTTTGGTAAGCACTTTAATTTTGAAAAAAAATAATATTTTTTTTGCTTAAAACTTAAAAGTTGTATAACTTTCAAAAAAAAAAAATTTCTTTGGAGTGTCTTCATAATTAATAACAGTTTCTTATCAACATGAATGATATATGTCGAGGATAAAAAAATTAAAAGTACCTATCATGGAAAAACAGAGGTACCCCATTTGACCCGCCTACCCCATTTTGCCCCACTCTCCCCTATTAATTTATTTTTATTACAATGTTTTTATATTTAAGACGTTCTGTTTTTAATTAAACATTATCATAATTAAGTGAGTTACAGGTTTTGGTAATTTTTTCTAATAAAAAACATAAAAATTATAAGTCATCTTGGTTATGTCAAAAAGTATTTAAATTAAAAATTCGTTGTTAATAAATTTTTTTTCTTACATTTAACAGTGACAGGTCGATTTGTGAGGTTTTTAAAATATTAAATTTATGTTTATCTCAATTTTTTAAAAATTGGATTTATCAACTTTTAAAAATTTGCTCCTCAATTTTATAAATTTTTTAAATAATTGATTTCTTTCGACTAATTTTAGGCAAATTCTAATTTAAATAATTGAATTCCTGAGAAATTTTTATTATTCATGAAAATAATTAAATTCTGTTTAAAAATTTTATGAAAATAATAGAAATTGAAAATCATTGAATTGCGAAAAGTATTTAAAAAATAATTAAATTTTACAAAGAATTCTATTAAAATTTTTGAGAATAATTGAATGTCTGTATGGCATTTTATTAATTTTTCTTGAAAATAATTAAATTCCTAAAAAGCATTTTTTTATTTATGAAAATAATTGAATTGAGGCCTTGGATCCAATAACTCGCCCGACGCTCGGAGGAACGCGCAACTGCCAGTCAGTGAGCAGTAAGCGCCTCTGGGCCACTCACTGCTACCCGACTGGTATTAGCGCGTGCCTTCGAGCGTCGGGCGAGTTATTGGATCCAAGGCCTCAATTGTTCTCAACGATTTTATTAGAATTTTTAAAAATAATTGAATTTACAAGAAAAAATATAAAACATAATAATTGTACCTGATTCTTTGCACCTTAGAATTAATTACGTAATCTGATTTTCACTTGCTGAAAGGAGAATATTAGCGTTTACTAAACTTTTTGGGATAGAGAACTAAAATTTAATATTTCTTCCTACGATAATAAAAATCATTCAAATTGTTTTTTATCCCACATGCACAAAAATGGCACTTTTAGATAGCTGACGACAGGGCGTAAAGCCCAGTAAAAAAGGATTTTTTGATATAGCATTTTGGACAATTGAGCAAGCCGTCTGCTCAATTGTCCAAACGGCATTTGGACAATTGGACTGGTTGCACTATTATCCAATGCATTGGGTCCAATCATCCCAAATGTTTTTCGTAGCTAAAAAAACTGCTGAATTAAGAAAAAAAGTACTGAAATGTTACAGAAACTTTAGAGAATTCTTAATTCCAGACAAATACAGAAAAATCAGGCATAAAAATACCTTAAGTGAGGAAAAAGAACTAGATTTCTAAAATATAACTTTTTAACTGACAGTGCAATGCTGTACTTGGAATTTAGTTGGCAAAGAAGTGAGGATTTTGATAAAGAGAAACACTTCATTATCCACTCTCAATACTCCTCATGTGGTAATATATGTATAATTGTAGATTTTTAATAATAGTGTATTGACAATAATATTTTATTTTGCTGAATTATCTCTTTTTTAAAATGAGACACCGAAATGTACAATATATTACCACATGAGGAGTATTGAGAGTGGATAATGAAGTGTTTCTCTTTATCAGAATTCTCACTTCTTGCCAACTAAATTCCAAGTACAGCATTGCACTGTCAGTTAGAAAGTGATATTTTCGAAATCTAGTTCTTTTTCCTCACTCAAGGTATTTTTATGACTGATTTTTCTGTATTTGTCTGAAATTAAGAATTCTCTAAAGTTTCTGTAACATTTCAGTACTTTTTTTCTTAATTCAGCAGTTTTTTAGCTACGAAAAACATTTGGGATGATTGGACCCAATGCATCGGATAATAGAGCAACCAGTCCAATTGTCCAAATGCCGTTTGGACAATTGAGCAAGCCGTCTGCTCAATTGTCCAAAATGCTATATCAAAAAATCCTTTTTTACTGGGAGTCATTCATTTATTCGACCGCATGAAAATTACCCTAGGGTAAAAATGAACGCCATTTTTATACAAGTCGAACAAGTGAATGACTCTCCGTGCTGATACCAAAAATGTGGATCAAATCATAAATTTTTTCATATTTTTGGTATCAATTTGATACACATACCAATGATACATACAAAAAAATGTGTTAATATTTATATACGTTAAATAATTATAAATACCATCAAAAAGGCGAAATAAGACAAAAAAACATAAAATCAGTGTCACTTTAAATTCCCCACGCGTGTTCATTTCGTGTGAGAAAATTTTTCAGCACGAAAGAACTGATTAATTTTTCGTGTGCTAAGCAAATTTGCGGACAATCGCGTGCAACGAGACTGGACAGGTACCGATGAGACGTAAGCAACCATAGAAATGCAGCGGCTAAGAGTGCACGAACGCACAACCCCCGTCGGTGTACAAATTACAACGGGTTACATCGTGTTACACAGTCGGAAACCAATACGTCCAGGGAATTTATACACGTTACTTCAACATAAGTCTTCTTATGATGTATCTCGGTACAATTCACTATATATATCTACTTTAACTGCCCTTCATCATCATCATCATTATCCGAACAACTGTACCGTTCAGTTAAATGCTATCCAATTAAATATCATTAACAACATTGCGATTTCAACTAGAAAAATAGCGTTGTACAATCGCTGGATAAATATAGAAAATAGCAACAACAATTTTCTGGATCAATTATTATCTATGACTATAGATGATCATTATATAAAAGCATTTGATTTAAGATCATTTCTTACTTTACAAGGTAAAATTAAACTACAACCAAATAAAATTTATAGACTTCTTAATTTGTTAGACAGAATATTTAAGCGATTTTCATAATTCTATCCAATATATTTACAGGGTTGCTGTAGCAAGGATGTCAGGGAATTCAGAGAAAAGTCTGGGATTTTTGTTAAAAGTACTGGAAAAAATTAAATTTTTAGAATTCATAAGAAAATCTGAATTTTAGTGTCTTTCTTTTTTTTCCTCGTAAGTCTATGAAATTACCACGAATTCTAATATAAAACCTTAAAAATTTTCTTTTTCTGACAATAATATCTTTTTAGATAACTTAAATCTTCAACAACTATCACAAAATTATTACTTATAAATAATTTAATGAATAATTTTACTTAAATACTTCAAAATTAATTGAATTTAAAAAGAGTTGCGTTTACAATTTTCATAAATAGATGAACTTCAAAAGGTTTCAACTTGAAATTTAATAAATAAGTTATTATTTAAAATCTGGGTAAAAAAATCATTAATGGAACTTTTTAACGAAATAAGTATTTGAGATGAGAAAAGTGTGAAAAAGTGTGGAAAAGTATCAATATTCCAAGAGCTGACTGACAGTAGAGATAAAAAATGAATCCCTCTGTCAATAACGAAAAATGGACCAGAAACAACTATTAAGAATTGACCGTACAAGTGTAAATCCAGTGAAATATTCATTGATGATGATAAATAGCCAATTATAATCAATAATCTTTGTGGGATATATATTCAATAAGAATGAAATCGTGAAAGGAAGAAAGCACACGCTGACACGCATTTATGTATCTCAAAAGGTCGAGTGCACGCGCGGTATGAATTGAGAAGCAGTGGAAACGAGATGAAGCAGAATACTCCTTCAATTAATCGCATTGAATTAGTTGCTCAGACCTCTTACCGAGTAATAAAAGGGTGTCAGTCATTGACGCCTCGCGCCGAGAGACAAAGACAAAAACGAGTGTGCGAGTCGATCTCCATACCGAAATAAACGAGACGTTTGAAAAAGGAGAAAAAACATCTCCTACTCGAAAGAGAGAAAAGGAGAGAGTGTCACACCATTTTCAATGAAAAGAGAGCAAAATGGATGTATTCATTACGCAAACCCACTCAAATGGCGCTAAGTTTGAAAATTTATTCATCCTGTTATGTGTAATTTACTTTAATTAAGTTAATTTTTAATTAATAAATTGATTTTTAAATAAAAAGACATTAAAATATTTTCAAATTAATGAAAATCAATATTTTTCACAGTAAATATATATAAAATATCACAAAATGACAAAATTGCAAATGTTACCAACCCAACATTTTTAAAATGTTTATCGACAGGTAATACTCATTTTGAGCAACTTGAAGTTAGTAATTTGTTCAAATTGAGTAGTACTCAAAATGAGATGCAACAAAAATGAGACCAAGTTTATTATGTGATTCGGGATAAATATAACTACTGTAGGTATGAAATAGTCTAGAAAAACGTTATCTCAAGAGTATTCTTGAGATAACGTATTAAGGGATTACTGTTACGTATTAAGGGATTACAGTAATACTATTAACGTATTACTGTATTAAGGGATGGAAAAACTGAAAAAATTCGTAGTAGATATTGATAGTGCATCATCAGGGTTGACACAAAAATTTAATTTTGTTTTTCCCTAATTTCCAGACAAAATTTTCACTTTTTCCTTGACCCTAAAGAATATTCTGATTTGCTATAAAAATGATTAGATATTAAAAAAAATGTTCTATTACATTTATTTACGAAATTCTTTAATTATAAAATTATTCGTAAACACCAATAACTTCTTTTTTAAATAAATATTTAATCATTATTAATTTTTCATAGGAATTAAGACTTTCAAAAATTTCAAATTCAAACCTTTTGAAATTCAATAAATTCTTAGAATATTATTATAAAACATGAAGATATATCGATCACTCCGAGTCTTCAAATCGGATTGATCGATTTCTTCATGTTATACAATAATTAAAGATGACAATGCAGCACGGAGACTGAGACTCCCATATGATTACTTTGGTCATGACTATATCAATTTGTGTGAGATTTTGAATATGCCAACAATTAAATCCAGATTCTTATACATTGATTTATTGTTTTTATATAATATTCTTAATGGGAAGATTGATTGTCCTTCAATTTTATCAAGCATTAAATTCGCAGTTCCAATTAGGTCTACAAGAAATTGCTCTTTTTTTAAATTAAAATTTCATAGAACCAATTATGCACGGAGAAAAAGGAATAGTTGACACATCCAGATACATGGATATCACAGCCATATTATATTGAAAAATACGGGATATCCATAGTTAAGGTTGCTGCATCCATATTTTATGGCTGGCTGTATATTGTTGGAGCAGCAAAAGACCTATGGTTGGGTGATCCATAGTAATGGAAATGGGAAACAAAAAATTGGAATCACTCAATTAATTAGATTCAATGTCACTTGAGATATTTTATACACATGTTTGTTAATTAATACACAACACTTATTGAATAACCGCATATTAACGAAATAAATTATTAACCGATGGGGGGAGACACGAACCCTAGACCTAACGCATACTAAACACTAACGCTATCCACTACGCTATACACGCAACTACAATATTTGAGCATATAATATTCCTTATATACTCTACACATATTTCATGAAAATGAATTTACATAAACACTAATAGACAATAACGATAATAAATAATAAACAATATAACACTATTTATACACAATACACTCACAACGTGATTATATAGATGTGACAGGAAACCGACGCGACGGACAAATTGAGACGACCATTTTTAAATGGATGCCATGATAATGAATTGCGCGCAACATGTATCGAAATTTTGAACTAACTATGGATCTCCCAACCAAAGTTTATATGGATGAGGCAGCCATATGTGAAAATCCATAGCATGAATTGTAAGCCCAACCATGCCCATGGATGTCACATCCATATTTGATTCAACAATATAATATGGCTCCCTCATTCATTGAATATGGAATGTGCTTCCATTCTGAAAGTTGTCTCTTCCATTGATTTGGATAACACAACAATATTCTGCTCAACAATATTTTTATGGATATCTCTTCCAGACCTTTTTTTTCCGTGTGGTCTAAATGCTGTTTTTTACAGGCTGTGTAAAGAGGGAAATGATGTTGTAAAGAATTATGATATTGACTTTTTTAATACTTCCGAATTTAGCTTTAAGTTAGAGTTGCGGAGAATTCTCTTCTCAAATTATTGTTAGCCACACGGAAAAGTTTATGGGAGAGCAGCCGTCTCTCACTCGCCTCCCACAGAAAAGGTTTTCTGCTTTCTCTCTAAAGAGAGCTCTGATGCCCTACAGTAGGAAAGCAGCAGTCTCAGTGGGTGAAATGAGCTACCAAAATGGGGCTGTCACTTTACCATAGGTACTAGTCACGCAGCGCCACCACAACAGGTACAGCGACTCGCCCAAGAACTTTTCCGTGCAGGTCGTTACAATGATATAAACCTAATTGATTAAATGTATTAGACAATTGTTCTGATTATAATTTTAATGTAAGGGCATCAGCCTGTATATTCCTAAATAAATAAATAAACAATTATAATCTATATAAACCTTAAAACGGTAACGCAATTTCACCGAAAAAATCTTGGGGGGTAACGGGGAGCGAACCCGGGTCTTGCTGGACTAAAGTCGCACCGCTTAACGCACTCGGCCGTTCAACGCAATGGATACTGAGAAATTAATAACCACTGCACATATGTTTCAGATCAGTGCCGTAACTAGAGATTTTAAGCATTGGTATATACTTTTAATATTTTCTATGTAATAAAACATTTTAGATGATTTTTTAATTATTATAACTTTTTAGTAATTTAATTTGCAACGTTAACAATTAATAAATAAATTGATTACTGTAATTAAATTTTTAATTATTTTTATTCATTTATTATAAATTATTATAAATATTTATTAATTAATTTTATTATTTAATATGATTAATTGATTATTAATTAATAATAATAAATTCATTAAATTTTTAATTAATAGAAAATTATAATTAAAATAAAATGGAATTTAAAAAAATTAATTTTTAACTAATTTTATTATTTTTATATTTATTATAAATGATTGTAAATATTTATTAATTAATTTTATTAATTAATATTATTAATTTATTTTATTAATTAATAATATTAATTTTTAATAATAAATTAATTAAATTTTTCATTAATAACAAATTAAAATGAAAAGTTTTAAAATATTGGAAAGAATAAGAACAAATTTATCTCTAGCAAATAATCAGTCGAGCTGTCTAGTTTTTAGACATTATTGCAGTGTCATCGACACGACAAACTTAGAACTATAATTTCTAGGAGTACTTTAAAGTAACATTAAAAAAACTAGACAGAAGTTATGTCTAGCCAATATCAAATTCAACTTGAATCTTTGACGAAGAGCGTTGGTCAGTAACTTTACAGTTATTTACCAGTCCGCCTAGAATCAGCGTCCGTGACAAAAACTGTCCAGTAACTTGAACAATCGAGTGGCTCCATGACAAATTTCTACTAGGGTAGTATGGGCAACAGTGTTTTTTTTAAATTTTAACGAAAAGTCATTTGTTCAGTTTTATAAAGTACGTGAAAGATTAGTTGACTCCCTGGTCAAAAAACCGGACAGATTTCGGACTAATCCGAAATTTGTCCGAAAAAATGCGGTTTATGGTCAGGTTTTTGTCATCCGAAATTAATCCGGAAAAATGCGAATTCTATACGATTTGTGAACAACTAATGAAATCGGAGTTGATCCGATGAAGTCCGAAATTAATCAGTTAATTTTAACTAGTGAATCCGGAATTAGTCTGAAACAGTCAAAAATTAGTCCAGACAATTTAGTGAATGTTAATAAAGAAATAATTATCCAAGTTACACATATTACTTATTATTACTTTATGGTACATTTAACATATTTTTTCGATTTACCTATCGCAATTTTATTTACACTAACTTAAAATTTCTAACGCTTGGGGATTCGAACCTACACCTATCTAACATTATATCGCACCGAAACGAATACACTAACCACTATACCACGCTCGCATGGGAGTTCAAATTCATAATAGAATTTATAAAGTGCCACAAAAAGAAATGACAAGAAAATAATACATAATCAGTGTTAATTTTAATATTGAAACAAGATAACTAATGATACTAGTAAATTTGTAAAAACAAATTGACTGCAGAATTAAATATTTTATTTACCATAAGTAAATACCCTGAATAAAAAGTGGGACCGATTTCGGACTAATCCGGAATTTGTCCGCAACAGTACGGTTTATTGTGGAGTTTTTTTACCATGAATTAAGTTTGAAATTAATATCGTTTTTTATAACTATTGAATCCGTAATTAGTCCGGTTTAGTCTGCAGTTAGTCAGATCATATGCGACTAGTAAATGCAGAAGTAATCCGGTTGGTTTAACCAGTGAATCCGCAGCTAATCCGAAACAGTCTGCTTATGGATAGGGTTTCGTCGCTCGGAATTTGTCCGGATAAATTCAAACTCAATGCGGTTTGTGTACAACTAGTGAATCCGGAATTAGTCCGATCTAGTCCGAAGTTACCTGATAATACGCAACTTGCATATTAATCTGGTTTTGGTCAGTTTTTGTCATACGAAATTATAATTATAGTTTGAATTTATCTGCATTTAATACAAATTCTTTTAATATACAAATCCAATATTATACCAAAATCATTCCTAATTAAGTCTTTGAATTGGATTAAATTCGGATTATTGCGGACTGATTTCGTATTATTTATATGTTGACTTCGGATTATTTCGTATTTATTTTAGATGAGTTTTTTGACGGACATAATTTCGGATTGTTCAATAATAATTACGGACTTAATTCGTAGACATTTAAGGTACTCCAGACTGATTTAGAATTCACAATTTCACTCGGATTGATGTTAGATTAACGCGGATCATTTTCGTACAATTATTGGACTAATCCACACTAATATACCAGCATTTAATCCGGATTAGTCCGAAATTTTTATCAGGGATATAATATGATTCGGCTGGCCGTCTATTACCGGATTCTTAGCATACATATTTCGGATTGTTTCGTATTTGTTTCGGAATATGATTTTACCACACTAATTCCGAATAAATGCGGACTAATGTCGGATTCTTTGTGTACAGATTTCGGATTATTTCGTATTTGTTTCGGATTATATTTTTTAGTTGGATTTAATCCGGATTGTTGCAGACAATTTTCGGATTCTTAGCATACAGATTTCGGATTGTTTCGTACTTCTTTCGGAATAGGATTTTGACACACTTAATTTCAAATTGTTACGGACTAATACCGGATTTCTTGCTTACAGAGTTCGGATTGCTTCGGACATTTTGCGGATTAAGTTTTTTTTAACTAGATTAAATTCGAATTGTTGCGGACTGATTCTGTATTCTTTACATATTGATATCGGATAATTCCGTACTTATTTTAGAAGAATTCTTCACCAGTCTTAAATTTTTATTGTTGTGGACTAATTACGGACTGAATTCGTAGACATTCAGGATTACTCCAGAGTGTTTTCGGATTCAGGTTTTCGTTCGGACTGATATCAGACTTGCGCGGATCATTTTCGGACCTTTTTCTTACAATCTTCGGACTAATCCGTACAAATCTGTCCGTATTTAATCCGGAATTAGTCCGAAATTTTTACCAGGGCTGCGCTTGAAAATTCTGTAGAGCATGCGCAGTGTGCGTTGCGCGTTTCTACCCAAGATAAATGCCAGCTGATCGTCTGTTTCCATTTGTGTTAATTTCAGATGTGAATATACTATTATTTTATGAAAAACAAATAGTGTTAATATATATTTGTCTTCAAGAATTGACTTTCAAACAAATATTTTTTATTTTGACACACAAAAAACAGAATTTTATTTTTCTCACAAAACAGAATGTTATGTAAGTCTCAGTTTTCAGTGAAATAGCATATCTCAGAAGTCGTGAAAAATTTCACCATGTGGTATATAAGAACAATTCGATACGTACTTTCAAGTGTTAAGTGTGTGTTTATATTTAAGTTATACGCGATATGTGTGTGTTATAGGTTAGTTCATAAGTGTTGACGAACGTCGAAAAGTGATACAATAATTGTTCTTTGTTTGTGTGATTAATTATCCAAATATGTGAATGAATGAGTGAATTTCAGAAAAACTGTGTGAACAAGTGGAAATTATTTTTTTTATTTTACAATTTTTTTTGAAAGTCAATGAAATTCTCAAGCAAGGTACTAGAAATTTTCATTGATTGCTTTTGAAACTCTCATGCAAAAGTACTAGACTGTTTTTAGTATTTTGTGTCGTATCCGAAAGTCAAGTACCGAGTCAATGAAAATTTCACGTACTTTTTTTTCCGTGTAGAAATTCTATTAAAATTGTATTGAAAATAATTAAATCCCTGCAAAGAATTTTGTTATTTATGAAAATAATAAAATTCTTTGGAGGAATTTAATTCATATTGAATATTGGAAATAATTTAATTATCTTAAAGAATTTTATCAACAAATTTTTAAAAAAACCGCTGCCAAGTTGTACATTTTTGTTATAATTTTGGTGCTCATTTCATAAACACTTTGCTTCCTCATGAAGATAATAATAGAAATATATGAATAACTTTTTATAAATATGGTAAAAGTGATTAAATCTTGGGTCAATCAATGTATTTTTAAATACCCTACAAGATAGTTATAATAGTTTAATAGTTAAACAAAAATTTTCAAACCAAAAAGTTGAGAAAACGTTTTTCTCCACAATTTTTGGTTTTTAAAAAACCAATAATTTCGAAATTTATGATCAAATTAGGTTAAAAAATAGGTCAATCGAAGCGTTTTTCAATGCTCTACAAGTTGGTAACGATATTTTTTAAGTTACTTATACATTTTTAACAAAATTTTCAAAAAAGTAATATTTTCCAAAATTTAAGATTTTTAAAAGTTTAATATCTCCGGTTAATATGGACGAAAAATGTTCAATTAGGGCTCAAAAGATGCGTCTAAAAAGCATTTTTAGAGTTATGGTCAAATAACGTTTTTTTGGAAATTTAAAAATCCAAAAAAAATTTAGTTAAACTTTATTCATATGTCTAAAAGTACTCTCATTACATGTCTGCAGGTGAGATCTACAATTTAAAAAAAAATTCAACCCAAAAGCTGTTCATGATTTCGAGATATTTATGAAAATGTAATGTTTACATACGCACACATACGGAATAACATTTAAAATTTTTTTTTTACATTCTCATCACATGAGAAAGTATTAGTTTTGGTCGAAAATTGACTTTCGCTAATTTCATGAAATCTCGACGTTTTGGGGTCCCCTGAGTCCGAAAAACATGGTCTAGAAAAAGTGTCTGTCTGTATGTCTGTCTTCGTGTCTGTCTGTAGACACAATGGTGTCCCTTCGATAACTCTTGAAAAACTTATTGCATCAACTTGCAACTTTGCATGCACAAAGTTAGTGTTAAAATACAGATCGAGTTCGTTAGCCAGCCATTTTCGTCGAAAACTACGCAAACTACAGTAGTTTCAAAATTTTGAAAATTTAATTTTTTCAAATTTCATTATTTTTAACTTTATATTACTTTAGATTAGAAAAATACAAACAACTTTTCTCTACAACATTTTTTCATAGAAAATTAATTTTTTTTTTTAAGTTTTTGGGTCAGGCTAGCTAAACTGTGTTAAAAATTGCAGAAAATGTATCTAATTGTTCATTTTTAAATCTTCAGTAAATTAAAAGTTTTTCTTAAAACAATTAAACTATCACATTCACTGTATCCGGATTTACATGTTTTTATTCATACATTTGATATATATTTACAAATCACGTATATAGAGGGAACGGGACATAATGGCTAAGGGGTGTAATGAATAATTGTAATTTATTTAAAAATCGTAAATCGGAATGATTTTGCTCCAAAGACAACAAAGATGTACTGCAAGTTTCTACAAAGTTTGATTATTTATTATTCAATCACTATTGTAAGAAATATAGTAGAAAAACTGTATTTCACATATTAAAGTAACTTTTTAAAATTTTCATTTTTTCGTTCTAATTTTTTTAAAATAACTTAGAAAAAGAAACTAAAATCGCGTTTTAAGCTTGATAAATTTTTTGAGGGTCCATTTGAGATTTTTGATTCACACTTACTGTACTGATAGAAATTACAATATTTTTCCCAAGTACCCCTAGGGCGTGTTGGCTAATGCAACAGGCTATGTATAAAGAGCAACCTACGATTCCGACAAAGTGTACGTTCATTGCAGAAAAAAAGTAAGCGTAATATAGGGACGTTCATCTTTTTAAAAGAAAGCTGAGATACTGGATTAACTTTTCTATGAGATTAACACTTAATTAAAACAAAAATGTCCGAGTAAATCAACAAAGAGTGCAAAGTTAGCCATTACGCTCCCGTCTACACTACACAAAAACCTTGATACTAATACTTCAAGAATATTTTATCTACCTCTGCAAATCATGTTTCTGCTAAGAGAGTTAGTATAAATAAAAATAACTTCACAATTTAAATCATCAAGACCAAAAATATACATTTAAATCCACTTTAACGCGCAATCATTAGCAAACAATAACATGTGATGAGAATGTAATCCTTAAAGTCGTAGTAACTTTAAGAAAAAAAAATGTTTTATGAAACATATACCCAGGTGCGAATTTAGGTTGGCCGCCAGAGTTTGAAGGTTGGCCCAAGGTTGGCCTAACTTTGGCAAGCAAAGTTTTGGTTGACAGAGTTTGCCCAACTTTGGCAAGTACTAGTGCCCACGGTTGGCCCGACTTTGCAAGCCAACCATTAAATGCAGAGTTTAACCAACCGTCGGGCAAAACTCAAGAAAAGCAGTATAATTGACTTATAGTTTTTTGGTCGGCCGAACTCTGGACCACGGTTGGCCCAACGGATGGCAAAACTCTAGAAACGCAATTTCATTGACTTAAACTTTATTGGTCGGCCGAACTCTGGACTACGGTTGGCCCAACGGTTGGCAAAACTCTAGAAACGCAGTTTCATTGACTTAAACTTTATTGGTCGGCCGAACTCTGGGCCACGGTTGGCCCGAAGGTTGGCAAAACTCTGTCAAATGCAGTTTAAATGACTTAAACTTTCTTGATTGGCCGAACTCTGGGCCACGGTTGGCAAAACTCTGTGAAACGCAGTTTAAATGACTCAAACTTTCTTGGTCGGCCGAACTCTGGGCCACGGTTGGCCCGACGGTTGGCAAAACTATGTCAAATGCAGTTTAAATGACTTAAACTTTCTTGGTTGGCCGAACTCTGGGCCACGGTTGGCCCGACGGTGGGCCTAACTTTGTGAAACGCAGTTTAATTGACTTAATTTTTCTTGGTTGGCCGAATTCTAGGCCACGGTTGGCCCAACGGTTGGCAAAACTCTGTGAAACGCAGTTTAATTGACTTGATTTTTCTTAGTTGGCCGAACTCTGGGCCACGGTTGGCCCGACGGTTGGCAAAACTCAAGAAAGCAGTATAATTGACTTATAGTTTTTTGGTCGGCCGAACTCTGGGCCACGGTTGGCCCGACTGTTGCAGCTTTAATATACATTTTGCGTTATGCACTCCCATGTGAGCGTAGCGTAGTGGTCAGTGTATAAGTCTTCGGTGCGTTAGGTTAGGGGTTCGATCCCAGCGAGCGTTAGATATTTTCGAAAATGTATGTATGTGATTGTGTTTAATAATAATAGGTATAGGTTATATCTAATGTTCCCGCTAATAATAACGTGTTAATTGTTTAAATAATTAAGTTTTTTAATAAATTTTTACCTTTGGCTGTTGAAGTTGGACAAACTTTGAAAATTGTGGTTGGCCCAACTTACGCATCTAAAGTTGTGCCAACTTTGGCGTCAGTCTTTGGACCAACCATTGAAATGTATAGTTGGCACAACATATGCATTGTAAGTTGGGCCAACTTCCTTATGAGTTGTCGGGCCAACCATCGTCGTCATTAGACGGCGAACCGTTATCATCTGTATGGTTCCCACGTGAAAAAGTTCCCGGGAATGCACTCCTAGGAAATTCCAACAGGAAATTTTTGTAAAAATGTTGACAAATTAGTTTCCAATTTATCGCAAATAATCAGATTTTCTTCATAAAATTTCATAGTTCTGTCAATTACAATTAATAAAATCAATATTTAATAGAGGAGGAAGGTCTAAATTTTAAATTCGAGATATAGTTCGATTTTGTAACATTTTTGTAAAATTAACCTAATTTATCGTAAATTGTCAGATTTTCTACATAAAATTTCCGAGTCTTGACAACTACAATTGATAAAATCGATATACTAGAGAAAAATCTAAATTTTGATTTCGAAATATAGATTTTGTAACATTTTTGTAAAGTTAACCTAATTTTTCAAAAGTCAGCTATTTTGAATACTTAATGCATTGCTGATTGTTCAGTGTTTTGTAACGATAAGAAAAGTAATCAAGATGATAATGATATTTTCAAGACAAGAAAAATGATTATATTTTAAGGAAAGATTTTTTTAGAGACAGTGGAAGAAAATCATGAATTTTTTTTAACTGATAAAAATTAGTTATGCTAATACCTGCAATATTAATAATTCTCTCGTTTTTTAGAATCTTTTAAAATATCCTGGAATAATAAAAGAACGTCCTAAATTGTTGTAAAAATGTAAGAAAAATTGTTTGGTTAAAACCTAATACGTTTATTCATTTAAAGAATGTTTTCATAAAAATTACGATACAATATTATTGAAGTAATGATAATAAGTACACGGTAAATCGTTAGGTATTAAAATAACACCAAAAAGGATTAAAATAATCCAATTTAGTGTTATTTTAACACCTAACGATTTTCCGTGTAATGATAAGTAAAAATTAAAAATCGAGATTTTCTGTTGGAATTTCCTGTTGGAATTTCCTAAGAGTGCTTTCCCGGGAACTTTTTCACGTGGGTTGGCCCAACCTCTGGCACGAGAAGTTGGACCGACTTTGTAAAAGTTGGCCCAACTATAAGCCGACCAAAAAATCGCACCTGGGTAATAGGAAACAAGAGCAAGAACACAAATAATGCACAACAATTGCAGACCGCCGCGAGCGAAGCGCGACGTGTGATTTTACAAAATTATTTGCCAAATAAGTTTATTAAAAAAATTTACCATTATGAATAACAATATAATGCCAAATGGAAAAATAAGTACCGAATAATTACATTACACCATTAAAACAAAAACGAGACTTTTATACATAAGAACATTGTTTAAATATTTACCAGAAGAATATATAATCAATCATACTCAAAATTGAGATTTGCATATAATTAAAAAATGACAAAAAAGTGAGGTTACTTTTTGTGAAATGTGAATGAAAACAATAACAACCTAACAAGATGGTTGGTTTTACCAAGAAGCTTGTGTTAATTTTATTAAATTTGTTTAACTTGTCTAATGTAGTTCGCTTTACCAGCTCTCACTATATAGTTATCAAAATCAAGTACAAAGTAAATTCAACAAAAGTCATTTTAACAATCTTAAAAAATAAAAAGTATATTCAACTTCACAATTTTAATTCATTCTACTAAAACTTTAGTTAATATAAGAATATGACGACAAATATTTTAACTAACGATAAATTATTAATTTAGTATTGATTTTTTTTCAATGAATAATTAACAAAAAAAATTATTCAACTTGTGAATTTTGAAATTAAGTTCTTAAAAACATATTTACAGTACTAAGCCGAAGTATTATTGCCAAGATTTGGCATTACTATGGCGAAAACATTTATTCTGTACTGCGCCAAGATTTACCTGACAAGGTTTGGCATAACTATGGCGGAACCATTTATTCTGTCTTGCGCCAAGATTACCCTGCCAAGACTTGGCAAAATGCTGGAAGAACAAATGGTTCTGTACCGCGCCATTTGTCACTGTTGGCATTGTACAGAGATTTCCCATTGGGTGGTCTCACTCTGATTTTTACATGGCTCATATGAAAAAAGGTAAGCTTTCAATTGGGATAGGTTACGAAAAAATAAAAAAACACCGATTTTGAGATACAGTAGAACTTGGTTAATACGATTCTGTAGGGAACGCACTAAGAATGCGTCTTATGCGGGAAAACGTATTAGGTGGGATATAAAATGTATGTCTTTAATTGCAGGGACCACCATAAATGAGCGTCTTAAGCGGGAAATCGTATTAAACGGGATCGTATTAATCGGGTTCTACTGTATATTGAAATTAAGAATTTGACCTTGAATTGCAAGGTCAAATTGACAAAAACAACTTTTTTTTCATCACCAGCTTATAGCCCGTGAAAACCCCTTTAAAAATCACTATTCATACTTTAAATTTCATTAATTTTACTTATCAATATATTAAATCGAAAAAAAGATTTTTTCAAAAAAATCAAAATTTTGAAACTCCATAACTCAAAAAATATTTTATCAAATTCAAAAAAAATTAATATTTACACTTGTACTAATAATAGTAACATTTCAGCAAAGTTTAGAGAAAATTCATTGTTTTACCTGGGCAGTTGCGGAATTTTGCCCCATATGTTCGTAATTTGTGGTTACGTTTTATTTTTTTACTCCGAATCCCTTTGAGATCCCAAGATTAAACTTACAGGACATGTAAAGCACATTTGCCCTAACATTTAGTAAAATTTTGAAAAAAATCAAAGATGATGTTTTTTCAAAAACGGATTTTTAATTTTTCAAAATTTCAAAAAAAAAAAATTTTTGAATTTTTTTTTTATATTAATTTTAACTTAAAATATACTTTAAACCAAAGAAATCCTTTTTTTAAAATCCAAAATCGGTTAATTAGAACTAAAGTTATAGCACTTTAAAAAAAAGACAAAAATTTTGAAAATGCCATATTTTTGGTAATTTTCAAAATTTTGAAAAAATATTTGGTGGAGTTGTTTATCGCTATAAAGGTAATAAATTTACAAAAGTACAGCCAAATCCCAACAAAGTCATGAAAATAAGTGTGTTGAACTGACGTGGAATCCACCATTTATGAAAATAATGAAATGTTTTTGTAGATTTTTATCATGATTTTTTAAAATAATTGAATCCTTTTGAAAAATTTTATTGAAATAGATCTTTCGCCGATTTTTAATAGAATTTTTAAGAACAATAGTAGAGCTGTGCAAAATAATTCGAACCGAACTGTTCGAATTTTTTCACCTAGTTCGAATGTCGAAAAACCGACATTCGAACTAGCCCTGTTCGGATGTCGAATATTCAACATTCGAACTAGCCCAGTTCGGATATCGAATATTCGACATTCGACATTTCGGCGCCCCAAAACCGAACAAAACTCGGTTCGGTTCGAATTTTGCACAGCTCTAAACAATAGGTAATCGAATTCTTTTGAGAAATTTAATTAAAATTGTAGGTACTGAAAATAATTTGAATGCAATGAGTTTTGTTATTTATGAAAATAATTGAATCTCTGTAAAAATTTTTATTTTTAAAAAAATTTTGTTGTTGTAAATAACTAGGGGAGAGTAGGCTACATTGAACCACTTCAATTTTCTGAGAAATGACTGGGTGAAGTTTTTTCTTATTTAATATATAAGTTAGTTTTACTGAAATAAACTATGTCCAAAAATTTCGGGCACGTAGGTTTATTATTTATAAAGAAAAACTAAAAAAACTGTTTTTCACGTACAAAACAAAAAATTTTGTGGAAATATAATCAAGTTTTTTTTTGAAATAGGAAGTTTTAAAAATTAGTAAACTTGTGATTTATTTCGCTTAGGGTGTCAACTTCAATATTCCGATGTGATAAAGAACTTTAAATCTTACACAAATTTATTATAAACAATTTTTGTTGTGAATGTCATGTGAATACAGTGAGTGCGGCATCATTGAACCACCCGAAAAAGCAAAGAATTTTCAATTTTAAGAGTGGTAAAGCTATCTACTCTACTAATTAGTGAGAAAAATACTGGAAAACATGCTCTCATCACAATTGTCAACGAGATGAACTTAAACTGTCACTTTTACTACCTAACCTGACATTGAAATATATTAATCTCCTATATTAACAAATAATAACTATTTAACAATAATTTTCTATTTTATTGAGTAAAAAATAAGATTGTGTAAGTGGAAATATTATTTTTGAAGTAAATTGTAGTATTTTATTAGAGGTTGTTCAATGTAGACACACAGTGCGTCTAGTCAAAATTAAATGAAAAATGATATTACCTCAAATTTTTCTGTTGATTCTGTATCCTAGCCCTATATAGACATATCTTATGAAGAAACGAAAATTGTAAGTTTAGCGCTTTCTTTTTAACGACGTCAATTACATTTTTTGATAATTTTTACATTTTTCAACATATTCTATATCATTTTACTTCGTCATAGATGAAGTATTGTAATGCCAAAATTTTTCGAGTTCGATTTTTTGACATATCTTTATGTTGTTCGACCTCAGGAGTTCAAAAATGACATTTTTAAAAAATGGCATTTCGTATGTGTGTGTGTGTGTGTGTAAACATCACATTTTCATAAATATCTCGAAATCATGAAGAGCTTTTGGGTTGAATTTTTTTTAAGGGCATCCGGGAAATAATACTGGTTTCGTGATAGACGTCTCATTTAAAAAGAAAAGAATATTTTGAGTCGGGATTTTTTGGTAAATATAGAGAAATGCTCTGGGACCAGCGGTCCTCTCGGGATTTAGAGAAATTTTAATAAATTATTATTGGATAAAATATTTCGGGTTCATATTTGGAGGGGTGATAGAGGAAGACTCTCCGAGGAGTGGCCCTCTCCGTTTTTGCAATAATTTTGCGAGGAAATTATTTTATTAACGATTGAAAGTGGAGTAATTTGAGGTTAATACATTTCCCTCAATTCAACTCGCGACCACTTCCGAGAATTGGCGCCACCTCCTTGACCACTGACACATAGATCCACTTGTCTGTGTGCTCACCGCCATATTGTCCGAAACTTTCGCCAAAAATCCAACTTTTGTAATTTCGTTTTTCACACGAAGTAGTATAAGGAGACTTCACGGCCGTGTATAACTGAGAAAAACATGGCCCCACAATAGGGCGAACGATATACCGAGTTTTCCGGTAACCCGCTGATGAGCGCGCCCTCACCGTCAAAAAATATAATTAAAAAGTGCTTGTTTTGTATCGTCTGCTTTTGTTTTGACATTTTGAGCATTTTCACAAAATTTGCGGAATAAGAAATGAAAGAATATTTTTTTCAAATAAGTGTTGTGTTTAATTTGTTCAGTAGAAATCGATTTATTTTTCACAATTGATTGTATAAGTAAAATACATTTTCATTCATGTTTTGTTATGTATGTATAAGTGCTCTGAAGGCAATTGTGATCTTTGAAATTGTTTTTTACAAATTTCAAATGTGAGTTTCTGTGTAGAATAATCCATATTTTTGCCTTTCCTTCTCACTGCTAAATAAAATACTTTACACTGCTGGTAAAGTTTATTGTTTTTATTTTCTTACAGAAACATAACCTAAAACAAATATAATTTCGTTTAAAACACGTCATTCAATAAAAAAAATTATACTACACATTATGAAAAAAATAATTTTTTATACATACTGTCTGTTTAATTTATTTTCCATAATCTATTTCCAGTATTAATTAATATTAATATATTTATCACTTGCACTTATAGATACACACATCTCACATGAAAACAATAAGCAGACGACGCAACGTAGTTATATATTTTCACGGCGAGGTCGCGCTCAACAGTGGGTTACCGAAAACTCTGTATATCATTCGCCCTATTGTGGGGCCATGTTTTTCCGGCCGTGAAGTCTCCTTATACTACTTCGTGGTTTTTCAATATTTATTTCAAAAATTACTTGCAAATTTCGAGAATATTCTTTATCATCACGAATTCCCCTAATTATCATGATAAATCGGAACCAAATATCTCTAATTATTTAGGAGTGAGACGACACGCGGGAAAACACTTTTTGGGCTCGATTTTTCCCGGATGCCCTTAAATTGTAGATTTCACCTGCGGACATAGAGTGAGAGTACTTTCTGATATATTAATAAAGTTTAGCTGAATTTTTTTTGGATTTTTAATTTTCCAAAAACACGTTTTTTGCCCATAACTTTAAAAAAATGTTAGGACACCTATAAATGTTTTTCCATAATTTTATAGAGTTTTTTTAAACGCATCTTTTGAGTCCTAATTGAACATTTTTCGTCCATATTAACCGGAGATATTAATCTTTTAAAAATCATAAATTTTGGAAAAAAATATTTTTTTGAAAATTTTGTTAAAAAATGTAGAAGTAATCTTAAAATTATCGTTACCAACTTGTAGAGCATTATAAA
The DNA here is from genome assembly GCA_032872505.1 of Leptopilina syphax. Taxonomy (NCBI): domain Eukaryota; kingdom Metazoa; phylum Arthropoda; class Insecta; order Hymenoptera; family Figitidae; genus Leptopilina; species Leptopilina syphax. Next base: position 20,149,415 of record CM065475.1, read on the forward strand.
ACGATTCGATTGACCTATTTTTGAATCTAATTCGATAATAAATTTCGAAATTATTGGAATTTTAAAAACCAAAAATTGTGGAAAATGACACTTTCTCAACTTTTTTGTTTGAAAATTTTTGTTTAACTATTAAACTATTATAACTATATTGTAGAGTATTTAAAAATACATTGATTGACCCAAAATTAAATCACTTTTACCATATTTGTAAAAAGTTATTTATATATTTTCCTATTATTATTATTATATCTATGAGGAAGCAAAGTGTTCATGAAATGAGCGCACCAAAATTATAAAAAATATACAACTTGGCAGCGGTTTCTTTATTTGTTTCAAAGTAATAATAACATGAAAATAAAATGATCTAAAACTTTAACACCAAATTACTTTAACAATACAATTTTTTTTTTCAAAAAGTTTCCCTTATTGGGAAAATTTTTTTTTTCTTATTGGGTCAAAACCCATTATATTAAAACATCAAAGATGTTTTTGTTGGGATTAAATTATTCTCTAATTAATGATTTATTACCATTTATTAAATCAATTTTAATTAATTGTACACTATCTGAAAAAATTATGTAAATGCTACATTTTAGTGCTATAAATAATTTTTTCATTTTTCAAAATGTATTAATTAACATTTTTCCCGTCTAAGACACTAAAACTCAATATAATAAGTATTCAAAAATTAAACTTAAAAGTAAAATTTAATTAACTTTCCAAAATCATTAAAAAATTTCTTGACTTTGTCTTGTTTAATAAAATTAATATAATTTTGAAAATACTTTACATGTTTTAATGTTCTTTGGATAAAGCTGAAATAAGCATTCGGTTTATTTTAATACAATTAATGTTAATAGTATTAATTAATGCTAATAGTATTTAACATTAAAATCTACAAGTAAATATGTAAATAAAAAAGCCAAACATGACAGAATTTTATGTATTATCCTAACTTCAATGCTTGGCCATTTCTAGTTAAAAAGTATCAAGCTAAAACAAAAATTGTCTGTTTCAAAACATTTACAATATAAAATGTTTTTTGCCGTTTTTTCGCGAATTTTTTTTTTAAAGTAAGAATTTTTTTTGAATGAAATAAAACATTTCCACTATGTTGTTCATATATTTAACTGTAACTCATATTTTTTATAAGCGTTTATATACAAAATCTTCCAAATTGGGAGCTATTGCATATAGAGCTGCTCCGCCGGAGTTCATGACTGCCGTCAATAACTTTTTGAGCTACACTGCACGGCAATTTTAAAAATCTTGTTTTGAGAAAAACGCATTTAAAAAAATAGTATCAAAAATTGATATTTATACAAAAAAATTTTTTAAAGTGATTACACTTTAATCGGCTATTCCAACACTATATATGAGGCATTTTACATGAAATGTCCTAAGTTGAAATTTCAACTTCTTGAAAAAAATTGAAACTCGAGGAATTTGTTGTTCTATCAAGTAGAAATGTGACCCAAAAAATATTTTTGATTTTTTCAAAAAATTGGAGGGGGTAGAGGGGGGTCAATTTGACCAATTTTGCCAACACCGGCTACTTTGTGAATTTTTTCTGAACATACTTGTAATGGGAAAAATTTTTTAGAATATGTTTCTGAAAGGTTTTTTCGTCCTCTTTCCAATGGTGTATTTTATTTTTTAATATTTTAAAAATTTACCCTAATTTTTGATAATTAATAATTAATTTTCAATTTCTCAAAAATCGGTCCGTTTTTTTTAAATAAATTATTGTAAACGAAAGCTGAGGTTTTTTTCTATCGGCATGTAAATTTTCAGTATGCCCTTTTTTTGTTTTTGAGTTATTAAATTTTAAAGAATAAATTGCGGCGCGCTGCGTCGCGGTTGCACTGAGCCGCGTGGTATAACCGGCGTAAGACGAGGCGCCCGGGACGCAATTTATTCTTTGAAATTTAATAACTCAAAAACAAAAAAAGGGCATTCTTAAAATTTACATGCCGATAGGAAAAAACCTCAGCTTTCGTTTGCAATAATTTATTTAAAAAAACGGACCGATTTTTGGGAAATTGAAAATTAATTATTAATTATCAAAAATTAGGGTAAATTTTTAAAATATTAAAAAATAAATTATACCATTGGAAAGAGGACGAAGAAAACCTATCAGAAACATATTCTAAAGTAGCCGGTGTTGTCAAAATTGGTCAAATTGACCCCCCTCTACACCCTCCAATTTTTCGAAAAAATCAAAAATATTTTTTGGGTCACATTTCTACTTGATAGAACAACAAATTTCTCGAGTTTCAACTTTTTTCAAGAAGTTGAAATTTCAACTTAGGACATTTCACTTAAAATGCCTCATATATCCTTTCATTTGCTTCATAAGTAGCATGTTAGTCTAATAATTCCTCTTTTCGTGACTTTCTGCTCTCCTTAGTCTCAAAAGTGCTACGCTTATTCTACTAATCTACGGTAACCTGGAGCGCGCTCCGTTCATCGCTAGTACAGAGAGGACTTCGAATTTTGTTCTAAAAACTTTGTTAGCCTATTTTTGAATACCTTAACTAACAATTTATGCAAAAAAGAAAAAATCGATTTTTTCAGTCGTCTAATGTGGTTTCCCCCCTTAAGTAATTTTTAGTTTTATATAAGTATTTTAACATTAAATACTATTATAAAAATACTTTGAAATTAACAGTACAGATGGTCACTCTAAGCTTTAAATTTTTACCAATTTTTAAGAATTTAAAGTTAAAAATCACTAATCAAAATTACTTTCAAAATAAGTCAAAAACATGATTCTGAAACTGGCACCTTATTATTATGGCACCTGTTTATTACCTTCAAGACTCTAATTTTGAACTGAAATAAAAAATATCCTTTTTTTGTTTGAGATAACATAAACTTTTTTATAATAAAAAACTGGGTACTTGTTTAAGATTTATTAAAAAAATATTAAACCATGTAAAGTATTTCTGAAATTATATTAATTTTTTAATAAAACAAGGCAAACTGAAGGACGAGATCAAGCCTTTTTAAAATGATTCTAGAAAGTTATTTAAATTTCTTTACAAGTTTAATTGTTGAAAAAGTAGATAATGTTAGTGACTTAGACGGGAAAGTTGTTAATTTATTACTTGCATTTCTTAATTACAAAAAAGAAAAATCATTTCATATCACTAAAAAGTAGTATTTTACACAATTTTTAAAAACTTACCTCCTTATCCTTATTTTTAATCACAAAAATTTTTTTCGTCTTTTAATTTTGAAAAGAGAAAAAAAGTGTTCTTCACATTGCACTTTTATTTTTCTGTATTATATAATGCAAAAATCTGTTAATAAACTATAACTACACTGTAAAAAAAGAGAGTTAAATTCTAACTCCCCAGGGGATTCTATAAAAGTCGCACCCATTGAGGAGTTAATGCCAGGGGAGTTAAATAAAGAGAGTTAAAACTTCACACCCAAATGCTAACTCCCCAATGAAAAAATAACTCGCGCGGGTGTTGAATAAAGGGAGTTAGAAATTAACTCTCTTTTGGAGCTGATTTTTAACTCGAAAAATTTCACTCCAAACTCCCGAGTCCGTTAACTTCCTAAATTTTTTACAGCGTATCTACTCAAGTATTAAAAAGGACTACCAATGCAACTCTCTCTCTCTCTCTCTCTCTCTCTGCTCACTGGTCACTGGTCACTCAATAGACTGCCTACTGGTTGAAAGAAACCCTTCAAACAATAGGCCAGGTACTCGAGCAGGCCTTTCGTTTCTCTTTAAATTATATATATATATATATATTTCAAATATCTTTCTGTCTTCTTCTTTCTAAATAAATAACATAAATCGGTCCCTGTTTATAACGCAGAAAATCTAACGCTATTGCTTTCTTCCTCTTTCCAAATAGAAATAACATAAATCGGTCTCTGTTTATAACGCAGAAAATCTAACGCTATTGCTTTCTTTCTCTTTCGAGAATAAGTAACATTAGACTGTCTCTCTTTACCTAATTTGCATATCTACTCGTTTCATATTAAGGATATTTCTGTTATTATTACCTCTATGAGGAAGCAAAGTGTTCATGAAATGAGCACCAAAATTATAAAAAAATATACAACTTGGAAGCAGTTTTAAACTTTCAAGGGCTACTCTAGTTTACAATACTCTTCACTTATAACTACGCTTTTTCAAGAGTGTAATTATGTACATGTTATATTAAATTATTGTTTCGTTGTTGTCAAATCAATGTTAGCGGGGCTAACCGATACTAAACAATAACAAAGCATACACTGAATGTGAAATACATCACTCTCTTGGATCTATATTTACTTTTAAGGTTTTACGCAATTATATAATTATGTTTAAAATGATATAAAATATGTTGAAAAATATAAAAATTATCAAAAAATGTAATTGACGTCGTTAAAAAGAAAGCGCTAATCTTACAATTTTCATTTCTTCATAAGATATGTCTATATAGGGCTAGGATACAGAATCAACAGAAAAATTTGAGGTAATATCATTTTTCATTTAATTTTGACTAGACGCACCGTGGACACAGATTCTTCAAAATTAGAAAAGTGTAACTTGGCAGAAAAAAATTAAATTTAATTATTTAATCATAATAATTTGTGTTTGTAACGTGTGTATTAACTAAAGGAGTACTTCAGCTTAATTTTGATACAAAAACCTGATCGAAATTTGTAAAATTTAATTAGTTCTTGGACTTTATAAAATACCCGGTTCAATGTAGCCTACCCTCCCCTAATTAAATTCCTTTGAAATTTTTATTATATGAAAATAATTAAATGTTTGCGTAGAATTTTATTCCAACTTTTTAAATAACTGAATTGCTGCGACGAATTTTATTATTCATAAAAATAATTGAATCCTTTCTAGAAATTTTATTAAATTGAAAATAATTGAATTACTGTAAAGAATTTTGTTATTTATGAAAATAATAAAATTCTTTAGAAGAATTCAATTCTAATTGAATATTAAAAATAATTTAATTGTCATAAAAAATTGTATAGGTAAACAAATGTTTAAATACTTTAATTGTTTAATTCTTTCGACGAATTTTAATAAACATTTTTAGAATAATTACATTTTTTGAGGAATTCGATTAAAATTGTATTAAAAATAATTAAAATTCTGGAATGAGTTTTATTATTTCTGAAAATAATTGAATCCTTTTAAAAAAATTTATTATTTTGAAAATAATTGAATAATTGCGAAGAAATTTATAAAAAGTTTGTAAATAATTGAATTCCTGTGAAATTTTTATTATTTATAAAAATAAGTAAATGTTTGCGTAGGATTTGATTAAAATTTTTTTAAATAACTGAATTGAATCTTAGGGTTTCGTGGCTTAAACGGATAAAAAGAATAAATAAATAATAAAACCAATCTTAACCCCTACGGACATTATTAATTATTAATAAATAGAAAATTACCACACAAATTAAGAATTTTTACTTTCACTCAACATCTAGTAGTTTCTTTGGTTACCATAGCAACCGTTGCAATGGTAACCATTACCACACTGAGAAAAATGGATATTAAGCTTTATTATCTAGATATTAATGGTCAATATCTGTGACAGTGAAATATGTAACATCTTAGATTTTCAAATTTAATATCTAAGATATTGGAAAAAGACTTGTTCAAACATAACCTCACATTTACAGATTATACTTTTTAACATCTGAGATATTAAACCATAACATCTGGATGATATGCATTAGCATCTTTTCTTTAATATCTAGTATATTAAGATTTTTAATATCCAGTTTTCTCAGTGCACAGCAACCGATGTTATGCTAACCATTGCAACGGTTTCTAGGGAAAATTACAAACGGACACCGAAGTCTCGCTATAAGGGTTCGTGGCCCTTGGCCACGAAACCCTAAAAATGAAACAAATGTAGGAATAATTTGAATTATTAAAATTTTTCCAAAATCTAAACTCTTTTAAAATTCAATTAATTTTAAAATATTTAAGTAAAATTATTCATTAAATAATTTCTAAGTAATAATTTTAAGATGGTTCTTCAAGAATGAAGATATTTAAAAAGAAATTATTGTCAGAACTAGAAAAGATTGAAGGTTGTGTATACGAATTCGTGGTAATTTCATAGTTTCTGAGGCAAACAAAAAAGACAGACACAAAAATTCAAAATTTATTAAGAATTATTCTTAATAAAAAATCCCTGACTTTTCCCCGACCTGTGGCAAAAAAAAAATAATGTCGTCTTACTTACCAAATTTAAAATCTTTAAATAATTAATCTCAACATCAACTGTTTACATTTACCCCCAAATGACCCTGTATCTTAAAAACCCGTCAATTGTTTGAATTTTGAAGATGATTTTCAACTCATAAAAACCGATCTCACGTTCCAGAGAATTACAGTGTTATTGGCAATACAGCACCTTTCAGTTCTTCGTCGACATATCGATTTATAATTCTCGGCGAATTTATTGCCCATGCCATTCGAGCGAAGGAAGGAAGGCTTCATTCATTTTTAGTGTAAAGCTTTGGAATTCCTCGAGAACTGAAAAGCGAGAAGATTGCGCTCAAGGGAGCGAATGATCGTTCAGATATCTTATGGAATAAGAGTCAAAACTATATATATATATATATATATATATATATATATATATATATATATATATATACAACTTAAAGTATCGCGATTTTAACGCATGAACAAATTTCATTACACAAAAATATTTTTCTTCACATACCAAAAAAAATATTTACATAAAATTTACAACAAACACCAAAAACTAAAAATTAATCCCATAATATATAGCATTAAATCCATAATCAACTATTATAAAATTTGCATATATATAATTTAAAATAACCCTCGCTTATAGTAATTTGGATAATTTCCGAAACGTTTTTTTTTATATGAATAGCGCACATAAGGGCAAGAAATATTGCGTCCGTAAAATATAATATAGTGTTCGCGACGAAGACGATAGATATTCATAGCCACTTGACCCGAATGCACTGGGAAAAGCGGAACATAAAATACTCACATGTAAAAACTTGAAATACGGCAAATCGGTAGTATTTCATTTCTTAATACTTCACTATTCACGCGTTATTTTCTCGCCTGTAATCATTGTTAAAAACTCTAACTACGCGAAAGGGTAACTCTAAGTTCATCACATTTCTCAAAAGCACTTTATACATCATTTACACCAATGAATGCTTTTAAGTTAACAATGAACATTCTTTAGAATCTATAGATAATGAATGAAAGAATGAATAAATGTCGTCGGTGAATTAACTTAATGCAGAGTTAATAAAATTTACCTCCTACCAGAGATTTTTAAGAAAAAAAAAATGTTAATTAATTCTATATTTATTACCTATTTAAGAGACAATTTAAAAATGGACGAGTTGGTATCAAAACTACAGTAAAATTTTCATTTCATAATTAGGTATAAAAATAATAATTTCTAGAAGCAAAAATTTAATTTAATACTTTAAAAGGTATTTTTAATAGAATTTCAGAAAATTTCAATTATTTCAAAATTCTTTTTAGAAAATTTAATTATTCCTTCGATAATTTTAAAAATTTCATTAAAATTCTTCAAAAAATTCATATATTTTCTGCAGAATATATTAGAAAATTTCAATTATTTAAAAAATTTGCAATTATCTTAAAAAAATAGGACTGAATTATTTTTAAAAATTAATGTAAAGAACTTCCCTCGATTATTTTCAAAAATTTCATTAAAATTCTTTAAAAAATTCAATTATTTTCTACAGAATTTGAAGAAATTTCCATTATTTTAAAAAAATTTCAATTACCTTTAAAAAGTATAACTGAAATATTTTTAAAAATTAATATGTCCAACTTCCCTCGATAGTTTTCAAAAATTTCATTAAATTTCATGAAAAAATCCAATTATTTTATCTACAGAATTTTAGGAAATTTCAATTATTTAAAAAATTTTAAATTATCTTAGAAAACTAGGACTAAGTTATTTTAGAAAATTAATGTATCAAACTTCTCTTGATTATTTTCAGGAAATTTATAAATTAAAATTCTTTGAAAAATCAAATCTTTAACATTTTTAATGAAATTCTTTAACAAATTTTTAAAAATTGACTTAATATTTCTCAGAAACTACATTTTTCCTGAACTTTAAATAAAATTATTGTGCTGTTATTTTGTTTGGATTTATAATTTTAGTGTGATATTATATTGTTTTTATAAAAATCCATAATTTTAATTATTTAAAATATTTTATTTATGAGCTTTCGCCTGTCGACGACAGGCATTCTCAGATATTTTAAATAATTAAAATTATAGATTTTTATAAAAACAATATAATATCACACTTCAAATAAAATTATTTGAAACTTAAATAATTTTTTTAATAAATATTTAAATATTTAATTAAAAAATTATTATAATTATTGTAAATTTCTTCACAGCAATTGAAATTTCCAAAAATTTTAGTTCAAAACCTTCTGAAATACAATTAATTCTGAAAATTGCGTCTGTTTTTAACTTATAATATCTTTTCTAAGTCTAATTTTTTAAAATTCATTACTTTAAAAGTTCTCAAGATGTAAAAAAATTCAAAGAGAACTGAATTCTAAGTTTATAAGTTTGTCAAGAATGTGTTTCCTTATCAAAATCGAAATTTTTTGTAGTAATTTTAAGAATTTGATGTTGTATTTTATGAAAATTAAATATTCTCTCTAAATTTGAATTAGTAAAAATGTTTATTAATTTGAATAACATTTTTAAAATGTAAAATTCTTTTGTTCTTTTCTTTTTTAAAAATTTTATATCCACAGACTAATAATTTGAAAACCATAAAAAAAACTATAAAAAACCACATTTTTTATTATTGTAAAAAATGATATCTCAAAAATTAATGTTTAAAAAAGTACCTAATTTAAAAAATATTTAAATAATGTTTAATTTTTGTAAAATGTATAACATTTTTATAAGTTTGGTATAGTTTTGATTTCGACTAAACATTGACACTTTGTAAAACAATTGTTAAACAAAAAAGCAAAAAATAATTCCAAGAATTAAATGAAAATTTCCCGAACGTTCCACTTTCATTCTCGCCTATACCTATAGATTACATAATTTCACTAATGTTTACTTCAAGAATCGTCGCAAATAAAGTAAAAAGAAAAAAAGAATGCAACATAACCATTAAGAACAGGCTATATATTTTTTCTTTTTTGCGGGGAAAAAAGTAATTCATTTGTGTTATCTTAATAACCACCAGCACTATGACATTCAAATTATTATTACATTTTAATGTTCCTTTAACATCTAAAAACGGAATGATATACAAAAATTTACCTCTTTATCACGAAATATTGTCACTGAACACAATTTGAAATCAAGACATTAAGAGAATAATTTCCAGTGTTATAAAAAACGAACATATATATTGCATTAACGTAAAAATTCATAAGAAAAAAAATTAATTCACTAAAAAGAAACATTTATGGAGAAAAACGTTAAAAATAAAAGGTTCTTTTGACTAAGTTAACGAAGAGAGAGAGAGAGAGAGAGAAAGAGATTCAAATAAAATTTTAATGCACCACCAGTAAAAGTTCATCATGTGAAATTTCAACAAGTTTCTTTAATTATTTTTAAAAACAATATTCCTTTTTTTGTCTTAAAGAAGAAGAAGGAGAAAAAAAGAGGGGAGAGAATTTAATATCCTGCATCACAAACAAGTTTTCAAAACGTCGTCATTATGAATTCAAGGAAGGGTATGATATAATCTATTATAAGGTAAATAAAATTTAAAAAGAAGAATTGAATAAGCAAGACATGTTCGAATGCATGTATATGACATAAGCGGACAAGTGTGCGGCATAAGCATTGGAAGATATAATTGCACTTGAATGATTATAGAAGAATACCAATTGAGAGAGGATCTTTCAGTCCTTGCTCCACCTTTATCTATTCCCCTTCACCAATCTTATACAAACATACAACCACGTCTGTATATATATAAACTTATAAAAAAAAGCTAAACACTCGGATCTTTATGCTGAATTCCTCACAATCGATTTCTCTTTTTATACATTCAGTTATAGAAAAGTTCATTAATTAATTATTGACAACTTTACGGAGTATTTTATCTCAGGGCTAACAGTAACTTTTTTTCCTCAAAAATCGGTTGAGGAGGTGAATTAGTTTCTAAAAATAGGTGGCAGGAAGGGGACAAAAAAAATTGTATATAAAATAAAGGAATGTGCAAATTAAGTAATTTGTATTTATTCACAATTTCTTATTAATTTTATTTTTTCCTAAACTTAACTTTTTAATCTTCTATCTAATATAAGAATTATTAGTAGAATTCTACTAATTAGTCAAATTTTACTAAATTTAAAGAGTTAATATAGAACAGAAATCAATCGTTTAAAACTTAAATCAATTAATATATTTGCGTAAATTAACAATTACAATTAATTGATGAACTAGATTCACATTTCAAATTCTAATTATAATAATTACTGTACTAATATTTGTAATTAGTAATTTTCATATAATGACCATTATCAACTGATTTTTATTTATTCCTTCTCTGCCTGCGCATTTTAGTAATTGAGAGAGAAGCATAATCCTAGACTGCGGGAACAAAATTTAAGTCATATTGATCGACAAAAATTCTCTCCTCGAAGAGAGAGAGAGAGAGAGAGAGAGAGAGAGAGAGAGAGACTGACTATCGCGAAAATCTGTAATTAAGTTTCGTTTCCCATAGGATGAATAGTAGTTAAATGAATTCAAAATCCGCCTACTCTAGACATAAACCGAACAAAACCTATATTCAATCTTGATCAAAAGGGCTACATCATAATTTCATTAGTTAACCAAAGATTAAAAACAATTTTTGTTTCAACATCTACACATTGGGAAAAAAATTTTATTTGCCTATAAACACAAACCAAACCTTTTCGTTTTCAGTTATATCGAAAATCCTCAGAACTATTTAAAATTTAGATGTTTGTAGTTAAATTGGGGCGGTATCAATTGCCCACAATTCATAACTGTATACAGGAAAACTGCACACGTTAAAGTGCACACGGGAAAACTTTATACAAGCAAATTCAAAAAATAAAATGATTAAATTAAATTTAAAAACTGTACAAATTTAAACCGCATACCGGTAAACTGACCACGGGAAAACTGCACACTATTAAAAATTACAAATTTTAATAAAGAAATAAAACTAATTTAAACTGCATACAGTTAAACTGACCACAGGAAAACTGCACACAAGTTAATTTCTATTAAATTTATTAAAAATAAGCTTTTGTGCAGTTTTCCTGTGGTCAGTTTAACTGTATGCAGTTTAAATTAGTTTTGTTTCTTTATTAAAATTTGTAATTCTTAATAGTGTGCAGTTTTCCCGTGGTTAGTTTACCGGTATGCAGTTTAAATTTGTTCAGTTTTTAAATTTAATTTAATGATTTTATTTTTTAAATTTGCTTGTATACAGTTTTCCCGCTTGAATGTGTGCAGTTTTCCTGTATACAGTTGAATTTTGGGCAATTGATACAGCCCCGTTAAATTCTTCTTTATTATAGAAATTTTGTCTGTTTCTACTCAGTTTTCGAAGAATTCGTCAAACTCAGAAAATTCAAAAAACGGATTGAGGCGCTAGCACAGCTCCTACTGCCTGCCTGCCTGCCTGCAGGTTGACATGGTAACACATAAGAGTAAGAGAGTCAGAAAATTCAAATTAAATGTTTTTTCTCTCTCACTCTTATGACGACTGCGCAGGCAGGCAGGCAGTAGAGGTGAGAGTGTACCTTTACTCAGAGAAAAATGAAGATTTTTAAAATTTTCAAAATGGATTTTAAAGGGGAAGAGTAGCACTTTTAGATGCAATATTGACCTTTTAGAGAAAAAATTATCTCTTGATGTTACATAACATCAAACCTTTCCGTGTACAATTTTTGGTACTAAATTCAATTAATCATATTTGACTATTTTCGTAGTTATTTTCTACCCTAATAATTTATCTTTTATTAATTGCTGAAGCAAAACGTCAGTCAAAATTTTACAATAAAATACAATAAGAAAAAATGTAATGTCTCTAAATGAGAATAGTAATACCACTCGTTTATTAAACCATTTGCCACGCGACAGCAGCAACCGGAAAGATCTCTTTTCGCGAACAGTATGATGTAACAGAAAACTCCAAACGGAAATAAAGTGCTATCAATAAAACCACTTTCTAATTAATCATTTGTCATTGATTAATGGTTTCACCTTCTATTCATAGAGAATTATAAATATTTTTTTTCAAATATCCCGCGCACTAAAAACAGTTCATTAAACAATATTATTCGCACTCTAGAAAAATAATCAAAAAAAGTGGAATCAAAATATATATATATATATATTACAAAAAGATATCGCCGCCGACGCCACCGCTGTTTCAAGATTTTTTGATCTACAGGTCAAGAGTTGACCTGTAGTTTCTCCCCTTAAAATTTAGGTCAACTTTGAGGGCAGTCTTGACCTACGCATCAAAAATTGACAAAGAATTCCCGCTACCCTCAAAATTTAGGTTAATTTTGAGGGCAGTTTTGACCTAAACGTCAAAATTTGACAAAGAATTAACGCTACCCTCAAAATTTAGGTCAATTTTGAGGGCAGTTTTGACATAGACGTCAAAATTTCTCTTAAAAATTAGGTCAATTTTAAGGGCTGTTTTGACCTACACATCAAAATTTGACAGAGAATTCCCACTTCCTTCAAAATTTAGGTCAATTTTGAGGGCAGTTTTGACCTACACGTCAAAGTTTGACAAAGAATTCCCGCTACCCTAAAAATTTAGGTCAATTTTGAGGGCAGTTTTGAACTAGACGTCACAATTTGACAGAGAATTCCCGCTTCCCTCAAAATTTAGGTCAATTTTGAAGGCAGTTTTGACCTATACATCAAAATTTGACAAAGAATTCCCGCTACCCTCAAAATTTAGGTCAATTTTGAGGGCATTTTTGACCTAGACGTCAAAATTTCTCTTAAAATTTAGGTCAATTTTAAGGGCAGTTTGGACCTAGACGTCACAATTTGACAGAGAATTCCCGCTTCCCTCAAAATTTAGGTCAATTTTGAAGGCAGTTTTGACCTATACATCAAAATTTGACAAAGAATGCCCGCTACCCTCAAAATTTAGCTCAAGTTTGAGGCCAGCTTTGACATAGACGTCAAAATTTGTCAAACAATTTCCGCGCGCAGACTTAATGATGAGGTGAAGTTTGCCATCTGACCTAACAATGTAAGGTAATTTTTAAATTGTGTTTGCTCTTACACCTATCATTTTGACCTAATTTTGACGTTTTATTTTTACTCCCTCATTTAGTTACGTCATAATCTATGTGGAATTTGACTTTTATTTAACTACAACTTAAAAAGGGAAAATAAAGGACAATAAACGTATCTAGGATACGTCAAAATCTATTTAAAATTTAACGTCTTTTTAACCTACAGGTTAAAATGGGTCAAAATATATGTCAAAGTTTAATCTAATTTTTGACATATAGATAAAAAAGGTCCATAACGATTGTTACATTACGTCAAAGTCTATGTGTATTTTGTCATGTATTGTATGCAATTTATTAAGATGCATTGATATTAAGAAAAAATTACTTTAAATTTATAAAAATTAAAATAAATATAAAAATAGAGATAGGGGGTTGGCGCGCAGGGGGGCGAAGCCCCCCTAGTATATATATATATATATATATATATATATGCGCCTATAGATATGTATATACAGTAAGAAAAGCTATCCGTCAGTCATAGGAAAGTATGGGAATCGCATAAGTCTGTCTCACTCCCACTCATGGGATATGACTGACGTGCTAGGTTTTCGTACTGTATAATATAAACATAAAGAGTATAAATATTTCTATAAAAGCTTATTTATGAAATCCCTTCTTTTTACATACAAAAGAATTCTGCCGAAGAGAACCACATGTTCCTTTGACTTCTTTTCAGAATGAAGAGAGCGTATCTTTGTCAAGATTTTTGAGCGCACCAGTAAAAAGGAAACATGTGAAACGAATATACATATCCACGAGTGCCGAGATGACAGTTAATGCGTGATACCATACACGATTGATATAATTATGCGTGAGCATAAAATTGCGAAAACCACGTAAACGAAAAATCACATAATCTCAACGAGAAAAAATCCATCTTTCTCCTACATGCAAATAAGACAAAAAAAATTTATATATTAATTGATACGATTTATATCCGTTAAGATAGAATCAGAAATTCTTAGAAATCCCCCTCCGTCACTCGAAAACTATTTTAAACAGAAATTGTGAAAAAAGAAGCAATTCGGTATTTAAAAAGTGGCAAATAATTTTGAAAAGACGAAAAGTACTTTTAGCTAGCAGAACAAGACAAATTTAGAGAAAAAATATTTCACGATCATTTCGAAAAGATAATTATCTAATGATTTTAGAGTTGAGATATATTTTTTCGATAATACATACACGATAAATGTTTTGATATTTTTTCTGATTTCTTTTTTTTCTTTTTTGGCAGGTATATGTGATTCTATACAGTTTCTCTCATTTTGTTTCAGGTAACAACAGTATCAGACGAGGGTGAGGACAGTTTTAGAGTGCCCAAGGCGTCTGTGGTATACATGGCGTCGACTGCTACCAGACCACAGGCCATGTCACAAGTGAGTACACACGAAATACTGCACGTACGTGTTTCGAATTCAGACGAAAATTTCTCGACTATCAAGAAAATTTAGTGGTACAAGAAAATAAACATTTCTACATGAAGAAAGTCAATAATTACTCCAATAGAAATTCGAAACCCAACAAAAAAATGTATTCCTAAATTTATCATTTATGTAAATTCTCCTAAATAATCGTGCAATAATTAAATTTATAATACACTGAAAAAAAATTATTTGATTCTAGAGGTGTGCAATAAGCTCGAAGCTCGATCGAGCTTTTTCGAGCCGAGCTGTGTAAAAAGCTCGAATAATTTCGAGTACTCGAATTTTTTTGAGCTCTTGAGTAAATTCTAGTTCTAAAGAAAATTCATATAATCTTCGCATATATTATAATTAGCAAATTAAAATAATGGGATATATAATCTCTTTAAGTAAAAATAATTTCACAATCAACCTAACATTTTGTATATATTCTGAAGAGGATAGCCGATCGGCTATCGAAACGTCAAATAAAATAAATATTAGGGTGACCGTTAAAAACGACATTTTGGAATTTTGTCTATTTCCGAGTCTCATTTTGACACAAATTGAAAAAAATTAGATACGTATTTTTTTATTTTGTTTTTAAATTAATATTTAGTGGTGCCTGTAGGCTATTGAAATTTTGCATGTATTTTGCATGGAAAAAAAACTTTTTTTCGTAGATTTCCTGTAAAATCATTGAAAATTAATATTTTTTGACCGGACTGCTCTGTTTCTCTTCATAAATGTTCAAAGAATAATATTCAATTTTTAACATATAAAAATTGTTAAGTTAACTATTTTTTACAGGACACAAAAGTTGACCAGAAAAAAAACCAAAATAGGTTATTATTGGCAAAAAATATTAATTCTAAAAAAACGAGAAATTATGAAACTGAAGTTACCAACGTTTGTTCGACGAAAAATATAATACGTAACAATTTCCCCGCCTCAGATCCAATTTTTTTCCACATTTATTATAAATACTAATATTAGAAGCCATTAGAAATTATTTTCAAGTGGAACCAGTCGGGGAGGGCAACGATTTTGATCTTTTGTCATGGATTTTTCGAAAAATCCGCAACAAAAATCAAAATCATTGCCCTCCCCGACCTGGTTCCAGTTGAGAATAATTTCTTATGATTCCTGACATTAGTATTTTTAATAAATGTATTGAATTTAGATTCAATTTTTGAATTTAGCACGTTTTATTTTTGATTCATACTATTGACACCACAACACAATATAAATTTTTTTAGTGTAGTAAAAAATAATATGTGAAAAATAATGTAAAAATAATATTTAAAGGAATCAACTAATAAAATTCAAGGGGAATAATTAGAAACAAAATTTATGCAAAAGTGAATGGAGTACTAAACTCTTCTAGACTTAATCAAACCAATCAACACGTACCCTTATAAGAATCAAATTTACAAACCTTAAGGGTGTCGATTATGCAATTTTATTTTTACTTTTGCTTTCATTTTTACTTTAACTTTCATTTTCACTTTCTCATTTCCATATACTAAACTTTCAAAAAACTTACGTGAAAATTCTTGATATTTGATATAATAATAAATTATACTAAATTTCCCAGAAGTTTTTTTTTAAACTTTAGTATTTTTTACTTCAAAATTTTCGCTTTGTCGCATTTTTTTCCCAAATTGTAAAATACTTTTACAAAATTTAATATGCATTCTCTCTCTGTGTTCATTTTCATTTTGTCAGATTTTTATTTTCACTTTCATTTTTTACTTTCACTTTCACTTTGTTGAACTTCTATTTTCACTTTCATTTTGATAAATTTTCACCTTCATTTTCCACCTTCATTTTCACTTTGTTAGATTTTAATTTCTACCTCCATTTTTATTTTCACTTCAGCTTCATAAATTTTTATTTTAGCTATTTTATTTTAATAGAAAATAAAAATGAAAATCTAACAAAGTAAAAATGAAACGAAAAAAAATTGAAATTTGCCAAATCGAAAATAAAAATATAACAAAGTAAAAGTGAAAACGTAAATGAAAGTAAAACTTCAAATTTGTCAAAGTGAAAATAAAAATCACCAAAGTGAAAGTCAAAATGATAATGAATGTAAAAATAAACAAGTTGTGAATCCAGATGTTCAGTAGGGGAGACTAGGTGCAGTTGTTACAATTTTGATAAAAACAGTTACTGTGATTAGAGTTTAACTCCAATTTGTTTATTCAGACGATTAAATCAAAGGTATATTATCTAGTTTTAAAAAGCCATAATTGATTTAGCTCTATATCTATTATTTAATTAACTAGAATAATTTAAGTGACAGCGTGTAAATTGTAACATCTGCACAAAGTGAATGTCGGTTGTTACAATACCAAGAATCATCTACAACATTTCTAAATTACAGACAAATAATTTTTTATAACCATTTTTATTAATTATTTATAATTTTTGGCTCAATGTAATAGTACGTGACAGTTCCATAGAGATGGCAGCATTAATATTGTTTCGAAATGAAAGAAACTTAAAAAAGTTTTTTTTTCAATAATTTTGATTTGAAGACGAATTTAGAAAAACCATAAGATTTTTCATAAAAAATGAGTGTGATTACATTTTTGACAAATATTTTACATTTCAAACGAATCTGCTGAATTTTGGAAAAAATATCCGTTCTCATTATCACTTGTAACAACTGCACAACAGGTACATTTTTTACAATAGAACACTTTATTAAAAAAGTATACACTGAATGTGAACAACCAAGGCAGTTTTTTAAAGCTTAATCATCATGTAATTGATATTAAAAAAATTTACCTTGTTAAGTATAAAGATCTATTAATTAATTAAAAAATATCAGGCAGAGAAATATTTACTTTTGGCCTCTAAAAACCAATGTGCCTATTTTTTTACTTGTAAAGCTTGCATACAATTTTTAAACATATTGCAGTAAGTTCGTACACAAAAACTAAACATTTTTCTCTTTGGAACCCCATCTCTATAACTAACTGTTTCTAAGATATTCCATTTGTAACAACTGCACACTGTAACAACCGCACCTAGTCTCCCCTACATGAACATTTTGCTTCCTCTTTACGATCAGCAAAAAAATTTTCTTCCTCGTGGAGGAAGCATTAATGACCCAATGGGAAAAAAACCATTGGCGCATTAATAGTCCAATAATGGGAGCCACCATTCCATTATTGTCCCATTATTGGCACCCAATAATGGACCACTAATGGCAAAATCGTGGGATGTCCACGCCGATGCCAATAATTGTCAAACCATTATTGGCACATTATTTGATGTTAGTTGCGAGAGATGTGGGGATTGGCCAATAGATCTCGCATCTACGCCAATTTCCCATATAGATCTCTCACAAGTGCAATACGGGCTAGTCTTGTAGCATATACACAAGTTCCGAATTTGTTTCCCCCGTCTAGGGCAGGTCTCCCACTACGTAGCCTTACTGATGAGTCCAAGTAGTGGGGACCGGGACGAAACGATATAAAGCGTGGTCTTCATACCACTCTATGGATGATATATTTTTAAATCTCCATAGAGAGTTTTAAGCAACACCTCCTATGGGGCGTTGAGCGAACTACATACTTACTACATGATAATTTCTGCAGCGTCGGTAAGTAATTGTATGTAGTTCGCTCAACGCTCCGTAGGAGGTGTTGTTTCAAACTCTCTCGCAACAAACATGAAACTTGAAAAGTATATAAGGAGGCAACATTCTCAAGAATATTTGTGGAATTATATTCTGCCCGTCCTCTCCTATTTTTGCACTGATGGATGTGAGGTAAATAATTTTTAGACTCTGAACGAAAGGGTTATTCACATTTCGATGTGATAGAAAATAATAACCATTTCTATAAAATAATTAATTAAAAAAATTAATATTTTTAATAATAATAAATAATAATAATAATAAATAAAATAATTATTAAATAAATAAATTTATTATTTAATAGAAGTCAATAAAAATTTTTTTTTATTAATGGTTTTTAATGGCTTCATGGTTTTTTAATTATTGGCCCAATAATGGACCATTAGTGGTCCATTATTGGGTGCCAATAATAAGCCTAAAGAAAACCAATGTCTTCCAATATTGGGCCATTAATGCACCAATGGTAAACTAATGGCTATTTCCCATTGGGGAGAAGTATATTTAATTTTGAAGTAATTTTCTATACCTACAATTTAACATTTATAAAATCAAGTTCATTCGTCTGAATGGAAAGAATAAAATTTTATTATACAGTAATATTATTCTAAATAACATATCAAAATTGTTTTTCTGTCTCAATTTGATATCCTTAGAAAAACTATGCGAAGAGAATTGATGTTAAAAGTCATCTCAAACCGTTTACACCTAAACTATTAAAAACTAAACTTTACGACTAGAAGAATCCTAAAATTCACGCCTAATAATCATAAACAAAGATTCTGTTAACCCAACTAAAATTAACATCGAACGTACACAAGAGATACTTTTGGAAAATGCAATGACAGACAAGACACTTTTTTTAGTGTATTAGTAAATATACCAACAACTCTAGTCCTTCCCATTTTCATAATCTGGTTGAGGATTTTTATGACTTTTTACCGAGCTAATAGTTTCAAGCTAATGGCTCTCGGTTAACTTCAACCCATCCTCGTCGGGTGAACTGCCATTGGCTCCACTCTCCGGAAACGAGCTTTTAACGTTGCATCTGTAAGAAACCTGAGAGAGAGAGAGAGAGAGAGAGAGAGAGAGAGAGAGAGAGAGAGAGAGAGAGAGAGAACGCTAGTTCGTGATATGTAGAACAAGTGAATATTTTTTTCACTTTTTTTTCAACACTTTTTTCGAACAAATTTTTTCTCAAGGTTTCTTCAAGTACTTTTTTAATGACAAACTCTTTTTCATCATCAACATCATAATTATGCTTTTAAATCCGTTACTTCAATTTTTCTCCCAAAAAAGAAAAAATGCATCATTTTCCTTGCTATTTAGAATAAATTTTAAACTATTATCAAATTCAATTACAGAAAAAATTGTCTTTGCTATTCAGAATAAATTTCAAAGTAGTAAATTCAATTACAGAAAAAATTGACTAATTGGTTGAAAGATAATAGGAAACGGTTGAATTAGCCATTAAAAGCAAGGCAGTAAACAAATTGAGAATATATTTCAGATTTATCAATATTTTCAACCTTCCCAGTAATAAGGGGTGAATTAAAGTGGATTGGCACTTTTATGCTCTTAAATTCCAAACCAATTCCGTTTTTGTCCGCAATCTTAATGAATTCCTTTTCTATTGTTAAATTGATAATTTCTATCCAATTCAATTCTCTGTAACTACACTGAGAAAAATGGATATTAAGGCTTACTATCTAGATATTACCATTCAATATCTATGAAAGTAAACTATAAGACAAGTATCTTGGATATTTAATTTTACTATCTAAGATATACGCAAACGTCATTTCAAATTATAGGTTAAATGTACCTTATTTTTAAATCTTGCGGTAAAATAACAACATTTCGTTTCTGAAAACCACGAAGTAGAGCTCAAAACTTGACAGAAATTCTTAAACATATAATCAAATTCCTAAAATTTCAAAATTCGACAAACAGCGCATATAATTTACTATTCATTATTACCAAATAATTACATTATTAGTGCATTAATAATTATTAATTTATTCTATAATATAATTACAGATATAATACATAATTTGTTAATTAATATTTATAAATAATAATAATAATAGAATTATAGCAATTTTTTATTCTAAAAAATAATCAGGGTCCTAATTTAAAATAAAAATCCTGGTCTTTTTCCGGTTATTTTTCTTGATGAGACTGCGGGAAAAATTATTTTTCCCAGTCATTGCAAGAAAAATTCTAAAAAAACACATGAAATTGTAGTCAATATTTATTAATTCGTATGTCATATAAATTTGAATTATATACTGGCGACATTACTACTAAAGAATATTATAACATGTTTTTTTAGATTTATTATGGGCATTTGGGAAAAACCACATACAAGTTGTGTCTACGTGTCAGTGGTCCAGGAGGTGGCGCCAATTCTAGTGGCCGCGGTGAACTAATGAAACTCAAATTACTCCACTTTAAAACTTTAATAAAATAATTTCCTTGCGAAATTATTGAAATTTTGTTTAATTTTTTGCTTAATTTGGTAATGAACTTAAAAAATATTAATTTTCGCTGGCAGTTACGACGTAAGTTTTTCCATTTTGATGCTCGCACATCAAAACAGGGTGATAATATAACCTCACTTTTGCTTTATTGTAGGCTGCTGTAGGCGCCTTAGACGTTGCGCTTGCGCAACGCACAGATATTAGATTTGAATATATTAGATTGTCAAGTTCAATATCTAAACGTTATATTCTGCAATACACTACATATTAAATCTAAACACCTGATATACGAAGCGTTAAAATCTAGATAATATATTTAAGTATCTCATTTTTAATATCTAATATATTAAGAGTTTTAATATCCATTTTTCTCAGTGTGAACCAGATAAAACTTATTTGGACCAAA
Organism: Leptopilina syphax; assembly: GCA_032872505.1. Taxonomy (NCBI): domain Eukaryota; kingdom Metazoa; phylum Arthropoda; class Insecta; order Hymenoptera; family Figitidae; genus Leptopilina; species Leptopilina syphax. The sequence continues at coordinate 20,170,664 of CM065475.1, forward strand.
CATAATTAATTCCAACAAAATAAAACTTAATTTAAACCAAAGAAAATTTATTTAAACTCAATAAAACTTATTTGAACAAAATAAAATATATCTGTACTAAATAAAACTTCTTCAATCCAAATAAATTTTATATGAACAAAATAAATTTTTTTCAACCAAATATAATTTATCTGAACCAAATAAAATATATTCGAACCTTATAAAAAGTTTAATAGATTCTGAGGTCAAATCTTTTTTCCGTGAAAAAATGTAATTGCCTTGAAATTACAATTATCATTATTTTCGTTATTACAAGCCTTAATAAATAAATTTAATTTGAAATTCAATTAAAATGTATGTAAATATCGCGAGAATATTGACATAGTGTGACCTGACCGTATTATAACTAATATTTAAAATTCCTTCTCGAGACGAATGTGAGTAGAAGTATATAATCTGCAAGTACATAATATATGCTTCCTTGTGTCCTCACAAGTCAATGACCGTCTAGAATAATTGAAATGTACAATTTAATCATAATTATATCTTATCAGCTTTTAAATGGAACAAATATAAACTATTGCAAAACGTACGTTTTTTAATAAACAGCAACAACAAATATTCAAAATTTCAAATAAAAAGTAAATATAAAATAATCTCTTTTTAAATAAAGACTTATTAGATTCTTATAATAATTTTTAATATATCAATCAGAGATGAGAAGAACGAAAACAAAAATTGTACTGTATTGCAAATTGCAACCAAAGGTATTTTTTATACTCTTACAGTAGAAATAGTTGGTTTAATAATCTTTATACCCTCCTACTCTTGAAAAAAAGTCATTTACATAGGTTCATGCATACTATCTTGTAAGCAAGAAACGCACATTCATGTATACAAGCTTTTACCGTGTCCATTTGATATAAAATATCAAAAAGGAAACAGAATTTCCATTATATACCAATTTATTTCTATTTGTATATCCTTCTATTATTATCAAAACTACTCATCTCTAGATTTGAATTAGTAAACATGTTTACTAATTTTTTTCGTAAATTTTATTAATAAATTAGTAAACTTTACTAATTCTAAAGCAAAAAGTCAGTAACTAATTCAAATTACAGTCGAACCTGTCGGAATGCAACTGTACTTTAAAATTTTTTTTCTATTTAAAAATGTCCATCAAGAATTATTTTCACTTGATACAGAATATTGTAAAAATATTACAAAACCGATTTGCCTTGCAGAGAAACAAGATATTAACTTCGGCGCACTCTATACACGGAGAAAAATTTTCTGTTAATGATTACAATAGCCTAACAGTACTGCTCGGATATGTGACCATTTTTCGTAATGCCTAAAGTAGCTTCGTTGTAACAATTCTCTAAGTCGAACGTACTCATTAAAAATTTATTTAAAATAAATACGAACTAAATATAAGTGAGCACAAAGTCTATGTGACTGATTACGATAGTCTACGTTAAAAGGAAATCTTGGATTCTATCCACATTTGCAGCAATATAAGGGAATCAGTGATACAGTCTGTAGTAGTCTTTACAACAGGACTATTGTAAAATAAGGTGACCGGCTGCCTTGCCTTCTTATTTTACTATAGTTCTTCGTAAAGACTACTATTGCTATATTTCTGATTACAAGTGACTATTGTAAAGTAAGAAAAGAAAATTTTCAACTAAAATAAAATTTTTTTGTAATTTATGACTTCTAATCATATATTGCACATTAATTTCACTCTTCCAAGACTTCCAACTTCAAGATTAATTATACTATTAAGGAGACCGTACACCACTTTTGCGTGTTTTTTCAACATTTATTTTTTCATAGTAAAATGTATCGAAACACTGGGCTCTTTTCACACATATTAACACACATATTGAGGATTAAGAAAAAAATATTATTTTATTTATTCTGCCCTTCATGGCGATAAAATGGCGGCTGAAGTGATTGTCCGGAAAAAAGTGGTTGACACGATATCTCTGCTTCAAAATGTCGAAAACAAAAAATCCAAAGAATTTTTTAAAATATATGTCAGTAGCTATGGCATGAACCACAACCAACATTCTACATCCATTTTTAACCCCATTTTTTAACCGTTTTAGGGGTGAAAAAAGGGGTAAAAAAATTCAAACCGCCGCCATTTTCTAATTTTTTTCAAATTTATGTTTTGTGGTTCATGCCATAGCTACTGACATATATTTTAAGAAATTCTTTGGATTTTTTGTTTCCGACATTTTGAAGCAGAGATATCGTGTCAACCAGTTTTTTCCGGACAATTACTTCAGCCGCCATTTTGTCACCATGAAGGGCAGAATAAATAAAAAAATATTTTTTTATTAATCCTCAATATATGTGATAATATGTGTGAAAAGAGCCGAGTGTTTCGATATATTATAGTCCCTTTCGGCCATGCGCTACAGGCAGTTATCCGTTCCACGCCCTCAATTATTGTTCATCGTTATGGAGCGTTCAGACCTTTGCAGCCTGTCTGTCTGCCTGCAGGTTGCCATGGTAACGTACAAGAGTAAGAGAGTAAGGAAATTCAAATTTATTACACCTTCTCCCTTACTCTTATTGCTTCTGGCTGCGCAGCCAGACAGCCTGCAGAGGTCTGAATGCTCCTTTAGTCTTTAATATTGTAAGGTCTATTTTTTATTACATTTCTATAGTGAAAATTTTTTTCTAACACACGCACCGAAGGTAAAAGATTTCTTGCCTGTATAAATTGTTCTGTAATTACGAACAATTTTACTGTTTACAACTTACGTAAGTTACATAACTTACATAAATAACAAAAGTAAGTAAGTTACATAAATAAGCAAGTTAACTTACGTAAATAACGTAAGTTACGTAAATAATGTAAGTTACGTAAATAATGTAAGTTACGTAAATAATGTAAGTTACGTAAATAACGTAAATTGCACTTACGTAAATAACTTAAGTTTATTTATAATTTATTTTAGTTGAAAATGTTCTTTTTTACTTTACAACAGTCATTTGTAATCAGAAATATAGCAATAGTAGTCATTACAATGAACTATAGTAAAATAAGAAGGCAAGGCAGCCGGTCACCTTATTTGACAATAGTCCTGTTGTAAAGGCTACGACAGTCTGTATCACTAATCAGTGATACAGATTGATGCCTTAGACTGCTGCTGCTGCAGTAATTATAACAACACGGAAAAAAATTTCTTATAGAAAACACAAACTTTTTCGTAAAATATACAAATAGGTTAAGTTGTGCTTTATGCAGACGAGTTTTGTGTTTCCAACAAGCTGGTTTGTGTGTACCACAAACCAATCTGTTATAACACCAAGAAATCCACGCATGCGCAAGAAAATTCAAGTGAACGTCTGCTTGTCGTCTGCTGCGTGACTGTTTAAGCTGTTGAATCATAAACTGAAGTTTGTGACAAGACTTATTCTGGTTTGTGTATTTCCCAAACTCAGCCGTTTGTGGATACTACAACCGCGGTTCATAGATGGCACAGGAAATCTTGTAATTTTCACAGGAAATTTTTTTCCGTGAAGTCTCTGCGTGAATGCTTACAGTACCTTTTCTGAACCTGTACATCTAAACTATTAATGATTCCAAAAAATAAATTTCAACACGATTAATACAGTGTTTGAATTCATTAAAGTAACTATAGTAATCGCTCCTACTTAATTCTTAATACATTACACAGTTTTCGTAATCATTACAAAAAGTGGTCACATATCCGAGCTGTAATATAGACTATTGTAATCATTAATAAAGAAATTTTCTCCGTGTAGGCAACAAATTGAAACTTTTTTTAAGGGGGCGCAGTCTGGGTCTTTTGCACGTATTTTGAAGAATTTTGTTTTTCATAATAGTGAAATTTATTTAAACATTTGAAAAATTTTACATATTATTACACACGGAGAGAAATCTGTTGCTATTATTGCTTGCAGAATCTTAACAAATTTTATTAGTCACTGCTGAATAGAATTTTAGCTTGAGGTTAGAATAATTTATATACGAAATCATCTATTTAATGTAACGGAGAGTTCGATGCAATAAAAACAAAAAGCAGCTGCTAATTTTGCACGAAATCTTTATTATAAATATAAAGAGAACGTGCTATAAAAGTATTAGATTCTTCTTATAAAAATCGCTCGAACTCCGACTGATTTTCAGGCGGACTTTATACAACACCAGGCTCGGTTAACTCTATTGTATGAATACGGCAGTTTTTGGCGCCACCTACCACCAACATAGTAACTTAATTTACCCCAGCTTGTATATCTATACATACAATAGATATAGATATACTGTATACATATATATAATAGATATAGATATACAAGCTGGGGTAAATTTAGTTACTATGTTGGTGGTAGGTGGCGCCAAAAACTGCCGTATTCATACAATAGAGTTAACCGGGCCTGATACAACACAATCTTACTTGCGTGTACGCACATATAGGCCTTTCTCTAAAGGCCTTTCTCCAATAGGTTTTAAAAAGTGTGCGAATGACTGCGTCTGCGTCAGTTGCTATAGCAACACATGCTAAAATCAACGCAACGCAGTCATTCGCAAACTTGTGGTAACCTATTGGAGAAAGGCCTCAAAGGCCTTTCTCCAATAGGTTTCAAAAAGTGTGCGAATGACTGCGTTGCGTTGATTTTAGCATGTGTTGCTATAGCAACCGACGCAGACGCAGTCCTTCGCACACTTTTTGAAACCTATTGGAGAAAGGCCTCAATAGGATCCAAAAACTCTGCGTTTGTCTGCGAATGACTGCGTTGCGTTGATTTTAGCATATGTTGCTATAGTAACCGACGCGACGCAGAGTTTTGGGAACCTATTGGAGAAAGGCCTTATAACTCACACACACACATATATTTCTCTGGATGGTTTCGAGGAACGGAACGCGTACAACGCGGTGACGTTTGCAATAACATAACCTAACAATTTTCACATGTTGCTTATACATTCAAACACGAATAAAAATGCAATAATTTTTAACTAATATCCTTACTATTAAATAAATATTATCTTTTTATAACAGCAACAAGTATTAAATACTACATATAATATATAATGTTTTTCAGGACAGAGAAATATCAAATATAGAGAGAGAGAGAAATATATGTGTGTGTGTGAGTTATATGTGCGTATACACAGGTAAGATTGTGTTGTATAAAGTCCGCCTGAAAATCAGTCGGAGTTCGAGCGATTCTTATAAGAAGAATCTAATACTTTTATAGCACGTTCTCTTTGTATTTATAATAAAGATTTCGTGCAAAATTAGCTACTGTCTTTTATGCTTATTGCATTGAAAGTATTTAACAATAAGTATATGAATCTATGCTAAAAATATAAGAAAAACGTTAAGCAATTTAAGTAATGTGCTCTTTCGAGTAATATTAGCAGCAGATTTCTCTCCGTGCACATATATTAAACTAAATAAAAAATTTTCTTCCTATATTTTTTGTTGTTAATAGCGAAGAACAGGCGACTGTAAGTAGAGTCTCAAAAATCTGGTTGACATGATATCTCCAGTCAGAACAGACGGATTAAAAAAAATCCAAACGGCGTATTAAAATATAGGCAAGTCCATATTACATATATAGCCCGAAGTAAAATCATTATTTTTAAATAATTTTTATCATGTTTTTTAAACAATTTTAATTGCAAAAGAAGGGTTAAAATAGTAAAAAGTCCGCCATTGTGTTATTTTTCAATGAAAACTTTTTATTTTACTTCCGGCTATAACCACTTACCTATATTTTAATATGTCATTTGAATTTTTTGATTTCGTCTGTTTTGACTGGAGATATCATGTCAACCAGATTTTCGAGAATTTTTTTTACAGTCACCATTTTTTCGCTATTAACAACAAACAATATAGAAATAAAATTTTTTTATTTAGTTTAATATATGTGTAATAATATGTAAAATTTTTTAAATGTTTAAATAAATTTCACTATTATGAAAAAAAATTTCTTAAAAATACGTACAAAAGACCCAGACTGACCCTAAATATAAATATATTTTCGTAAACTTGAAAAGTTAACAAATAAAGTCCTCGAAACCAAATTTTATTTACTTTACTCCTGCACGGAAAAAAATAATTCGGAAATAGTTCCTGAATTCGTTCCGAAATTGAGGATATGAGCAAAAGTCGGTAATTATTATAGAGCTGTTATTTGGAAGAAATGTCGAACTTTCAAAATAGATATTTAGGAATTTTATGGTAAGAACTCGGTATTTATGTGATAGTTTTTACGAAATGTAGCGGCTGAGTATTTCAGATAGTCTGGACGGTAGAACTTCCGATGAGTTCGGGAAAAATTCAGAGGGTCGCTTCATATATGAAGAAGCTCTTATAAGGGCTACAGAATAGTTCCGGAACAATTCCGTAGCAAAGAAAATAAAAAAAGAAGTTGTGTATACGCGTATATACTTGATCGACATTCGTCAAGCAAGGCGAACTGTGATTGGTTGAGGAGGATACACACACATACATACATACATAATACACTTATAGCTACCTACATATATTCTAACGCACACATAATTTATACACAAATAAACGCAAATACACGACACATTGAATCGCACGCTGGTTGTAGGGACCTGGGAAGTCTCTTATATACTAGACTTTACTTTTATTCAGCGCTTGTGAGAAACGGGGTCGGCACATCTTTTCTTTCGATGAAGTTCGGGAATTATTATGAAATTTAAACTGGAGTTCTCCTTGATTAGACGCTTGTAAATACTATTTTAGAAGAAATATAATTTCTACGACAAAATTTCGATAATATTATAGACCAGTCCTGTATTTCTCCAGGAATTTATTTACAATGCTGATTTAGAAAGTCTCACAAAAAGCGTTTCGTAATTAGTTCGTAACGATTCTGAAATACTTACATTGAATTTCTAAAAATTTCTGGAACTTTGCACAAATCCTCAATTATGGAACAAATTCAGGAATTCTTACAGAATTTATTTTTTCCGTGTGTGTCTTAAAAAAATTCATGAAAAACAGGTTCAAAAGACACCTCAAAGGTGTCACTCCCCCTTAATTCACTAATGTTTAAATCTTTATTACATCTGAAATAATTAATAGAAACTGATTTTAGTTTCACACAATTAAACAGAAAACTTTAACTAAAGTAAAAATAATACAAACATAAACTTAAAATAATTTTGCCTCTTAGGTACCTTTTTTAGGAGCGCGTCACATATAATCAACTAGGACATTAAAAATGAACTAAATTACCAAAACTATCTTACTAACTACTTAAAGCAAACTAAAATTTAAATAAAATTGAAAAAGTCTTTTCCACTTTGAAATGAGTATTATTTTCTACAGGCGCGAAAAGCGCCTATAAAAAAAATTATACTTATTTCCCAAGTATACGATTATAAATAGTTTCTTCGTTCAGAGTAAAAAATTATTGTCAATTGACATCAACCGAGAGAAAAAAACAAGAAGAAAAAATCCACCTTCTGTCTTCTACGAATTTCCTACCACGAAACTCTTATACGTGCTTAACATTAAATTCACAAGGAAGACGACAGAAGAAATTAAATCTCGTCTTCTTTTGTTCTTGTCCAGAAAATTTATTATCATGGAATTGTTAGTGGGGAAACTACTGTTGCATTTTATGTAAAATCCTAAAAATCACATTAAAGTGGGGTTGGGGGGAACGAGAGGGGAGAAGAAGAAGAAGAAAGATGTTTTCGCCACGTATAGAGTTTCACGTATACGTTGATTATAACATTTGTACTACATGTGGAATGATTCATGTCTCATTGTCAGATTGTCACACAGATGGTGTGTATATCCGTTGTATATATATATATATATATATATATATATATATAAACCAATATAGCGTTTTGTAGTTAGAAATATATACGTGTGCACAAGCAGATTCGTCAAGGATGGCCGATCCTGCGAAATGTTTAGTATTCTGCACAAACAGCGGCATAGCTTTCAATTTGCAGTCCGCAATTTATCCCATAACATGAGAGCAATACAAATTTTCACTACGCCAACAGCACTAACCGACCTACTGAACGAATCTGCATCCCACGGATGATACTCGCCGAAACTAATTCCCTTTTTCTTTTTCAACAAAAAGAAAACACAATATTCAAATGATCTCAAAACAGAAAGAACAAAAAATTATATTCTACAGGGTTGCCACAAAAGAACTTAACTTTGTTTTAACTTTTACCCTGACCCTAAAGAATATTCAGATTCACTCTAAACAAGTTGCAAATCCAGATCTTCATTACATGAACATTTTGCTTCCTCTTTACGATCAGCAAAAAAAATTTGCTTCCTCGTGGAGGAAGCATTAACGACAAGTATATTTAATTTTTAAATAATTTTTAATACAATTTAACACTTATAAAATAATGTTCATTCGTCTTAATATAGAAAGAATAAAATTTTCTTATACAGTAATATGAATCTAAATAAACAAAAAATTGTTAGTAAAAAAGTGAATTTTTCAACTTTAATTGCAATTAATTTTATAATTTTCACTATAATATATACATATATACATTTCGAGATATTTTTATGATAAATATACCTGGAAAATTTTAGCCAAATTCGTTAAAACCTCTTCGAGTTATCTTATCGTGTTCAAAAAAACGGGATCCACATACATACATCCGGACAATTGTTCAGGGTCTTATATATCATAGTTCTATATAGAAGAAAATTTGTTTAACCCCTTAATTGTAAATGTGCGGGAATGTACGGGAATTATATTGTTCAACGGGATTTTTTTTTTAAATCGTCGTAATAATGAAACAGACAAGGACAGAAATATTTTTTTTTCTCATGCTAAAGGTGTTTACTCCTGTCTTCAGAGGTGTAAACGCAGCTTTACGTTTTACGATTGGATGGTACGGAAGCTTCTACGCGCCACCCTGCGGCACTCACTCGCTTTACGAGGCACAAGGCAAATGTCGTTTGAAGCAGCCTGCTAGTGAATGCCTTGTACGATGCCTCGTTGTGTGCCTCGTGGTGCCTCGTAGGGTGCCTCGATGCGTGCTTTGTGCGACTAGTAGTAGACCAGTGTTTTGAAATTTTAAACGGCTTTAAATGTAAATCAGAATTCTCAAAAAAAAAAAAAAATTGACTAGTTCAGGTTAAATTAATAGCTAATTGCTGTTAATATTTATAAATTAAAAAGTGTAAATTTTAGAATAATTGAAGGGTGGCATGACAAAAGGGAGTCAGCAACAATTTTTCCAAATTGAGATATTTTTAGAAAAAAATCAGGTAAATTCTTTTAAACAGTTCTGTAAGAGGATTTTCTTGTAAATTGTTTTTTAAACTCGTTTTTAATAAAAATAAGAATAAGACAATAGCCTACATATTTTTACTTACAATGCAATTCAGTTAAAAAACAAAAGAAATGAATATTATTATGAATAGGTTAATATCGTTAAAAATACTTATTTCTTTTTTATATCATTAAATATATATTAAATTTCTCTGAAAAACTGTATGTCTATTTAGAAATAATTTTTATTCTTTATCTATTTTTCAATAATTTAAATATTATTCTTCTGTTAATTTTTAAATATTCCTGTTTGTAGTTTACATTTGATAATTTCTATACTTTTTACTTTCAAAAATTAACATTAAATTAACAATTTTCTTGAAAACAAACAACTTTTTCAAAGCAAACTTTTTTGCATTCAATTCGTCATTTGAATATTAAAAAATTTTTAATGTGTTATTTTCGTTTCCTGTAAAATCGTTAAATTGTTGCTTGACCATTTTTGTCATGCTACCCTTCAATTACAAATTTTGTTGAATCTTGTTTTAGATTGTAGTGAGGGTGTTGAAATGTTTCTTTTACTTGAGTATAAAATGTCAAGGTTATGTTTTCACCATTTTCACCTACCAAAAAAGTTATTCATGACAAGCTGCAAGTACGATTCAATATATTTTTATATATGAGGATTGAATTCAATAATTATTCAAGATGTACATATTTGCTTAAAATTTTTAAGACAACTAGAGGTTATATAACCTATCTCTCAAGTAAAAATACATTTCAACACCCTCACTACAATTCAAAACAAGATTCAACAAAATTTGTAATTATTCTAAAATTTACACTTTTTAATTTAAAAATATTAACAGCAATTAGCTATTAATTTAACCTGAACTAGTCAAATTTTTTTTTTGAGAATTCTGATTTACATTTAAAGCCGTTTAAAATTTCAAAACACTGGTCTACTTCTGGTCGCACAAAGCACGCATCGAGGCACCCTACGAGGCACACACCGAGGCATCGTACAAGGAATTCACTACACGGAAAAAATACTAGCACAAGAGATGCGCCAAACAGTAGGACAAGTCGTGTACGTTAATTTGGCGCGTCTGGTGTGCCTTGTTGGAACAGCAGACATACTTTGTCAGTGCAGACGCTGTGCTTATAAAATGTACAAGCTGTAAAGCACAGCGCCTGCGCCAAACTAAGTATGTCTGCTGTTCCAACAAGGCACACCAGACGCGCTGAATTAACGAACACGACTTGTCCTACTGTTTGGCACATCTCTTGTGCTATTCTTTTTTCCGTGTAGCAGGGTGCTTCAAACGACATTTGCCTTGTGCCTCGTAAAGCGAGTGAGTGCCGCAGGGTGGCGCGTAGAAGCTTCCGTAGGATGGTGTATTAGCCTTAAGTCTCCAGTGAAAAGTGTTTATGCAACCCAGCCCTGATAAAATGACAATTCATTCACATTATCTGTGAACTTGTGTTTTTAAATACATATCTGGGACCAGAGCATGTTTTAATCAATCTTCATTTCTCCTGGTAAAAATATATTGATGAAAATTTTTATGGATTTAAATTTAATTTATTAAAATTTTTAATTTAAATTAGATTCAGGTGTGGTAAGTTAAAACGGAATTGCAAAATTTTATCAATAACATAAGGTTTTTCTTTTAATTTGCAAAACTATCGCTTTTTCTGCATTTGTTATTTCACTTCCCTCGAATTATTTTATGGAATAGTAAAAAAGTATAAGTAAATCGCATAAACCTAACCTGTATTTTCACTCAAAAAATTACAAATTAAAAATGAAAATAAATAAAATAAAAAACATAACCTTAACCTTTTTGCTTCTGAGGAACCTTACTTCAGAGCAACTCATATATATTATATAGTAAATATATTTGATTATTTGTTATATTTGTTTATATAGATGTCAAACAGAGCGGTTCGAGGGAAAACTACCTACCTTCAAAAATGGGAAATCATTTATCCTTGGAGGCGCATGAAAAGTCTCCAATTTTTGTTTTCCGAATCTTTATTTTATCGAAAATCTTTTTATCTAAAAAAAATTAATTATAATTTCTTTTAATCGAAAGAATAATTGTCAAAAATATTATTTTTTTGAATGACTAATTAACAGAATGTTTAATACTGCGAAACAAAATTTTTTATAATCTTCAAATAACTGAATTATCATTTCTAAAAATTATTATTTTTTATATTTCTTATTTACACTAATATTTTTATTTTTGAAATGTCAATTTTGATAAATATTATTTTATAGATTTGTTAATAATTATAATAATTATATTCTCGAATTATTATTCAATATAATTCAAATATTACCGAATTACCAATTCTTAAAAAATTTATTGTTCCTAATAATATTTTTTATAATGTGTAAATGTTCTATATTTTAAAGTTTCTAAATTTTATTTTTTTGAAATATCATTTGTTATAAAACTTTTTTCTTATAAATGTTTTTCAAAATAATTTTAACTTTCTCGAATTAACATTACTCATAATTTTCTTTACTCCTAATCATTCTTCTTTATAATTACTACATTTTCTAACTTGTATTTCTTTTAACTATAACTTTACCGAATTGTCACTTCTCATAATTGTTATTATATCGAAATAGTATTTTTCAAAATTTTTGTAATATCCGGTTTCGACGTTTCCCATCTCTGAAGAATATTGCGCCAAATTTGAAAAAGTTTATTATTTTATTATATAACAATTATTAATTATTACAAATATTGTTTAAAACAATTTCCCTAATGATATTTAGCGTAGTTAATTGTTTTAAACAATATTTGTAATAATTAATAATTTTTAAATAATAAAATAATAAATTTTTTTCAAATTTGGCGCCATATTCTTCAGAGATGGGAAACGTCGAAACTGGATATTCTGTAGGTGAAATAACTATTCGGTGCAATTCTTATTATGACATTTATAGGTTAGGAAAATAATAAATTAGAGAATTTAAATCTTAGAAAAAATGTATGTTATGCAAAATACGAATTAGGAAATATGAAAATTATGAAAAAGAATCATTTGGAAAAATAAATATTAGGAAAAATAAAAATGGATTAAAAAAAATTATTTAAAATATAATTTCGGTAAGAAAAAAATTATACGAAATAATTATTCGAATAAAATAAAATTATAAAAACTGTTTATTATACAATAAAAAAATTTGTATAAAAAATTATTAGATATTACAAAAATTTGGAAAATAATATTTCAATATAATAATAATTATGAGAAGTGACAATTCGGTAAAGTTATAGTTAGAAGAAATACATGTTGGAAAATATAGTAATTATAAAGAAGAATGCTTAGAAGTAAAGAAAATTATGAGTAATGTTAATTCGAAAAAGTTAAAATTATTTTGAAAAACATTTATAAGAAAAAAGTTTTATAACAAATGATATTTCGAAAAAATAAAATTTAGAAACTTTAAAATATAGAACATTTACACATTATAAAAAAATATTATTAGGAACAATAAATTTTTTAAGAATTGGTAATTCGGTAATATTTGAATTATATTGAATAATAATTCGGGAATATAATTATTATAATTATTAACAAATCTATAAAATAGTATTTATCAAAATTGACATTTCGAAAATAAAAATATTAGTATAAATAAGAAATATAAAAAATAATAATTTTTATAAATGATAATTCAGTTATTTGAAGATTATAAAAAATTTTCTTTCGCAGTAGGTATAGGGAGTTTTCATCAAAAAATTTGTTTATTTAAATCGATAGATTAGGTCTGATTTATATAACAAATTTTTTTTCTAATAATTTTTTAATGAAAAATAAGCGTATAAATAAATAAAAACAGTTTGCATAATTTGAAAATAACGAAAACGGTCCGGAAATAACCGAGTTCTACCGAAGGGACTGTGACGTCAGAGGTGCTTATACTTGTCTATGTTGCCATGAATTCTTCATGTAAAACATAAATTTTTTCTCAATATTTTTATACTATGAAGAAAAACAAAAGATATAAGACGTATTTTATGCCAGAATTTATCAGCCAACAATCAAAACACCAGAAAAATTATTTTGTTCTGTACTACAAAAAAATATCAAGAGACAATGCTGTTATTGCAAATTGAAATGACAATGTGCTGTCGTTGTAAACCAAATTTTTCTGCTGTCAAGATCATTTTAATTTATATATTTACATTGCAAGAATTTTAAATTATACTAGTTATAAATTATATTTTGAGATATGCAAGAGTAAATAAAAATTTCTAATATTATTGTATATAATGTAAAATTGAGTAGTCAACATAACCTAAAAGTAAAATAATAAATCGATATTTTAGGCAAATTCGGTGGATCTGCTTTTTTAAATCCCGGGTCTAATGTACAAGGCATTTTTTGATAAAAAAATTAATCGATACCTCAGTGTGATACAGTCCTATCTTCTGGTAATACTTAAAACTGTCCCATCTCGAGGTGACATTTCTACCGTGCTATCTCTAAATTTGACAGATTGTGATGTGAATAAAAAAAATAAATTACGGTACTAAAAATAATTATTACATTCAAAACAATTATTTTTTCATATTTTAAGAGAGACTTTTTATTATAATATATAAAAATTTAGTGTGAAATAATAAAATTTAACCACTTATCTTAAATGCATTTATAGAAAATAGCTAATACATTAACCCTACTTTTTGACAGCACAATACAAAGCATCACCTGAAGATAGGATTGTTCTAAATATTACCAGAAGATAAGACTGTATCATACTGAAGTATCGAAATCATTTATTTTCACTTTAAATAAAATAAAATAATTTAAAAACAATCGTAAACAAAGATCATGCAGCAGAAGACGCGAGAATAAGCACCCGTGACGTCACGTTTCAGTAACCAATAAAAATCGTTTTCTTTCAGCATGGATATTTTCAAAAATTTTACAATTTTAATTTAATTTTTTAATGTGTAAATTTTAAAACAATTAAAAACTTTCAACACTAATATATTTTAAAATATCTATATTTACTATTTCTTAAAAAAAAACTTGAAATTTTTTTATGCAAACTCTCTATTAAACATTCTGTTGATTATTCATTCAAAAAAATAATGTTTTTGACAATTATTTTTTCGCTTAAAAGAAATTATAATTAATTCTTGTTAGATAAAAAGAATTTCGATAAAATAAAGATTCGGAAAATAAAAATTGGAGACTTTTCATGCGCCTCTATCCTTGGGTGACAGCAGATGCTAGAGATGTGCAAAAAGCTCGAAAAGTCGAGCCGAAATTTTTTCGAGCCGAGCCGAGCCCAAGCCGGCTCGATGTATCGAGTACTCGAAATTTTCGAGTACTCGAGTGACTTCGAGTACTCGAAAAATTCGAGTACTCGATTAAATTCGAGCACTCGAGTGAATTCGAGTACTCGAATGGATTCGAGCTTTTGACTTACTAAAAAAACTATTAATAAGTAAAAAATTTCGAATTTATTTCAATTACTGAATCAATATTTCTATTTGCTAAATATAATAAATGCAAAAATTCTATGAATTTTCTCTAGAACTCGAATTTACTCAAGAGCTCGAAAAAATTCGAGTGCTCGAATTAACTCGAGTACTCGAAACTATTCGAGCTTTTTACACAGCTCTGCTCGGCTCGAACTCGGCTCGAGCTCGGACTGATTGGGCTCGGCTCGAAAAATGAAAAGCTCGAAAAAGCTCGATCGAGCCTCGAGCTTTTTGCACAACTCTAGCCAGATGCCAAAGATATTTATTCTGCACATTGCAAGTTATGTGGGAAAAGTTTTGCTGTATCTAGTATGGGACAACAAGCACTTACGAGTCACAGTGAGGGCAAAAAGCATAAGCAATATGTTGATGCTGTTAAAAAAAAACCTACCAATTGAATTTTTTTCAACCTGAAGTGTCACATTCATTAACATCCGCATCCGATACGTCAAGATCGAATGAGATTCAAACAGTTTCAAAAACATTTAAAACAGCAAATTAGAGATTCAGCTCTTGGTAAAGAATCTATTACCAGAGCTGAAATTTTTTGGTCTTTGGAAACTATATTGACGCATAATTCTTTGGGAAATGCAGCAAGTGCAACATCTCTTTTTAAAAAAATGTTTCCTGATAGTAAAATTGCACAGGACATGCAGTTGCAGAAAACGAAGATATCGTATATGACACTATATGGTTTAGCACCATATTTTACCAAAGAACTCGAGAGCAATATTAAAGGTTGTAAATTTTATGTCGTTGGCTTTGATGAGAGCATGAACAAGGTGTCCCAAAAACAGCAGATGGATATTATGTTGCGATTTTGGGATGAGACTACGAATGAAGTTAAGTCAAAATATTTTACTTCAATGTTTTTACATAACTGCACAGCGAAAGAACTTCTTAAAGCTTTTATAACAGCATTAAGTGGATGGAATTTGAAAAAAATTTTACAGATATTAATGGAAGGGCCAAATGTAAATTTTAAATTTTTAGGAATTTTGAAAAATTACTTAGGAGTGAATGAAGAAAATGTTTCCGTCTTTTTGAATATTGGCTCTTGCGGACTTCATACTTGTCATCGATTTAGGATATGAAACTAAAAAGGCGATTTCAAAATGTAAAAATGTTACACAAAAAGATATACTTTTCTTTCGTCAACAATGCAGGACTTGTCTACAACTTTTTGTTAAAAAATTAATGGAACGATCACCGTTGAAATATTCTTTAACAAAAAATTTAATTTGTTTAAATCCAGAAGTGATAGCTTCAGAAAAAGGTGCCATGAAATTTCTCAAATCTACTCTCGAGAAACTTGTTGATTCGAATCTGATGTCCGGTAAAGTAGCCGACTGCGTTTAAAAAGAATATTTTGAGTTTTGCAATTCTGAACACGTGAAAAACGAAATGAGATCTTATTCGCGTAGTCAAATTCGGTTGGATTCTTTTTGGATGCAAATGTTAGATAATAATTCTAAATGGACAAATTTGACGAATTTTGTTTAAATGATTCTTACTTTGTCTCACGGGAATAGTTTTTTAGAACGCGGATTCTCAGTCAACAAAGAGACGATCGTTGTAAATCAAAGGGAATTATTATTGCCCAAAGAATGATTTTTGATGCTGTCAATTCGAAAGGTGGAATTGAAAATATCGAAATAACAAAACAAATGATACACGCTGTAAGAAATTCACGTTCAAAATATATGGAGGTTCTTCAAAATGAAAAAAAAATTAAAGATGATCAATCTAGAGAAGAGAAAGAAAAGAAGGTAAAGCTCATTTAAGTAAAAGAGTTGGAGTCAAGAAAGAGGAAGCTCGATGAAGAAACAGAATTGCTTGAAGTAGAAATTCAAAATAAGAAAAAAGACTTTAGAAAACGATTTTGTTCTATATTTAATTAAAATAATTTTATATTTTGTTATGTAAATTTGAAAAATATATAATATAAATATATTAATAGTGATTCAATGTGATTTAAATAATAAAAAAATAAGCATTTAAAATTATGTTACTTTTTCTTAAAATTACCTTTTATACAATATTGTACAAGCCCTTATATTTTGTGTACGGGAATTTTGTAAAAAAATGCGGGAAATGTACGAGAATTTTATTTCATATCTTTAGTGGACACCCTGTTTTTCAAATACTATAATATATTTAAATTATAACTAATTATTTAATTATTATAAAAAATATCATTAATGACCCTTATAATATCTTATATATAATATTGATATAAAGAAAAATATCTATCAATTTATATACAAATTATATTTATTTATACCCCCTTTAATTATATTAATTTTCATATGTTAAAGACAAACGATATACTGTTTAAATCGTCTTGATATCAGGATTTCAAATTTAGCATTCAAATTTTGTAAAATTTATTTTTTTAAATATTTAATTTTTCATAAATTTATTAGCATTTGAATGGTCCGTTTAGAGTCTAGAGTTATAAATCACGCTTTTGTTAGCATCAGTCCCATATGGGAAAGGAGTGGTCACATCTTCCCGAAGTAGAAGAGTGAAATACGAAATTTTTACTGGATATGCACTTAAGAAAAAAAGTAGTAAAACGCCATTTTCAAATTTTTCTCCGCCTTGAAAGAAAAAAATCTGCGCGAGCGAGGTCATTCTCTCTTTGAACAGAGTATAGAGCAGATAACCAAATTCGCTATAATATTGTCTAAAATCGTCTATTTGGACGTGTGGTGGGGACTATGGAAAGTACACTTAAAAGAGCTAGAGTGGGGATAAGTTACCATAGGCAGAGGGTTAAATACAAAAATAAATGATTCATTGAATAATTGAATGTTTCATAAAATTTAATTTTTATGAATTTTTATTGAATTCAATTCATGAAAAGAATTTAAATAATAATTTATTAAGATAATTGCATTCATGCAAAGAATTTTATTAAATTTTGTTTAACTAATTGATATTTTGCCAAGAATTTTATTGAAATTTACTTCTAGAGAAGAGTTTCGCTACCTATTTATAAAAATAACTTCATTCTTAATTGAAAAGAATTCTTCAAAAATTTTGAACATAATTTAATTTCTGCAAAGTATTTTATTACTTTTCAAAAGAATGGAATTCTTGTGATAAATTTTGATGTTTATCAAAATAATTGAATTTTAGAAAAAGAATTTTATTAAAATTCCTTAAAATTATTTTATTGAATAATTGAATGTTTTTTTAAAATTAATTTAAATTTAATTAAATTTTTCGTCGAGTTCTAATCGAGGTTCTAATGGAATTTTTAAGAATAATTGCATTTTTCGAGGAATTTATTTAAAATTGTATTAAAAATATTTGAAATTCTGCTTAAGATAATTGAATTCCTAAAAGAAATTTTATTCTCTATGAAAATAATTGAATGTCTTCGTAGAATTGTATCAACAAATTTTTTTTAATAATTAAATTTTGTGATAAATTTTATGAAAATAGTAAGTATATTGAAAATCATTGAATTGCGAAAAAGTTTTGAAAATAATTAAAATTTTGAAAAGAATTTTATTTAAATTTTGGAAAATAATTGAATTCTTGTGATGAATATGTTATTGCTATGTATGAAAATAATAAATTGAATTTTGCAAAGAATTTTATCAAAATAATTTAATTTCAGTGAAGAATTTTGCTATTTATGAAGATAATCCGTTAAAACTTTTGAAATAGGTAATTAAATAATAATATTAAAAAATTCATTCTTGTCAAAAAGAGAAAAAAATTGAAGGTTTTGTATTAAAATTCATGGTAACTTCATAGTTTATGAGGCAAACAAAAAAAGACACCAAAATTCAGAATTTTCTTAAGAATTCTAGAAATTTAATTTTCTCCAGTACTTTTAATAAAAATCCCTGACTTTTCCCTGATTTCCCTTGCCTGTAGCAAACCTGATTCTTTAAAAACCATCGCATCGGCAGAAAACACCATCAACTTCTACTTCGTATTTTTGAATTAAATACCCAAAAGTAACCAAATAAACGAATTATTATATACACAACCAAATAAAATAATAAAAAAACCAAATTAAAAATACGAAAATAGCCAAATTAATAAACAAATAATTAAAGAAACGACCATTATACTTAAATAAGCTAGCACTAATTAAAACTACCATATTCATTTATTTCATGATATAATTTTCCAACATGCATGTATGCATCATCACAAATATAAACAGTAAGGAGAAAAAGAAACAATTAACATTAATTAATATTGACACGATTAAAAAAATTTTCTTCCGAGGCAAATATAATATAAAAATCAAACATAAAATCAAATTTCAATTAAAGAGAATTGACAGGCCATACAAAATGTGTGATTAACCAAGCGAGGAAAGATTAACCCATGCACGAAGATTCAATGCTACTGTGTGTTTGTTGTATGGAGGAATGGAAAATAATTAAAATGGAAACAGTGCACTTCTCTTGTGTACACGAGAGTAAATCCTCGAGAGAATGTAATTGAAATAATGACCACGAGACAGTGGGGACTAGTTTTCACTGTTCTTGTTCAGGAGTGCTCGCTGGCGCTTGCATGCTACACACAAAGTGCACATTCTGTTGAAGCAGTGCTATTTTCAGATGAAGCGTACACACTATTTACAACACTTCTTCTTCTTCTTCTTCTTTCTTCTAAAGATCAACCGTGTAATTATCGCTTATGCGGAAAGCGGTAAAATTTTCATTTAAACAAACGACTTTTCTTACAAGTTAAACCCTTCACACATAAAATATCCATTACTCTATTCTATTTTCACGTAATTTTAATTAATTTAGTGGAATAGACATTGTGTAACTGTATTTTTATTTTTATATTATCGACGAGAATATTTTATGCTTTCCGTTAATGCCTACAATTTTGAATAATTAGTTTTCATTTTCTATTCGCAGGTTCTGGCATCATTAGCTCTTTCTATGGGAACTCTATCATCTGGTTTATCAAAAGGATATACATCACCAGCTTTAGACTCAATCCTTGATACTCAACAACCTAATTTGTATCAAACAACACGGAATGATACCTGGTAAGCTTTTTCCAATTATAAAAAGCACCTCAGTGAAGTTTGTAACGTTTATAATGATTGATATAGAACCGACGGATTAGCTCAGTCGGATAGATGCCTCGCTTGGCGGTCGTTTAAGGACCAAGGGTATAAGTACCCTTGGTTCGCGCCCATTTGGCTTGGTATTTTTCCGGCACGTGAGATAATCTGAGCAGGAGGTTTGACGTCGAGGCGAATGCGAGTACTCCTAATAATAAAAGTCGGCTGTAGACGCAAAAATTAGGTTAATATATAGAATTTTCATATGTAGAATGGTTATGCTTAATCCAAAAAAGTATTTCTCGGGGACACTTGTCGAAGTGCTTAAGGCCAATAGGGCAGGAGTATAAACAATAAATAAAAAATAATAATAATAATAATAATAATAATAATAATGATTGATATAGAAAAGGAAATAATTTTCTATTAAAATTTTTATAACTTTTTGTTTACGAGGCTAAAGTTCACAACGAGTTTAAAAACGAAAACAAAAAAAATAATGCTGTAGATTATTTTATTTTTGCTTTAAATTGTTGCTATTAAGTAACAATTTCTCAAAAATTAACGGACATGAAAATTAGAGTGGAATTTTCTTTTTTTATTTTTCCTTTTTAAGAATGCTTCGGACTTTAGCCCTAACTTATCCCTGATTTCTAAAAAAAATTATGACTTTTTCGCTGACCCTAAAGAATATTCTGATTCAGATTTTTCTGAATTTGATTTTATTTGACACAATTTCAAAATTTAATTATTTTTAAAAATTCATGCTATACTTAATGCTTTTAATATTCATTTATCATATAAAATAAATTTTAACTGAAATTCATTTTTAATTCAATTTTTATTAGAAAATTCTACAAGAATTCAATTATTCAAATTCAAAAATTAAGTAATTTATTGAATAATTGAATTCTTTCGAAGATTTTTAATAGAATTTTTAAAAACAATCATTGACGTCTTTGCAGAAATTCAATTAAAATTGTATTGAAAATAATTGAAATTCTGCGACGAGTGTTATTAATTATGAAAATAATTAAATTATTGCGAAGAAATTTATAAAAAAAATTGGACAAGTGCGAGTTGAACTCGCACTGCAATAGCGGGCTCCGTATACAAATATTAAAACAATACTTGCAACATTTATCGGTAATTGGTAGAATTAAAATAAACATTTAAAAAATATATATTAAAATCATTTGATAAAAAAAATAACTAAAAGAAATTAAAGTATTGTTTACAATATTAGATATAAAATACTTTAATTTCTTTTAGTTATTTTTTTATCAAATGATTTTAATATATTGCTTCCTTATAGAGGAAGGATTGTATTAGCAAAATTTTTGATTGTGATTTTTTGACATATTTACAAACTTTTTTTTATTATACCTAATCTTTTAGTACTTTATGTACGAATGGGCGTTGCCCGTATAAATGTTATAAATACATAAATATAAAAAAAATTTTATGTAATTTTATCTCAGAAGTCCAAAAAACGGATTTTACAAAATTGTCCCGGTGTGTGTGTGTGTGTGTGCTAACATTACACTGTAAAAAATTTAGAGAGTTAACGGACTCGGGAGTTGGGAGTGAAATTTTTCGAGTTAAAAATCAACTCCAAAAGAGAGTTAATTTCTAACTCTCTCACGGAAAAAAAATTTTTACCGTGGGGAACAGCTAATTTCGAAAATAAATAACATAAAGAATCTATTCAACTAATTCAGTGAATGATTTCTAATGCAGTAGTCAAACAGTTTCTCTGATATAGAGAAAATGAATTTCACTAGTCAGCCATATTGGAAATATTTGACAGTTTACCATTCTCATAAAAATTTCTCTAAAATCACAAATGACAAATTTACATTTCTTACCTCTAAATACGTATTAATTTACTAATTTTACATTTTATTAGTTATAATATAAAAAATAGAATTAAGGAGGTTCTCCGGCTGCTACTCTTGAAAAAATCGATTTTCTTCTAATTTTATTTAAATTTTGAGGAAATGTTTCTTCGAGTGCGCTCTAAATGTGGTAGAAATTTCAGAACCCTTTGCCATGCTAAATTTTGAAATATTCAAGTTCAAACTTCAGCTTCTACATGCGATTATTTTGAAAATGAAAAATGCTAACTACGATATCTCGTTTTTTGACATGGCAAAGGGTTCTGAAATTTCTACCACATTTAGAGCGCACTCGAAGAAACATTTCCTCAAAATTTAAATAAAATTGGAAGAAAATCGATTTTTTCAAGAGTAGCAGCCGGAGAACCTCCTTAATAGAATTTGAAAATACGCTTTGAACATTAATTTAAAAATGTTTTCATTCAAGTGTTATTTTGAGGTTATGTTGTTTTCAAAAGGTAACGCAAGAAATATCATTTTTGCTGGATCAGCGAAAATGGATTATCGATGGAGCCAAATCAGTGAAACTTATAGCTATTATAGTGATTGTTATCTCTACTTTAGTAGAACTTTTTTAGCGTGCTTCGTTCAACACCCGCGCGAGTTATTTTTTCCTTAGGGAGTTAGCATTTGGGTGTAAAGTTTTAACTCTCTTTATTTAACTCCCCTGGCGTTAACTCTCCAATGGGTGCGACTTTTATAGAATCCCCTAGGAAGTTAAAATTTAACTCCCTTTTTCACAGTGTACATTTGCCTCAATATCTCAGAACGAGAAAGAACTAAAGGCCTCAATTTTTTTTAAATTGTAGGTCTCTCCGGGGGACATAAAATGAGAGTATTTTCAGCCCGATTCATAAAGTTTAACTATATTTTTTTTGCATTTTTCATTTTGTGAAAAAACGTTTTTTGGCCATAACCAAGAAGGCTAGAGACAGGAGGTGAAACTTCGGTAGTGGGGATGAGTCAAAAGCCTTTCATTAACCAGGCGTTTTTCGTCTCGAAAAGTCGCCAGCGCGGTGTTTCTGCACATCACTCACACATTCAAATTCTTGTATACCATATGTTTTACCGTTTTACATATGTGTATGATATGATTTTAATTTGAGGTTAACTTTAAAGTGCAATCAGTGCAATCGAGACACAATTGACAATGTGTGTCATAACGGATATATAGAAATAATGTGAGTGATTATTAAATTAAGTGTTATTCAAATAGTTAAAAATTCCGAAAACGTGCTGTGTGAAAAGTTGTATAACAAGAAGAAAGATAAACCTATACACAACACTATGACAATTATTTTTTGTTAACTTTTAATACACTTCATGCTACAGTTTACACATTTCTTTTTGTTTTTAAAACGTTTTTTAATAACTAAAAGATGTTTGAAAACATAAACACTTATATTTCATATTGTATTTGTATAGAATAAATTTCCCCTTGTTTACGTGTGTTAGATTGCGCAGAAGTCCGTCTGGTCTACTGCGGCGAAAACTTTTTTGAAAGTAAACGCCTGACCATACATCAGCTGAGCGACTCAGCATTGCCATACCCCCACTACCCTATATTAAAGAACCAGTTGAGACCAGTAGAAATTGAACATGGATCTACTGGTGTCAACTTGCTTTCCAAATTGAAAAACTTTTCCGTGTAGCAATTCTACTGGTTTTAACTTGGAAATCCTATTTATGTAACTGAAACGGATATCCAAGATAAAATTGAAATGGTTCTATTTTGGATTGTCCTCTTCAATTTTTGTTTCGACTTGTTTTAACATGGATTTCCAATGTTATCATTTCTACTTGTATTTCCAAGTTCGCACGTACTACAAGTATCAGCTTGCATTTCCAAATATAAAAATTAAGTTCAAGTATCTACTTGGTTCAATTTGGATTCTCGAATACTACATTTCACTTGTCCTGTCAAATTAAAAATCAACAAGCTTGAGTTTGGAATTTCCAACTCCAAATTTATATAGCACAGTGAAGGATTAATGTCATCTTGGTTTAATTTGAATCGGGGATGCATTCTATTTGGAATTTCAAGTTCAAATTTAAAGAGTTTGATTAATCGCGAATTGGAATTCATTAAATTGTCATTTACGCCAATTGTTATTTTTGCAAAGAATTATTATTGCAAATTTACATTTTTACAAATATTTATTTTAGTTTACTGTTATTTTGCAAATTTGTTATTTTCGCAAACTTGCATTCTTAGCAATTGAAAGTTTTACAAATTGTTAGATATACTTTTGCTAATTGTTATTTTTTGCGAAACTGCTTTGTTGTGTATCATTATTTTTGCTAATTGTTGTTTTGCTAATTTTATTTTTGCGAATTTGCATTTCTCGAATTGATATTTTTATGAATTTGTTACTGTTAGCTATTTGTAATTTTGTGAATTTTGAAATTTTATAAAAATTTGTAGTTCACAACAAAACAATAAAACACTTTTAACCGTCTTTTGAAATTTTAAATTTTTGTTATATTTTTTGCATTAACAAAATATTACAAAATTTAAAAAAAATTAATAACTCAAAAGCCTCAAAAGCCGTTTACAATAAATTAATGAAACTTACACTATTTACACAACATTGTTTACACTCTTTTAATAGAAAATATTTGCATGATTGTAAATTTAAAAATTCCGTATTTTTAATAACAATTTTATAAACAATTTTAATTATTTATGTGTTCGACCGCTCCTGTTGCAATGAAACTTATAGGAAGTATACTCAGTAGTCTCTTCTTGAAACCCCCCCCCAAAAAAATTTTGGTATTCATAAAAGTTTTAACATTTTAGAAAATCAATGAAATTTTTTAACACAGTTGAGCTGGTCTGGCATAGTCATTTTGAGAATTTTAATTTTTACGAATTTTCAGTTTTTTATTTCGCTTAATGTTATTTTTTGCAAAAAATTACAAAGCGGTCAAATGACATTTGAGCAAAAATGTATTAAATATTTAATTAAAATTTTTTACATAATGGCATATATTTGCAAATCTCTAAAAATATTTTAATTTCTGCTTGTATTTTTATAGGTACTTACAAAAATTATAATATTTTACATAAACTTACGTTTTTCAAAGTTGCAGTTTATATAGACAGGTCGAAAAATATTTCTCACGTCGATTCGGTAGCCGCGGTCGTTAAGCGTTTAGATAGATAGGTCATACGTACGGGGTTCGATTTCCATAGGGTTCAAGTTTTAATTTAATTCTTCCAGTTTAATTAAAATGTTTGTATGTTTGGAGCGTGCTAAGAATATAAAGTTATTAATGGTCATAAGAATTTTTTATTATTTTTTCCACAAATATTTTTTTTCAAAACTATCTGTTCAATTGTAACCACCTTGGATTTCCAATTGTGAATCGATATCCAAGTTGAAACAAGTTCATGTTGTACAATGTAACCTATTTGGAATTTCCGGTTGACTGTAATGTTCAAACTGAGACCAGTTCATTTTGAACTTGACATTCCAAATTCAAACCAGCTGAAAATACTTATTTACTGGTTTGAAATTGGAACTTACGTGACAATAACCAACTTAAAGCAAGTAGGCTCCTGATTCTACCCGGTTCTACTGGTTCTTTAATATAGGGTACCGAAGTTTTACCTCCTGTCTCTAGTCTTCTTGGCCATAACTTAAAAAAAATGTTAGGACATCTATAAATGTTTTTCTTTAGTTTTGTAGAGTTTTTTCAGACGCATCTTTTGAGCCTTCATTGAACATTTATCGTCTATATTAGCCAGAGATATTAAAGTTTTAAAAATCTAAATTTTTCGACAATAACACTTTTCTGAAAATTTTGTTGAAAAATATAAAAGTAATTTCAAAAGTATCATTACCAACTTGTAGAGCATTAAAAAAACGCTTCGATTGACATATTTTTGAACCTGATTTGGTCAGAAATTATCAAATTATTGGTATTTGAAAAATCAAAAATTGTGGAAAATATCATTTTTTCAACATTGTTGTTTATTAACCTATGTGTAATTATTAAACTATTATAACCATCTTATGGAATATATAGAAACACATCTTTTGGACTAAGATTTAATGATTTTTAACCCTTTTATAAAAAGTAATTATTATATTTTAATTAATATTATTTCTATGAGGAAGCAAAGTGTTCATGAAATGAACACAAAAATTATAAAAATGTACAACTTGGCAGCGGTTTTTTTTAAATTGTTTATTTTAATTCTACTAATTACCGATAAATGTTGCAAGTATTGTTTTAATATTTGTGTACGAAACCCGCCATTGCAGTGCGAGTTCAACTCGCACTTGTCCAATTTAAAAAAATTTTTTTTTTCGATTTTATAATATATTTTTTGTGATCAGACTGGAAAAATATACTAATAAACCCATTTTTAGTTAATTATATCAAATAATGTGGAAATTAGAAAAAACAATTTTTTTTCTAAAATTTTTTTAGTTTTTTCTTGACAACGCTATGGCCATTATTACATAGCAAGTTCTCTATATTTTTCCTGTAATATTCGCGTTAAAATACACCAGTATGCAAAATTTCAGCTCTCCATGTTGAATAGTTTAGAAGTTAAGGGGGGGGAATGGTCACTTTTTATGCATTTTTGGCCAAAAATCTTGTTATTTCCTTGACAACGCTATGGCCATCACCTCCAATCACATTCTCTATATTTTTCCTGTAATCTACGTGTGAAAATACGTATCTGTACCAAATTTGAGCTTTCTAGGTCAAATAGTTTAGCCGCTATGGGGGGGGGACACGATTTGGCTACGGACACAAGAGTCTCACCAATAGGGTTCCGCCGATACACCGTAGGTGTATGGAATCCTAAAAATGTGCAAATCATTGAATCCCTGCGAAATATTTATTATTTATGGAAAAATTAAAAGTTTACGTAGAATTGTATTAAAAATTATTTTATATAATTGAATTCTTTTAGAAAATTTTATTAGAATAGTAGGTATTGAAAATCATTGAATTGAGGAAATTTTTTGAAAATAATTCAAATTTTGCCGAGAATTTTATTATTACAATTTTTGAAAATAATTGAATTTCCAAAAAAATTATTATTTATGAAAATAATTAAATTATTGTGAAAAAATTTATAAAAAATTTGTAAATAATTGAATTCCTGTCAAATTTTTATGGCTTATGAAAATAATAAAATGTTTGCACCGATGGTATAGCTCAGTTGGTGGAATCCCGTTGCTTGTGATCACAGAGGTTAAGCCACTTTGAGTACGGTTAGTACTTGGATGGGTGACCCTCTGTGATTCGCCATAGTTTCGGTGTTTTTCACTGATCGAGATATATCAAAAGGCCCAAATTTATGAACGCAATTGGTTTTTTGAGAAGAATTTTATTACTTTTTGAAATAATTGAATTTCTGCAATAATTTGCAATTTCTCCAAAATTCACTTTTTTCAGTGTTTTCAACTAAAATTATTCTTCTATAAATCCATTATTTTTAATAATTAATTAAATATATATTAAAAAAAAAAACTAATTTCAGAAAAATTTGAATTTTTAAAATTCACTGTTAACTTGAAAGTATCAATTTGATCCACTTTAGTATCAATTTGATACTTTCAAGAAAACTGTGTTTCTAATTGAATTAATTCAAAACTGAAATTTTATAAAATTTTAAATTCTAAAAATTTAATTGCTTTTAGTACTTTTAATAAAAATCCCTAACTTTTCCCTGACCTGTGGTAACCCTGATAAAAAGACAAGAATAGAATAAACCACTCAAATCAACTCAGATCTAAATATTACTGTCAAAATTCTAATTGATGTTTAGGATCGTTGAGACTGCGTGTAAAATACACACATAACTAAAAGAAGAATGCATAATTCATAACAAAAAAAATTCATCAGATAAGAGAAACCTTTTTTCTATAGGTCGGAATTCCGAGTGTCTCCACAAGAAGCGTCATGGATCGCATCACTATCGTTATTGGGAGCTTGGTTCGGAGCTATGATTGGAGACTGGATAATGAGAAAGGGACGTAGACTGGCTCTTAGAATGTCATCTCTACCTTTGGTAGCATGTTGGGTTTTAACAGGAGTTGCACCTTGTGTCGAGTTAATTTACACCGCAAGTTTCGTCGGAGGACTCTGTTGTTCAGTGATAACAATGGTTGCACAGGTATATCAAAGATCAAACTTAACAATAATCCAAATAATCTAAACTATTAATCTAAACAATTCAGACTAATAATGCAAACAATGCAAAGTATTAATCCAAACTATTAAAGTTGCGTGGGCGTATTTGTTTAAATTTGAGGAAAATATAAAGCCCCTTTAGTGTACACGATATGTTACGCAATAATCCATTGTGTACACAAGTAAAATTTTTTTTACACATATTCAACAATGCGAACGTAAGATCTTGTGAAAGTAATATAATTAGGCACTTAAAGATGATCGAAAGTATAATCTAATCTATAAAACCGTGCGCATATATGAATACATAAACAGACTAATAATAGTCTTTAGGAATAGTAAAGAAAAATAATCATTAGCCTCGGCTATTAGGAAGGTCAAAGACGAAGACTATATCTTTTTGAAAATTCTTTATAAAGAAGAAAGTATTGCATCTTTTTTACAATTCCAAGAAACTCTATACTGATACAATACAGAATCTGACAAACTATTTCCATATTATACTTTTCTTCAGATATTCACTTTTGGTCTTTTTTTAGTTATTCAGATTTAGTTTAAACTATAAAGAGCATTTTTAATAATAATAATAGTATTATATTTATAATTAGCTTAATCAGGAGAGTTTTTGACGTTAAAAATTTTTTTAACAAAATTTTTACCTTAAAAACTATTTATGTAAGTGGAAATAAATAAGAAAATGTCTTCCGAGCGAGCGAGGAATATGACGCTAGTTATAGTATTATATTTATTAAAAAATAATATTATTTATTATTATTAAAAATGCTCACAAAAGAATAAGAAAAGAAAAATTGTCGATTCATTCTAATAATTTATAAACTTAAAAATCAGGTCTACATCTCAGAGATTTCTCTACCAGGAATTCGAGGTTGTTTATCAGCCATACTGAAAGTTCTCGGTCACGTGGGAGTTTTGCTATCATACATCGCGGGTTCTTACTTGAATTGGAGGCAGAGTGCATTGTTAGTGGCTATTGCGCCCTTAATGCTCTTTCTCGGTACTCTCTTCATACCGGAAACGCCCTCCTATCTCGTTTTGAACGGCAAGGATGAGGAAGCTGCAAGCAGCTTACAATGGCTTCGAGGACCGCATGTAGATATCGGCCAGGAATTACAGGTAAATATTCTATTTTCATCTCACAGTATATACTCCATTTAATGTACTTGAAATTCAACATCTCTTTCAAGAACAATATTCACTTCAACTAATGTCTAATCTAAATCATTCTAATCAAAATTTTAATTCATGTTTCGGATCATTATGACTAATTAAATAGTTAATCGAAAAATTAAGAACTTACAGAAAAAATAAAAAAATTAGTAGTACCTAATTAGTAGTCTAATTGACGTGGTGGAATTTTTCATTTATTCTAGGTTATCAAAACCAATATTCTAGCATCGAGGGCAAAACAATATGATCTATCATTCAAAAACAGTGTGCTCACACCAAGACTGTACAAACCGATAGGAATTACGTGTGGTCTTATGTTCTTCCAAAGATTCTCGGGTGCTAATGCTTTCAACTACTACGCGGTCATAATATTCCGTCAAACCCTGGGTGGTATGAATCCGCACGGAGCAACAATCGCCATTGGATTTGTGCAACTTCTAGCATCACTCTTGTCAGGTACAACCAATTTTTAAAAATTTTATTATATTAATACACAACTTTACTAACTTAATTAATAACATACAGCTTCAATAACTTTATTAACATAACAGAATAAATCTTGATCGAAAATGACAAACATTTTTAGTTTCAAAAACAGGATAAACTTTAGTCGAAAAAGACAAGTACTTTTTTATTTCAAAAATAGAATAAACCTTAATCGGAAGAGATGAGTATTTTTAATTTTTAAAACAGTATTAGCCCTAAAACTAAAGAGACGAGTATTTTTAATTCAGAAAAGCATCTAATCGAAACAGACGAGAATTTTAATTTTCAAGTTCAACTTAACACTATCCGGAGAACAACAAGTGTAGCACCCTCGACGAAGCAAAGAGCACTGATCTTACTTTGTTTTCAGAGACAACATATTACCCGAGATTTTCTCACATGCCACTAATTTGTCTGTCAGTACTTGTATACCTCTGTTTCTCACACTTAAAAATTGTTCAAGAATAACAATACCAACTCTGCTCTAAACCAAAAATAAACACATTCGTCAAAAAAAATTTTTAAGAACACAACAACAAAATATAACAAATATCAAGGAAATAAATAAAAAAATTGATATATCTTTCCAATTCGCAGGATTTCTGATTGACATCGTCGGTCGATTACCACTACTAATAGCGAGTACTGTCTTCATGTCTTTGGCTCTTGCGGGTTTTGGTAGTTATGCTTACTACAATTCAATATCACAAAACCAAAATCAGGTCTATAC
This sequence comes from Leptopilina syphax, assembly GCA_032872505.1. Classification (NCBI taxonomy): domain Eukaryota; kingdom Metazoa; phylum Arthropoda; class Insecta; order Hymenoptera; family Figitidae; genus Leptopilina; species Leptopilina syphax. Next base: position 20,200,970 of record CM065475.1, read on the forward strand.
TGATCCAAGCATGATTGGACAACACGATTGGATACCGTTGTTGTGCGTACTCGTGTTCACAACGGCTCTTGCACTGGGCATATCGCCAATTTCGTGGCTATTGATTGGTGAGCTGTTCCCACTGGAGTACCGAGGACTCGGTTCAAGCATCAGTACAAGCTTTAGTTACTTTTGCGCCTTTCTTGGCATCAAGCTCTTCATGGACTTTCAGCAGGTGGGTGAAAAAACTTCGACTCAATATTATTTCTTTTTTGAGATACAATTTTAAAAAACTTATTTTTTATTATGAGGCTCAAGTCCGCAATGTTTTTTAAACCCAAGATTTAAACATACTTGTAGATTCTTTTCTAATTTCTTTAGAAAGGAATTTTGATGTGCTCACTGAAAAAAATATATTTATGATACTGCCATAAATATGGCCAATACTCACTTATTATATTGGTGGATATGGCACAGCCATACAGTATTGCTGTTTCAGTTATACGCAGTATAAAACAGCCATATGTATGTTATGAACACCAATACTGTATTTGAAAAACAGAAATACAGTATTGCTGTTTCAGCTATACGTTCTAACTATACGAGTATGACAAAATCGACAATATCATTTTTTTCAGTGCTTAAATTTACTTTTTCCTAGAAGACAATAATTACCTACAACTAATTTGTAGCCAAAATAATAAATATCTTATTATTTTTCGTTTTTAAAAAACGTTGCCGACTACAGCCTCTCTATCATCAAATGAAACCTGAATCAAAAATCAAAATTTGGTGTTTTTAAAATAAATTCAAAAATATGTTAACCAAATTCAAAAATTTGTTAACCTAAACAGTCAAGGAACAGGTCAAGGAAAGTTAGAGAAAGTAGAATTGGTCAGGGAAAATTCAGGGATTTTTATTAAAAGTACTGGAGAAAATTAAAATTCTAGAATTCTTAAGAAACTTTTAACGCAATTATCTTCATAAATAACAAAATTCTTTACTAAAATTCAATTATTTTTAGGAATTTTAATAAAATTCTTTGCAAAATTTCAATTATTTTAAAAACTTTTTCGCAATTCAATAATTTAAATATTTACTATTTTTATAAAATTTATCACAAAATTTAATAGAAATTTTTTTTTAATATAATTCTACAAAAACGTTCAATTATTTTCAAAACAGAATTTCAAATATTTTTAATACAATTTTAAATAAATTCTTCGAAAAATGTAATTATTCTTAAAAATTTTATTAAAACTCGACGAAAGAATTCGATTTTAAAAAACGATCAATTATTCAATAAAATAATAAAACTCGTTGCAATAATTCAATTATCTTCATAAATAACTTTTAATTCATTGCAGAACATCAATTATTTTCAAAAAATTTTAAGTAATTCTGAAAAAGAATTTCCATAAAATCAATTATTTAAAGGAATTTTAATAAAATTCTTTTCCAAAATTCAATTATTTTGATAAATATCCAAATTTATCATAAAAATTCCATTCTTTTGAAGTATGTTCAGAAATTTTAATAAAATTCAATGCGAAATTAAATTATTTTCAAAAAATCTACAAAAAATTGTCAATATTTTAATTATGTCGAGGGGCAAACTACTAAAGAATTGGGTGTTCTCCTACTACAATAATAATTGAGTAATTCGTGGTAGTTCACATTAGTAATTCAATACCAGTGTACACCATAATTCACAAATTGTTCACCCCTTGAATTATGTTAAAAAATGAAAAGCAAAATTCTTTGACAAAATTGAAGTATGTTCAGAAATTTTAATAAAATTCATTGTAAAACTCAATTATTTTCAAAAAATTTTCTTAATTTAATGATTTTCAATATTCTACTATTTTAATAAAATTTCCCAAAATAATTGAATTATTAAACAAAAGTTTTGATAAAATTCCACACGAACATTCAATTATTTTCCAAAAAAATAAAAATTTCACTGGAATTCAATAATTTAAAGTATAATTTGGGTCAGAATTCGTGAAATTTTCACAGAAAATAAAAAGTATTTTTTTTAAATCGAAATGTTGAAAAAACATTTCTATTTAACCTTAAGAATGTGTCCACCAAAAAACAGAAAAAAAATTATTTTTAAAAAAAGTTATTGCAAAATTAATTTTTTTGCAACTTTTTAAACAAAATGTTATTTCTCCTAAATAAATGAACCGATTTAAATGGACCAAGCGGAAATATAAAGGAGAGAAAATATACTTTTGTTTCGAATTAGAAAATGTTTAAAAAGTTTATTTTTTAATAATTATTTAATAAATTTTTTATAAACAATTAATTTTTTTTAATCTTCTGCGCCTTTTAAAAATTTTAAAAAAATATTAACATTCACTTAAAACTATAAGAAATCAAAATCCGTTGAGAAAATTTAGGAGCGACAATTATTTTAAAAGTTATAATGAAAATTATATTGAACGGAGATGCGGTTTTGATGATTTTCAGAATAAAAACATTATTTTTAACTACGAAATGAACAAAACACTGTCAAATTAACATTTTTATTTAATTATATAACCATAAAGATTGATAAAAATGATCAAAAACTAATTTCAGCGTTGATGCGCTACACCGGGCCAATATAATTTTCATTATAACTTATAAAATAATTGTCGCTCCAAAATTTTCTCAACGGATTTTGATTTCTTATAGTTTTAAGTGTATGTTAATATTTTTCTCAAATTTTTAAAAGGCGCAGAACATTAAGAAAAATTAATTGTTTATAAAAAATTTATTAAATAATTATTAAAAAATAAACTTTTTAAAAATTTTCTAATTCTAAACGAAAGTATATTTTAACATTTTTTTTTTACATTTTTACATTTTTTTTATATACAAACTAGTGCGCAATATTTTGAAGTTCTCGTTAACTCTAATCTCTCCAAAGATAAACGATACAATAATGAATGGGGAGGAATAAAGAAAAGAACTACTACTCCTACATAAAACGGAAATACAACCACATTTCAAGATGAAAGGATGTCGGCACCCATCGCGAACTGTATAACAAACACGAATGTTTCTCAAAGTCGCTCTTGCGTGAACTCACGTAAAATGAAGAGGAATCTCTTAAAAATCCTGTTTCGAGGAAAAATTACTTAAAACTCTTTTTTCCAAGAATATGATCTTATTTAGATTCGAGAAATTAGCATTTAATTTTAAAAGAAAAAATTCGTATTTCAGCATTTAATATTTTAATTGAAGTCTGGAGAAATAACAAAAATTTTTGGTTTACAGGTTCTAGGACTGCACGGTGCATTTTGGTTCTACGCTGCCATGGCGATATGTGGATTATGCTTTGTCGTGTGCTGTGTACCAGAGACAAAGGGTAAACAATTGGACGAAATGAATCCAAATTACGCCCAGGCTCGGTAGTATAAGGCCTCCCTCACTGGAGGGTTATCAAATTTAGAGAAAGCTAACAAGCCACTGCCCAGCGGAGCATATCCAAATCAACACGATCCACATGTTCTTTACAGCACAAGAAATCAACCAATTGTCATCAATCAACGCACCACATTCGATTGTTCCGCAATATTTCCCAGGAGGAATCATCGTAAATTCTCCGATTACTGTGATATTTTTATCGAAAAAACGGGTCGTCTCTCAAAGAATGTCGGCCATTTTATGCAGTCACGGGGTTTGCTATTAAATCGACGCTCGGAAATGCAATTGAGCGACACAAGTCCCGAGAGAATAAATCGACAAATATCCTATTATCAAGAAAGAACGACGATGGATCGCGATTCAATAATGGAATATCATCATCAGGGACAGAATCTTCAATTCATTCAAGAATTGAATCAAGTTGAACAGCGTCGACGTCGTCGGCGACGTATACAAAAACTCCAACGTGAATTACGTCAAAAAATGATGTTAAACTCAGCGTCGCGTAACGATATTGGCTATACACAAAAACCATATTACGCGACACTACCAAAACGTAGTAGAACCATCAATTTTGCAGATCAGATCCGTCCGCAAGATATTCGCAGGATAAGTAGGTACCCAAAGAGTTTACAAGATCTGACCGCACTTGAACTTGAAGCCATTTTAGATCGCGATCCACAGCCATCGTCCTCCATTCATGAGGACTGTTCACTCGAGGAATATTTCCGTCGACATTTAAATAATCAGGGTGATATTGTTAATCACTGTTACACAGACAATGAATATTTGACAAGACTGTACAGAAGTTTACCAAGACATAGTCAATTGCCAAAGGATTGGCTTGTCCCAGGTAAAGTACATTACGAAAAAGAGTGTCGAATGTACGGAGACACAGTTGCCGAGATTTACTATAAAACTTGTTACTTGTGATGAATGCAACAAAATCAAATAGAAATTCATTTTTCAAAATAATGCAAACAGAAAATTATAAGAAAGAAGTGAAGAAATGCCGCCCAAGATAATAATTTACATTCAGAAAGATACGAGAAAAAGTGCTTTCGCATCAAAGTACTTATTTTTTCAGGTATACTTTTAGGTGAGAAACTAATTTAATTTACCAACATTCTGTTTACGAGACTTTCCCCTTTTTATTTATTCACATTATAAAAGTCTAGTTGTAAAACAATTGGCACAATTTTCAGGGCTCGAACCAGTAAAAGTATTTAAAAATACGGATATTACGAACCAATTACTGACAAAAATATAACCAGTCCGAGTCAAATAAGAGAAACTTTAACTTAAAACTATAAATTAAATTTTTCATAACTATAAAACATGAAGATATCGATAACTCCGAGTCGAAGACTCGGAGTGATCGATTTCTTCATGTTGAGTAAGAATTATTGAAACGTGCCACCTCAAATTCAAACAATTTATTTTTGGCCAAAATGTTGTTTTTTCTACAGAGCTTTATATAAAAAAACACTATATCAAAGGATTTGACAAAAAAAAATTTTTGTTATTGTTATAAACAATTAAAGTTTTCAGACACTTTTTTTTTAAAAAAATTAATTAAAAAGAAACTTGTTAACCGATTTTAATGATCCAAGAGGCATTATTTTTTACTTAAGTTTAAGTTTTGAATAAAATTTTTTTCGTAAAAAAATATTAAAATTTAATAAATAAACAAATTATTTATTTATAACAAATTAGCAAAAAACCATGTTCGCAATCGAATTTTAAAATGAAAAAAATAGTACTTATTCTCTGATTACCACTGAGTAATATTCCGTTGAGAAAAAAAAGGCACGGCTTGGACAACTGACTTAGGGGCTGTCCATAAATTACGTAAGACATTTTTTGGGTAAATTTGCCCCCCCCTCCCCCTTCGTAAGATTTTTTACATACATTAGCGCCATTTTTCCTATTGTTCGTAAGATCTTGCTGACCCCCCCTCCCCCCTAAATGTCTTACGTAATTTATGGACGGCCCCTTATTTAAACATTGTTTATCCCGAGCAGCACGGGATTTGCATGTGACGTCACGCGCAGCGGTTCTTTGACGCGGAAATATAAGAGAATATCAGAGGAATATAAAAAAATATTAAAATAATGTTTAAGTGTTTTTTATGAACGAAGAAAACTATAACAATTTAATTAATTGTTTAAACAATAAATTTTTATTATTTTTTCATAAACAGTAGTTAGGGCTAGAAATATCTAGTCTTCTTTCAATTTCTCAATTTTTCAATGAGTAAAACATCTACTAATGATAAAAAATAAAAAAAATAAATCGACGGTTTAGAGTGCAAACCTGCTAACTCACATTTATGAAATTTTTCAGGAGAGTCAAAAAACTTTTCAAACGTATTTTTAGGTTATATTCTTATAGGACAAAACTTTCAATATATTTGTTTTATTAACAGAACAACACAATGCTACTTAATAATAATAAGTACTTCCTTTTGAAATATATTTTAATTGATATCTCTTACACTCAAAATATAGACACATATCAATACAATACAATATATTATGTGGAGTTATAGCAGTGCAATTTGACAGGTATGGAGTTAGCTGTTTTACTCACAACACTTTTTTAGCAATTTAGAGACATAATTTCGTCAAACTGTTTTACTTGGCTGATGTATCACCTCTTTATCTATCAAATACAAAAAGAATCTCAAATGTGATAAAAAGTGGAGTTAGCAGGTTTGCACTGTAAACCGTCGAAATTAATTAAACATTGTTTAAACAATAATTAATTGTTGTTTTTTTTCATAAACTGTACTTAGAGCTAGAAATTTCTAGTTTTTTTTCAATTATGCAATTTTTCAGGCGTAAACACATACTAATGGTTAAAACTAAAAATAACTTATTTATTAAATTGTTTAAACAATTAATTGTTTTTTTCATAAACTGCAATTAGGGTTAGAAATTACTAGTTTTAAATTATGCATTTTTTGTAACTAAAGCACTTCAGAATAACAAAACTAAAAAATATCTAATTATTTAAACATTATTTAAACAATTTATTTTGTTAATTTTTCAAATAACTAGAAATTCCTTAGTTTTTCTTAATTGTAAAATTTTTTTATAATTTAAACACTTAAGTATAATAGTAAAATTAAAAGAATATTATTACCATTGTTTAAACAATTAATAATTTTTCAATATATTATAAATTTAGGGCTAGATATTTCTGCATTTTTGACAATAATGCAACTTTTTAAAGTAAAAAAACTATATATATATATACCTATATTTAATTTATATTTATTTTTAAATAAATTATTTTTTATTTTTTATCATCAGTAGATTTTTTTTCATAAAAAATTGCACAATTGAAAAAACTAAATTCCTAACCCTAAGTACAGTTTATGAAAAAAATAACAACAATTAATTAAACCGTCGGATCATAGAAGGGCATCTAGCCCATTTAAATTACATTGGCTATATGCCTTTCTACGATCCGGCGGTTCAATTATTGTTTAAACAATGTTTAATTAATTAATTTTTTATCATTAGTAGATGTTTTACTCATTGAAAAATTGAGAAATTGAAAGAAGACTAGAAATTTCTAGCCCTAACTACTGTTTATGAAAAAATAACAAAAATTAATTGTTTAAACAATAAAATAAATTGTTATAGTTTTTTCGTCTATAAGAAACACTTAAACACTATTTTATATTCCTCTAATATTCTCTTATATTCCCGCGTCAAAGGACCGCTGCGCGTGACGTTATAAAATAAAAATTTGTCAATTTGTTATAAATAAATAATTTGTTTATTTATTAAATTTCAACATGCAAATCCCGTGCTGCTCGGGATAAACAATGTTTAAACAAGTCAGTTGTCCAAGCCGTGCCATTTTTTTTCTCAACGGAATATTACTCAGTGGTAATCAGAGAATAAGTACTATTTTTTCATTTTAAAATTCGATTGCAAACATGGTTTTTTGCTAATTTGTTATAAATAAATAATTTGTTTATTTATTAAATTTCAATATTTTTTTACGAAAAAAATTTTATTCAAAACTTAGACTCAAGTAAAAAAGAATGCCTCTTGGATCATTAAAATCGGTTAACAAGTTTCTTTTTAATTAATTTTTTAAAAAAAAGTGTCTGAAAACTTTAATTGTTTATAACAATAAAAAAAATTTTTTTTTGTCAAATCCTTTGATATAGTGTTTTATTATATAAAGCTCTGTAGAAAAAACAACATTTTGGCCAAAAATAAATTGTTTGAATTTTAGGTGGCACGTTTCAAAAATTCTTACTCTGTTTTATAATAATTAAAGATGACCGAGTGATAAAATCATTATTATTTATCAATTCAATTATTATTTTCAACAATTTTCAACTCAAATTCTTCTATAAATGCATTATGTTTATTAATTTTTGAAAAAGTTCTTTAAGAATTTTTAAATTCATTTGTTTACAATTTCAATTTTACAAACTTTTGACGAATTAAAATTCTGCAATGAGTTTTATTATTTATGAAAATAATTTAATTCCTAAAAAGAATTTTATTATTTACGAAAATAATTGAATCCCTGTAAAAAATTTTAACATTTATGAAAATAATTGAATTATTACGAAGGATTTTATAAAAAGTTTGTAAATAATTGAATTCTTATGGCTCTGTAAATTTAGTTTATACTTATGTAAATCTTTAAGGGTCTTAATTGTAACCCGTTTATGCCATGAATAAATCATTGAATTGAGAACAATTTTTGAAAAAATTTGGCCAAGTATTTTATTAAAATATTTGAAAATAATTGAATGTAGGAGAAGAGTTTAATTATTTCTAAAAAAATTTTAATTTTAATGAGAATTAAAAAGAAAGAATTTAATTAAATTAAATATTAATTAATAAATTTAATTAATTTTTAATTCATTAAAAAAATTAAATTAAAAAAAAATTAAAAAATTAAATTAAATTAATTAATTAAATTAAATCTTTTAATTCTTTTTGAAAATAATTGATTTTTTGCGAAAAATTTTATTACTTTTGAAAATAATTAAATTTCTGCAATAATTTGTAATTTCTCTAAAATTTTCCAAATTTTATCGTACAAATTACGAACTTTTCGTCTTTCCTCAATCAAATTACAGACTTTACGGACTTTTAAAAAAACTGACTCTTACGGTCTTCAAGCAAATTTACGGATCTTTACGAGATTTACTGACCTAGTTCGAGCCCTGAATTTTCAATATTAATTTCATCCAAAACCTGACAAGACAAAATTATAATCTTTATGTTTAAAAGTCTGTTTTTGAAACACAAAAAGAATAGTTAATTTCAACACTATTATTCTAAATGAATCGGGAGCTATTAAAAACGCTCATCTTTCGGGATAAATAAAGAAAAAGATAAGGAAAGAAAAATATAATAAGGACGAAACGTTTTTAAGAGCAACGATTACTATAATATAAATATATATTTGTACCGTTTTAATTTTTTGTAAATATACATTTTAACTAGTCGAATCGTGCGTCTCGAAATAAAATACAGATTTTTCGCCATAGAAAAAGGCAGAACTTCCATACATCGTGCCTTCCTCGAAACACGACAATATTATACCCATTACATAAATTACATTCGCGTATTTATCGATGTATATAAGTAATATTTTAGGTAGAGACTCATTAGCATAAATTATATCGAGAATTGTCTAGATATTAAAAACAAAAAAACCTACACTACCGTCGGGAATTATCGGTACGGCTGCACGCGCAGGGCCCAAGAACATACCAATCTTCAAATCACGATTTATTTGTAAATACAAATGTCAGAAAATCAACAAATATACTATTCGAAATATTATTAAATTCTACGATTAATGATATGTAACTGAAAATTTTAATAATTTATACAAAACTTGCAGCAATCTACAAATTTGACAAAGAAATTTTAAAAATAAAATTTTCTTGGAAATTATTTCAACCCCTGCACATTTTTTAAAAATTGTAGGAAAAATTCAAGTCTCATTCATTCAAGTCTCATCTTTAATTTAAGACCAAAAGAGTTAAAAAATCTTATTTGGTTCGTGAGATATCATTATATACGTCCGAGTATGTTTTTTGACAAATGCATTGAATTAGTCGATTTTGAACGTTTTTTTTCTTTTGGTCTTAAATTAAAGATAAGATTTGAATGATTATACCTATATATGTTTCAAAATTTTTCTACAATTTTTAAAAAAATGTGCAAGGGTTAAAATAATTTCCAAGAAAATTTTAATTTTTTAATTTTTTTGTCAAATTTGTAAATTGCTGCAAGCTTTGTATAAATTATTAAAATTTTCAATTACATATCATTAATCGTAGAATTTAATCATCTTTCGAATGGTATATTTGTTAATTTTCTGACAATTGTATTTACAAAAAAAATCGTGATTTGAAGATTGGTATGTTTTGGGCCCTGCGCGTGCAGCCGTACTGATAATTCCCGACGGTAGTGTATCTTAAAAAAATGCATTTTATGCTTTTGTCGAATATCAACAACTTTTTTCAAGGGACTTTCTGCATCTAAAAACCTATTTCAATTAGGAATTTTAAAAATAAAATTAAAAAGAAAGCGATTTTTGCAAATTAAAAACAGGCGTCTTTCAAAAGCAAAGAATACCAAAACTTACAATTGTTATTGATGGAAAAATAATGGCATGAAAAAACTTTAAAAAAAATTAATTTATTTTATTTGTACTTCGCTAAAAATATTTTTTCAATATAGAAAAAAGATACGAAAAAATTGTATAATTATACGAAAAAATTGTATAATTATACGAAAAAATGTATTTAAAAAATAATGAAAGAATGTAGTAAATGTGTATGAATTCAAGCGTGATGATAAATATTGAAAAAGCCATTTGAAAACTTGCATTAATGAATAACGAATGGAAAGAGAATAAAAAAATTCTAACGGAGAAAAAATTATGACAATACATTTCATTTTCATTTTTTTGTAAATTATTTATAACAAACAAAAGGAAAACAATACTATTTAGTGATAAATATTACTGTATAAAATAATATCAAAAAATATTCCCTGATTTTTTTCTTCTTTAAATATATGATGAATAACTCGAATTTTCGCGATTATTTTTAATATTTACAAATTATATTGACAATAAATTTTATTCATAATATCTAGATATGTAATAAAAATAATAATTCTCGACAATACTGAGCATTGCCAATTTTTCAAAATAAAATTTGTTTTATATTGTATTTTTAAAAATAAGACTAATTGTTATAATATTGTTAGATGTTAAGTGTTACTCGAAACCTGAATTTATAATTTAATCTAAAAAGTATAGATATTTAAAAAATGTAATTAAATAAAGAAAAAAGGAAAGCACCTATTTTAATAAATTTAAAGAAAAAATCTTTAACATTTAAATTTTGAAAATATTTTTTAAAAGAATTTTTGTTTTTTAAGAATTAAAATTTATTCTAATTTAATTATTTCTACTCTCTCAGTTAGAATTAGTTTTTAAAATAACTAATTTGATAGTAAAAAGTCAGTGTCTGATTCAAATATAGTAATATTTTACTAATTTTACTAATAAAAAAGTTTTTAAAAGGGGAAAAATCAAAAAAGAATTTTTTCATCTTAAATTCAACTCTTAAAAAAACAAAATTTTGATAATTAATTAGTTTTATCATTAATAATTAGTTATTTTTTACTAATAATTCAGTTATTTTTTACTAACTGTTGAAAGATAAAATTATCCAACATTTTACTAACAGTTAGATATTTTTAACTAGGTAATTAAGATTTAGAGTAAAATAATTATTTCATTGTATTTAAAAACTTTACAATTTGTCAAATAATTGTATTAAAAATAATTAAATTTTTCAATTTTAAAAAACAACCAATTAAAAAAATCCCATTATTTCAATTGTTTCTATAATTTGTAAATACAAAAGCATTTTCAAATTATTGAAAATATATTGAAATAATTTGAAAATATAATTGTTTATTTACGAAAAAAATTTACTTTTACTATAAAAAAGTTTTGTACATTAAAAAAATGCATTTGATTCAAACAACCGATTACTTGTCTATTATTTATCAAATAAATATTGACTTGAATCAAATAATTTTTATTTAAATTAAGCAAACTTATTTGTTAATAAAATTTACTAATTCAAAATCAAAAAGTCAGTCACTAATTCAAATTAGGAAACATTTTTACTACTTCAAATTTAAGGAATAAATAAAAAATTATTTGATACAAATAAATATTTTTTGATAATAAAGCAATCGTTTATTTGAGCCAAATAAATTTTTTTTCAGTGTATCTAAATTAGAACATGTCGCTTTCAATATTGATAATAATTGTATTACGATTAATACAAGTTGAAGGCGTTATTTTGAGTCACTAGAAATTTAAGATAAAAGATTGTGTTCAATTGGAAGACAAAAATTCCTAAAAATACCCAGTCTTAAACAAAATTTTTGCGAGAAATAAAACATTTCTCGTATATCTATAGTTTCTAAGAAAATCAAACACGAAAATTTATTTTGAATCTCAAAATCAAATTTAAGTTTTATTTCATTTTTTCCCAATTAACAAAATTTTCCCCTTATTTTTTTATTTTTTAATTACGCTAAAAAAATTTATTTCGTTCAAATGAATTAAAATATTTATTAAATTCAAAAAATTGAAATATTTGATTCAAATAAATTAAAATATTTATTTGATTAAAAAAAAAGATTTCTTGTCTGTTATTAAACAAATATTTAGTCAAATAATTTTTATTCAAGTCAATTTAAAATTGAATTTGAACCAATAATTTCAGTATTTGAAGCAAATACCATTTAATTTATTTAAATAAAAATTATTTGATTCAAGTACCTAAATATTTACTTGATAATAAAGCAATCGTTTATATGAATCAAATAAATTATTTTCAGTGTGTCATTAAATTCTTTTTTCATTTCTCTGAAAAATTTAATAAGTTTATTTCAAAATTACTTATATTTTATTTTAATAAAACAAAAAAATATTTGTTATATGCTATTTATTTATTTATGATAATTTCTAATTTGCTTATTTTTTAAAGTTTAATCTATTATCTTAATTTCAAATTTTCAAATAAGTGATAAAAGCACTAAATTAACAATAAATACTATTTTGATATTATAAAAAACTATAAAAAATTGAAAAATGAAACTGTAATTAGGAAATAACAAATCCTATTCACATTTTTGAAACTATTCTGTTTTCATTCCAAATAATATTCTAATATATAAAATTTTTAAATCGATCTATTTACATATCTGAGGATAATTCATCGCATATAATGTATTACCTTGAGTCATATCCCTTCTCATATCGAAATAAAAATTCAATAGAAATATTTTGAGAAAAATCTAATTTTGTAAATACGAAATATATTTTAATCTTGTTCGAAATGATATTACTATTTTGTAAATTATTATGATGCCAAACTATACTTTCCTTAAGTTGCATTTATCAATATATAAAAAATTAAAAAAGAAACTATATACTAAAAAACGAAATTCTCCTATGGAATTCTAATTATAAATATTGTATAATGCTCAAATACCTGGACGCGAACTAATAAAAAAAAATTGTAAAATTAATCTATAAAAAAATAATTTTCAAATTAAATAACTAGCGTTCAAATTACCTATATACTTATATACATAAACAAACGAGCAACAAAAAAAAGAAACCATTATCGAAATTTTCAAACGCTTCAAATTCTTTAGATACGTTTCTAAAAAAAAGAAGAAAAAAAATCTGCACTGTGCACTTCTGTGAATTGACTGTTTATATAGAATAGATATAAAATTATATGATCCCAAAATGACTTTTGCATATAAATACCTCTTCTGAATTGGAATATATTTTGTAAATTCGACAAAACTTCTCTGACTCGATTTCAAACAAAAAAATATCCATTCCTCTCTTTCTGCTTGAAAAAAAAAATCCCGTAAAAGTTTTGTCAAATTAACAATATGCTTTCTAATGAGTGCAGAATATTATACATATAAAATATTGTAAATAATAATTCGTAGTGGAGTTATTGTATAAAATTCAATTAAAAGAGAAAAAATTTATGAAAGTCGCTTTCATAGATGCATGATTGCTCTTTATTGTGAAGAAAGTCGCCGAAGCCCGGATCATTTTTCAGGAAAAGAAAACATTATAAAAAGAAAGTATAATCGAAAAATACTAAAATACGCTAGGGTTATGTTTTAAATAATTATTTTACTCTCTGTGATTTTAATGTTCGTTTCTTAATACATATTAACTTATAAAATAATTATTGGTCTAAATTGAAAAACTTTTTTAAATGATCCACAAGTTTTTAACGTTAAAATGAACGAAATTTTTGAAAGTTGAAATAACCGAAAACTTTTTCTGTTTAAATTATTTTTAAAATTACAAAAAGGAAAAAAACAAAATATTTTTTATTACTCGAGAGTAAAGTTATTTTTATAAATTACTGACAGCAATAAGAATTATAAGAGGGTGGTCACAAGTTTCAGTTTATCATTTTACTGACATTAAAACTATATTACCTGACAAAATTCTTTTTACAGAAAAATATGAAAGTTTACGGAAAATGAGTATGAATTTTAATAATTTTTTAAAAATTACAATTTGTAACACTTCCTGAATTCATTTATTTTTTACATTTTTCAACATGTTTGAAGTTTACAACGTTGGTACAGCAACGAAAAACCTTTTTTAATAATTAACCCAAAAATCGCCTGGAAAAATGTCAAGATCAATTTTTTTTCTTAGCCAATATTTTTTTTCTTTCCACTATGTTATTCTGAACAAATTCCAAGTACCAAACATTTTGGGAAATAAGCCCATTTATTTAAATAATGCCCTTTTTTAATAATTTGCTCGAAAAACGCCTGAAAAAAATGTCAAGAACAATTCCTTTTCTTAAGAAATATTTTTTTTTCATTCCACTACACTGAAAAAAAAATTTAATTGATTCAAGTATCCATTTAAATGACTATTATCAATTTAGTGATTTGCACGAAAATCGCGTGGAAAAATATTAATTTATCAATTCTTTTTCTTAGCAAAGTACCATATATTAAATAATTATCCAATTATTATATAAAATTATTTAATATAATATATATTGAATTAAATAATATATCCAAGTACCAATTATTTTCGGAAATAAGTCTTTTACTCTCTAAATCTGAATTAGTAGTTTTCTACTAATGAAATAGTGCGGATTCGTTTACCAATTGAATTAGTAACGGTTTTTACTAATTTTTAGTAGTTTTTTACTAATTATTAGTAGAAAATTTACTAATTTGAAATAGTAAAAAATACGTTCTACTAATTGAATTAGTAATTTTCTACTAGCAATTAGTAAAAAACTACTAAAAATTAGTAAAAAATGTTACTAATTCAAATTGGTAAACGAATCCGCACTAATTCAGATTTAGAGAGTAATTTAAATAATGCCCTTTTTTAATAATTTGCTCGAAAAACGCCTGGAAAAATGTAAAGTTCAAATCCTTTTCTTAGCCAGTATTTTTTTTGCATTTCACTATGTTATTTTAAACCAATTCCAAGTACCAAACATTTTCGGAAATAAGCCCTTTTATTTAAATAATGCCATTTTTTTAAATTTTCCCTATTTTTGATAATTTACTCGAAAATCGCCTGGAAAAATTTCAAGATCAATTTTTTTCTTAGCCAATATTTTTTTTTTCATTTCACTGTTATTCTGAACATATTCCAAGTACCAAACATTTTGGGAAATAAGGCCATTTATTTAAATAATGCCCTTTTTAATAGTTAACTCGAAAATCGCCTGGCTGTTTCATATCCGCCAATATAATATGTGAAAATTGACCATATTTATGGCAGTACCATGAATGATAAATATATTTTTTCCGTTCCGTGAATTTGAAAAAATGATTTGTTTTTACTTAAATTAGTAAATAAAATTAATAATAAAATTTTGTTTCGAAATTTTATCTAGCAATTTTTGTATTTATTTTAAATTGAAAAACAGTTTCTTTATTTTGTAAAACAATAAGTTCTTTTAATATCAATCTATATGTTTTGAGTTATTCATTCATATACAAATGTTAAGTTTGTTTATTTCTACACAAATCTTTTGTTATTGTTAAATAAAGTCATAATTCTGTGTACACTTTAAAAGGCGGGAATTCCAAAAAAATAAATTCATACTGATGCTTTGGTCATGTGATCTTACGAGGAAAAGAGGAGAAAGTGTATTACAGTTTTCCAGGCGATTTTTGATTAAATTATTAAAAAAAGGCATTATTTAGAAAAATGGCATTATTTAAATAAAAGGGTTTATTTCCGATAATGATTGGTACTTGGAATTTGTTCAGAATAACATAGTTTAATGAAAAAAAAATATTTGCTGAGAAAGGAAATTGATCTTGACATTTTTCCAGGCGATTTTTGGGTTAATTATTAAAAAGGGCATTATTTAGAAAAATGGCATTATTTAAATAAAAGGGCTTATTTCCGAAAATGACTGATACTTGGAATTTGTTCAGAATAACATAGTGTAATGAAAAAAAAATATTTGCTATAAGAAAAGGAATTGATCTTGACTTTTTTCCAGGCGATTTTCGAGTAAATTATTAAAAAAGGGCATTATTTAGAAAAATGGCATTATTTAAATAAAAGGGCTTATTTCCGATAATGATTGGTACTTGGAATTTGTTCAGAATAACATAGTGGAATAAAAAAAAAAATATTTGCTGAGAAAGGGAATTGATCTTGACATTTTTCCATGCTATTTTCGAGTAAATTATTAAAAAAAGGGAAAATTTAAAAAAATGGCATTATTTAAATAAAAGGGTTTATTTCCGATAATGATTGGCACTTGGAATTTGTTCAGAATAACATAGTGGAATGAAAAAAAAATATTTGCTAAGAAAAGGAATTGATCTTGACATTTTTCCAGGCGATTTTCGAGTAAATTATTAAAAAAAGGGAAAATTTAAAAAAATGGCATTATTTAAATAAAAGGGTTTATTTCCGATAATGATTGGCACTTGGAATTTGTTCAGAATAACATAGTGGAATGAAAAAAAATATTTGCTAAGAAAAGGAATTGATCTTGACATTTTTCCAGGCGATTTTCGAGTAAATTATTAAAAAAAAGGGAAAATTTAAAAAAATGGCATTACACTGAGAAAACTGGAGTGTCAAATTCGGAGGTTCAAAAAGTGTATGTTTCCTTTGCTTATGAAGAGAGTTAAATAGTCCTTCTAAAATAAATTTTGAATTGATAATGGAAATCTACTTGTATATTCTCTCCCATTATATCTGAGGGTTAAAAGTTGCGCAGAAAATGTGTACGATCTGATGCGCGCGAAATTATTTTTCTGACATTTTATGTATTTAATTTAGGGGTTAGGTTGCCATATTTATTCATTTCGCGCCGGATAAGGAAGGGATTTCTCAAGATGGTTAATTTGTCCCTCTGTTATAAACTCATTTTCCCTCCAAGAGAAATGGCACGAATATCTGTCAATGGTGTATTTGAACATTTAGATTGTTATCCAATAGCTAACTCTCAAATATCAACGATTTGTCCCTCCAGATGTTTAGTCCAATACTCCAGTTTTCTCAGTGTATTTAAATAAAAGGGTTTATTTCCGATAATGATTGGTACTTGGAATTTGTTCAGAATAACATAGTGGAATGAAAAAAAAATATTTGCTGAGAAAGGGAATTGATCTTGACATTTTTCCAGGCGATTTTTGGGTTATTTACTAAAAAAGGTTTTTCGTTGCTGTACCAACGTTGTAAACTTCAAACATGTATTTTTCAACTAAACTTTATCTCTAAATCAATTATTTAAAAAAATTTCCCGAAAGTTCTTCTAGAATAACTTAATTATTTTAATACAAAAACTCAATTTTTTATAATAATTGTAACTGTCCATGTTTTTTTCTTAAGATATTAAAATGTAATATTTTCAAAAAATTATTTAAAAAATTCTTACAATTAATTTTTTGGAAATATTTTTAAATAATTTTTGTTAAATTAATAGTTTTTGAATTATATACCTACAATTGAAAAATTTTCAAACAATTGAAATTTGGTAAAACCTTTCAAAAATAACTTTACTGATATGTGGCCACCCTGTTATTATTGTAATAAAAATTTCATTTAAAGAAGAATGAAAGAAATTTCGTTTACTTGAACCTTCAGAACTTTAGGATCATAAAAATGCTCTAAATGTTACAAACTTTTTTTATTTTTCCTACAAAAACAAATTATACAAATAATCAGAAAAATAGGAAATTGTTTAATCGAAGAAAACGACCAAAATTAAATTAGAAACGAAATACTTTGGTTTCCTTCGAACGTACATATATTATGCTTTTACAAGATAGAAACTAACAAGACTGTAGAACAACATTTTAACAAAAGTTAAAATGATTTTAACGAAGTAAAAACATTTTTTTCAAAAACTTCTTTAATCCGCGAATAATTCAATAATAAGCCATCAGTCTTCGATGTCAAACATACGATATAAATAACGATAATAAACCTACTAATAACGTTTTGTGACAATAATTAAGAAAATATAATTGAATGCTGGTCATCTCGAATAAAAAAAATACTTATATTTAATTACGTGGCAATACGATCGCTTATAGAATATAGTAGAAATTATCATCTTTGCTTGACAACAAAATATTTTGAACGATCAATTTTTAATTGTCTCGATGAATGAAGTAAAAATTATTGTACGTGAAAGTGACTGTGAAAATGTATTTTCCAAACGCGAGATAAAAAAAGAACTTAACAATGATGATGTTTTTTTGAAAAGTTCACACACCAAATAAAAAAAAAGCTTCGCTTGCTAGATTTAATATTTTTGTAATAACGCCTAGGTCTAGCTTCTTTATATCTTTGTAGATTTAAACCATTATTACACCTCAACGAAAAACGATAAAAGAAAGAAATTTTTCAAAAATTATCAATCGACAAAATTCTAAATTTATCGTCGACGCCGAAGGTAAAAAAAAGTTTTTTTCACGAAATGTAAAAAAATTCAATGTTTTTTTTACATAATTTTCAAAAGAAACAAGCGAAATTAGTGAAATTTTCATCTCGAAAACCCCAAATATTGAAGCTCCGCGTCGACGCTAACTTTAGGGACATAAAATAAAAAGAAAGAAAAACTATAAAAGTAGTAAAGAGTCAGAAGAATGAAATCATTTTTCTATAATTTGCAAATGTCAATAAGAAAAGTTATCATTTTAAAACCTAGCAACTAAGAAAAACAGATGTAGCTTAAGACTTTGTTGCTCAAAGTTTTATGAAAAATCGTTTCATAAACTTCGAGAGCTAACCCAATGGCCTATATATCAATATTAATGGACTAGAAAAAAAATTGTCTGAAGAACTTTAAAACCAACCTGAAATATTTTTGCTCACAATTTTCATTTTCCTACTAAAAAAAATATTTTCCTAAAAACAAATTTTTTCAATTATTTTTTACCCCTAAAAATACGTTTTATTTTCATTTGAATCAAATTATTCGAATTTTTCCACAAAAAGTGTAAACAAACCAAAATATCGAAATTAATAAAAGTTAAAAAGATATTAAAGAAGAAATAAATTAGGAATCGGAAAATGTAGCATTATATGTAACAAAAAACAAAAAAATCTACGTAGCACAAAATAAACCCGGTAAAAACAAGTGTATTGAAATCGATTGAAATGATTACAAGTATAGCTGAATTCTTGAAATCATTTTAATCCAAACGAATGACATTTTTGTCCATCAATAAATTTATTCCATTCACAGTAATCTATTTGAACACAATTAAATTCTGTTGAATTCCTGTTAACATTTCAAATCTGTTAAAATGACAAAAAATGATATCAATTTAATCCAGTTTAATGCTTTCTGAAAATTTTAAAAAGTGAAATCATTTGAATCCTTTCTTGAACATAAACATTGTTAACATTTTAATTTTTTTGGATTGAAATGGATTAAACTGATTACAAATATGCTATGAATTCTCAATCATTTTAATCCAAACCAATGTCGTTTTCGTCCTTTTTGTGATATCATTTTAATTCATTTTAATACACACCTTCTTACCGGGAATATAGTCCTGCCGGTGTGAAGCAATGTGAACATTTTTGATGTGAAAATGAAGAATGTGTCTTTAAGTAACGTTTAAAAAAATTCATTTCCGTCAAAAAGTGTGTGTACTTAAATTTTCATAAAGCAAAAAAAAAGTAAAATAAAAACCCACCTTTGTACCTCTGTAGAAAGTATATGATTCAACATGACATGTTTAAGATTGCTGTAATAAGATCTTTGACAGAACCAAATTGATGCGTGTTTTGTATAGAATTAAATTATAGAAACTTATTGCCAAATAGGAGATATAATCCAGAAAAAAATTACTTGTCTATTTATTCTCCCAATTCCTTAACTAGTTATTTATTTAAAGACCTTCAACTATTCCTAATAAACAAAATTCTCAAAGAAAAACAAACCCAGGCCTCGGATTTAGTCTATAAGGGGCACAAAAAAGACGTTTCAGTCGATTGCAGATTTAAAAAGAAGTCAAAAAAGTCGTTTATTGTATTTAATATTCCCAAAAATTCTGACTTTTCACTGATTTTCAAATTCAATTATTCAAAAATTAAATAATTTTGTTAAATTCTATAAAAAATTTAAATATTCTCGTCATTTATTTTCCCACAGGAATTTAAATAATTTAAAAAAATTTCAACTTAAAGCATTACGAAAATGAACTATGTATTTCTATAAAAATTAAAATTGCTATTCTTCAAAAATTTATTTACAACAACTTTTAAATAAACTTCCTTCCTTATTTTTAAATATTTTCCGAAAGTTTATCGAGAATTCAATTATTTATATAAAAAAGTTTAATTTTTTTACAATATTATAAATACAACGCCTCATTTCTTTTTGAAATTATTAAGATGAATTTTTGAAAATATACGCGGAGAGAAAATATATATTATATTTTGTAAAAGTATTTTACAATTTGAGGAAAAAGTGCAACACACCGAAATTTTGACATAGAAAATACTAAACAGTAAAAGAAATAATAAGAAATTTAGTAAAGTTATATTAAAATTTAACTAAAACTTTTACAAAATTTAATATAATTTTCTCTCCGTGTAGAGTAGTGGCACCAGTGAAAGAATATTTAAGGAAATGTATACTTTCGATATTTTTAATTTTTAATTGACATTCTTGAATTTCGTTTTGAACATATATGCAATGAATAGCAAAATTCCTAAAGAATTTGAAGTCTATGATACAAATTTTATAAATATATAACATAATATATCAAAATTTAATCAAATATTGAAGAATGTCCATTTTACCAGTGAAAGAATGTTGACCAGTAAAAGAACAGTTGTATTTTCCAGTGAAAGAACATATCAAATTTATATTAATACAGTGTCTAAAAATAACCAAAATTATATGATAAACGTTACAAATATTCTGAAACAATTTTGCAACTTACTATTATTCATATTTTCCTGATAACGCACGCCCAAATTTAAAAAAAATTAATTTGTTTATAAAAATTAATTTTTTACATTACTTAAAAGTTAAAGAAAAACTAAAATTTTCTTCTTTTGACAACTTTTTTCTAAACTTAACCCTAGAAGGAGTATGTGAATTTACTCACCCTCTAAGGAGTAACTGGGGTGTCCCGACACCCCACGCTTTAAACTTGTTTTATAAGGTTTCTATTTGATGTAAAAAAAATTATGTATAGTGAATTTGATTGGTTTTTTAGTAAGGAATACAATAATATTATTCATATTTTGATAAATTAAAAACATTTTAAAAAAAAACCGTAAAACCCAAAAAACATTAAAAAATTGCAAAATTGACTTTTTTTTACAAAAAACGCTGTAGTTTCTTAAAAATTTGACTAATTTAAAAACTATTTTAGGTTTTTAAAGTTAAATAGATACACTTTTAGAGAAAAAAAATTAGTTTTTGTATTACTTAAAAAAACATAATTATTTGAACATCTGAAGTGAAAGAAATTTAAGACAATTGGTGAATAGTAAAAATCATTAAAATAAACTATAAAATGGACTTTAACCCATTAACAATTAATATTTACTAAAAATGGTGTTATAAATTTAAAATTTTACAAACTTAATAATCTGAATATATTAACATTAAAATTTATAACTTATGAAGTGATTCTGTAAATTAATATTTAATCAAAGTTTTAATTAACAATTTTAAATACCTCTAATATATGATAAAATATTATTAACAATATAGAATTTATAATTTAAATTTGACTGTCATTTACCACATTTTTTTGTATTAGAATTTAATCTCTGACTGTAGAGAGAGCACAGAAATTTTTAATAAATCTTAACTAAAATTTCATAAGTTGTTACAAATACAGATTATTGTCTATTTTTCATAAAAATATTTATAAAAATATATATATTTTTATATATTTATAAAAATATTTTTGGATAAAAATGTTTCTTTTTTATAAAATACAACTTTTTCATGCATAACCTATTAATTTATACTTTATCAGATGATTTTAACTGATTGAAAACGAGTTTTAAAAAAAAAATTGAATTTACTTATTTTGATAACGTTTCTAACGTTAGGGAGTAACTGGGATGTCCAGACCATGGAGTAGTATAAGGAGACCGAACGACCGTGCGAAATCTGTATTGAAAGTGTACCACTTTTTGGTACCCGCTTAGCATCGTGAAAACACCGAATGCAACACTAGCGCTACTTGTGAGAAAAGTGATAACTATCATGGAAATTCATAATATAATCTACAATTATGTATGTGCAGCAACGTGCAGCGTAGAATGGTTATAGCGTAGTCAAATATAGTGATAAATATTTATTATTCGCCAAGTGTAAATAGTAAACTGGCATGTGATTATTAAAAAAAATGCAGTTTATTTCTTCATTTTCCCGCGAGTAGCGCTAGTGTTGCATTCGGTGTTTTCACGATGTTAAGAGGGAACCGAAATCAGGTCCACTTTCAATACATGTCGTTCGGTCTCCTTATACTACTCCATGGTCCAGACACCCCAGACGTATTTTAACAGGAGATAGAGCTCTTCCTAGAGCAAAACTTTTGGCTGCACTACAGGTGTCAAAAGATAAAGGTTTATTTAATTTAAATTATCAACGGGTTTTGAGCGTAAAAAAATTATTGGTTAAGCCAGGGGAATACCTTGAATTTTGCTTGGTGTGTCCAGACACCCCAGTTACTCTTTCTAGGGTTAATATGTACTTTTAAAGTTTTGAAAATAGGTCTACTTTTAAAAATCTAAAATTTCAAAAATTCATAACTCGAAAATTTTGGCAAATATGGAAAAGTAAAAAAACATGTATTTAATATTTTTCTATAAAGAATGAGAAAAAAATATGTTTAACCGATTTTAAAATGCCAGAGAAACATTTTATGTGAAATTTCCTACCTATACTTTTTTTAAAATAATTTTCATTTTGATTTTTCATTATAATTCTTGAGAATCAATTATAAAATTATTTAAAAAATTTGCAGTTATAAAATTTTCCAAAATTTGATTTTTAAAAATTTTAACGAAATACTTAAAAAAATGTATAATTTTCAAAAAAGTTCTAAAAAATAATATTTTTTAAAAACTTGTTATTCCATATTAATTTAATTATTATTATTATTTAATTCAGTATTAAAGGAGCGTTCACAAATGATGTCACGCAATTTTTCGGGATTTTAGACCCCCCCTCCCCCTGTCACGCAATTTCATGCAATTTTACATGTAAAAATACATTGTGTCACGTTTTATATTTTTATTTTTTATATTTATATTTAGGAAATTTAATTATCTGATAGATAAATTAATCAAAATTAAATTTTGAAATATTCGACTAGAGTTATTTTTAACATTATAAAAATAGAAATAATTTGCATTTTATATAAAAAAGTAGTATTTTGTTGCAATATTTGGAAAAAAAGACGAAAGAGTCGAATTTTTTGAAAATAAATCGAAAAAAAAGTCGCCTTTATAAAAATAGTCAAAAATAGTCAAAAAAAAAAGTCGAACTATCCGAGACCTGCATAGAAAAACTAATCGAAAAAATTGTGAAATTTATAGGACAAAAATTTTTTTTTCAAATATTTTCAAGAATATTAATTTTAAAATTCTTTTAACTAACATCTAACATTAAGTAGAATCTTTTTAATTACAATTAAAATATCTATATAGAATGTATTTTCTATATTTAATTCTCAAATATATTCAAAAAACTTGTAAACATCCAGAAAACACTTTCTCAGGGTGGCCGCAAGATTGACTTTATCAATTTCCCTGACATTTCCCTGACATTTTACTGACATAACAACGAATTTCCCTGACAAAAATTTTTTTGTTTAGAGCAAAAAATGTATTGCATGACCGTCTTAATTTCTTTAATTGCCCTGACAAAAAAATTTTTCCTGACATTTCCCTGACTTTTCTGACAAAATTTTTTTTTCCTGACATTTCCCTGACTTTACTGACAAAATATTTTTTTTCCCTGACATTTCCCTGACTTTACTGACATGTGACCACCCTGTTTCTGTTGAATCGCTTTTGAAATCAAAAAATAAAAGCCACGAGGATCAAATTTCTGCAAATAATAATATTTTTTTAAATGAGACTCACCCAATTGAGGAACAGACATAAATGTTTCACAATCAACTAAAAAATGACCAGACTGCACAGCTCCTAAAGCGACAATTCGTTTCGTCAAAAACTCAATTGTCTGCGGTCCTGTCCTATTTTCTGTCATAGGAAATTGTTGCAACCTGTCAGAAAATTTTGACAATCAACAAAAAATTCTACTAAAATATCA
Organism: Leptopilina syphax; assembly: GCA_032872505.1. Taxonomy (NCBI): domain Eukaryota; kingdom Metazoa; phylum Arthropoda; class Insecta; order Hymenoptera; family Figitidae; genus Leptopilina; species Leptopilina syphax. The sequence goes on from CM065475.1 coordinate 20,225,271, forward strand.
AAATTAAAAAGAAACAATTTTTCTTTAATTAATAATTGATTAACTAATTAATTAATCAATTTGAATATATAATTATAGATCAACAGACAACATGTGTTGACACCGCCTTACCGCCATAACCTCAAAATAACCAAAAATACTGATAACTCACATAATACGAAATATTTGTCTTTAATTTAATATGGAAATAATGGAAAAATTTTCATAATATGCTTACACAGTGACTCCCATGTTTGAAATTTTTTTTTTAGATCAAAATATCAATTTCAAAGCGGAGTTGATATAGAATCACAACAATCGCGTCCGACACAACAATAATAAATAAAATCGAAAAGTTACGCGAAGTTACGTCCACTCAATCGTTGGTTAAGGCCTAAGCACAATAGGTTTGCGAAAGTCGTTCGCGAACGCAAAGCATGAGTTAGAAAAGGACAGAGATATATTTGTGTCCTTGTCTATCTCATGTGTCTCGTTCGCGAACGACTTTCGCGAACCTATTGTGCGTTGGACTTTACATTTTACTAACGTAATGGCGCGGAAATTCAAATGCAATGTAATATTGATTAGTTTATTCCTTTTTAATAAGATTAATTTTTAGATTAATATTTATATTATAAAATATAAGAAAACACACCTTTAATTATGACGTTTTTGAACAGCTCAGAACATAGAAAAACTTTGGTTTGCATCGTGATTCTGAGAACAGATGTGAATAAAATATGGCTGTGTCTATTAGCCCGACTAGTCGGAACTTTAGGAAAAATATTAAAGATCCGCTTGCTTTCAGGGTTCCTTTACTGTTAGTCGGAACTTTAACCATTTTGTTAAAGATCCGGCTACTGTCAGCCGGAATAATAAAATAGGGATCCGGTTGTTATTTTGCATAAAAATAAAGTAATGAAATGTTTTAATAAATAAAATTTATGATTAAACGAACTTACAAGTGAAGTTCGATCATAATTATATGAATAACTTGTTCGAAGATATATGGGTGATTCTTCAATCAGTGGTCACTTTTGCTTCCCCACTGTTCCCTATTTTATATCTTGAAAAATTGTTATCAAATCTACTTCAACCTTTTGCATAATTAATCTTCAATATGTTTTTTAGTAATATCATAATCGAAAAAAAATTTTATTTTAAAACAAAAGTTGTAATTCAATTGCAAATGTTCAAAAAACGCACATTTGTCGTTTCTCCACACATGAATCATGAAGTTTAATATGTTTTATTTTGCACAAACTTTATTTTAAAACGTTTTTTTATTTATTCTATTCGAAAGTTCATCTCAAAAACTAAGTTTTTGTGTGTCGTTTTCTAATTTCCATTAACAAATCTGTGTAAAAATAATTTTTTAATATTTTCTCCACTTTTTTTTATTTGGAACTGGAGTTTACAATTTCATTGATTTTCATTAATTTTATTCCCTTTTTTAGTGCGATTTTATTTGCCATTAATATTATTAAGTTAATAAGTTGTATTTATGTTAAATTTGCAAAAAGAAATATAATTTTTAGATTTAAAACTACAAAAGTTACTATTATTTTATAGCGTATTTTAATGGTATGTAAACTCCAGTTCCGCCAAAATTACCGAATTCTAAATGTATAAAAAAAAAATAAAAATAATAGTGATTTAGAGTAAGCAAATCTCTTTAATAATCTGCAAAAATTGTTTATTTTTATGAATTTTTACGGTTTCAATGAATTTTTTTCTTTGATTTGTAAACTCCAGTTCCTGTAAACTCCAGTTCCTAATTTCGTTTCACGTAATGTAAGTGTTTTGTTTTTTTGAATGAATACAATTAACCTCGATTAACCTGTATCAAAACATGTAATTTCAATAACAGGTATGAGTAAAAATATTATTTATTTATTAATTAAAGCAGTTTAAAGTAATTATTTGCTTATTTACACTATTTATAATTATTAACAGTCGAAAATTAACTTTTTCAAATAAATTATTTAACCTTTAAATTACAAATTTTTAAATTGTTTGTATATAAAACTAAAGAAAGAATTAAGCTCAAATATCTATAAAATAATCATTCTCAAGCTTTATTAAAAAGATCTAAATAAAAAATTGCCAAAAAATTTAATTAAAAAAAAAAATTTTAACATATTCAAAAGTTACCACTTTGTGGAGAATCACCCATATAACTTATGTAGTACCGCAACTTGTTGTCGGATGACGCCACTGTTCAGAGATAGAAAGAGAAAACTCCCCCCCCCCTCTCTCTCTCTCTCTCTTTGTCTATCTCTTACTACCTACTCTCTACCTTTCATTTAGTTTAGAGAAAGCTTAATTAACTAATAATAATTAATAATTATTATTACATATATGTATATATAGATATATCTATATTTTTATGCAATATATGTATTGTGACACATATTATATACAATCATAATAATTATATTTTATTTATTTTGCTTATTGATTTATTTTTATTATTTTATTAAATTGTTCTTATTATTCTATTTTTTTTAGGGGGGGATTAGTTTTAAATTTCCAAATATTTCTAGCTTATATGTATATTGTTACTATTATATGTAATAAAAAAGGGTGGGAGTATATATCTTCGAACAAGTTATTCATATAATTATGATCGAACTTCACTTGTAAGTTCGTTTAATCATAAATTATATTTCATTTACTTGTTCGAAGATATATAACTTATGTAGATGTTTAGAGTAGAATGAATCATTCTGTAAGATTTACAATGTTCTGTTAATGATAACATTTAACTTTCATTTTGAGAATACATAAAACGCTTTTGCGATGAAAACTCAAATACTGGTGAACCATTCCACCAAATTATTATTATTTTATTTATTTATATTTATTTATTGATCAGTGGTACGTGTACATCCTGTAGATGGCAAACGATCGCATATATAGTCGCTTGATTAAGTCCTAACCTTATTTTTGCTGTATTTTGAAATTAAAAATAATTTCAAATAATACATAGGTAATATAAAATTATGACAATGAATTTTATTTTCATAAATAATAACATTCTTCGAAAACATTCAATTATTTTTAATACAATTTTTATAAAAGTTCACTAAAGGATTCAATTTAAAAAAAACAAAGAAATTCTTCAAAAAATTTAATTATTTATAAAAGTTATAATAAAATTGATTAAAAGAGTTTAATGTTCTATCAATAATTTTAATAAAGTTTTAATAGGCACGTGGCCACTGAATAACATGACCTTTATAGTAAAATTAATTATTACTATAATTTGAGGTTATTAACATAACCTCAAATTAAAAAGTGATCTAACAATTATGACAAATAGTAGCTCATTCTGTTCTTTAAAACATTCTTTACAATTACATTTGTTAAATTTTGTTTAAAATATTTTGTTCAATAGTTAAGCAAATAAAATAAAAAAAATTTTTTTAAATAACTTTTGAACAAAATATTTTAAACAAAATTCAACGAGTGGAAATGTAGAGAATGTTTCAAAGAGTAGAATGAGCTATTATTTATCAAAATTGGTTACTGACCCTTAAAGAAAAAACACATAATGTTTAACAATTATGATTTTACATCAAATTTTGGTCCAACCTAATTTTTCCTGATAATTGTACAACTGGATCTTTCATAATTTGGTGAAATCATTTTATTTATGGTTTTATTTGCTGTTAAAAATCACTTTTTAGTTTGAGGTTATGTCAAGCGATCGACACTCCTGAATCAAAAAAATCTGTAAAAAGCACATTTTTTCACAAAAAAGTCGCACAATCCGAGCTCTGTAATATAAACTTTGTATTGTTAACTTATTATTATTATATTTATATTTATAACAAGTCTTCTTGATTTATAATTTGAATATATAGTATATACATGAATTAGTAAACTTATAGAAATCCATGTTCATTTTAAAACTTCAGCTATATATGCGATCGTTGCGCGCTATACGAGAAGATTCAGAACTATGAACTTCCGACATAAAATGGTTGATTCATACACACTACATTGGTCTCCTTAAAGGCCTAAGCACAATAGGTTCGCGAAAGTCGTTCGCGAACGCAAATCATGAGTTAGAAAAGGACAGAGATATATTTGTGTCCTTGTCTATCTCATGTGTCTCTTTCGCGAACGACTTTCGCGAACCTATTGTGCGTTGGACTTTAGTCTATACTCCCTGTGGCTGTCACCAACGCCAAGAAACGAATGAAAGGTAGAGAGTAGGTAGTAAGAGATAGACAAAGAGAGAGAGAGAGAGGGAGTGAGTTTTCTCTTTCTATCTTGTAACGAGCGCGTAAGATTCGCGAGCTCGCCGTTAAAAACAGCACTATCGAGGGAGATGAAAGCGCGGTAAACTTTCGAATAATAAAATATGTATATGATTGGCAAACAGTTACGCGTTGGACAATTTGACTAGAAAAAGCAAATGAATATATATTATGTATATATATATAGATTACAATATGTCTTTTCTCTCTTCGTTTTTTCTTACAAAAACGAAAATCAGAGAAAATGGGGGAAACCAATTTTTTATCTCATCTCTCGAATTTGTTATTTTAGGCTAGTTAGAAGGAATGGTATGATATCGGTGGGTTGCAAATCCCTTTATGACTTTATAGAAATTGAAATCAGACTAGAAGGCAATAAATAGAGTAAAAACCCAAACCCTACAGTAAAAGTAATAAAACTAAAAATAACATAGCAATGCTCAATCTCGTATCGCCCCTTTTTACAAACAAAAGCCTAAACATCTGGGTCTCATAAAATTGAACTTAGCCTTTTTTGCTAAAAAGAGTCACGTAAAAACTATAAAATGTCAAAGAAGAGAATTGCAACCTATCCAAGCGATTATTAAATTGAAACTTGATGAGTACTACATCAATTTTAAAATTGAACTTTTGAATTAACATCCTTAATTAATTTAAATCTAATATTTGATCATTGCTTTTCAATATATATAACTCAACATTAGTAAAACAAATTTGACAAATGTAATCCTTTATAAATCATAAACATTTTTGCAACGACGACTATTTTCACATAAGTGTATAGATTAATCAACTTCATAATTAAATATAATAAACTTTTAGAATTTTTAAGAATGATAATTGAATTAAACGATTGTTGTAAGTACGATGTATGAGTGTTGATAGTGAGATTTCTTAAAAGAAATACAAAAAGGTCTTTTTACATTTTAATTCAACGAGAGATAGAGATAGCAATAGGGACAAAGATAGAGATAAAGAAACGAAAGCTAATATCTTCATAAATTTAATTAATAGAGACCTATTTTTTAATATTATTGTAACCCACATAGCACAATATCTTACTGTAAGTTTGTGGTGTGGATTACACGTATAGTTTGTAAGGATAGGGTTGTATACTTGTGGTAAACTTAAGGTAAACTTTAAATTTCCGCCATTACGGCAAGCTTACAAGAAAAGGTTATTGTAAGCTTACATGTAAAAGTTACTGTAAGCTTCCAAATAAAGGTCATTGTAAGCTTACAAGCAAAGTTTACTGTAAGCTTACAAGTAAAGGTTGTTGTAAGCTTAAATGGTAAGGTTGTAGTAAGGTTACTATAAAGTTGTAAGGTTGTAGTAAGTTTACTAAATAAGGTAAAGCTTTACAAAATAATTTATAATATAATTAAAAAATAAATAAAAAATTTTTGGTCTTGTTCTATTTTGGAAATCTAACAAGCCGTTGAAAATCTTGAAAACAAATTTGGGAGGACTGGGATTCGAACCCGGGATCGACGCGCATAAACCTAACATCCTAACTATCTGAGCTAAGTGGGGAACTGACAAAGAAAAAATCAATATTGCTTTTAAGGTGAACCAAGAAGATGACTAACTCTTTAAAAGCAAAATGTATTTTTTCTTTGGCAGTTCCCTACTTAGCTCAGTTAGTTAGGATGTTAGGTTTATGCGCGTCGATCCCAGGTTCGAATCCCAGTCCTCCCAAATTTGTTTTCAAGATTTTCAACGGCTTGTTAGATTTCCAAAATGGAACAAGACCAAACATTTTTTTAAAAAAATTTTATTTATTTTTTAATTATATTATAAATTATTTTGTAAAGCTTTACCTTATTTAGTAAACTTACCACAACCTTACCTCAACCTTACAACTTTATAGTAACCTTACCACAACCTTACCATTTAAGCTTACAATAACCTTTACTTGTAAGCTTACAACCCTGCTGGAAGTAAAGAGATACAAAGAGATTAAAAAAGGGGGATAAAAAAAGATTAGAAGATATAATAGTTTGGAGATGCAAAATGGATACTTAAAAGAGATACAATTTTTTTATCTCTTTCTATAACTTTATATTTATATCTCTTTTTATCCCTTCTAATCTCTTTATATACAGTTTTAGATATAGAAATATATAGAAAAAAATATATAGAAAGAGATAAAAAATTGGGGATGCAAAGTGGTGAATTAAAGAAGATAGAACTTTTCAATCTCTTTCTATTCATACATTTCTGTCTTCCTCTATCCATTTTCACATCCTTTCTAATCCAAAGAAAAGTAAAAAAGGAGATACCCCTTATAGAAGAAATCGATTAATTTCAATTAAAAACTTTCTCTATTGTTGTTAATTTAGTTTCTTAATCGTGTTGTTCTAATTCATTACGATTAACTATAAAAAATTTGCAAGTAAATCTTTAATACATTTTTAGAAAAGTTTCGATGCTTTGTGAGTTTAAAACTAATTTTGGTTGTCTATTACTGATAAACATTTATTGGTTAAATATATTTACAATAAACTATAAAAATATGGAAGTTATAAACTCAAACAAAAACGTACAATCGCACAGTGCATAACACACGCTTTCTGATCTACGGATCTACTGACCCGACGCCATGACACATAACAGCTGGGAAGATCGACGCATGCGCGTATAAGTTTATGAGTATGTATATAGAAAAGGATATACTATAGTAGATTAGAAGAGATAATCTTATTATATCTCCTCAAATCCCCATATTCTTAACTATCCCTATCTCTTCTAAATAAAGTAATAGGAGATAGAATATGGGATTGAAAGAAGATTAAAAGAATAACATTCGGAAAAGAAGAATGATAAAAAGGAATAAAAAAGGTTTATAGTTTTGCAGTCTTGCATTTCTATCTTTTTCTATCTCAATAATGGGAATAATGGTAATAAATAAGTGTTAATAAGATCCTACATAAAAAGCGATGGAAGGGTATAAATAGGATATCAATAGTTATTAAGAAAAGGTTATAAATGTGGATAAAGAAGAGTATCGAGAACTTCTGTCATAAAAAGAGATAGAAGTTTATAGACAGGTTATTAAAAGGTATTGAGAATAGGTTATTAATAGGTATAAAGAATAGTGTCTATAAGGTCTAACATTGAAAGAGATACAAGGAAATAGACAGGATTTTAAAAGTAATAGAGAAAAGGTGATTGAAAGGGATAACAAAAAGTTGTAATAAGATTGTATATAAAAAGAGATAGAAGGGTTTAAAATGGCTATTAAAAGTTATTCAAAAAAGGTGATTAAAAGAAATAGCGAACAAGTTGATAAAGGTAGGAATAGAAAGGCATAAAAAAGTATAGGTAAAAGATTAAAAGTTATACATTATTCATATCTCTTTCTATATTAGCAATAAAAAGGGATTAAAAGAGAAAAGGTTTCTATCTATTTACTTCCAGCAGGGAACAACCTTTACTTGTAAACTTACAATAACCTTTACTTGTAAGCTTACAGCAACCTTTACTTGAAAGCTTACAATAACCTTTTCTTGTAAGCTTACAATAACCTTTACTTGTAAGCTTACAGTAAACTTTGCTTGTAAGCTTACAATGACCTTTACTTGTAAGCTTACAGTAACTTTTACATGTAAGCTTACAATAACCTTTACTTGTAAGCTTACCGTAATGGCGGAAATTTAAAGTTTACCTTAAGTTTACCACAAGTCCACAACCCTATCCTTACAAACTATACGTGTAATCCACACCACAAACTTACAGCAAGATATTGTGCTATGTGGGAAAATGTTTAAGTTTAATTTCTTTTTCAATATCTCTATTAATAATTATACTTATGATATTGCAAACGATTCCAAAAACATTGAGTCGGCTCGAACCAGGCAAATTTCCAACCTGGACGGCGCGCGCATACCTAGAGCAGGAAAGTAGAAGTACCTGGGCCCGCTTGAGCGGCCAGTTTGGACAGAAGGAATTTGGGACTTGTCGCGAACGGTTGTACGAAGTTGTAATTATATGCTAATTCAGCTTGAAGTAGAGAAAATAAATTGTTTTTCTTATGTAAAACCCAAATTACTTGACTTTTTAATTGCTTTTATTTCTTTTTGCCTTTTTGCTTTTGATTTCTCTATTTTTCTTGAAGTTTCGGTATAAAATTTAAAGATTATTCGATTCGACGTTGGCACCGAATTTCTATTCGAAGAGGATCTCATCGATGGGTTGGGTTTCTATACCCTTAATTGTGAACGAATCCAATTTCTATAGGAACTTTTAAATATTCCAAAGTTTCGCGCCAATAAATTGAGTTTCGCGTTACAATCTTGTTACGTGCGGAGTTACGTTATTTACGCGCAGGCGTAAGATCCGCGATTTGATTTGGGGTGTTTTCGACGTTGACACTCTGAGCGCTCTGAAAGTACGAAACGTGGTTGGTTGGTCTAGGGGAATTCTGAATGTTGATTGGCTGACCTTCAAAATTCATAGTTTCATGCTCTGGTTTCCACACTCTGTATAGCTCTGTATCAAAGGTCCGAGCTATACAGAGTGTGGAAACCAGAGCATGAAACTATGAATTTTGAAGTTCAGCCAATCAACATTCAGAATTCCCCTAGACCAACCAACCACGTTTCGTACTTTCAGAGCGCTCAGAGTGTCAACGTCGAAAACACCCTTGATGTTCAATCTTGGTTTAATCCTTTGAAAAGGAAGGCGGAAATATTTAAATAAAACAAGTTAATTTCCGTTAAAACGGAGGGAAAAACCTCACGAATAAGAAGGATCAATTAATAATTAATAATATTAATTAATCATTAATCCAACTAAATTCGCGAGTAAACCCAAAACATTTATTAAAGTCAAAACATTACACAAGTCGGTGTTATTTTTATAACTATTTTTGGGACTACTCTGAAGTACATTACGAAAGAACTCCAAAGTAAAACTGAATTCGTGAGGGAGCATTTATCCCTTGGTCCATGGCAGAATCTTTGCGCATGCCCTGTTATAGAGTTTGTAAAGTCTATGGGCGGTATTCATAGTCCCGACTTAAGCAAGGACTTAAGCTTTGCTTGATCAAGTCGGTCTTATTCGAATGAGTCGAGCTTAAGACCGTATGTATTCATAGTCAAAAATAAGCAACTGCTTGGTAAAGGAAATGCACCTTAAGAATTGCTTGACCAAGCAAATGCTTAAGATGATCTTATTGAGCGTTCGGCTTTTTCCGTCAATATTCTCTTGTATCTACCAATAAGCGATGGTAGATAGCTTATATTCATTAGAAAAAATGACGCTAATGCACATAAAATATCTTATAATGGAGAGGAGGGGGTCAAAAAACTTAAAAATATGCATATTTTAATATTTTTAGGAAAAAAGTTATAAAATAAAAGGATACAAGAAATGACTACCAGAATGATGAAAAATTGAAATATTCTTTATTCCTAACGAAATATTATATTTAGATTCTAAATTTTTCTGTATTAAAAGATAGAAAAAATTATTTCAACTATTATTATATTGTTTCTAAAAAAATTATTCTGAGTCAGAATCAGTGAAATTTCACAGAAAATAAGGAGTATTTTTATAATCGAAATGAAAAAAAAATTTTTATTTGGTCATTGTCTCTATTAAACGCCAACAAACGACAGAAAAAATTTTGTTTAAAAAAAGTTATTGTAAAAAGAATTTTTTGCAACTTTTTGAACAAAATCTTTTTTTCCTAAACCAATGAATCAAGAGTGCATACAAAAGGGGTGAAACAATTAACTTTCGTTTGGAACTACAAAATTTTTAAAAATATTTTTTTAATAATTATTTAATATTAACAGTTTTATTTCCTCATATAGGGTGTCGATTTTCTAAGAATCAATTATTTTTACAAATTTTCAAGTATAGTGTATATATAAATATTTCAACATAGGGAACAAATTCTCCAGATGTATGTGTGTGGATGCATTTATTTGGTAGACACATTCTTAAGGCCAAATCGAAATGTTTTTTCAACATTTCGATGAAAAAAAATACTTTTTATTTCTCGTGAAAATTTGATAAATTTTGAACCTTTTTTTTAAATTATTAAATTTTAATTATTATTAAATTGTTTTTAATCACAAATCTTTTTATTTTTATTATAAATATTTATAAAAAGACAATAAGTAATTGCTTAAGTCATGTAAAACGTTGACTTAAAATCATAACCTCAATTCGTTCAAATAAGTTCACCGGCAATGTCAAATAAGTTCATCTTATTTGACTATGAATACTTGGCGTTCTTAAGATGGGACTATGCATCTCAAAATCGAACAATTTACTTTTCCAAGCAAATGCTTAAGTTGCGGCTTAAGGCAATGCTCATTGCACGACTATGAATCTAGGTGGCAGCTTAAGTCCCTGCTTAAGAAATAAGTATCGACTATGAATACCGCCCTATGAAGTTTTTAGAATCACAACACTAACACTGCACTGCACTAATACACGTATAAACATACTCTATGTATTGAAAACTTGTATCACAACAAGTGAACATAACCCTTTTGCATTCACACTAATTACACAATTATTAATTATTTACATCATATCTAGTAACAATAAATCTCTTATACTGCACTCATCATATTTAAATATAAACAACAATTATAACGATAACCAATTTGATAATGTATCATAATATAATATTATTATTATATTAATACGTTACAAACATATATATATATATATATATATATATATATATATATATATATATATATATATATATATATATATATATATATATATATATATATATATGTATATATCCTATACCATAATATTACAACAATCAATCAGATAAAGTTTACTAATAATATCATTTTCAAATAATACATTCATGCTGCACTATTAGCAACAATATAATATTGTTGTTAATTGTTCATAACGTTCATATTGTACAATTGATAATTAAGTTTCGTCGCATAATGAAAGTCTATGTGTACGTGACTTTTCGAAGCCATTTCTGTGGTCACAAGTATGGTAAACACATGTTGCATTGTCCTATGGAAAAGGACACTTGAGATATTTTTTATATTCTTTCAAGAATTTCTCGGTTTTATGACTCTAAAGAAACTAGAGATTACATTTTCTTTCGCTATTCCACTTGATTTATGACAATTCTAAGAAATGTTGATTTTCAAATACATTTTTGGAATTTGGAAACTATTAAACCGTGAAGTATTATATTTTACAATAGTCAAACTTTCTTGTTTAGTCTCGTCAATATTTGTCAAAAGTCGTTAGAAAATCCTAAAATAATTAGATTATTAACGAAATTTTATTGTTTCGCGCTTCGATAACTCGTTAATCGATATATCGAAAAGTTAACGAGCGAGATGGCAGTCGCTCGTCACAATCTCTGAACAGTGGCGTCATCCGACAACAAGTTGCGGTACTACATAAGTTATATATCTTCGAACAAGTAAATGAAATATAATAGATAGATATAACTTTTACAGAATTTATAATTGAATAAATTTAAAATTAATTGGGAACGGTGGTCGTGACGTCACAAACCAATATGGCCGGCGAGATCGGTCTGTTTTAATGACAGATGTAAAGTAAACACGTATAATTTTAATTGAAAATCAAAAAATGCAGCTTTTTTGAACAGAAATATTGGTTTTCACCAATTCGACACATTTAAGTCGAATTTTATAGAGGGTGAAAGGTTATAAAAAATGCCGGACATGTTACCTTTTGTATAAAACTGCAAATGCAAAAATCAAAATCAACCAAAAGTTCATTGCATTCTGTTTGCAAACATCGAATATGCGTGATAATCCAATAATGTTTGAATCTTCATTATTCCCAAAATATTCAACCAAAACTGATTTCGATTTTACAGGAACAAAAAGAAACTTTTAATGCTTTTAATCAAGATAAAACTGTCGTCAACATAACCTATAAAATTCTTGAGAGCGCATCACAAATAGTAATTCTGTAACAATTTAAAGCCTTAATTATATTTAAGCAGATTTAATACAATTTTTAATAACTTCCCTGCTTCAGTAAAAAAGAATAATCATCTTTTGTGAAATGCGACTCTTTTATGCCCAATTTATTTTCGAAACTTTGACCATTAATTCTCCAGCTCTTGGAAATCTTTGACCAAGTTGAACTTTAAAACATTAACCAACGAAAAAAAATATTCGCTAAATAATTTAATTATAGATAAAGCAACAATATTGCCACAAAATATTTAGAAAAAAATTTATGTTTATGTTTTGATGATATTATTTTACAATTTTACGAATACAGCACTTTCTACTGCTGCACCCAAAAACTGAACAAAAATTATTGGTTTTCGATGTTTCGGGAGTAAATTTTACTCCGACGAAATTCGATTTAATTTCTTCAATTTATTATTTACTTTTTATGAAGTTCTTTCTATTTTAAACCTAAAATATAAAACGATTTAATATGTTATTTACATCTGTCACGTGTATTTTCCCTTAAACCAGACCGATCTCTCTAGTTCCAATTTTCACCACCAGATGGCGTATCGCAGTTTAGCCGTTCCCAATAGGTAATTTTAAAAATAATTAAAAAAGTTTATACAAATGATTAATTATAATATGAATAATATTAAAAAAGTAATATAATATTATTTATAATTAAATTTTTACGTGTCTTAATTATATTAGAAATTAAAGTAATATAAGTTCTTTGTAATAATAGTCTAATAAAATTATTTTATAAGTAATTTATATTTCAAAAAATAATACTTGATATACAATGTTAAAAGAAAAAAATTTTCTAAAAAAAGTGATATCGAAAAAGCAAAAATTATATTAAAATGTTTTGTTTCTGATAAAATTGCTTCTAATGCAATTTTCGATAATTACAAAATAAGAGAAGAAGAGGTGGAAATAATGCCCGAACGCATTTCTAACAAAATTCTTCACGAAGATGTGGAGATTGAAAAATTTTCCAAATATTTCACCGAAGACGCTTTCTTGATAATAAAACAAATTAAAAAGCAGAAAGAAGAAAGTGTTGTTTGGGTGTGTCCGAAGTGTAAGGAAGAAATTAAGAGTCGAGAACCATCTGTAAATTGTGATTTTTGTTTAGAGTGGTATCACATTAACTGTGTAAAATTTAATTCAAGTTCGAGTATTTGGAAATGTGATTTTTGTTAAACAACGTGTTTTTTCAAAAAAATTTAGTTTTACAAAACTTTAAATAAAAGTATTTTTTCAACTCCTTGATATATTTTTTCAATCATCAGCTCTATATTTGTTTGCTTCTTAAACTATGAAATTACCACGAATTCTAATACAAAACCTACAATTTTTCCTAGTTCTGATAATAATTTCAATTTAAATAATGGAAATTATTACTTAGAAATTATTTAATAAACAATTTTACTAAAATATTTCAAAAGTAATAATTGAAGTTCAAGAGTTGCGTTTACAATTTTTATAAAAAGATACACTTCAAAAAGTTCTAATTTAAAATTTTGTAAAATATTAATTTCGAATGAATTTAATCAGAAATTTTAAACAACTTAGTTTTATGAAAAATTTTAATAATTAAAATTTTTCTAAAATTAATTAATTTTTTTAATAAATAATTTAATTAATTATTAAAGATAACGAATGTATAGAAGAATTTTTGTCAAAAACACTAAAAAAATTGAATTTTGGAGAAGTTACAAATTATTGTAAAAATTCAATTATGTTCAAAATTTTTTTAAAAATCTGGTCAAAATTCCAATTTCCTTTGTAAATACATAATAAAATTTTTCTCTGAAATTTAGTTACACTTTCAAAACTTTACCCAGTAAAAAAAGAAGTATTGAGTGAAGCGTTTAGGAATTGAGTGAAGCTCTGAGCCAATACGGATTCGAGTAAAAACCGTATTGGGACGTTTGACTCAATCTTTTTTTCATCCGCCGAATACGGTCTTATTTTAGCATTAAAATTAAAATCACATGAGCAGAGTGCACATTATAAATTGAAAGCACAATTGTCCTGGAATGTAAAAATGCCGATTTAGATTTAAGAAACTGTGAATATTTTTTATTTTTTGTTAAAAATTGGTAAAAGCAAAGTTTGACAAGCGCAACTGAATTTACCATGTGAATAAATGAAGTGGTAAGTTTAAATGGACGAAATGGACTAAAAGAAATCTACTTTTACCGACAGAAAGTTCCTAGAGAATTGTGGTAAATTCAACAAAACAATGAAATTTCATTGTTTTCTAGGAACTTTTTGTCGGTAACAGAAGATTTCTTTTAGTCCATTTAAACTTGCCACTTCATTTATTCACATGGTAAAATCAGTCGCGCTTGTCAAAATTTGCTTTTACCAATTTTTAACAAAAAATAAAAAATATTCACAGTTTCTTATCTAAATCGGCATTTTTACATTCCAGGACAATTGTGCTTTCAATTTATAATGTGTACTCTGCTCATGTGATTTTAATTTTAATGCTAAAATAAGACCGTATTCGGCGGATGAAAAAAAGATTAAGTCAAACGTCCCAATACGGTTTTTACTCGAATCCGTATTGGCTCAGAGCTTCACTCAATTCCTAAACGCTCCACTCAATACTTCTTTTTTTACTGGGTAATAAAAATATTGGGAAAATTTCAATTACTTTCAAAAATTTTTCTCATTTCACTGATTTTCAATATCTACTATTTTAATAAAATATTCCAGACGAATTCAATTATTTTTAAAAATTCTACGCAAACATTTCATTATTTTCAAAAATAATAAAAATTTCAAAGGAATTTAATTACTTGTTTGCAAATTTTCATAAATTTCTTCTCAATAATTCAATTATTTTCAGAAATAACAAAACTCTTATCAGAAAATTTAATTATTTTGATAAATAATTAAAATTTTTGGAGGAAATCAATTATTTTTATAAATAATTAAACTCATCACAGAGTTTCAATTATTTTCATAACGCGGTGCAAAAAAAGGCACTTTTTTGCACCTTGTTATGAAAAATATCGTTCGTAACTAGTGCTAGCAGTTGCCAATTTTTGAACGAGCACTTTTTCTGGAACAAACTGTAGGCGAAGCTTCGCTTCGCCTACAATTTGTGCTCATTCAAAAATTGACAACTGCTCGCACTCGTTACGAAATATACTATTTTAATACAGTTTTAATCAAATTCCTCGAAAAATGTAATTATTCTTAAAAAATTTATTTAAATTCGTCTAAAGAATTCAATTATTGAATGAATTATGTATTAAAGTTGGAAGACTCGGAGTAATCCATATCTTTATATTTTATAACAATTTTTTTTATCTTATGCTGCTAGTAATTATTTTAATATAATTTCGAGTAACAGTAGCCGGTCGCTTAAAAATTTAAAATTCCGGGTGACAATAGCCGGATCCCACCCGGTTAACAGTTAAAATGTAAAATAAAATATTTAATTTTCTTATTATTTTAAGAAAAAATTTTTTAAAACTTTTTCTATTGACTTCACAAAAGATTTGTTGTCTTTTATATATTAAAATTATAATTAAACATTTTTCTATTTTTAAATTCATCCGCCAGAAAGTGAGAAACCGACCTCCAATGGCGGTCAACTTCCGGCCTTCTATTCGTCGCAAGCAAGAAGACTAGAGACAGGAGGGATAACTCGGGTAGTGGGGATGGCTTGGTAGATGAGGACAATGGGGGAAGTAGTAATATAGAAATGTAGTTGGTGCAGAAACGCAAAATAGGTTACTGCGCATGTAGTGGAAAGAGATGAGAGAGAATAGCAGACGTCAAAACATAGAAATGTCATATATTTATTATGAAGAGGTTATTTTAACGATTATGATTTTTTGACTTTGAAATTCATCGTCATAATAAGGTAGTAAACTGAAAGAAATTTGATAAATTGCAATCCCAAACTAATGTCGAAAAAATATTAGAAATTATTAATAATTGTGTTGATAAAAGTTGGATGTTTATTTCATAACCTCAAAAAAAACCTTGGTTTGTATTCATATTATATTGATAGGAGGTCGACGTTTATTTCATAACTTTAAAAAATAACCTTGGAAAATTAGTTGTAATACGTAGTAGGTAATTAAAAACAACTTAAATTGTTTTCATAAAAACTTTGCGGTAAACACAATATCACACAATGACAATGTGCAGCACGTGGAAAAAGATTTCTTTTAGCGCGTGTTTGAATCTGAATGATCTGAATCGTTTGAATGTTCAGTATGCGCAGAAACCTAATTTTGGCCTATTGCACTAACTACATTTTCAAGTACCACCTCCATTGCCCTCACATTTTCTGCCACCGCACTCTACAGGAATATATCGAAGTTGCTCCTCCTGTTTCTAGTCTTTTTGCCTCTACATCGATTTCCATTGTTCGAACAATAGAAATCGATGTAGATGGTATGCATCGCTTTAAGAAAAGTGCCTATTGTGGACTCAACCTGAAACGGACGAAACAGGGTAGGGATGGGTAAGTCTCTTGAAGAATCGATTCTCGATTCCTACGATTCTGACAAAATTTTCGATTCTAAGAATCGGAAAATCGAAAGCAAGAATCGATTATTTCAAAGAATCGATCCCGATTTTTTTAAAATTTCGATTATATTAAGGTATTTGCCCAGGCGGCACGAGGTGAACTAAAAGGCATCGAAAAGTTAACCTAGAAAGTTAACTGTTAACATCTTGGGTTGTAAAAATGTCATCTTTTTGTAATGAAATTTGTATACCTATTATGGCTCCTATGTCTGGCCAAAAATGTCAAATTTATGGAAAATAAATGTTAACGTTTTGATAACTTTGTGAGTTCTCAAAAAGATATCAAATAGATAGCTTATTAATGTTATCAAATCAGCAACTATATTAGTTCAAAAATATTACTAAAAAGTTAACTTTTGTTTAACTTATTTATTAACAAAAAGAACGAGAAAAGTTATACAGTTGATGGCTTTTATTTATCATATTTTTAATCTATTTGATAGTAATATATGTGACGCTTCCCGCTGAAAGAGAACCTTCACGACAAAAAATTACAGAATAAATTTTAAGGAAAGCTTTTGCTTTGATTTAAGATTCATGTTTATAATTTATTTGAAGTCAATAAAATTTTTATGAATTATTTTATATATTTAAAATAATTATTATAATGACTTCAAATAATTATAAACATGAATCTTAAATCAAAGCAAAAGCTTTCCTTAAAATTTATTCTGTAATTTTTTGTCGCGTAAGGTTCCTTTCAATGAAAAGCATCACGTAAAATGAATACTTTTTAAAATCCATGAAAGGGGGAAAGTAGGCGACAATTTCGAACAATTTATTTTTTATTAATATAAACATAATTATTTGTATCACATATGCAAAAGTTTTATTGAATTAAACCGCAATTAAACATCTATCACATCACATGGACATGTGTATCCAAGCGAGGAGCCAAGTCATTTGCACAATACGCGCATTTATGCTGTAGAGGTTATAAACGCGACCGGAATTATTTTTTGTATTTTTGTTAACTATTTGCATATATCATTAAATTAACTGAAAATAGTTAACAAAATATTATCATGACATTGTTAACAAACAGTAATTGTAGAATGTTACCTTTTCCATTACAATTTTATTATGCAAAAATGTCAACTTTAACATGTTATCTTATAGATAACCTTAAATTGTTGACAATTTGTAAATATATTTATAATAACATTTTGTTGAAGTGTGTAATGTCTCAAATTATTAACAAAATTTTGATAACAATATTTGAACTTTCCAAAGATATCTTTTTTAGTATTCAAATTCGTTAAGCTCTTGCTAACAATTTCTATTACCAAAAAGTTAACTTGAAAACGGTAACTTAAAGTTACTAAATTGATAAGTGTGCCGCCTGGGTGTCGCGCGACTGGTCACTCTCAAAAGTTTGTATCTGTTGACTGTACTTATGAAACGATTATGAATGCGAGTTTCCGAAAAACTTTTGCGGACGTACAGTTTGACACACAGATGTTCTCAATGTATATTCATAACCTCTCGCATGAAAAACGATCGTGGCAACGTCGCAAGTTTGGCGTATAACCGTCTTTAAAATTTCGCGCCAAAAGTAGCAGACGAGCTGTAGTATTTAACAAGCGCTATTGCCACGTTTACCAATTCACCTGTCATTTACAATAAATGTTAAAATAAATTTTCAAGTTTGATGTTAAATATCTTTTAAACAAGACGATGAAAAATTTTCATTTTTTTTATAAAAGTTCATTTTGGTTCAATAAATAAAACTTTAGTTTTTCTAAAAAATCTGTCGATTAGTATAAGTGCAAAAATTAAAAATCTGTGGTTTTCATATGGTTTTCCTATATACCGTACATGTTAAAAATCGAAACTTTGATTTCATTTTTTGAAACTTACAGACGGTCAATTTTATTTTAATAGGCCTTATTTTGTAGATAAATATCCAAAGAATAATTATGTGAAATTTAAAAAAAAACTGTCGAAAACGAATTTACGCGACAAATACCTTAAAATTCGAGTTAAAAAAATTAATATAATATAAATAATATTTTTTATAATAATGAAAAATATAATTTAAAGAAGTGCGTTGTATGATCTTTTCAAAAGTTTTTAATTTTCATTAGAGTTAATATATTTGATTCTTTGACGTCCAATTTTTTGAAACTTTTCTATCGACAAAGACAATCAGCGACATATGTACGTCTATGTTCGATTCTCTACAAAGAATCGAATCCGTAATCGACTTTTACTGTTTAAAAATCGATTCTAAAAAATCGACTTTAGGCCGTCGAGAATCGATTCTTTATAAGAATCGGAGTCGATTTACCCATCCCTAAAACAGGGGTATACCATAGAGATAATATAAATAGAGTGGGGATGGTTTGCATGTAGAGTTCTAAATGGTTTAAGTGCTCGGAGAAATTCTCACGAGCACGAGAATATTCTCGAGAATATTTCTCGACCCAAAAGTGCTCTGTCTATTTTCTGAGCATTTACGAGAATTTAAGAATATTTATTAAGCTGAGTTCTCAATCACATCTTAAAGCTTTATATAGTTTAAGTTTGATACATTTTACATACTAAATCGTGTCTAGTATATTAACGTATAGTCTATGATGTTGTTTGAAATAGTCGTTAAAATTTGTACGTTTTGTAAGAAGGATTTTACTACATATTTGTTGTTCTTTTAATTCATTTAGAATTTTAAAATGAAACCAAAAAGCTCGGTATGGAGATTTTTTAATAAAATTGTCGACCAGCAAAATAAGGATTCTTTCCAATGTCGATATTGTCATAAAATTTATAAGCACAAACATGCTACAAGGTTAAAAAACCATTTAAAAATGTGTATACATTGTCCGACGAATGTGAAAAATTTATTTCAAGATGATAGAAATTTAAATAAAAAATCTGTACCAAATCAGGATTCTTCATGTGAGGAAGTAGAATCCGACAATTCAGGTAATTAAACTTTATTATCCTTACATTTTACATATTTACATTTTTATATTTTAGGTTATGTTTGTATATATAGTTTTGCTTTCTATCAAAAGACAGATAAATACACACTTTTTGTATGTCGTTTAAGATTATAAAAATATAATATAAACTAATAATGATTTAGAAGTTGAGAAATTAATATTCATTCTTTTAATATTTTACTGAAAACTTTAGATGCTTCCCATGTTCGATCTGTAATGGAAAAACAAAGTATTAGTAGTGACAAACAAAATGATCTTAAAAATAAACCTGAATCGATCCAATCAACGTTGTTTTCGATTAAAAAATATATTGATTCAATGAATGAAGAAGAGCAGGTATTCATTGTTATATTTTAACTTAATTTAATTTAAATGAGTCTACAGAATTTATTATTTGTTAGATCTGTAATTTTTATAATAATGATAATATTGCTGTCTAATATTTTTCAGGATAAGCTAGATATTTTATTTGCCAGAGCAATGTTCGCTACTGATATGCCATTGTCGAAGTTTGAAAATCAATATTGGAAATCATTTTTCTCTCATTTAAGACCAACTTGGAATCTACCATCGGTTTATAAATTAGGAACTCCTTTGCTCAATGATGAATTTAAACGCGTAGAAAAAGAAGTTTCGTCTGCAATAGAAGGTGCAAAAGTAGTTGCAATAGAATGTGATGGGTGGAGTAACAATAGGTAGATTCTTATTAGGATATTAGTAACGCAATTTAAAATATTTGCTCTACATCTAATTAAAACCCTACTTTATTTCTTTCAGAAATGAATCAATCCTGCATTTTCTTGTCACAACTCCAACTCCAATTCTTTATAAAACTGTATGCACAAAAGCAGAAAGACACACAGGGGAATTTCTAGCAGAAAAAATCCTTGAAGTAATTGACGAAATTGGATCGACAAAAGTATTAGCTGTTATAACAGACAATGCAAGCGCCATGCTTAAAGCAAGACGTCTAATCAATGAAAAGTATCCACATATATAGTTCCACATTTATTTATTTATTTTACATTTATTTTACACATTTATTTATTTTTTTCCACATTTATATCCACATTTATAGTTGTGCTGCACATAATTTGCATAATCTTATTGAGGACATTATGAAAATATCTACTTTCAATGAAGTATCTAACTCAGCAAAAATTATAGTAAAAGAAATAAATGGCTCACATTTATTAAAATCAACTTTTACTGAAATTCAAGAGGATATAATTAAATCTGATAAATCTAAAATGACAAAAAAAGTGTCTTTGAAACTTCCAGGAAACACAAGATGGGGCTCAATTATCTTTTGTATAGAGAGCTTGCTCTATAATAAAAAGTGTTTGAAAAGATTGGTTGTTACCGATGGTGTTATTTTAAAACATAGAGTTCAATCAAACATTCTTGATGATGACTTTTGGAACAATTTACTGAGTCTTCATGAAATTATTGCCCCAATTTTAAAATGGATCACTATTTTAGAAGGTGATTACAGCACGATAAGTTTGGTTCCATTGGCTTTTTCCGAGATCAAAATGGCTCTTGAAGAATTTATAGAAAATTCCCCTTTGTTTATTGAAGAAGGAGAAATAATAGAAGATTGTATAAAAAATCGAATGTCACAATTGCTGACACCTATTCACTTTGCGGCACATATATTGGATCCTAAATTTTTAGCGAATTTCAATCTAGATACACCTTCTATTCAAAAAACATTAAATGGAAATGAAAAAGTAATGGGAACTGATATGATTTTCAAACGAGTATCTTTCTTATATGGCGAAGAAAGTGATCGAAGTGTGGATGTAGCTGTCGAACTTGCTGATTATAAAGAGCAAAAAGGGGTCTTTTCATTACCTAATTTACGAAAAGGAATAAACAAATTGGATCCAGTAACTTGGTGGCGCAGCAATCCTTTTGATTCCGTTTTAAGTCTTGTAGCATCCGAAATTCTGTCTATGCCCGCTTCAACTGCAGCTACGGAAAGAACGTTTAGCAAATACGGAATCGTTCACAATAAACAACGCAATAGATTAAAGACTGAGAGGGCTGGAAAGCTTGTATATGTCTCACACAATTTAAAGCTTTCAAAGGAACAAGCAGGAGAATGCTTAAAAAATAAAAAAGAAAGAAAAGAAAATAGACTTTTATTTGTGACACCTTGGAATGAAGAGAATTTTGAACAGATTGCCCTTGAAGAGGATGAAGATTTATTTCAAGAAGATTCAGGTAATTCCTCAAATGAGGATAACTGAACATTTTTATGAAAGTGTTTTCTACTGCAGTATTTTAATTTTCAGTATTACATTAACTTAAATGTTAAAAATGAAAACTAGTTACAAAAACAAAGATTTTGTATTTTGATGAAATGTTTATCTATGTTTATTTATGTTATAAAATAATAAGAGACTAAAAACTAGTTTTTTAATTATAAGGAAAAATATAAATATAACTAAAATCTAAAAAACGTTTTGAATTTTCGATCAGTATTCTAATCTCACATAATATCATACTATGTTGTGTGTTTTAATGTTAAAACAACGGTTTAAAAAAATTTGTATGTTAGATGCAAGTATTATTATTGTTTATAAATGTTTTAAAACATATTGCTTTGTTTCGAAAACTGCAAAATATATTTCAAAATTACTACACGTATATTTATTAGATCTAATATTTATGAAACATATGTATATGTTTAAGAAAACAATTTCTTTGTAATTTAAATAAACATTTGTCTATAAACTAAGTGGTTAATATATCTAACTTCTTAAAAATTAAAATAATTTGTGGGTCCCGTTATCTATGCTTAAAAAAATTTCTGAAACTAAATATCCAAATACGTATAGCACTTCGTAGTAATTCAATTTATTTTTGCATTTACACAATATTTACACCTTTTTCCTTCCATTTGCTTTAAATTTTTATGTTTATACTCTATAAAAATTACAAAATTTTAAATATTTATCATTATTCTTTGTTTCTAATGATTAGTTGAAGCTTTTAAATGTTAAATTTTCAAAATTCTCATAAATTCTCTTTAAATACTTGATTTTTGTATAAAGCTGAGCATATTCTCAAGAGCATATGCTCAAGATAAATTCTCGAGAATTTAAGAACTCTATTTGCATGTATGCGTCCGCTTGATAGAAAGAGAAAGAAGATTTAGCACCAGTAGGTGTCTCTCTTGCGCTGGAGCTCATTGAAGGACAGATACTGGTGTTAAATCTTCTTTCTCCCTCCAACCCATTCTGTTTATGGCAGGACACTTCCCCCACACGCTGCCGCCTATACCTTCCCCACTCTATTTATAATATCTCTATGGGGTATACACTATCCAGTAGTATATATATATATATATCAGTGGTAAAAACCACTGATTGTCAGTGAAATTCCACTGATTCATCAAAGAAAACTGGGCCACTGAATTTAAATCAGTGAAATTTTCACTGATTCAGATTTAGAGTGTAACCTCTAAAATTGAATTTTACACACGGAAAACTGTGTGTAAAGTGTCACTTTTTGAAACAGTGCGTAATAGTTACTTTTACGCACTGAAATTACTTTATTACGCACTGTTGGGTCTTTTTAATGATTATGCCCTGACAATCACGTTGGCAGAGAAACAACAATATTCATCAAGTAATCTATGCATTACTATAAAAGTTTTTGTAAAATACAGTCTTTTTGGTTTCAGGAACATGTTGAAGGAATTTTTAAGAAACTTACCGATTCTGCATGCAATTTGTATAAAATGAGAGCCAACACAAAGCTCGGGGAAATTTTCAACAGGAAAGAACAAGAAAAAGAAAAGAATTGTTCTGATTGGTTAAAGAACTTTGGCGGAATATGTAACGAGCGACTATTATCTCGCTCGAATCGTGATTCGATATTAATCGAAATGCGATTAGAAGTCGCGGGAAAATATAATATTAATTTTATATTTAAAATAATATCCTGTCCATAGATTGAGAAGAACTTTCTGCGTTCAATTTAGTAAGTATGTTCCTAAAATATTGTATTCTTTAAATATCTCTCTATCAATAGCCGAAATATAACAAAAGATGAAATACATATGTTTCGCAGACACAGTATGTCTTTGAAAATATCGCTACAAAAAATAGTAAGGTTTAAACACATTTCCAGCAATATGAGTTTGTGTATTGTCACTCTGAAGACAATATACCCTTAAAACTCAAACACAATTGTCAACCATAAACTAAGGGAGATAACCCCAAAGATGTCATAAAAAACTGTCTTTCAATTCTCAAGTAGACCCTCCAAGAAGACTAGAAACAGGAGGTCTAACTTGGTAGTGGGGGGAATGTAATATACGTGGGGCCATGAGTCGTCTGCTCTTTGTTTTCTCGGCATTTGCGCGGTGAACCAGTTTTGTTCTCTCGCGCATACTTGATATATATACATCGTAAGCACGTTGTATTTTATCACGTGTTTGATTTTTCGTATTCCCAAGAAATTTTTCGTGCAGACAGGTTATGAATATTTATGTTTAACTCGTTTAATTATACATAAATATAATTAACATTTTTACAAACCTTATCACTTTTAAACCTCTTTTCAATAACAATGCTTGCCAAGCATAAAACGCATAACCTATTAAACACACAATAGCAGACAGCTGTCATTTTCGGTTATAACCTCAATGTGGTTATTATGCGCGAAATTACAAAATTCATCTACCGCGCAAATACCCAAACTGAAAACTCCACCGTCTCTAGACCCCACTATTTCTACCCCCACTGCACATAGAAATCAAGCGAAGTTTGACCTCCTGTTTCTAGTCTTCTTGAGACCCTCTTTGGAGGTAAAACCATAAAACACATCGGTTGACCAACGTACATTTTATCCTTTTTCTCAGGATAAAATCACGTATTGGGAAATTCCAGATTTCGTATTTTTTATATACTACAACGACAAATATGCATTTTGTATAAAATAGAATATTAACTAAGTCATTAATTATATGCATTTGTATATAATTAATTACTTCACACTCGGTAATAATTAATAGAATTAATTATTCATAATTGTATCTTAATGATATTTTAATCTATATGTTTAATTCAATATCCTCATTGTTGAATGAGATTGTTGTAAATAATTATCAACTAAAAGAATATTCTACGCTCTACGTTCTAGTATAATAATTAATAAATACTAAGGTTATTCGTGTATGTAACATCGCAAATATTAATTAATATTGTTATAATTAATTTAATTACTATCCACTAAATGTAATATAAAATAATCCTCGCAAATGTATAACTGAGATATGTTATGTTTGTGTAGAATAGCATGGAGTGTAAATACATAGTGTGTGTGTGTGTGTGTGTGTGGGAATTCAATTTCAATGTTCAGCGTTGGCACTTATACTTGCGTTACGCTGCGTATATACGGCCATGACCTGGTGACCTAATGAATACGGCTTAAGCATGTGAACAGAGTAAGGCCGCAGTCCCATGGTAGCGTTTTGCGTTGCATTGTAATGAGAAAGAATGCAGCAAACGTATATTTGCGTCTTTTTCTCTCCCATTACGACGCAACGCAAAACGCTGTCATGGGACTCCACCCTTAAGTTTGGCGGCGCGAACGCCGACCGACCACGATGTGCACGGCAACACAGCCGGAGAGCAAATAATAGCACTCCGTCTACGTTCCCGTGAACCAATGTAATTCGAGTAGATAAATATGTTTAAATTATAAAATATAAAAGCATGAGATTAAAGGAAGAAAGTAAACAATTATATTTTAATATTAGCGCGTTTTAAGAATCTAAAAACATGAGAGACGACTCTTGGATTAGGGTTAGAGAGAAATTGTACACTGCAAAATGGAGGGGGACACCTTAAAGCTCTTGAAAGGGCTTTAATTAAGTCTGGACGAAATGTGTCGAATCTGGGACAAGACCAAAGAATGTGATCGAGATCTTCATCAATATTTGGACAGTGTGGACAATCGCCAGACTGAATGTAATTTTTTCTAGCGAGACTAGCACCAAGGTTATAGTGATTACTTCTTGCACGACATATAGAAGTGATCCAGAGTCTGCGAGCCACGAAGTTCGCAAACCATGGTTTTCGTCTGGGTTGGTAAAAATATTGTGTGTATTTAGCACCTTTATTTTTGCCTACATCCAGAAAGTATGAGTTGCAGCTATCAGATAGCTGTTTTCGAGCAAGACAAAAGAAGTCAGAATAAGATAGAGGTATGTCTAGTTGTTGAGGATTGGTGGATGCGTCTTTCGCCGCCCTGTCCACTTCCTCGTTTCCATCAATACCTGAGTGACCAGGGATCCAAACGAGGGTAGATGGACGATTTAAATTAGAAAGGATTTTTAAGCGGTTTCTGATAGCAAAAATTATATAAGATTTAATTTTGTAGATGTTTTTAGAAGCTAGGTTTTTAAGAACACTAAGAGAATCTGAGAAAATGACCGTATTAGAAAGATTAGAATTTATAATGTAATCTAAAGTAAATAAAATTGCAAAGGCTTCAAGAGAAAAAATTGAAGCATGTTTTGAAATTTTGAATTTAGAGGTTAAATTTAAAGAAGGACAAACAAAGGCGCATCCAGCCAAGTGTTCCTTTTCTGATTTGGAACCATCAGTAAAAAAGAAAGTGTGATTTGGAAAGTTAATGTTCGATAGATCCTTAAATAATATTGAAGGTTTAGAAGAGTTTTGAAGTGATTTTCCCCAATTAAGAATAATTTGGGGAGTAAATAAATGATCCTCAAAGAGGAATTCGAAGTAAGGGTCAAGGTCCCTGCTTCTGATCAATTCGCTGTAGGTTTTCGATTTTTCGAAGGCAATTAAAAGAGGATAATTAAATTTGGTATTAGAATCAATAGTGAGTCGAGAGAGTTCTGCAAGCTTAGCTGGAAGAGGATGAGTGGAATTTGAATAAACTCTGTAAAGATATGTTTTAGCAAGGTAATTAAATCTACTTCTTAAAGGGGGTTCACAACATTTTGCAAGCATTACGTTAATTGGGGTGCTCTGTCTGTAGCCTATGGCTAGTCGCAGAGCTTGGTTACGAATCTTTTCTAAACGCGAAAAATTTTTATGAGACTTAAAGTTAGAGCCTTGTGAACCATAATCAATAGGGCTTCTAATTAGTAAGTCAAAAATGCGAAGTAAAAGTTGAGGGTCTGCTCCCCACCAAGTACCTCGAAGCACCTTTAGTACATTTAAAATCTTTCTACTTTTATCACACAAATAGTTAAAATGAGTATCAGAGGAGGAAGATTGATGAAAGTGTATACCGAGATATTTAACTGAAGGACATGGTTTAATAACATGATTATTTAAAGATAATGAAAGGGTTGGATCATTTAGATCAAGTTTTTTATTACTAAAGATAACAAATTTGGTTTTGACTGGACAAACTTCCAGACCTCTCTCAGACAAGTGATCCGAAAGGGAGTTAAGGCTATTTTGAAGGGAGTTAATTACTTGATTTAAATTTGGGGAACGACATGAAACTGAAAAGTCATCAGCAAACTCGTAAATTTCACAATCCGCGGGAATAATAGTATTCAGATTCCTAGTGTATATTGCGAAATTAATTGGACTAAGAATGCTACCTTGTGGAAGGCCAACAGTGCTAGTTCTTGGACCAATAACCACGCCATTAATCTTGACATATATGTTTTTACATTTTATTGAATTGTATATAAAGCGAGATATTGATTCCGGAATGCCAATTGATTTAAGATCTTTTACTAAAATATTTGGAACTACGCTAGGAAAAGCACTCTTTATGTCTAAAAAGAGAGCACCGACAAATTCACGTTGAGCTAAGCCTGACTAAATTTCTGTCGAGATTAAAGCAAAATTATCCGTACAAGATTTGCCCTTCCGAAAACCGAATTGGTAAGGACTAAGGATTTTATCGCGTTCTATAAGCCAAGTGAGTCTATTATAAATAAATTTTTCTGCGACTTTAAAGAGACAAGAGGCCAAAGAAATAGGTCGAAATTTACCAGGTGAAGATGAGGATTTTGAAAGGAAAAAGATAAGAAAATTGTTCCAAGAAGGAGGAAAAGTTCCGCTGGAAATTATTCTATTAAAGATTGATAAGAGGGGTGATAAGTCCAACGCACAATAGGTTCGCGAAAGTCGTTCGCGAACGAGACACATGAGATAGACAAGGACACAAATATATCTCTGTCCTTTTCTAACTCATGCTTTGCGTTCGCGAACGACTTTCGCGAACCTATTGTGCTTAGGCCTTTAGGGACTCTTCTGGAAAATGTTGAATAATATTAAAATCAATTTTGTCAAGGCCTGGGGAGGATTTAGTTTTACAAGATTTAATTACTATTAAGAGTTCTGATAAAGAAAAGGGTGATTCTAGAAATGGGTTATTATCGAAATTATTGGGAAAATTGTCGTGGAATACCGTAGGGGGATAGAGATCATCCACAAGGGAGTGGAGTTTATCTATCGTTTCTCTATCTGCTGAGCATGAAGCTGTTGCAGGTTGAGTAAATCGGTTTTTAAAAGACTTTATTATGGCCCATATTTTTGTTAAAGGAGTATGTATGTCCAGGGAATCGCACAAGTTTTTAAATGATTGACGTCTAGCCTCACTAAGCGTGCGCTTAGCTATGGCTTCCGCTTTTTTATAATTAAGAAAATTTGAGTAATAAGCTAACTTTTTATAATTTTTAAAAGCTATTTTTCTATTATTAATGGCTTCATCGCATTTATTGTCCCACCAAGGTGCAGGAACAAAAGGTTTTCTGGAAGAGGTAGCATTCTTATTCACGGGAGCGTTTTTCCGTTGAGGACATGCTGTTTTAATTGACAAGTCAACGAGTTCTACAAAATTATTATAATCAGAGATAGGATTATCAGTGTATAAAATATCAGAATTTGACTCCACGAATGAACGCAGTGTGGTGGAGAATAGGGTCCAATTTATAATTGTGAGAGGAAAAAGATGCCATTGGTATTGAAATGCCCAATGACGAAAGAATAGGAAGATGATCACTACCCAGCGGATCGTCAAGGACATTCCAAGATGAGGATGTGAAAAGGTTTGAAGAGACGAGAGTAAGATCCAATGCAGAACCGAGATTAGGTGGCCGGCCTACCATGGTAGGTGAGCCATCATTTAAGAGGATGAGGTCCATCTCATCCAGTTCTTCACATAAGTTACGCGCATTGGGACAGACATAAGAGCCTCTCCAAAGAGTGCTATGACAATTAAAATCACCTCCGATAAAAACGGAGTTGAATCCAGAATTTTTGATTGAATTAAAGAAGCGTTTCCAATAATTAAGGGGGGTTTGTCTACCAGGGACTCTATAAACAGAAACTATTAATAATTCACCCAAAGAAGAGTCAATTGAGACAGCGAGTGTTTCAAGTTCGTCTTCCTGAGTAAAAATTGTTGAAATTTTTGAAAATATCAAGTTTTTGCGAATGTCAATAATGAGACCACCACCCCTATTTACTATTCTGTCGCTTCTAATAATATTAAATTGTTTTAAAATTTTTAAATTATGGTTTTTATTGGGTTTTAAAAAGGTTTCGGAAAGAAGGAGGACGTCGAATTTATTAGAGAGACTTTGAATTTCGGGTGCCTTTTTAGAGACACCTCGGCAATTCCATTGCAGGATATTTATTTTAGACAATTGATCCATTAATGTTGTTGTTTACGGAGTTGAACAATAAGAGAATGCTTTCTATAATAATATTAAGTAGACTTTCGTTGTGTTTAGTTTTTTCTGGTGAAGAACTGGATGAAAGTTGTGTGACGTGATCTTTGATCATGGAGATTAGGAATGAAGGGAAGGATTCATGGTTGGAAGTTTGATCAATAGTGTTAGATGTTGAAGGATTAGACATGGAACGAGATACAGAGAGGGCAAAACCATTAGGAAGATCGCTACCGTCTCTACCATTGTTCCATTGTGTTGCGTAGAAGGAGTTAGTTCTTTTCCGTGACTTGGGCGTGCCAATTTTTTGGGTGGCAGGTCCAATCATGGGGCTTCTCCGTTTTTGAGATGAGAGATTTGTGATGTCTGAAGCTTTTGCTTCAATGAAGGAGAGTCTGTGTAGGGTAGCGTAAGTACGGATTTCCTTTTGAAAGATGAATTCCGGACAATCCTTGGATGTAGCCAGATAAGGACCGCATAGCAGTTTACACATTTTGGTGTCTTTGAAGTGTTTGGACAAGGGTTGGTTGTGTCATGGGTGGTGTTTTCCCCGCAGGACTTGCATCGTGGTTGAGAGCGACAGTGTTTGGCGATGTGGCCAAACCTAAAGCATTTCATACATATACGAGGGTTCGGAAAGTAAGGACGAATGGGACTTGACCCTTTGTAGACTGCTACTCTTTGAGGAAGGACCGTACCCTAAAAGGTCAGTAGGACGGTTTTCGACGAAACGAACTTAAACTCCTTGGTTTTTTCGTCGTAAACTTTGCGATTAAAACGCCGCGCTTGGATAATTTTGATTTTATTTACGTGTGGGCCCATAACCTCACCATACTCAATAATTTCCTCAACTGTAATATCCGTGTCGACATCGTTCATAATTCCCTGACAAGAAACGAAACTTGTAGGGATAATGCCTATCAGACCGAGAGATGACAGCTGGGGGTGATTGAGCAGTTGATTCGCCACTTGACCCGATTTTACGGTAACTCTAACTTTACCTCGTCCACTTTGATTAATTTCGACGATTTTGTTTGGGAATAACGGATGAAGGATACGACCGACGGACATAGGGCCGAGGTCCTTTTTAAAATCAGCTGATTTGGGATCTCGTTGGATAAAAATTGCACAGTTGCTTTTCAGAGAATTATCATAGCTGAGTGTCTGATTAGTGTTTGTGTTAGTTTTGTCAGATGTGTCCGAGTTTGTTTGTTTTGTGCGCTGAGTTGGTGAAGGATTTTCCTTAGATGCGTCAGAGTCGTGATTTTGAGAAGGTTTAATAATATGCGAATCATTGTTGCAGTGTTTTTTCGCGGTGAGATTCGATAAATCGTCGCGATTTTCGTTTAAACCCTTTAAAAGAACTAAACTGTTCGCGGCGTTTTCGACATCCATTTGGGTTTGAGGGGAGAGGGGAGGACCATAGTCATCCCCAAAGCCGTCCATCATGTTTGAAGAACCGGAGGAAAACCCTCCGGTTAATATACTTTTATGCCAAGACAGAGCTCTAATGGAAACTACTCGAATTCAAAATGGCCGGTCGGTTGACACGCGGTCCACGCGGTAGAGAAACGCTGACTTGGTCGTGCTAAGCAGCACGAAAACCTGAAAGCTTTCTCCACACTACACTACATAAATTTGACTACGCTTCGGTAGGAAAATCACGATTCACAAAAGACGGCAATATGCACAAATAGCGTAAACTTTCATTACGAATGTAACACACGATGCGCTCGGTGTCACGTCCCAAGTTCAATAATAGGGAATTTTGAATATAAATACGTTGGGGAATTCAACTGCTAAAATCACTAAAGTGTACCCTGTAAATAGGAGGAAGATTCAAATTCTACTTTTAAATGATTACAACCAGAAATACTTTAAATTTGTTACTTTAATGAACATTAATGAGCCAAGGATTACAAGTTTGAGCCGAAAGATTACAACATGTAATCGGTCTGAGTGCTCGGAGATATCTCTCGAGATGAGATCCTGTGGTCCATGGGTCCCCATAGGACCCTGCGCGCGTTGAGTAGAGGGGATGACTACCCCTTCCTTTGAACTTCCCTGTGACCAATACAACCCTGACGGAGTGTTATTTTACAAGTTATTTACACATTCATACTATTTTTTCATTATTTAAATTTAACATTAACAATATATAAAGTTAATTAATATTTGTTTCGTCAATTACCAAATATATAATAATCGGTTTCAGTTAAATTCATTCTGAGTATTATAATTACATTTTGCATCTGTATATTTAATTACCATAGAATTATGGTAACTTTGAATTACTAATAAGATATTACAATAAACGTAGATAATTTGTATTATAATACAACTTATTATTATTATTATTATTATTATTATTATTTATTATTACTATTATTATTATTATTATTATTATTATTATTATTATTATTATTATTTTTTTTTTTTTTTTTTTTTGCTTAGGGACTTTTGGGAAATCTGCTTACAGATACCTTGGATTCCGCACTCCAAGGTTATGTGGGGTTGGTATGACAATTAAAAAAAAAGAAAAAGAAATGTAAATTTAATAAACTGGCGACCTACTGCCAGCCCGACCCACTAAAACCCGTAACCCTTCTTCTGGAGCCCTTTATCCCCCCTCGGAAATGTCGTAAGACTTTAGCCTTCGAGGGTGGCGCTCCAACTCTGTCGCTATTGCGACTTTCTGCTTTTCTCTGCGGTTATCCTGCGTTAATAGTTAAAAATTTTGAAACTATTTCAATATAAAAGCGGAATTAACAGCACAACAATAATTAAAATAACAAATGTGTAATTAAGTGTAAAAAGTCAAAAGATAAAATTATAAACGGATATATAAAAAAAAAGAAAAAATAAACGCGTATAAAATATTGAAAACATAAAACTGTACAAAAATGAATAAAAAACACAAACAATTAAAAAATTTATAAGGACAAATAAATCACAAAATAAATTAATAAAAAACAAACGAACTAAATTAAAAGCTGTTTAAATTACGCTATTTGGCGGCCGTCGAGATCCTTCCTCGACATAACCGAGATTATGAAGTTCTCGACTTGCCGCCAATTCTCCTCTGACTGGGTCATCAGCGATACCATGTTCTCCGGTGTAACTTGACTGTTTACACCTTCGAACATGGCCTGCCTCTCCAAGTCCCATTTCTTGCATGAGAAGAGGGTGTGCTCCGCGTTGTCCTCAGGGAACTGGCAATATGCACACACCTCGTTCTCGCGTAATTTAAAGCGACACAGGTACGAGTTAAAACACCCGTGACCTGTGAGCGCCTGAGTCAAATAATAGAAAACCTGACCGTGTTTCCTATTTATCCAGGTGGCGAGTGCCGGGATAAGGCGATAAGTCCATCGACCTTTCTCCTCACCATCCCATCTTTCTTGCCATCTTTCTATGAGCCTGTGCCTCGCTTCTTTGCGGATCAGGCCCTTGCTTGGTCTTAATTCCTCATCCAAGGAACTTCTTTCTTTAGAAAAGAGAAACAATTCTTCCCTTTCCCTCACCAAAAGATCTGCTGGCGGGACACTTATTATTATTATTATTATTATTATTATTATTATTATTATTATTATTATTATTATTTTTATTATTATTATTATTATTATTATTATTATTATTATTATTATTATTATTATTATTATTTTTTTTTTTTTTTGCTTAGGGACTTTTGGGAAATCTGCCTACATATACCTTGGATTCCGCACTCCAAGGTTATGTGGGGTTGGTACAATGAAACAAAAGGAAATATTAAAAAAAAAAAAAAAAAAAAAAGATAAATACATAAATGTTATAATAAATTTAATAAACTGGCGACCTACTACCAGCCCGACCCACTAAAACCCGTAACCCTTCTTCTGGAGCCCTTTACCCTCCCTCGGAACTGTCGCAAGACTTTAGCCTTCGAGGGTGGCGCTCCAACATTGTCGCTAATGCGACCTTCTCCCTTTCTCTGCGGTCCTCCTGCGTCCGTAGTTAAAAAAAAGATTAAAACTATTACAAAGTCCAAGCGGAATTCACAGCACAAAAATAAAAAAAAAAAAAAAAAATATTTCAAGAAGTGTAAAAAGTCAAAAGATAAAATTGTAAACGGATATAAAAAAGAAAAGAAAAAAAAAGTAAACACGTATATAATGTTGAAAAGATAAAACTGTTTAAAGACGAATAAAAAACACAAAACAAATTAAACAAAAAAAATGTTTAAGGACAAATAAATCACAAAATAAATTAATAAAAAACAAACAAACAAATTAAAAGCTGTTTAAATCACGCTTTTTGGCTCCTTTTAATACTTCTTATTTGCTTTTAGTTCTTGCGAGAGTCTTCTTCGCCTCCTCAAGGGCCGTCCTAAAGACTCCGCATCCTCCGCTGCCTGCAATATGGGTGGTTGACACCTTATTGCCAATCTTTTCCTTGCACAAAAAGCAACTTGAGTTGTTTTTACAGTTGGAGAACCTGTGACCGGCCTCACCGCACTTAAAGCACGCAGCCGATCTGTCCTCCTTCTGGCATTTGGCTCCAATATGGCCGTATCCCAGGCATCGATGACACCAGACGACCATTACTCTTCTTTTGATTGGGCAACACATAAAACCAATTTTTACGTGTCCCAATTTCTCCAGCCTGTTCGCCTCTTCCAGGTTGGTGACTACAACCGCGAGCTTCATCCCTCGGCGGTTGGGTCCTAAGACCGTCACTCTCCTGTTTACTAGCTTACCCATTGCTTCAGACAACACTTGTTGCACATCAGCTTCTTGGGTAAGGCAATCCAAATCACGGATCTCGAGTGTAACTCTTCGATCCAATGACTGCACCTTACCCATGCTTCCAACCGCCTTGGTGACCTCAGCGGTGAAAGCGTCCTTATCGGAGTCTCCTCTGAACTTAATCAGAAGGTCCCCCTTGTTTGTAGCTTTTGCTGCTACTATTCTCGTATGACTGTCCTCTGGGTTGACCTCTTTGCGAAGCTTACCCAGAACGTCAGCATACGTCAATCCTTCACCGACTCGGATTAGAACTGTGGATCTTTTTGACCCAATTCTTTCCAATTGAGGAATCTTTGAATCTGGTACTTCCGTTTCCATTGGAGGAGCTTCCTCCTTCTTCCTCTTATCGGTTTTGGTTCGAGTCTCTTCTGGACTGTCACCCTCTCTCTTCCGTTTCTGAGCATCTCTTAAGACGCTTTTGAGATTACGCCTATAGAAACGCTCTCTCTCTTTCTTACGGTCCTTGCGGTTGCATTCCGCACTGCTCAGAACGCATGCCAAATCGAAGTCCGACTCATCGGCCGCGGCATGCTTTGCCCTTGCCTCCTTTAGCAGGACGTCGATGACCTTGAGTCCATCCTTTACCGTCCTATTGACGGTCTTCTGAATGTCGCAAGATTTTATCATCTTTGCGACCTCCAACTCCATTTTTTCGAGACAAGTCGCCTCCTCCTTTCTGAGCCGCAAGCATATCTCGCGAGTCTCTTCTATCGCCTCGTCGTCTACTTCTGAGTGGATAGCGCTATGAACGGTTTTTCCGCTACTGCAGCTTGACACACTCAGAAGGCTCGACGTGCTTCCTTTCCTCGTTTTATTATTTTCCACGATGTTCTGTGGATCTACCCTTTCCACGATCACTCGTGGCACTGCAAGAAATTGTGCGCCCCCACAATCCGCGCGCACTTGAGCATCGGTCCTGGGACCGATGGTGAGATTTCCCGTTTCCGGCCTGCTCACATGGGGTACCTTCTCAGAATTTTTTGAATTCATTTTTTCTTGCTGTTTGGTTGTCCTTTAGTTGAAAGCCCCGCCACCACGACAAGGTCTACCGAACATATCCATGATGTCAATCATGTCTGGCAGTGGATATGCATCCACTTCTCCCAGCACATCGAAGACATCGATGATGTTCGGCAGTGGACAACCAGCGGCGGAGATTATTATTATTATTATTATTATTATTATTATTTTTTTTTTATTCACGGGGGAGAAGAGGAAATGCATTTACGCATCCCCAGGAAGATCCCACTTACCTGGGGTATGTCGGACTCGTACAAAATGCAAGGAAAAAAAAAAGAAACCTCACATACCTGCTTTTAACGGCAGTCACCCTACCGACTAAAACCTCTTCTTGTTTCCCCTGGGCAAGAAGACTAGAGACAGGAGGGATAACTCGGGTAGTGGGGATGGCTTGGTAGATGAGGACAATGGGGGAAGTAGTAATATAGAAATGTAGTTGGTGCAGAAACGCAAAATAGGTTACTGCGCATGTAGTGGAAAGAGATGAGAGAGAATAGCAGACGTCAAAACATAGAAATGTCATATATTTATTATGAAGAGGTTATTCTAGGTCTTCGATATTGGCTTCGAAGTTTGTCAGTGGGTCGTTGGGTGAGAAGTAGCAGCTATACATACGTATATTAGCCACCTCTATCCACACGAACCCACTGCTCGTCTCCAGAAACTTGTCAACCCGCAATTCTGGGTTGCACAGCTTTATGGCGGCTCTCTTCGCCTTATCCTGATACCAAGGGGCGAGATCGCTTCCTTGATACTGCTCACTGCAGAACAGGATATCGACCTCATTTTCCCTTGCTGTTTGCATTAGGAGCAACTGTGCATCCTTACTTGTATGCAAGTTGACCTGCAAAAATTTTAAGGATTTGCCCTTTTAATCTTTTGCAGTTCTTCTCTGTAAACCGGGCAGGCTCTCTTTCCGGAATCGTGATCCGTCTCTGGCTTTCCCAGGTCCAAGCATGTAAGGCACTTCGGCTTAACTTTACAGCTCTTCGCGAGGTGTCTTTCTCCGCCGCATCTCCGACAGTTTTTACTTCTGTCGGGGCCTTTGCAGGTTCGGGTTGAGTGTCCGTATGCTAGGCACTTTTGGCACCTAGCTACTTCAACATGCTCGCGAATTGGAGCATTTATCCAGCCGATTTTTATTTTACCAAGCTTTAGCAGAGTGTTACTTTCTGCCTCTGTCAGACGTACCAGAGCAACCTTAGTTCCTCTGTATCGCGGCAAAAGTCGACACTCCATCTTCAGGTCGGGTTTACCCAGCTTTTCTCTTAGTGCTGCAGTTACCTCATCCTCTGAGGTGGCTTCGTCCAAATCCTTAATCTCTAGAGACCTTTTATTCACTAGAGGTGTGACCTCAGCTTTACCATGCAGGGCCGAAGACAGTGCATCTGCAAATTTTAAGGTCTCTCCGCCCTTTTTCACTATCACGAGAACCTCCTGTTTAAAGGTTCTCCTGATTTTCCGGATCACGGTACCCGTATCTTCTGGGTTTACCTTTGCTTTTAGCAGCGGCAAGATACCCTCATAAAGCTTTGGGTCGCTTGCCGTAATTTTAACAGCTTCCGTGCTCCTCAGCTTCAAAGGGGGCTTCGGAAGCTCTTTTTTCTCACCTGAGGGTTTCTCTTTTGGAGTCCGTTTCTTTTTGCTTTTAACAACTTTGAAGCCGTCCCCATTGTCCGCTCCGTCCTTTAAAACGGTCTCAGCATACGAACTGCCAGGACTATTTAAGGGCGCCTCTTTCGTTCCATCTAGCGACTCAGAACCAAGCTGTGGAGCATCCTTTCGCTTAATTCTTTTCCCGCTATGAGTCGCCCGTTGCGGACTCGCATCTGGGCTTGCACCTTCCCTGGGGCGCTTATTAACGCCCTTTGCCTTATTAGGGCGTGCAGTTACGCCGTCCAGATCTGTAGTCGTGCTCTCCGTCTGATCTCGAGCTCCCACAGTTGGATGTTGCGGCGCCTGGTCTTTGAACGGCTCGGGGATAAAACGTAAATTCTTACAAATTGTTAAGAACGAACTCTCCAAAACCGCCACGCCATCCTGGATGTCACGACTGACGTTCTTTTGGCGCTTGAATGCCTGGTACACGCTCTTAAAAATCCCGGGAATAGCCAGAAACTGATTTGCGACATTTGATTCGTAGCATGTCAGCTGGCTATCTATTTGGCTCCCTCCAAAATCCTTGGAGCCATCTGCACCGACTATCGGGGCTTGCACCCGATCAGAATCGGTGGTGGGATTACCCTCTTTCGAGGTACCCACTTGGAGTATTTCGTTTAAATTTTGTCCATTTCATTTGTGTTTTTTTTTAATTCTTTGTCCCGTGTCGAGGGACAATCGGGCCTTAACAGGGTACTACCATCTGGCCAAGATGGGCCCTGAACCGCCTCCGTTAGTTACATAGACGTTATAGCATTGCCGGAGCATTGATGCGACGTCTATGATATCCAAGGGCACGTGAACATGTGTGTTCGGACGTGGAGGTCGATGTGTCTCTCCAAGATAGCAGGAAGTTTCCGCAAAAGGAGTGCATCCTGGTATCTCTTCACAGAGTTTACCCTCATTATTATTATTATTATTATTATTATTATTATTATTATTATTATTATTATTATTATTATTATTATTATTATTATTATTATTATTATTATTATTATTATTATTATTATTATTATTATTATTATTATTATTATTATTATTATTATTATTATTATTATTATTATTATTATTATTATTATTATTATTATTATTATTATTATTATTATTATTTTTTTTTTTTTTTTTTTTTTTTTTTTGTAGTCGGAAGTGGAAAATCTGCGAATTCAGATACCTGGGTAATGAATTCCAGGTTATGTGGGGGTGACTGCTCTTGTTCTGGTCTACCCACTAAAAACCACTCCCGTCTTAAATTGGGACACTTAATCCACCTGCGGAACTACCGTCAGGCCTTTAACTTCGCAAGTGGTGGTCCCCTTGTCCTATTCCTTAACTTTCCATTAACCCACTCAAGCCATGTGAGAGCGTGGGTGGGAGGAAAACTAAGTGATTTCCTCCCCCCCACGCTCACACACAGCTGAGCACTGGATTCCTTCGGTCAACCTCGTCTTCCGTCTCTATCTTTTTCTTTCATTACTTTAATAATGAAGGATTCAATATGCCTCCACGAATCCACGTTCTGAACCATGGTAGACACCAAGTTATCAGCGTTGATTTCAAAGCCAACTGCCGTAAACATGGCCATTCTATCATGGCTCCAGTGCCCGCAATAAAAGAGAGTATGCTCCGCGTCATCTACTGCAGCGTCACAGTAGGCGCATTTTGCTACTCTCTTAATCTTAAACCTATGAAGGTACTGTCGGAAACATCCGTGACCTGACAACACTTGTGTCAGGTAGTAGCCAACTTCACCGTGCTTTCTTCCTAGCCAAGTGGCGAGGTTGGGGATCAGGCGATATGTCCACCTTCCTTTATGATCCCCATCCCATCTCTCTTGCCATTGTTCAAGGAGTCTACATCTCGCCTCTTTGCGGATAGCCGCTTTGGCGAGATTTCTACTCTGCTCTTGCGAGGTAACTAGATCTTTGTTACGCTGAAAGACTTCCTGTCTTTCCCTCGCCAGTAAGTCCACTGGCGGGAGACTCGCAAGAACTAAAGCAGCGCTCGTTGAAACTGTTCTGTAGGCTGAAACTACTCTCCGCGCACAACCACCCTGTGCGGAGAGTAGCTCGTCAGAGATGCCGCGGTTCTTTAGGGACTCAGCCCATGCAGGGGCAGCATAGAGTTGCTTTGCTTGAACCACGGTCGCCACTAATCGGCGTTTCTTTTCCCTGGGGCCACCGACATTGGGCATCATCCTAGAAAGGTTTCCCATGCAGTCGGCGGCATTCAGTGACGTGATCTTAGAATGTTGGTCAAACTTTAATTTTCGATCCAACGTCACTCCCAGGTACTTTAAACTGTTTCCCCAGGAGACTTCAGTCTGTCCTATCCGAATCTTCGGGACCTCAAAGGATCTTTTACTTGTGACAAGCAAAGCTTCTGTCTTCTCTGTGGCCATTTGTAGGCCGTTGAGATCTAACCAGAGCTTTGCTCGTCTCAAGCTTTCGTTGACCCTTA
The DNA here is from genome assembly GCA_032872505.1 of Leptopilina syphax. Lineage (NCBI taxonomy): Eukaryota > Metazoa > Arthropoda > Insecta > Hymenoptera > Figitidae > Leptopilina > Leptopilina syphax. The sequence continues at coordinate 20,264,571 of CM065475.1, forward strand.
TTTCTAGAATCCGAGAAGTCCGCGCGCCACAAACTATAATGAGGTCATCCGCAAAGCCAACCATTATCGTATCTTCAGGTAACTCAATTCTAAGGAAGTCATCGTACATGACGTTCCATATGAATGGACCTACCTTTGATCCTTGGGGAGCTCCGCATGTCATTTCATGTTTGAGATGACATGCATCGCTCTTGTATTCAACCCATCTGTCGCTGAGATAGTTGTCTATCATTCGCAACAGATAGGTTGGTACCCCTTTACGACGCATCGCCTTGATGCAATTGTCCCACTTTGCGGAGTTAAATGCATTACGTATGTCGATGGAAATAAGCGCGCAGAATCCCTTCTTCTTGTCCTCTTTGACTTTCCTCGCATGGTTTACAACAGTAAGTATTGCGTCAACTGTTGACCGGCCTTTACGAAAGCCAAATTGATTCTCCGATAGGCTATTTTCACCTATCAGGATTTCCTGAAGTCTCTGCAGAACCATTCCCTCTAGAAATTTGCCCATCGTATCCAATAAACAAATTGGTCTGAACGATGTGACCTTATCCAGAGGTTTATCGCCTTTCCTGAGAAGGACCAACTTCTGCGTTTTCCAGTCACCGAAGAACTCTCCGTCTGTCAAGCAAGTATTAAAGACGTCAAGAAGCAACTCAGGATCCACTGCGACAATCTCTTTTAAGATTTCGCTCGGTATCCCATCATTGCCCGGCGCTTTGCCGTTTCTTAACGTCTTTGCCACCTTTTTTAATTCCTCAATCGTGAAGAGCTCCTCGTCTCGTACTACGCAGTGAGTGTAGTCCTCTCTGGGGCTAGGTTCCGCATAGGGAAACAGTGCCTTTATGATTTTCAGGACCCAAATCGGATCATCCAAACCAGGGGTTTTATGCCTTGTCACTAATTTCTTAGCGACAATCTTAAAGGCCAAACCCCACGGATCCTTCTCGGAATCTCCGATTAGGTCCCTCCAGCAACGGCGTTGGCTACTTTTCACGGCCTGCTTAAAAGTACGTCTGGCTTTATGCCATGTTTCCCGCAGCTGGAGGTTTCCCTTCGAGTGGGTATAATGCCTCCTTGCTGCGTGACACTCTCTCTTAAGACGGGCCAGTTCTTCATTCCACCAGTACATAGATCCCTTTCCCGTTTTTCTTTTTTGCCGGCGAGGCATAGAGTGATTGCAAGCTTGAACAATCACCCGCCTCGCCTCTCGCACTATACCCTTTAAAGAAGCTGGTTTCCTCACCCAGTTTGATTTGCGAATAAGTCGCGACTCTTCTAGGGATTCCGCCAGCTTCTCCCTGTTTAGTCGCCTGAGGTTCCAAGAGGCTCCCTTGCTACCATTTTTTGGTGCGGTACGTCCTCGAAGTTTTTCCTCAGAGACTAAAAACTCTATGTACTGGTGGTCACTCAATGTTTCCTCATCCAGTACCCTCCATTCTCTTATTCTGCGGGCTAGGCGGGGAGATGCGATTGTTAAATCAAGGATAGATCCCGATTCTCCCCTCCTGAACGTGAACTCGTGGCCCCGGTTTAACACCACCAGCCCATTCGTTGCCAGCATGTCGGAAACCAAGATTCCTCTCCTGTCCTGACGAGTCTCTCCCCATTCCGGCGACTTACTATTGAAGTCTCCCGCAATGAGGACATCCCCGTCAAAAGCTCTCAGACTTTCTTCAAGATAACGAATCTCAGTAGCGAATTTTCCGAAAGGGTCGTTGGGCGAGAAATAGCAGCTATATATACGAATACCTGCCACGTCCGCCCAAACAAACCCCTTGTCTGTACCCAAGAATGAACCGGTGGTGATACCCGGATTGCATATCTGTATTGCCGATCTACCTGATGAGTCTTGAATCCACACCTCTCTCTCTGGCAGACTGCATCAGGAGATTTTGGGCAACACTACCCTTTCTGAGGTTGACCTGAAGAAATCTTACCTCTTCTGCTTCAGCTTCTTCAGTTCCTCCCTATAGACGGGGCAGGACCCGCTTCCTGGAGCGTGCTTTGTCTCCTTTATCCCTTTGTCCTCACAAGTTGTGCAATGGGATTCCCCTGCACAGTTCTTGTGGGAATGGTCTAAGGAGCCACACTTCCAGCAAGCTTTACTCCTATCGGGTCCTCTGCAGACCCTTGCGATATGCCCATAACTAAGGCATTTATGGCATCTTTCCACTTCCACCCTGCTGCGGATCCTACAGTTTATCCAACCTACCGGTACCTTACCGGCCTCGAGCAGAGCATCAGCGTCTGCTTCTAACCTCTAGTGATCTCTTTGTCACCAGAGGAGAAACCCTCGCCTTTCCTTTGAGAGCCTCGGTCACCTTCCCGCTGAAGGTCGAGAAATCCTGTCCCCTTTTAAGAACGAATAGCAAATCCTGCTTCTCGGTTCTTCGAATGGACAGAACCTCAGTTTTCGTTTCAGCGGGGTTGACCGTGGCGAAAAGCTCTGCTATAAGTTCCTTTGGAGGAGCCTTACCGTTCTCCATTGACACCCTAATGGCGTCGGTCTTTCTTCTCTTTTTTTTCCCCTGACCACTCGAGAATTCCTTTGCTTTGTCCTTCGCGAATTTATTTTTCCGCCTCTCCTTCCTAGAGACTACAGCACTCCAGTGGTCAGGAGTGTCTTCCTTTGACGGCGTGACAGAATTTACCTTTTCCTCGTTCTGCATTAGCGTAGAGGCCGGTTTTTTACTCTGCCGGTCCTCTGGGGATGTTGAGGCACCTCTTTTCTTGCTTTTGGCAGAAGAAGTCTTTGGTCCTCCCTTTTGTTTCGGAGTGGTCGATGGCGTTTTGGAACGTGCCATTTGACCTACACTTCGGTACTGCATTGGCTGCAAAGTTTTTTGAAGCCTATCTACTGATGACCGGAGAGCGAGGCCTGCGCTCTAATAATTATTATTATTATTATTATTATTATTATTATTATTATTATTATTATTATTATTATTATTATTATTATTATTATTATTATTATTATTATTATTATTATTATTATTATTATTATTATTATTATTATTATTATTATTATTATTATTATTATTATTATTATTATTATTATTATTATTATTATTATTATTATTATTATTATTATTATTATTATTATTATTATTATTATTATTATTATTATTATTATTATTATTATTATTTTTTTTTTTTTTTTTTTTTTTTTTTTTTTTTTTGCTTAGGGAATTTTGGGAAATCTGTTTACAGATACCTTGGATTCCGCACTCCAAGGTTATGTGGGGTTGGTGTGATAAAACAAAAGGAGATAAAAAAAAGAAAAATAAATATATAAAATAGTAAATTTAATAAACTGGCGACCTACTGCCAGCCCGACCCACTAAAACCCGTAACCCTTCTTCTGGAGCCCTTTACCCTCCCTCGGAACTGTCGTAAGACTTTAGCCTTCGAGGGTGGCGCTCCAACTCTGTCGCTAATGTGACTTTCTGCTTTTCTCTGCGGTTATCCTGCGTTAATAGTTAAAAATTTAAAACTATTTCAATATAAAGCGGAATTAACAGCACAACAATAATTAAAAATAACAAATGTGTAATTAAGTGTAAAAAGTCAAAAGATAAAATTATAAACGGATATATAAAAAAAGAAAAAATAAACGCGTATAAAAAATTGAAAACATAAAACTGTACAAAGATGAATAATAAAAAAAAAACACAAACAATTAAAAAATGTATAAGGACAAATAAATCACAAAATAAATTAATAAAAAACAAACGAATAAATTAAAAGCTGTTTAAATTACGCTTTTTGGCGGCCGTCGAGATCCTTCCTCGACATAACCGAGATTATGAATTTCTCGACTTGCCGCCAATTCTCCTCTGACTGGGTCATCAGCGATACCATGTTCTCCGGTGTAACTTGACTGTTTACACCTTCGAACATGGCCCGCCTCTCCAAGTCCCATTTCTTGCATGAGAAGAGGGTGTGCTCCGCGTTGTCCTCAGGGAACTGGCAATATGCACACACCTCGTTCTCGCGTAATTTAAAGCGACACAGGTACGAGTTAAAACACCCGTGACCTGTGAACGCCTGAGTCAAGTAATAGGAAACCTGACCGTGTTTCCTATTTATCCAGGTGGCGAGTGCCGGGATAAGGCGATAAGTCCATCGACCTTTTTCCTCACCATCCCATCTTTCTTGCCATCTTTCTATGAGCCTGTGCCTCGCTTCTTTGCGGATTAGGCCCTTGCTTGGTCTTAATTCCTCATTCAAGGAACTGCTTTCTTTAGAAAAGAGAAACATTTCTTCCCTTTCCCTCGCCAAAAGATCTGCTGGCGGGACACTTGCAAGGACCTGCACAGCACTCGTAGATACCGTCTTATATGCAGAGATGATACGCGTTGTTATCGATCTCTGCGCAGACAGTATCTTTTCACAGATGGTCACACATCTTTTACTCCTCAGGGATGGGGCCCACGCTGGTGCTGCATAGAGCATTTTAGCGTGGGCGACACTCGCCACCAGTCTTCTTTTTTGTTCACGGGGTCCGACAACATTTGGCATTAGCCGTGAAAGATTAGCCGCACACTCGATCGCCTTATTTGACGCCGTAGCCATGTGGTGGTGGAAGTTTAACCTTCCATCCAACTCCACACCAAGATATTTAATTTGTTTACTCCACTTGACCTCGAATCCGTCTATCACGATTCGTGGGAGCTCATAACCACGTCTGTCTGTGACCAGCAGTGCCTCGGTCTTTTCCAGGGCCATTTCAAGACCTCTGGTATCCAGCCAGCTTTTTGCTAGTCGCAGACATTCGTTCACCAATGTCCCAAGAGCCTCCTCACTTTCGGCAGTGCACACGAACAACGCGTCGTCCGCAAAGCCGATGATCACCGCACCTTCGGGCAGATCCATTTGCAGAAAATCATTATACGATACATTCCATACAAATGGACCCACCCTCGAGCCTTGAGGAGCCCCTCGCTGCATCTCTTCCCTCAGAGTGCAGGTGTCTCCCTCATATATAACCCACCTGTCGCTAAGATAATTATCCATTATCCGCAACAAGTAGGGCGGCATGTTTTTCTTTTCCATCGACTCGATGAGATCTTTCCATCTTGCGGAATTAAACGCGTTACGTATGTCAATTGCTACCAACGCGCAGAAGCTCTTCTTTTTCCCAGGTCCCAATTTGTTTTTTCCTGCTTTGGCTATGTCCACAACTGCCTGGATGGCATCAACTGTGGACTTGCCTTTACGGAAACCAAATTGGTGATCGGACAGACGATTCTCTTCGGTCAAGTGGCCTTGCATTCTCTGCAGAACCATATCCTCTAGAAGTTTACCCATCGTATCTAGCAGGCATATAGGCCTGTACGATGAAACCTTATCTAGAGGTTTTTCACCTTTCCTTAGGAGGACTAACCTCTGTCGCTTCCAGTCGCGGAAGAACTCTCCTCTCTCAAGGCAAAGATTGAAGCATCGAAGCAGAATCTGGGGTAAAGTGTCGATTACCAACTTTAGGATCTCGTTACTTATCCCATCGATTCCAGGCGCCTTGCCTGTTTTCAATCTTTTGCCTGCTTTTTGCAGTTCACTAAGTGTGAAGAGTTCTTCCCAAGAGCCTCCTCACTCTCGGCAGTGCACACGAACAACGCGTCGTCCGCAAAGCCGATGATCATCGCACCTTCGGGCAGATCCATTCGCAGAAAATCATCGTAAGATACATTCCATACAAATGGACCCACCCTCGAGCCTTGAGGAGCCCCACGCTGCATCTCTTCCCTGAGAGTGCAGGTGTCTCCCTCATATATAACCCACCTGTCGCTAAGATAATTATCCATTATCCGCAACAAGTAGGGCGGCATGTTTTTCTTTTCCATCGACTCGATGAGATCTTTCCATCTTGCGGAATTAAACGCGTTGCGTATGTCAATTGCTACCAACGCGCAGAAGCTCTTCTTTTTCCCAGGTCCCAATTTGTTTTTTCCTGCTTTGGCTATGTCCACAACTGCCTGGATGGCATCAACTGTGGACTTGCCTTTACGGAAACCAAATTGGTAATCGGATAGACGATTCTCTTGGGTCAAGTGGCCCTGCATTCTCTGGAGAACTATATCCTCTAGAAGTTTACCCATCGTATCTAGCAGGCATATAGGCCTGTACGATGAAACCTTATCTAGAGGTTTTTCACCTTTCCTTAGGAGGACTAACCTCTGTCGCTTCCAGTCGCGGAAGAACTCTCCTCTCTCAAGGCAAAGATTGAAGCATCGAAGCAGAATCTGGGGTGAAGTGTCGATTACCAACTTTAGGATCTCGTTACTTATCCCATCGATTCCAGGCGCCTTGCCTGTTTTTAATCTTTTGCCTGCTTTTTTCAGTTCACTAAGTGTGAAGAGTTCTTCCTCTTCGACTTTGCAAAAACTCCAGTCCCTTCTAAGGTATGGTTCTGCAGGAGGAAACAAAGAACTTATTATCTTTCTGACCCAATCGGGATTGTCCAGGCCGGGGGTCTTTTGCCTCGTCACTAATTTCTTAGTTACGATTTTAAAAGCCAGACCCCATGGGTCCTTATCGACTTCCTCGATTAGGTCCTTCCAGCTACGGCGTCGCGACTTGCGGATCTCTTTCTTGAGGTCCTTTTTCGCCTCCTTGAAAGCCTCTTTCAGCAAGGGATCTCCCTTAGATCGGGTGTATGTCCTTCTTGCTTTGAGGCATTCCTTTCTCAAGGAGGCCAGCTTCTCTGACCACCAGTGCAAGGATTTTTTCCTTGGAAAGGCTCCTTTGCGACGTGGCATCGACGCATTGCAAGCGGTGACGATTATATCTCGCACCGCTCGCACCTCTCCATTTAGACTTTTCGGCCTCCTCACCCAACCAGAATCCTCAATTAAGATAGATTCTTCTAGGGACCGGCTGAACTTCTCCTTGTCGAGTTTCTTAATGTTCCACGAGAAGGTTTTGCGACTAGGAGCTTCCTGCCTTTTTCCTCCTCGTGTGTCTCCCATTGAGACTTAGAACTCAATGTACTGGTGGTCACTTGCGGTATATTCCTCAGAGACCCGCCAGTCGCTTATGCGGCTAAATATATTAGACGATGCGATCGTTAGATCTATAATCGATCCGATCGCACCTCGTCTAAACGTCCATGTTTTTCCCCGGTTTACAACTAATAAATCGTTCTTGGAGATCATTTCTCCAATCAGAATTCCTCTCTTGTCGAGCCTCGTCTCACCCCACTCTGGCGACTTTGCATTAAAATCGCCAGTGATGATGACATCCAGCTTGGATTCTATGAGGCTCGATTCTAGGTCTTCTATATTGGCTTCGAAGGTGGTCAGCGGGTCGTTGGGTGAGAAGTAGCAGCTATACATACGTATGTTAGCCACCTCTATCCACACAAACCCGCTGCTTGTCTCCAAGAACTTGTCAACCCGCAATTCTGGGTTGCACAGCTTGATGGCGGCTCTCTTCGCCTTATCCTGATACCAAGGTGCGAGGTCGCTTCCTTGATACTGCTCACTGCAGAACAGGATATCGACCTCATTTTCCCTAGCTGTTTGCATCAGGAGCACCTGTGCATCCTTACTTGTATGCAGGTTGACTTGAAGGAGCTTTAAGGATTTGCCCTTTTAAGTTTCTCCAGTTCCTCCTTGTAAACCGGGCAGGAAATTCTTCCAGGGATATGGTTGACTTCCGTTTTTCCCAAATCTGTACACGTTATGCACTTTGGCTTGTCATTAGTACACTTTTTGGAGAAGTGTCCCGCTTCGCCGCATCTCCGACAGTTTTTTGTTCTGTCGGGGCCCTTGCAAATTCGGGTCACGTGTCCATAGGCTAGGCACTTTTGACATCTTGTCACTTCTAAGTGCGTTCGGATGGATGCATTTATCCAGCCAATACGCACTTTGCCGAGCTTAAGCAGACTCTCGCTGTCCGTTTCACTCAAGCGTACTAGTGCCACTTTCGTACCACCAAAACGTGTCAGAAGTCGGCAAGTCACCTCTAATTCGGGCTTTTGCAACTTCTGCTTTAAGACGGTTAAAACGTCCTCCTCTAAAGTTGTTTCGTCAAGATCCCGAATTTCGAGGGTCTTTTTACTGACAAGAGCCGTAACCTCGGCCTTGTCCAGAAGAACAGAGGTAAGATTCTGAGCGAACTTTGAAGTTTCACCCCCCTTTTTCACAACAACAAGAACCTCTCTTTTAAGAGTTCTCCTAATTTTCACAATCTCTGTTCCAGTTTCCTCTGGCTTTACCGAAGTTGTTGCCAGTTTTATGAGATCATGGTAGGTCTCTGGATTCCGGGCCACAATTTTTATTGCCTCCGTTGTTCTAATTTTGGGGGAGCGCTTCTGAAGTCGCTCCCTCTCCTCCGCTTTCTTCAAGGCCTTTTTCTTACGGGCCTCCCGTTTCCTATTGGAGACGGTTTCAAAGTCTTTTTCGTTTTCAGGCTTATTTGCCACAGTTGCCTCCGAATAAGAAGCAACCCTGGCCGAAGCAGCCTTACTCACCTCCGTCTCCATAACAGTAGGGTTTGCCTTGGTCTCCTTGCTCTTAACCCTCTTACCCTTGGGAGTGGTCACAGAAGAATCAGTCTCCGGACCTTCAAACTCTCTAGGGCGCTTCCTTGGGTCGATGGACTTGCTCTCGCTGGATGTGGCGTGCGACATCGATCTAGGAGTTTCAGGATTCGACCTTGGTTTGCTTGGGCTAATGAAGGGCTTAGGTATAAATCGCAGGTTTCTGCAAAGCACCTCGTGCACCTTCTCCATTGCCACCATTCCATCCTTAACATCCTTGCTAATGTTTTTTTGCTTTCTGCAAGCACGCCACATACTATCCAGTATTATTGGGATCAGATCGACCTGTTCTAAAACATTTTGTTCGAATCTGCTAAGTCCCACATCCTCAGAATTTTTTATGTGGCTCCCTCCAAAATCCTTGGAGCCGTCTGCACCGACTACCGGGGCTTGAACCCGATCAGAATCGGTGACGGGATTACCCTCATTTGAGGTACCCGCTTGGAGTAATTTATTTGAATCTTTATCCATTTCATTCATTTTTTTTTGGTTTTAGAATCAGGGAACAACAGGTTGCCCTTTAGTGAAAAGCCCCGCCACCACGACAAGGTCTACCGAACATATCCATCATGTCTATTATGTCTGGCAGTGGATAAGCATCCACTTCTCCCAGCACGTCAAAGACATCGATGATGTTCGGTAGTGGACAACCATCGGCGGAGATTATTATTATTATTATTATTATTATTATTATTATTATTTATTATATAATTATTATTATTATTATATATTATTATTATTTATTATTATTATTATTATTATTATTATTATTATTATTATTATTATTATTATTATTATTATTATTATTATTATTATTATTATTATTATTATTATTGCGGGTTTGTGTGGATAGAGGTGGCTAACATACGTATGTATAGCTGCTACTTCTCACCCAACGACCCGCTGACCACCTTCGAAGCCAATATAGAAGACCTAGAATCGAGCCTCATAGAATCCAAGCTGGATGTCATCATCACTGGCGATTTTAATGCAAAGTCGCCAGAGTGGGGTGAGACGAGGCTCGACAAGAGAGGAATTCTGATTGGAGAAATGATCTCCAAGAACGATTTATTAGTTGTAAACCGGGGAAAAACATGGACGTTTAGACGAGGTGCGATCGGATCGATTATAGATCTAACGATCGCATCGTCTAATATATTTAGCCGCATAAGCGACTGGCGGGTCTCTGAGGAATATACCGCAAGTGACCACCAGTACATTGAGTTCTCAGTCTCAATGGGAGACACACGAGGAGGAAAAAGGCAGGAAGCTCCTAGTCGCAAAACCTTCTCGTGGAACATTAAGAAACTCGACAAGGAGAAGTTCAGCCGGTCCCTAGAAGAATCTATCTTAATTGAGGATTCTGGTTGGGTGAGGAGGCCGAAAAGTCTAAATGGAGAGGTGCGAGCGGTGCGAGATATAATCGTCACCGCTTGCAATGCGTCGATGCCACGTCGTCCACAACGCGTCGTCCGCAAAGCCGATGATCACCGCACCTTCGGGCAGATCCATTTGCAGAAAATCATTATACGATACATTCCATACAAATGGACCCACCCTCGAGCCTTGAGGAGCCCCTCGCTGCATCTCTTCCCTCAGAGTGCAGGTGTCTCCCTCATATATAACCCACCTGTCGCTAAGATAATTATCCATTATCCGCAACAAGTAGGGCGGCATGTTTTTCTTTTCCATCGACTCGATGAGATCTTTCCATCTTGCGGAATTAAACGCGTTACGTATGTCAATTGCTACCAACGCGCAGAAGCTCTTCTTTTTCCCAGGTCCCAATTTGTTTTTTCCTGCTTTGGCTATGTCCACAACTGCCTGGATGGCATCAACTGTGGACTTGCCTTTACGGAAACCAAATTGGTGATCGGACAGACGATTCTCTTCGGTCAAGTGGCCTTGCATTCTCTGCAGAACCATATCCTCTAGAAGTTTACCCATCGTATCTAGCAGGCATATAGGCCTGTACGATGAAACCTTATCTAGAGGTTTTTCACCTTTCCTTAGGAGGACTAACCTCTGTCGCTTCCAGTCGCGGAAGAACTCTCCTCTCTCAAGGCAAAGATTGAAGCATCGAAGCAGAATCTGGGGTAAAGTGTCGATTACCAACTTTAGGATCTCGTTACTTATCCCATCGATTCCAGGCGCCTTGCCTGTTTTCAATCTTTTGCCTGCTTTTTGCAGTTCACTAAGTGTGAAGAGTTCTTCCCAAGAGCCTCCTCACTCTCGGCAGTGCACACGAACAACGCGTCGTCCGCAAAGCCGATGATCATCGCACCTTCGGGCAGATCCATTCGCAGAAAATCATCGTAAGATACATTCCATACAAATGGACCCACCCTCGAGCCTTGAGGAGCCCCACGCTGCATCTCTTCCCTGAGAGTGCAGGTGTCTCCCTCATATATAACCCACCTGTCGCTAAGATAATTATCCATTATCCGCAACAAGTAGGGCGGCATGTTTTTCTTTTCCATCGACTCGATGAGATCTTTCCATCTTGCGGAATTAAACGCGTTGCGTATGTCAATTGCTACCAACGCGCAGAAGCTCTTCTTTTTCCCAGGTCCCAATTTGTTTTTTCCTGCTTTGGCTATGTCCACAACTGCCTGGATGGCATCAACTGTGGACTTGCCTTTACGGAAACCAAATTGGTAATCGGATAGACGATTCTCTTGGGTCAAGTGGCCCTGCATTCTCTGGAGAACTATATCCTCTAGAAGTTTACCCATCGTATCTAGCAGGCATATAGGCCTGTACGATGAAACCTTATCTAGAGGTTTTTCACCTTTCCTTAGGAGGACTAACCTCTGTCGCTTCCAGTCGCGGAAGAACTCTCCTCTCTCAAGGCAAAGATTGAAGCATCGAAGCAGAATCTGGGGTGAAGTGTCGATTACCAACTTTAGGATCTCGTTACTTATCCCATCGATTCCAGGCGCCTTGCCTGTTTTTAATCTTTTGCCTGCTTTTTTCAGTTCACTAAGTGTGAAGAGTTCTTCCTCTTCGACTTTGCAAAAACTCCAGTCCCTTCTAAGGTATGGTTCTGCAGGAGGAAACAAAGAACTTATTATCTTTCTGACCCAATCGGGATTGTCCAGGCCGGGGGTCTTTTGCCTCGTCACTAATTTCTTAGTTACGATTTTAAAAGCCAGACCCCATGGGTCCTTATCGACTTCCTCGATTAGGTCCTTCCAGCTACGGCGTCGCGACTTGCGGATCTCTTTCTTGAGGTCCTTTTTCGCCTCCTTGAAAGCCTCTTTCAGCAAGGGATCTCCCTTAGATCGGGTGTATGTCCTTCTTGCTTTGAGGCATTCCTTTCTCAAGGAGGCCAGCTTCTCTGACCACCAGTGCAAGGATTTTTTCCTTGGAAAGGCTCCTTTGCGACGTGGCATCGACGCATTGCAAGCGGTGACGATTATATCTCGCACCGCTCGCACCTCTCCATTTAGACTTTTCGGCCTCCTCACCCAACCAGAATCCTCAATTAAGATAGATTCTTCTAGGGACCGGCTGAACTTCTCCTTGTCGAGTTTCTTAATGTTCCACGAGAAGGTTTTGCGACTAGGAGCTTCCTGCCTTTTTCCTCCTCGTGTGTCTCCCATTGAGACTTAGAACTCAATGTACTGGTGGTCACTTGCGGTATATTCCTCAGAGACCCGCCAGTCGCTTATGCGGCTAAATATATTAGACGATGCGATCGTTAGATCTATAATCGATCCGATCGCACCTCGTCTAAACGTCCATGTTTTTCCCCGGTTTACAACTAATAAATCGTTCTTGGAGATCATTTCTCCAATCAGAATTCCTCTCTTGTCGAGCCTCGTCTCACCCCACTCTGGCGACTTTGCATTAAAATCGCCAGTGATGATGACATCCAGCTTGGATTCTATGAGGCTCGATTCTAGGTCTTCTATATTGGCTTCGAAGGTGGTCAGCGGGTCGTTGGGTGAGAAGTAGCAGCTATACATACGTATGTTAGCCACCTCTATCCACACAAACCCGCTGCTTGTCTCCAAGAACTTGTCAACCCGCAATTCTGGGTTGCACAGCTTGATGGCGGCTCTCTTCGCCTTATCCTGATACCAAGGTGCGAGGTCGCTTCCTTGATACTGCTCACTGCAGAACAGGATATCGACCTCATTTTCCCTAGCTGTTTGCATCAGGAGCACCTGTGCATCCTTACTTGTATGCAGGTTGACTTGAAGGAGCTTTAAGGATTTGCCCTTTTAAGTTTCTCCAGTTCCTCCTTGTAAACCGGGCAGGAAATTCTTCCAGGGATATGGTTGACTTCCGTTTTTCCCAAATCTGTACACGTTATGCACTTTGGCTTGTCATTAGTACACTTTTTGGAGAAGTGTCCCGCTTCGCCGCATCTCCGACAGTTTTTTGTTCTGTCGGGGCCCTTGCAAATTCGGGTCACGTGTCCATAGGCTAGGCACTTTTGACATCTTGTCACTTCTAAGTGCGTTCGGATGGATGCATTTATCCAGCCAATACGCACTTTGCCGAGCTTAAGCAGACTCTCGCTGTCCGTTTCACTCAAGCGTACTAGTGCCACTTTCGTACCACCAAAACGTGTCAGAAGTCGGCAAGTCACCTCTAATTCGGGCTTTTGCAACTTCTGCTTTAAGACGGTTAAAACGTCCTCCTCTAAAGTTGTTTCGTCAAGATCCCGAATTTCGAGGGTCTTTTTACTGACAAGAGCCGTAACCTCGGCCTTGTCCAGAAGAACAGAGGTAAGATTCTGAGCGAACTTTGAAGTTTCACCCCCCTTTTTCACAACAACAAGAACCTCTCTTTTAAGAGTTCTCCTAATTTTCACAATCTCTGTTCCAGTTTCCTCTGGCTTTACCGAAGTTGTTGCCAGTTTTATGAGATCATGGTAGGTCTCTGGATTCCGGGCCACAATTTTTATTGCCTCCGTTGTTCTAATTTTGGGGGAGCGCTTCTGAAGTCGCTCCCTCTCCTCCGCTTTCTTCAAGGCCTTTTTCTTACGGGCCTCCCGTTTCCTATTGGAGACGGTTTCAAAGTCTTTTTCGTTTTCAGGCTTATTTGCCACAGTTGCCTCCGAATAAGAAGCAACCCTGGCCGAAGCAGCCTTACTCACCTCCGTCTCCATAACAGTAGGGTTTGCCTTGGTCTCCTTGCTCTTAACCCTCTTACCCTTGGGAGTCGTCACAGAAGAATCAGTCTCCGGACCTTCAAACTCTCTAGGGCGCTTCCTTGGGTCGATGGACTTGCTCTCGCTGGATGTGGCGTGCGACATCGATCTAGGAGTTTCAGGATTCGACCTTGGTTTGCTTGGGCTAATGAAGGGCTTAGGTATAAATCGCAGGTTTCTGCAAAGCACCTCGTGCACCTTCTCCATTGCCACCATTCCATCCTTAACATCCTTGCTAATGTTTTTTTGCTTTCTGCAAGCACGCCACATACTATCCAGTATTATTGGGATCAGATCGACCTGTTCTAAAACATTTTGTTCGAATCTGCTAAGTCCCACATCCTCAGAATTTTTTATTTGGCTCCCTCCAAAATCCTTGGAGCCGTCTGCACCGACTACCGGGGCTTGAACCCGATCAGAATCGGTGACGGGATTACCCTCATTTGAGGTACCCGCTTGGAGTAATTTATTTGAATCTTTATCCATTTCATTCATTTTTTTTTGGTTTTAGAATCAGGGAACCACCCTGTTGGTTGCCCTTTAGTGAAAAGCCCCGCCACCACGACAAGGTCTACCGAACATATCCATCATGTCTATTATGTCTGGCAGTGGATAAGCATCCACTTCTCCCAGCACGTCAAAGACATCGATGATGTTCGGTAGTGGACAACCATCGGCGGAGATTATTATTATTATTATTATTATTATTATTATTATTATTATTATTTATTATATAATTATTATTATTATTATATATTATTATTATTTATTATTATTATTATTATTATTATTATTATTATTATTATTATTATTATTATTATTATTATTATTATTATTATTATTATTATTATTATTATTATTATTATTATTATTATTATTATTATTATTATTATTATTATTATTATTATTATTATTATTATTATTATTATTATTATTATTATTGCGGGTTTGTGTGGATAGAGGTGGCTAACATACGTATGTATAGCTGCTACTTCTCACCCAACGACCCGCTGACCACCTTCGAAGCCAATATAGAAGACCTAGAATCGAGCCTCATAGAATCCAAGCTGGATGTCATCATCACTGGCGATTTTAATGCAAAGTCGCCAGAGTGGGGTGAGACGAGGCTCGACAAGAGAGGAATTCTGATTGGAGAAATGATCTCCAAGAACGATTTATTAGTTGTAAACCGGGGAAAAACATGGACGTTTAGACGAGGTGCGATCGGATCGATTATAGATCTAACGATCGCATCGTCTAATATATTTAGCCGCATAAGCGACTCGCGGGTCTCTGAGGAATATACCGCAAGTGACCACCAGTACATTGAGTTCTCAGTCTCAATGGGAGACACACGAGGAGGAAAAAGGCAGGAAGCTCCTAGTCGCAAAACCTTCTCGTGGAACATTAAGAAACTCGACAAGGAGAAGTTCAGCCGGTCCCTAGAAGAATCTATCTTAATTGAGGATTCTGGTTGGGTGAGGAGGCCGAAAAGTCTAAATGGAGAGGTGCGAGCGGTGCGAGATATAATCGTCACCGCTTGCAATGCGTCGATGCCACGTCGCAAAGGAGCCTTTCCAAGGAAAAAATCCTTGCACTGGTGGTCAGAGAAGCTGGCCTCCTTGAGAAAGGAATGCCTCAAAGCAAGAAGGACATACACCCGATCTAAGGGAGATCCCTTGCTGAAAAAGGCTTTTAAGGAGGCGAAAAAGGACCTCAAGAAAGAGATCCGCAAGTCGCGACGCCGTAGCTGGAAGGACCTAATCGAGGAAGTCGATAAGGACCCATGGGGTCTGGCTTTTAAAATCGTAACTAAGAAATTAGTGACGAGGCAAAAGACCCCCGGCCTGGACAATCCCGATTGGGTCAGAAAGATAATAAGTTCTTTGTTTCCTCCTGCGGAACCATACCTTAGAAGGGACTGGAGTTTTTGCAAAGTCGAAGAGGAAGAACTCTTCACACTTAGTGAACTGCAAAAAGCAGGCAAAAGATTGAAAACAGGCAAGGCGCCTGGAATCGATGGGATAAGTAACGAGATCCTAAAGTTGGTAATCGACACTTCACCCCAGATTCTGCTTCGATGCTTCAATCTTTGCCTTGAGAGAGGAGAGTTCTTCCGCGACTGGAAGCGACAGAGGTTAGCCCTCCTAAGGAAAGGTGAAAAACCTCTAGATAAGGTTTCATCGTACAGGCCTATATGCCTGCTAGATACGATGGGTAAACTTCTAGAGGATATGGTTCTGCAGAGAATGCAAAGCCACTTGACCGAAGAGAATCGTCTATCCGATTACCAATTTGGCTTCCGTAAAGGCAAGTCCACAGTTGATGCCATCCAGGCAGTTGTGGACATGGCCAAAGCAGGAAAAAACAAATTGGGACCTGAGAAAAAGAAGAGCTTCTGCGCGTTGGTAGCAATTGACATACGCAACGCGTTTAATTCCGCAAGATGGAAAGATCTCATCGAGTCGATGGAAAAGAAAAACATGCCGCCCTACTTGTTGCGGATAATGGATAATTATCTTAGCGACAGGTGGGTTATATATGAGGGAGACACCTGCACTCTCAGGGAAGAGATGCAGCGTGGGGCTCCTCAAGGCTCGAGGGTGGGTCCATTTGTATGGAATGTATCTTACGATGATCTTCTGCGAATGGATCTGCCCGAAGGTGCGATGATCATCGGCTTTGCGGACGACGCGTTGTTCGTGTGCACTGCCGAGAGTGAGGAGGCTCTTGGGAGATTGGTAAACGAATGTCTGCGACTAGCAAAAGGCTGGCTGGATGCCAGAGGTCTTGAACTGGCCCTGGAAAAGACCGAGGCACTGCTAGTCACAGACAGACGTGGTTATGATCTCCCACGAATCGTGATAGACGGATTCGAGGTCAAGTGGAGTAAACAAATTAAATACCTTGGTGTGGAGTTGGATGGAAGGTTAAACTTCCACCACCACATGGCTACGGCGTCGAATAAGGCGATCGAGTGTGCGGCTAATCTTTCGCGGTTAATGCCAAATGTTGGCGGACCCCGTGAACAAAAAAGAAGACTGGTGGCGAGTGTCGCCCACGCTAAAATGCTCTATGCAGCACCAGCGTGGGCCCCATCCCTGAGGAGTAAAAGATGTGTGACCATCTGTGAAAAGATACTGTCGGCGCAGAGATCGATAACAACGCGTATCATCTCTGCATATAAGACGGTATCTACGAGTGCTGTGCAGGTCCTTGCAAGTGTCCCGCCAGCAGATCTTTTGGCGAGGGAAAGAGAAGAAATTTTTCTCTTTTCTAAAGAAAGAAGTTCCTCTGATGAGGAATTAAGACCAAGCAAGGGCCTGATCCGCAAAGAAGCGAGGCACAGGCTCATAGAACGATGGCAAGAGAGATGGGATGGTGAGGAGAAAGGTCGATGGACTTATCGCCTTATCCCGGCACTTGCCACCTGGATAAATAGGAAACACGGCCAGGTTTCCTATTATTTGACTCAGGCGCTCACAGGTCACGGGTGTTTTAACTCGTACCTGTGTCGCTTTAAATTACGCGAGGACGAGGTGTGTGCATATTGCCAGTTCCCTGAGGACAACGCGGAGCACACCCTCTTCTCATGCAAGAAATGGGACTTGGAGAGGCGGGCCATGTTCGAAGGTGTAAACAGTCAAGTTACACCGGAGAACATGGTATCGCTGATGACCCATTCAGAAGAGAATTGGCGGCAAGTCGAGAACTTCATAATCTCGGTTATGTCGAGGAAGGATCTCGACGGCCGCCAAAAAGCGTAATTTAAACAGCTTTTAATTTTGTTCGTTTGTTTTTTATTAATTTATTTTGTGATTTATTTGTCCTTATACATTTTTTTTAATTGTTTGTGTTTTTTTTTTATTCATCTTTGTACAGTTTTATGGTTTTAATATTTTATACGCGTTTATTTTTTATTTTTTTTTTATATATCCGTTTATAATTTTATCTTTTGACTTTTTAAACTTCTTAAAATCTTTTGTTTTTTATTGTTGTTGTGCTGTTATTTCCGCTTTTATATTGAAATAGTTTTAAATTTTTTAACTATTGACGCAGGAGAACCGCAGACACAGAACAAAGTCGCAGCAGCGATAGAGTTGGAGCGCCTCCCTCGATGGCTAAAGTCTTACGACAGTTCCGAGGGAGGGTAAAGGGCTCCAAAAGAAGGGTTACGGGTTTTAGTGGGTCGGGCTGGTAGTAGGTCGCCAGTTTATTAAATTTATTATAACATTTATTTATTTATCTATTTTTTTAAATTCCCTTTTTTTATTTTACCAACCCCACATAACCTTGGAGTGCGGAATCCAAGGTATCTGTAAACAGATTTCCCAAAATTCCCTAAGCAAAAAAAAAAAAAAAATTATTATTATTATTATTATTATTATTATTATTATTATTATTATTATTATTATTATTATTATTATTATTATTTAATTAATCAATAAATTAATTAACAAATTCTATACATGTGATTAAAACTTTTATCATTAATTAAGAGTATCAAATTATTTAACTAGTAATGAAATGGTAAACAGTAATCAATTTATAATCGCGTTGTTTTATAAAATTGTTAGTGACATACATAGAATTAAGAATGTGAAATTCATATCAAATTTGAATATTGTAATTAAATAGAAAGCTCATTTCTTTTTCTTATATACGAAGGATGAGTCATAGGTTTTTCCTGACGATACAATACCCTTTTTTTACCGGGGACTCGAGTAAGGCCCGAGTCCCACGGTCCCTTTTTTATTGCTACCACATGTTTGGGAAAACCCAACGGTTTCGAAGTTCGGAAATATGTATTTCTCAAAAGGCTATTTTTTATAGAAATAAACTCTGTTTCTTTTCAATTCTAATTTTTTGTGTCCTACGTGACATTTGCCTCATTTTCGCAGACTATTTCAACATCTGTATTTTTATCTATTATTCCTTTTCAAAAAGCAGCACATGTTTGGTTGCCATACTATTTCGTTCTTTAGATTTTTTGCATGTGATAAAATTCTTTACGAAAATAAGCAAATAAATGCATGCGTTTTTATTTTACATTAAAATTCAATTATTATATTGATATTAATTTTGAATCCTAGCGCTATTACCTAGTTTCTTCCGTACGAAGAGTTACGTAGTGTTTTTCCCTAGTGGAGAATTACGTGAGTTTAGGCCTGCCGTCACACTCGGTATCACCCGTGTGTGTGTGGGTGTTGGTCCTGTGAGGCTGAGCATGCGCATCTCCCTCACCAAGGATCACACCATAGAGCATGAGTCTCAGACTACCTCGAGACGTTGTATATAGGCAGATTTAAGTTGACACTTGACTAGAAAGGTTGCTTCTAAGTTTCCTTAGTCAATAGTCATTTTTGTATTCTTGAACTTTTAGTAAATAAATTATTTGGGTTTACTCTCAAGAGGACTAATTTCCTTCAATAATTAATGTTATTAATTATTGAATGATTTATTCTGCTTGTGAGCTTTTTCCCTCCGTTTTAACGGAATATAAATGTTTATTATTTGAAATTTCCCGGTTCCTATCAAGGATTTAACCAAATTCTGAACTCAACGAATCACCCAGACGCATGATTTTCCCCTAAACGACAAATGGTCGAATGTTCAAATGGTCGAATACCAAGTAGTCGAATCGTTAACTGGTCGAATGCTAAAAACATCGAATGCTAAAAACGTCGAATGTTCAAAATAACGAATCGTCAATTTGTCGAATGATCAAAACGTCGAATTCTCAAATGGTCGAATGCTAAAAACATCGAATCGTCAAATGGTCGAATGCTCAAAAGGTCGAATCGTCAAATGGTCGAATGCTAAAAACATCGAATTCTCAAATGGTCGAATGTTCAAAACGTCGAATCGTCATTTAGTCGAATGCTAAAAACGTCGAATCGTCAAATAGTCGAATGTTCAAAAGGTCGAATCGTCAAATGGTCGAATACTCAAAAGGTCGAATCGTCAAATAGTCGAATGCTAAAAGCGTCGAATTCTCAAATGGTCGAATGTTCAAAACGTCGAATTCTCAAATGGTCGAATGCTCAAAACGTCGAATCCTCAAATGGTCGAATGCTCAAAACGTCGAATTCTCAAATGGTCGAATGCTCAAAACGTCGAATCATCAAAAATTCGAAAAATTTGCTTGGTTTAAGTCAACATTAACTTAAACCAAGCAAATTTTTCGAATTTTTGACGATTCGACGTTTTGAGCATTCGACCATTTGACGATTCGACGTTTTTAGCATTCGACCATTTGAGCATTCGACCTTTTGAGCATTCGACCATTTGACGATTCGATGTTTTGAACATTCGACTATTTGAAGATTCGACGTTTTTAGCATTCGACCAAATGACGATTCGACGTTTTGAACATTCGACCATTTGAGAATTCGATGTTTTTAGCATTCGACCATTTGACGATTCGACGTTTTGAACATTCGACTATTTGAGAATTCGATGTTTTTAGCATTCGACCTTTTGAGCATTCGACCATTTGAGCATTCGACGTATTGAGCATTCGACCATTTGACGATTCGACGTTTTTAGCATTCGACCAAATGACGATTCGACGTTTTGAACATTCGATCAATTGATGAGTCGATGTTTTGAACATTCGACGTTTTGACTATTCGATGTTTCTAGCATTCGACCAGTTAACGATTCGACTACTTGGTATTCGACCATTTGAACATTCGACCACTTGGCGTTTAGGGGAAAATCATGCGTCTCGAATCACCGAGCAGTAATCGCGTTTGCGCGAGTAATTTACATTTGTGCTCGTAAAGGCCAACGCAGAATAGATTTGTAACCGGAACCGTAAGCGTAACCGTAAGAATGAGTTAAAGAAGGATAGGTATATTGTTTATCCTTCTCTAACTCATTCTTAGGCCGCAGTCCCATGGCAGCGTTTTGCGTTGCGTTGTAATGAGAGAAAATGCAGCAAACGTATATTTGCGTCTTTTTCTCTCCCATTACGACGCAACGCAAAACGCTGTCATGGGACTCCACCCTTAAGGTACTCGCATACCTCGGCTGTCTGTCTGCCTGCGCAGGCAGAAGATCGTTCACACCTCACTTTTCCCGTTGAAAAATGAGGGAAGATTTGAATATCTATTAAAATTCAAATCTTCCCTCATTTTTTAACGGGAAAAGTGAGGTGTGAACACTGATATATATATATATATATATATATATATATATATATATATATATATATATATATATACTACTGGATAGTGTATCAGCGACTTCCGGTTGAAACCAAGAAGACTAGAAACAGGAGGAGCAACTTCGATATATTCCTGTAGAGTGCGGTGGCAGAAAATGTGAGGGCAATGGAGGTGGTACTTGAAAATGTAGTTAGTGCAATAGGCCAAAATTAGGTTTCTGCGCATACTGAACATTCAAACGATTCAGATCATTCAGATTCAAACACGCGCTAAAAGAAATCTTTTTCCACGTGCTGCACATTGTCATTGTGTGATATTGTGTTTACCGCAAAGTTTTTATGAAAACAATTTAAGTTGTTTTTAATTACCTACTACGTATTACAACTAATTTTCCAAGGTTATTTTTTAAAGTTATGAAATAAACGTCGACCTCCTATCAATATAATATGAATACAAACCAAGGTTTTTTTTGAGGTTATGAAATAAACATCCAACTTTTATCAACACAATTATTAATAATTTCTAATATTTTTTCGACATTAGTTTGGGATTGCAATTTATCAAATTTCTTTCAGTTTACTACCTTATTATGACGATGAATTTCAAAGTCAAAAAATCATAATCGTTAAAATAACCTCTTCATAATAAATATATGACATTTCTATGTTTTGACGTCTGCTATTCTCTCTCATCTCTTTCCACTACATGCGCAGTAACCTATTTTGCGTTTCTGCACCAACTACATTTCTATATTACTACTTCCCCCATTGTCCTCATCTACCAAGCCATCCCCACTACCCGAGTTATCCCTCCTGTCTCTAGTCTTCTTGGTTGAAACAAATTGAGGGTTCTGAACTGGAGGTCAGTTTCTCAGACCTGCGCGTTTTACAGTTGTTTGATTCTGTTTACATGGACTTCCGCTTGGTAAGCGGTATCGGTTAGACGCGTTACTTTTGCTCGTTAAAGTTTTTACCGTTTCTCCGGTCTTCGGTGCTTATTTATTGATCTCAGTTCCCGTCGTGGGTCCTGTTATTCAAGCCTAAAGTATTGTGTACTGCCTGCTTCACAGGCACTGTGATTTTTATAAGTGTGTTGTTTATAGGTTAACGCCAGCCACCGGGCTGTGCGTGTGTGATCGAGGCATGGCCTCCGTCGATGCGGAAATGGATGTCGGCGACCACGGTGGTGGGTCGGAAGTAGAGAGAGCAGTTGAGGTTTGCTTTTTATGCAACAAAATTCTAAAATTAGATCGCGCCAGAATTCGACATCGTCCCTTGATTCAGATCCAGCAGCGAAACGTATTCGCGATAGCAATTCATTACAGGACAAAGTCCCGCCCTCAACTCGGTCGAAAATTTCGCTTGACCTCAAAAATAGCAACCAGAAGCCTGCAAAGTACGGAAATTTTGATAAAGGAAATTGTCCAGTTTTTATCCAGCGTGATCCGAGTTCACCGGATGCAAACAAAGATCTCAACCACATTTCTATCGGCAAGACACTCCACGCGCTTTACCCCGGTAAAGTCGTCAGTATCCACCCAAGCGGTCGTGGTAAGGTACGTGTTGTAATGAACAGTGGTAGGGCCGCTAATCAAATCATCTCGGACCCCACATTAAAATCAAAAGGTTTAGTTGCGTTAATTCCGAATAGCTTTGTCACATGTCAGGGTATTATAAATAATATCGGTCTGGACATCTCTAACGAGGAAATTTTGGAGAATGCCGAAGTTTTAGGTCAAATCGGGAAAGATTGCAAAATAATCAATGTCATGCGTTTCAACAGGAAAGTCGTTAATGAGGCCAAAGCTGTCTCACATGAACCATCTACCACCGTGCTTCTTACCTTCCAAGGTACAACTCTCCCGGAACGCGTTGCAATCTTCAAAGGCTCTAGTCCGGTCCGTCCTTACGTACCCGATCCCCGCATGTGTTTGAAATGTTTCCGTTTTGGACACATAGCAAAAAATTGTCGATCCAAAGCTAGATGCCAACAATGCGGCAGCACAACCCCACACGACGATTCAAACAAATGTCCTCAAACTTCGGATTCCCCAACTTGCCTGAATTGCAAAGGTCCACACAGGACATCTTCAAAACTCTGCCCAAAGTTCGTCGAACAGAAGGAAATTCGCTATTACGCGACAATGCACAGATTGTTTTTCAGTGAAGCACGACAATTCCTCAGTCCAAAAACAACCCCGAACCTTTCGAGTTCTTTTAACTTTTCTGAGTGTCCAGATCTGGGCGATTGTCCAACGCCGTCATCAGCTCAGCCTACAAAAACGCAATCCCAATCTCGTTCATACTCACAAACAGCTCAACAACAAAACTTTACTCATCCATCCTCCACAAACAAAACTCACAAACACAAAAACATGACAAAACCTTCAAGAAGCTCCGCTTCTTCATTCTTTGCCTCCAATTGGGACAATGGAAGATCGGAAATCATGCTTCCAAACGGTTTTGCTCTCTCAAACTCCAGACAAGCATCTCTACCTCTACCACCTTCTACATCTTCTAACCACTCCTCTTTACCAAACCTAGATTCCTACTCACTCTCCTCTATCATCTCCTGGTTGAACAACCAGGTGTCACTTTCCTCTCCCAATCCTTCTCCTGATGATACTAAACAAAGACATTCTCTTCTCACCAACATCAAAGATAACCTCCGCCTTTTACTCGTTCCTTCAACGGACAAACATGGCCAATCTCCCTAAATTAAACATACTGCAATGGAATTGTCGTGGTGTCTCTAACAAGACACACGAAATTCACAAAATTTCAGACAAGTTCGACATTCTCCTTCTCTGCGAAACTTTCCTGAAACCGGATAGACGCGATAACCTTAATATTCTTAAAAATTTTAATATTATTAGACTTGATAGATTAGTAAATAAAGGTGGTGGCCTGGTCATCGCCATTCGTAAAAACTTAACTTTTTCAAGAATCAACACAATCTATACCCGAGAAGACGATTTGGAGACACTAGCTGTCGCTATTGACTCATCGTTGGGTAAACTTTTGTTGATCTCAGCTTATAGAGTACCGGGTAAACAAACTTCCATTAATGTTTGGAAATCTTTTTTCGATTCTATTAAAAATTCCGGTTTCAGGTCTGTCTTCATAGGAGGTGACCTTAATAGTCATAATACCTTTTGGGGAAGCTCCCAGACCTGCATAAACGGGCAAAATTTATGTGATCAATTGGATACCTCTGATTTTATTCTCTTAAACAACGGCTCCCCTACTTACTTAGGTCGCCCACCGAGCCCTGGTTCAGCATTGGATTTGTCACTTGTTACCTCAAACCTCTACACTCTCTCTTCATGGTCCATACACAATGACACACTGGGCAGTGATCACTTCCCAATATTCTCATCTCTAGGCATCTCTATACCCATTTCCACTTTTTCTTCTCACAAATATAACCTCAAATCAATCAATTGTACACTTTTTACTGAAAAAATCCGTTTATCTATAGAATCCAATTCAAACCTTTTAAACACCACAGATCCCATCGCAGACTATAACCTATTCACAGACATCGTGGACAGCTCAGTTAAATTTGCCTGTCCACAACACAAACCTTCACACCACACACTAGGTAACAGGCCACATTCTAAAAAACCTTTCATTCCAGCACCTTGGTGGAATGGTAAATGCGATGAGGCTATTAATAACCGTAAATTAGCTTTGTCAAATTATAAAAAATGTTCTAATTACCAAAATTTTCTTGAATATAAAAAATCTGAAGCGATAGTCAAACGCACTGTTAATGAAACTAAAAGAGAATCTTTTAAAACATTTTGCAATTCTTTAGATAGACATACTCCTATTTCAAGAGTATGGTCGGTTGTTAAAAGCTTCAAACATCGTTTTACCCAGCCACCAACAGCTTCATGTTCGGCAGACAAGGAAATGATAGACAAGCTCCATTCTCTGGTAGATGAGCTTTACCCACCTACAGTTTTTCATGATAATTTTCCTAATAATTTTATACATAATCCTTTCTTGGAAGCGTCTTTCTCTCTGGAAGAACTCAAAATTGCAATTAATTCATGTAAAGTAAAATCATCTCCAGGTCTAGATAAAATAGATTATAATATCATTAAACATTTTCCAGATGAAGCTCTTATTACCCTTTTATCAATATTAAATAGAATCATTTCTAACAATGTCTTTCCTTCCTCGTGGAACGAATTTCTCATTATTTTCCTGCCGAAATCCACTCCTGGTAAATTCCGACCTGTCTCTTTGGCTTCCTGCCTATTTAAAGTAACTGAGAAACTTATTTACAATAGACTACTGTGGTATGTCGAACGCAATAGGATTCTTAGCCCCTTCCAATTTGGGTTTAGGAAGGGAAGATCATGTGCGGATAACCTTGCTTTGGTTTCGACAAAAATATGGACTGGTCTAGCTGAGCGTGAATTCACTGGTGCTCTCTTTCTTGATCTTAAGGGTGCATTCCCGAGTGTGATCCCGAATGTGCTGGTTGAGGACCTACGTTTGATAGGGATTCCTGAAACCATATCTCGATTTATTTATAACTCAGTTAAATGCAAAAATATGTTTATTAAAATTAATGGTGAAACAATAGGTCCTAGAACTAGCACTGTCGGTCTACCTCAGGGTAGCATCCTTAGTCCAATCAACTACTCTATCTACACTAGAAATCTACATAAATGCATTCCGGCAAATTGCATAATTTATGAATTCGCAGACGATCTAATGGTCACCTGCCGTTCATCTAGTCTAAACCAAATAATAACTTCCCTCCAAAACAGTTTAAACGCACTGTCTGATTATCTTAAAGACAGAGGTCTGGAGGTCTGTCCGGAAAAGACGAAGTTAGTTATATTTAGCAATAAGAAGATTAACTTAGAAGACCCATCACTTTCTTTAAATTTAAATAATGTTATTATCAAACCCTCCCCTTCCGCAATTTACCTAGGCATTAACTTCCACCAATCCGGTTCATCCGATACCCACTTCAACTATTTATGTGACAAAAGCAGAAAAATTCTTAATGTTTTAAGGGTTCTTAGAGGCACATGGTGGGGTGCCGATCCCAAATTATTGCTTCACATTTTTGATTCCTTAATTGTAAGTGGCGTTAACTATGGTTCCATCTCCTCTAATTTTAAATCCCATAAAAATTTCTCCCGCCTTGAAAAAATCAGAAATCAAGCTCTTCGACTAGCCGTAGGCTACAGGAATAGCACCCCGATCAATGTAATGTTAGCAGAATGTTGTGTACCTCCCTTAAGAATGAAATTTAACTTTCTCGCAAAGAAATACCTTTATAGAATTTTTTCAAATCCTAGCCACCCTTTACCGGTCGGACTTACAGTTCTTTCTCGACTCCTCCGCGACTCTAATACTCTTTTTAATTATCCTCTTCTAATTGCTTTCGAAAGATCGAAGAATTACAGCGAACTCATTAGAAGTAAGAATCTAGATCCTTACTTCGAATTCCTCTATGAGGATCATATATTCACTCCCCAAATCTTCTTTGACTTGGGCAAATCACTACAAAATTCTCTTAATACAGCAATTTTATTCAGGGACCTAACCAATCGCAACTTTCCTAAGCATGTTTTCTTTTTTACTGATGGCTCAAAGTCGGACAAAGACCTTTTAGCGGGTTGCGCCTTTGTTTGCCCTACTTTAAATATCGTATCAAAATTTAAAATTTCTAAGTTCGCTTCAATATTTTCCCTCGAAGCGTTTGCAATCTTATTTACTCTTGATTTTATAATTAATTCCAATCTTAATAATACAGTCTTATTTTCAGACTCACTTAGCGTACTTAAAAACATAAACTCCAAAAGTATCTATAAAGTTAAATCTTATATAATATTTGCGATTAGAAACCGCCTAAAGGTCCTGTCTGATTTAGGTCGTCCAGCGAAACTGGTCTGGGTTCCTGGTCATTCAGGGATAGAGGGAAACGAAGCGGCTGATAAAGCAGCAAAAGAAGCATCCACAAATCCTACTCCTCTAGATATTCAGCTTCCTTTTTCGGATTTCCATAGTGTTGCTCGCAAGCAACTTGATGCTAGTTTTAATTCTTATTTAACAGACGTAGGTAAAAATAAGGGTGCCCATTACACTCAACTTTTCTTTAAACCCAGAAGAAAACCGTGGTTTGCTTATTTCGTCGCCCGCAGATCCTGGATAGTTTCATTATGTCGCGCGCGTTCCAATCACTATAATTTAGCTGCTACACGGAGAGAAATCTGTTGCTATTATTGCTTGCAGAATCTTTACAAATTTTATTAGTCACTGCTGAATAGAATTTTAGCTTGAGGTTATAATAGTTTATATACGAAATCATCTATTTAATGTAACGGAGAGTTCGATGCAATAAAAACAAAAAGCAGCTGCTAATTTTGCACGAAATCTTTATTATAAATATAAAGAGAACGTGCTATAAAAGTATTAGATTCTTCTTATAAAAATCGCTCGAACTCCGACTGATTTTCAGGCGGACTTTATACAACACAATCTTACTTGCGTGTACGCACATATAACTCACACACACATATATTTCTCTGGATGGTTTCAAGGAACGGAACGCGTACAACTCGGTGACGTTTGCAACAACATAACCTAACAATTTTCACATGTTGCTTATACATTCAAACACGAATAAAAAAGCAATAATTTTTAACTAATATACTTACTATTAAATAAATATTATCTTTTTATAACAGCAACAAGTATTAAATACTACATATAATATATAATGTTTTTCAGGACAGAGAAATATCAAATATAGAGAGAGAGAGAAATATATGTGTGTGTGTGAGTTATATGTGCGTATACACAGGTAAGATTGTGTTGTATAAAGTCCGCCTGAAAATCAGTCGGAGTTCGAGCGATTCTTATAAGAAGAATCTAATACTTTTATAGCACGTTCTCTTTGTATTTATAATAAAGATTTCGTGCAAAATTAGCTACTGTCTCTTATGCTTATTGCATTGAAAGTATTTTTACAATAAGTATATGAATCCATGCTAAAAATATAAGAGAAACGTTAAGCAATTTAAGTAATGTGCTCTTTCGAGTAATATTAGCAGCAGATTTCTCTCCGTGTAGCCTTCACAGAAAAAATTACATTTCCTCCAGTGACTGCTCTTGCAATCGCGGTGTGGAAGAAGATCTGGATCACATACTTTGGGCGTGCCCTAGGTTTGACGCGTTCCGACCAGACCTTTTAAGAGCTCTCTCGAGAGCCTTAAAATGTCCTCCACCTTTTAGCAGCATTCAATTTCTTACGAAGCCTTCTCCAAGAATAGTTTTTCACATATTCAGATTTTTAAAACGAGCTAATATTCAAATTTAATTTAATCTTTATAATTAATGATTTTTAATAATTTAATAAAATAATTATTATATTGCTCTCTCTACACTTAGAGTTCTAAATGGTTTAAGTGCTCGGAGAAATTCTCACGAGCACGAGAATATTCTCGATAATATTCTCGACCCAAAAGTGCTCTGTCTATTTTCTGAGCATTTACGAGAATTTAAGAATATTTATTAAGCTGAGTTCTCAATCACATCTTAAAGCTTTATATAGTTTAAGTTTGATACATTTTACATACTAAATCGTGTCTAGTATATTAACGTATAGTCTATGATGTTGTTTGAAATAGTCGTTAAAATTTGTACGTTTTGTAAGAAGGATTTTACTACATATTTGTTGTTCTTTTAATTCATTTAGAATTTTAAAATGAAACCAAAAAGCTCGGTATGGAGATTTTTTAATAAAATTGTCGACCAGCAAAATAAGGATTCTTTCCAATGTCGATATTGTCATAAAATTTATAAGCACAAACATGCTACAAGGTTAAAAAACCATTTAAAAATGTGTATACATTGTCCGACGAATGTGAAAAATTTATTTCAAGATGATAGAAATTTAAATAAAAAATCTGTACCAAATCAGGATTCTTCATGTGAGGAAGTAGAATCCGACAATTCAGGTAATTAAACTTTATTATCCTTACATTTTACATATTTACATTTTTATATTTTAGGTTATGTTTGTATATATAGTTTTGCTTTCTATCAAAAGACAGATAAATACACACTTTTTGTATGTCGTTTAAGATTATAAAAATATAATATAAACTAATAATGATTTAGAAGTTGAGAAATTAATATTCATTCTTTTAATATTTTACTGAAAACTTTAGATGCTTCCCATGTTCGATCTGTAATGGAAAAACAAAGTATTAGTAGTGACAAACAAAATGATCTTAAAAATAAACCTGAATCGATCCAATCAACGTTGTTTTCGATTAAAAAATATATTGATTCAATGAATGAAGAAGAGCAGGTATTCATTGTTATATTTTAACTTAATTTAATTTAAATGAGTCTACAGAATTTATTATTTGTTAGATCTGTAATTTTTATAATAATGATAATATTGCTGTCTAATATTTTTCAGGATAAGCTAGATATTTTATTTGCCAGAGCAATGTTCGCTACTGATATGCCATTGTCGAAGTTTGAAAATCAATATTGGAAATCATTTTTCTCTCATTTAAGACCAACTTGGAATCTACCATCGGTTTATAAATTAGGAACTCCTTTGCTCAATGATGAATTTAAACGCGTAGAAAAAGAAGTTTCGTCTGCAATAGAAGGTGCAAAAGTAGTTGCAATAGAATGTGATGGGTGGAGTAACAATAGGTAGATTCTTATTAGGATATTAGTAACGCAATTTAAAATATTTGCTCTACATCTAATTAAAACCCTACTTTATTTCTTTCAGAAATGAATCAATCCTGCATTTTCTTGTCACAACTCCAACTCCAATTCTTTATAAAACTGTATGCACAAAAGCAGAAAGACACACAGGGGAATTTCTAGCAGAAAAAATCCTTGAAGTAATTGACGAAATTGGATCGACAAAAGTATTAGCTGTTATAACAGACAATGCAAGCGCCATGCTTAAAGCAAGACGTCTAATCAATGAAAAGTATCCACATATATAGTTCCACATTTATTTATTTATTTTACATTTATTTTACACATTTATTTATTTTTTTCCACATTTATATCCACATTTATAGTTGTGCTGCACATAATTTGCATAATCTTATTGAGGACATTATGAAAATATCTACTTTCAATGAAGTATCTAACTCAGCAAAAATTATAGTAAAAGAAATAAATGGCTCACATTTATTAAAATCAACTTTTACTGAAATTCAAGAGGATATAATTAAATCTGATAAATCTAAAATGACAAAAAAAGTGTCTTTGAAACTTCCAGGAAACACAAGATGGGGCTCAATTATCTTTTGTATAGAGAGCTTGCTCTATAATAAAAAGTGTTTGAAAAGATTGGTTGTTACCGATGGTGTTATTTTAAAACATAGAGTTCAATCAAACATTCTTGATGATGACTTTTGGAACAATTTACTGAGTCTTCATGAAATTATTGCCCCAATTTTAAAATGGATCACTATTTTAGAAGGTGATTACAGCACGATAAGTTTGGTTCCATTGGCTTTTTCCGAGATCAAAATGGCTCTTGAAGAATTTATAGAAAATTCCCCTTTGTTTATTGAAGAAGGAGAAATAATAGAAGATTGTATAAAAAATCGAATGTCACAATTGCTGACACCTATTCACTTTGCGGCACATATATTGGATCCTAAATTTTTAGCGAATTTCAATCTAGATACACCTTCTATTCAAAAAACATTAAATGGAAATGAAAAAGTAATGGGAACTGATATGATTTTCAAACGAGTATCTTTCTTATATGGCGAAGAAAGTGATCGAAGTGTGGATGTAGCTGTCGAACTTGCTGATTATAAAGAGCAAAAAGGGGTCTTTTCATTACCTAATTTACGAAAAGGAATAAACAAATTGGATCCAGTAACTTGGTGGCGCAGCAATCCTTTTGATTCCGTTTTAAGTCTTGTAGCATCCGAAATTCTGTCTATGCCCGCTTCAACTGCAGCTACGGAAAGAACGTTTAGCAAATACGGAATCGTTCACAATAAACAACGCAATAGATTAAAGACTGAGAGGGCTGGAAAGCTTGTATATGTCTCACACAATTTAAAGCTTTCAAAGGAACAAGCAGGAGAATGCTTAAAAAATAAAAAAGAAAGAAAAGAAAATAGACTTTTATTTGTGACACCTTGGAATGAAGAGAATTTTGAACAGATTGCCCTTGAAGAGGATGAAGATTTATTTCAAGAAGATTCAGGTAATTCCTCAAATGAGGATAACTGAACATTTTTATGAAAGTGTTTTCTACTGCAGTATTTTAATTTTCAGTATTACATTAACTTAAATGTTAAAAATGAAAACTAGTTACAAAAACAAAGATTTTGTATTTTGATGAAATGTTTATCTATGTTTATTTATGTTATAAAATAATAAGAGACTAAAAACTAGTTTTTTAATTATAAGGAAAAATATAAATATAACTAAAATCTAAAAAACGTTTTGAATTTTCGATCAGTATTCTAATCTCACATAATATCATACTATGTTGTGTGTTTTAATGTTAAAACAACGGTTTAAAAAAATTTGTATGTTAGATGCAAGTATTATTATTGTTTATAAATGTTTTAAAACATATTGCTTTGTTTCGAAAACTGCAAAATATATTTCAAAATTACTACACGTATATTTATTAGATCTAATATTTATGAAACATATGTATATGTTTAAGAAAACAATTTCTTTGTAATTTAAATAAACATTTGTCTATAAACTAAGTGGTTAATATATCTAACTTCTTAAAAATTAAAATAATTTGTGGGTCCCGTTATCTATGCTTAAAAAAATTTCTGAAACTAAATATCCAAATACGTATAGCACTTCGTAGTAATTCAATTTATTTTTGCATTTACACAATATTTACACCTTTTTCCTTCCATTTGCTTTAAATTTTTATGTTTATACTCTATAAAAATTACAAAATTTTAAATATTTATCATTATTCTTTGTTTCTAATGATTAGTTGAAGCTTTTAAATGTTAAATTTTCAAAATTCTCATAAATTCTCTTTAAATGCTTGATTTTTGTATAAATGCTGAGCATATTCTCAAGAGCATATGCTCAAGATAAATTCTCGAGAATTTAAGAACTCTAGGCTTGACATATTTTTTATTTTATTGCTTGTGTTAATAGTTTCCTTGTTTCAATTTTATCTATTGTTTTTAATTTCAATGAAGATAATTTATGCCTCATCAAAAAGATTAATAAAAAAAAGCTAAAAAGGTTTTTAATTTTATTGTAAACCTTTGTCGATTCTTTCTTTGTTTTTCAACTTTTATTCTTGGGAATTTTTCTTAGGCCTGTTATTTTGTTCTGGTCTGTGTTTTACTGATTAATGTTTTGTAAGATTATTACAATAAATCATATTTCTATTTTCGGAATTAATTTCAATTTACTCTTTCATTGAAAATGAGTTTCTAAGTACCAGAAAAAATTTGTAATAAAAAAGAAAATGTTCAAAAAGATTTTATTTTTACGTAATTTTTCAGGAGTTAATAATGTTTTTATTTTACAGTTGCAACAATATTTACAAGAGGAGAAATTTACGCCCACTCTAATTGAGCAAAGAAACCTATTGGAAAAAAATGTTGCTTGCAATAATGGATGAAAAAAACATGTCACTGAATTCTACCTTTAAAAACTTTTGGAAATTTTTATCGAATGCAAAATGATTATCTCGATGAATTTGTAATAATTTTTATGTATATATTTATACAAAGTAGAATATTCACCTTAGTCTGATTTTTAAACAAATTTAAAAAAATCTCATTTTGAATCTAAAATTATACAAATTTCCTACATGAAAAATTATTCATAGTAGAACCTTTTAAATCAATGGTCTTTAAACTGTAAAAATTCCTCATAAATTTTGTAGCAATTTTTTTAATTGTACATATTGACAATACTACAAATTATTTTAATTAGTTAATTCTATATCTATATTTCATAACAAGATGTAGGTATTTATTTATGTGTAATAAATGTAAATTTTAAATAAATAGAAAAAAATTCAGTTTCTTTAGGGATATATTATTTTTTATTACTTAAAATTTAAAATAAAATATTTAATTTTCTTATTATTTTAAGAAAAATTTTTTTAAAACTTTTTCTATTGACTTCACAAAAGATTTGTTGTCTTTTATATATTAAAATTATAATTAAACATTTTTCTATTTTTAAATTCATCCGCCAGAAAGTGAGAAACTGACCTCCAATGGCGGTCAACTTCCGGCCTTCTATTCGTCGCAAGATTGATTGCCTGCGCAGGCAGACAGACAGCCGAGGTGTGCGAGTACCTTTATGCCCTTTCTCCAAAGGCCTTTCTCCAAAGGCCTTTCTCCAATAGGTTTTGAAAAGTGTGCGAATGACTGCGTTGCGTTGATTTTAGCATGTGTTGCTATAGCAACCGACGCAGACGCAGTCATTCGCACACTTTTTAAAACCTATTGGAGAAAGGCCTCAAGGCCTTTCTCCAATATGTTTTAAAAAGTGTGCGAATGACTGCGTCTGCATCGGTTGCTATAGCAACACATGCTAAAATCAACGCAACGCAGTCATTCGCACACTTGTGGTAACCTATTGGAGAAAGGGCATCAAAGGCCTTTCTCCAATAGGTTTCAAAAAGTGTGCGAATGACTGCGTTGCGTTGATTTTAAGGAGAGTCTACAATAGGTGCCAATATGCTTGTGCAAGTGCCAAACCCATTTAAAGGAGAGTCTACAATAGGTGCCAATATGCTTGTGCAAGTGCCAGTGCCAGTGCCAAACCCATTTAAAATGTATTGGAGATTGGCACTGGCACTGGCACTTGCACCTACATTGGCACCTATTGTAGACTCTCCTTAAAATGTATTGGAGATTGGCACTGGCACTGGCACTTGCACCTACATTGGCACCTATTGTAGACTCTCCTTTAGCATGTGTTGCTATAGCAACCGACGCAGACGCAGTCATTCGCACACTTTTTAAAACCTATTGGAGAAAGGCCTCAATAGGTTTTAAAAAGTGTGCGAATGACTGCGTCTGCGTCAATTGCTATAGCAACACATGCTAAAATCAACGCAACGCAGTCATTCGCACACTTTTCAAAACCTATTGGAGAAAGGCCTTTACGCTTACGGCTACGATTGCGGTTCCGGTTACAGATCTATTCTACGTTGGCCTTAACAGGAAGTGGTTAACTCTGTCCTCTACCGTCCAGTATTAGAACTCAGAATGTACATTTCCTGTATTACCGACTTAAATTACGCTCTCTGATTGGTCGATCCGAGTAGGCGGAAAAAAATACAAATTTCAAATTCTTATTTATTTAATTGTTAATAATTACATGAATTCTTACTTATTCGCTTACTAATATATTACTTACTTCAGTTGCTATTGTGACTATCTATCTTAGTACCTATTTGAATTTGAAATATTTAATTTTCATCAGAAATTACGTTCAGTTCCCTCTGGGGAGAATTTCTATAAACAAGTCAAGAGATCACGTGGTTCAGTGACATTTTGTATTGTAATCTGAGAAATTTCATGTGTTTTTATTTATGAGAACACCTATAAAATTACTCGAAAAAGAAAACTATATTATAGGCGCGTGCCTTCGTGATAATATTTTATACGCAATAAAAATAATTAGCAATGACAGACGAATCAATTGGCGAAGGAACATTCGAATTTGTCGAAAAGAGAGTTGACGAAGTTTCAATTTCCGGAGAGACTGTAAAAACTGGTTAGTAAACATATAAAACAATAATAAAAGTGATCTATTTAACTGTCAAGTGCTATACCTTTATGACGATTACTGATAACAATATTGTTATTTGTAGCAAGTTTTCTCAATACCTATTTCCGTTGTTTGACAACTTGCTATCTTTGTTTACATTAATTGTCACAAATCTACTTTCGTTATGTTCGAAAAACCCTTCCGTATGTGTCAATTTATTTAATTGAATTTTTATGTTTAATAAAATGATCTTAACGGTAAAGAAAAGGATATTTTTCAAACTTTTGTATATCACTTTTGGATTATTATTTCAAGTGACCTCTAATGTAAACAATTTGATAAAAAATTTATTTATAACTTTGTCGTAATCTAATGAACAATTTTTTTAATTTCTTGAAATGAAGGTAAAGTAGTTAAGTATTTAAAATAACAGCTTCGTTACTGTAAAACGTTTTTTAGTTTTAAGAAATTTCTTTATTACTAATGATTTTATTATTTATTTATTACTAATAATGAAAATAATAAATATCAAATAAATTCGTGAGAAATAATTTGAAAATAAAACCTTTTTTTTGTAATTTTAGATTCCCTGAGCAGTTTATCATCAGCTGCGAGTTTATTAACGCCTCTTGGTGTTTCAACGTCGACAGGAAGTCTTCTGTCGAGTATTGGACCTCCCAGTCTTTTGCCAAGTTTTATAACGAATTCATCGTCACAAATTGCGTCAACGCCCGTTTCTGCAAAGCTTGATAATTCAAATAATGTTAATCCAAGTAATGTGGATAATTTAGAGGAGGAGAATGAGAAAAAAAATCAAATACAGCAGGATATTCGAAATCAACCTTCAACTTCGTCATCGGATCAACAAGCAACAGTGAATGTTTCACTTACTGAAAATCAAGCTGTTGTTCTTGGTGCCGGTTTATTCTCCTGGGTAAAGGAAA
Source organism: Leptopilina syphax (assembly GCA_032872505.1). Lineage (NCBI taxonomy): Eukaryota > Metazoa > Arthropoda > Insecta > Hymenoptera > Figitidae > Leptopilina > Leptopilina syphax. The sequence goes on from CM065475.1 coordinate 20,300,153, forward strand.
CTGTAGCGAATAGCAATGTCCTGAGCAAAGTCGCTGAAAAAGCAAAAAATAGTGTTAATTCTATGATCACAACTTTAGATCCACAAATGCGAGAATTCATCTGTAAGTTTCAATCCTTATTTTCATTATAATTCATTTTCTTTCGATTCAATATTTTAATTATAATCAGGGTTGTCACAAGTCAGGGAAATTAGAATTGGTCAGGGAAAAGTCAGGGATTTCTATTAAAAGTAGTGGAGAAAATTGAATTTTTAGAATTTATAAGAAAATTCTGAATTTTTGTTTTTTTTTTGTTTGAATTTAAATAGAAATTTTAAGAACAACTGATTATACAGGAATTCAATTATTTTCAAAACTGATGAACTTCTTCGCATAAATTCAATTATGTTGAAAAATGTTTTACAATCCTCGTCAAAATTTCAATTATCTTTATAAATAATATAAAATTCTCCGAAATTCAATTATTTTGAAAAATTTAAATAAAATTCTTGGCAAAATTTCAATTATTTTTAATATCTACTAATTTAATAGAATTTTCTAAAAGAATTCTATTATTTAAACAAAATTTTAATAAAAATTTAACACGAATTCAATTACTTACCAATTTTTTATAAATTTCTTCGCATCAATTCAATTATTTTTAATTTTTCAATACAGAGAATTGAAAAAAATAGTTCTAAGAAATTTAATTATTTCGAAAAATTTAAATAAAATTATTTTAAAAGTTTTATTAATTTAAAAAATTTTGACAAAATTCTTTACAAGATTTAGTTAATAAAATTGAAATTTTAATAAAATTTTTCTATACAATTCAATTATTTTTAATACAATTCTTCTGAAGAATTCAATTATTTTCAAAGATAACACATTTTTTTTTATGTGAATTCAATTATTTAAAAAAATTTTAATAAAATGCTTTATAAATTTGAAAAATTATAATAAAATTGGTCATAGAATACAATTATTTTCGTAAAACACAACATTCTTCCTAAGAATACAATTATTATTGGCAAAAATCTTTGTAAAAATTTTCGAAACAATTCAATTATTTTCGTAAAAAATAAAAATTCTTTAAAGCAATTTAATTATTTGAAAAATTTTTATAAAATTATTTTCAAAAATAAACATTTTCACAGGAATTCAATTAGTAAAAAAATTTTTTTTTAATTCTTTGTCAAATTTCATTTGTTTTTAAGGGGAGACCCCACCTTAAATTTGACCCCTTTGAAATAAAATTATTAAAGGAGGTAATATTTTTTTTCTTGCATCATTTTTAACCTGAAAACATATAAGATGGTCAAAAATATTTAATTTTAATTTTTCAAGAGGTTTGAATTTTTTTCTTCTGACCTATTGCATATTATTGCAAATCTATGCGAGAAGTTGTTTAGAATGGTAAAATATGCATGGAAAAAAATTTTTGTTAAAAAATATTAAAAACTGTAAGAGAAGATCGATTTTTAATATTCAAATCTTTAAATTTTGCCGAAATTTCGAAAGCCTTAAATCTTTAATTTTTTTCCAAATTGTGTATATTTACGTAATTTGATGCTATTATTCAAAAAACATTGTTAAAATTTATATTTAGCTCATTTTCGTGGTAAATTCCATAAAAATCATAGTCCGAAGCTTTTATGGTATACTTTATATATACCGAAATAAATGCAAAAAGCCATGATTTTTATAGTTTTTACCATGAAAATGAGCTATTCGTCAATTTTAACGATGCTTTTTCGACTCAGAGCATCAAATTGGAAAAAAATAAAGGTTCAGGACTTCCGAAATTTCGGCAAAATTTAAAGATTTGAATATTAAAAATCGATCTTCTCTTACAGTTTTTAATATTTTTTAACGAAATTTTTTTTCCATGCATATTTTACCATTCTAAACAACTTCTCGCATGGATTTGCAATAATATGCAATAGGTCAGAAGAAAAAAATTCTAACCTCTTCAAAAATTAAAATTAAATATTTTTGACCATCTTATATGTTTTCAGGTTAAAAATGATGCAAGAAAAAAATATTACCTCGATTAATAATTTTATTTTAAAGGGGTCAAAATTAAGGTGGGGTCTCCCCTTAATTTTTTAAATGAAATTTAATTAAAATTATTTTTAAAAAGTTTCAAAAAATTCTAAAAATTTCAATTATTTAAAAAAATTTGAATAAAATTATTCGCTAGAAATCAATTATTTTCATAAATAATAAAATTTTTCTTGAGAATTCAATTATTTTCACAAATAAAATTCTTCACAGGAATTCAATTCTTTAAAAAAAATTTTAATAAAATTCGTTGCAAGAATTTAATTATTTTCATAAATAACAAAACTTATCGCAGAATTTCAATTATTTTTTATACAATTTTAAAAAATAAAATGATAGAAAATTGCATTTATTTTTACAATCTTTTTTTAAATTTGTCGAAAGCATTCAATTGTTATTAAAATTTTTGATAAAATTCTTCATAAAAATTAAATTTTAAGAAACATGCAATTATTGAATAAATTATTTATTTTTGTATATAAATAATTGAATTCTCGGGAGATTTGCTAATAAAAATTGATTAAAAAATGAATTTTACTTAAAATTTTAAATTATAATTGAATATTAAAAGCATTATAGCGTGAATTTTTAGAAATAATTGAATTTTGAAAAGGGTTCAAATTAAAATCTTTGAAAATTTGAATTTACAGTTACAATATTGTTATGATAAGAAATAATGATTTTTTCACTCTGGCATCTTAAATTTATTATAAAACATGAGGAAATCGATTACTCCGAGTCGAAGACTCGGATTTCGTCATGTTTTATAATAATATTCTCATAAGTTATTGAATTTGAGAATCTTAATTCCTATAGAAAAATAATAATGATGAAATATTTATTTAGAAAAGAAGTTATTGATGTTCTTCAGGGTCAGGGAAAAAGTGAAAATTTAGTCTGGAAATCAGGGAAAAGTCAGGGAAAAACAAAATTTAAATTTTGTGGCAACCCTGATAATTCATTCTCTATCAATTAAAATTTTTTTTTCTTTCTTTTCAATTAACAATTTTATTTTCTTTCTCCACGATATTTACTATTTTAGTATTTTTCCAGTTGGAAAATTATTAGTTACATTTTTTGATCAATGGATAGCGAGAAAAAGGAAATGTTTCTTCTACTTGTTTGCCAATAATAATCGATACTGAATTTAATGTTTTTGAAATCTAATTGTTAATGGGAAAGCTAGCGGAAAAAGTAGAATGAAACTTGATTTTTCGTTTTTAATTGATCAAAAAAGCAGTCGTTTACTGAAAAAAGAAATAAAATTTTAGATTCTGGTGGTGATGTAGATATATTCGTGGCATCGGACAAAGAAGTGAAAGTCAGTTCTATTCGTGAGGCTTTTCAAACTGTTTTTGGAAAAGCAACAGTAACGTAAGTTTGCCCTTTCTTTTTTTGTACTTTAAAAGTAGTTACCTTTATTTTGTACACGGCGAATAATTAATTAATAATAATAATTTTTCAGAGGAATACCAGTGAGTGTGATAACAGTTGCATCCCAACCAATTGGCTTTAATGCTGCTTTAAAAAGTGCCGAGGAAAGGATAAGTTTGACACGACAAAATCCAACAGTGACTCAGGATGCTCCAGTTGTGGCTGTTGAGAATTTCTTATTAAAAGTCGACGAGAATAAATGGTACGATCTTGGCGTAATACTTCTGGATGATCCAAAAAATAACGTTAGTTTACAAACTTTTACACAAATGACACCAGTGCCAAGTCAAATTGTGACAATGGCCGAGCAAGCGACACCAGAGGATTATCCACACAAAGAAACGGGATTAGCAATGACAGTTGGTAATTTATTAGCCAACAATTTACAGGTTAGTTTCCAAGTCATAAGGGGCCGTCCATAAATTACGTAAGACATTTAGGGGGGAGGGGGGGTCAGCAAGATCTTACGAACAATAGGAAAAATGGCGCTAATGTATGTAAAAAATCTTACGAAGGGGGGAGGGGGGGTCAAATTTACCCAAAAAATGTCTTACGTAATTTATGGACAGCCCCTAACAAGGTTGTCACAAAAATTTTATTTTCTTTTTCCCTGATTTCCAGACAAAATTTTCACTTTATCCCTGACCCTGAATTATTATAGATACTCTAAAAATGTTCTTTTACATTTATTTACGAATTTCTTTAATTGTAAAATTATTCGAAAACTTCATTTTTTCATTTTTTTTTCATTTTTAACTTCATTTTTAAATAAATATTTAGTCATTATTTTTCTATAGGAATTAAGTTTCTCAAAAATTTCAAATTCAAACCTTTTTGAAATATTCAAAAACTTAGAATATTATTATAAAGCATGATAAAATTATTATTTTATATTATACTAGCTCCTCCGACGGCCGCAAGCGGCCGTCTAAGGTGCTAGTTTTTATATGTCTATTGTCCAAGTCCATTATTTTATTAATAATAATATTCAAATTTTTTCAGTTAATAATTTGCTTATTTATATTTGAAATGTTGACGTTTTTTTTTGACAATGCAAAATAGGATTTATTATGTGTACTTTCTCTTAACAAAAATAAAATTTATATATTCGCGCTCTTTTTAAATAAGGTAGTTCAAGTTGGGTGGGGGAAATCCAATATGGCTGACATCAGCTGATTTACCGGAGGACAAACAATGCATTGAATTCAATGGGACAAATCAGTTTTTTAACCATAACTTTTTAAATATTTATTTTTGAACAATAGTGTAATGGAAAATTATTCTTTATTTATCGAAATCTATTTTTTAAAACAATAAAACCAAAAAATTAAAATTTATTGTTTTAAAAAATAGATTTCGATAAATAAAGAATAATTTTCCATTACACTATGGTTCAAAAATAAATATTTAAAAAGTTATGGTTAAAAAACTGATTTGTCCCATTGAATTCAATGCATTGTTTGTCCTCCGGTAAATCAGCTGATGTCAGCCATATTGGATTTCCCCCACCCAACTTGAACTACCTTATAACATACGACTGCAGCGCCACCTTCACATGTACAAACAATTTTAAAAACACCCTTCTATTAAGATTTTACATTCTCATTGCCCATTCTTTACTTCGATACTTTTCGATACATTCGACCTTTCCACTCCATGTCAAAGGAAATAAAAATATTGTTACTTTAATTTCTCCAAAATTATTTTCATCATTTCAATTCAATTATTATTTTCTAGAATTTTTAATTATAATTCTTCTTTAAATCAATTACTTTTAAGAATTTTTGAAAAAATTCTTTGGGAGTTTTCAAATCCATTTCTTTACAATTCAATTTTACCAAAAATTTCGATTATTCGAAAATTCTTCTATTAAATGTATGTTAGAAAATAAAAACTTCAAATAATTTCAAAATTAAATTTTACCAAAAATTTCGATTATTCGAAAATTCTTCTATTAAATGTTTGTTAAGATTATAATTTGAAAACTTATCAAAATTCAATTATTTCTAAAAATTCACACTATGTTTTACTATTTAATACTCAATTATTATCTAAAATTTAAATTAAAATTCATTTTTAAATCAAATTTTTGTTAAAAAATTCAAGGTGATTTAAATTATTTAAATTAGAGCTGTGCAAAATTCGAACCAAACCGAGTTTTGCTCGGTTTTTGGGCGCCGAAATGTCGAATATTCGACATCCGAACTGGGCTAGTTCGAATGTCGGTTTTTCGTCATTCGAACTAGGCGAAAAAATAATTCGAACAGTTCGGTTCGAATTATTTTGCACAGCTCTAATTTAAATACAAAAATAAATAATTTTTAGAATAATTGAATTGTCATAAAGAATTTTATTATAACAAATTTTTAAATAATATATTGAATTCTTTTGACGAATTTTAATAAAAATTTTAAGAATAATTAGGTACCGTAAACTGGGGCTATTAGGAACAAAATTCTGTTTTCGGGTGGAGTTGATGCTATCGGCGCCGTTTATCGATAAATTGGATTACTTGCTTTTGAAAAATTGTTGCTGCGGTAACTGGCAACACTTTTCAATGCAATAATTGTGATTATTAATTATTTTGTGAACAATAGTAGCTTGTAAGTGACTTAATGTGTTTTAGTGAAGTTTCAAACGTGGAAAATATTTGATTGCTGATGTAAGTTGTTTCATTTTTAACATCTCAAAGTGATTGTTTTTTATTAATGGGATTTCTTATGGTAAACTTTATTGAGTTCACTAAGTAATAAATACGTTTATTTTGTATTTACAATAAGATTTTAGAAACAAAAACCAAAATTCACAAACGGCGGGTATATAAGGAACACAATTATTTCTTCCGAATTGTTAAAGTGTGTTGTCAAAACGTAAGTTTTTCGTAATTTCTTTTGTTTTTTATCACCTAATTTAGTTTTTAGTGTTCAAAGATGGTTCGAAATTGTAAAAGAGTGTTGGTACCGACAAGTCGCAAAAAACGACCAGTGATTCCATCATCGACCTCCACTATGATACCAGCAACGTTTAAAACACACATTCGATCTTTTAGTTTTGTTTTTGCATTTGTTTTATATTCTGTGTTTGCTTTTGAGCAATAAAAAATAACTTCTTTAATTTAAAATACGTTTTCTAATGGTTTTTACCGTCTTGTTCCTAATAGCCCCATTTTATAATTTCGAAAAAATGCGTCTTTTTCTTTTTTTTGTTTAAAACTCCAGCTTTGATCAAGGCAATTATTTAACCCTTCAATGTGCTCGCCAAGATCAAGAAAAGAAACAAAAAATTACGGCAATATTTCAATACACAAAAAAATTGCAAGACTTTAAAGTTGAAATCTGTTCCTAATAGCCCCAGTTTACGGTACATTTTTCCAGAAATTTGATTAAAATTGTATTAAAAATAATTGAAATTCTGCTATGAGTTTTATTATTTATGAAAATAGTTGAATTCCTAAAAAGAATTGTATTATTTATGAAAATAATTGAAACAGATTTGCTAATTTCACCATACAGGGTTCCTGCAGAAATCCGAATTTAAAATTCCATACCTTTTCCATGATTTCCAGGACAAATTTTTAGGAAATTCCAGTGGAATTTTAAATTTAATTTCCTCGTCGTATAATATATATTAAATCTGTTTTTAAATAGGGGAGACTGGGGCGAAAAGTTAAATTTTGCATAAATGATTTTTTTTAGACAATATAATTCGCTTAGATGCAAATATTTATACATCAATATTGTAGGGCAACTTGTTCCCTACAACTTTCAATAAAAAAGTTTCTGATATTTTCGCATAAAATACATGTTTTGTCCTTTTTTGAAAATTTTGTTTTTTTAACTTTTCGCCCCATGCTGGGGCGAAAAGTTAAATGGCTGGGTCAAAAAGTTAATTTCTATTTTTAACTACTAAAACTATTTTCTGATAGGTGTTAAGTAGTAGATAAGTTAAAGTATACGTAAACAAGTAATTTAGTTAATAAAAGATCTTTGTTTACTTAACAAAAGCTTTAGAATAGTTATTGGGAACGGCTAAACTGCGATACGCCATCTGGTGGTGAAAATTGGAACTAGAGAGATCGGTCTGGTTTAAGGGAAAATACACGTGACAGATGTAAATAACATATTAAATCGTTTTATATTTTAGGTTTAAAATAGAAAGAACTTCATAAAAAGTAAATAATAAATTGAAGAAATTAAATCGAATTTCGTCGGAGTAAAATTTACTCCCGAAACATCGAAAACCAATAATTTTTGTTCAGTTTTTGGGTGCAGCAGTAGAAAGTGCTGTATTCGTAAAATTGTAAAATAATATCATCAAAACATAAACATAAATTTTTTTCTAAATATTTTGTGGCAATATTGTTGCTTTATCTATAATTAAATTATTTAGCGAATATTTTTTTTCGTTGGTTAATGTTTTAAAGTTCAACTTGGTCAAAGATTTCCAAGAGCTGGAGAATTAATGGTCAAAGTTTCGAAAATAAATTGGGCATAAAAGAGTCGCATTTCACAAAAGATGATTATTCTTTTTTACTGAAGCAGGGAAGTTATTAAAAATTGTATTAAATCTGCTTAAATATAATTAAGGCTTTAAATTGTTACAGAATTACTATTTGTGATGCGCTCTCAAGAATTTTATAGGTTATGTTGACGACAGTTTTATCTTGATTAAAAGCATTAAAAGTTTCTTTTTGTTCCTGTAAAATCGAAATCAGTTTTGGTTGAATATTTTGGGAATAATGAAGATTCAAACATTATTGGATTATCACGCATATTCGATGTTTGCAAACAGAATGCAATGAACTTTTGGTTGATTTTGATTTTTGCATTTGCAGTTTTATACAAAAGGTAACATGTCCGGCATTTTTTATAACCTTTCACCCTCTATAAAATTCGACTTAAATGTGTCGAATTGGTGAAAACCAATATTTCTGTTCAAAAAAGCTGCATTTTTTGATTTTCAATTAAAATTATACGTGTTCAATTCAATTTCAATTTTCAATGTTCAGCGTTGGCACTTATACTTGCGTTACGCTGCGTATATACGGCCATGACCTGGTGACTAGTGAATACGGCTTAAGCCTGTGAACAGAGTAAAGTTTGGCGGCGCGAACGCCGACCGACCACGGTGTGCACGGCAACACAGTCGGAGAGCAAATAATAGCACTCCGTCTACGTTCCCGTGAACCAATGTAATTCGAGTAGATAAATATGTTTAAATTATAAAATATAAAAGCATGAGATTAGAGGAAGAAAGTAAATAATTATATTTTAATATTAGCGCGTTTTAAGAATCTAAAAACATGAGAGACGACTCTTGGATTAGGGTTAGAGAGAAATTGTACACTGCAAAATGGAGGGGGACACTTTAAAGCTCTTGAAAGGGCTTTAATTAAGTCTGGACGAAATGTGTCGAATCTGGGACAAGACCAAAGAATGTGATCGAGATCTTCATCAATATTTGGACAGTGTGGGCAATCGCCAGACTGAATGTAATTTTTTCTAGCGAGACTAGCACCAAGGTTATAGTGATTACTTCTTGCACGACATATAGAAGTGATCCAGAGTCTGCGAGCCACGAAGTTCGCAAACCATGGTTTTCTTCTGGGTTGGTAAAAACATTGTGTGTATTTAGCACCTTTATTTTTGCCTACATCCAGAAAGTATGAGTTGCAGCTATCAGATAGCTGTTTTCGAGCAAGACAAAAGAAGTCAGAATAAGATAGAGGTATGTTTAGTTGTTGAGGATTGGTGGATGCGTCTTTCGCCGCCCTGTCCACTTCCTCGTTTCCATCAATACCTGAGTGACCAGGGATCCAAACGAGAGTAGATGGACGATTTAGATTAGAAAGGATTTTTAAGCGGTTTCTGATAGCAAAAATTATATAAGATTTAATTTTGTAGATGTTTTTAGAAGCTAGGTTTTTAAGAACACTAAGAGAATCTGAGAAAATGACCGTATTAGAAAGATTAGAATTTATAATGTAATCTAAAGTAAATAAAATTGCAAAGGCTTCAAGAGAAAAAATTGAAGCATGTTTTGAAATTTTGAATTTAGAGGTTAAATTTAAAGAAGGACAAACAAAGGCGCATCCAGCCAAGTGTTCCTTTTCTGATTTGGAACCGTCAGTAAAAAAGAAAGTGTGATTTGGAAAGTTAATGTTGGATAGATCCTTAAATAATATTGAAGGTTTAGGAGAGTTTTGAAGTGATTTGCCCCAATTAAGAATAATTTGGGGAGTAAATAAATGATCCTCAAAGAGGAATTCGAAGTAAGGGTCAAGGTCCTTGCTTCTGATTAATTCGCTGTAGGTTTTCGATTTTTCGAAGGCAATTAAAAGAGGAAAATTAAATTTGGTATTAGAATCAATAGTGAGTCGAGAGAGTTCTGCAAGTTTAGCTGGAAGAGGATGAGTGGAATTTGAATAAACTCTGTAGAGATATGTTTTAGCAAGGTAATTAAATCTACTTCTTAAAGGGGGTTCACAACATTCTGCAAGCATTACGTTAATTGGGGTGCTCTGTCTGTAGCCTATGGCTAGTCGCAGAGCTTGGTTACGAATCTTTTCTAAACGCGAAAAATTTTTATGAGACTTAAAGTTAGAGCCTTGTGAACCATAATCAATAGGGCTTCTAATTAGTGAGTCAAAAATGCGAAGTAAAAGTTGAGGATCTGCTCCCCACCAAGTACCTCGAAGCACCTTTAGTACATTTAAAATCTTTCTACTTTTATCACACAAATAGTTAAAATGAGTATCAGAGGAGGAAGATTGATGAAAGTGTATGCCGAGATATTTAACTGAAGGACATGGTTTAATAATATGATTATTTAAAGATAATGTAAGGGTTGGATCATTTAGATCAAGTTTTTTATTACTAAAGATAACAAATTTGGTTTTGACTGGACAAACTTCCAGACCTCTCTCAGACAAGTGATCCGAAAGGGAGTTAAGGCTATTTTGAAGGGAGTTAATTACTTGATTTAAATTTGGGGAACGACATGAAACTGATAAGTCATCAGCAAACTCGTAAATTTCACAATCCGCGGGAATAATAGTATTCAGATTCCTAGTGTATATTGCGAAATTAATTGGACTAAGAATGCTACCTTGTGGAAGGCCAACAGTGCTAGTTCTTGGACCAATAACCACGCCATTAATCTTGACATATATGTTTTTACATTTTATTGAATTGTATATAAAGCGAGATATTGATTCCGGAATGCCAATTGATTTAAGATCATCTACTAAAATATTTGGAACTACGCTAGGGAAAGCACCCTTTATGTCTAAAAAGAGAGCACCGACAAATTCGCGTTGAGCTAAGCCTGACCAAATTTCTGTCGAGATTAAGGCAAGATTATCCGTACAAGATTTGCCCTTCCGAAAACCGAATTGGTAAGGACTAAGGATTTTATCGCGTTCTATAAGCCAAGTGAGTCTATTATAAATAAGTTTTTCTGCGACTTTAAAGAGACAAGAGGCCAACGAAATAGGTCGAAATTTACCAGGTGAAGATGAGGATTTTGGGAGGAAAAAGATAAGAAAATTGTTCCAAGAAGGAGGAAAAGTTCCGCTGGAAATTATTCTATTAAAGATTGATAAGAGGGGTGATAGGGACTCTTCTGGAAAATGTTGAATAATATTAAAATCAATTTTGTCAAGGCCTGGGGAGGATTTAGTTTTACAAGATTTAATTACTATTAAGAGTTCTGATAAAGAAAAGGGTGATTCTAGAAATGGGTTATTATCGAAATTATTGGGAAAATTGTCGTGGAATACCGTAGGGGGATAGAGATCATCCACAAGGGAGTGGAGTTTATCTATCGTTTCTCTATCTGCTGAGCATGAAGCTGTTGCAGGTTGAGTAAATCGGTTTTTAAAAGATTTTATTATGGCCCATATTTTTGTTAAAGGAGTATGTCTGTCCAGGGAATCGCAGAAGTTTTTAAATGATTGACGTCTAGCCTCACTAAGCGTGCGCTTAGCTATGGCTTCCGCTTTTTTATAATTAAGAAAATTTGAGTAATTAGCTAACTTTTTATAATTTTTAAAAGCTACTTTTCTATTATTAATGGCTTCATCGCATTTATTGTCCCACCAAGGTGCAGGAACAAAAGGTTTTCTGGAAGAGGTAGCATTCTTATTCGCGGGAGCGTTTTTCCGTTGAGGACATGCTGTTTTAATTGACAAGTCAACGAGTTCTACAAAATTATTATAATCAGAGATAGGATTATCAGTGTATAAAATATCAGAATTTGACTCCACGGATGAACGCAGTGTGGTGGTGAATAGGGTCCAATTTATATTTCTTAAATTATATTTGTGAGAGGAAAAAGATGCCATTGGTATTGAAATGCCCAATGACGAAAGAATAGGAAGATGATCACTACCCAGCGGATCGTCAAGGACATTCCAAGATGAGGACGTGAAAAGGTTTGAAGAGACGAGAGTAAGGTCCAATGCAGAACCAGGATTAGGTGGCCGACCTACCATGGTAGGTGAGCCATCATTTAAGAGGATGAGGTCCATCTCATCCAGTTCTTCACACAAGTTACGCGCATTGGGACAGACATAAGAGCCTCCCCAAAGAGTACTATGACAATTAAAATCACCTCCGATAAAAACGGAGTTGAATCCAGAATTTTTGATTGAATTAAAGAAGCGTTTCCAGTAATTAAGGGGGGTTTGTCTACCAGGGACTCTATAAACAGAAACTATTAATAATTCACCCAAAGAAGAGTCAATTGAGACAGCGAGTGTTTCAAGTTCGTCTTCCTGAGTAAAAATTGTTGAAATTTTTGAAAATATCAAGCTTTTGCGAATGGCGATAATGAGACCACCACCCTTATTTACTATTCTGTCGCTTCTAATAATATTAAATTGTTTTAAAATTTTTAAATTATGGTTTTTATCGGGTTTTAAAAAGGTTTCGGAAAGAAGGAGGACGTCGAATTTATTAGAGAGACTTTGAATTTCGGGTGCCTTTTTAGAGACACCTCGGCAATTCCATTGCAGGATATTTATTTTAGACAATTGATCCATTAATGTTGTTGTTTACGGAGTTGAACAATAAGAGAATGCTTTCTATAATAGTATTAAGTAGACTTTCGTTGTGTTTAGTTTTTTCTGGTGAAGAACTGGATGAAAGTTGTGTGACATGATCTTTGATCATGGAGATTAGGAATGAAGGGAAGGATTCATGGTTGGAAGTTTGATCAATAGTGTTAGATGTTGAAGGATTAGACATGGAGCGAGAAGCAGAGAGGGCAAAACCATTAGGAAGATCGCTACCGTCTCTACCATTGTTCCATTGTGTTGCGTAGAAGGAGTTAGTTCTTTTCCGTGACTGGGGCGTGCCAATTTTTTGGGTGGCAGGTCCAATCATGGGACTTCTCCGTTTTTGAGATGAGAGATTTGTGATGTCTGAAAAAAGTTGAGAAGAGTTTTGATTTGTCGAAGAAGGAGCTGGGATTTCTCCAAGCTGTGGAAAATTTGAGAAGTTGAAAGAGTTCGGGGTTGCACCTGTGTTTCTAGGTCGAAGGATAGCTTTTGCTTCAATGAAGGAGAGTCTGTGTATGGTGGCGTAAGTACGAATTTCCTTTTGAAAGGTGAATTCCGGACAATCCTTGGATGTAGCCAGATGAGGACCAGAGCAGTTTACACATTTTGGTGTCTTTGAAGTGTTTGGACAAGGGTTGGCTGTGTCATGGGTGGTGTTTTCCCCGCAGGACTTGCATCGTGGTTGAGAGCGACAGTGTTTGGCGATGTGGCCAAACCTAAAGCATTTCATACATATACGAGGGTTCGGAAAGTAAGGACGAATGGGACTTGACCCTTTGTAGACCGCTACTCTTTGAGGAAGGACCGTACCCTGAAAGGTCAGTAGGACGGTTTTCGACGGAACGAACTTAAACTCCTTGGTTTTTTCGTCGTAAACTTTGCGATTAAAACGCCGCGCTTGGATAATTTTGATTTTATTTACGTGTGGGCCCATAACCTCACCATACTCAATAATTTCCTCAACTGTGATATCCGTGTCGACATCGTTCATAATTCCCTGACAAGAAACGAAACTTGTAGGGATAATGCCTATCAGACCGTGAGATGACAGCTGGGGGTGACTGAGCAGTTGATTGGCCACTTGACCCGATTTTACGGTAACTCTAACTTTACCCCGTCCACTTTGATTAATTTCGACGATTTTGTTTGGGAATAACGGATGAAGGATACGACCGACGGACATAGGGCCGAGGTCCTTTTTAAAATCAGCTGATTTGGGATCTCGTTGGATAAAAATTGCACAGTTGCTTTTTAGAGAATTATCATAGCTGAGTGTCTGATTAGTGTTTGTGTTAGTTTTGTCGGATGTGTCAGAGTTTGTTTGTTTTGTGCGCTGAGTTGGGGAAGGATTTTCCTTAGATGTGTCAGAGTCGTGAATTTGAGTTTGAGATGGTTTAATGATATGCGAATCATTGTTGCAGTGTTTTTTCGCGGTGAGATTCGATAAATCGTCGCGATTTTCGTTTAAAACCCTTTAAAAGAACTAAACTGTTCGCGGCGTTTTCGACATCCATTTGGGTTTGAGGGGAGAGGGGAGGACCATAGTCATCCCCAAAGCCGTCCATCATGTTTGAAGAACCGGAGGAAAACCCTCCGGTTAATATACTTTTATGCCAAGACAGAGCTCTAATGGAAACTACTCGAATTCAAAATGGCCGGTCGGTTGACACGCGGTCCACGCGGTAGAGAAACGCTGACTTGGTCGTGCTAAGCAGCACGAAAACCTGAAAGCTTTCTCCACACTACACTACATAAATTCTACTACGCTTCGGTAGGAAAATCACGATTCACAAAAGACGGCAATGTGCACAAATAGCGTAAACTTTCATTACGAATGTAACACACGATGCGCTCGGTATCACCGCTCGCGAGGAACTCCATTATACGTGTTTACTTTACATCTGTCATTAAAACAGACCGATCTCGCCGGCCATATTGGTTTGTGACGTCACGACCACCGTTCCCAACTAGGTAGTCCAAGTTGGGTGGGGGAAATTCAATATGGCTGACATCAGCTGATTTACCGGAGGACAAACAATGCATTGAATTCAATGGGACAAATCAGTTTTTTAACCATAACTTTTTAAATATTCATTTTTGAACCATAGTGTAATGGAAAATTATTCTTTATTTATCGAAATCTATTTTTTAAAACAATAAAATTTAATTTTTGGTTTTATTGTTTTAAAAAATAGATTTCGATAAATAAAGAATAATTTTCCATTACACTATGGTTCAAAAATGAATATTTAAAAAGTTATGGTTAAAAAACTGATTTGTCCCATTGAATTCAATGCATTGTTTGTCCTCCGGTAAATCAGCTGATGTCAGCCATATTGAATTTCTCCCACCCAACTTGGACTACCTAATAAAGTTAATAAATTTAAATTTCAAAAAAAAAAAATTTTTGGGGTTTATTTCACGTGAGCGGTCTTGTTTTTTGATAGAGTACTTGCTTAATGTCAAATAAATCATTTTTAAACAAATAAACCCAAAAAAACGAAAAATAAAAAAAAAATTTTAATAACATGTAAAATACATTTAATTTTTCGCCCTAGGGTGCGTTTTTGGCTTTGACAACAAATATAAAAAATCTGACTGAAGATATTTAGCAAATTTCTTTAAGTATCTCTTCAGGGGACCCAAATAATGAAGTAAAAAATCGCGGTGAGAATAAATGCAAAAAATATACTTAAAAGTTAATATTTTCTTTTACGAAAAAATTTTCAAAAGTAGGGTGAAAAAAAATTTTAAATATGGACACCACAAAAATTAGCAGAATGCCGGGACCGTTTTAGGCAAATTAGCAATTTGCCTGAAAAGGCTTCGTCATTTCGCGAAGTATTTTGTCAATTCAAGAAATTGATTAAATAATGGAGTGTATAGGTAGATTTAACTTATATTTTTATATTTTTTGAATAAACCTAAGTTTATTAATTTGGAGTAAGAATTTTTGAAACGTGCCACCTAATATTAAAAAAATTTATTTTTCGCTAAAATGTTGTTTTTCCTATAGTGTTTTATATAAAAAAACACTATAACAAAGGATTTGACCAAAAAAAATTTTTTTGTTATTATTATAAACAATTAAATTTTTTAGACTTTTTTAAAAAATTATTTGAAAAAAACTTGTTAACCGATTTTAATGATCCAAGAGGCATTCTTTTCTATTTGAGTCTTAAGAATTTATTCCTCTTTAATTTAAAACAAAACACTGAAATCGATTAAAAATTGTAAGCTGTAGATATTTTTGAACAGTAAATTGTAAAAAAATCCCACTGCAATGGGATTTTTCTTGTTATTAATTTTTTTCTTAAATGATGCAAGAATTTGTTATTATAAAAACGGTATTAAAATTAAAAATTTAAAAACACGGTTTAAAGTGTTTTTTGGTTTGTTGTGAATTACAGATTTTTATAAATGTTTTGACTTTTCCAAAAATCTAAAAAAAAAAATTATTCACGGAGGACGCGTGAATAAGTGAAGCAGTATATATACTAATAATAGTAAGAAATATAATTCAGTTATGAAGGAAATTTGGATTATTTCTTTGGTCTATAAATGGCTCAGATAATCCATTTCTCAATTTGCCTAAAATGACGAATTCTTTTTAGGCAAATTGCCAATTTGCCTAAAACGGCCTCGGCATTTCGCGAATCGCCTAGTCAATTCTCGAAATGCCTAGGCAATTCGAGAACTGCCTGTAAATCTCTAGGAAATTCGGGTATTTCCTAAAATCTTAGGCATTTCTCGAATTGCCTAGGCATTTCGCAAAATGCCTGGTCTTCGGGTTTTGCCGGTAACATATATACTTATGAATATTTAAAAAATGGATTAAATGAAATATATATAATTCAACTGTCGATTTTTTTACTTTAATTATATAAAAAAAAATTAAAATCTCTATTATCCGAACCCGGCCTTGCCTAGGTTAGTTCGGATAATCGAGGTTCCACTGTAGTAATCTTTACAAAAATACCGTTTTGTTATATCCTCATTTGCTATTCGCTTTTTGTAAAATTCAGTATTATAATATTTAATTTTCCAAACTAAAGTTTCTCCGTATACGATCAAAAAAATCAATATCATTATAAACATCATTTCTTCTTCTGAAAGAATGATTTCCATAAATTGTTGTATTGAATTGGAACAGAGAATAAAGAAAAATACCTAGAAGGTCTTGATGGTACACGTAAATTAATTAGTGATATAAGTGAATTGTTGCGAAGAAGTTTACAGAAAATTTGTAAATAATTTAATTCTCAGAAAATTTGTATTATTAAATATTTACGTAGAAATTTATTAAATTTTTTTTAAAATTGAATTCTTTTTAGAAAACTTTATTAAAATAGTACCTAGTTATTGAGAATTTTTGAATTGAGGTAAATTTTTGACAATAATTGAAATTCTGGCAATAATTATAATAAAATTTTGAAAATAATTAAATTTCGGATAAGAATTTTTTTTTATTTATAAAGATCCTTAATTGAAATTTTGAGAATTTTAAAAAAATTTTAAACATATGTAATTGAATTTCTAAAAAGAATTATTGAAAATAATTGAATTATATTAAAATTGCAAAGAAATTTATAGAAAATTTGTAAATAATTTGAATTCTTGTAAAATTTTTATTATTTATGACAATAATTAAATGTTTGCGTAGAATTTTATTAAAATTTTTTATTGAATTCTTGAGGGAAATTTTTAAAAATAATTATTGAAATTTTGCCAAGAATTTTATTAAAATTTTTGAAAATAATTGAATTTCAGAGAAGAATTTTATTATTTATAAAGATAATTAAAGTTTCGACGAGAATTTTTTTTAATTTTTGAACATAATTGAATTTTATTACTAATTTCAGATAAATTTAAATTATTAAAATTTTTCAAAATTCTAAGTTCTTTAAAATTTCTAATTTAATTAATTAAAATTTTCAAATTGAAATATTTTGAAGTTCATCTATTTACGAAAATTTTAACTTAACTTTTTTAACATTCTATTAATTTTTAATTAATATTTCAGTAAAATTATTCATTAAATAATTTAAATAAATTATTAATATTAATAATTAATTATTAATATTAATAATTAATTATTAATATTAATAATAATTATTATTATTATTAATTATTAATTATTTAATTTTTAATTTTTTTTTAATTATCTACACTGAAAAAATGTTGAGTACCGTGCAATCCCCATCGTCGGAAAGTGGAGGAACTCTAGTTTGGATGTGCTACGATCTCAATTCGGAAAATCTACGTTTCTATGTCGGTGTCGCTGAACACCCAAGATTTGAGACTCAAAACCTTGAGACTGCAATAGCCGCATCTTGGGCGCTCAGCACGCACGAGTTAGAAATGCAGCTGCATTTTCTAAAACTATTTTCCAAACTAAAGTCGTATCGCATTCGTAAATTTTCGGTCTACTTGGAACGGCTCGTCGCCCAAAACTTTTTCCGTGTAATAATCTTATGATAGTTCTGGAATAATTAAGTTATTTAAAAAAAAATTATTGTCAGAAATAGAAAAAATTGAAGGTTTTATATTCGTATGCATGGTAATTTCATAGTTTATGAAGCAAAAAAAAGGACACAAAAATTTAGAATTTTCTTATAAATTCTGGCAATTGAATTTTCTCCAGAACTTTTAATAAGAATATCTGACTTTTCCTGACCTGTGGCAACCCTGATATTTTAAAATACTGTAAAATTTTTAATTTATTTTGTACGAATTCATTAATTAATTGCAGGTTTCACACAATGAATGGCATCACGCCTTAACTGGAGTCTCGAGAAAAGACGTAATTCTACTGGCGGCAAAATCACTTGCCGGAATTTATAAAAACACCATAAATCCTGTATAATTTACTATCGAAGTTAATTAAGTTATCAAAGTTCGATTTGACACTATGTATAATCGTTTAATTGTAAATATTTAAATTTCAAAATCAGAACAAAGAGAATTTATTTAAAAGAAAAAAAATATGTGCACAACATGCACAAGTTTTTTTAATCAAAAAAACACAAAATACCAGTTGATCTGTATAATTTTATGCAAAAAGAGAGAAAAGAAAAAAAAACTAACTCCATACAATATTTATATTGTAAACAATATCAATAAACTCTTTATAAGTACAATCATTTCCGCATCAAATTTTTTCTTTTATGATTTTTTAATCTTAAAATTTTCCATTCAAAAAATATTTTCATTTCCAAGTAAACCAACATTTTATAAAATCAATATAAGGGATGATATTGAAGAAAAACACTTTCTATTTTTTTTAAAGTTTTGTTATTTCATAGTCGTTTCATTGTACGAGTACATTGTTCTTTTCGCAACCAATTTCATTATAGATTGCATTTTGCTATTGGATGTTTTTTTCAGTCAATTGAAAATTTACCGACAGTGCAATAACATAAACAACAAAAATACACTTAAAAAGAACGTAAAAAATACAATTTGTAATTTAATTAACAAGATTTTTCAATTTTTTTTGTTTTCCCTAAAAAAGACATTTGAATTTTTTTTCTCTTTTTCCCGATAATTTAACGTATAAAACACGAATACTCATTAAAAATATTTGCATTCTTCAACAATATTAGTTTCACTAAATTTCATGAAATAAATTGATTTTCTTTCTTTCTTTTTTTAATTCCAATATTTACTCTTGGAAAATAAATCGATTACGTTACTTTTAAATGTATTTCAGTATATATATATATAAGAGGCAGCGTTAGATTCAATTACAAAATTTAAATAAAATAAGTATTTAAATAAAGTATGTCAGTTACAATTTATCCAAATACGATGACAAATCTGGGAGACCTTCCTTTAATCCCTTTCGCTTACGAGTTTCCTAGAAAGAGAAAAAAAACACTGTAAAACAGACTATTTGAAAAGAATTAAATTTTTCATTAATTTACTCAAAATTAAAAAAAGTATTTCAAATATTTTGTTCGTTTCCCTATTCTGGCAAACCAGATAATCTGGAGCACCGAAACTTTAAAAACGATTAATATTCCACGAATTTAAAAACGACAAAGCATTTATAAGCAGGGCCATCAGTTATGATCGTGGCAATCGCTAAATAACATTAAATTATAAACTTTACCTAATTAACTATCCCTCTAATTTAAATCAATTGAATTGATACAAAATAATAAATTAATAAAATGAAAAACTTACTTGAACAACTGTGTATGGTCGAGTGGTGGATTCCATTGGATCTCCAGGAAGAATTTGCCAATGGTCAAATACACATTGTGGGAAAGCTTGACCGCCAGTATTGGAACGCAAATCAGCAGTGAATCCAAACGACTCATTAACGGGAAGATAAGCTCTAACAACAAACATAGGGGTACCAGCCACTTGTTGTTCTTCGAAAACATGACCTCTCCTGCGATTCAACACTCCATAAATTCCACCAACAGCAACTTCTGGGCACTGTAATAAAAAAAAATTAATATTTACATACAGGCAAATATTTATCGAGCGCTATAAACAAAATATAGTATTCAATTACTATCAGTTAATGTTCATAGATTCCCTTCACAACGAATCAGAAGAGGTGTCAGAAAATATTTTTAGAACGTTCATCATTTAACTATTAATTCTCTCAAGCTACAGCTTGAGAGAATATTGAGAGAATTTTAATTTAATATATTAAATTAAAATTTATAAAATTCAGGCCTCGGATCGACTTTAACGAACAAAAAAAAGTCGCTTTAGTCGATTAAAAATAGAAAAAAAGTCGAAAAAGTCGATTATTTAATTTAGTGTTGTCACAAATATTTTATTTTCTATTTCCCTGATTCTTCACTGATTTCTAAATTCAAATCATCAAAACTTGTATAATTTAGCTAAATATAAAATATTTGAATACTTCTTATTTCTTTTTTCACCAGGAAATAAAATTTAAAAAAAAATCAAATTCTGAAATGTAATAATTTCTAAAAATTAAAACTATAACCCTTACAAAAATTCAATTATTTTCTACAATTTTTAACTAAACTTCATTTCTAAATCAATGATCTATATTACTTTTTAATATTTTTCCGAAAGTTCTTTAAGAATTCAATTATTTAAATACAAAAATTCAATTTTTCTATAATAATTGAAACCGTTCATTTCTCATTTTAAAGATATGGTAGAATATATTCAAAAAATTTTAAAAAATAAATTTGTAAAATTAACTTTTTAAAAATAAAATAATATTTTAAAAGACGAAAGTTAAGTTAAGTTTTACAATTATAGTTAACAATCAAATAATTTTTTTTAAAAATTGAAATTTGGTAAAATCTTTTTAAAAAATAATTTAAATTTAGTAAAATCTTTGAAAAATAATTAAAATTTGCAATGAATTTTAATTAAATTTGGGAAAAGTTTTAATAAAATTTCTGAAAATAATTGAATTTTGCAAAGAGTTTTATCGAGTTTTATTAAAATTAATGGATGATAAATTAGAATTTTAATAAAATTCCAGAAAAAAATTGAATTTTTCAAAGAGTTTTTATTAAAATTCATGAAAATAATTGAATTTTTTCAATAATGAGTGACGCTAAAAACACCTGTTTTTTAGCCCATTTTTCGGACCGCGAAATTTTCAATCAAACATATTCTAAAATGCGCAGTATAAAGGGATATTCAAAATGGTTATGAAATCATAACCATTTTGAGTGGAGCATATTCTTTGTTTTTTGGATATAGTGTTAAAAACGGGGGTTTAGAGGGGTTAAAAGGGGTTAAAATACCAAAAATTAAATATGCTCAGATTCGCTGGAAACTGGTTACTCGGGGGTTTTCGGGGTCGCTGATTACAAATCCAATGTCAGTTTTTCAAAATTGAAAATGGCGGATCCAATATGTTTCAAGTTTCGGCCCTGTTTACAGCTATTGCATTATTCAGATATGAAAAAAATTATAAAAAGTGTTCTAATAATTATTTTATGTTGCATAAAAATGGAGTATAATAATTATAACAAATACTGGAATAAATTTTTAATGAAAAAATTAAGGACGGAGCATATATTAATTATTTTATCAATAAGTTATTTTTGAAATATCAATAATTTATTTTAGTTTTTTTGCATTTCTACATGCAACGTTAATAAAAACAATAAATAAAAGTGAAAGAGGTAACTATTGTGTTTTTCACATTTCATCAGCGAATAACAATATGTCAATATATAGTAAACATAACCTCACTCTGGAACCAACTCTTTTTTCTTCTTTTAGTTGACTGTTTTCTGCACTGCAGTGATATTTTTATGTTTAAATTTGATACCAATTTTGCCACCGGACACATTTTCTTTTCCTTTCCTTTCTTAATAAAGACATGGAGTGGAAAGGTCGAATGTATCGAAAAGTATCGAAGTAAAGAATGGGCAATGAGAATGTAAAATCTTAATAGAAGGGTGTTTTTAAAATTGTTTGTACATGTGAAGGTGGCACTGCAGTCGTATGTTATTTAAAAAGAGCGCGAATATATAAATTTTATTTTTGTTAAGAGAAAGTAAACATAATAAATCTTATTTTGCATTGTCAAAAAAAAAACGTCAACATTTCAAATATAAATAAGCAAATTATTAACTGAAAAAATTTGAATATTATTATTATTAATAAAATAATGGACTTGGACAATGGACATATAAAAACTAGCACCGTAGACGGCCGCTTGCGGCCGTCGGAGGAGCTAGTCTCTATAAAAACATGAGCAAAAGTAAAGTTTTAACACATGTTAATAGAACAGGGCCGAAACTTTTAAAATTATTGGTAAACTGTCATGGTTGCTGCGCAGGCGCATTCGCGACTTCCGAATAAGGCTATTCAAGTTCGGTGGGGGAAAATTCAAGATGGATGCTAACTAGTGCACATGGAGTAGTATAAGGAGACCGAACGCCACTCACGCAAAGTGGCCGCACTTTTCATTACCGTGTTTCCTCTGGGCTCACTTACATCGATAGAAGCGCCCCCAACGGGGAAAAATGTCACTAATAATCGTCTGCTAATTGTTATTGTATTATTATTATTGTTATTGCAGTTGGTATTTTTATAGGTTAGTGTTGTTTAGAAATAGTTGACAATTATCATTAATAATTATCTTATAATTACAATATATTATTATTTATTCAATATTAATTTTGAAAGTGCTCGGTTGGAAGTGAAAAGTGATAAATAAGTAAGTATATGTGAGAATTGTTGCGATTAATATTATGTTTATATACATAACTTAATTGTTACTAAAATTCACTCTATAATTAAGAGATAAGAATTGCAATTTTTCACTACACAGACAGCAGGCATTTTCACTCACAATTTATTGTTTACATGCTTCATTGAACTAACAATCACTTTTATAAACAAAATTAGAGGTTATGTCATGTCTTATTTTGTTTTTAAATATAATGATCTTCTCCTCCGCGAGAGGCGCTTCTATCGATGTAAGTGAGTCTAGAGGAATCACTGTTATGAAAAATGCGGCCACGTTTGACGCGGATTCATCACGGGCGTTCGGTCTCCTTATACTACTCCATGCTGGTGCACAAACATTGTATAGAAAGTGTATGGGATAGAGTCTAATTTTTTAAATATCTCGCTTAAACGAAATTTTTAACCATAAGTTTATTAGGATTTTATGTTTCATTTTTAAAGAACTGTTTTTTGCAATAATAAAAATCGATTTTTATTTTTTATTGATTTTATTATTGCAAAAAATAGTTCTTTAAAAATGAAACATAAAATCCTAATAAACTTATGGTTACAAATTTCGTTTAAGCGAGATATTTAAAAAATTAGACTCTATCCCATTAGGCCAGTCGTTGGGTCGAAAAAGTACACATAAATGCTAACAGCAAAGTCTAAATGGTTTCTTGTAGTTTGCGGGGCCTATATAAGAGCCCAATAGTTTGCTCTCGATTCTCAGTTGCGAAAAAGGTTATACATAATTGTCAAAGTTTGAAAAACGTGGTTTTTTTATTCCCGTTGCTTCCGGTTACATTTTAGAGAAAAAAGTTGTTATTGAAAGTTGTAGAGCTTGAAAATAGCTTTTAAATGATTGGTCATAAGTTAAAAAATGTTAATTAGTTTACTTGCAAATGAATTTAAACCATTAAAAATAGCACTTTTTTAATTGTTTAATAACTTTGTTAATAAATATCGAATTTGTTTCTAACTTACCAGAAATATTCTCCTTGCGAAGCTGAATAAAACACAAAAAAATTCAACTCGATCGG
Organism: Leptopilina syphax; assembly: GCA_032872505.1. Classification (NCBI taxonomy): domain Eukaryota; kingdom Metazoa; phylum Arthropoda; class Insecta; order Hymenoptera; family Figitidae; genus Leptopilina; species Leptopilina syphax. The sequence goes on from CM065475.1 coordinate 20,323,925, forward strand.
ATAATTAGTTTATGCATAATTCCATTTGTTAACTAAAAACATGTCATTTTTCAACGGAATTTCCAAATTTTTGGCCAGGCGGATTTCGTTTTTTTTTCTTGGAGAGTACAGTTCAGAAGTCAAACTTTCATTCCATTTAAATGGGAAATTGATTTTTTTAATCTAAGTGCATAATAATAGACGTTAAAAAAAGTATGTTTTTTTGACATAAACAAATGGAATAACTCGGCCAATTATTACTTTATCGATTTAGTGTAAAGGGCATTTAATTTTACTTGTTTTCACAAAACCTTTCCAAAAAAAATCCAATCTAACTTCAAAGGGGGGGGGAGTTAGTTTTTTCTTTTTAAAAAATTCCTGACTAGTTAATTATTATTGTTTTTAATTGAAATTCGCACCACTTATAGTTAAATACTTGTATTTTATGAAAAAAAATTGATCATACGGATTTGTCCGTTTATTTTGCATTTATATCAAGTGAAAGTATATGCATAGTTTTTTCTACATTTGGACGGCGGAGTGGGGGAACCGGTGGCGCGTGATTCTCGCCCGCCACAAAACAGAATTCAGCCGTTCAAATTTGCAAAAATGGTCATAACTTCGTTAATTATTGACCGATTTTAATTTTTCTTTTTTTAATTTGATCTACTTTTCAACACTGAACCCAAAAATGAATTTGCATTTTTTGTAAATAAAATATTTTTTATACTAATAAGAAAATTTTTTTTTAACAACAAATTACACAGGCACACAAAAAAATAAAAAAGTCAAAACCCAGAGGTTACACCCCCCTACCCCCATGTTTTTGGGGTCGCTGAAACCGAATATGAACATGAAAAATTTTTTTCATCGGCCATTTTCCCGCTACCACCCCCTTGCACCTGCTCCCGGGGGTTGGAATTTTAGTTTAAAAAAAAGTGGAGTAGGGTGTCTATTCCTATGTTTTTTGGGTCGCTAAAACCAAAAAAGACTACCAAAAACAAATTCTTCCCTCCCTTAACCCCCTACAACCCCCTTAAAAACCCCGGGTGGGGGTCGAAATTCGAATTTTCACGAAAAGTCGATTACGGTGTCTAAACCTACGTTTTTTGGGTCGCTGAAACCAAAAAAGACTACCAAAATCAAATCCTTTCCACCCTCGACCCCCTACAACCCCCTGCAATAATGTTTTTCAAATAAAACGAACCGATTTTTGGGAAATTGAAAATTAAATATTAATTATCAAAAATTATTGCAGGGGGTTGTAGGGGGTCGAGGGTGGAAAGGATTTGATTTTGGTAGTCTTTTTTGGTTTCAGCGACCCAAAAAACGTAGGTTTAGACACCGTAATCGACTTTTCGTGAAAATTCGAATTTCGACCCCTCACCCCGGGGTTGTTAAGGGGGTTATAGGGGGTTAAGGGAGGGAAGAATTTGTTTTTGGTAGTCTTTTTTGGTTTTAGCGACCCAAAAAACATAGGAATAGACACCCTATTCCACTTTTTTTTAAACTAAAATTCCAACCCCCGGGAGCAGGTGTAAGGGGGTGGTAGCGGGAAAATGGCCTATGAAAAAAAATTTTCATGGTCATATTCGGTTTCAGCGACCCCAAAAACATAGGGATAGGGGGTGTGACCTCTGGGTTTTGACTTTTTTATTTTTTTGTGTGCCTGTGTTATTATTCTTATTTTTTATATTTATCAAAAATTTTCGTTGTACATATTATTCCATTTAATTTTAAATAATATTATATAAAAAAAATCCTAAATTATTTACCTGTAAGCGTGTAGCATCGAGTGTAAGCATTGTAGTAGTAAAATAATCATTTTCTTTGGTTAACAATATTATATAATGATTATTTTTTTTATTAAATACCTTTGTAGGACCCCAAACATCGGCACCTCCACGTGTAAATAATAAATCGGCGTACCTTACGCTTACACTCGATGCTACACGCTTACAGATAAATAATTTTAGATTTTTTTTTATATAATATTATTTTAAATTAAATGGAATAATATGCACAAAGAAAATTTGTTGTTAAATATAAAAAATAAGAATAATAATTTGTTGTTAAAAAAATTTTTTTCTTATTAGTGTAAAAAATATTTTATTTACAAAAAATGCAAATTCATTTTTGGGTTCAGTGTTAAAAAGTAGATCAAATTAAAAAAAGAAAGATTAAAATCAGTCAATAATTAACGAAGTTATGACCATTTTTGCAAATTTGAACGGCTGAATTCTGTTTTGTGGCGGGCGAGAATCACGCGCCACCGGTTCCCCCACTCCGCCGTCCAAAGGTAGAAAAAACTATGCATATACTTTCACTTGATATAAATGCAAAATAAACGGACAAATCCGTATGATTAATTTTTTTTATAAAATACAAGTATTTAACTATAAGTGGTGCGAATTTCAATTAAAAATAATAATAATCAACTAGTCACACTGAGAGAAGACCGATACGTAATAGTTCCCGCTAGACGTCGCTATGAGCTACTCTGCTTGTCGTGTTTGAGTTGTTCCGAATCGGGTGCTGAGACTCCCCGATCCAGTCAAACATTGTTCTCGCATGTGAGAAAACAACTGGTGGCAAACACTGAAAGTTCTGCGTAATCTCGCTTCAGGACGTTCCACGTTTCGCATCGGGGCTTGAGACATCCCGATTCGAGGGTTCACATAAAAACATTCAAAAGTACAACTCAAGGCTCGCACGGGACGTATTAGTTCCCGGACTTCTCTCAGTGCAGGAATTTTTTAAAAAGAAAAAACTAACTCCCCCCCCTTGAAGTTAGATTGGATTTTTTTTGGAAAGGTTTTGTAAAAACAAGTGAAATTAAATGCCCTTTACACTAAATCGATAAAGTAAAAATTGGCCGAGTTATTCCATTTGTTTATGTCAAAAAAACATACTTTTTTTAACGTCTATTATTATGCACTTAGATTAAAAAAATCAATTTCCCATTTAAATGGAATGAAAGTTTGACTTCTGAACTGTACTCTCCAAGAAAAAAAAACGAAATCCGCCTGGCCAAAAATTTGGAAATTCCGTTGAAAAATGACATGTTTTTAGTTAACAAATGGAATTATGCATAAACTAATTATCCGATCGAGTTGAATTTTTTTGTGTTTTATTCAGCTTCGCAAGGAGAATATTTCTGGTAAGTTAGAAACAAATTCGATATTTATTAACAAAGTTATTAAACAATTAAAAAAGTGCTATTTTTAATGGTTTAAATTCATTTGCAAGTAAACTAATTAACATTTTTTAACTTATGACCAATCATTTAAAAGCTATTTTCAAGCTCTACAACTTTCAATAACAACTTTTTTCTCTAAAATGTAACCGGAAGCAACGGGAATAAAAAAACCACGTTTTTCAAACTTTGACAATTATGTATAACCTTTTTCGCAACTGAGAATCGAGAGCAAACTATTGGGCTCTTATATAGGCCCCGCAAACTACAAGAAACCATTTAGACTTTGCTGTTAGCATTTATGTGTACTTTTTCGACCCAACGACTGGCCTACATACACTTTCTATACAATGTTTGTGCACCAGTTAGCATCTATCTTGAATTTTCCCCCACCCAACTTGAATAGCCTTATTGAAATGAAAAGGTCTATTGAATTTTGCAACGAATTTTAATAAAATTGCTAAAAATTAAATTTAGACAAAAATTGAATTAAAATTTATAAAAATAATTGAATTTTGCAAAAAGTTTTATTAAAATTATAGATGAATTAGAATTTTAACAAAATTCCAGAAAAAAATTGAATTTTGCAGTTAATTTTTTAAAAATTCCCGAAAATTGAATTTAGACAAAATTTTTATTAAAATTCCTGAAAATAAGTGAATTTTTCAATAAATTTTTTTAAAAATTCCTAAAAAATGGAATTTAGACATAAATTTGATTAAAATTCATGAAAATAATTGAATTTTACAACGAATTTTAATAAAATTCCCTAAAATAATTAAATTTTGCAAAAAAAATTTATTAAACAAATTAATAATCGAGTTTTTAAAAAATATTTAAAAAATAATCAAATTTTTGATGAATTTTAATTATAAATAATTTCCAGGCCTCTCACTCAGTTTTACAATAAAAAATAGTGTCAAAAGTGGCATAAAATGTTCAGAAAAGTGTCAAAATATTGGCATATTATTTATTAACAAATAAATATTAAATGATTAAATTTATGTTTTAAACTGCTATAGATATTCATTATCCCGTTATCTAAACTATTTTTGTTTGTAACTTCAGGGTGGCCGCAAGATTGACTTTATCAATTTCCCTGACATTTTACTGACATAATAACGAATTTCCCTGACAAAAATTTTTTTGTTTAGAGCAAAAAATGTATTGCATGACCGTCTTAATTTCTTTAATTGCCCTGACGAAAAAAATTTTTCCCGACATTTCCCTGACTTAACTGGCAAAAAATTTTTTTTCCTGACATTTCCCTGACTTTACTGACATGTGGCCACCCTTAACTTTTCAAAAATCAAATAAAAACTCTACTATCGGCTCAAAAAAAGACTTAAAAGCTCATAACTCATGTAAAAAATTCATATGATATTAAGACAACCTGATATCATCAACGACACTACTTCTATGTTACTATACAAAACTGTAAAATACAAAAAAATTTTTTGCCTCAATTGAGGCTCCGGATCTTAAAAGGGCACTTTCACCATGTAAAGTCTATGCGGAAAGTGCCCTTTTAAGATCAGGAGCCTCAATTATGAATGTTTGAATTTTTGAAGTACATGGATTGTTCTCATCATTATGAAAAGGGTCTACTCCCTTGCAAATAAAGACACAGATTTGTCAACATGAAGTGCAAATTGTGAAAAATAATATTACAGTAAGGAAATACATATTTTTTTAATTTTCAGGAATTACTGGCAATAATGATAATTATTTTTATATAATATGTTGCAAAAGGGTTCAAATATTTTATTAAAAAAATTTAGCATGCCAGTAGGATATATTTATTCTATTATTGATGCAAAAAAATTTTTTTTGTGCAGATTTGTATAGTAAGGTAGGAATAGTGCATCTACTGATATGTAGGTTGTTTTAAGACCAGAAGAATTTTTTTACTTAATTATGAGTTTTCAAAGTTAGAGGGTATACAAATTTTTTAAGCCGATAGTAGCTTCCTATTTCGTGAAAAATCTAAAGATAGATAATATTTATAAGATTTGTTCAATATTATAATATAATAAAATAATGTCCAATATAGCGATCAGTCGGGCTACGGTTTTTTCAGGTTTTTAAGAAATTTTCAAGGTTTCAAAATTGCATTCTGCATACAAAAATATAAATTTGACAAGCAGAAAAAATTATTTATTTATCAATAAAATTAGTAAAATTCAAGATTTAAGAAAAAATCAAGCATAATTCCAGGTTATTTCAAGGTTTTACAAAATTCACATCCAATTCCAAGTTTTCAAAGTTCAATGCCTGGTGGCCACCCTGAGTTAAAAATTAAACACTAAAGGTTAAAAGTTAAACATGTGAGTTGAAAATAGTGTCTTTAGTGGCCATTTTTTTACATAAAAGTGGCATTAGTGGCATTTTTTTCATAATAGTAGCTAAATAGTGGCATCAACTGAAAAAAGTGTCAATAGTGGCATGAGTGGGAGGCCTGATTATTTCTCAAAAATTCTAATAGTAAATTTTTAAAAATTTTAAATTACTTTGTCAGAGAATTACTTTTTTCAAAACTATTTTAATATTTTCATTTTTTATCGAATTTACACTTGAAGATTATTCATTAAATTTTTTAAAAATTCAATTATTTCCAAAATTTTTGAATAAAAAATTCTATAATACCTAGTTAATTTTCAAAAAGTATAATAAAATACTTGAAAAAAAGGATTTATTTTCAATTAATTTTACTAAATTTCAATTATTCGAAATCTTTTTAATTGTATATTTCAAAAATTTAATTAGAAAAAATTTTCAAAAAAAAATTTGCAGCATTTTATACTAAAAATATGGTATTTTGTCGCAAAATTTGGAAGAAAAGTCGAAAAAGTCGCATTATTTGAAAATAGTCGAAAAAATCATAATATCCGAGGCCTGAAAATTTAAAAGAGAAAATTAAAAATTCAGTTCGTTTTACCTGAATTTCACACAAGTAAACGGGCTCCATAAGTCTCGGTTTTGCAGTGAGAAGGCAAGCGTACAAGCAACGTCTCGTTGTAGGAATGATTTGACCACCTCCTCTGTGAATGGCGTCAGCATGCAACGTAACATCCTCGATGTCGAATCGGACTCCTCTCAAATTTTCCTCAGAAAGAACTCCCTATCGCAAAGAAAAATACAATTAAATTAATTAACGAAGAGAAAATCAAAGTCAAAGCAGAAATAAAAGTTAACAAACTTAGAAATTTACCTCTTTCGTTGCCCATTGGAATCCAGCTACAACTGAATCCTTAATTTCATTAAGATATTGCACTCCCTTTGTGCAGTCGACAAGGATATTTGGTCCAGTTCCATCGGGGCCGAAGCACCAGATTTTCCTGGCCTCTGTAACATCGTAGTCGTATTTTTCGCTAAGATAACGAGCTCGCACTTTGAAGTCGTCTCTTGGATTGACCTCTCCCTGTTAAAAAGAAAAATTTCCTTTAAAAAAAACTCAATTCTGAAACTTGAGTAAATCATTCCTTATTCTATTATATCGTCAGTTGGCCGTTCTTAACTGTCTTTCATTAAAATTCAGAACAGGTCTGTGAAGAACAATCATCATTTAAAATCTAATTGTTATTGTTATTGTTCTCTGCAAGAGAACAATAAGAAACTAATAGAGAGAACTTTATTAGCATAAAGAAAAACTTACGTTGTCAATGTCCTCAGGAAGACCGTCAGGCATTGGCTGCGCTCTCATGAAGAGACGATTGTGCTTGTTTGGTGATTTTGATAAGCACACTTGATCGGATCGTTCCGAAACTGTTTCTCTGTATGAGACGACGGGATCTGATTTCTTGATAGGAATGCATGCGTGATCTTCCTCAAGATCCTTGAGGCAAATTTCAAGATGAAGTTCTCCAGCACCGGCAATAATGTGCTCACCCGACTCTTCAATGATACATTGAACCATAGGATCGGATTTAGCCAAACGTTTCAAACCTAATTAAGAGAGAAGAAATCAAATTAGTAACAAATCTTTCCTCGAACACAACAATTTCCATGTTAAAAATCAATCGAAATCAGGTGTCAACGATAATCACTGTTTAATCATAACCCAGTGCTCAAAAAATGTTTTCATCATGTCGATATTTTTAAATTGTGTTAAAAATAATTTAATTTTCTGTCTGTAGCAATATTTACCTTCGACTAATTTGGGTAAATCAGCTGGATTTTTGGGCTCAACTGCAACACGAACGACAGGTGAGACGGAGAATTTCATGACTTTCATATTGTGCGCTTCCTTGTATGTCGTGATGGTTCCAGTTTTCACCAAGAATTGATCAACACCAACGAGACCGCAAATGTTACCTAAAAACGAAAGGATAGCATTTAGAAATAATATTCAAAAGTTTAAAAAATTAATATTCAATTGTATTCAATTATCAGGATGATTATTAATTTATCGTTCATTCCTTTCAGGACAGGTCTGTGTAATCTCATCACTTTAAATTTACTATTAAACTATTTACATTTGTGACTCTCCCAGGCTTCACAGTGTCCCTAAAAAGTATTTTAGGGGAAATAGGGGACTTTTAGAGGACCATAACAATTGGTTAAATAAAGATAAAAATATAATTTATTTATATACAGAGTTGCCGCAAAAATTTAACTTTATTTTTCCCTGACTTTTCCTAAATTTCCAAACACAACTTTCACTTTTTCCCTGACCCTAAAGAATATTCTGATTCACTCTAAAAATTATTAGATACTCAAAAAAATGTTTTATTAAATTTATTTACAAATTTCTTCAAAAGTCAAATTATTTGAAAACATCAATAGTTTTATTTAAAATAAATATCAAATCATTTTTTTTTCATTGGAATTAAGATGTTCAAAAATTTCAAATTCAAACCTTTTCATATTGAACAACTCATAAGAATATTATTTTAAAACATAAAGATGCCCGAGTTACAAAATCATTAGTTTATTATTATAAGAATATTGTTACTATAATTTCTTCAAAATTATTTTTATCATTTCAATTCAATTAACATTTTCTAGAATTTTTAACTAAAATTCTACTTTAAATCAATAACATCAATTATTATTCAATTAAACTTTTTCAAAAAAATTAATTCTACAGAATTGTTAGTTAAAAGTACAAATAAAAATTACAATAATTTAATTCTACGAGAAATCAATTATTTAAATACGAAAATAAATAATATTGCAATGTTTCTTAAAATTTAATTTTTACGAAGAATTGTATTAAGAATAGGGGAAATTTTCAAAATAGGGTACGTTTAGGGGCCAAAATTGAAAAAAGGCAGGCTTCGAAGTCTAGTAGCAGGTCAAAAAAAGTGTGAAAAAGTAGCATTTTGGAAGAAAAAAGTGTCCTCTAAATTGAAAAAAGTAGCATATTAACCCTTTCAGTCTCAGTGGTCGATATATCGACCACCTTTAAGGCCACCGATTTTTTTAACATAACTTAAAGGAAAACTTTAAATAATTGCACATTTCTTATTTTTATGTTTCTACAAATAGGGTTTAGTAGTTTTTTAACAAATTAATCTATATTATTCATGTTTTTTTGTTTATTAACAAACTTATACACGGCAACGCATTATTTCAGGTTAAACTTAACTGTAATAAAATTAAATCAGTAACATATACTTTAAATTATGGTTGTTTTCTGAATTCTCAGGGTTTACTGAATATTAATCTTAAATCAGATATGCAACTTCAAAATGGTGGATCCACAAATCCATAACTTCAGATTCAGAATCAGCGACTTTAAAAACCTCCAAATGCCAACTTTTAAGCAAATTTGTTAAATTTTTAATTTTTGGCCGCCATATTAGATCCGCCATTTTGAATTTTGAAAAACTGACTCCAGATTCGTAATCAGCGACCCCAAAAATCCCCGAGTGACAACTTTCAAGTAAATTTGATTAATTTTTTACTTTATCGTCCGCCATATTGACTCCGCCATTTTGAATTTTCAAAATTTTGAAAATCTGATTTCAGTTTTGTAATCAGCGACCCCGAAAACCACAGGTACTATACCTATTGTAGATATTTTTTAATTGCCCTAATTATGAGACTGAAAGGGTTAAAAATGAAGTAAAATTAATTTTTTAGGTAAGAAAATTAATTGAATATGTTGTCCAAAAAATTGAAAGAAAAAAATACTAAAAATTGGAATTCACAAAATTTTTTTTAAATTTTGATTTATAAACATAAAACATGAAAATATAATAGCTTTTTTGTCGATATTTTACATTAGAAAGTTTTATTTACATAATGAAATGTAATTGTTAATTTACAACTACAGATCGATGAGATCTTTCATAAGAATTTGTTTTTTAATAACAGGCTCATAATTTTGAGAAGTTAAATTGACACCTTCTTTCTCCTTATTATTTTTTAAAAAACTATCAATAACTTTTTATCAGCCATCTAATTTTTAAAAATGAAACGTAAACATTTTTTAGTAATTTACACTGGGGTCAAAAAGTTTCAGTACATTTGTACTGATTATTGTTAAGTGCTCGCTTCACTTAAAATTCAAATATTTCTGTAAAAATGGATGTAAGAGCTATCAAAGTATGATCATTTTAAAATTCAATAAATTTAGAGTCAAATAGGCTAAGATATAACCAATTTAATAGTGTAAATATTAAAAATATAATTCTTTAAAGTTAGAGATTTTTTTGTGAAAATTGCGATTTTGAAATCTGGAATTCAAGCGTACGCCACTTGAAGAAAAATTTTTTTTAAGTTTTGATAGTTGCACAATAAAAAGTACAAATTTCATTCTTTAATTCTAGACCAAAATCATTCACATATATTAAGTATTTTCTTTAAATTCTATAAAAATAATATCTCTTGCTCTATATTTTTCGAAGAATATAAATTGCAAATTCGTCGTTTTCATTCACTTGTTCTATCAAATAACCACACTTTTGAAAAATATAGAACCTCTTCGTCTTAAGAAATTTAAGTTATTTACATGAAATTTATCCCTCTTCTTATAATTTTACAAATTTTAACTCTATCATTATTCCTTATTTTCATTCTAGGTGTCTATTTTTTTATTTTTCAATAAAAAAAGGTGCATATTTTTCAAAAGTGTGGTTAATTGAAAAAACAAGTGAACGAAAACGACGAATTTGCAATTAATATTCTTTGCAAAATTTCGAGAGCAAGGGAAGTTATTTTTATAGAATTTGAAGAAAATACTTAATATATGTGAATTATTTTTGTTTAGAATTAAAGAATGGAATTTGTACTTGATATTGTGCAACTGTCAAATCTTAAAAAAAAATTTTCTTCAATTGGCGTGCGCTTGAATTCTAGATTTCAAAATCGAATTTTTCACGAAAAATCTCTAACTTTAAAGAATTATATTTTCAATATTTACACTATTAAATTGGTTATATCTTAGGCTATTTGACTCTAAATTTATTGAACTTTAAAATGATCCTAGTTTGATAGCTCTAACATCTATTTTTACAGAAATATTTGAATTTGAAGTAAGGCAAGCATTTAAAAGTAATCAGTACAAATGTACTGAAACTTTTTGACCCCAGTGTACTAATAACAACTATCAAAATGAAAAAAATGGATTTTTTTTAGTCATAAATTTTTTAAATTTTAGAATCCACATATAGCCATAATTTTGTACAATAATAAATTATGAGGAATTTAATTACATTAAAAAAGTTATAATTTTTTTTCTAGATAGATCTTAAATCTTTATACACTGCAAGCCCGATCAGCGGTCAGCTCCGGGGGTGCTCGACCGCTGATCGGGCGTAAACATATAGGACCGTACGAACTGTTTTATGATGGGTTACCATTACTTGACTACTGAATTTTTTTTTAAGGGGCCAGAGCGTCTTTAATGTATACGCTACTGCCACAACTTTTCGACTCCCTCTTTGCCCCTCGCCCGCCCCCATCTACAAACGACGTAAACAAGTGACCACTGATCGGGTGACCGCTGATCGGGCTTGCAGTGTAAATGATTTTTTTGATTATTGAACCGACTTAAAACACTGTATTATTGAAAATACAATTAATATTTTTAAATTTGACATAAAGTTTGTAAACATAATATAATAAATAATCACGTTAAATAAATATTATTTTGGATTTTTAATCAAACAAAAAAAAAAGTTGTAATTTAATAAACATCCACTATTAGTAATTATTATAATATATTATAATCACGCGTCCAATAATAAATTTAATTCACTTGGCGGGTTTTTTGAAATCTACGAAATTCACCAAAAAAACTAAAATTCTTGAATTCTGTAAATTTTTTTTACCTTTTTTGGAAAAAAGTAGCATTTAGTAGCTTTTTGACAAAATAAGTAGCAAAAAGTAGGCTTGACCAAAAAAAGTGTCAAAAAAGTGGAAAAGTGTGTCACTTCGAAGCCTGAAAAGGGGACTTTTAGGGAAATAGGGGACAGACTGTGAAGCTTGCTCTCCGAAGAAAGGTACACTGAGAGAAGAAAAGCACAGAATCTGAATTCTGCCGCACACCGGCTATACAAAATAAGAGACAGAATCTGTCCTTCGCATAAAAGACAGATACTGTCACTTAAAGCGTAGAATCTGTACTTCAAAATTTTTCAAAGTATAGCATCTGTGCTACAGAGTACAGAATCTGTCCAATAGTGGCACTGCTGCTGCGTTCGACATGGGGTACTGTTGCTGAACTATGTCGAATTCAGATTCTGTGCTTTTCTTTTCTCAGTGTAGGTAAGCAAAAAAGTTGTCGATTTTGGGGATAAAAATACAGAAAGAGATCAAATCTGAAAATTTACATTTTTCTCTAATTGTAAAATTGAATAATTAACAAAAAACTTATTTTTACACAATTAAATTGAAACTTAAGAGAAAATGAAAACATTAATAACAGAATTTTTAGTTACCTTTCTTCGGAGTGCGTAACAATTGGAGCATAAAAATAGAAACTCACCAGATGGAACATCCTCAATGGCTTCGACATAACGACCCATCATCAAGATAGTTCTCTGAATGGCCTTCTCGTATAAATCTTCCTTCTTTCCTGGTTGGAAATTGGGTCCCATGATACGTGCCTTCATGCCAGTTGATACTTTTCCAGCGAACACACGACCGAACGCATAGAAACGACCTTTGTCGGATGTCGGTACCATTTTCGAGATGTACATCATGAGTGGTCCATTTGGATCACAATTCTAAAAGAGGAGAAAAAGAAAGAAATTACTACAAAGGTTAGAAAATTAATTCAATTTTTTCTACTCTAAATAAATCGTCAGTTGGCCGTTCTTAACTGTCTTTCATTACAATTCAGAACAGGTCTGTGAAGAACAATCATCATTTTATAAATCAATTTAACGACAGAAATCTAAAATTGAATAACATTTTTTTCATTTTGATTAAATTTAAAGACATAAGTCTGAAATTGGAGAAAAAGGTAAAAAAAAAAATTGTTTATATAAAATTTTAAAATGTACCTTGATAGCAACGGCGGCCTCATCATCATGAGGACCCTCGTACAACATTTCCATTCTGTATTTTTGAGCAGTCACAGGTGATGGTAAGTGAATGGCAATCATCTGAAGAAGTGCCTCACCAGCTGGGAGCCAACTTCTCATGACAACCTACAAAAAATTCCATTTTAAAACTACTGGAAGCGAACACTATTTTAATTAGAGAATATTTGTCAATAAATTTCAGTTAACGTTCATAAAAAATCGCTCACAACGAGTCAGAAGAGGTGTCAGAAAATATTTTAGAACATTCATCATTTAGACTAAGGAAAGAAAACTCCCTGAAGTTGGCGTCGACCCTAAGCGTCGAAAACGTTTTTTTTCACAAAAACGAAAAAACTGGTCTCAAAATACTTTTGCGTTAAAAAAAGGGACCGGAAAATAATTTACCACTATAGGTGAATAAAAGTGAAAATAGTGGTTTTTTCGCCTCTAAACTGCGAGCAATATTTAAATACTTCTTGTTTGTTTTTATACGGGAATAAAATTTAAAAAATTTCTATTTAAAACCTTCTGAAATTTAATAAATTCTAAAAATTGCAACTTTAATTCTCTTAACCCTCCGTCACACACCTTAGAAAAAATTACGACTTTACACACGTTTAGAGGGAATCCCTCACCACATTGTAAAATAAGCGACATTACAACATAAACAAAGGAATTAACAAAAATTTAGTTTTAACACAAACTTACAAATATGTAGTAAATTATTCTAAATTATAAAATTAATTTTCGGTCTCAAAAATAAAAATTAATTACACGAATGCACATCTTCGAAGGAATTACACTTTACATGTAAAAATAATGTAACATTAACAAATAAGCAAAAAAATCATTAAATAATTTATTTTAATTATATTTATAATATAATTTGGTCATTAACCAACCGTGGAACAAAAAATGTTTTGAAAACTTTGATTTTTTTATTTAACATAACCAGGGTGGCCGGAAAATTTTATTTTCAAAATTCCCTGACTTTTCCCTGACTAACAAATTTTTGAATTATTTAATATTCTACAATGAAATGTCCGTAAGAAGGTTCAAACTTATAAAAAATGTGACGTTTAAACTAAATGTTTCTTTATAAATGTGTTGAGGAGTAAATTGTCGAAGGGTACACTGAGAGAAGTTAAGCGCAGATGCTGAATAGAGCACAGTACAGATGTTGAACCTAACCTTCGAGCAACATCGGTTCCATTTTGGAATAGATTCTGCGTTTTTGGTGGACAAATTCTGTACTAAAACGTTCGTCCCCCAAGAAAAGACAGAGTCCGTACTGTTTTTGGCGCTGCTGATGTTCGATTTAAATACAGCATTTGCACAACTTCAAAGTACAGTATCTGTCCATCATTATGTGCCGCTGCTGTACGTCAAAGTACAGATGCTGCGCTTAACTTATCTCAGTGTATAGAAACTGATTTTATTTTGCAATGAGGAAAACAAAAGTTATTTAAAAAAAAACTGAAACCGTAGAGGGAATCCCTCCCAAGGTTTGTGACGGAGGGTTAAAATTCAATTATTTTCTACAATTTTTAATCAAACTTCTTCTCGAAATCAATTATTTTTAATAATTTTCCGAAAGTTCTTAGAGAATTCAATTATTTAAATACAACTTAAAATCTTTTCATGATCTTAATTTTTGTCAAATAAATCTGTTTATATATTGTGACCTATAGGCCAGTCGGTGAGTGCAAAAACTGCCCAAAAATGCAAACAGCAAAGTCTCAACGGTTTCTGGTAGTTTGGGGGCTCCTTATAAGAGCCTCAAGTTTGCTCTCGATTTCCGGGTGCGAAAACCAGTGTAAACAATCGCCAAAGTTTGGAAAACATGGTTTTTCGATGCTCGTTGCTTCCGGTTAAGTTTTAGGGGAAGAAGTTGTTATTGAAAGTTATAGAGCTTGGAAATACCTTTCAAATGATGGGTCATATGTTAAAAAAGGTTAATTAGTTTAGTTGCAAATGAATTTAAACCATTAAAAATAGCACTTCTTTAATTGTTTAATAACTTTGTTAATAATTATCGAATTTGTTCATAACTTACCAGGAATATTCTCCTTGCGTAGCTGAATAAATCCCAAAAAAAATTAACTAGATCGGAGAAATAGTTTATGCATAATTCCATTTGTTAACTAAAAACATGAAATTTTTCAACGGAATTTCCCCACTTTTAAACCTGCGAATTTTTTTTTTTCTTGGAGAGTACACTTAAGAAGTCAAACTTTCATCCTATTTAAATGGGCAATTGATTTTTTTTTATCTAAGTGCATAATAAAAAGGGTTAAAAAAGAGTGTGTTTTTTTGTCATAAACAAATGGAATTACTCAGCAAATTCTCACTTTATCAATTAGCTATAAACGGCATATAATTCCATTTGTTTCCACAAAACTTTTCAAAAAAAAAATCCGACTTAACTTGAAGGGGGAGGGGGGGGGGAGTTAACTTTTTTTTTAAAAAAAAATTCCTGAGAAGTTAATTATTAATATTTTTTATTGAAACTCGCACGACTTTTAGTTCAAAACATGTATTTTATGAAAAAAAATTAAACTTAACGTTTTGTGCTTTTATTTTTCATTTATATCAAGTGAAAGTACTTGAAAATTTTTTTCAACTCTTGGACGGCGGAGTGGGGGAACACGGTACGCGGGAATTTCGCCCGCCACAAACAGAATTCAGCCGTCAAATTCACAAAAATGGTCATAACTTCGTTATTTATTGACCGATTTTAATCTTATTTTTTTAATTCCATGTATTTTTTTATGCTGAATCTAAATATGAATTTATATATTTTTTAAATAAAATATTTTTTGTTGAAATAAAAAAATTTTTAAATAGTAAATATTTTTTAAATAGTATTTAATAAAAAAGATAATATTGTTTCTTTTATAACACACCTTTGTTCTTATTTAAAAAAAAAGTTAATAAAATTACTTTAACCCATAAAAAATAATTATTTTGACACTACAACGCTTAAACTCGATACTACACGCTTATTGGTAAATAATTTCAGTTTTTTTTTTTAAATAACATTATTTTAAATTAAATGAAATAAGATGTACGAAGAAAAATTTTTGTTAAATATAATAAATAATAATAAAAATTTGTTGTTAAAAAAAAATTTTTTCATTTCAACAAAAAATATTTTATTTAAAAAATATATAAATTCATATTTAGATTCAGCATAAAAAAATACATGGAATTAAAAAAATAAGATTAAAATCGGTCAATAAATAACGAAGTTATGACCATTTTTGTGAATTTGACGGCTGAATTCTGTTTGTGGCGGGCGAAATTCCCGCGTACCGTGTTCCCCCACTCCGCCGTCCAAGAGTTGAAAAAAAATATTCAAGTACTTTCACTTGATATACACTGAAACCCCCGAACTTTAGACTTCCGAACATTAGACTGTGTTGACTTCAAGTATGGGCAAGGCATGGAGAGGGGGGTCGAGGGAATGTAATGGCGGATTTTTAGGTTAGGACCAGTAGCGTAAATTTAAAGTATTCCTTTTTTGTGGCTTTATTTTTTGCGTGTAAAAATTTCAAAATTAATCGAAAATAAAAATACGTAGCATTCGATATTGAAAAGAAAAGTGAAATATTAAAGAGAATAGACAAGAGAGTTAATAAAAAAAACATTTTAAAGAAAAATAAAATTTATATTGAACACAATTTTGCATTCATGCACCGTACGGCTCTGAGTGTTTATACATTTTGGCGTCAAGGTGTCCACTCCGAACTTTAGACACCAGTACCGAGCAGTCTAAAGTTCGGAGGTTTCAGTGTAAATGAAAAATAAAAGCACAAAACGTTAAGTTTAATTTTTTTTCATAAAATACATGTTTTGAACTAAAAGTCGTGCGAGTTTCAATAAAAAATATTAATAATTAACTTCTCAGGAATTTTTTTTTTAAAAAAAGTTAACTCCCCCCCCCCCCTCCCCCTTCAAGTTAAGTCGGATTTTTTTTTGAAAAGTTTTGTGGAAACAAATGGAATTATATGCCGTTTATAGCTAATTGATAAAGTGAAAATTGGCTGAGTAATTCCATTTGTTTATGACAAAAAAACACACTCTTTTTTAACCCTTTTTATTATGCACTTAGATAAAAAAAATCAATTGCCCATTTAAATAGGATGAAAGTTTGACTTCTTAAGTGTACTTTCCAAAAAAAAATCGAAATTCGATGTACCAAAAGTGGGGAAATTCCGTTGAAAAATTACATGTTTTTAGTTAACAAATGGAATTATGCATAAACTATTTCTCCGATCTAGTTAATTTTTTTTGGGATTTATTCAGCTACGCAAGGAGAATATTCCTGGTAAGTTATGAACAAATTCGATAATTATTAACAAAGTTATTAAACAATTAAAGAAGTGCTATTTTTAATGGTTTAAATTCATTTGCAACTAAACTAATTAACCTTTTTTAACATATGACCCATCATTTGAAAGGTATTTCCAAGCTCTATAACTTTCAATAACAACTTCTTCCCCTAAAACTTAACCGGAAGCAACGAGCATCGAAAAACCATGTTTTCCAAACTTTGGCGATTGTTTACACTGGTTTTCGCACCCGGAAATCGAGAGCAAACTTGAGGCTCTTATAAGGAGCCCCCAAACTACCAGAAACCGTTGAGACTTTGCTGTTTGCATTTTTGGGCAGTTTTTGCACTCACCGACTGGCCTAATATAGGCCCCAATATAAACAGATTTATTATTTAAATACAAAAATTCAGTTCTTTATAATGATTCTGTATCATGTTTTTTAAGTTATTAATTAATTTTCAAAAAATTATAATAAAGAAATTCTTAAAATTAATTATTCAAAAATATTTTAAAAATAATTTATGAAAGATAATAGTTTTTCAATTATGTATATAGAATTGAATTTTTAAAGAATTTTAATTATTAACATAAACGCGATTTTTCCAAAATTTTAATAAATCTAGAAAAGTCATATGTTGTTAAAATGTTAAAAATAATTGTAAAAAATTTTAATGTTATTATTTTTTGTATGTATTTGAATTTTTAGAAATTTGTATTTAAAAATATTGAAAATAATTGAATTTTAAAAAATTAGAATTAGAGGTGTGCAAAAAGCTCGAAACCCGAAGCTCGAGCGGGTATTTTCGAGCTTTTCATTTTTCGAGCCGAGCCGAGCTTTATAAAAAGCTCGAATAATTTCGGGTACTCGAAATTTTCGAGTACTCGATTTGATTCGAGCCCTTGAGAAAATCCAAAATTTTCTACATTAATTTTTAATTAAATTTTTTTTTTTCAAAAAAAAATTTTTTTAATTTAAACGCTCGAATTAAATTGAGTACTCGAAAATTTCGGTTACCCGAATTCATTCGAGTACCCGAAATATTCGAGTACTCGAGTGAATTCGGGTACCCGAATGTTTCGGGTACTCGAAAATTTCGGGTACCCGATACATCGAGCCCGGCTCGGGCTCGGCTCGGCTCGACTCGAAAAAATTGCGGCCCGGCTCGGCTCGGCTATTCGAGCTTTTTGCACACCTCTAATTAGAATGCAAAAATTTTAAGAATTATTTTTATCAAAAATATTTTAAGGAGGTTAGTTCAAAATCATGAATCATAGAGATTCGTTTGAAATTTGCAGCAAAATTAAATGACATATTAATGCATATTATTGTTAAATCTGAGCCAATTTGACCGTATAGTTTTCGAGATATTGACGGCCAAAGTTCACTATTTTTCTCAGTATTTAGCATTGAGCTAATGGCCGCAAAAAAAAAAAATGAAAAAAAATAACAACTTGGTTAATAACTTTTGACACAGCGGAGAGATTCAACTCAAAATTAGAGCAAAATTAATTCAATGTTTAAGGAACATAATACTTCAAAGAGAACGAAATCGACCGTTTAGTTGCAGAGTATTATTTATCCAAAACTTAAAGTTACTTGTAATTTTTTTTTTTGACGTGAGTGACGCGGAGTGCGTGGCAACATCGCAACTGTTGAGAGCGGTGGGAGAAGCGGAGTAGCGCGGTAATTCAAATAAAGCTGAGTACTGAAAAATACACTATTTCAAAAAGTGAAAAAAAAAACAATTTATTAAATTGTCAAACTAAAGAAAAACTATTCTCCATGACGAAAGTCAACCAAAACTGACCAAAACAACACTAATTCGCATGCGCTCGCATCAGCTGTTCATGACATGTTGCCAGATCTCTAACTGCAAAGCACTACGTTCTTCAAAATATTACTGTTTTTTCTTAAAATTTTAATTATTTACAGATTTTTACATAATAATGTACACAACATTATTTTAAAAAATGATCTTTTAATTTACATATTAAAATTTATTTCATATTTGAACATTTAAAAAAAAAAATTGTTATCTTGACTACCGTCGTGAACCTATCCTCCTTAATATAATTTTTTTGTTGCTGTGGCATTCCAGGAGAAATTTACTACTTTTCGGAGCACCCTCACCGATTTCTTTCAAACTTGGTAGTATTACATTTTTTGGTCTAAAGTTTCAGAAAATCAATTTTTTAAGTAAAATCAATTGTTTATTTAAAAGTTACAACAATTGCTCAAAATTGTTTAAATGCACATATCTTTTAAACGGTACAAGATAATTGAGTTTTCTTTTTTGCTAAAACTTCATGAAGACGAGACGCTTCAAAAATGTTGTTAACATTTTTTCTTATTTTGTTAATTAAAAAAGTTATTTAAATAAATAAAATTAACTTTTGAGCCGAAATTCAAAATTAAATGACTTACGAACAAAAAAATTCCTTGTTTTTCACACTTTTATATTCCGAAGAAAAAAAGTTGTTTGAGTTTTTCAATCACTTATAATTTAAACAATGATTCGCTTGTTTACAATTATTTTGCAACTAAATGATCATCTGTTCTCTCCTGCGCGCGACACTGCTACGTCACGTCCGTCTGTCTTCAGAATATATTTTTGACAAGCGTGGAAAAATTGAGGTTATGTTTATTCAAAACAACGCATTTCAATCTTTTTAAAGTTTTAGGATGTCAGGATATTAATATCCTGATTTAACTTTTTTTCCATGACTGCTAAAAACTTTAAAAAGATTGAAATGCGTTGTTTAAATTATAAGTGATTGAAAAACTCAAACAACTTTTTTTCTTCGGAATATAAAAGTGTGAAAAACAAGGAATTTTTTGGTTCATAAGTCATTTAATTTTGAATTCCGGCTCAAAAGTTAATTTTATTTATTTAAATAACTTTTTTAATTAACAAAATAAGAAAAAATGTTAATAACATTTTTGAAGCGTCTCGTCTTCATGAAGTTTTAGCAAAAAAGAAAACTCAATTATCTTGTACCGTTTAAAAGATATGTGCATTTAAACAATTTTGAGCAATTGTTGTAACTTTTAAATAAACAATTGATTTTACTTAAAAAATTGATTTTCTGAAACTTTAGACCAACAAATGTAATACTACCGAGTTTGAAAGAAATCGGTGAGGGTGCTCCGAAAAGTAGTAAATTTCTCCTGGAATGCCACAGCTAGTAATTTTCATATTTGCAATTAAAATTCTTTTAAAGTTTATTTTAAAAAATTTTTATCAAACACTTTGAAAAAAAATCAATTATTTTCAATTAAATTTTACAAAATTTCAATTATTGAAACTCTTTTTTATTGTAAATTTTGAAAATTTATGTAGTAATTTATAAAAATAGTTAAATTGTTTCGAAGAAATTATTAAAAACTTTAGGAAATAATTGCATTTTATGGAAATATTTGAAAATATTTTAATTCTTCCGAGAAATTTAATTAAATAATATTATGTTTTGAAAATAATTGAATTCCAGCAAAGAATTTTACTATTTATAAAAATAATTGAATTCTTGCGAAGAATTTTACCATTTATAAAAATAATTGAATTGTTTTGAAGGATTTATTAAGATTTTAGAAAATAATGAATTTATTCGAAATATATTAAAAATTGTTTTAAAAATTAAATTTTTCCGAGGAATTTAATTTCAATTATTTTCAAAATTTGCAATTAAAAGTCTGCAAATGTTGATTTTCATAAATTTTTAAAGAAATTTTTTAAAAAAATCAATTATTTTTAATTAAATTTTACAAAATTTCAATATTTATTGAAACTCTTTTCAATTGTAAATTTCGAAAATAAGTTGCATTTTATACTAAAAATTATTGCAATATTCGGAAGAAAAGTCGAAAAAGTCGTAATTTTTGAAAATAAGTCGAAAAAAAGTCGCATTTTTTGAAAATAGTCGAAAATGTTATAATATCCGAGAACTGAGATCTGGATTTAATTATCTAGATAACTCACACTGAGAAAACTGGAGAGTCAAATTCAGAAGTTCAAAAAGTGTATGTTTCCTTTGCTTATGAAGAGAGTTAAATAGTCCTTCTAAAATAAATTTTGAATTGATAATGGGAATCTACTTGTATATTCTCTCCCATTATATCTGAGGGTTAAAAGTTGCGCAGAAAATGTGTACGATCTGATGCGCGCGAAATTATTTTTCTGACATTTTATGTATTTAATTTAGGGGTTAGGTTGCCATATTTATTCATTTCGCGCCGGGTAAGGAAGGGATTTCTCAAGATGGTTAATTTGTCCCTCTGTTATAAACTCATTTTCCCTCCAAGAGAAATGGCACGAATATCTGTCAATGGTGTATTTGACCATTTATATTGTTATCCAATAGCTAATTCTCAAATATGAACGATTTGTCCCTCCAGATGTTTAGTCCAATACTCCAGTTTTCTCAGTGCAGTTATTGAGTTAATACAAAATATTAGCAGTGACAAATAATTGAAATATTGAAAAAAATACCTTCAAGAGGGATTTTCCATCCTTGTCCTCATCCTCTTTCTTCAAAGTGATGCCTAATTTATCGAGTAAACTCTTGGTCTCCTCTTTCTTGTAATTCATTATACAATCGAACACCTACAAAAAAAAGAACAGTTAATTAACTAGTGATTTAATAAATTACAAAGCAAACCATTAATTTTTTTTTTTAAATTTGAATAACTTTTGTCGAATCTGTATCGCAGTTTTTCACTAACGAACATAAAGATAGAGGTTCAGTGGTAACTTTGAAACACAGTCTCTAAATTTTAATCTCCTTCTGTTTGCGCACTGTCAACACTGTCCAGGCAAGTTTATCAGTTTCGAAAAGCCAATAAAACTCACTTCAGAATGACGCTATTGTGCCAGAAGAAAGAAAATGAAAAAAAAAATGTTTTAAGAGAATGTCAATAGTTGATCAAGAGATTTCGCACCTTATAGATTGGATCCAAAACGTACATGCAGAATGAACGTTTGTTGTCAGGCTCTTTCTGCTTCATCCATTTCTTTGTTTTCGGATTGAAAAACGACTCTCCCCAAAGTCTGTTCATTAATTTGACTACGTCGATCTTGAATTTCTCGGCATACATTTCGGAGAATTGTTTTAACGTGAAAGCCCAGCCGTGAAGACCGGATCCAAAACCTACGGATCCTTTGCTTGGATCGACCTTTAGAAAAAAAAAATTATTATGAATAGAAAGAATAAATCTTTCTACTGGAAATTGCAAAAAAAGTAAATACGTACATGAACTTCACCCATTGGACCGCTGTCATCGGAATAGGTGGCAATAATAACGTTAACATTCTCAACAATACGTTGGAAAGTTTGATAGAGTTCTTCGCTTTCAAGCTGAAGTTCAAGCAAAGCACGATCCATTTTGTTCATGAAAAGAACTGGCTTGATACGTTCAGCAATAGCTTGACGCAAGACAGTTTCCGTTTGTACACAGACACCTGGAAAATGGACAATTTCCATTAGAATTCCATAGAGGACAAAAAATAATTCTTTTTCAAAATAATAGAAAATTTACCAGAAACACAATCGACGACAACGAGAGCTCCATCAGTGACACGAAGAGCTGCTGTTACTTCACTGGAGAAATCTACGTGTCCAGGTGAGTCAATAAGATTAATAAGGAAACCCTTTTCCTCTTTATCACGTTGATCCGGATTGGTAATGAAAGCCATATCCTTCTCGTCCAGTTCAAAGAACATAGAAATTGCGCTAATGAGAGAAATCAATTTTTTCAGTTATTTTGCTAACTATCGAGGGCCGAACAACTAGAGGAATCGTTGACACCCCCTTTTTTGAAAATAAATCTCCGATTCAAAGAATACTCGAGAAAACACGTTTCTCTATTTTTCAATTTTCCAGAAGACAAATTCTTTTAATCAGGGTTGCTGCAAAAATTTTATTTTCTTTTTCCCTGACTTTTGCCTGATTTCCAGACAAAATTTTCTCTTTTTCCCTGACCCTAAAGAATATTCTGATTCACTTTAAAAAATAATTAGATACTCAAAAGAATATTCGATTACATTTATTTAGAAATTTTTCTAAATGTAAAATTCTTCGAAAACATCAATAAATTCTTTTTTAAATAAATATTTAATAATTAGATATTATTATTCCATAGGAATTAAGATTGTCAAAAAATTTCAAATTCAAACCTTTATGATATTCAACAATTTATAATAATTTAAATAAGCATACAATTTTTCAAAAAAAAATTAAATTATTTACAAAAATTTTAATAATATCCTTTGCAAGTACTTAATTATTTTTGCAAGTAATAAAATTTTTGACATGAATTTAATTATTTTCATAAATCATAAAATTTTTCATAGGATTTCAATTATTTTTAATACAATTTTAAAGAAATTCCTCGAATAATGTAATTATTTTCAAAAATTTTTTGCAAGAATTCAATTATTTTCATAAATAATAAAACTCTTTACAGGATTTCAATTATTTTTAAAAAATGTAGTAAAAATTTATTAAAAGCATTCCATTATTCTCCTAAATAATAAAATTCTTCACAGGATTTCAATTATTTTTAATACAATTGAGGAGCCGGGAAGAAGAACTCGCCGAGCGCTCCACTGCACACGCTATTTGCAAACTAATTCATTCACAAGTTTCGAAAATATAAGCGTTTTTCGAAAAAGCGGGTGACGCGCAACCGCGTCTACACGTGGAGAATGATTCAAAGCAATTCGAATGAACGTGGAAGGATGTTTCATTACAAGGACAAGACAACAATGGAACTGTAGAACAAATATTTTACCTTTTTAAAAATTAATGTACTTATAAAATTTTGAATTTTAAAGTAAAATAAAAATAATATTAATTATAAACGTATATTTAAACTATTGTTTTAAATTGAAGTAATAAGTAATGAAACATCCTTCCACGTTCATTCGAATTGCTTTGAATCATTCTCCACGTGTAGACGCGGTTGCGCGTCACCCGCTTTTTCGAAAAACGCTTATATTTTCGAAACTTGTGAATGAATTAGTTTGCAAATTTCCAGAAAACTTCCTTATATTATGATAAACAAATGTCTCACTGAAAGTTTTTTCAACTTAAAAGTTCCCCACAGACTTTTTTTCGTCAAAGGTAAGAAAACCCTATTACCGACCGTTCACTATTTATAATTAATTGTTATTAACAAATTAATGATTTTTCAATTTTTTTTTATTTCGTAGTCTTCTACGTACCCTAATAAGTGTGCATACCAAATATTAAGTGATTTCATTAATATTTGTCAAAGATACGACAATTTATGTTTCAAAATTTAATTAAATTGGTAAAAAATTTTTTTTTAGTTTTTTCCATTTATTATCTACAATTTTTATCGTATAAAAAAAAGTCAAAGGAAAAAAAGATGCGCATTTCTGTTTTTTACAAGGAAGTAGATTTTAAAAATCAAAATTTCGAATTTCAATTTTTTGAACATTTTGGGTCCCTTGACTAGCAATAGCGTGTGCAGTGGAGCGCTCGGCGAGTTCTTCTTCCCGGCTCCTCAATTTTAAGTAAATTTTTCGAAAAATGTAATTATTTTCAAAACTTTGTATTAAAATTCTTCGAAAAAATTCAATGATCAATTGTCAATTATTTCTCATAATTTTTACAAAAGTTCCTTGAGAATTCTCAAATCCATTTGTTTACAATTCAATTTTACGAAATTTCGATTATTTGAAAATTCTTCAATTAAATATTTAGAAAATAAAAATTTCAAATAATTTTAAAAAAAACTTTAATTAAACTTTTTAAAAAAAAATTAATTTAACAGAATTGTTAGTTAAAAGTGTGAAAAATTAAAATTTTCAAAGATTTTAATTTGAAACCTATTCAAAATTCAATTATTATCTAATGGAGCGTTCAGACCTCTGCAGCCTGTCTGTCTGCCTGCAGGTTGCCATGGTAACGTACAAGAGTAAGAGAGTAAGGAAATTCAAATTTATTACACCTTCTCCCTTACTCTTATTGCTTCTGGCTGCGCAGCCAGACAGCCTGCAGAGGTCTGAATGCTCCTTAAAATTTTAACTCAAATTCATTTTTAAATCAATTTTTATTAGAAAATTCTACGAAAATTAAATATTTATTTAAATACAAAAATAGATAATTTATTGAATAAATGAATGTTTCTCAAAATTGAATTCTCATAAAGAATTTTATAAACAAATTTTTAAATAATTGGATTTTTCCAAAGAATTTTAATAAAATTTTCAAGAAAAAATTATATTTTTCGAGTAATTCGATTATAATTGTATTAAAAATAATTGAAATTCTATAATGAGTTTTATTATTTATTCATGAAAATAATTGAATCTCTGTAAAACAATTTATTAATTATGAAAATAATTGAATTATTGCGAATAAATTTATACAAAAAATTTGTTAATAGCTGAATTCCTGCGAAATTCTTATTATTTATGAAAATAATTTAATGTTTGCTTAGAATTTTATCAACATTTTTTTAAAAAAAATTTAATTCTTTTGAAAATTTTTATTAAAATAATAGATTTTGAAAATCATTGAATTGAGGAAAATTTTTGAAATTTATTAAAAATTTTCCAAGAATTTTATTAAAAGTTTTGAAATTAATTGAATTTTTTGGAAGAAACTTTAAATTCATTGAAGGAAATTATTTAAAATGTTACTGAAAATAATTAAATTCTTTTAAACAATTTCAAACAAATTTTTTTTTAAATAATATTGAATTCTTTCGAGAAATTTTATTGAAATTGTAATTAAATTCATGTGAAAGAATTTTATTATTTATGATGAAAATTGAATTTTTGAAACGAATTTAATTATTTAATAAAGAATTTAATAATTCTTTGGAAGAAACTTGAAATTTGTTACCAGGAATTTACTAAAAATTCTATTAAAAATAATTGAATTCTTCTAAAGAAATTTTATTAAATTTATTAAAAATAATTGAAATTTTGTAATTATTTGTAACATATCAAAAATTCAGGCTTCACAGTGCCCCTAAAAAGTATTTTAGGGGAAATAGGGGACTGAAAATTAAAAAATAGGTGACTTTTAGGGGACCATAAAAATTGCTTAAATAAAGATAAAAATATAATTTATTTATAGATAGATACTAAAAGAAAAATGTTTTATTAAATTTATTTACAAATTTCTTCAAAAGTAAAATTATTCGAAAACATCAATAGTTTTATTTAAAATAAAAATTTAATCTTTTTTTTCATTGGAATTAAGATGTTCAAAAATTTCAAATTCAAACCTTTTCATATTGAACAACTCATAAGAATATTATTATAAAACATAAAGATATCGATCACTCCGAGTCGAAGACTCGGACTGATCCATTTCTTTAAGTTTTATAATAATTAAAGATGACCGACTGACAAAATCATTAGTTTATTATTATAAGAATATTGTTACTGTAATTTCTTCAAAATTATTTGTATCATTTCAATTCAATTAACATTTTCTAGAATTTTTAACTAAAATTCTACTTTAAATCAATAACATTAATTATTATTCAATTAAACTTTTTCAAAAAAAATTAATTCTACAAAATTGTTAGTTAAAAGTAAAAAAAAAACATTACAATAATTTAATTCTACGAGAAATCAATTATTTAAATACAAAAATAAATAATACTGAATGTTTCTTAATATTTAATTTTTACGAAGAATTGTATTAACAACTTTTGAAAATATTTAATTTCTTTTAAGGAATTTAATTAAAATTTTAATGAAATTTATTATATATTAAAGAATTTTATAACGATTTTTGGAAATAGTTGAAAACTTTTTGAAGAATTTTATTACATTTTTTAAAAATAATTGAATTCCTGAGAAGAATTTAAATAATAATGTTTGAAAACAATTGAATTCAATTTATCTATTTATCAAGATAATTGAATTCTTTTGCAGAATTACTTACTAAATATTGAAAATAATTGATTTCCTGCGACGAAAAAAATAGGGGAAATTTTCAAAATAGGGTACGTTTAGGGGCCAAAATTAAAAAAAAGGGTCTTTTAGAGAAATAGTGGACCGACTGTGAAGCCTGAAAATTCAATTTTTTACAGTACTCCAATAAAAATCCCTGACCTGTGGCAACCCTGATTAATAATTTAATAATTATTTTGACTCCGAAAATTAAAAACAAAGAAGATCCGTTTTTCTCTCTCCATTCAATTCATCTTTGAAATTTCTATTGATAAAACAAGTAAATTAAAAATTTGGAAATAGAAAAGAAGTAATAAAAATACCTACGTTGATTTGATCGTGATACAACGTTCCTGTTCATCTTTGCGAGTATCAGTGAATCGCGTCTCACCAGCCTTGGCACCAGCAATAATACCGGCTTTGGACACGAGGGAGTCAGTCAGTGTTGATTTTCCATGATCGACGTGGGCAATGACGGACATGTTCCTGATGTTCTTCTTCTTGTCCATCATCGCACGGATCTCGTCTACTGTGAAGTTCACCTAAAGAGAAAATTATGTTAAAAAGATTCCTCCGAAATCATTCAAGTTATCTATATTTTATCTACATTCCCTTTCTCGCAATCCTCTGCTCTTTTAAGTTTAATTCCAATAAATTTATAGGTTATGTCTAGAGAAAAAAAAAAGAAAAATTTCCGACAAAATATAAATTATATTCGAAACTATCCGAATATAAAACGAAGGGGGTAAGAATAAAAACCAAAAGTCAGAATTGGGGAGAAATTTACAAATAGAATAAAATGAATCATTGTAATCAGATGATACCATATTGTGAAATAGAGTCCATAAAACAATCCATATTTCACGTAATTACGAAAAACAAAATTGATAACATTTTTCACTATGTAATATCTTCTTTCTTTTTTCACGTGTATACAGGAAAAAAGTGTACCGCATGATCATTATAATCACGATATGCAAAGCAAATGCGGAGTAATGAGAAGCAGCACCATGACACGTTTTTTCGACAAGTTCAAAAATTGACATATTTCGACTTGTAATGTCATTATGAATACGCGGTTTTTTTCGACACATTAAAATAATATTTTATGATAATCACGAGCATTATTTTTAAAACATATAAATCATCAGGAACATGCAAAAAACTTTCGGGCACAAGCCAAGTTGCGCAATCCGAGGCAATCCAACAGTTTTCCTTTTATCAAATTCGTTGTGTTTGTCGTGAACATTAAATATATGGAAATTCACACTTTAAGCACTGCACGGATTGCGATGAGAGAAAAACTGTTTTTTTATATTACATACCATTTTGGATGTTGTCCGATTATCGTAGCCTGTTCAGAAAATAATACGTGCGCCAACAATGGCGGACTCCCTGGGAAAGAACAGGATTCTGAAGGAACAAATCCTTTGCTTCGTGTGATCTTAAGACAGAGGGCGTTGCACTCTATTTGCTTGCGTCGCGTGGACACAAAATAAAATACCATCTACGCAGCTTGCGATGCGCGCGCAACTTCCATTCACGTGAAATATA
Source organism: Leptopilina syphax (assembly GCA_032872505.1). Taxonomy (NCBI): domain Eukaryota; kingdom Metazoa; phylum Arthropoda; class Insecta; order Hymenoptera; family Figitidae; genus Leptopilina; species Leptopilina syphax. Next base: position 20,352,402 of record CM065475.1, read on the forward strand.
TATTTTTTTTATTTCTACTTCTACATTATACCGATTATACCATCATCAGAAAAAAAGATGGAATATTATTCCAAGAATGCAGTTTTATGAATTTTTTATTACGGGACCGAGCAAATAGCTCCACTTCCGGTTTCATGTTCGCCTTTCAAGTGTTGTTCCCTACCTTATCGACTTCACGCGCGAAAATTGGAACACGTTTCGACAATTGAAATTTGTTGTTCAAAAAAGTTAATAATATTAGAATTCCTAAGAAGAATTTTATTACTTAGGAACATAATTTAATTCTCGCCAAGAATTATGTTAAAATTGAATTTTATGAACAATTTCTATCAAGTTTTTAAAATAATCGTGTTTGTTCAAAAATTGAAATTAAACATTTATTAAAATTTTAGAAACCCGTGTGGAAAAAGCCACGTTCGAGCCCCACAGCTCCGGGGCCCTCGTGGAAGATCCATGAGGAGAAATCCACGAGGGCACCAGCAGGGGCCCCGTTCTTTGCCCTTACGGTTGCCTTGCTCAAAAATTTATCTAAGTTTTAAAAAAAAAATTTTTTTGTTGAAAAACTTTAGTTCAGAATGGATTAAATTACATTTCAAAGCACCTGAAATAAACATTAAGTGACATTTTTCCAGAAATCCTATCACAAAGTTATGGAAATTTACGAGGGCACCAGCAGGGCCCCTGCTCTTAGCCATTATGAATGCCCTGCTCAACAATTTTTCTAAGTCCAAACGAAAAATTTTTTTTTCATCAACAAATTAATGTTTATAATGATTTTAAACAATGAAAAACACGTTTTTAACAAATATTTAATGTTACTTTTTTTGAAAATATTGAACTTACCTAAGGGCAAATCCATGAGGGCCCACGCGAGGGCCCTCATGGATTGCCCACATCATTAACTAGAAAAAATTTCTAAGTCCAAAAAAAAAATTTTTTTTACATAAAAAAATTAATGTTTATAATGATTTTAAACTATGAAAAACGCGTTTTTAACACAAATGTTTTGCCAATTTTTTTTTTTAATTGAAATTATAAAAATATTAATTTATGAATATTTATGGTCTATTATTATATTATTGATATTGTTATTATTATTATTAAACTATTTAATTATTTGTCATGGTGTATTAGTGTTAATAAATAATTTATTGAATCATCAAAAGCAAGTCAGCAACTCACCTACATTAAAGCAATAATTTTCAAGTAGGTCCCGTAGCATAGTGGTAAGAGTGTTGTCTGGTAGTCAGTAGGTCGTAGGCTCAATTCCCACGTGCGTTTTTTTTTTTTTTTTGGTCACGATTTAATTAAAAAAAGTAAAAATTGTTAAATAAGAATGTTATTTATAAATAATTAATTTATTAATTTAATTGAAAATAAAGTTGAGGACATTTTATGAAATCCACGAGGGCACCGCGTGGAAAATCCATATGGAATCCATGAGGATTTTCCTCGAGGGCACCCATGAGGGAAAGCATGTCACGCCTTCGAGGGCTCCGCGTGGATTGCCCCTGCGGGTTCCACATGGCAAGAGGGCAATCCACGAGGGCCCCGCCGGGGGCCCTCACCATTTTTCTGCACGGGAAGTAATAACTTGAATTCTTTTGAAAATTTTTTTAACGAATTAAAAAAAATTGAATTCTGTCGTGAAATTTTTTTAAAAATAATTAAATTTTTCCAATTAATTTTACTATCTATAAATTTAATTAAATTGTTTGGAAAGATTTATTAAAATTTTAGAAAATAATTTAATTTTGTTGAAAAATATTAATTAAAAATTTAAAAAAAGTTGAATTCTTTCAGGAAATTTTATTAAAATTATATATATTAAAAATAATTGAATTTTTCCGAAGAATTTACTAAAATTTTATAAAATAATTAAATTTTTTCGAAATATAATTAATAAAAATTTTTTTTAAATTGAATTCTTTCGTGAAATTGTTTTGAATATAATTGAATTTTTGATAAGAATTTTACTATTTATAAATATAATTTAATTATTCGAAGGATTTATTAAAATTTTAGGCAATAATTTAATTTTTTCTCGAAAAATACAATTACAAATTTTTTAAAAATTGAATTCTTTCGTGGAATTTTTTTGAAAATAATTGAACTTTTGCAAAAAATTCTACTATTTATAAAAATAATTGAATTCTTACGAAGAATGTTATTATTTATGAAAATAATTGAATTCTTGTCAATAATTTTATTTAAATTTCTGAAATTAATAAACAAAAATAATTAAGCAGTAAATTAGTTAATAATTAAATTCTTTTAAAGTTTGAATCTGAAATTATTCAAAAATTTAAATTTGAAAATAAAATATTTTGTAATTTGCATAATTTTCTAGTAAAAAAGAATAAAGAAAGACAGAGACAAAAAGTTCTTTTTATTGACAATTTAATGTTAATTTAATCTCTTATTAATAATTAATAATTAAAGAAAAACTCTAAAATATCATTAGGAATTTTTTACAAAAAATCAAAAGTTGCAAATGTCAATTATTACTTTCGACAATATAACATTTTAAAGACGTTATATTTTTGCTTATATGTTTGTTATTTTTGGAATAAAAATGCCCAAAACAAATCAAATTTTAATTTAAACGACTGAAAATAATTAATAAAAACTGATTTTACTTTTACACGAACGATTTAACCAGAAACTTGTAATTCTTTTAAGGTATAAAAATAGCAGAAACATAACATTAAAACGATTGTCTATGGAGTCAAAAATCCAGAAAAACAATTTTTAACATTAATCAAATTCATTATTTATTAAAATTTTCTTTCTAATTTATATTCGAATTTCCTAACATAAGAAATTCCAACAATTGCTAATCGAATCTTATGAAAAAGAAAAAGTAATTTGAATTTTACTGTCTTTGTACAAAATTTATACAACACATTCGAAAAGTATTAAATTCTCGTTATTTTAATATTTGAGAAAGATAATTTAAATATATGATTCACTGCTTTTATGGTTTCACTGAAAACATTTTCTTTTCTTATTATTAAATACGGAAAGTGCATAACACAATTAAACCTAAACTAATATAGTTATTATGCGTAAATATTGTAAATTAATTTTTTATCAGAATACGACGAAAAATAGTAGAGCATGTAATGTTTTCCAATTTTTTGTTTTGTTTAAATTCTAGGAAAAAAAATAAAAAATTTTATCAAGTTCCTTTACAACTTCGTTCGTGTATAGTAACTCTTTCGGGATTAAATGTCCTTTTGCATTGTTTACAGGGAACCAATTTGTCCAGATGTTGTTTCCACCTCAAATCTGCCATTTCTGATGCGCTTGGTGCCGATTTTTGAGAAGATGTTTCACCTGTAAGTGAAATTAATTTATTTTTGTAATAAGGAAATTTTTTATTTGTATTTAATGAAAAAAAAGTAATTCAATTTGTAATTAAAAAAAAATTCATTCAAATGAAAATAAGAGAATTGATTTTGATGGATAGGGAAAAAAATATAAAAGTAATTTAAATGATAATGAAAAAATTGATTTTGGTAGAGAATAAAAAAGGTAAAAAGTAGTTTAAATGAGAAAAGTAAAAAGTAATTTCAGTAAAAATAAACGAATTAAATTTGGTAGAGAATAAAATAGTAAAAATAATTTAAATGAAAAAAGTAAAAAGTAAGTAATTTAAATAAAAATAAAAGAATTGATTGACAGAGAAGAAAAATTAGACGTATTGTTTCTTAATTTGCTTACTCGTTGAATAAAGAAATTATATTTTAAAATAATGTGTGTGGGTGATTCTCCGCGTAGCGCACGATTTGGTTTATGAAATTAAAAAAATTTTTTTTTATCGTTATGGTTATTATCAATATATTTTTTTGAAGATAAAGGCTTTAAAAAGAAAAATCCATAGCGGGCCGGAAAAATTATTTATAATTTTTGTTGTAAACAAGTGTAAAATTAGATTAACTAATTCACTGTTTGGACACATTCTGTCAAAAAAAATTTTGCGGTAATTTAAACAATATTATAGCGTAAATCTCATTTAAAAATTATTATTTTGGTAATTTATGGAAATTTATAGAAATTTATGGAAATTTTCGCGATAATTCATAAAAATATGTAAAATTTAAATTATTATTAAAAATTTGGATTTGGGTAATTTATGGAAATTTTCGCGGTAATTTATGGAAATTTATAAGGTAATTTATGGCAATTTGTAAGGTAATTTAAAGAAAATTTTGTCGGTAATTTTTAAAAATATGCAAAGTAGAAATCACAATTGAAAATTTTTATTTTGGTAATTTATGGAAATTTTTGCGGTAATTTATAAAAATTTTCGTGGTAATTTATGGAAATTTATTTAAGTAATTTATGGTAAACTTTCCTGAGCTATAGGTTTTTTTTATTCCTTATATATGTGGCACCATAACACTATATTTGCACTAGGTTCTTCGTAATACGAAGGTCGGTGGAAATTCTGAGGTCGGTGGAAACTCAGGCTGGTGGGAACTTTTTCAACCGACTTTGGATATTTTAATTTTTTGAAAAAAGTATCATTAATTTTCAATCGGTTTAAAGTGGATCTCATTCGTATTGACCAAAACAATATAACTACGCTTCATTTAACCTTTTTATAAATAATTGTTTAATTTGTGGTAAAATATTTAAGGGTCGGTGGAGGTCGGTGGAGATTATTTTGTGATTCCCTTTTCAAATTCCCAACATAAAATGAGTGAAAAATGAATAAATCAATTAGAACATTGATTCTTTTTCCTGAATTAACTTAAGGAAGTTATTTTTTGTGTTTACAAAAGTAATTTTAAGTTAACATTTGATTTTCATTTAAATAATTTACTGTTTGTTAATAAAATAATGAATAGCATCCAAATTTGCTGTCAAGCATAAACTGAAAAAAAACATATATGAAATAAATTTTTTTTTTAATTTTTTTTATTCAACTGTACTAAAGTAGACGATACTAAAATGTCAATAATAATTGTATTTATTATTGCATATTACTAAAATTATTAACTTTTTTTTCTAAACTTCCTGTAGGGACAGGTAAAATTGAATGGTTGGGCACAATAAGGGGACGTACGCGCCGCAACACGCTATAACGCCAGTCAAACGGTAGAAATTCTGGAAAAATTGGAAATTGTAAATTTTGATTTTTTAAAAACAGTATCTTATAGGAAATTAAAAAGCGCATCTTTTTTTCCTTTGAGATTTTTTTCTAAAATAAATATTTTAGAAAATAATGACCAAAAACTAACAAATTTAAATTCTCAAAATTGATTCAATTTTTAAACATAACTCGTTGTATCTTCTGTAAATATTATTGAAATTACTTGTAATTTGGCATACAAACGCATTTGGGTCCACAGAAGGCGACAACATAATTAAAAATTCAAAAAAAATGAATTGTTTATTAATTTTTAATTGTTTATAGAGATCCGTCGATAATCACGTTTTCTTATCTTTGCCGTCAAAAAGTCTGTGGGGAAGTTTAGAGTTGAGCAAACTTCCAGTGAGACATTTGTTTATTACTATTTGAGGAAGTTTTCTGTAAAGTTACAGAAAGATTCCTTAATTATTTATTGAAATATTTTAATTTTAAGAGAAAGGGCGGCGCGCAGTGAACCTTCGTCTACGTGCAGTCGCAAGTGATATTTGTTCACTGGCTCAATAAAACATGGTTTTTTCTCAGAAAATCTTACTAATAAATAATATAATTTTATAAATAAATTATGTTAAAATTATATGTCTAATTAATATTTAATTAATAATAAAAAATTTTTTAGTTGAAAATGTTTATATATTGAGAAATAATACAAACTGTATTTAACTACAGAATATAAATATATTGTTTTGCAATATATTTATAATAACTTTTGTTAGTATATCGTTTATTTACAAAGTATTTCATATTTTGATCATTGAAATTATTTACAAACTTTTGCACACTCTTGAATATGATTTAGCGATAAACATTTGAAAAATAAAAGGAAATAATTATTTATTTAAATTACAATTAATTTTAATTAAATTAACGTCATATAATATTTGTATTCATTATTATTTATTTTATTAACCTAAATAAAATTAAGTATTATAAAATATGCTTACAAGCGTTCAGTAATGTATATTACAAATATTAATGTACGTTTTTCGTTTCTGCTAAAATGGATAAGAATTACAAATAATGAAATGTCAATAAAACTTTTTTCACAAACTATTAAACAAATATTTTTTACGAAATTAAAATCTTTCAAAAATTAATTTTCTGAGAAAAACCATGTTTTATTGAGCCAGTGAACAAATATCACTTGCGACTGCACGTAGACGAAGGTTCACTGCGCGCCGCCCTTTCTCTTAAAATTAAAATATTTCAATAAATAATTAAGGAATCTTTCTGTAACTTTACAGAAAACTTCCTCAAATAGTAATAAACAAATGTCTCACTGGAAGTTTGCTCAACTCTAAACTTCCCCACAGACTTTTTGACGGCAAAGATAAGAAAACGTGATTATCGACGGATCTCTATAAACAATTAAAAATTAATAAACAATTCATTTTTTTTGAATTTTTAATTATGTTGTCGCCTTCTGTGGACCCAAATGCGTTTGTATGCCAAATTACAAGTAATTTCAATAATATTTACAGAAGATACAACGAGTTATGTTTAAAAATTGAATCAATTTTGAGAATTTAAATTTGTTAGTTTTTGGTCATTATTTTCTAAAATATTTATTTTAGAAAAAAATCTCAAAGGAAAAAAAGATGCGCTTTTTAATTTCCTATAAGATACTGTTTTTAAAAAATCAAAATTTACAATTTCCAATTTTTCCAGAATTTCTACCGTTTGACTGGCGTTATAGCGTGTTGCGGCGCGTACGTCCCCTTATTGTGCCCAACCATTCAATTTTGACGTTTTTAGCCTTAAAACCGCTTATTTATGAAAAATTATAATATTAGATACAAAAGTAATTATTGGTTTTTGTTTCTAAACATATAGATAACCTTTTCACGTTGGAATTGTAAAAATATATGAAAATTATTTATTATTTTTCCATTACAACATGAAAAAAACCAAGTTCTGCGCTACGCGGAGAAATGAGAATTTATTATAATAATTTATTATTATTATTTTATAATCAATAGAATTATTATTATTTTTATTTATTATTTTATTTCTTATTTTTATTTGTTTAAAATATATTTTCTTACGAAGGTTTAAATTATGCCTCTTCAATGACTACACCTTACATCCAAGATCACAAACCTACTTAAACTAGTTACTAAATTAAGATGATATTTCAAGCCAAACTAAGTTTTAGATTAAATTACTAAATTTAACTAAATTAAATACCCGGACTCCATCCGGCGAGCTATTCTTTTGGCAAATTAAATCACGATCATTACATTACAATAATAATTATTATTATTTTATAATAATAATAAATAAATAAAATAATAATAAAGATCCCACACAGCACATGATATTTCCTGAATACTTCCTGAATATTTCACTGAAAGATTGAAATATTTCATTGCAAGATTCAGGAAATATTTCTGCAAACAGGAAAATGTCCGCTTATGTGGGAATATTGACGCGAAAGTTGAGAAAATATTTCATTGAAATATTTTGGAAATATTCAACTGAAATGATGCGCACTGGTCGAACTCAGTTTCTATGGCCTGTAGAGTTGCGCAGTAGTTTTTGGCTTACTATATCCTATGGGTTTTAAAATATTTCAGAAAATTCCTATTGATTTGAGGTGTTTAACAAATTTTTCCATTTTTTGAAATATTTTCACAATATTGCAGAATCTTTATGTGTAATATTGCAGGAATATTTCAATGAAATATTTTCTCAATTTTCGCGTCAATATTCCTACATAAGCGGACATTTTCCTGTTTGCAGAAATATTTCCTGAATCTTGCAATGAAATATTTCAATCTTTCAGTGAAATATTCAGGAAGTATTCAGGAAATATCATGTGCTGTGTGGGATTTCATTACTTCTGTTATGAATTAATAATGAATCAACGTGTAAAAGTCTCACAATATGATGCATGTCAATCGATCGATCTTGGCCCTGGCCGCTTTTTGCAAAACTATTCCAATTTTTACAACTATGCCTCTATAATAATGAAGATGAAGTGGTGGCATTTATAAAAATAGGCATTCCCTTAAAGGTCATATCGAACAAAATTGAAAAACTTTCCTAATTTTTTCCGCAAGAAAAAATTTTCCATTTAATCTAATCTAAACCATATTTAATTTATTCTTCTAATTTCTAATCCAGGCTTCGTACTCGATAATTAATTTTTAAAAAGTAGCGAAAAGTAGCTTTGAGACTCAAAAAATTAGTAAAATAGTAGCTACCGACTCAATTTTTTCATAATTTCTAAATTAAATTACATTAAAAAATAAAATATATTATGATTTTCAATCATTTTTTGTTGTTGATATTTTTAAACAAGATTCGTCAAGATTTTAATTACAATTTTACAACACTTTATAATTACATTTTACAATTACACTTTCCAAAGATTTCAATTCAAAACTGGTTTGAAATTTAATTATTTCTAAAAATTAACACTTTTACGCTTCTAATACTTAATTATCATCTAAAATTTAAATTGAAATTCAATTTTAAATCAATTCTCATTAGAAAGTTCTACGATAATTCAATTATTTAAATAAAAAGTAGATAATTTATTAATTAAACATTTTTTAAATGATAAAATTGAATTCTTATAAAGAACTTTATCAAAATTTAAAAGAAAAATTGAATTCTTTTGAAGAATTTTAATAAAATTTTTCAGAATAATTGCATTTTTCGGAGAATTCATTTAAAATTGTATTAAAAAAAATTGAAATTAAATTAAGTTAATTAAATAATTGGATTCCTGTTAGAATATTATTATTTATGAAATAATAAAAAATATTAATAATGAACAAATAATACTGAAAATAATCCAAAAAATAAAATTTGCAAAAATCCAAGGCCTCAATTGTTGAAAATAATTTAATTTTTCTGAAAAGTTTATTTTTAAAAATAAGTGAATTCTATCAATAAATTTTATTAAAATTTAAAAATAATTAAATTCCATCAAGAAATTTTATTCAAATTGTTTTGAAAATAATTGCATTTTACCGAAGAATTTTATAACTTATGAAATTGTTAAATTCTTGCGACAAATATTTTTAAATAATTGAATTCTATTAGGAAATTTTATGGAAATAGTAGGTAGATAGATATTGAAAATAATTGATTTTCGAAAATTTTTTCAAAAATTAAATTTTTACGAAGTATTCTATTAAAATTTTTTGAAAATAATTGAATTGTTACGAAGAATTTCATTAAATTTTTGCGAGAATTTTTGAAAATGATTACATTCTTTCAAGAAACTTCATTAAAAATGTATTAAAAATAATTATTAAATTCTTTTGCACTTCTTTTGCACTTTTCGGAGAATCCATTTAAAATTGTATTAAAAATAATTGAAATTCTGTGACAATTTTTATTATTTATTGAATTTTTGCAACGAATTTTATTAAAAATTTTTTAAATAATTGAATTCTCGTCAAAAAGTTTATAACAATCTTTTTAAATAATTAAAAAGATTTTATTATTTAGAAAAATAATTGAATTTTATTAAAATATTTTTCAGAATAATTTTTTTATTTCTCCCATTAGCGAATTTAAAGTATTTCAAATTCTCAAAAATAGAGAAAAGCAGCTTTTAGTGTGACGAATATAAAAAAAAAGTATCCAAATAGTAGCAAATCGTAAAAAAAGTAGTAAATAGTAGGTTTTAGTAGAAGATTACGTAGCTTGCTAATCTAATTCTTCTCATCTACTTAAAATTTTTCAACTTGAATATTTTCTAGTCGAAAGAAAATTTCTCTGAAGGAAAATATTTTTCTTTTCTTTTTAATTTATACGGAACCATTTAACTGATATCAAGCAATAATCGGTCATTATTGTTGCACGAAAGTTCGTAAATGCAGTAGTCTGGAATTAAAATTTAAATTTGCAGGGTAACTTTAGGATCAATATTTACAGCACCTGTGTGCTAATGTAGATATAAAATGCAAGTTTACGTTAAGGATATAGTAAACATATTATTTATTAATATCAAGAGCAATTGTGTAAAGTTGATATTTTTTTCATCGCTTTATAAATAGACGTGAACTTGAAATAATTTTGAATTTTTCAATCGCTGATTATTATTCTCCCCCAATTGTCATTTTTTCTATCCTTATCTATACAATTACAGTTTATAAATAACATGATCTTGAAAATAGAAGAGAAAAAATGAAAAAATAAAATACTCCTATTTTTTTAAATTAAAGATTATGTTTTTCATGTCGATCGGTAATTGTTGAACTTGCGTGTACTTGACTACAGAAAAACGTTAGTTAATTCCGACACGAATCAATTATTTGAGGTCATTCAACTCTTGATAATTTAGATTTATAAAAAGAATTTTTTTTCCTTTCTTTGATGTGATTATTAATAAATAAACTTACTCATTGTATTTACAGGTTTCTGTGGTTCTTTCTTTCGCTTCTGTGCAGGTAATTTGTTGTTTTCAATGTGCCATTTTTTTAGACATTGAGTTTCATGAATACTAATACTCGCTGAGCCGAAATTCCTGTCACATAAGTAACACGTGAATGTTTTCTTCGAGACGGATTCCTGAAATCATTTTATGTGCGAGTAACAAAACAATGTAATAATACGAAAATAAACAAAACATTGAGAATTGTTGAGAACGAAACGAGTATAAAAATAAACAAAATAAAAAATTAAGAAACAAAAGAATACGAAAATAAAAAAATTAAGATATAAAAGAATAGAAAAAGTATAAATAAAATAGAAAATAATTAAAAACTTATTCATGCAATGATCTAAATAACAAACAATTACAAATTTATTTATCACAATTTATACAGGAGCATGCAGAAAATCTCTAAAAAAAAAAATTTTTCTTCGTTTCAACTCACAGCTGAAGATTTTCGTCGTTGAACTGTCTCTTCGGATCTTGATCCCAAGTTTTTTCGCAATGCAGAATTTACTTTTTGATTGGAGGGTAGTTTTCCATTTTCGAATTGCCATTTTTTCAAACATTGTGGCACGTGAATTTTTATACTTCTCGTTCCAAAATTACGACCGCAAATTTCACAAATAACCGTTGGTGGGCCAGAACGAATGCGATTTAATTTTGGCTTCGTATCTGGATTCTCGTTTTCATTATTCTGTGAAAATACAATATTTTATTAAAACATTTTCCAATAATTTCTATATAGAAATCAATTCTCTCTATTTACTTCCATTCATTATTCATATTTATTGCTAAATTATTTAACTTTTTAATTGAATTTAGTAAATTATTTATATTCGTTGATAATTTTTAAAAGTTTCAAATTTATTTGTAATTTTGCAAATAAAATAATAAATATATATATTTTTAATTGTAATCATTAAATAATTAATCTAAATTATAAGGTAAAGAAGAATGCCGGAAGGTCGTTCAAAGCCGAAATAAATAAATAAACGATAATAAATAAAATAAATAATAAAAATAATAATAATTTTTAATTTATTTGGTATTTTTCATTTCAAATTGTAACAAAAATGTTTGAATTTGAAAAATAGAATGTTTAAAAAATTCTCTTTATTATGTTTTATTATTAAAACATTTTTCAATAATTTCTATTTAGAGATAACTTCTTTTAATAAATTTATTCATATTTATTACTAAATTATTTGTCTTTAAATTAAATAACTTATTTATTAAAAAGATTTTCTTTATTAAAATATTTTCGAATACATACTAAAAAGAGATTAATTCTCGGGCATTATTCCATTAAATTTTCCATAGTTATTGCAAAATTATTTAGCTTTTTAATTTAATTTAGTAAATTTTTTATATTCGTTGATAATTTTTCAAAAGTTTCCAATTGAAGGGCTACATAAAATAAGGGGACGAACGCGAGGCTTGGAAGGGATAGGTAGTACCAGTCGAGTAGCAGTGACAAGCCTTGAGCCGCTCGCTGCTACCTGACTGATATTATCCCTTTCAACCATGCGTTCGTCCCCTTATTTTATGTAGCCCTTCAATTTATTAAAAAATTTACGAATAAAATAATAATAAATTTCAAAATTATTTTAATTATTGAATTTTTCATTTCAATTACTTAATTCTAATTATTTAATTATTTTAATTTACTTGTGATTTTTTATTTAAAATCGTAAAAAATCTTTGAATTTCGAAAAGAGAATGTTCAAAAAAATTCTCTTGGTAGACAAAAAGGTTATTTACAATATTATAATTAATAAATAGAATGATAACCAATATTAAACTTTCTACCTGAAAATTCGTTTTGCAATTGATTTCATGGACATTTATCGTATCAGCGAGAAAAGTTCTTCCGCATTTTGAACATGGTATCAATAGGGTCTGTATTTTATTTAAAAAAGCAGAATTAATATTTTATACTCGGATATTATTGCACTAAAGAAGTAAAATAAAATCAAAAAAATGATGCTTTATTAAATAAAAATAGTTCATTTTAAATTAAACAGAACCAAATTTAGAAGAATTGATTACATATTTTTCTCAGTTTTATTCCGTTATTATAATAATTGTTTCTTTAGATAAAAAATTGTCAAAATGAACGATCGCAAATTATTTTTTGAATTAAAATAAAAAACCGCTGCCAAGTTGTATATTTTTTTTATAATTTTGGTGCTCATTTCATGAACACTTTACTTCCTCATGGAGATAAAAATAATAGAAAACCGCTGCCAAGTTGTATATTTTTTTATAATTTTGGTGCTCATTTCATGAACACTTTACTTCCTCATAGGAATAAAATAATAGAAATATATGAATAACTTTTTATAAATATGGTAAAAGTGATTGAATTTTCGGTCAATCAATGTATTTTTAAATACCCTATAAGATAGTTACAATAATTTAATAGTCAGACAAAAATTTTCAAACAAAAAAGTTGAGAAAATGTCATTTTTCGCAATTTTTGGTTTTTAAAATACCAATAATTTCGAAATTTATTATCGAATTAGGTTCAAAAATAGGTCAATCGAAGCGTTTTTTGAAGCTCTACAAGTCGGTAACGATAATTTTAAGATTACTTCTACATTTCTCAACAAAGTTTTCAAAAAAGTCTTATTTTCCAAAATTTTGAATTTTTAAAAGTTTAATAACTCCGGTTAATATGGACGAAAAATGTTCAATTGGGGCTCAAAAGATGCGTCTAAAAAAACTCTACAAAATTATGGAAAAACATTTATAGGTGTCCTAACATTTTTTTAAAGTTGTGGGCAAAAAACGTTTTTTTTGCAAAATTAAAAATAAAAAAAAAACCGCTGCCAAGTTGTATATTTTTTTTATAATTTTGGTGCTCATTTCATGAACACTTTACTTCCACATAGAGATAATAATAATAATAATAATAATAATAATAATAATAATAATAATAATAATAATAATAATAATAATAATAATAATAATAATAATAATAATAATAATAATAATAATAATAATAATAATAATAATAATAATAATAATAATAATAATAATAATAATAATAATAGGAAAATATATGAATAACTTTTTATAAATTATAGACGAAAAATGTTCAATTAGGGCTCAAAAGATGCGTCTAAAAAAACTCTACAAAATTATGGAAAAACATTTATAGGTTTATAGACATTTATAGACACCTGTCTTAACATTTTTTTAAAGTTATGGGCAAAAAACGTTTTTTTTGCAAAATTAAAAATCTAAAAAAAATTTAGTTAAACTTTATTAATCTATCTCGAAGTACTCTCATTTTATGTCCGCAGGTGAGATCTACAATTTAAAAAAAAATTCAACCCAAAAGCTCTTCATGATTTCGAGATATTTATAAAAATGTGATGTTTACACACACACACACACACACACACACATACGGAATGACATTTTTTAAAAATGTCATTTTTGAACTCCTGAGGTCAAATAACATAAAGATATGTCAAAAAATTGAACTCGAAAAATTTCGGTATTACAATACTTCCTCTATGAGGAAGTAAAAATTCAGTTAAACTTTATTAATATATCAGAAAGTACTCTCACTTTATGTCCGCAGGTGAGATCTACAATTTAAAAAATAATTCAACCCAAAAGCTCTTCATGATTTCGAGATATTTATTAAAATGTGATGTTTACATACACACACACATACGGTATGACATTTTTTAAAAATGTCATTTTTGAACTCCTGCAAGTACAGACATTTTCTGCAAGTTTGATGCAAGTTTTCTATGCAAATTTCGCAAGTTTGCAGCAAACTTGCATAAATATAAAAATGTCACCCACTTGGCAAGTTTGCACTGCAAGTTTGCAGCAAACTTGCGACAAATAGCAAAAACTTAAATGTATGCGCAGTAGTTTACTATGACATCTAGAGCTGCGGACTATATTTTAGTCACCTTCCCTACAGGGAAGGCATCGTTCATCAAAATATATGCAATTTGAAAAAAATTTTTTTAAAAAATTTTTTAGGTATTTTAGAAAGTTTGCTGCAAATTTTCCTCAAGTTTTCATTGCAAACTTGCCAAAAGGGTGCCATTTTTATTTGTATGTAAGTTTGCTGCAAACTTGCATGGAAAACTTGCAGCAAACTTGCAGAAAAATACTGTGCTTTGTGGGTGAGGTCAAATAACATAAAGATATGTCAAAAAATCGAACTCGAAAAATTTTGGTATTACAATACTTTCTCTATGACGAAGTAATATTTGATAAAATAAACTATTAAATTAAAAATTTTTAATGTAAAAAAAGAAATTATTTAATAAAGTACATACTTGACATTTTTCCAATACTTTCAAATTCCAATCCTGATGATCAATTGGCACGTTTGGTCTTTGAGGAACTGGTCGTCTTTGAGAAGGTGGAAGAGCTTTGTTTTCTCGATCCCACTTCTGTTGATTATTCATTTAAAAAGCGATTAGTTTGGCAATTTTGTTTCTTAACTGAAAATTTAATAAAATTTGCTCACTTCAAGACATTTGGGCTCGTGAATGGGAAAACTTGCTGTTCCATAATCCCGATTACAAATATAACAAATAAGTGTTTTCGGAGTTTTTGAAGATGTGTCGTTATCTCTAGTTTTAGTTGAATTACCAACGCCAGACTTTGTCGATATTGGACTCGGTGTTTTACTCTTTACACTTTTCGTTTTTTTTGTCTCCACTTGACCCTTCATTTTATCCTTACTCTTATCACTACGAAAATTCAGTGCAACTGGTTTTTGAATACTTTTCTTTACAGTCGAAATACTATTAAAATTGCTATTTCCCAATTTATTTTTGAGAATTGGAACTTTCGGATGACTGTGCAATCGTTCAGGTTGATTGTTATGTCCACAAGTTGTACAAGGCTCTGGTGTTCCCTTAATGAATCCGGTGAATAATTCGACATCCGAGGAAATATTTTCATCCACTGATTTTCGTGAGGGTTGCGATAGATTTGTTATTCTCGAGGAAATTCCACTTCCGTTATTATTGTTGTCCAATTTTCGATCAGATCTTCCGTCACTGATGAAGGAAAAAGAAATCAAAATTATTAATTTCAATTGATTTGAAAATAAATTTAGAACATAAAAAATTTGTACCCCGATTTGTAATTATGATGAAGATGCATAGAAGAAAGTTCGAGGGGCGATAAATCGACTCGAAAAAAATTTTCAGTCGATGATCGTGAAATTGGACGTTTCTTCCGCGTAGTGCACTTAGTGAAGCTTGTCCGGGTGTGTCGAGGCAGTTCCGTATCGATGGATGCTCGCTGTCTTCGCCTCGATGAGGACGAGGTCGAGGACACACCCCCACCTAATTGACCCCCTATTCGAATCCGACTCAACGAATCCTTGCTCAATAATGACATGTCCAATTTGTCCATTAAATCGGGATTTAAAATACTCGGTTTCTCCAGATTCGCCGTCTTTGGCCTCTCAATCACATTTTGTTTTACTGCAATTTTCTTCACTTTCGGTGGCCACGTTGTTGTGTTATCTGAAAGAAATCCAATTTTTTTTTATTGTTCTTGTCAAAATTAGAAAAATTAGAAATAATTAAAAATGTAAACCAAGGGCCAAAAGGATGAAGTTACAATAAACATGTAATAAATAATAAAAATAATTAATAATAATTAAATTAATTAGTCAAAAATATTAAACTATTAATTTTGAACTGAGTTTCAAAAAGGCCGTAGCAGTATAAGCATGTAAAAATGGCCCCCTCTTGGATTGGGTCCATATTTAGGGAATAATTTTGACCTATTATGAGACTTATTTTCACCAAGTTTCAACTCGAAAAAAAATTTTGTTTTTGAGTTATACAATTTTTTTGAAAAATTCAAAAAAATTCAAAAATTTTTTTTCCCTCCGAAATGGTTGAACCGATTTTCATGAAAAAATTTTTTTTGTACAATACAATATGAACAGTTAATAAAACAAAATTTTTCGACCAAATTCTAACAAAGAAAGTCAGTAAAAAGTCAGTAAAAAAAAATTTTTTTTTAATTTTTTTTTAAAAAACATTTTTTTATTGAAATTTTTTTTG
Organism: Leptopilina syphax; assembly: GCA_032872505.1. Taxonomy (NCBI): domain Eukaryota; kingdom Metazoa; phylum Arthropoda; class Insecta; order Hymenoptera; family Figitidae; genus Leptopilina; species Leptopilina syphax. Next base: position 20,369,020 of record CM065475.1, read on the forward strand.
CACAACCGCCATTTTTTTCTATAAAATAATAGTCATTTCAAGAGTAACATATATTTTTTGCAATAAGATGATTGAAAGGGTACTTCATACTTTAAAAAATAAAAAACTGATTTTTGGCCCCTAAATAGTACAGTTTTCTATGTAAACGAGGGGCCAACATTTTTTAAAATTACATTAAAAATTAATTAAATTAAATTTCTAAAAAAGTTATGCCTGTTTATTGTAAATATTGATTTTTTAGTATGTACAAGGTTTATTAAAAAAGTAAATGGACGTACCACTACCGTCGGGAATTACCGGTACGGATGCACGCGCACGGCCCAAAAACATGTCAATCACTGAGAAAACGATTTATTTGATTCAAAAAAATTTTGTTTAAATCAAACTTAAAATATCTTTGCTATACAGTTAAACAAATTTCAGTTTAATTCAAACATATTTTTTGGTTCATTTATAGAAATAATATATTCAATTCAAACAAAATTTAAGGTTGATTTTAAATTATTTCTAATCAACATTTAAGTTTGGATCAAACATAACATTTTTAAACATATTCTTTGTTTAAACCAAAACAGAAAATATATTTGAATTAAACACAATTATTCAAACAAATATTATTTTTGAATCAAAGCAGTAGATATTTTCTATATATATTAGGATCTCACGAACAGATTAAGATTTTTAAACTCTTTTTGTCTTAAGTTAAAGATAAAACTTAAACCTATGTAAATTTCAAATTTTTTCTACAATTATTAAAAAATATGCCAAAGTTGAAAAAACTTCAAAAATAATTTTTTTTTGAGATTTTTTTGAAAAGTTGACTAAAAAATCAATATTTACAATAAACAGGCATATATTATTAACTGTTTTAGAAATTTAAGTATTAATTAATTTTTAATGTAATTTTAAAAAATGTTGGCCCCTCGTTTATATAGAAAACTGTACTATTTAGGGGCCAAAAATCGGTTTTTTATTTTTTAAAGTATGAAGTACCCTTTCAATCATCTTGCAAAAAATATATGTTACTCTTGAAATGACTATTATTTTATAGAAAAAAAAATGGCGGTTGTGCAAAAAAAATTTCAATAAAAAAAAATGTTTTTTAAAAAAAAATTAAAAAAAAATTTTTTTTTACTGACTTTTTACTGACTTTCTTTTTATTAACTGTTCATATTGTATTGTACAAAAAAAATTTTTTTCATGAAAATCGGTTCAACCATTTCGGAGGGAAAAAAAATTTTTTAATTTTTTTGAATTTTTCAAAAAAATTGTATAACTCAAAAACAAAATTTTTTTCGAGTTGAAACTTGGTGAAAATAAGTCTCATAATAGGTCAAAATTATTCCCTAAATATGGACCCAATCCAAGAGGGGGCCATTTTTACATGCTTATACTGCTACGGCCTTTGAATTTAAAAAAAAATTAAAAAAGAAAATGTTCAAAAAAATAGGATAAAATATTATATTATATTATTATAATAAAAAAAAAAAATATATATATATATATATATATATATATATATATATATATATATATTATTATTATTATATTATATTTTTTCGATTTTATTTGATCAAATGAAAGTATTGATCAATCGTCTGAAAAGGGATTTTTATTATCGAGTTGAAGAAAATTTTCCATCTAAGAAAGTTGATAGATCATTCTTGTTTTATCGATTTCGACGAGAACTATAAAATAACGAATAATTCAATGAAAGTGCATTTCTGTTTGCATTGACCCCGGAAATATGGAGCAAACTACCTATAGTTACCCTACCTTCTTATTAAATACACTTCAAAACATTTCAACTTACGAAGAAATAAAATTCATTACATTAAAAAAAAACTAGAAACAAAATAAGCTAACAAATAATTATAATTTAACTAATTTATTAAAATTAATAAATTGAGAATTCATTAAAAAAACGAAAAACAAAATAACCAAATAAGGAATAATTATAAATTTATTTATTTATTGAAATGGATAAATTAAACTATAGAAGTAAATAAAATGATAAGGCAGACTATTAAATTGAAATGAAATAAAAATTATCCTAATGACACAATAATTGTTACCTTTAAAAAGATCCAAATCTTTGTTAAGCACGAGAAAAGTCTTTTCCGAAAGAAAATCGGAAGATGGCTTTTGCCACTTCATCGTTTTTACCACCCACCCCGACATTCATTTGTAGAATTTTTTACAAAATCGATTAAAATTTAACTAGAGTAGAGAAAAGTAAAGAAAATTATTCTTTACTTTATTTAGAACTTATTTTCACCTCCACTATATTATACGTGAATAATGTACAATTTGTCTTCAATTTCTCACGATATTCACATTCAAGTGATAAATTTCAAATTTTCCATTCTTAATTATTTAACATTTCTCAAAAACTCAAAATTTTAAATTTTAAACAATAAAATTAAATTAAAAGAAAGTGTCAAAAATAAATCCACTAGTAATTTGAATAATAATAATTTAAAAAATGTCAGATATAAACAAATCGATTGCTAAAAAGTGAATATTCAATTGTTTATTTATAAATTTTATAAAAACTCATTTTACATTTAAAAGATAATAAAAAAAATCCTTCGGAAAAGTTCCTGTTTTCCTCGAACTTGAAAAAAAAACTTTTCGAGAATTTTCAGAAGAAAGTTTTAATATATTTAAAAAAGAAGTTTACTCAAATAACTTTTCGTAATGGAAAACAAGACCCGGACATGCGCAAAATATTAAAGGAAAACAAAACTTTGTAAATTTAAAATTAATGAAACGCACACAAGTTTTAAAAATAAACTAACAATGTAGTAGAATTCAATTTTCTCATGTCTAAGTACTTTGAGGCGTTAAAAAAGGAATTTTTCATTCAAGAAAATATTTTGAGAAATTATGCGAAAAAAAACAATGCGCGCCCTTTTTCACTCTGAACAATAACCCGGTGTACTGAGCTTGAATTTACCTTGCCATTGGGTTGATATGGCTATTGTGGACTTCAGCTTTCACCCTCCTGCGATTCGTTGTATATGTGTGTACACAAGAAAATATACAGGTGAGGAAAGAGAATCGATCCAACGACCACTATTAACAAAAATTTTTCGCGGTTTACGCTGCCAACTCACGCAAACTTCAAATGCGTTATATCCACTCACTGTATGGTCAATTATAATTTTATCATGATTAGAGATGCGAAATGATAGCGGAATCATTAATGTTTTCTTCCTCCTCTTTTTTCCGGAAATGAATCAACACAAAATTAAACGATCCATTTGTAAATTTTTCCTATAGGGATCTAAATTCCACTTATCAATCAGAAAACTGTTACACCTGTAATAAAAAATCGGAAAAAATAGAATCAATTAAACTTAATTTAAAATTAATTTATGTAAAAATATTTAATTTAACAGAAACTGACAGATAGTTAAAGTTAAAAAATATAAATATACAAATACAAATATTTGTAAAATATATTTTATGTAAAAAAAATATACTTACAAAATTATCTTTTTCCCTTTTGAAAAATTCGAATTTTTTCTAAAGTGGATTAAAATTCCTGATTCATAAGCTTATTACATAGTATAAAGAGAAAACTAATTGATAAAGATTTTGCAATATTGTCTGAGAAAATACTTCCAAGAAGATGCGGGCACATGACGCAAATAAAATTGTGACTATTATGATTTACGTAAATTTGCATAAAGTTTGATTATAATTATCGTAATTAAATATTCATGAAATTAATTATCAAACAAAATTATCTAATTGGAAAACGTACATAAAATAATTGACTCATAACGAATCTAAAGTTTGCAGCGATAAGGAAGCATTTTGTTTTTATTTAAACATTAATTAAAATTTTGATCATTTAAACTATTTTATTGGAATAATAATAATTATTATTATTATTATTTTTAATTGATTTATGTTTTTCTTAATTTTTATGTCTTTTTAGGGTTCCGTACACCTACAGTGTATCGGCGGAACCCTATTGGTGAGACTCTGTTGTATGTAGCCAAATCATGTCCCCCCCCCCCCCCTAGCGGCTAAACTATTTGACCTAAAGAGCTCAAATTTGGTACAGATATGTATTTTCACACGTAGATTACAGGAAAAATATAGCGAATGTGATTGGAGGTGATGGGCATAGCGTTGTCAAGGAAATAACAAGATTTTTGGCCAAAAATGCATAAAAAGTGACCATTCCCCCCCCCTTAACTTCTAAACTATTCGACATGGAGAGCTGAAATTTTGCATGCTGGTGTATTTTTACTCGAATATTACAGGAAAAATATAGAGAACTTGATATGTAATGATGGCCATAGCGTTGTCAAGGAAAAACTAAAAAATTTTTAAAAAAAATTTTTTTTTCCTAACTTTTACATTATTTGACCTAATGAGCTGAAAATTGGTATCCTAGTGTATTATTACAATCTGAAGGCAAACAATTTATTTAAGAAACTTTTTGAAAAACAATAAAAAAAAACTTTTTTTTATTTTTTTTTTCAAAAAAAAAAATTTTTTTTTAATTTTTTTAGTTTAAACACGTGGCATTAAATATTTTAAGGAAGAGAGTGAAATTTTAAGAGAATAAATGAGAGATTGTTTTCTGACTTTAATTTCTTAACTAAAAATAAAAAAAATTGGACAAGTGCGAGTTGAACTCGCACTGCAATGGCGGGTTCCGCACAAAAATATTAAAACAATACTTGCAACATTGATCGGTAATTGGTAGAATTAAAATAAACAATTATAAAAATATATTAAAATAATTTGATAAAAAAAAAACTAAAAAAAATTAAAGTATTGTATATCTAATATTGTAAACAATAATAAGCAGAGGAACTATAATAAATTTTGAAAATTTTGTTCCTCTGCTTATTATTGTTTACAATATTAGATATACAATACTTTAATTTTTTTTAGTTTTTTTTTTATCAAATGATTTTAATATATTTTTATAATTGTTTATTTTAATTCTACCAATTACCGATCAATGTTGCAAGTATTGTTTTAATATTTGTGTGCGGAACCCGCCATTGCAGTGTGAGTTCAACTCGCACTTGTCCAATTTTTAATTTTTAATTCCTAATTTTTAATTTGTGTATTTATGTTTAATTAAATTTTTATGCTAATGAATTTTCACTTATTAATCTTTTTATTTAATTAAATTTTCAATTATCAGAAATTTTTAATTCTTAAATCTTTTTAATTTTAATTAACTTAATTTTCATTCGAGTGGATTTTTATTTTGTACTATTTCTATTTAGACAAATTTTTATTGAGTTGAATATTTATTTTGGAGTATTTGCTTTTTTAATAAAAATTTAGTTACAATTAAATTTTCATGTAATGGAATTCTTAATTAATCGAACTTCTATATTCAACAGAAATTCTCTTTATACGAAATTTTCTAAAGAATTTTATCAAAATTTTGAAAATAATTGAATTGTTTCGACGAATTTGATATGTTAAAATTTTAAAACAATGTAATTCTTTCGAGGAAATTTATTTTAATTGAATTGTAAATAATTGAATTCTTTCGAGAAATTTCATTGAAATTGTAATTAAATTCTTGTGACGAACATTATTATTTATGAAAATTTAATTTTTGCGAAGAATTTTATTAAATTGAGTGAAAATAATTCATTTCTTAGTAAAAAACTTTATAAATTCTTTCAAGGAATTTAATTAAAATTTTACTTAAATAATTGATTTATTCGAAAGGATTTTAACAAAATTTTTTAAAATATAATTAAACTTTGAATTTTATCAAAATTTATTAAAAATAATTAAAATTCTACAAAGTATTTTATTATTTATTTATAAAAAGAATTGAATGTTTAAAAAATTTCTTTAACAATTCTTTATAATAATTATGCAAAATACCGAGATGTCCCCCCTGCATGGTTCCTTCCTCTATTATTTCCAAAAAATTCCAACCCAAAATATTCTTTTCTTTTTGAATTAAGTGTATTCTACGAAACCACTATTTTTCCCCGGATGACCTTAAGTGAATTTTCTAAAATATTGCAACTGGAAATCATTCAAAAATTGAAGTTGATATAATTTGAAAATAATAAAATTTGAAATTTGCATAAGAATAATAAATAAAACTCCGCGTTTCGCGCGTATTTGCTAGTTATCAATATTATTATTTGAAATATTACTTTCTTTGCGCTTCTTAAACATTCCAAACTTTAACTTCACTTCCTTCATTTTAGCGAAAAAATTTATTTAGAAAACTTCTAAATAGAAATTAAATTAAATTAAACCTAAATTTGAATGTATGTACAATATACATATTGAAATAGTTCCTATCGCCGATAGCGATATCTTTTAAAATGGAACCAGAGTTGAAAAATGTTATTGTGAAATTGACACCTGAATCCACGTTTATAGGAGTATTCCCATTCTCTGTTGACAATTTTGAAAGCAATGTCCTCGTACGGTGGTCCAGCGTGAAATCGAAGATTGGCAAAATCCTTATTATCCGAGCACGGAGTCTGAAAATTTTTGTTTAAATAATTTATTTCTACTCTTTTTAATTCTAAAAACAATAATTTTATTTAGTTAATCCAAACAACCTAAACATCAAAATATAATTTGAAAAGTTAACAAATAAATTCTATAAAAGTAATACATATTTTACCAAAAATCTGAACTCACCAAAAAGTATTCCGGCGTGGTGCTTTTATCGATTAAATCCGGATAAAAAATATTAAATTTATAACCCTGGACAATTTTCGGTGGTGGATTATCCATATCGTAATGGGTTTGATTGTATTTATTCCACTCAAAACCAGTATGAACTCTATTGAAGTAACGTGGTTTTCTCGGTCGATATTTATCGGACCAAAGATAAACTTGTGCCTCCAATGATGATTCAACGCTAAATTGTGCCTCATCGTCGCCCATATTTTTTCTCGCCTCCTTCAGCATTGCCTGCTCCTCGGCTGTCATAACATTTTGCACTTTACGACCCGTATTTAGAACCATATTTCTTGCATACTCCAATCGTTGATTATCATCCTCCTCGAGTGTGACAATTGTTCCTGGTTCTAGTTGCGATTGTGCTATATATTTCGGTGAATATCCACCCGATTCGTATTCGCTGAATGATTCCGTTATCATATCATCCCCAACATTCGCATTTTCGGACTCTTGCTCTTTACTGCAAAATTTAAATATTAAAATATAGTTGCTATATTAATAAATATTATACATTATTATAAATTGTAAATTTAATTTTTCTTCTGCAAAATTGTTTTAATTCCTTTGGAAGGAATTTTTGTTAGTGAATATATTTATTTCTTACTCTGATTGACTGTCATCATTTTTCTCCGCATGAGCTGAACTTGATGAAGGTTCATCTTTTACAGAAACTTCGCTGGACTCTTGTGAAACTTCAGCTTCACCTTCGGTTTTCGTTACTCCCTGCTCGGCTATCAAGACCTCTAGTTTCTTTCGCAAATTTTCCTGATGTCTGTCTCGTAAACGGGCTCTAGCCATATGAGCTAAAAATACATGCCAAAAAAGTAAAGTAGTAAGTAAAAAAAGTAAATAAAATGTAAGTAAAAAATATAAAATTGAAATAAAAAGAAGAACTACCTTTCAATTGAGAGAGTAAGCTTTCCCAATAGCCAATGTCTACTCCTTCGGGTTTGCCACTAATTTTTGTTTCGATTTGAAATTTTAAAGCATCAAGTTGAGATGCTGTTTTTCCCTTGAAAATAGCAGTTACATCCTTTGCAACCGACTCGTGAATTCCTTCTCTTCGGCCAACAGCTAAACAATTACATAAATTCAAAACAATTATTTTTTGAATTTATTTTCAAAAGCAGACTTCGTACTCAATAATTAATTTTTAAAAAAGAGCAAAAAGTAGCTTTAAGACTGAAAAAAGTAGTAAAAAAGTAGATATCGAAAAACTAAATTTGATGACTCAATTTTTTCATACTTTCTAAATTAAATTACGTATTCAAAAATAGAATAATTTTTTTTTAGAAAAATATTTAAATAGCTATTTAGTTTTCCACAAGAATTGAAATATTTTAAATGATTTTAATATAAAGCCTTTTTCAAATTTAACTATTATTTCTAAAAATTACAACTGTAATTCTTCCAATTTCAATCATTTTTTGTTGTAGAAATTTTTAAATAAGATTCTTCAAAACATTAATCATCTTTCTTTCAAAATAAAAATTTAAATATTATTACAGCTTAACAACAATTAAAATTTTCAATGACTTCAATTTAAAAAACCGCTGCCAAGTTGTACATTTTTATAATTTTGGTGTTCATTTCATGAACACTTTGCTTTCTCATAGAAATAATAATAATTGAAATATAAGAATTACTTTTTATAAAAGGGTTAAAAATCATTAAATCTTGGTCTAAAAAATGTGTTTTTATATATTCTATAAGATGGTAATAATAGTTTAATAATTACACATAAATTAATAAACAAGAATGTTGAAAAAATGATATTTTCATGATCCACAAGTTTTGAACGTTCAAATGAACGAAAAACGAAATTAAAAACTTAAATTTTACACTTAGAAACTTTATAATGAATTTATTTTATATCGACACAAAATTATTGTAATAAATATTTAAATTAAAGAAGAAAATAAATAAATTTCGTTCATTTGAACGTTCAGAACTTTAGGATCATATATTTTCCACAATTTTTGATTTTTCAAATACCAATAATTTCATAATTTCTGCCCGAATCAGGTTCAAAAATAGGTCACTCGAAGCGTTTTTTAATGCTCTTCAAGTTGGTAATAATTTTTTGAAGTTACTTTTACATAATTTAAAAAAATTTTTATAAAAGTCTTATTTTTCAAAATTTTAGATTTTTAAAAGTTTAATATCTCCGGTTAATATGGACGAAAAATGTTCAATTGGGGCTTAAAAGATGCGTCTGAAAAAACTCTACATAATTAAATACAAAACAGAACTAAACTTCTAAATTTTTTAACAAAATTTTTAAAAGAGTCTTATTTCCCAAAATTTTTGATTTTTAAAAGTTTAATATCTCCGGTTAATATGGACGAAAAATGTTTAATTAGGGCTCAAAAGATGCGTGTGAAAAAACTCTACAAAACTAAAGAAAAAGATTTATAAGTGTCCTAACATTTTTTAAAGTTATGTCCAAAAACGTTTTTTTACTAAATGAAAAATGCAAAAAAAATAGTTAAACTTCATAAATCGAGCTGAAAATACTCTCATTTTATGTCCCCCGGGGAGACCTACAATTTAAGAAAAAATTTGGGCCTTTTGCTCTTTCTCGTTCTGAGATATTGAGGCAAATGTAATGTTAGTACACTCACACACACACATCGGGACAAATTTTTAAAATCCGTTTTTTGGACTTCGGAGGTCAAAATACGTCGAAATTTTTTTTTATTTATTTAGAACATTTCGACGCCTCCCGTTCATATAATGCTTATTGAAAAACAAATGCAAGATCATTCTTATTCAATTTTTAGTGCAAAACAATTCTTATTAAAGTTTCCATGCAATAAAATGCTTATTCAAACTTCTATGCGAAATAGTTATTTTCGTATTAAGGGCGCAAAACAGGTGATTACGGCGAAGGCGAGATTGGGTAAACCAAGGGGACCCGAAGCTCCGAGGCGAAGCCGAGGGTACGTAGGGTCGCCGAGGTTTCCCCATAATCTCGCCTGAGACACTATCACCTTTTGCGCCCGTGCTGCGAACAACGTTTTTTGTCCGAACTGCATGGAAAGTGGGTTATTAAGTGCACACATATTTGAAGGAATTCAATAGTCGTTTATTACAAAATAATACAAAAATTGGTATTTATTATTCAATAAATAGTATTTAGAGAAGATTAGTCGGTAAGAAATCCGATTTTGTGATTTTAGCGGGCGGGAATGTACTTTGCGCCCGCTCTCTTATGACGTCAGCGGGCGGGAATGTATTTTGCGCCCGCTCTATGACGTCAGCGGGCGAGAATGTATTTTGCGCCCGCTCACCCTACTTCAGGGCGGGAATCACTCACTTTGCGACCGCCTCACATGCACGAAATAACACACTTTCCGTGCAGGTAGGACAAAAAAGTACAATCTGAAATTAGCTTACACTATGAATTTTATGAAATTTTTATTTCAATATAATTTTTAATTACAATTGCTAAAAAAATATTTCTTAATACGTAAGAGAGAATCCATGTTTGAAGCTTCTTATAATAAAAGATGCGCACTGAAATTCTCAGATATTTAATTGCAATTTAATTTAAGATTAAAAAAATTAAATAATTAAATTAATTAATTAATTAATTAATTAATTAATTAATTAATTTAATTAATTAATTAATTAATTTTTTAAATTTAAGATTTAGGGTTACATTTATTGTTCTGTCAGTGGCAATTGTTTTGCACACAATTTTGAATAAGACTTTTCTTGCACGGAAAATCGAATAAGAATTATGTTGCACCAAAAAGTGAATAAGAATGATCTTGCATTCGCTTTTTAATAAGCATTATATGAACGGGGGGCGTCGATTTATACGGGGAGTTCCTGTGCATATATAAAGTACTAAAGTATTAGGCATAATTAAAAAAAATTTATAAATATGTCAAAAAATGACAATCCAAAATTTTGCTAATACAAAGCTTCCTTTATGAGGAAGCAATATTTTGAAAATTGATTATTTCTAAAAATTCACACTATAACGCTTTTAACCCTAGAAGGAGTACGTTAGTTTACTCACCCTCTAAGGAGTAACTGGGGTGTCCCGACACCCCACGCTTCATACTTGTTTTATAAGGTTTATACTTGACGTAAACAAAATTTATTATAATGAATTGATTGGTTTTTTAGTAAGGAATACAATAATATTATTCATATTTTGATAAATTAAAAAAATTTTGAAAAAACCATAAAAACCCAAAAAAAACACCAAAAAATTGCAAAATTGACTTTTTTCACAAAAAACGTTGTAGTTTATTAAAAATTTGACTAATTTAAAAACTATTTTAGGTTTCTAAAGTTAAATAGATACACTTTTAGGGGAAAAAATTAGTTTTTGTATTACTTCCAAAAAACATAATTATTTGAACATCTGAAGTGAAAGAAATTAAAGACAATTGACGAATAGTGAAAATCATAAAAATTAACTATAAAATGGACTTAAACAATTAATATTTACTAAAAATGGTGTTATAAATTTTGAATTTTACAAACTTAATATATCTGAATATATTAACATTAAAATTAATAACTTATGAAATGATTTTGAAAATAATATTTAATCAAAGTTTTAATTAACAATTCTTAATACCTCTAATATATGTTAAAATATTATTAACAATATAGAATTTATCATTTAAATTTGACTGTCATATACTACATTTTTCTGTATTAGAATATAATTTCTGACTGTAGAGAGAGCACAGAAATTTTTAATAAATCTTAACTCAAATTTCATAAGTTGTTACAAATACAGAATGTCTATTTTTTATAAAAATAGAATTTTTCTATAAAAATTTTTCTTTTTTATAAAATACAACTTTTTCATGCATAACCTATCAATTTATTTTATCAGATGATTTTAACTGATTAAAAACGATTTTTTAAAAAAATTTGAATTTACTTATCTTGACAATTTTTTCTAACGTTAGGGAGTAACTGGGGTGTCCAGACACCCCAGACGTATTTTAACAGGAGATAGAGCTCTTCCTAGAGCAAAACTTTTGGCGGCACATACAGGTGTCAAAAGATAGAGGTTCAAACTAAATTATCAACGGGTTTTGAGCGTAAAAAATTATTGGTTAAGCCATGGGAATACTTTGAATTTTGCTTGGGGTGTCCAGACACCCCAGTTACTCCTTCTAGGGTTAATATTCAATTAGGTATTATCTAAAATTTTAAATGAACTTCAATTTTAAATCAATTGCACAAGCTTACAAGTTTTAGACCCACAAAACAGACCAGTCATTTCTAATACAATTTTTTATGCTAAATTCGAAAATGACCTTAAAATCCTTCCGCCGCGTCAGGATTTTGAGATATTCTAACCGAAGAGTGTGAAGAAGGCTGTTTTTGTCAATATTTGAATGTCTATAAAATCAACAAAATACTATTTTGAGTTTTTGTTCAAATTTTAAAATAAAGTGCTATATTTTACCTTTCGATTCCATTTTGCTTTATATCGAACCGATTTTTTTTCGCTGAGTTATAGTAGTTCCAATTTTACCATACATGGCCTCAAAAGCTTATAGGGAAAAAAATAAAATTGTAAAGTATCTGAGCTGCAACTAATTACTCAAATGTTCTTGCTGTCGCTAATTACCAATCTGACATCAATTTTTAGAAATTTAATATGACGGATAAAATATGACGAAAAAAATTAAGAAGTCGTGTTATTCTTACGATTTAAGCTTAACTTTTTAAAATTTATTCTGACATATTGAATTTTTAAAAACTGATATCAGATTGGAAATTAGCAGATACTTTACAATTTTATTTTTGTTTCATGGTTCTCATTAGATCTTTAGGCTATGTTATGGTAAAATTCAAATTAATATAACTTAGCGAAAGAAAATCGGATCGATATAAAGGAAAATGAATTCGAAAGGTGAAATATAGCACTTTATTGTTTGTTTCGAAGAAAATATAAGTTCGTACGAGGAATTTAATTAAAATTGCACTAAGAATAATTGAATTTTTCTAAGAACGAAACCTTTCGTTTTTAATAAAAAAGGAAATGAAAAAAAAGATAATTTAAAATGGGAAGGTGAAACTTTAGAAGAAGTCGATAATTTCCAATATTTAGGGTTTGTATTTAATAAAAAAGCGGATTATAAGGATCATATCAGAGAACTGAAATTTAAAGGTTTAATGGCGGCGAGACATACTTGGGGTCTAGGAGAAAGAAGTTGTAAGGGGGATTTCTTGAGAAGATGGAAATTGTTTAAATATTTAATACAGAGTGTTATAGAATATGGGGTTGAAATTTGGAAGTGGGAGGCTAAGAAAGAGTTAGAGAAGATATCCTTGGACTATATCAGATGGATGCTAAAGTTAGATTTCTATACTCCACGATATTTAATTACTAGAGAAACTGCGTTAGAACAATTAAAGATAAATTGGGGACTAAGAGCTTTGAAATTTGAACAAAGAATGAGAAATATGAGCAACAATAGTTTAGTCAAAAAATGTTGGGACGCTTTAAAAGAAAAAGGTCGGGATACACTGTACGGGATTGAGAGGAGGAAATATTATAATAGGAATGGTTTGGGATTGGAAGAAGTAGAGAAACTAATGTATCGAAATTGTGATATTAGCGATAGGATTTGAAAAACCGAACGTGATGTGCAAAGACAAATAGAAGAGAGTAGAATTGATGCTTCAAAATTTAAATATAGGTATAAAGTTATTAAAGAAAACACAGAAAGGCTAAAGTATTTAGTTGATATTAAAAGTGGAGAAGGTTTGAGTTTGATTGCTAAATTAAAATGTGGGAATTTTGAAGAATTTAGAAAACATTGGTTGGATGACGACAAAAGAAAGTGTAAATTTTGTCAAAAAGGATGGGACAGTTTAGAGCACTATGTGCAAATTTACGATGTAACAAAAGGTTGGTTTGAGGAGTCAGGAGATAGTGATGAGAAAAGACTGTACCGATTAACAGATTGTAAAAATGATAATATAAAAGTTAGGATAGCAAAAAAGTTATGGAAGGAAAAAGAGAAAATTATAAATAGGTTATAAAATGAATAGTGATAAGAGTATGTGTGTAAAATGATATAGAAATGTATACCAAGTCCACTTCCGGGCCAAAAGGCTGAAGTTATAATAAATAATAATAATTGAATTTTTCTAAAGGGTTTATCCCAATTTTTAAAAATAAGTGAATTTTATAAACAAATTTTTTTAAACTTTTTAAAAATAATTTTTAAATTCCATGAAGAAATTTTATTCAATTTGTATTGGAAATAATTGATTTTTTCCGAAGTATTTTATGACTTATGAAGATTCTTTTGGGGAATTTTATTATTAAAATAGTAGATTTTGAAAATAATTAAATTTAGACATATTTTTGAAATTAATAAAATTTATACGAAGAATTTTATTAAAATTTTTTAGAAATAATTGAATTGTTACCTATGAAGAATTTCATTAAATTTTTTGAAAATAATTAAATTTCTTCAAACTTAATTAAAAATGCATTGAAATTAATTATTAAATTTTAATAAACAAATTATATCAAAACTTTTTAATAATAATTGAATTCCTTTGAAAAATTGTAATAAAATTTTAAAGAATAATTGCATTTTTCGAGGAATTTATCAGTTTTGAAAATAATTGAATTCCTGTATAATCAGTTGTTCTTTAAATTTCTATTTAAATTCAAACAAAAAAAAAACAAAAATTCAGAATTTTCTTATAAATTCTAAAAATTCAATTTTTTCCATTACTTTTAATAGAAATCCCTGACTTCCCTGACCAATTCTAATTTCCCTGACTTTTCCCTGAATTCCCTGACTTGTGGCAACCCTGTTTTTTTTAATAATTGAATTCTTTTGGGAAATTTTTTATTAAAATAGTAAATATTGATATTAATTGAATTTCGAAAAAATTATGAAAATAATTGAATGGTTTGAAAGAAGTAAATTTAAAAAATGTCATTTAGTGTCACAAATCTGAAAAAAGTATCCAAATAAGTAGCAAATTGTAAAAGAATGTAGTAAACAGTAGGTTTTAGTAGATGAGTACGAAGCCTGCAAAAAAAGAAGTTTTCTTCTCTTTATTTATTACCAGAAAAGAATTAAAATACCAGAAAAGAGATGAAAAAATTGACTGCAAAAATTAAAAAAGTAAAATGAACTGTATAAGAAAAGAAAATATTTACCAAGTTCGTATTCTGAGCCTTCCAATTTTCTCAATTTTATAAGTTCATCATCGACAATCACAGTAATATCATTCCAGTAATCTAAATTTTTTCCCCTCTCGAGTTCCTTATAGACTTTAATATCCTCAATGAGATCCTCCAAATCCTTGACATTTAAACCACGTAGATAAGTGTAAGGCTCGTGCATTTCAACAGCATCGACTTCTTCCTCGGCACTAATATATTTAGCCAAAAGATCAATTGGCTTTGCTCGACCGTCTTGAATACGTATCCGCGATCTTAATCTCGCCTGTTCCAAATGAAATTGATCCTCCTGCCGTGCCCATTGTTCAAGTTGTGCCGCCTCTTTTCCACGCTGCAACAATGCCATTTCCGCCTCTCTCTGTTGTCTCTCCAATTCACGTTCCATTCGCCTTTTCTTCACTTTCTCCAATTCCCTCTTATTCTCCTCTTGTTTATGTCTATTTCTTATTTCCAATTGTTCACGACTAACGCCCAATAAACCTTCCTTCTCCAATTTCTTATTCCACACGAATGTTGTCAATAAATTTCCATCTCCAAATGGATTATCAGTATTTGTATAATGTAAATAATCATTGTCCCAGCCCATTCTTTCTTTTCGTTTTCGTTCCTTCGCCTCCTTCTTTTTTAATCGACGCAATCTTTTCTCCTCGGGAGTTTCTGTGGCTTTCATTATTTCCTTCTGTCGTTTGCGTTCCTCGACCATTACTTGTCGTTGCTTTTGTAATTTTTCCAAAAGTTTCGTTGAATTTGAAGACGAGCCGGATGACGATGAATCGGAAGAATCAGTCGAAGAGGAAGATGGAGATCTGTAAGAAATAAGAAAAAATTCTTATAATTTTTAAACAAAAAATTTTAGGCTTCGCACTCGATAATAATTGAATTCTTATGTTATAAAGAATTTTATGAAAATTTTTTAAAATAATAATTGAATTCTTTCGGAAAATTTTAATATCTTTAAAATATCATTAAAATTTTTGTAAATATGTAATTGAATTTCTACGAAGAGTTGCATTAAAATTTTCAAATAGTAATTGAATTCCCGAGAAGAATCGTATAAAAATATTCTATTAAATATAATTGATTTTTTTTCGAAAAAATTCAATGAAAATTGTATTTTAAACAATAGAATTCCTGTAAACATTTTATTATTTATGAAAATAATTGAATGTTTACAAAGAATTTTATTAAAATTCTTATAAATAATTGAATTCTTTAGGGGAATTTTATTAAAATAATAGATATTGAAAATAATTGAATTCTTACGATAAATTTTTCAAAATAATTGAATCGTTTCAAATAATTTAAAAAATTTTTTGAGAATAATTTTTTATTTCAATTATTACCTGATTATTTTAAAGCAGTGTAAATTCTAAAAAAAGGAAAAACTAGCTTTTAATGTCACAATCTATAAAAAGTATCCGAATAGTAGCAAATCGTAAAAAAGTAGTAAATAGTTGGTTTTAATAGATGAGTGTGAAGTTTAAATTTTAAGATTATTTATTTTTGGAATAATTTTTTTAGGATTATTCAACACACTTGACAAATGATCATAATTACTTTAATTTATTTTAATATTAAACTGACCTTTTACTTTTATGTCTGGAAGACTTATCACGACTTCTAGACCTTTCCTTTTGTTTGTTTTTCTTCTTTTTATTATTCGATTTTTCCGATTTGTGTCTAGAACTGGAATGTTTATCTCGTTTTGAATCGTAATCATCATCTCTTTTGTGTTTATATTTATCACGACTTTCCCGTCTGTCTTTCGATCGAGAGCATTCGTAATCACTTTTCTGCCTGTGCCTTTCCATTATATAAATATAATTCAATTCACTATTTTGTTATTATTAATATTTAATATTTTATTTTATATAATCCAAAAAAGTCGTTTCTTGAACGATTGTCGACATTCGACAAACTTAACCTAGAAAACAATATTTAGTATTTACGGTATTTACGTATACGGCGGCCATCATGAATTTATTCACAGCTGACTTCCGGTCATGCTCACTACCCACCTAATACTCTAATTTTACCATGAAAATTATTTCTCAAACTCTTAAAAATCTTATGAAAACCATAAAATTATTCTACTAGAAATGAAAACAATTTTTTTTTTGCCACAAACGTACTTTTAGATAATAATCTATTTTATTTTTTGACTTTTAATCTCTTCAATTGATTAGAGAGGTTCCCCCACTAAACTTTTCATTTGTGTATATCCCAAGAATACTATCCGTTAAATTTTGAATACATTTAAATTATATATGTATATAGAACACGCCGTTAAACAAGCTTTTGAGAATTCACTTGAACAATAATTGAATTTGTGCTTATTTTCATCGTATTTTGTATTAATACTGTGCATTATAAAGTGAATAATAATGGCTGATAACATTTACTACTCGAATAAATATTACGACGATACTTATGAGTACAGGTTTGTGAAAATTATATATGTATATACTCTCACATCATCCCCTTTTTCTGCATACGACTCTTTTGTTTGAAATGCAAATAAAACAAATCATCATTTCAAGTATTTTTATAACTTTGACACAATTTTAAGGAAATTTCTCTCGTTGTTGTCTGTATTTTCTATTTTTCCATGTAGATTTATACCGAATGTTTTCAAATTTTATTGTAAACAATTTGACACATTTCCTTATACATAACCTCAAAATGCATCGAGTTTTTCAAAACTGACATTTTTATGATTTTTGTTTTTTATGTATATTTTCCAAAAGATATCAAGTTATTACTAATTATAAATATACTTTCTTTTATAAATAATATAATAATTATGAGAATGGTTGTTTTTGTTAATTAAAATCTCTTAATTTGAAACGTGTTTGTAAAGTAAGTAAGTTGGTAAAGTTTCTATCGTTTCTGTATTTAAATATTTTAAATAATAAAAAGAGTTTTTAGTACAATTTGTTCGGTTTAAAATTATTTATTTAATCCAAAACGTTAATTTAATTAAATTGTATTAAAAATTCCAATTTACTGATTTTTATTTGTTTATATTAGACTTGGATTTAATTTGTAATCTTTTGTTATTTGTACCTTGCATTGTACTTGAGAAAAATGTTAAAATTTCTATTTACGTTAAAAAATATTTTCAGGCATGTGGCGTTACCAAAAGAATTAGTGAAACTGGTGCCAAGGGGTCACTTATTAAGTGAAAAAGAATGGAGAAACATTGGGGTACAACAAAGTCAGGGTTGGGTACATTATATGACTCACGATCCAGGTAATTTTATTTTTCTATTATTAAATAGTGATTTAATTATAAATAATTCTATTTTCTATAATTTAAATTTTAAATCGTTTTTTACTTTAATTAGATACTTTATTATATACTATTAATAAGTATTAATATTAATCTATTTGTTAAATCATTATTTAATTACTTTATTTAAATTGATTTAATTTCCCTCCTAAAATTAATTTTATTGCTTTACCTAAATTAATTTTAGTAGAGAAATTAAAGTATCAATAAGAATTATTGATTTATTTATAAAAGCAGTTAATAATTTATCAATAGTAATTAATAAAACTATTTGTTCTAGAACCTCATATTCTTCTATTCAAAAGGAAAATCACATCTCCGCCACCTGAGAAATAATATGTATTTAAAGGATGATTTTCTCTCGCCAAGTGACGTTTTAAGTTAAGATATTAATCTTAGAAGAACTCAGCTAAAAATGGTAATGTACAAATAATTATTATTATTATTACTTTTCTATTGACTACTAGCACAATCAGCTAAAACTGCTAAACAATAATTTAATAAAATGAAATTGAGAAAATTGATTTTTTTTGTTTTAAATAAGTAAAATTAAAAATATTGTTTAGATTCTGACAATATAGAAAATTAAAAAAAGACATAAACAAATATGTTCATAAATAACGTAAGAACAATTTGTTAGCTGAGTTCTTTTAACGTCTTATTTCGACATGTCATTTATAGCATGTGAACTGAGAGTCTGTAAATATGTTAATAGATAATTTTTGGATTGTAATAACACTCGAAGGATAATTATGAAAAATTTATGTAGGAAAAAAATAATGAAAAAGAAAAACAGACAAAAACTTAACTACGAATATTTTTGTGGCAGACCTTCAAGGTTTCAGTATTAAACGATTTTTTTCTACTATATATAAAAAGTCTGTTATATTTTTTTTTCTCGTCAAAAAGTCGTGTAAAACATGATCGGCTGCAATTATCAATATTGCACTCGACACGAGGCGTTTATGCCTAATTCGAAAATCTATAAATAATTATTATTAAAAAAAAATGGAAAAAAATACAAAAATCTATTTAATACTATCATCGAAAATATTATTAAGTTTCACTAGGTCTGCGTCTACCTATACTTTTTTCAATTCTTTAAAATCAGTTCCACTAACATATAAGACTCTTTATAAAAAAAAATGGAAAGGAAAGAAAAAAACTTAAATTATTTTCTAAGCATCGAATGTCCAGTAATCAGAGTTCATCTCATCAAATTGAAATGATTTCTGTTGTTTCTACCTAAAATGATGATATGTATTTTAAAAAGCATCGTAAAATAAAATATATTCGTTTTTATAATTTATTGTTAATTTTTATTAATTTCGAATACTATTAATAGAAACCAAAATAAATTAAATTGCAAAAAATGAATTTTGCAAAATTAATTTTTTAATTAAATCCTAAAATAAAATATGTTTCGAATATTGATAAACATTATTTATTTCTTGCTTCATTGATAATAAATTAAAGTGCTAAAAAATTGGTGTTTTTTTAATTCGCAAAATTATTTTCGTAAAAATTTCCAATAGAAATTAGAAATGTGTAAGACGTTTGTAACTTGTGAGTTTGAAATTTTAGATCCGCCCACTTGAAAAAGGCTTCTTTACTTTTTATATGTACATGTTTTTGAGGGCCCATTCACTGGAATACCTTGGGAATTTCCATTGCTGACCTTGTACTGTCAACGTGACAAATGCGTGTTACGTATTAAAGAGTTGAAATCTTTTTTAAATATTTTTCATTCACAAGAGATAAAAGCAAAAAGAAGTTATAAAAACTTTTTTAAAAAATAATTAAATTTTTTTAATTAATTATTTTTAAAAACATTTTTCATTCACAAATATAAAAATAAACGGAAATTATTAAAACTTTCTAAAAACAATAATTCAATGTCGCAAACAATTTTTTATCAAAAAACATTTTTTTAAAAATTAAAAAAAGAATTTTGTTAAAAATAATTTTAGTTTTTTGGGAATTTAAATACTTATTTAATTTAATTTAATTTTAAATTAAGTTTCTCTTTTAATTTGTTAATTTCTTTATTAATTTCATCTAATACTGCACTGTTGAGAGTAATTATAAAAATATTTACTCGTTATTCTGTTCTGAATATTAAAATTTAATTCTTATTTGTGTAATCTTAATTTCACTTTTCACGCTAGCCCTATTTTTAATATCCAATAATAAATTCCTAGCACTTTGAAGAATTCTAATTACGAATATTTTAGAAAAATATACAAATTTATATTCTTTTAGCTAAAATTTTGTTTTTTCAAGAAATATAAAAACTAAAGATTAATTACAAAAAAATTCCAACGCCCGGCCCCTATTTAATTAAAGCAGATTCACTTTACTAAATGCGTAATATTTACTGGATTAGTCAGGATATTGCGAGTTTTATTCAGTCATTCTATTTTATACACAAATTAACATGTTGATTAAGCGTGAGACCTCCTACATTTTTTTCTCCTTTTTTTACTGTTATTCATAAAATAATTTTCTGCTTTATAATGAACCCATTGTCACCCACACACGTGTCCTTTTATTTTGTCGAAATAATTTGCACAAATATTTTTTTTCTTGTATTCGTAAACATAATTATTGTTTGTAATTATCTTGATTATTTAACACAACAACGAGAAAAATATATTTTTTGTTCTATAATATTTTTTAGACTGTACTAATATATGTTTTTTTGAGTTTATTTTTCAGAAAAGAAATTTTCCTGAATCGGAGAGATTTCGAATTTTCCATTGTCAATGTTTTTAATTTTACAGAAGGTATGATTCATTTTTTTCCTTTTTTTATCAATTATTATTTATTACTTTTTTCCTTTTCTCCTTTTTAATTCTTTTCCTTTTTCCTTTTTTATCAATTATTATTTATTATAAAATATCTATTATTAAATTAATATTTTATAAATTTAAAATAATTTTCCACAATTTTTGAAAAAGATATAATATTAAAAAAAGCGATTATTTTAAAAATTCAGAACCGAAATGTTAAATATAGAAATAAAATATTTATTTTGAGAAAAAATTAATCAATTCACTTTTTGATAGTCTGAAAATATTGTAATAAAAAAATGATAAAACAAAGATAAAAGAACCCCTTTCGAATAAGGTCACTAGATGTTTATTTAAAAAATTGTTGAATTTTATATTTCCAGTTTCAGGAAGAAATTCAAAACAATCCTCCGCTTATCTTCGCTGGACCAATAGTAAAATCATGTAAAAATAAAAAAGAGAGAAAAAAAACAAGAAGAACAATGACTTCACTTGTCTAATTTACAAGTTCAAGGCATTAAGTGCTGAGTTATGCAGTGTCTCAATATACTTTCCTTTCTTTTTTTTCTCCTTTTGGTGAACGCCGTAATCTCCGGTATATCGAGTTTTATTGAAAGTCTGATTATTCTAATTTGAAAAGTACCTACTGATGTAATATTGCACGTCGTTTGTGTTTTTTTCGATAAGCATATGTTTACACAAATGGCTGTAAAAAAAGTGGAGAAAGAGGAGAGAAAAAGGAACAGTGAATAAGAGAAATAAAAAAAAACGTGCAGAGTGATGAAAAGTAATCTCTTCGACTCTTTCGCATTGAGCATGAAGTAAAGGACCCCACATAATATGACCAGTCAGACGGGAACTGTCGCGTCCGAGTGAACTCCACGATTCTCCGTTATATTAAGTGCCGAAGAAAATATCGCAACTCTTTTTTTATTCTCTTTGCTTTTTATCACACAGACACATGTGCGAGGGAATCAAGAGGATTCCAATCAAGCAATTTCACTGAAAAGTAAAATTATTAAGGAAATATTGGATTTCAAAAAAGCTAATACGGTAATTTGTACTTTCTATTCGCAATCATTTGAATTTTTCAATTTTCCCAGTAGTTTTTTTCAGTAAATATTTATTTTATTTTTATGCAAAAGGCACTTTCAAGTAAAATATTCTTATCAGATGAAAATATCTATAATTGACATTTTCCTCAAATTATTATTTTTATCTTTATTGCGCAATGACATTTGTAAATAATTAAATTTTTGAATGTATTTTTAGTATTTTATAGTTCCTTTTTATTTATTTATTTAATTAAAAATTTTTATTTTTATTTAATTTAAATTAAAATTTTTAATTCAAAATTTTAAATAATTGATTTTACTCAAAAAATTTTTTTTATTATAATTTTATACTTGTTTTTTATTTACTTCAATTTTATTTTTGATATCCATTTATTTTATCTAAAATAATAATTGAACTTTGAAATTTGATTCTGTTTAAAAAGTAAAATTTATTGTTACAGATAATTTCTCGAAGTCTGCATGTGGTTTAAAGGAAAAAGCCGTCAAACTTTATTCCAATGTTTGTGAAAACATTTTAAACAAAATTATTTTTATTGCAGGTAATATTATTTAATGTTATTCAAAATTTGACAGTCTTTAAATAAATATAAGATTTAAATTTGAAATATAAATACATTTAAATTTTATCTATAAGGTAAAAAAATTTCCGGTCGTTATCCATTGTATTAGGCAGAAGATGAATATTTTCTTTCCTTCGTATAATAATATTTTTTATTACTTTTATTAGCTATAAATGACAAATTTTGTTAAATGAAAAAAATTTTAATATTAATTAAGAACATAAACAAGTACAGTTGACTTAATAATGAGATAAGAGAGATGAATTTACTTTTTTTATATTGTGTAATGCGAGTGATAATTAGAATTTCCTTTGGAAACCGCCGCAAACTAATTATTACTCACATTTATGCAGATTTAAGCAAATTTTGAAAGTTCTCTTTTTTGATACATTTTCATAAATTCAAATTCAAAGAATATAATTATTTAACTAAACAATTAATCAATTTGTCAATGAATTAAGCAATTATACAGTTAATAATGAAGTTTTAGTTAATACTATTAATTAATTAATTAACTAAATTAATTAATCAATTAATAGAATTTATTTTTATTATTAACGTTAAGAATTCCTTTAGTTTAGTTAAGTAAATGAAATTAATTAATTACGCGAAGTAATATTTAATTCCCGTAGCTAATTAATTAAATAATCAGTTAATAAATATGATAGTAACTTATTTTTTTTTTTTAATTTAAACTAATAGAGAGACTTTGAGCAACTTTACTCCTGTCACATTAAATTGATAAAATATTCTCGTAACGACAACAAACTGTCTTCTCAAATTAGTTGCACTTCTTTGATAAGTTCGAACTTTTAATTATTCACTTAATCAGTTTAATTGAATTATACATTTAATTTATTTGATAACAAAAACTCTAGAATTTCTTTCCACTAAACCTGCATAAATATTTTAAAGAATAATAAAAATATGGGAAATTTAAAAATGTTTCTTCAATTCTGAAAATTTTTTTGTAAACATAAAATTGATATTGAAGAAAATTATAAAATTGTTATTATTATTATTATTATTATTGTTGTTGTTGTTGTTGTTAAAGTTAAAAAACTTTCTTTCTGAAATTTAAAAAAAATTTATTATTTTTTAAAAAATATAATTTTTTGAAATATTATTCTTAAAAAATGCGATTATATTTCAAAACAATTTTTAAAAGTAATAAAATTAAATTTTTTCAAATATAAAATTTATATCAATGAAATTTGAGAAAACTTTTAATAGCAAAAATTTTTGAAATTATTTTAGGAATATTCATTATCTTTAAAAAAAATTTTAATTACAATTAATCGTAAGAACTAAGCTTATCATTGTCTTTACTGAAACATGTTTAAATAAAAGTTTTAATACAACGGAACTCGATTTTTTAAAATTAGGTATAATGTTTTTCGCTCAGACAGAAGTACAAATTCTAGTGATAGTTTGCGTGGAGAGGGGTGCTGATTGTTACTTCGTATTTGCTATGTGCATCAATTATCTTAACTATGATCAGAAATATCGAACACATTTAATTGTCAAATTTACTTTTCATTATTTTCCAAATTTTTAGTTACAATTCTTCAAAAGATACAATAATATTTAAAAATAATTTTTTAAAGTGAGGAAACAAAATTGTTTATTTTTAATGTAATTTGAGAAAATTTCCTATTTTTTCAATTTTTAAAAATTTTTTTCGGGAATTTAACTATTTTCAAAAACTTTTAATTAAGATTTTTTATGAACTTAATTTTTTCAGAATTGATAAATAAAATTTTTCAAATTTCATTAATTTATGTTTACATAATTAATATTTGAATAGGGGAGAGTGGGGCAAACCGGACCCCTCTCAATATTTCCGAAATGGCGAAATTGGAAAAACTGTTTTTTACAAATTTAAAACAACCATGTTTAGTAAACCTTATTTTTTCAATTTGACAATTTTTACTTTTGTTTGTGCAACGCTGGGAGCAAAAGTTTTGTTTTTAGTTTTTTTCTACACTTTTACGAATATTTTCTTAAGGAATTTTGAGGAAATCGTGTAATATTTCCAAATATTAGGTCTTGGGTTTTGAAGGTCAGGAATATTTACCACCAAAAACTTTGATGAATTTGCAAAGCGTTTCTTTTAAACAAATATTTATATTATTCTCAAAATGAGCCTGTGGGGCAAACCGGTCCGTTTTCGATGGGGCAAACCGGCCATAGGATATTTTCATTGTATCAGAGTTTAAAAAAAAATATTATTAATTAGAATGTTTTTTTTATTAAGATATTTACTTTCAATGAAAAATAATTATCTTGCAATGAGAATTAGACCCTTTAATATTGTTTCTCTGATAATTTCAAACATTTTTTTTGTTAATTAAAAAAATTATTTATTTAATTAAAATTCAATCCTGTATTATTATTTACATTATTACAACCATTGTTCACATGATTCTTTATGTTTGTTGTTATTGTAGATTATACAAATGCAATATTGTAGATAAAAAAACCCAAGTGAAAAATGAAATCGGTTGATTCGTTTAGTCACAAGAGTCAAAAAACCGTTGGTATGGCCGGTTTGACCCACTCTCCCCTACTTATTGTTATTTATTTGTTCATCAGGAATTAAAATTTCATAATACTTTCAATACAAAACCTTTTGAAATTTAATTATTTTTTAAAATTAGAAGGGTCAATCCACTGACTTTCGTCTTAGAGTCGTTGCGACCATATTTTTAAAAAATCTAATTTTAATATATGTAAAACTCGATGATTTTTTAAGTTCATTAACCATAATATTATAGTACAAATTTTATTTCTTTTAATAATATTAATTATCAAAAGTAGGTGGTTCACGATGTGATTTCGTAACCTTAAATTTTCCAATTTTCTAAAAGCGGTTAATATTTAAAGACTATTAAATATTAGGTGTTGGTACTCACCACAAATGTAAAACATTTCATTCAACACGTACTAATGATAAAAATAAAATAAAAATTGTATTATTTGTGGACGAAAACTGATTTTGAAAATTTTTTTCTTGGGGAAAATTACTTATATTTTTACTCAGTTTTCGTCCACAAATAATACAATTTTTATTTTATTTTTATCAGTAATACGTGCTGAATGAAATGTTTTACATTTGTGGTGAATAACAACACCTAATATTTAATAGTTTTTTAATAATAACCGCTTTTAGAAAATTGGAAAATTAAGGTTACGAAATCACATCGTGAACCACCTACTTTTGATAATTAATATTATTAAAAGAAATAAAATTTGTACCATAATATTATTATGGTTAATGAACCTGAAAAGTCATCGAATTTCACAATATATTAAAATTAGATTTTTTTAAAATATGGCCGCAACAACTTTCAGACGAAAGTCAGTGGATTGACCCAATTATACAATTCTTCCAATTCTTCAAATATTTTCTAAAATTATAACTCAAATTCTTATCAAAAAGTTCTACGAGAATACAATTTTTTAAATACAAAAATAAGTGATGAAATAATTGATTATTTCTAAAAATTGCAACTGTAACTCTACTATGAAAGAAAATTCATAGACTAATTAAGTTTTTCAATAATAATCTGATATTTTTGAATACTTTGAATAAAATTTCCTTACTTTATTTATTTTCTTGTCCTGTGAAAATTCTGTTATTATAAAAATGCTAGCGGAATTAATTTCTCTAAAACGCTAATCACTCTATTTAGAAATTAATTGTCAAACTTTAGACATGAAAATTTGAGCTGTAAAAACAATTTGGAATTTCAAAAAAAAATATTGAAATTGATATTTCAAAACAAAAAAATTGAAATAATTATTGAAAATAAAATGAAAAACTAATCTTTCTCATTTGTTGTTCCAGAGAAAAAGAGATTTTAATAAAAAATGGCCCTGCCACCGAGTTGGAAAAGACGATTCTCCAAACATGGATTGACATTATTTACAGTTATTGGAGTATTTTTTGGCGTGGCACTTGGCTTGATACTCCGTAAAAGCGGCAAGGAAGGATGGTCACCTCGTGAGATAATGTACGTCGAATTTCCCGGTCATATGTTTCTTCGAATGTTGAAAGGCCTTATTCTTCCTCTCATCGTCTCAAGTATAATCAGTGCCATTGGTAATCTCGATCTCAGTTTATCCGGTACGTGACAACATTTTTAAATCACTCATTACACAATTTCTTCACGCCTCAGCATTGGAAATGAGATATTTTTTCCCAGTCTTCGATGGAAGTTTCTTTACTGCTTGTAAATTTTAGTCTGTAGACTTTCAATTATTTTCATAAACTAGCCAAACTATCCACGCGCAAGCGCGCGGGAATGTTCTACTGAACTGTTTATTTTAAACAATTTGAAGGCATTTTATTTTTTAAGATTTGTAAAGAAATAATTATTATTATTACCTAACAAAAAGTTTGAACTAATTAAAGGTGGAAAAAGCTAACAATTATAGAAAATTAAATTTTCATTTTATATTGTTTAAAAACTTTAAAGTTTACAAAAAAATTTAACAAATTTGAACTTCCAATTTTTTTTAAATTCTAATAATTTTCCTCAATGGTCTCAATTTAAATAGAATTTACATTACTGGACCTAAACTATGGCTAAAACAATTCCAATTAATATCTGGGTTATAAAAATGAATTTAATTCACAATAATAAAAAATATCCACAGCCGATAATCATCAGGAGGTGAAAAATTATTTTTTGAGCGAATTTTATCTTTTGTATTGCTTATTTTAAACAATATAAAGCCATTTTAATTTAAATACTTTTTAAAGAAATAATAATAACACACTGAAAAATTTTTTACTTGAAACAGCGATAATTTTCTCTAGAATAGCGAAAGTATTAATTGAAGCACTAAATTAAAAAATTAAATTAAATTAACATCAGATTTTGTAAAGTCAAAATAACGAATTCAACATAGACATTAATAATCTCAAAACTTTACCAAATTCACCTCAGAAATCATTGAATCCGATAAATTAGAAAAAAGTCATACAATGGAAGTTCTATTTTGAATTTCTAAAATTTAATGTTATGTTTACCGCATTAGAAATAAATTTCAACTGAATCCGATAAATTTTATTACTTCCTTGTAGTACAATTGTAGTAAAATTGAATATCGCAAAAATTGTTACATATTTTATACTTTTATTTCAAAAATAATAGAGGTGTGCAAAAAGCTCGAAACCCGAAGCTCGAGCGGGTATTTTCGAGCTTTTCATTTTTCGAGCCGAGCCGAGCCGAGCTTTATAAAAAGCTCGAATAATTTCGGGTACTCGAATTTTTCGGGTACCCGAAACTTTCGGGTACTCGAAATCTTCGAGTACTCGATTTGATTCGAGCCCTTGAGAAAATCCAAAATTTTCTACATTAATTTTTAATTAAATTTTTTTTTTCAAAAAAAAAATTTTTTTAATTTAAAAGCTCGAATTAAATTGAGTACTCGAAAATTTCGGTTACCCGAATTCATTCGAGTACCCGAAATATTCGAGTACTCGAGTGAATTCGGGTAACCGAAATTTTCGAGTACCCGATACATCGAGCCCGGCTCGGGCTCGGCTCGGCTCGACTCGAAAAAATTGCGGCCCGGCTCGGCTCGGCTTTTCGAGCTTTTTGCACACCTCTAAAAAATAATTTTGATTACGAACATTTAAATTATTCTAAAAATTATTCTAAAAATTGAAAAAATAATTATTTATTTAGCTTTTTAAACAAAGAATTCCGTATCTTTCGAAACTAAAATAACTGTTAGTTATTTTCACAAATAAAGTTTTCCACAAGAATTCAATTATTTTAACTAATAACATTTTCATAATATTTATTATATATCGAAAAAATTAATTATTATTTAAAACAATGTTCATAAAATTCTTATGAAGAATTCAATTACTTTTAAAAATAACAAAATTTTGCACAGAAATCCAATTCTTTTTAAACATTTTAATAAACTTTTCCGCAATAATTCAATTATTTTCAAAAATAATAAAATTTCTCAAAGGAATTAAATTATTTTTGAAAATTTCAATAAAATTCTTAGCAACTATTCAATTATTATTATAAACTAGCACAAATAACGCGCGCTAAAGCGCGCGTGAAGTTTCTTATTTCACTTTTAACATATATAACAATAATGTAATTTTTACATTACATGTCACATGAGAATAAGACTTAAATTTTTATTCCGTTAAGCATGTTATATTTTAAGGTTGACTATTGTTCATAGAAAAGCGTGATTGTCAATGAGACGATAATGGAAGATATGTTTATTACAGTATTTTTGACTTATTAATTATCAAAAATAAATTACAATTAATAACAATTAATTACTTATTTGTTATTTTGTTTCTAATAGTTTTCTAGTCAAAATTAAATAATATTATTTTCATGTCATTAACATTAAAAAATTCAATTATTCAGAAGAATTCTACACTATTTTTCTAAATTTATTCAGGAAAATCAGAAAAAAGTCAGAGAATTTTGTCAAAAGTGCTGGAATAATATTCAATTTCAAGAATTCATAAGAAAATTCTGAATGTTATTCTTCAGCGTTAAAAAGATTGTATTTATTTCAAACTTTTCCTGTTTTTAACAATAATTATACAAATAACAATAAAAAACTAAAAAAAATTGGTGAGCAAAAATTTTGAATGCTTTGCTAACTTTGCACAAAATTCATTTTTAAGCCTCCCAATAATAAATTGAATTTTTGAAAATTTATAACTGATTGCATAAATGCAATTATTTTCAAAAGTAATAAAATTTTCGCAGAAATTCAATTATGTTCAAGAATTTTTTAATATTCTCGTCAAAATGTCAATTGTTTTTAAAAAATTTAATAAGAAATCTATTATTTACAATATTTTTATAAATTTCTTCGCAATAATTTAATTATTTTTATAAATAATAAAATTTCTTTTAGGAATTCAATTATTTTCGTAAATAAAACTCATGGCAGAGTTTAAATTATTTTTAATACAATTTTAATCAAATTCATCGAAAAATGTAATTGTTCTTCAAAATTTTATGAAAAATCGTTAAAAGAAATTAATAATTTTAAAATTTTTTGATAAAATTCTTTATGAGACTTCAATTTTAAAAAATTTTAAATATTAAATAAATTATTTATTTTTGTATTTAAATAATTGAATTATCGAATGAAAATTTATTTCAAAATGAATTTCAGTTAAAGTTTTACATAATAATTGATTATTAAAAGCATTATAGCATGACTTTTAAGAAATAATTAAATTTTAAAATGGTTTCAAATCAAATTCTTTAAAAATTTGTATTTTTCATACTTATAACTAACAATTCTGTAGAATTAATTATATTAAAAAAGTTTAATTGAATTTTATCCTGAAATTATTTGAAGTGTTTATTTTTTAATTCGTATTTAATTAAAGAATTTCTGAATAATTTAAATTTCGTAAAATTGATTTGTAAACAAATGGATTTTAAAATTCTCAAAGAACTTTTTTCAAAAATTATTAAAAATAATTTATTCCTGTGAGAAAATAATAATGATTAAAATTTATTTAGAAAAGAAGTTATTGATGTTTTTAAATAATTTCAGAAATTGGTAAATAAATGTAATAGAACATTTTTTGAGTGTCTAATCATTTTTAGAGTGTATCAGAATTTTCTTCAGGGTTAGGGAAGAAGTCAAAATTTTGTCAAGTAATTAAGTTTTTCATATAAAAAAAAAGAAAATATTTTGCAGGATTTATTTTTTAGAAACAAAGGAAATAATGAATAGAGTAGAGGGGGGTAATGTAGTGCACTGGCTTTACTGACTAAACGAATGAATTGAATTACTTGCCGTTGGTATAATAGGGTTAAGGTATCAAATAAAAGTAATGTATATCATTTTGGCTTTTTGTGCTTCTTCTAAAAGAAGTTGTGGCGTCACTTCAAAAACACTAGATTTCGAAACCATATTTCCGTTTTTTTAGTGACTTGAAAAAAAATGTGAGGCTCGTTAAAAAAGTATCAGGAAAGTGATTTTTCCATGTAAAATTTACTTCTGAACCCAAATTTAGTATTGTTTTGACGTTTAATTTTGTTTTTATTGAGATATTGAAGTCAACGTGAAAAAAGTGCTTGGGGGCATTGTAGTGCACGGGGTTGGGGACAATGTAGTGCAATTATACAGAGTACCGTAAATATGTATTATTTAACCATGTTTGCTTTTTGCAAATTTTTGCAGTTTTCTTTCAGTTTTATCTAACACAGGACCAAAGAAATCTCTAGTTTATAGTGCTATCCACGAGATGAGATGATACCATGCAAAGTCTAGATCTCGTCTCGGTTTTTACATATGCAAAGTCTCGTCTTGTGGGCATCACTATACTAGTTTATAGTTTTTTAAGTTTCTTATGTTCCTAATATTATATCTAATAAAATAAAATCGCTTATGGTATATTCTCTGCTTTTTATTCCACTAAGAAAGTGGTGCACTACATTGCCCCACAAATTTTAGAATGTCGAAAAAAAGTGCCTTCAGTTTTTTGGATATAGAAAAGCTCCATCTACATCTACAAAAAAATAATGTACACCATAAATGTAGCTAGAAGCATTGTCTTTCCAACGAGACCTTATTGATCAAAATTGGTTGAAAATTGCGACCACAGGAGTCTCCGAAAGAAAAGTGCACTACATTACCCCCTTCTACTCTTATATAATAACATTAATAATTTGTTTAAATTAATAAAAATATTTTTGAATTATTTGAGAAATAAAAATAATATTATTAAATTAAAAAATTAGTGAAAAAATAATGACGTATAATATTATCTATCAGAATATAACAAAATAACAAAAGCATGCACAATAGTCTAACTTCAAGTGTGGACAGACTGGACAGAATACGACGATTATTATAGTTAATAATTCTTCAAAAGAATTCAATTATATCGATAAATAAGAAGATTATTCCCGAAAGTTAATTTATTTTGAGGTATTTTAATAAAATTCTTTGCAAAATTCAATTATTTTCATAAATAACAATATTCATCACAATAATTCAATTATTTTTAAAAGTAATAAATTTCTTCAGGGAAATTCCATTATTTTAAAAAATTTTAATAAAATCGTTCGCAAGAATTCAATTATTTTCATAAATAATAAAATGTTTTTTTAGGAATTCAATTATTTTCAAAAAAATTTAATAAAATTTTTACAAACTTTTCACAATTCAATGATTTTCAATATCTACTATTTTCATAAAATTTCCAAACAGAATATTTGTTGTTAATTGTTGTTAATTAATTGCAGGAATTCAATTTATTAACAGGATAAGAAAAAGTAAATATTTTTGATGAAAATTAGGAAAAGTCAGGAATAAAAAATACAAATTATAAAAATAATTATTTAAAATTAATAACTGATAACAATATAATAATAATTTTATACTTGGGGAATCTAGAAGTAAAAATAAAAATGAATTAAAATAAATTTGATCAAATATCTTTTAACAATATTATATTAAAATAATAAATAAAATATTAAATTTAGACTAAATGATAAAATTATTTAGTTAATTAAAAATTTAATTCAATATAATAAATTGTATATAGAATTAAATATTGAGAACAGGAATGCGTCTTGTAAATTCTACATAGGTCCTAACCGTTAAAAAGTTTGACATTAAAAAAAAATACAAAATACCAATAACTCACAAAAATTAATTTTCAAAACAAACAAATGAATGCAGAAAATTTGCTAACGGAAAGGAAACTTACGATTATTATAATGTATAATAAAAACCATCGCAGAATTTCAATTATTTTTAGTACAATGTTAATGGAATTTCTCGAATAATGTAATTATTCTTAAAATTTTTATTAAAAATCATTTTTAAAAATTTTAATCAAATTGTTTTTAACAATCCAATTTTTTTTCAAAATAATTTGAATAAAATTCTTCATATATAAGAAATATAATAAAATTGATTAAAATTAACATATATAAACTTATTGAGCTGAAATTCGGTATACATATTTCAGCTCACCAGGTTGAGATTTGTAAAAGTTAAGGGGGCGACAGGGTCATTTTTAGCATTTTTTCCGATAAAATTGAATTTCTTTTCCTCCTAGTTCGCAAATATGTTTGTCAATCGGGTTCGCTATATTTTTCCTGTAATCTGCACTTAAAACTGAAGATCCCTACCGAATTTCAACTCACCAGGTTGAGATTTGTAGAAGTTAAGGGGGGGGGGGGGGACAGCCTATTTTGCGTGGCTGGGACGGACACACGAGTGATTTCATAAGGGTTCCGTCAGTACACCTATGGTGTACGGAACCCTAACAAAGTAGAAAAAAATTTTAATCGAAATTTTAAAAAAATTGAAATAGAAAATTTAAAATAAAGAATTAAATTTCCATATTTATTCAATTTATGGTTTCAAAAAAAAAAATTTTTATGATGTATATTACATAATTTTAATGGAAACACAATCCCTATATCAAAAATGTAAATTTTCTCTATTTTTCTTATCTATTTTTAGGAAAAATTGGTAAGCGATCAATTTATTATTACAGTGCGACAACTATAACTGCAGTAATTTTGGGAATTATTTTGGTCTTGACAATAAGGCCGGGCGATTTTAAACACACAAAATGCGTTCGTAGCAATGAGGAATTGTTGAACAGTTCTTTAACAATTGATGAAGAATGTAAATTTTTCAAATCGAAGAAATTAGATGTTTCACACAATGTCACTACTGTCGATACAATTCTCGATTTAATAAGGTAATTTTTTTTTAATTTAATAAAATAAATGGAAAATAATAAAATGAGCCGCTGGAAAGTATAACCACACGTAAAAATTCTTACCTCCATGCTAATAAAATGGGTGTCAGAATTTTATGTGTGGTTATACTTTGCGGCGAGTCAAATAAAAATAAAATAAAAATAAAATGAATGTAAAATAAAATAAAAGTAAAATAAAATAAAAATAAAAAAAATGAGAAAAACATTTTTTAATCTTTATTTGATATTGCATTTTTTTTTACAGAAACATATTTCCAACGAATTTGGTAGAAGCCTGCATTCAACAAGTAAGTAGAAGCAAAATTAAAAGAATTTTTCTTTTATTATTCAAAATGGATATTAATAGCAAACTTTTATTTTTCCAGGATAGAACCGAATTGAAGTATCCAAGTGACAAAAATGGTAAGATTTAAAATTGAAAATAGTTAGCGAGTTGTTAAATTAATTAAAACTTTATAGTTTCCTCAATATACGATTGGGACATTTCGACTGGAGTTTCAACCAATACAAATACTTTGGGTCTTGTTATTTTTAGCATTATTTTTGGAATAACCGTCGCTAAAATGGGTGAGCCGGGAAAACCGTTATTGCATTTTTTTAACGCTCTATCCGAAGCTATGATGGTCATCACAAATTGGGTCATTTGGTAAAAAGACATTTTTTGCATTTGATAAATCTATCTAATATTAAGAATCGTTGTATTCCAGTAGTCTGTTCGCAGTTTTAATTTAGTTGTTTTTGTTTCCTAATTATTTTCTTTTTTCTTTTTGATAATTTTTCTTTTTAAGCATGGTTTTGTATTTTAAAATTAATGAAATTCTAATTTAATGCTTTGAAGATTGAAAAACACTAAACATTAATATTGAACCAATTGTTTTCAATTAAAAATCATAATTTAATTTAACTTAAATTTAAACGTTTAAACTATTTAACATAAATAAATATAAATATCGAAAATAATTGCTTATAAATTATTGTAGAAAACATAATTTTTATTACACCAAAATACGGCTAATAGTATCTATTTCATAAAAAAGCAATGGATTTTTTATTTCTATTTCTTGTTCTATTTAAACATTTAGAAATTAATTTTCAGAAATTTTCATATCATTTTTGTTCTAATAATTTAAAACTTTTCTATAATTCAGATTTTTAGATTCAAATTTATTATTTACTAATTCTCCAAATAAGTTTTGTAGAAATATTTTCGCAGGGAAAATTTAAAAATTATATTTACTATTACTTTTCATAATTTAGAATTAAATTGAAAAATTGTATTATAATTATGAAAATAATAAATTGAATTTCTGCAAAGAGTTCTATTAAAATTACATTTAAGAAAATTGAATTCTTTCAAGAATTTTATTTAAAAAATTTAAAAATAATTGAATTATGTATTTCAAATAATTTTATAACTTATGAAAATAATTCAATTCTTGCGAAGAATTTTATTGTTTATAAAAATATTTGAATTCTTGACAAAAATTTTATTAACGCATTTTTGAAAATAATTGAATTGTTTCGAAGAAAATTAAAATTCCTATATTAAAATTATTATAGGGGAGAGTAGGCTACATTGAACCAGCGTCAACAGTGAACCACTTCAATTTTCTGAGAAATGACTGAGTGAAATTTTTTCTTATTTAATATATAAGTTAGTTTTACTGAAACAAACTATGTCCAAAAATTTCGGGCACGTAGGTTGATTATTTATAAAGAAAAACTAAAAAAACTGTTTTTCACGTACAAAACAAAAAAATTTGGTGGAATTATAATCAAGTTTTTTTTGAAATAGGAAGTTTTAAAAAATTAATAAGCTTGTGATTTATTTCGCTTAGGGTGTCAACTTCAATATTCCGATGTGATAAAGAATTTTAACTCTTACATAAATTTATTATAAACAATTTTTGTTGTGAATGTCATGTGAATACAGTGAGTGCGGCATCATTGAACCACCCGAAAAAGCAAAGAATTTTCAATTTTAAGAGTTGTAAAATTGTCTGCTCTACTAATTAGTAAGAAAAATACTGGAAGACATGCTTTCATCACAATTGTAAACGAGATAAACTCAAACTGTCACTTTTGCTACCTAACCTGACATCGAAATATATTAATCTCCTATATTAACAAATAAAAACTATTTAATAACAATTTTCTATTTTTTTGAGTGGAAAATAAGATTTTTTACAATGTGTAAGTGAAAATATTATTTTCGAAGTAAATTGTAGTGTTTTATTAGAGGTGGTTCAATGTAGACACACATCCTTCAAAATAAGAAAAGTGTAACTTGTTAGAAAAAAATTAAATTTAATTATTTAATCATAATAATTTGTGTTTGTAACGTGTGTATTAACTAAAGGAGTACTTCAGCTTAATTTTGATACAAAAACCTGATCGAAATTTGTAAAATTTAATTAGTTCTTGGACTTTATAAAATACCCGGTTCAATGTAGCCTCCCCTCCCCTAGTTAAAATTGTATTCAAAATATGTAATTGAAATCTATATAAAGAATTATATTCAAATTTTTGAAAATAATTGAATTCTTTCAAAGAATTTTTCGAAGAGTGTTAAAAATAATTGAAATCTTCCGAGGAATTTAATTTAAATTGTAATTAAATTCCTACGAAGAATTGTATTTTTTATAAAAAATAATTAATTTCTTGTGAGGAATTTAATTTAAATTGTAATTAAATTTTTTAGAAGAATTCTATTATTTATAAAAATAATTGAATTCTTGTCTAGATTGTCATTATTTATGAAAATAATTAAATTCTTAAGAAAATTTTTTTTAATATTGTAGAAAATAATGATTAATAATTAGTTAATAATTGTTATTTATTAATTTTCTTTTATTTAATTTCAGGCTTTCTCCCGTAGGAGTAATGTTCCTGGTGACAGCAAAACTGATAGAAATTGACGACATTAGTCAAATTGTCGGTCAATTGGGTCTTTATTTTGTAACAGTTTTATTAGGATTAACTATTCACGGTTTTGGTACATTGTCAGTTATATTTTTCGTTTGTACCCGTGAATTGCCATTTAAATATTTGCGAAAAATGGGACAGGTCATTGTCACTGCGTTTGGAACGGCATCGAGGTAAAAAACATAAAATAAATATATACATAATAAATATATACATATATACATATATATACATTTTAAATAATTTAAAAATATTTTTTCATTACTCTTATAAAAAAATTATTATATACTCACGGAGAAAAAGGAATAGTTGACACATCCAGATACATGGATATCACAGCCATATTATATTGAAAAATACGGGATATCCATAGTTAAGGTTGCAGCATCCATATTCTATGGCTGGCTGTATATTGTTGGAGCAGCAAAAGATCTATGGTTGGGTGATCCATAGTAATGGAAATGGGAAACAAAAAAATTTGAATCACTCAATTAATTAAATTCTATGTCACTTGAGATATTTTATACACATTTTTGTTAATTAATACCCACCACTTATTGAATAACCGCATATTAACGAAATAAATTATTAACCGATGGGGGGAGACACGAACCCTAGACCTAACGCATACTAAACACTAACGCTATCCACTACACTATACACGCAACTACAATATTTGAGCATATAATATTCCTTATATACTCTATAAAAAATGAATTTACATAAACACTAATAGACAATAACGATAATAAATAATAAACAATATAACACTATTTATACACAATACACTCACAACGTGATTATATAGATGTGACAGGAAACCGACGCGACGGACAAATTGAGACGACCATTTTTAAATGGATGCCATGATAATGAATTGCGCGCAACATGTATCGAAATTTTGAACTAACTATGGATCTCCCAACCAAAGTTTATATGGATGAGGCAGCCATATGTGAAAATCCATAGCATGAATTGTAAGCCCAACCATGCCCATGGATGTCACATCCATATTTGATTCAACAATATAATATGGCTCCCTGATCCATTGAATATGGAATGTGC
Source organism: Leptopilina syphax (assembly GCA_032872505.1). NCBI lineage: Eukaryota > Metazoa > Arthropoda > Insecta > Hymenoptera > Figitidae > Leptopilina > Leptopilina syphax. The sequence continues at coordinate 20,406,400 of CM065475.1, forward strand.
TTCCATTCTGAAAGTTGTCTCTTCCATTGATTTGGATAACACAACAATATTCTGCTCAACAATATTTTTATGGATATCTCTTCCAGACCTTTTTTTCCGTGCTCTAATTAAATTTAATAACTAATCGAATAGGGTCAGTGGATTATTATAACAATAATTATAAAAGGAAAATAACATGGAAATATTGTTTCTTAATATTTTAGTTCAGCAACGTTACCAATAACTCTTCAATGTTTGGACAAAATGGGAGCTGAGCCGAGAATAACGAAATTTGTGGTTCCAATAGGTGCGACAATTAATATGGATGGCACTGCTCTTTATGAGGCAGTTGCCGCAATTTTTATCGCACAAGTTCGTGAAAGAAGTCTTTCATTTGGCAATGTTATTGCCATTAGGTAAAATATTTGTCGAATTTAATTAGAATTTATAATTAAATATTTTATTTCCCCTTCTTGGAAATTATAGAATTAAATTTTTTAATTTTAAATTATTAGAAAAAGAATTTTTCTTTTTGATTTTTAATTAATTTTTAATTACCCTGTTGTATTATCCAGTATAACAGCCACAGCCGCTAGTATAGGAGCTGCAGGAATTCCTCAAGCCGGTCTTGTCACAATGGTCATGGTCCTGGACACTGTTGGATTACCAGCTGATGACGTGACCCTAATTCTCGCCGTCGATTGGCTGCTGTAAGAATAAAATTTAATTCTCAATTTCACAGAATTCTATTGAAATAAATAAAGTAATTTAATTTGAACTCTGATAATAAAATATAATTACTTTGTTTAAAAGGGACCGCTTCCGAACTACCATTAATGTCGTGTGCGATGCCTTGGGAGCTCTCATCATCGAGAAAATGAGCAAACAAGATCTCAAAGAAATGGTCGATAATGAAGAAGATAATATAGAATTACCTCACATTAAAAATTCCGAGAGTATTTAACAACTTTTAAATCAAGGAAAGTTGAAAAAAACGTCAATTTTTGTAAATTTGTCCAACACTTTTAAAACAAGTTGTAAATCCAGATGTCGCACCTCGAAAATGCAAAATTTGATACTACAGAAAAACTGCACGAGGGAAAAAAAATTAAAACTATGATTTTCTTACTCGAAAAACACCTACTATTCGAAAAAAAATTGTTCTGTTCGATTGACAATTTCACTGTCAATTTATTTCACTGTCAATTTATTTCACTGTCAATTTATTTTCTTATACAGTAATATGAGTCTAAATAAACAAAAAAATTTGTAGTAAAAAAGTGAATTTTTCAACTTTAATTGTGATTAACTCTATAAATTCTCATACAATTTATACTTTGTATAGACCAATCGATTCGTCTTGATGCAAAGAATAAGATTTTATTATATATTAACTTCAATAATCAACTTAAAAAAATTTTTTTCTGAGGATTTTTTAAAGTCTATCAATCCATTTCGAGATATTTTTATGATAAATATACCTGGTAAATTTTAACCAAATTCGTTAAATCCTCTTCGAGTTATCGTCTTCACAAAAAACGGGATCCACACACATATACATATGTACATCCGGACAATTGTTCAGGGTCTTATATAACATAGTCCTATATAGAAGAAATTTTGTTTAAAGGATTTTTAAAAATTTTGTAAATTAAACGACTACAAAGCTTCCTCTACGAGGAAGCAAAAGTAAGAGAACGAAAAAATATTACCGAATAACAATCAAATTTTTTCGTCAGAGAAAAAAAAACCTATTGACTGTGTTAAAAATGTAATCTTACCCTAGAAATTACTTCCCAATAAGTAATTTCTTCAAAACATTGTAAATTACAAAAAAAATACGCTTTCACTTTGAAATTTATATTTACCAAAGATTCATTAATGTCTTCAATGTATGAAAGAACCGACACAACTATTTTAATTAGAAAAGGAAAATATTTTTTTTTAAATAAAATTTACGAAAATTGTTTATAATTTTTGTAAAGTTTTTCACTCAGAAACTACAAATTTCTAAAAGGAATACTATTTAAAGTTTTCAGTGTTTATAGTATGAAACAAAACTTCAAAAAATGAATAATGTATTTTAAAAACTTAACTGTTACTTAATTATTATTAATTAAAAATGAAATTATTAAAATTAATCACTTTTTGAGAAACTTATTGACCACTTTCTTATATATTTTTAAGTATAAATATTTCTTGTTATATATTTTGAAAATCTTAATAAATAAAATAATTGCTATAATAAATTTTTGATTTGAAATTAAACTTTAAAAGAATTTCACTCCCTGATTATCGTCAAACATAATTAATTCAGCTTTCTGAGAGACTTCCAACTTTTTTAACGACCTGATTAAAACTTCGGTGTCGAGTCCATGAAATTCTGAAATAAGACATCAAAGTTTGAAAAAAATTTCATTTTAATGTTAAATTATAATATAATTATTACAAATCAATGTTTTATATAAATATTATAGGTATGTATTTTATAATTAAATAATTAATGATTAATCAAAAATTTTAATACAATTTTTCGCAAGAATTCAATTATTTTTAAAAATTTGTAATAAAATTCTTCGAAAGAATTCAATTATTTTCAAAATTTTTAATAACATTTTTGTCAAGAATTCAAATACTTTTATAATTAATAATATTCTCGGCAGAATTGAATTATTTTTAATACAATTTCAATAGAATTCAATTATTTATGAAAATTTTAATAAAATTTCTTGAAAGAATTAAAATTTTCTTTTAAATAATTAAATTTGTATTTTTACAAATTTTATTATTTTGTATTTTTTTCATAAATAATAAAGTGTTTCACAGGAATTCAATTATTTTCAATAAAATTTGAATAAAATTTCCTAAATGAATTTAATTATTTAAAAAAATGTTGTTATAATTTTGTATTATATTGTTTTAAAATTTGTAATAAAATTCGTCGAAAGAATTCAATTATTTTTAAAAAATAATAAGATTCTTCAGAAGAATTCAATTATTTTGAATACAACTAAATTTCTTGAAAGAATTTTAATTTTCATCGAAATAATTCAATTATTTTGAAAGTTTGATAAAATTCTTTAAAAGAATTCAATTAATTTCAGTACAATTTTAATTAAATTCCCTAGAAGAGTCTCTTAAAATATTATTTCAATTACATGGATTAAAATAAATACAAAAAAGTTTACCTTGATCTGCAGTGTCTTCTCCTTGTGTCAATTCAAACAATGTGCAAACGGATCCAACAAAACCATTTTCTTGAGCCCAATTATAGACAATTTCTCCCCATTCTTCTAATGTATGCCAATAAACTAACCATCTTTGTTTCGCTTTATCAAGAGGGCAGGCATTTCCTGATTTTGATAATTCCTCTAAAATTAAAAGAACCACGTCCGAAGGTAATTTTCCTATTACAATCTTAAAGAAAAATACATTTAACAGAATTTATTCCTATTTTTTAATTTCCATATTATTTAGCATATTTTTTATGCTAATTGTTCGATTTTTCGCTAATAGTGTCGATGTTGAATTAATTAGATAAAAAGGATACTGTTTATGGCTGTGTTGTTAAATAATGGACTCGATTGAACTTCACGAATATCTACAATTGCTTGTTTTGTAACTTTATAATATTCTAAAACTAAATTCTTCCACGCAAGTAACTGTTTTTCTCTCGTCTCGGAATGAGGTTGAAGTCTGTAATTAAAAAGATTCAAGTACAGTTATGAAAAAATTTCAAATTTAAAAAAACGCTCTAAACTCAGTAAATTAATTAACAATGAATTGAAAATAAATTCTAAAACAATGCCTATGAAAAATTAATCTACTATTATTGTTACACAAAAACAATCGAAATCATAACTTTAAAATAATTAGTTTCTTTTTGTATTGAATATATCGTGTATAATAAATAATTAATAATAAATAAAAATACAATACTACAATAAATAAAAAAGTTTGACATTTTGAGGTTAGGAAATTTCTGACGAAATATTTTTTAGCAAACAATGCAAACTTACGTGAAAAAGGGAGGAAAACTATACTGCCAAGACCAATTTATTTCCGTCATTATGATAAACAGTATATTTTAACACTATATTATTATTAATTCAGTAAATATAGGGTGACCAGATTTTGAAAATCGTTTCGGAGGACAGCCATCAGAATATAGGTTGATAAGCAAAAAAAAAGTCCCCACTAAAGGCGCACTCACAGCTAGTAGGCAGCAATACAAATTTGAATTTACTGTCTCTTTCACTCTAATTGACTTTCTCTCTTACTCCAATTACTGCCTGCGCAGGCAGGCAGAGCTGTGAGTGCTCCATTACTATAAAACAAGGTTCAATCCTTTCTAAAAAAATGCAAAGCAGAAAAAGCTCGAATTGAAAAAAGTCGAACTCGAAAAGTATCGAAGCAAGAAATAAGCATAGAGAATAAAAAAAGAACATAGAAAGCGCACCTCACACTCTAAATGTAAACGAAATAGATGGAGCTGTCTTGGGTTTGTCTGGTTTATCTCAAGGAAAATTGAGACGCATGATTTTCCCCTAAAGGCGCTTGTACACCTCACCGATTCCGAGTATGTCCCCGTCGTGCAAGCAGTTTTCCAAGATGGAATGAGTTTTCTAACCAAGAAAACCAAGTTAGAAAATTGTTTGCATGGCGGGATAATTTAAACATATAAACAATGATCAGTGATTAGTGAAAGATGTGTAATAGTAAAATGTGAATAAAATGGATTTTTTGAATAAAACTTAAGTAAAATACATTTGTTATAAATTATTTTCATAGAGCAGTGAAAATGTAATGAGAAATATCTTTCAAAAAGTAAAAGTTGTGATTAAGTCGATGTTTGCAGAAAAGGTAATACTTGGAGTTAAAAATTTTTGCAGTTTTCCATTCTTCATTTAAAACATATATAAATATCGAAAACCAACGATTTAACATATATTTTTTATAAAAAAAATAAAAATATATTAGCTTTTCTGCAAACATCGACTTAATCACAACTTTTACTTTTTTAAAGATATTTCTCATTACATTTTCACTGCTTTATTAAAATAATTTATAACAAATGTATTTTACTTAAGTTTTATTCAAAAAATCCATTTTATTCACATTTTACTATTACACATCTTTCACTAATCACTATGATCATTGTTTATATGTTTAAATTATCCCGCCATGCAAACAATTTTCTAACTTGGTTTTCTTGGTTAGAAAACTCATTCCATCTTGGAAAACTGCTTGCACGACGGGGACATACTCGGAATCGGTGAGGTGTACAAGCGCCTTAAACGACAAATGGTCGAATGTTCAAATGGTCGAATACCAAGTAGTCGAATCGTTAACTGGTCGAATGCTAAAAACATCGAATGCTAAAAACGTCGAATGTTCAAAATATCGAATCGTCAATTTGTCGAATGATCAAAACGTCGAATTCTCAAATGGTCGAATGCTAAAAACATCGAATCGTCAAATGGTCGAATGCTCAAAAGGTCGAATCGTCAAATGGTCGAATGCTAAAAACATCGAATTCTCAAATGGTCGAATGTTCAAAACGTCGAATCGTCATTTAGTCGAATGCTAAAAACGTCGAATCGTCAAATAGTCGAATGTTCAAAAGGTCGAATCGTCAAATGGTCGAATACTCAAAAGGTCGAATCGTCAAATAGTCGAATGCTAAAAGCGTCGAATTCTCAAATGGTCGAATGTTCAAAACGTCGAATTCTCAAATGGTCGAATGCTCAAAACGTCGAATCCTCAAATGGTCGAATGCTCAAAACGTCGAATTCTCAAATGGTCGAATGCTCAAAACGTCGAATCATCAAAAATTCGAAAAATTTGCTTGGTTTAAGTCAACATTAACTTAAACCAAGCAAATTTTTCGAATTTTTGACGATTCGACGTTTTGAGCATTCGACCATTTGACGATTCGACGTTTTTAGCATTCGACCATTTGAGCATTCGACCTTTTGAGCATTCGACCATTTGACGATTCGATGTTTTGAACATTCGACTATTTGAAGATTCGACGTTTTTAGCATTCGACCAAATGACGATTCGACGTTTTGAACATTCGACCATTTGAGAATTCGATGTTTTTAGCATTCGACCATTTGACGATTCGACGTTTTGAACATTCGACTATTTGAGAATTCGATGTTTTTAGCATTTGACCATTTGAGCATTCGACCTTTTGAGCATTCGACCATTTGAGCATTCGACGTATTGAGCATTCGACCATTTGACGATTCGACGTTTTTAGCATTCGACCAAATGACGATTCGACGTTTTGAACATTCGATCAATTGATGAGTCGATGTTTTGAACATTCGACGTTTTGACTATTCGATGTTTCTAGCATTCGACCAGTTAACGATTCGACTACTTGGTATTCGACCATTTGAACATTCGACCACTTGGCGTTTAGGGGAAAATCATGCGTCTCGGAAAATTTATAAATAAAGGCCTTTCTCCAATAGGTTTTAAAAAGTGTGCGAATGACTGCGTCTGCGTCGGTTGCTATAGCAACACATGCTAAAATCAACGCAACGCAGTCATTCGCAGACAAACGCAAAGTTTTTGGATCCTATTGGAGAAAGGCCTTTAAGGCCTTTCTCCAATAGGTTTTAAAAAGTGTGCGAATGACTGCGTTGCGTTGATTTTAGCATGTGTTGCTATAGCAACCGACGCAGACGCAGTCATTCGCACACTTTTTAAAACCTATTGGAGAAAGGCCTTAAGGCCTTTCTCCAATAGGTTACCACAAGTGTGCGAATGACTGCGTTGCGTTGATTTTAGCATGTGTTGCTATAGCAACCGACGCAGACGCAGTCATTCGCACACTTTTTAAAACCTATTGGAGAAAGGCCTTTAAGGCCTTTCTCCAATAGGTTTTGAAAAGTGTGCGAATGACTGCGTTGCGTTGATTTTAGCATGTGTTGCTATAGCAACCGACGCAGACGCAGTCATTCGCACACTTTTTAAAACCTATTGGAGAAAGGCCTTTAAAGGCCTTTCTCCAAAGGCCTTTCTCCAATAGGTTACCACAAGTGTGCGAATGACTGCGTTGCGTTGATTTTAGCATGTGTTGCTATAGCAACCGACGCAGACGCAGTCATTCGCACACTTTTTAAAATCTATTGGAGAAAGGCCTCAATAGGTTTTAAAAAGTGTGCGAATGACTGCGTTGCGTTGATTTTAGCATGTGTTGCTATAGCAACCGACGCAAACGCAGTCATTCGCACACTTTTTAAAACCTATTGGAGAAAGGCCTTAAGGGTACAGTCACACGATCAATGCATCTGCATGATGCATGCATGCACAAACATTTGACTGTTCACACCTCAATTTTTCGCTCTCGAAAAATCATTTTTTCTGGCGGGATATTTAAAATTGAATAAAATTTAAAAATAATGTATTACTAATTATTACAATAAAAAATAAAAAAATTGAACGTTTATTATAAGGAATTAATTGTAAATAAATTTCTCTTAATTTGTGGCATATTTTAATATTGTGAATTTTTATAATTTAAAATATGCCACAAATTAAGAGAAATTTATTTACAATTAATTCCTTATAATAAACGTTCAATTTTTTTTATTTTTTATTGTAATAATTAGTAATACGTTATTTTTAAATTTTAATCAATTTTAAATATCCCGCTAGAAAAATGATTTTTCGAGAGCGAAAAATTGAAGTGTGAACAGTCAAATGTTTGTGCATGCATGCATCATGCAGATGCATTGATCGTGTGACTGTACCCTAAAATGATTTTATTTATAAATAAAATGAAATCATAAATAAAAAAAGAAGGATATCAAATAATAAAAATATAATAATTAAAAATATGAAATAGAATTTAATTAAAAATTAAAATAGAATTAAGAATAAAGCAGCAACAAAGTCGACCGCCAAGCGGTCGACGAGGGCTCTGGTTTTATATAAAAAATTATTAAATTAAAAAACTGAACATTAGAACTTTTAAAAATTGAACAAAAATGAAGAAGGAATAGAAGCAACGAAGACGGCCGAAGGCCGTCTGAGGCGCTAGTACATATAAATTACACATGAGACAAAGAACTATTTCAAAAAAGGAGGACAAAGGAGGACTTTTTATTTTCGGAGGACAGTTACTAAAAAAGGAGGACAATCCTCCTCAAAGGACGACGTCTGGTCACCCTAGTAAATAACAAGAAATATCAACAAAAGATCAACAACAAATGTTTACGTCAGCGCTTACTAGCAGACGATATTTTGAACGTTTTCCTCAGTTGGTGAATTTATATCAAATTAATGCAGAAACTAAATTAAAATATAACATAATCAAGTATATTTTAATAAATTATTTCCGACACTAACAAAATAATTAATTACCGTTCATAAAAAATTAATAAATTCAAAATTGTTTTAATTTCTTTTTTCAAAAACCGGAAATTAAAAATAGAGCACCTCAGCGCCTCTGGTTGATGAAATGTGAACTAAATTATTTTCAAACGGTCAACGGTTTATTTGTGAGGTAAAAAGTTGTGCGTTCTTTCATGTGTTGATAAAAGGCGTGCTATTTTTGTGGAAATAGCTTGTTTAAAAAAGCAATTCAGTGTCTAAATAAACTAATTAAAGTGTTTCAAGTAAAGCACTCAAAATGAATGACACACGTCCAAGTAGAAAGGACAAAAATCAAAACATTCAGGTTTTCGTCCGTGTCAGGTAACGTTCATAACACTAGCGTCTCTATATACATAATAATGTGTCAATTTTTCTAATTTTTACCTCTAAAATACTATATATTTTGTGTCTAAATTTTTATAAGTTATTTACGAACTTTTATTTCTTGAATTTCGTTCAATTTGTTGACAATTATTTTTACTGTTTTAGGATATTTATTAATTCAATTAATTATTCGTTAATTATTTCGAATATTGTAATGTATTTCGAATAGTGTAGTGGATAATTTGACACTTTATATTTTGTTCACAGGCCAATAAATAATTTTGAAAAAACACAAAAATCAGCGTTAGTCGTTGATGTTCCTTCAAATAAAGATGTTGTTGTACGAGAGAGACCAAATGACAAAATATCAAAAAAATTCTCTTTCGACAGAGTTTTTGGACCTCATTCAAAACAGGTGAGAAAATTCTTGAGCTTAGAGCTTTTTTATAATCACAAATACCTCTTTTGGTTCTGTCAATTTTTTTAGTTCAATTTCCGTTTTGCGTTGAATATGTAATTTTTCTTTGTTTCTATTGAATCTGTAATTTCCTTGTTTCTATTGAGTATGTAATTTTTCCTTTTTTCTATTGAATGTGTAACTTTTGTCTGTTTTTCTAAATAAATCACATTGTCAGGGTTGCCACAGTTTTGGAAAATTAGGGAAAAGTCTGGGAATTTCATCAAATGTACTGTCAAAATATTAAATTTCTAGAATTATAAGAAAATTCTGATTTTTCGTGTTGAAAATATTGAAAAGATTTATTTCTTCTTGAATTTTAATTTTTTTTTTAATTCTGACGATAATTAAACTTTAAAGAATATAAAATTGAATTTATTTTAAATAATTTAATTCTTGAAGAACTATCATAAAACTTATAAATTAGTTAGCAAATAATTTTACTTCAAAAGTCTAAAAATAATTGAATTTTAGAAGAGTTGCTTTTATAATTTTTATAAATAATTCAATAATTTCAGAATATTTGAAATACATATGTTTAGATAATTTTGATGAAGTTATAGTAGCAATTTTTGATAAATTATTTAATTTTAAATGGTTTAAAATCTGATAGTTTATAAAAGTTGATTTTCAAATAATTTTAATTAAAAATTCTAAAGAATTTAGTTTTTAAACAAAATTTTATTTTAACTTATTAGAATTTAGTAAACCTGATTATTTTTTAAAATAATTTTATGAAAGAGAAATGTTTTTAAATATTAGATATATTTTGATTGAAAAATAAATTTAAAAAAAATTGACAGATTGATGTTTACAATGCTGTTGTACATCCTTTACTCGATGAAGTATTAGCCGGATACAATTGCACAGTATTTGCTTATGGACAAACAGGTACTGGAAAGACTTTTACAATGGAAGGCTATAGTAATGATCCTGGTTTGCAATGGCAAAGTGTAAGTTACTCTATTTACAATTCTTTTTATTGCTGGTGGATTCCATGTCAGTTCAACACACTTATTTTCATGACTTGTTGGGATTTGTCTGTACTTTTGTAAATTCATTACTTTTATAGTGATAAACAACTCCACCAAATATTTTTTTTAAATTTTGAAAATTACCAAAAATATGGTATTTTCAAAATTTTGGTCTTTTTTTTAAAGTGCTATAACTTTGGTTCTAATTATCCGATTTTGGATTTTAAAAAAAGTATTTCTTTGGTTTTAAGTATATTTTAAGCTAAAATTAATATAAAAAAAAATTCAAAAAAATTTTTTTTTGAAAAATTAAAAATTTGTTTTTGAAAAAACATCATTTTCGATTTTTTTCAAAATTTTACTAAATGTTAGGCCAAATGTGCTTTACATGTCCTGTAAGTTTCATCTTGGGATCTCAAAGGGATTCGGAGTAAAAAAATAAAACGTAACCACAAATTACGAACATATGGGGCAAAATTCCTCAACTGCCCAGGTAAAAAAATGAATTTTCTCTGAACTTTGCTAAAATGTTACTATTATTAGTAGAAGTGTAAATATTATAATTTTTTTTGAATTTGATAAAATATTTTTTAAGTTATGGAGTTTCAAAATTTTGATTTTTTTTAAAATATATTTTTTTCGATTTAATATATTTATAAGTAAAATTAATCAAATTTTAAGTATGAATAGTGATTTTTAAAGGGGTTTTCACGGGATATAAGCTGGCGATGAAAAAAAAGTTGTTTTCTGTCAATTTGACCTTGAAATTCAAGGTCAAATTCTTAATTTCAATGTACAGTAGAACCCGGTTAATACGATCCCGTTTAATACGACTTCCCGCTTAAGACGCTCATTTATGGTGGTCCCTGTAATTAAAGACATACATTTTATATCCCACCTAATACGTTTTCCCGCATAAGACGCATTCTTAGTGCGGTCCCTACAGAATCGTATTAACCAAGTTCTACTGTATCTCCAAATCGGTGTTTTTTATTTTTTCGTAACCTATCCCAATCGAAAGCTTACCTTTTTTCATATGAGCCATGTAAAAATCAGAGTGGGACCATGGAACTTTTTGAAGAAATTAATTATAAATCATCATTTTCTATGTAAAATAATGATAAATTATTATTTTCCTCAAAAATTCTCATGGTCCCACTCTGATTTTTACATGGCTCATAGAAAAAAGGTCACCAGCTTATAGCCCGTGAAACCTTCTTTAAAAATCACTATTCATACTTTAAATTTTATTAATATTACCTTATAAATATATTAAATCAAAAAAATATATTTTCAATTTTCAAAAAAATCAAAATTTTGAAACTCCATAACTCAAAAAATATTTTATCAAATTAAAAAAAATTAATATTTACACTTCTACTAATAATGGTAACATTTTATCAAAGTTTAGAGAAAATTCATTTTTTTACCTGGGCAGTTGAGGAATTTTGCCCCATATGTTCGTAATATATGGTTACGTTTTATTTGGTGGAGTTGTTTATCACTATAAAAGTAATGAATTTAAAAAAGTACAGCCAAATCTCAACAAGTCATGAAAATAAGTGTGTTGAACTAACGTGGAATCCACCTGCTATTAAATTTACCGCAGTAAAAATCATTGAAAATATCTTTTCATTGTTATTAGGACACAAGCGCTGGTATAATTCCTCGTGCCCTAAGTCATTTATTTGACGAAATTCGAACACTCGACGCTCAAGAATATTCAGTACGTGTTAGCTTTTTGGAATTATATAATGAGGAATTATTTGATCTTCTTTCACCAAATGATGATGCATCTAAAATCAGGTAAGAATAATCGAAAAAGAAAGTATAATAAATAAAATAATGAGAAAGGTAAAATTATTAAAAAATTTTTCAGATTATACGAAGATGCGGCAAAAAAAGGTGCAGTAATTATTCACGGATTAGAGGAAGTGACAGTACACAATAAAAGCGAAGTATACAAAATTCTTGAGAAAGGTTCAGAGAAGAGACAAACTGCAGCCACATTAATGAATGCTCAATCGAGGTACGTACAATAATTTTACAATAGTTTTTTTTCCTCGAATTTAGCAACTTATTGGATAATATTTTGTTTTTTTGCAGCCGATCTCATACTGTATTTTCGATTACTGTGCACATAAAAGAAAATACTGTGGACGGTGAGGAATTAATGAAAACGGGAAAATTGAATTTAGTGGATCTTGCGGGAAGTGAAAATATCGGAAGATCTGGCGCAGTTGAGCGAAGAGCAAGAGAAGCTGGAAATATAAATCAATCATTATTAACTCTCGGTAGAGTTATCACTGCTCTTGTTGAAAGAGCTCCTCACATTCCATATCGGTACATAAATTTAATTACTAATTTTTAATTGATAGTTTTAATTAATAATATTAATTTATTCTGTAATTTTTAATTAATTTGGAATTTAATTTTAGTTTAATTCAAGATTTTATGGTTATTAATTTCATGATGTTCTGATTTTTCCTTCCAGAGAATCCAAATTGACTCGTTTATTGCAAGAGTCGTTAGGAGGACGAACAAAGACTTCTATTATTGCAACTGTTTCGCCAGCCAGTATAAATCTCGACGAAACATTGTCAACATTGGATTATGCTCATCGTGCGAAAAATATCACAAATCGACCGGAAATCAATCAAAAACTCTCCAAAAAGGCGTTACTCAAAGAATATACTGAAGAAATTGAGCGTTTACGACGTGATTTAGCTGCGACTCGTGAACGCAACGGAGTTTATCTCGCACAAGAAAATTTCAATGAAATGCAAACACAAATTGAGTGTCAAGGAAAGGAAATTGAGGACAAAATTAATCATATCAAAGCTGTCGAAGAGGCCATGCAAACGAAAGAAGTATATTTTCTTCTCCTTCTATTTTTCTTTTTTACTTTCATTTCATTTTTATTAATTTTATTTATCTGCATTTTTAGAAACTCTTTGATGAGCTTCAGTCACAATACAAAGTGCAAACAGAGGATCTCTATCGTACGAAAAACGATTTAAATACTACGAGAAATGTTTTGAAGGATACTGAATTAGATCGAGATGTACACAAGCATCTTGTTGATAGACACGCCACTACGGAGAAAGTTTTATCAAAACAAGCGCAAATATTGTTGGATGTTGCGGAAACTGCAACAACTGACACTCAAAAACTTCATGATAAAATAATGCGAAAAACGTAAGTTTTTTTTCTTTTAAGAAATTTATATATATATATATATAGAAAACATCGAAATTAAATAGAAAATATTTTCAATTTTTCATTTATTACTTTTTGTTCCTCTTACAGACGAGTTGAAGAAGAAAATGAAAATCTTGGTCAGCAATTTCGCAAAAATATCTCAAAACGATTTCAACGTATCGAACAAGACTTATCATTCCATGCCCAAGGATTGGTACAATGCCATTTGTCAATGAAGGATCAAGTTAATTTACAAACAGCCGGTTATAATCGAAGTATAGATAAAACTATTAATCACATTTCAAAGGAATTAACGCAACAAGAGGGCAATATTAATAGTAAATTAACAGAAGATGTAAATGAATCTGTGAGTACTTTTCTATTATTTTTTTAATCTTTTCAGGCTTCGCGCACTCTATTAAAATTTATTATTTATTATTTACTACTTTTTACATAATTTTATAGTATTTGGACACTAAAAGATACATTTTTCTTTTTATTGAAAATTTCGACTACTTAAGAACCGCTAATACTTGAAATAAAAAATCTATTCTCAACAATTTTAATAGAATTCTAAAAATCAATTGAAAAATTTTTAATAAAATTCTTTATAACAATTCAATTATTTTCACAAGTAATGAAATTCTTTGCTGACATTCAATTACTTGAGATATCTATTATTTTAATAAAATTTCTCAAAAGAATTCAATTCTTTAAAAAGAATTTTAATAAAATTCTTCGCTAAAATTAAATTATTTTAATAAATAATAAAATTTTAACAGGAATTCAATTATTTTTATAAATGATAAAATTCTAACAGAAATAATAAATATATTCAATAAATAATTATTTTTAATATAAATAGAGTAATAATAAAAATAAAGTGATAAATTCAAATTAATAAATATTTTTTCATAAACTTTAACAAAATTCTATACAAGAATTAATATATTTTCATAAATAATAAACTTCTTCAAAGAAATTCAATTATTTTCAAACATTTTTATAAAATTCTTTTTAAGAATTCAATTATTTTTAATCCAATTTTAATTGAACTCATCGAAAGAATTTAATTATTTTCAAAAAAAATTCTTCAAAACCATTAAATTATTTTCAAAAATTTGAATAAAATTTCTCACAAGAATTGAATTATTTTCACAAATTAATAATAAAATTCTTAGCAGGGATTTATTTTCAAAAACTTGAATAAAATTTCTTCCAAGAATTGAATTAATTTCACAAATAATAAAACTCTTTGCGGGAATTTATTTTCAAAAATGTGAATACTTTTTTTTGCAATAATTCAATATTTTTTTGACAAATAATAAAATTCTTTGGATGAATTCAATTATTATTGTAATTACAATTTTAATCAAACTTCTCGAAAGTATTCAATTATTTGTTTCAAGTTGCAAACGGGTAAAAAAGTATCCTATATAGGTATTATTTCAATAATGTGTTTAGAAAATTCTTCAAAAATTAATCATTTTTAATTATTATTTTAAAATTTGTTTACAAGAATTCAATAACTTTAATACAATTGTAATTAAATTTTTCTAAAGAATTCAATTATTTTTTTTAATTTCTAATAAGAATTAAAATTGAAAATTGATTGTCAGTTAACTGTATGCTTTTGTGGTCTTCGTAAAGTTTTTTGGCTTGGGAATTTGACAAAAATAGCCAATTTCACAAACTTGGTCGTCTTTTGAAAAAATATAAAAATTGTAGTCATTTCCGAAAATTCATATAATTTTTTTCTTATTCTGTATCACTAAATAAACAATTCACTAATATATTATTTTGAAATTTAGCGTGGTTTTCATCAAGTTTTTTGGCTTCGAAGTTTGACAAAAATATATTTTTGTCAGACTAGTATACTATAGTATACTATTTTTGAAATTATTAAAATTTATATAATATAATAAATATAATATAATAATTATAATAAAATTTAATATTAAATTATTAAAAAATAATTCATAATTAAAATTAATTCCCAGTTTTGACCCTTATTTGGAAAAAGAAGAAAATTGTGAGCGTTTCCGAAGAATCAAACTATTTTTCTTATATTCTAAATACACAATTCACAAATACACTATTTTTAAATTTAGCGTGGTCTTCATGAAGTTTTTTGGCTTTGAATTTTGACAAAAATAGCCTACTTCCCAGTTTTGGCCCGTTTTTTGGCAAAAAAAGAAAATTGTGAGCGATTCCGACGAACCAGTTGATTTCACAGTTTTTTATTTTATTCGATAACTACTTTTTTATTACTTCTTTTCAGTCTTAGAGCATATTTTTGTTACTTTTTAGGGTTCCGTACCCGGTAGGAACCCTATTAAAACGGTTACGGAAAATGATCATGTACCCCCCCCCCCTAGCACTCACAGTTTTTTACCTAGAGAGCTGAAAATTTGTACACTTTTGTATTTTCGCGTGTCGATTACAGGAAAAATATAGTGGAAATGATTAGAATTGATCTTCATTGCGTTTTGAGCGAAAGCCTAAAATTTTTTTTTCAATATTTGATAATAATTATACCTATGCTAGTTCTCTCAATTCTTAGTCTAGTGGATTGGCGTTGGCATTTTTTATTTATTTTCACGTATAGATTACAGAAAAAATTATTGGAGTTCATCTTCATATTATTTTTGCGAAAAACTAGAAATTTTTTTGATTTAGAAAAAAGTGTGTACCTCCCCCCCCTTGGTTTTCACAATTCTTGGCCTATTGGACTACAGTTTTGCTTATTCAGGGTGGCCACATGTCAGTAAAGTCAGTAAAGTCAGGGAAATGTCAGGGAAAAAAATATTTTGTCAGTAAAGTCAGGGAAATGTCAGGAAAAAAAAATTTTGTCAGTAAAGTCAGGGAAATGTCAGGAAAAATTTTTTTGTCAGGGCAATTAAAGAAGAAGGGAAATGTCAGGAAAAAAAATTTTTTGTCAGTAAAGTCAGGGAAATGTCAGGAAAAAATTTTTTGTCAGGGCAATTAAAGAAATTAAGACGGTCATGCAATACATTTTTTGCTCTAAACAAAAAAATTTTTGTCAGGGAAATTCGTTGTTATGTCAGTAAAATGTCAGGGAAATTGATAAAGTCAATCTTGCGGCCACCCTGTTATTATGTATTTTCATGTGTAGATTTCAGGAAAAACTCATAGTTTTGAAAAATTTCATCAAAAAAGCGTGTTTTTTACCTTAGCGCCCACAGTCTTTTATCTGAAGTGATGAAAATTGGTTATTTATTTATTTTCACCTGTAGATTACAGAAAAAATACAGCGAAAAATATTGGAGTTGATCTTTATATTTGTTTCAGCAAAAAAGTAGAAGTTTTAAACGAGGGTACGGAACCCTCGGTTTTAGTACGAGTTCTACTCGCACTTGTCCGGTTTTTAAAATTAATTATCGAGTGCGATGCCTGTTGTATTTTTGTTTATATTACACGTTTTTCTTTAACTTAAAAATATAAATTTTTACCTAAAAGTATAAACTTTGACTTAAAAATAAAAATTATTCACTTTCAGTACGATTATTATTACAATTGGATAATATTACAACTACAAAGCACGTCGGGAATAGTTGATAAAGAATGTGATCGACTTCATCAAATTTCTTCAAAATTAGCATCTGGATTGAGTGAACTGGTGAACAATAAAATAACCGAGAATTTACGTTCATTGAATAAAGAAATGACATCGAAATTAGAAAATTACAAATTATTCATGAATGAAACACTGAGTCAGGTTTCAAATGAACTTGTTGAAGAGCACGATCATCTTGCAAGTGAAATAAATAATCTAAAAGCAATAAAACAATCCTGTCAGGAGAATCAAAATAACATTCAGCAAAATAGAAAGACATTTGAAAAGGCTTTTGAGAACCTATGGCAACAGTATCAATCGATTAAGAAAAGTGATGAAGAAAATCAAAATTCAACATTCCACCTATTGCAACAAGTAGATGACAAATATGACTCTTTAAGCAATCACAATGCGTGCAAACGTAAAAATAATATCGATCGAGATCAACTTTTCAAGAGTAAAGCAAGTAAAGATATTCAATGTATTCAAACATCATTAACAAAAGGATTTGAAAAGGTGAGTAATGAAAATATTACAACAATTAACTTGAATGAAAAATATTTTCATTATATTATTTCGTTTGTTATTTATTATTATTTATTACTCATATTAAATAAAACCGAAAAATATTTAATTCAGAATTGGAGAATTGCTGAGAAAACGATCGAGCAAAGCAAACAACTCACGGAGAACATTGAATTAGATTTAGAAGAAAGCAGAAATACAATAAGGGAATATCAAAAGTCTGTAACTAATAGTACAGGTGAATTACAACAAAAAACGGCAAAAGACAAAAGTGCAATTTTATCATCTGTGCAAGTAAGTTATTTTTTCAACAATTTTGTTAGTAGCACAGTTTCTCTAATAATATCAAATTGAGACAAAAAACCTAACCAAAACTTTGCATCGCAACAATTTTGATATCCTTAGAAAAAAATTATAAGTTTTCAATTTAATATTGAATTTAATAGATAAAGTTATTAATAAACTGTAATTTTTCTCCAGGAATTACATAAGATTGTCGCAGATGCAAGTGTCGATCATGTTGAATTTATGGAAGATCAACGTAACAAAGTATTAACAAGTTCAACTGAAATCTGTCGCAAATTGGAGACTCAGAGTGTGGAATTCACCGAGTGGAATATTGGAATAACAACAGAATTACGAACAACTCAACACCAGATTGACAAATTCCTCGTGGAAGATCTTCGTCGCGATGTGCCAACAGGTTCGTTAAATAAAATATTAATTTCGAATATTTTCAGATGTCGGATAATGACTTTTCCGACTTTTTCAACTATTTTCAGAAAATGCGAAATTTCTAAAGTGTGAAAAATAACTATATAGTCAAATTTTTTTTATGAAAAGCGTCTATAACATTGTTTTGCAAAAATTCTACTTTTTGGTGAACTTTGCAAATATTGAAAACCTAAAAATGCCTTTAAATTAACTTTTTAAAAAACTATGAAGAATATTACAGTTGAAATATTTATACATAAAAAAATTGAATTTTTTAAGAGTTGTAGAAATTTCTGGAAACAATTATTTCAAACAATAAACAATTTCTGAACAATTCAGTTTTTCAAAAAATTTCAAATAACACTGGTTTCTGATACAACTCTTCAAAACTTCTATTTCAAAAATTTTTAATTAAAATATTTCTCTATATATCAATTATTTTGAATAATTTTCTGAAAATTTTTCGAGAATTCATTTGTTGAATTGAAATACACGAAAGCAATTTTGAGTGAATTTAATTGAATTTTTGAATACTCAGTAAATTGAAAAATTTTCAAATACATGACCAAAATTTTTAAAATTAAATTGAAAACAATTGAATTTAAAAATTGAAGTGTTATTTTAAGTACATATGTATTTTAATTTTAAGTGAAGTTTTTTACATTTTTTGAATAATTCAATTCCGAAAGCAAAAATTCTAAAAAATAATTGAATATTGGAATTTACAGTAGAAATTTGTAGAAACAATTAAATTTCAATAGCTTTCAAATTGAAATTTTAGAAGATTTAAATTCTGAATTATTTTAATTAAAAATTATTAAAAAACAATTTTACATAATTTCTTTGAAAAAATTTGATTCCAATTATTTAAAAATTAATTATTAATTAGAAAGTTTTTGGGATTTTTAAACGTATATTTATATTCAAATGGAAAAATTTCGAATATTAAAAATTTCATGAAATTAAATTGAAACCAATCGAATTTTTGACTTTCTCAAAACTATTAAAAATATTTAATTAGAAAGTGAATTTTGGGTTTAAAATTCTGGAAAATAATATTTAATATTGAAAGAGTTATAGTAGAGATTTTTTGAAATAATTAAATTTCAAAAGGATTTAAATTGAAATTTTGGAAGATTTGAATTTTTAATAATTGTATTTAAAAATTACAGAAAACTTAGTGTTTTTAAAAATTTTAACTCCTGTGGAAGAATATAATACTATGAGTATTTAAACATTTGTTTAACAAGTTTATTAAAGTTTTTCATTTTAGAATTCAGAGAAAATTTAGAAATTTCAAAATTTTCATTGAAATTTTTTGAAGATAATTGAATTTCCAGAAGTAGTTAATAGAAAAATTATCAAACAATTGTATATTTTGGAGAATTTTATCACAATTTTTAAAAAAATAATAATGTTGAAGAAATATGTTAAAAAGTTTGAAAAAAATGTTTTGAAAATGTTTTGAAAATAATTGAATTTTATAAAAATTTAGAATTGAAGGCAGAGGCCTAAATATAAAATTTATTCTCTAAATGACTTTTTTTATTCTTATCTTTTCTTCTGTAAAACAGTTTACAAGAATAATACTCAGTGCTATTTTTTATATTCTAAATATATTTAAAAATATTAACTTTCTTGATTTCTGCTTTTTTCAGGAACCACGCCTGTTCGAAAAGATTTTCGCTATCCTCAAAAATTAGTAGCAACTTCTCCACGTGAAAGGATTGTTAAAAGATTTATTGAACGTGCTCGAAGTGTTGGTGAATCTGAAGACGAGGTTGGGAAATTTATTTTTATTAATCTATTTAAATTGAATCTGTAAATAATTAGTTTTTTAACTTTTAGTATCGCTTTTGGTTTATTAATTTATTAATTTTCATAGTTTTAACTTATTTTTAATTCTTATTAATTTAATATTAATTAATTAATAATTTTATAATTAAAAAGATTATAGAAAACTATGAATTACTAATTTCAGGATTCGACAATAATCGGTGTGAATACGTCACCAACTGGAATTAACGTTCAGACAACATCCACACCTAATAGCGTGTCAATTTCCAAACTTCAAATTCTTAATGGAAACACTGTTGGTTATCCAATGGTAAAAGCCGCTTCGGCCTCTGATATCTCCATCATCGCGAGACCCAGCAATGAACTCATAAGACATTCGGAATCAGATTTGCCATTAAAGGTACATTTAGAAGTTATTCGAGAAAATTGACAATTTTCTAAAAGTTTCTTTCAATTATTCATATATATATATTTTATCAATAAATTCTATTTTTGTTGCTTTTCTTGTGTTTTATTTTTTTTATATATATTTTATTTTACTTCCATACCTATTTTCGAGTTTGTAAGTAAAAAAAATGTTCATACAAATGTAAGAAAATTAAAAAAGCAAATATTTTCAATCAATATTTGATTATTATAACTCTTATTGAATTAAAATTCAATAAAAATAAAATTTTAGATAAAATATTAATTAAATTAATGTTATATGAAACAAAAGAAGTACAAGTAAATTTTTGTTAACCTTTCTTCTTTAACGTCATAAAATTTCACAATTATTAAAAAAAACGTCTTTTTCAGCAAAACGATAAAGAAAATGACGAGGAGGAGTTCATCAAACCAAGCAACACAAAAATCAAACGATTATCAAAACTAAAAAGTGTCAGTCGAAAAGTTCTAGGAAGTTGCAACTAGTTTCATCATGAATAAAAAAAAGGTTAATATTTTTACTTTTTTTGTATTTTCATTAGATGAAATTACCATTCTTTGAAAATGTGCTGGGGTATAATTATATATAAATTTTAAAATTGTTTCCATACCAGAAACATTAAATATTCATCTTTTTTATATTTATAATTTTCCATTTTAAAAAAATTGAGACATCAAATTTAGACATTAATAAAAAATTTATAATATACTTTTATAATATTGAAATATAGTGCAAAGAAATTAATTTTTGATACATTCTAAATATTTCCAAAAATAATAATAATAACAATTTTTTGTGTTTAAAGAAAAATGGAAACTTATGTTTCGTAATTACTACGTTACTTTTGATATGACAATAATATCCATGATATATATTGTTCATACGATTTTATCATTAAATTAAGATTTTTATAAATAAAAATATTACTCTATTTAGGTAGATAATTTTTCTTATTTTTTATTTTTTTTCTCTTTAAATCAAATTAATACATTTGTACATGAATGAAAAATAAGAAAATGTCAATGACTATATAATATAAAAGAGAAAACAGTACGAATTTTTTTTATTTAAATCTAAATTTTCTTTTAAATATACTTAAAAAAAAATCTTAAAGAAATTTTACATCTCGTTTTAATACTAATAACAATGCATGAATATACAAAGCAAGATAGAATACACAATATCTTTGAATTTAATTTTAAATTTGTCAAAAAAATAAAAAAATATATGTCGAGAATTGATATTTTATATATATTTACAAAGTGTTCTATTATAAAATGATTTTTAATGTAATTTTAAGTCTACAATGATGAGTTTTGAAATGATTGTGAAGGATGAATCTCAATTGATTTTAGAAATTGTTCATTGAGAAGTAAAGAGAACGATGAAAAGAAAAATTTAACATTTAATTACAGGTCTAGACTTAAAGTTTTTAAATTTTTAATTCAATTTTTTTAAACTATACTCAACGTTTAAATGTTACGAAACTAAATTTAAATATGTAATTAAATGTTCAATTGATGATTGTAACAAAAAATATTTGGCGGCTGTAAAAAGCGATAAACTTGGAAAATTTCCTACAATATTTATAAATAAAAATAAGTCTTTTGTTCAACTATTTGGAAAATAATTACCAATTAAGTGAAATTATTAATTATGATTAATTTTGCTCAAAAGTGCCTCCACAATGTTAACAAAATCTCTTTACCTGAGTTTCAATTTGAAACTTGGGCGCATCCTAACGTTTTTCTTTAGTTGTGGAGAAAAGGAATAACAAAAAAAATTTGTTTCCTTTGCAAAATTATTAAATATATCACAGTTGCGATGCTAAAGTCTAGGTCAATTTTTTTTTCTTCGATTTCGGCTTTAGAATTCGCTTATTCTGTGCATCGTTGCTTATTTTATCAAGATTTCCACAATTTCCACTGTCAAGATGCGCCGATGACAATGATACAAATAAATAAGCGTACATATGAAAATACTAATTAGAACTAAAGATTATTTACAGATATGATTTGATTTATCCAACCAATAAACGCTGATACTTTCACGTAAACACCCGGAACGTCAACTCTACCGCAACCAAAGCCCCATGACACTAGACCTGCCAATTCGTAAAATCCATCGTCTTGACATACCAATGGTCCACCACCGTCGCCCTGAAAGATTTTTCCGGTAATTCTTGTTTTTTTTTAATATTTATTTATTGTGAGTAATTATTAATTATTGGTTTACTTGACACGCGTCATTGCCCTCCTCTCCACCGGCGCAGAAACTACTCGCTGGTAGAATGAAAATTTTCTCCGTAACTGCGTTCACTTTTCTAATGCACTCCGCATCGCTGACAATTGGTATCTCCGCCTCTCGAACTTTCAGAGGAATTGGTCCAGCTGAAAAGATAATTCATTTATTAATTAACTAGCCAAATAATAAAGCGCGATTGCGCACGAAACTTTAATTTTTTAATGATCTCAGATTCAAAATTGAGAAAAATTATGTTATTAAGTAATTACTTATTGTTATTGTTAATTATTGTTCTCAAAAATATGAATGACATTCTTTGAAACAATTCCGAGAAATTTAATTACAATTTAAATGATTCACAGATTCACATGTGTGGGCTACTATTGGATAAAATTCTTTAGAAGAATTCAATTATTATCCAAAATTTTAATACAATTCTTTGAAGAATTCAATTATACTTTCAATATAATTTTCATTAAATTTCTTGAAAGAATTTAAAGTTTCTTCCAAACAAATAAATTATTTTAAAAATTTAAAAATAAAATTGTTCACAAGAATTCAATTATCTTTAACACTCTTTGTAAAATACTTTGAAAGAATTAAATTATTTTCCTAAATTTTGATAAAGTTCTTTAGACGAATTCAATTATTTTCAGCAAAATTGTAATTAAATTCCTTGGAAAGAATTTAATGTTTCCTCCAAATAATTAAATTTTTTTTAATTATAATAAACTTCTTCGCAAAAATTCAATTATTTTCATAAATAATAAAATTCTTCAAAGGAATAAATTAAACTATTTGCAGCAAAATTTCTTGACAGAATTCAATTACTTTTAAAAATTTTAATTTTTGCGAATAACTCAATTATTTTCACAGACAAGTAAAATGATACGCAAAAATTCAATTATTTTAATATCTAAATAATAAATACTTCAAAGGAATTCAATTGTTTTTTAAACAGTTTAAAACGAAGTGTTTTGAAAGAATACTAAAAATTTATTTTTAAAAATTTTAATATAATTTTGATAACATTAATTACAAAAATTCAATTATTTTAATAAATATTAAAAATCTTTGAATTATTTAGAAATAATAAGTTAATAAAATAATCGTAAGTTTCCTTTCCGTTAGCAAATTATCTGCATTCATTTGTTTGTTTTGAAAATTAAATTTTGTGGGTTATATTTTTATTTTTTTTTTACTGTCAAAAAAAAAACGAAAAAAAACTCGTTTTATTCACTTCACAAAATTGACAAAATTTCCATTACATATTTTTTATTTTCCTGACTTTTTCCTAATTTTCATCAAAAATATTTACTTTTTTCTTATCCTGCTAATAAATTGAATTTCTGCTACGAATTTAATAAAATTCGTGAAAGAATTTAAAATAATTTAATTTTTGCGAAGAATTTTATAAAAATTTTTTAATAATTCATTTCTTTCGAATAATTTTATGCAAATTTTAATTTAATAATTTAAATAGTTGAATTGATGAAAATTTTTATTATTCATGAAAAGAATTGAATTTTTACAAACCATTTTTTAAATAATTGAATTCTATTTGGAAATTTTATGAAAGTAGTAGATTATATTGAAAATCATTGAATTGCGAAAAGTTTTTAAAGATAATTAAATTTTACAAAGAATTTTATTAAAAAATTTGTCAATAATTGAATGTCTGTGGGAAATTTTATTAAATTTTATTAACTTAGAATGTTTTCAGGACCTTAAAAATTTTCAATGGAATTTTCAAGAAGAAATTTATTATTTTTAAAAATAATTGAATTATTGTGATGAATAGTATTGTTCTTTATAAAAATAATTGAATTTTGAAAAAAATTTTATTAAAATACCTCAAAATAATTGAATTTTCGGGAGTAATTTTTTTTATTAATCTTTAATAATTGAATTCTTATAGAATAGTATATTAAGCAACAAGGGCATAAAGGCAGCCATTTGTTTACGGTGATTTTTGTGACACGAGTGGAGGTCGAGGGCGCCCCGAGACCGGAACGAGTGTCACAAAAATCATCATAAACAAATTGGCTGCCTTTATTCCCGTATTACTTACGATATTTTTTATTCCTAATGCACAAAAGTGGCGATTTCAGATAGCAGACGACAGGGAGTAAAAGTCATTCACTTGTTCGACTTGTATGAAAATGGCGGCCTTTTTTTTACCTTGGGCAAAAAAAAAGCATGGGACCAGCTGTTTTTTTGCCCTTGGGGAAAAAAAAGTCGCCATTTTCATACGGTCGAACAAATGAATGACTTTACTCCCTGTCGTCAGCTATCTAAAAGCTCCATTTTTGTGCATGTGGGATAAAAAAAATGTTATTAAAATTTTAAAAAATTGAATTATTTCAAAAAAATTTAATTAAAATTGTATTTAAAACAATTAATTTCATTCGAACAATTTTATTAATTTTTTGAACATTAAATAATTATTATATAATTATTATTATATTATAATTATAATTTTATAATTATATTATAAAATTATAATTATTATTATATTATAATTATAATTTTATAATTATATTATAAAATTATTACAATTATTATTATATTATAATAATTTTATAATTATATTATAAAATTATTATAATTATTATTATATAATAATTACACTGTGCAACACATTTTTCTTTCCCGGTTGGCTCTTGTACTAAATGATAGTACAAATAAACAGTAATTTAACCCTCCAAGGGTTTTTGAAATGTAGCTCAAATTTTTTTTTTTATAAACCTTTGAACTTATGCTCATTTTTGTGAAATTTTCAAAAATTTTCAATCTTTTGCTACACTGAGAGAAGACCGAGACGTAATAGTTCCCGCTAGACGTCGCTATGAGCTACTCTGCTTGTCGTGTTTGAGTTGTTCCGAATCGGGTGCTGAGACTCCCCGATCCAGTCAAACATTGTTCTCGCATGTGAGAAAACAACTGGTGGCAAACACTGAAAGTTCTGCGTAATCTCGCTTCAGGACGTTCCACGTTTCGCATCGGGGCTTGAGACATCCCGATTCGAGGGTTCACATAAAAACATTCAAAAGTACAACTCAAGGCTCGCACGGGACGTATTAGTTCCCGGACTTCTCTCAGTGATATATTTAAGTAGAAATAAGAATTAATTAGTGAGTAAAATGTAAGTATTAAATAAATTCTAATTAAAAAGGTGTAATTATAGTACTTAATTGGAAAAATGATTATACAAGCTAACTTATCAAATTTTTCTGTATTTTTTTAACAATTTTTTTATAACCATAATGTAAATAAATAATAATATTTAAATTGTTTAACAATTTTTCCAAGGAAAAAATATACAAAGCAATTTTTTTAAACAATCTATTTTTAAAATTATATATCATAAAAGGTGCAAAATTTTTTTAAAATATCACAAATTGTAACTTGAAATTTAAAATTTCATAAAAATACACTGAGAGAAGTCCGGGAACTAATACGTCCCGTGCGAGCCTTGAGTTGTACTTTTGAATGTTTTTATGTGAACCCTCGAATCGGGATGTCTCAAGCCCCGATGCGAAACGTGGAACGTCCTGAAGCGAGATTACGCAGAACTTTCAGTGTTTGCCACCAGTTGTTTTCTCACATGCGAGAACAATGTTTGACTGGATCGGGGAGTCTCAGCACCCGATTCGGAACAACTCAAACACGACAAGCAGAGTAGCTCATAGCGACGTCTAGCGGGAACTATTACGTCTCGGTCTTCTCTCAGTGTATAAAATGAACTAAGTTTGCAAAATCCTTTTGGGGTTTCATTATTGCATACATCTACTTCAATTTAAGCCTACACTTATTTGGGAAAGAAACAATAAACTGAAAATTGTTGCACAGTGTTATTATATAATTATTGAATAATTATTCAATTCTTTCATAGAATTTAAAAAAAAACATTTTTTTAAATAATTTATTTTTGTCGAGGAATTGAAATTAAGTTTTTAAGAATAATTAAATTTTTGAGCAATTCAAAAATTTCAAAATTTTTAATACAATTCTATTAAAAATAATTGAAACCCTGCTATGAATTTTATTATTTATGAAAATAATTGAATAGTTTTTAATTTGAATAGAATTTTATTATAATTCTCAAAAATAATTGAATTACAGAGAAGAATTTTATTATTTTTGAAAATAATTTAATAATTGCGGAAAAGATTATTAAAATATTTAAAAAGTATTGAATTTCTGTAAAAAATTTTATTATTTTTGAAAGTAAGTGAATTCTTCATTAGAATTTTATAAACATTGTTTTAAATAATTATTTTTTTCGAAATATAATAAATATTTTGAAAATTTTATTATTTAAAATAATTGAATTCTTGTGTGAAAACCTGAATTTTTCGATTATTAATTTAAAATAGTAATGAAAATAATTGAAATTCTTCGATGAGTTTTATTATTTATGAAAATAATTAAATTCTTGCTTAGAATTTAATCAAAACTTTTTTTTTAAATTGATTTTTCATGAAAAATTTTATTATTAGTGAAAGTAATTAAATTATTGTAATTAATTATTGTATTATGTTCATAATTAATCAAATTCTTTACAGGAATTTAATTATTTTCAAAAACTTTTTATAATAATTCAATTATTTTTAAAAATATGTAATAAAATTCTTCTCAGAAAATCAATTATTATTAAAAGTGTTTGTAAAATTCTTTATGAGAATTGAATTATTATTTTTAATACAATTTTTGGTTAATTTCTTAGAAAAAATTCAATTATTTTGGTAATTATTTTAGAAAAAATTTTAATACAATTCTTCGAAACAATTAAATTATATAATAAATTATAATTATTATAATATAATATAATTGAGGGTCCCTATCAAAGAACCGGTTATAAGTTTTAAATACTCAAAATTCTCGACCTCTAAATAAAAAAAAGGATTTAAAATTTTAATTTCTTGAAAACATTTTGTATTGGTATAAAGATTACCCAAATGTTTCTCAAAAACTTGGGATTAAAAACAGTTTAATTTTTTATTTACAGGGCAATGATTTCGAGCTTAAAAAAATTATAACCGGTTCTTTGATTGGAACCCTCAATTATGACATAAATTTTTTTAAATGCTTGAATTTTTCTAAACTTCTATGAAAAATATTAAATTATTTCAAATTTATAATTATAAAAGTTAAAAAATAATATAATTCTTTTAACAAAAATTTCATTTGTTTAAAATTAAAAGAAAAATCCAGTTACAAATATGCAAAATTATGGAAAATAAAATAATTTCTAAATTTTTCTTGCTAAAATAATTCTACAAAACTTATACTCTGAATAAGTGAAGAATAAATCCTGAATTGGTAAAAATTGGAACTTATTAGAACAAAAGTAATATTAAAAATTTTGTTAAGCAATATTAACAGAAAATGCGAACCTTCTCCCATGTATCCATATCCGGTAACAGTGCATCGTTTTCCTGCCGTGTGACTTACACCTCTCGCTGGTAGACAGACCAGACAAACTCCATCCTTAAGTTCCGCTTGTCCGTGTAATTTCAGCAAAGCAATGTCATTGTCTAACGTTTGACTATTGTGATTATGATGAATGTATGTCGTTGCCACTCGCAGTGTTTGAGCACCAGGACTACCGTATTTTCTCGTTAAATCGTGATCGCCAACTCTCACATAAATCGCGTCTCCCGATCGCACGATACTGGAAAATAAGAAAAAAATAATTTAAAATTACATACTATATTTAATATTATTATTATTATTATTCAATTATTAACGAGACAGGCCCTTTTTTGAGCAATTGAAAGAAATTTAGAAGAAACATATTTAAATAAATTAATATACTTTGTAACACAATGTGCGGCGGTTAGGACCCATTGCGTTCCAATAAGTGCACCTCCACAAAGATATTGATTGAGGGAATTGATTAACGCGACCTGCCAACACCATTCGTTGGCCTCCGCATCATCGCCACCCACAACTCGCGCTTCCCGTTCAAAATCTCTCACTTGCACTGGCGTTCGCGAAGTTCCTTTCACCCCGCACACGTATTTACTGTAAACGGGATTTTTCGTGGTAGTCGGAGGCGGTGGCGGCGGCACAGTTGTTGTCTCATCTAACACACCAAATGATAAGAATTTGGATAAGAAAAAGAAATTCATTTTCAAGTTATTCAGTCAACTCTCGATAATGAAACATTCGAAATAAACTACAAATTGAAATTGTTCTCTGGTCCCTTGGAAAATTTTTTATATTTAATTCGTTCGATAAATAAAAAACCCTTGACAATTTGGAAATTATAATGATTATGATGATAATTGAAATTCTTTTCTGGTCCCTTGGAAAAATTTTCATACTTTTAAAACATTCGATAAATTAAACCCATGATAATTTGAAATTTTTCTCTGTCCCTTGAGATTCAATTTATCGGGAGTCAACTGTGTAATGGGAATATTTACAAATAATTGTTGAAATTGGTGTGTACGGTGTATTCGATCGAGGTGGAATAGTAATGAAAGTATCGTTTCGATTAGCAAGTGTTGATTCCGTTGAATTCACACCAGTGAATTCTCGAATTATTGACTTTTGTGCACAACACTGATGACCAGGTTTCTTGCATTTGAAAATATTTGTCAATTCTGCATTTCCTATTTAGAAAAAAAAACAAATCATATTATAATCGAATAAAAATTGTAAATTTAATTATTACTTTAAAAAAACTAAATTAACCCTGATTTTAAAAATAATAATCAAATTTGATTAAGGGCATCCGGGAAATGTCCCTCTCAAAAAGTGGTTTCCCACCTGTCTTTTTATTTCTGAGTGAAAAGAGATATCGAACTCCATTATGAGTTTAAAAAAAGAATAAGCCAGAAATTTTATTCAAAGCCGGGAATTTTTACACAAAATTAGAAAAAGTTTTATTATTTTAATTTGTATAATTATACAATTTGATAGTAAAAATCAGTCACTGATTCAAATATTGTATGTAAATAAATAAATTTAAAAAAAATTATTGAATTAATAGAAATTTCGTGAAATTCAACTGAAAATAATAAAATTTATTAAAGAATTTCATTAAAAACTTTTTAATAAATCGAATTTTCAAAGTATTTTAATTTAATAATTGATAAATAATTAAATTTTATAGGGAGTCACATTCTAATGTATTCATGTTTCTTAGTGCGAAGATTAATAATTCAAATTTTTATTAGTTAATCTAAAAAAAGATACACACTTCAAATTTTTTAACAAAATTGAATTTTTGCAAAGTTTTTTTGAAATTTTTAAAAAATAAGATTTTTAAAATTTTTTATTTCTGTTGTTTCCAGATAATTGAATTTTTATAAACAAATAATTGAAAATTTTTGATATAATTGAAATTCCTTACATTCAATTAAAAATAATGTACTTTTTTTAAAGAATTTTATTTAAATTTTTCGAAAATAATCAAGAAAAGTTAGTCACCGTAATTATAATTTTATTTTTAAAAATTTCTTTGCAATATAAAATACATAGTAAAACTCATTGCAGAATTTCAATTATTTTTAATGCAATTTTAATCGAATTCCTCAAAAAAAGTAATTATTCTTAAAAGTTTTATTAAAATTCGTCGAAAGAATTCAATTATTTCTAGAAACTGTAAAAAAAACTCTTCTCAAGAATTCAATTATTTCCATAAATAGCAAAATTCTTCAGATTTACTAAATTCTTTTGAATA
The DNA here is from genome assembly GCA_032872505.1 of Leptopilina syphax. Lineage (NCBI taxonomy): Eukaryota > Metazoa > Arthropoda > Insecta > Hymenoptera > Figitidae > Leptopilina > Leptopilina syphax. Next base: position 20,436,709 of record CM065475.1, read on the forward strand.
TTATTTTTAAAAAAATATATTCTTCACAAGAATTCAATTATTTTTATAAATTTCCATAAAATTCTAAAAAACAATTCAATGATTTTCAAAAGTAGGGTAAGTGTGCCAATTATGGCGCGGTTCTGGTTTAGCCGTCTTTGAAATAGAAAATTCAAAAATTATAATGAAAGAAGTAAATTTATGGCTTATTAAACTAAAAGCCCGTGTCATATAGATAATAAAACTTTTATAAAAACTTTATAAAAATTAATTATTTAAACAAAATTAAAGCAATAAGAATTAGGATTAAAAACGTCAATTATGGCGCGGTTGAGTCAATTTCGGCGGGGAAAATAACGTGTATTTAGAGGTTGTGTTGCGCGCCATAACTGGAGCACGCACATTCAATGAAAATGTGCCAATTATGGCGGGGCACAATTTTTGTACTTAAATAATTAAACCAATAATAGTTCAAATGTGTTTTTTTTCGTACAATTATATCGAGTAAGGTCGAAAATAACTTTTTCTATCATTTTCAAATAACTATATTATTCTAAAATAGTAAATAATTCTATTTTTTACAAAGTCGCCATAATTGGAGCACCCGCCACAATTGACACACTTACCCTAATAAAATTCTTTACAGAAATTCAATCATTTTAAAAAAATCTAAAAAAAACTCAACATTTCAATTATCTTTATAAATGAATAGGAAAATTCTTCGACAAAATTAAATTACTTTCAGGAATTTTAATAAAATTCATTGTAAAAGTTCCATTATTCTATAAATAACAAGAATTCAATTATATTCACCACAAGAATTCAATTATTTTCACAAATTTTTCTTAATTCAATAATTTGTATGTCTACTATTTTAATAAAATTTCCAAAAAGAATTTAATTATTTAAAAACAATTTTGACAAAATTCTACACGAGTATTCAATTATTTTCTAAAAGAATGGAAATTTCATAGGAATTGAAATATTAAAAATAGAATTTATCTAAATTTTTTTTAAAAATCAATTATTTGAAACTTTTTTTTATAAAATCCTCGCAATAATTCAATTATTTTCATAAATATAAAACTCATTGCAGAATTTCGATTATTTTTAATACAATTTTAATCAAATTTCTCGAAACATGTATTTATTCTTAAACATTTGATTAAAATTCGTCGAAAGAATTTAATTATTTCTAGAAACTGTAAAAAAAATTCTTCCCAAGAATTCAATTATTTCCATAAATATCAAAATTCTTCAGATTTACTAAATTCTTTTAAATATTATTTTAAAAAAAATTCTTCACAAGAATTGAATTATTTACATAAATTTCCATAAAATTCTTAAAAAAACAATTCAATTATTTTCAAAAGTAATAAAATTCTTCGCAGAAATTTTATTTCAAATAAATTTTACCTCTGGAATATCGTATTCAAACAACGAATAGTGTATTCTACGAAAGCCCTTTTTCGCTCAAAACCGAATGTTTCAACAATTTTTTTTAACAATTATTTATAATTTATTATTATTATTATTTATTATAACTTCAGCCTTTTGGCCCGGAAGTGGACTTGGTATACATTTTTTCTATATCATTTTACACACATACTCTTATAACCTATTTATAATTTTCTCTTTTTCCTTCCATAACTTTTTTGCTATCCTAACTTTTATATTATCGTTTTTACAATCTGTTAATCGGTACAGTCTTTTCTCATCACTATCTCCTAAATCCTCAAACCAACCTTTTGTTACATCGCAAATTTGCACATAGTGCTCTAAACTGTCCCATCCTTTTTGACAAAATTTACACTTTCTTTTGTCGTCATCCAACCAATATTTTCTAAATTCTTCAAAATTCCCACATCTTAATTTAGCAATCAAACTCAAACCTTCTCCACTTTTAATATCAACTAAATACTTTGGCCTTTCTGTGTTTTCTTTAATAACTTTATACCTATGTTTAAATTTTGAAGCATCAATTCTACTCTCTTCTATTTGTCTTTGCACATCACGTTCGGTTTTTCTAATCCTATCGCTAATATCACAATTTCTATACATTAGTCTCTCTACTTCTTCCAATCCCAAACCATTCCTATTATAATATTTCCTCCTCTCAATCCCGTACAGTGTATCCCAACCTTTTTCTTTTAAAGCGTCCCAACATTTTTTGACTAAACTATTGTTGCTCATATTTCTCATTCTTTGTTCAAATTTCACAGCTCTTAGTCCCCAATTTATCTTTAATTGTTCTAACGCAGTTTCTCTAGTAATTAAATATCGTGGAGTATAGAAATCTAACTTTAGCATCCATCTGATATAGTCCAAGGATATCTTCTCTAACTCTTTCTTAGCCTCCCACCCCCAAATTTCAACCCCATATTCTATAACACTCCGTATTAAATATTTAAACAATTTCCATCTTCTCAAGAAATCTCCCTTACAACTTCTTTCTCCTAGACCCCAAGTTTGCCTCGCCGCCATTATGCCTTTAAATTTCAGTTCTCTAATATGATCCTTATAATCCGCTTTTTTATTAAATACAAACCCTAAATATTTGAAATTATCGACTTCTTCTAAAGTTTCACCTTCCCATTTTAAATTATCTTTTTTTTCATTTCCTTTTTTATTAAAAACTAAAAGTTTCGTTTTTTCTACACTTAATAACAATTCTTTGGCTTTTAGAAAACGTCTTAAAGAACTTAACATATCTTCAATAGCAACCTTATTTTTAGCTAACAAAACTAGATCGTCTGCGTATTCTAAAGACCATATCCTTTCTTTTCCTATTTTAACACCTCCTATTCCTCTAGCATTAAACATTTTATCCATTCCTGTCATGTACAAATTGAAAAGCAGAGGACTAAGACCACATCCCTGTCTCACACCTTTTTTGACCCAGAATTCTTCAGATATTTCATCGTCGTTCCTGATCCTCACCTTCGTTTCTTCATATATTTTCTTAAATTTCTTCACCAAATGAGCATCTATCTTCATATCCTCTAAAACCTCCCATAGTTTGAGTCTATTGACCGTGTCAAACGCTTTTTTGAGATCCACGAAAACTGCATACATTTTTTCACCTCTTTTTTTTGCATCCTGTGCCAAATAATTTAATACAAAAATATGATGCGAAGCCGAACGCCTTCGTCTAAACCCTGCTTGAGTTTCTGGTAAAAGTCCTTTTTTCTCAATTTCTTCTTCCAGCCTGCTTCTCAACAATTCTGTATATATTTTATACGCTGATGGTAGTAATGATATTCCGCGGTAGTTTTTTTTCTTTGGATTTATCTCCTTTTTTAAATAAAGGTACTATAAAGCTTGTTTTCCAATCTGTAGGAATCTCTCCTTCCTTCCACACTTCCCTTATTAAATCAATCAGTCTTCTTCTAACATCTGCACCTGCCCATCTCCAAGCTTCACTCGGGATACCATCAATGCCAACCGCTTTCTTCTTCTTCAACTTCATAACTACTCTTCCAATCTCTTCTCCATTTGGGGGTTCATCCTCCGGTTCCTCGTCTGTAATTTGTCTCTGACTATTCTCTGTACTATAACTATTATCTCCTTCTAGTAATTGCATAAAGTGTATTTTCCAACGTTCGCAGCTTATTTCACCTTTAATATTTACTTTCTTTTTTCTTTTTTTGTTGAGGAACTTCCATACTTCATTTTCATTCTTTATATTACTTAACTCTATTTCTTCCTCCTTTTTTTTTCTTTTTCTTTATCTTTAAACAGATCTTTCATTTTCTTCTTTTCATTACAGAGACTTTCCCTTTCTATTAGACCTTTCTTCCATTTGAAGTGCAATCTTCTAACTCTTCTTTTAGCCTTCGTACACTCCTTATCCCACCATGTCTTATATCCGATCCTTCTTTGCTTTACCACAATTTTCTTTCTCACCATGGCATTACAGACGATATCTTTTAGCTTTAACCACTTCTCTTCAATTGTATTTTCCAATATACCTGTATCACCTTCCAAAATTTCCGTTTTTTCACGATACACTTCAATTGATTCTGATGACCAGCAAATAAATTCCTTTTCTTTTTTTTCTTCTTTTCTTGATTGATCCTGGTTTCCTTTTCCATCGATGATCAGAGACAGAGGCATGTGGTCAGAATCCACTCTCTCCTCGACGTTGAATTTCCTCACATAATCCACACACTCCTCGTCTACAATAATATAATCTATGACTGAACAACCTCGAGGACCAACATACGTGTACTCTCCTTCCCAATCACCTTCACACATCCCATTCAATAAATACCATCCTTTATTTTGCACGTTATATATTAATTCCTTACCTTCATTACTAATAGTCTTGTCTTTACTACTTCTAATAAAATCGCTTCCAAAACGTGTTTCATTTAATCTCCCACCCATATTTCCAGTCCTAATATTGAAATCTCCACCTATAATTAATCGTTTATTAGTATCCGATTCTATTACTTTTTCTAAATCTTCATTTATTTTTTTTAAATCTCCAGAGTTATAAACCGACCATATGATGTAATCTTTACCTTCTATTTTAATTGTCGATTTTATTAACCCCTCCCTTTGTACAGTAATCAAAATGTTATCAGGCCTGTTCAGGCTTTTCCTCAATCCAATAATAAACCCACCCTTTGCTCTACCTTTCTTTTTACTTTTAGTAGCTGGTACATATTCCCATAGGTGTGACTGAGGTAAAATGCCTATTAGTGTTTCCCATCCTTTCTCATCTACCCATGTTTCCATTAAGCTAACAAAGTCAAATCCAACTACATATTTCCAGAAATCTTTATCTTTATTCCAGATACCCGCCGAATTCCAAAACATAAATTTCCAACCTTTTTCTTTTGTATTTTCTCCTTTACTCTTTATGTTTTCTTTTCCCCACTTCCGATTATTTAAAAATTTCCATTTTCTTCATTTTCCCCTTCCCCTTGATTTCTCATCTCTTCCCTGCTTATACTTTCCTCAACTTTTTCCCATAGGGACCATACTTCATTTATTCGAACTTTACCAAAACCTACTTTAACATCAACCCCTTTTTCTCTTTGTTCCTTAGCCCATTTTAGAATATTCTCTTGCTTTTTTCTTTCTGCCCAGGAGAGATCATGTTCAATGTAATATTCGCTGCTCTTAAGTTTAGCTTTATTTCTCCAGATTTCACCTTTTTTTTCCCACGATTCTATTTTTGCAATAATTACTGGACCGCTTTTCCACGCGTTTTCAACTCCCCCCTCTACATTAATTTTGTCCCTCAAAAATTGAATGACCCAGTCTTTCGGATTTTCATTTCCCAGTTTCCCTCCTCTGATTACAATATTATTCTTTCTTGAGTTTCGATCATTTAATTCTATCATTCTTTTTACTTTATTTACTTCAAAATCACTCAATCCTCCCATACTCCACGTTGAGCCAGCTAGACTACCCATACCTCTAGATGCGTGATCCCCTGTTCCACTTAATGAACTTTTTTCGGACCTTATTTCCCTGTCAAAATATTTAGCTATTTTTATTTCTAACTCGCTTACCTTATCTCCCATTTCTGAGATTAATTGATCTTTTTCTATTTCCTTTGTTTTCAACTCATCTACAATTTTTCTTAATTCCATTTTATCTTTCTTCAGTTTTTCTATTTCTGTTTTCATTAGTTTTATTTCTTTCTTAACCTCTTTTAATCTCTCATCACATAAATCATTTGAAAAACTAACTTTCTTCGCATTCGCATCTACAGTGAGACGGGTTTGTTTACTTCTAGCGCTTGACATTATAAATGCCTGTTTTATCGACCTCGATTTCCTGACTAGTTACTTCCTTTATGCGCCACCAGGGTCGCCACTATAAGACAATTTTCACCTAACCTCACTTTTTTCACACTTTACAAATTTGACAATATCCTTTTAATTTCGCTTTTTATTAATCTGCCTACAATTTCACTGTAACACTAACCAACACTCTATTCGAAAAAACACACCTCAATATAATAGCACTCTCGTAACACACAAAAATGATACAAATTATCCGCAGCTTGTACAATGCCAACCACGCACACACACGCCACCTAACCAAGTCCCCCAATTATTTATAATTATGCAAAATACCGAGATGTCCCCCCTGCAGGGTTCCTTCTTCTATTTTTTCCAAAAAATACCAACCCGAAATATTCTTTTCTTTTTGAATTAAGTGTATTTTACGAAACTACTATTCTTTCCCGAATGACCTTAACAAAAATAATAATAATAATAATAATAATAATAATAATAATAATCAGATTTGTCTTATCTTGTTAAAACAGGGTTGACACAAAAATTTGATTTTGTTTTTTCCTGATTTCCAGACTGAAATTTGATATTTTCCCTGACCTTCAAGAAACGATTTTTTCAAATGATAGGAATTTTCAAAACTTCTGATAAAAATATTTTAATTTTTCAGGAATTTTTCAAAATAATCGTGGGAAGTTACCAACAGTATTTAATTCTACTTTTAAAATAGGTATAGAATCTGAAATTTTGAATTTTTTTATAAGGATCAAGAAAAAGTAGAAATTCTGTTCGGAAATAAGGTAAGAACAGAAGAAAATTTTTGTATCAACCCTGATTAATTACTTAAAAAGAAAATAAATTTTTTTTGAACTTACTGAAACATGTGAACGATAAATAAGACACAATGCACGATCCAGGACATTCTGGTCGTGGATCCGGAGGAAGAGCGACTGTCGTCATCGCCGTTCTTTGTGGAGTTGGTTTTGGCTTTGGTCTCGGTCGCTGAGTCTAAAATGTTCAATTTCAAAAAATCATAAATCAATCGAGCATAAATATTTTTTTTGTCCTACATGCGCGATAAACTCGACTTTCCGTGCATGCATAGCGGGCGGAAAGTAAGCTTTTGCCGCCCGACTATCAACAGCGGGCGGAAAAACTACTTTTCCGCCCGCTTACCAGCAGCGGGCGGAAAAATCACTTTTCCGCCCGCCTCCATGGCCTTAGCGGGCGGAAAAACGACTTTTCCGCCCGCTGCTTTAGCAGTATTAAATAAATACTACTAATTATTATATTATCACTTTCTATTACTTCAAATCAAAACGGAGTCAATTTTTAAGTAAAATTTATCAAAAATATTCGGACTCGCCTTAAGGCACTTGCACACTTCCAAATTTTTAGGCGAGCAGCGAATTTTCACAGCCTTGAAATGCACATTACTAAATATGATTGGCTCTGACAAAAGTACATTTTCACGCAGCTTTTTGTAGAGCCAATCATATTTAGTAATGTGAGTTTCAAGGCCATGAAAATTCGCTGCTCGCCCAAAATTTTGGAAGTGTGCAAGCGCCTTTAGGCTTAATAAAAATGTTTCATACACATTTAATAATTAGTGCATATTCATTTTTGAATTTACGGATGTGTCTTGTTTATCGCGCATTTGGACAAAAAATATCGTGTGCAACTCGGGCGGAAATGTCAATTCTGACCTCGTACGATTGCCGCCCTCGCTTCGCTCGTGCGGCAAATTTCGAACTCGGTCAGGAATTGACAACTTTCCGCCCTTGCCACACAATATACTATTGTCCAACGCCTGCAGTGAAATGGAGCTATTGTACGCTAGGCGCCAGTGGAGGAATGAGCGCGACTGAGAGAAGAATGGAGTTATTTGTTTATCATCATTTGTGTTTTGGCTTACAATTCATTCATTACTCAAATTCTTTTTTGCAAATATTGTTTTAATGAAGTAACTTAGTAAACAAGTAAGTAAGCAAGCAAATAGGTAAGCAAATAACAAAACAAGTTAGTAAGTAAGTACTTACTTATTTAGTTATTTTTACTTACTTGCTTACTTACATGCTTACTTTTACTCACTTACCTAACCAAGTAAGTAATCAAGAGAGTAAAAGTAAGCAAATGAGTAAGAATAAGCAAGGGATTAGAAGTAAGCAAGTGAGCAAGTAAGCATGTAAGTAAAAGTAAACAAGCAACTAAGTAATTGTTGATTTGGTATTGATTTAAAGTAAAATTTCATTCACATTCACATTTAATCTGCAGCGCTTTTGAATACATAAGGAGCTTCGTTTACTTATCATTGCTTATACACGTAAAAACTCAATAAATTAAATTTAATATAAATAATAGTATATTGTGTGGCAAGGGCGGAAAGTTGTCAATTCCTGACCGAGTTCGAAATTTGCCGCACGAGCGAAGCGAGGGCGGCAATCGTACGAGGTCAGAATTGACATTTCCGCCCGAGTTGCACACGATATTTTTTGTCCAAATGCGCGATAAACAAGACACATCCGTAAATTCAAAAATGAATATGCACTAATTATTAAATGTGTATGAAACATTTTTATTAAGCCTAAAGGCGCTTGCACACTTCCAAAATTTTGGGCGAGCAGCGAATTTTCATGGCCTTGAAACTCACATTACTAAATATGATTGGCTCTACAAAAAGCTGCGTGAAAATGTACTTTTGTCAGAGCCAATCATATTTAGTAATGTGCATTTCAAGGCTGTGAAAATTCGCTGCTCGCCTAAAAATTTGGAAGTGTGCAAGTGCCTTAAGGCGAGTCCGAATATTTTTGATAAATTTTACTTAAAAATTGACTCCGTTTTGATTTGAAGTAATAGAAAGTGATAATATAATAATTAGTAGTATTTATTTAATACTGCTAAAGCAGCGGGCGGAAAAGTCGTTTTTCCGCCCGCTAAGGCCATGGAGGCGGGCGGAAAAGTGATTTTTCCGCCCGCTGCTGGTAAGCGGGCGGAAAAGTAGTTTTTCCGCCCGCTGTTGGTAGTCGGGCGGCAAAAGCTTACTTTCCGCCCGCTATGCATGCACGGAAAGTCGAGTTTATCGCGCATGTAGGACAAAAAATAAGTTTTGCAATTGTTGGACAAAGTATCGTGTACAATTCGTGGAGAACAGCGATTTTCGCTCGCTTGATTGCTGCTCACGAGCAGCTAATTTCAAGCTCGCGAGAAATCGCTCTTGTTAATTTTGAACGAAGAAAAATTGATAATTTTTAAAATATAAGATTGATATTGTGAATGTGAATTAATAATAAAAAAACAAATAAAGTTTCTTCATTTCAAGGGCAATTTTCTTCTTTTTTTAAATAAAAACATATCTCGAGAAAGTACAACAACTTACGGAACTCTTGGTACTTCCGCAACAAATTTGTCCAACGGGACATGTTGAAGTCCGTGAGATAATGATATTCGGTCGTTCGCAAAATGCTGCCATAATGGGTAAAATACAAAAACCAGGACACGACGGTAGTTTCATCTCTGCTGGTTTTGTCACTGGCTTTTCAGTAGTTGTCGTTGGTTCCTAATAAGAAAAAAAATTGTCATGTTATTTTTTAAATCGATCCTCTTATTAAATTATTTTTATTAACTAAATTAAATATTTCATTTTTTTATGTATATTATTTTATTTTTCTTATGAATATTTTTTTATTTTCAAATACAAATTTTTGAATAATTTCATAATCAAAATTAAAAAATTTACTTATTAAATAAATAATTAATTATTATTGTTAACTTTTTCATAAATTTTAATATAATTCTTCTAAATAGTTTTAAATAATTTTTATTAAATAGTAAAAATTTTTACAAAAATTCAATTATTTTCAACAAAATTTGAATAAAATTTAACGTAAGAATACAATAATTTTCTAAAATTGAATGGTTGGGCACAATAAGGGGACGTACGCGCCGCAACACGCTATAACGCCAGTCAAACGGTAGAAATTCTGGAAAAATTGGAAATTGTAAATTTTGATTTTTTAAAAACAGTATCTTATAGGAAATTAAAAAGCGCATCTTTTTTTCCTTTGAGATTTTTTTCTAAAATAAATATTTTAGAAAATAATGACAAAAACTAACAAATTTAAATTCTCAAAATTGATTCAATTTTTAAACATAACTCGTTGTATCTTCTGTAAATATTATTGAAATTACTTGTAATTTGGCATACAAACGCATTTGGGTCCACAGAAGGCGACAACATAATTAAAAATTCAAAAAAAATGAATTGTTTATTAATTTTTAATTGTTTATAGAGATCCGTCGATAATCACGTTTTCTTATCTTTGCCGTCAAAAAGTCTGTGGGGAAGTTTAGAGTTGAGCAAACTTCCAGTGAGACATTTGTTTATTACTATTTGAGGAAGTTTTCTGTAAAGTTACAGAAAGATTCCTTAATTATTTATTGAAATATTTTAATTTTAAGAGAAAGGGCGGCGCGCAGTGAACCTTCGTCTACGTGCAGTCGCAAGTGATATTTGTTCACTGGCTCAATAAAACATGGTTTTTTCTCAGAAAATCTTACTAATAAATAATATAATTTTATAAATAAATTATGTTAAAATTATATGTCTAATTAATATTTAATTAATAATAAAAAATTTTTTAGTTGAAAATGTTTATATATTGAGAAATAATACAAACTGTATTTAACTACAGAATATAAATATATTGATTTGCAATATATTTATAATAACTTTTGTTAGTATATCGTTTATTTACAAAGTATTTCATATTTTGATCATTGAAATTATTTACAAACTTTTGCACACTCTTGAATATGATTTAGCGATAAACATTTGAAAAATAAAAGGAAATAATAATTTATTTATATTACAATTAATTTTAATTAAATTAACGTCATATAATATTTGTATTCATTATTATTTATTTTATTAACCTAAATAAAATTAAGTATTATAAAATATGCTTACAAGCGTTCAGTAATGTATATTACAAATATTAATGTACGTTTTTCGTTTCTGCTAAAATGGATAAGAATTACAAATAATGAAATGTCAATAAAACTTTTTTCACAAACTATTAAACAAATATTTTTTACGAAATTAAAATCTTTCAAAAATTAATTTTCTGAGAAAAACCATGTTTTATTGAGCCAGTGAACAAATATCACTTGCGACTGCACGTAGACGAAGGTTCACTGCGCGCCGCCCTTTCTCTTAAAATTAAAATATTTCAATAAATAATTAAGGAATCTTTCTGTAACTTTACAGAAAACTTCCTCAAATAGTAATAAACAAATGTCTCACTGGAAGTTTGCTCAACTCTAAACTTCCCCACAGACTTTTTGACGGCAAAGATAAGAAAACGTGATTATCGACGGATCTCTATAAACAATTAAAAATTAATAAACAATTCATTTTTTTTGAATTTTTAATTATGTTGTCGCCTTCTGTGGACCCAAATGCGTTTGTATGCCAAATTACAAGTAATTTCAATAATATTTACAGAAGATACAACGAGTTATGTTTAAAAATTGAATCAATTTTGAGAATTTAAATTTGTTAGTTTTTGGTCATTATTTTCTAAAATATTTATTTTAGAAAAAAATCTCAAAGGAAAAAAAGATGCGCTTTTTAATTTCCTATAAGATACTGTTTTTAAAAAATCAAAATTTACAATTTCCAATTTTTCCAGAATTTCTACCGTTTGACTGGCGTTATAGCGTGTTGCGGCGCGTACGTCCCCTTATTGTGCCCAACCATTCAATTTTAATAAATCCTTCGAGCTTCGATACAATTCAATCATTTTTATAAATATGTAGTAAATAGTAAACAGTTCATATTATGCTTATAGAAAAACAAATGCAAGATTATTCTTATTTAATTTTTGGTGCAAGATAATTCTTAGAAGATTTTCCAACCAATAAAAGTCTTATTCAAAATTGTGTCCAAAAAAATTGCCATTGACAGAACTATATATAAATGTAACCTAAATCCATAGGTGAAATTTTATTAAATATTGAAAATAATTGAATTCCTACAAAGAATTTTATTAATACTTAATTATGAAAATAATTGATGTCTTGCTAAGAATTTTATTAAATTTTTTGAAAATAATTTAATTGTTTAAAACAAACTTTAAATTTTTTTAAAGAATTTAATTCAAATTTTTTTAAAAATAATTTAATACTTCGAAAGAATTTTATCCAAATTTAGAAAAATAATTAAATTGAATTTTTTCAAAGAATTTTATAAAAAACATTTTATAAAAATGGGAGCGTTCACAAATGATGTCACGCAATTTTATGCAATTTCACAGGTAAAAATACATTGTGTCACGTTTAGTAGAGACCCCCCCTCCCCCCAAAAACGTGACTTCATTTGTGAACGCTCCCTAATTGAATTCTTTCCAGGAATTTAATTTAAATTGTAATTAAATTCCTGCGAGGATTTGTATTATTTATTTATGATGATAATTGAATTTATTGCTAAGAATTCTACTAAAATTTTTGAAAATAACAAACTATAATAATTAATTTGTAAATTTATTAATAAGTGAATTTTTTTAAATTTTGAATCTGGAAATTCAATTCGAAAATTGAAGTTTATATTTAAAAATAAAAAATGTTGTAATCCGCATAATGATATTTAATAATATTTGTTACAATCGACTCTCGATAAATTAGAAATTAAGGAAGATAGAAAAATTTCAAATTATTGAGGGTTTTATTTATGTTTTAAGTATAAAAATTTTTGCAAAGGACCAGAAAATAAATTCAATTTATTGGAAAATTTATTTATTTAATTTATTGGGGGTTTAATTATCGAGAGTTGACTATTATTATTATTGTTGTTGATAAAGTTTGTTTCTTTACCGGTTTTGCTGGAGCTTCCGTGATACAACAAAATCCATCACCAGGACAATCGGCATCGGTATCAATATTATCGCAGAGAAATGCGAATAGACCATTAACGCATTCGCCTTTACAATTTTCACCTAGAACTGGTTTCGGTCTCTCTGGCAATGGTGTTGACACTCCTGTTGCAGATGTTGTTAACAGTGACGATAGTGTAATCGGTCGAATTGCAGCAGGTGGTCGAGTTGTTAATCCTATCTTCTCCGGTATTTTTGTCGTGCTCGCGTACTTTTCATCTGGACGAGTGCCATTTAATTTTGTCCTATCAATCACAAGCAATTCCGGTGGCGGTGTATCTCCAAATGCATCGCGCGACACACAACATCGATATCCCGATTTGCAGAGTGTCTCAACATTTAACACTGCGTCGCAATAATCCGCAATTCGTTCCGCCATGCAAATTCCCGTACAAGTTTCAACTAAAATTTCAAGATCAAGAATTCGTTAAATTAAGTAAAAAAAAAAGAATAAAAAAAAGAAAACTAAAAAATTGAAAAATTTGTTAAATTATAAAACTTTTTATTTATACAGTCGACTCCCGATAAATTGAATCCCAAGGGACAGAGACAATTTTAAAATTATCGAGAATTTTATTTATCGAATGTTTTAAGTATTCAAATTTTTCCAAGGGACCAGAGAACAAATGCAATATTGACGAATTCTATTTATCGAAAGTTGACTGTAATATTTTTTATATTTCTGTAATTTTTTAACTTGGATTAATTTTCATTCACTCACCACTTTCGGATTCTACTTGATGTGTACCGTTTCTACTTTTCTGAAAATTACAAATTTTCATTTTTACATATTTTTACTAGCTGTATCGAATTTTTTTTAAATAACAGGTAATTTTAACTTTTTTCCCATTACTTTGTAATTTTTAATTAACGAGAATATAATAGTTTCTATTAACAAATTCAGAGTTCTGAATTTAAGTGCCATTTTTGTTTGCCACATAAACTATAACTATAATTACCACGAATTCCAATACAAAACTTTCAATTTTTCCTATTTCTGACAACAATTTCATTTTAAATAACTTAATTCTTCAAGAACTATCATAAAATTATTAGGTACTTACAAATTTGAAGTTTAGTAAAAAAACAATAAAAAAATTGAATTTTAGAGAAGTTACGAATTAATGTAGAAATTCAGTTATTATTTACAATTTTATAAATCTCTTCGCAGTAATTCAATTATTTTCATAAATAATAAAATTTTTTACAGAGATTCAATTATTTTCATAAAAATAATAAAATTCTTCTTAGAAATTCAATTATTCTCATAAATAATAAAACTCATAGCAGAAATTCAATTATTTTTAATACAATTTTAATCAAATTTCTCGAAAAATGTAATTATTCTTAAAAATTTTATTAAAATTCGTCGAAAGAATTTAATTATTTGAAAATTTGTTGATAAAATTCTTTATGAGAATTCAATTTTAAGAAACATTCAATTATTCAATAAATTATTTATTTTTGTATTTAAATAATTGAATTATTCAATTATTATAATTCAATTATTCAATTATTCAATAAATTATTTATTTTTGTATTTAAATAATTGAATTCTTGTAGAATTTACTAACAAAAATTGATTTAAAAATTAATTTTAGGCAAAATTTTAAATATCATAATTGAATATTAAAATCAGTATAGCGTGAATTTTTAAAAATAATTATTGAATTATTTCGAAAAATAATTCTATCAAAATTGTATTGAAAATAATTTATTTCTTATGTGAAGAATTTTATAATTTATGAATATAATTGAATTATTTTGAGAAATTATATTAAAATTGTATTGAAAAAAATTTAATTGCTGCGAAAAAAGTTTGTTTCCTTCAAAAAGTTTATTATACACGTTAGTAGGTAATTCAATTATTTTTGCGAAGAGTTTAATTAAAATTTTTTGAAAATGCTACAATTTTTCGCAAAAATTTAATTATATTCAAATTTTTTTTAAATTCTCTTCGAAATATCTATTATCTTTAAAAATAAAAAAATTCTTCACCGCAATTAAATTTGTTTCAAAAATTTCAATAAAGTTCTTGGCAAAATTTCATTTATTTTCAAAAATCTTACTCCTTTCAATGATTTTCAATATCGAATATTTTAATAAAATTTTCCAAAAGAATACCATTATTTTAAAAAAATGTTGATAAAATTCTACGCATACGTTTCATTATTTTCATAATTTAATAAAAATTTTACAGGAATTCAATTATTTACAAATTTTTTATAATAAATAATAAAAATATTTTTAGGAATTCAATTATTTTCATAAATAATAAAATTCATCGCAAAATTTTAATTATTTTTAATAAAATTTTAATCAAATTCCTCGACAAATGTAATTATTCTTAAAAATTTTATTAAAATTCGTCGAAAGAAATCAATTATTTAAAAATTTGTTGATAAATTTCTTTATGAGAATTCATTATAGCAAAAATTTTTAGAAATAATTGAATTTTGAAAAGGTTTCAAATTAAAATATTTGAAAATCTGAATTTTTCATACTTTTAACTATAACAATTCTGTAGAATTAATTATTATTGGTGTTTTCGAATAATTTTACAATTAAAGAAATTCGTAAATAAATATAAATAAATAATATTGATTATTATTATTATTGATGTCTTCCAATAATTTTCCAATTAAAGAAATTCGTAAATAAATGTAATAGAAGATTTTTTTGAGTATCTAATAATTTTTAGAGTGAATCAGAATATTCTTTAGGGACAGGGAAAAAGTCAAAATTTTACCTGGAAATCAGGGAAAAAGAAAATTAAATTCTTGTGGCAACGCTGAAATTGAAAAATAAATACCGATGGTGGTTTGGTGACTGTCGAGAGTGTAGTGACAAAGGTTGTTGTCGATGGTTTTTTTTGTTGTCGGTGATTTACTGGTTGTAATTTTTTCAGTGGTTGGTGGAGCGGTTGTTGTGGTAGTTGTCGTTGTTGTAGTGGTTGTTGTCGTTATCGCCAAAGTAGTCGTGATATTTTCACTGATATCATTCGACGTTTCCGATAAATCTGTACTATTTAATGGTGCTTCTATGCAACATCTCATACTCGACGTTGGACATTGTACATCCTCTAGAACTTCGTAACATATAAGAGTTGCCAGGGCGTGGACACAATATCCTGGACAATCCGCACTATTCGCTGTGCTCGTTATTGAATCCAAAAGACCTGAAAAAAACCATACAAAATTACAAATTAGTACCTATTTTTAAAAATTTTAATAAAATTCTATGCAACAATTAAATTCTTTCAGATTCAAAATCATAAAAAGGTACAAAAATTACAAGAAGTATATAAAAATTAGTATTAAAAGTTATAAACAATCTTATCTTTTAAAATAGAAAAAAAATTCTCATACTAACGCAAAATTATGGAAAATAATTTAAATTCTAATTATTTTTTTGCAATAATATCACAGAACTTATTAACAATTAAAAATTGAATTTACAATACAATAATAATAATAAATAGTAATAATAATAATAAAAATCGTTCGTGGTAAAAAAACAATGAAATAAATGATGTTATCGTTAATTACGTGTGTTATATAATTTAAAGAATTTTTTATTTCATTTTTGTGGGAAGATGCCTATCGGAAACGGTCAACACGTCAGGTTCAATATTTCCAATGTGTAATATAACATCAGCTATTACGACTATAACTGTATATACTAGTTATGTGAATGCCTGTTGATTGAGAGAAATTCCTGCATACATAATATGACACTCAAATAAATAGTCTATAAAAGTTGACTGGTTATCAACTCGAACAACTTTTTTATCTCGAAAAGTTGAATGTCCTTATCGTCAACTACAAATTAGAAAATAACAAAATTAATTAAAAAACCGATATCGAATCTCAAACAATGATTACTCCAAAACATTGAATTTACAAGTATAAATTAAAATTACATGTACAAATTAATATAAATTAAATTTACAATTTAATATAAGTAAATTTTCATTTTTTCTTATTAATAATTGTAGTTTCAAATAAAAATTGAAATTCCATAATGTGGATTATAATTTTACTCTAGAACTGAAATTATATTTGAAAATTAAAAAGAATTGAAACTGATAAAAATAAAAATTTGGAGTACTTATTAATATTTACTTTTATGAAAATTAATAGAGTATTTTATTTTTAATTAAAATTTGAAATATCAAATTTCTTTTTTCTTAGAGTTTTTAGTATTGTTTTCTTTATTTTTTTTAAAGAGATCATCTAGTCATATATTGAAAATGAGATGTAATACTCAACAACATCGAGTAAAACTGTGTGGCTCATTAACTACCGTTATATTTGTTTGGGCCGTTATGCCTTTGCCAAAGTGAAACCGACCAGGACGTATTCTTCTTGCAAATTCTTTGACGTAGTTGTGAGATTTGCATCAGGAATGACCTGGACACTCTCGCACTTTACACAACTTTCGTTAATTTCACTACGTCACATTCGGGAATTTTAACAATCCGAAAAAGAAAACAAAAGACAAAAAAATTGTTTTAACTCTTCTTTTTCAAAATATTTCTAACTCTCCAAAAATATTTATCACAAATTACTATTTACTTCTCAAATAGTTTACAATTACTATATTTCAAAAAAGAAACGAATAATAATCGATAATTAGATAAACTAATTAATTACTTTCGATTTTGTTATCGGTTATTCTTTCTTTTTTTTTAAATTAGGATCGAAAAAGATAAACACCAGGTAAACTTTAAACACACTCGCGCGTGGTAGAAAAAGGAAAATTTAGTCAGAATTGAAAATATTCATGAAATGTCAGTTATTTCCGTTTCTTTTGCTGTTGCGTTTCCTTCGTCTAGATATACCGTTGTATAGTTTTAAGCCGGCCAGCGGCCTTCTTACAGGCCGATCATCCGCATAGCGTTAATGTCCTAAGTGGGACAGTCGCATCCTTCGAGATAACCACCTATAACTGTGCCGCATGCGAATTTCTATTTTTCAAATATTATTCGACTTCCCTTCTGACTTGAGGGTTGAGAGGCAAAAAATTATTTTCCTTCGAAATTTCTCTCCTTACATATTCAATTTTCCGTTACTGTTTATACTCGCTTGACTCAATTTTCACTCACGTAGAATTTTTTCTTCCTTATATTCGCGAATTCACTCAAAATTCCTAATTAGACAAGAATTTATTAAAATATTTCAATTCTACGCTTTTTCCAAAACAAATCTAAAAAAATATAAAAATAATAATTAATAAAGAATATAAAAAAAATATTTTTAAAATCTAAAAAAATATTTGTCTACTAAATTAATTCTTGAAACAAAATTATTTCTTTTCTAATGAAAACAATCGTCTTCACTACTTATTTAGTTCTTAGGAAATTTATTTGTTAACAAAAGTGTTTATAGAAAATTTTCTTCAATCGAAAAAGAAATTCTTTCGAGTTAATTACTTTTCAATAAATTTATTTCTTAACAATCGTCAAAAATGTTTATAAAAAATTTTCTTCAATGTAAAAAGAAATTTTTTCGAATTAGTTTTTTAAAAAATTTTGTTTCTTAATCAACAAATCATTGTTTATAGACATTTTTCTCAATCGAAAAAGAAATTCTTTCGAGTTAATTAGTTTAAAAAAAATTTATTTCTTAATAAACAGACAAAAATGTTTATAGAAAATTTATCTTCAAAGTAAAAAGAAATTCTTCCAAATTAATTTGTTCCAAAAAAAATTTCTTAACAAACAATCGACAAAAATGTTCATAGAAAATTTTCTTCAATTTAAAAAAGTTCTTTCGAGTTAACTTTTAAAAGCTTGTTCTTAGTGAACAAAAAAATAAAAAAATGTTTATAGAAAATATTCTTCAGTGTAAAAAGAAACTTTTTCGAGTTAAAAAATAAATTTTTTTGGAAATAAATTAAAATTCGTCTTAAAAGAAAATTAACAGTTTAATGACAACAAATTCCTCGTTATTTTCAAATACAAAAAGAAATAATCATTCACCGAAAATAATTTCTTTTTCGATTATTTTCCTTCGAGTGAAACATTTTTCGTCTGAAGAAAAGAATTCTACGATTGAAGAAAACTAGAGATTCTAGAAAGAAAAGATTCTAAAATCAATTCTTTATAAAAAAACTAAAAAAAAATGACAATTGGTCATTAATTTCGGCGTTATTACCTGACAAAAAGCTGCCGGCTAATGAATCGTCATCTTGACCAGAAACGTTTCCAAGGATCAAAATAAGGACGATGCATCCCGTTCTCGAGTGGAATTGCATCTTTCCGCCGAGTCTCTCTCTCTCTCTTTCTCTCACTGCAAAAAAAGGCACGTTTCTCGATCAGGAACAGCTGATGGCACCGGGTATATACACACAATCTCAAAAGGCACGTGTCGCACACTTGGCCGCGAATTAGCCAATCCTAATCGTACGAGGTTTCATCGCCTGACTGACTAGTCCCACACTTGTGGGTCAGGGTGCGGGTCCCGTGCGGAAGAGAAAAAACAAGAGTATCAACATATAGGGGATTAACATTGAGCGAAGGAGGGAGGATACCGGTGTGTGCCTGTCGTATCTCTCCGCACTCGACTTCTCATCCTCTCTTCATATTCTTCTGCTTCTTCCTCTTCTTCTTCATTTCTTTCACAAAACAGGGCCGAAGAACATGTACCTAGAACCCAGACAACAAAATTATTTTTTAATAACAAATTGTCCAAAACTCGATTTGGAATCATTGTTTCTGTACTTGGCAATAATAGTAGATAATATTGTTATTGAGTACAATTACCAAATGAATTTACCAATTACCAGTTTGTATAATAATGAAAAAAATAATAAATACTTATTAAGAGTGAAATAAAAGTTAATAATAAACTAAAAATCTACAAATTATTGAAACAGAGTTTGACACAGGTCAGGGAAATCAAGGAAAAGTTAGGGATTTTTATTAAAAGTGCAGGAAAAATTAAATTTTTAGAATTCATAAGAAACTTCTGAATTTTTGTGTCTAATAACAAATAATGGATTTATAGAAGAATAAATTTTAGTTAAAAACACTAAACAAAAATTGAATTTTGGAAAAATTTTTTTAAAAATCTGGTCAATATTTCAATTATCTTTATAAATAATAAAATTCTTCTCCGAATTTAAATTATTTTCAAAAATTTTCCTTATCTTAATAATTTTCAATATCTGCTATTTTAATAAAGTTTTCCATTGTATTCCAAACTGTGAGGTGAAAATAATTTAATTCTGATAAATAATTTTATTAAAATTTAAAAAATAATTAAATTCATTCCAAGAATTAAAAAAAAATTTTAATAAAATTCGTCGCATGAATTCAATTATTTTCATAAATAATGAAAATTTCACAGGAATTCAATTATTTTAAACACAATTTTTATAAAAGTCTTTGTAAGAAATCAATTATTTTTATAAATACATAATAAAATACTTCTCAGGAATTCAATTTTTCAAAAAATTTTAATAAAATTGGTTGCAAGAATTCAATTATTTTCATAAGTAAAAAATAATAATATTTAAAACAAGTTTAAATAAATTATTCAAAAAATTCAATTATTTTTTCATTATTTAAAAAAGTTCTTTTCAAAATTTCAATTATCTTTATATGTATATATAATTGAAGCGTTTTGTGCAGAAACAGCATAAGTCCATAATTCTAAATTGTTCAGGAATCAATAAAAACTATTTTTCTCGTAAATGTTAAGATTTTTTTTAATTCGGCTTTTTGCATTATATTCTACTAACCTATAAGTTAAAAAATCCAATATGATTAATTAATTATCTACTTAAAATAAAAAATTAAAAAATAAATTAACATTTGGACTTATGCTGTTTCTGCACAAAATGAAATGAAAACACAGAAAATTTATTAAATCTAGTGAAATATAAAAGTTTTATAAAATATTTAATAACATTTATTTATAATATTAAATTTGGATAATTTTTAGTAACATTTTATAAATAATAAAATTGTTTTAAGAATAAATTTAACCAATTTTCAATATTTTCTAATTTTAAAATAATTCAGTCACCACTGTCACTTTTTGCTTCCCATGAGTGTTTTTATTTATAATATAAACTGTTTAATATAAACTATTAAAATACGTCAAGAATATCACAAATAAATATAAAACTTATCATGGACTTGTGCTGTTTCTGCACAAAATGATATTTTAATTATTTTTTTTAAGGGTTTAGAGTTTAGTCACTTATGTAATATTTTACCAGATTGAAAAGCTTCATTTAAAGATAAATTTTCAATAAAAAAGTGATTTTCGAAAAAAAATGGACTTATGCGGTTTCTGCACAAAACGCTTCAATTATATAATAAGCCAATAGGCCACAAGAACAAAAAATCTTTACTATATTAATAAAATTCTTCTCCGAAATTCAATTATTTTAAAAAATTTTTCTCAATTCAATAATTTTTAATATTTATTATTTTAATAAAATTTTCCAAAGGAAATTATCTAATAAAAATTGATTTAAATATGAATGTCAGTTAAAATTTTAGACAATAATTGAATATTAAAAACATTATAGCATGAATTTTTAGAAATAATTGAATTTTGAATAGGTTTCAAATTAAAATCTTTGAAAATTTGAATTTTTCATACTTTTAACTAACAATTCTGTAGAATTAATTTTTTTGAAAAAGTTTAATTGAATTTTTATTGAAATTATTTCAAGTTTTTATTTTCTAATGTATATATTTAATTGAAGAATTTCCGAATAATCGAAATTTTTTATTAAATTGAATTGGAAACAAATGGATTTGAAAATTCTCAAAGAACTTTGTAAAAAATTATTAAAAATAATTGATTGAAAGAAGAATTTTAGTCAAAAGTTCTAGAAAATAATAATTGAATTGAAATGATGAAAATAATTTTGAAGAAGTTACAGTAGCAATATTCTTATAATATGAAATACATAAATATAAAATATATCCTAATTCCTATGGAAAAATAATAATTAAATATTTATTGAAAAATGAAGTTATTGGTGTTTATGAATAATTTTATAATTAAAGAAATTCGTAAATAAATGTAATAGAACATTTTTTTTGAGTATCTAATCATGTTTAGAGTAAATCAGAATATTCTTTAGGATCAGGGAAAAAATCAAAATTTTATCTTGAAATCGGTAAAAACAAAATTAAATTTTTGTGGCAACCCTGTGAAACTATCACTAAATTTAGTGGTAGTTTCAATAATTAAATTTCAATTAAATAATTCGATATTCATACTTCCTCTTTGGAATTTCTTTTCTCATTACTGATAGTTGAAATCCTCTTCCCATTTTTCCTTCCTGACGGAACGTACTCCACAGACATTCATGTTTTCAAAAGGTGTACGACGCGATTAGCGGTACTTGTTTGTCCGTAAATGCGAGCGATACCGTACGAGGCCATACGAGATTTTTTTTTCTTTCTTTTCTTTCCTTCTCTTTCGGGATTCATTATGCTTTACGCAATAATACAGGCGCCTTCTAACGTTGCAACCAACCCACGCAATTTCTTTTTCAATCATCCTGAAAGAAGGAACAAAATAAAGTTAACTTTATGATTCTATAAAAGAAATTATTTAATATTTCAAGAGGAATTTCAAAATAGTATAATTTATAATAAAATTTAATTCAAAAAAATTACAAACTTAATTCATAGTATTTAATTCATAAAAACTCCAAACATAATTTATAAAATTTACTTAAATTTATAAATATTTCTTTTTTCAATTTATAAATAAAAATTATTTAATTTATCAAAAATATTTTCTATATATGTAAAGTAATAATTTATAACTTTGTATAAAAAAATTAATCCTAAAAAATACTTTTAAATAAATATTTTTTAATTAAGGAATCAAATAAGATAAAGTATAATAAGAAAATAAGTAAGTTATGAAAATAAGAAATATATTTTTAAATATATTATATTTTGATATTATAAATATATAACTAAATATAATTCATAATTTAATGTAATAAAATAATAAACTAACTTATATTAAAAACTAACTTGTGACATCAATATAATAATATTATAAATAGTAGAGTATTAGAATTTTATTAGTCATGAAAATAATTGAAATCTTGCGAAGAATTTTATTAAAATTTTCGAAAATAATTCATTTTCTCGAAAGAATTCAAATAAAATTGTATTGGAAATAATAATTCAATTCGCAAAAAATTTAAAGAAAATTTTTGAAAATAATTCAATTCCTGTGAAGAATTTTATTAAAGTTTTTGAAAACAATAAATAATAATACTTATTTCATAAATTAGTTAATAATTGAATTTTTTTGAATTTTGAACCTGAAATTATTTCAAAATTGAAATTAATATTTGAAAATAAAAAAATTTATTAATTTGCTTATTAATAACAAATAGAACACAGCGTAGAACATTTATAGTATATTAATAATTAATAATAATAATAATAATAATAATAATAATAATAATAATAATATTATAATAATCGTATGTATATATAACGAAAAACGATAAATAATTGCGAATTTAAGTTATGATTTTTGAAGTACATTTATACATGATTGGAACGAAAATACAAATAATGGAAGACTTAATTAAAAATGATAATTTGATATTATACTTAACAAATTCATAAAATTCCGAAGAGTGCTGGATCGACGAGCGTGAATTTTTCGATACATTCTATAAACCAAACGAGCGGCAGTGTCTTGATGTGGGGCATATTATATTTTACACGTGGTTCATCTTTGCCAGGTGAATAAATAATGTAGTGTGCACAATTATGAAGCGGGTGATTAACATTGTCGACAACGTGAAAAGGAATTCGTTGATCGGATATGCCTTCTGGATTTGGTTCCCTTGTCAATGAACATCCACCACCTTCTTTGCAAAGTTGCACTAGATTTTTCTTCGACAGCTCCATTTGTCCCACTGGATAAAGATCATTTGAATTCAGCGCAAAGTAGAACGAACAATTGTTAAACAATTTTGGATTCTGTGAAAGAAATTTTTCATTTTTAATCAATTTTTTTATTTATAAAAGGTAACTTTTGTAAAACCGTGCATTGAATAAATAAATAAATAAAAAAGAATTAAATTTTAATTTCTATTTTACTTAATAATTTTCATCCCGTCTTATTTATTAATTTAAATACAAATGATTTTTATAGAATAAATAATTAAATTTAAATATGAATAATAAATAAAATAAATATAACAATAAATATTCTCTAATAATAAAATCGTTTTTTATGTTAATTTATTCCTTTCTTACCTGTAATTCTGCATTCATTCTGGCACGCCTTGGAGTTTCGTCATTTAAACAAAATTTCGTTTCAAAAATGTCTAAATCCATTTCTCTTAAATCTTGACCTTCCATGCTCAAACCGATTTCAATCCCTGCGAAGAAATTAAATAAATTTTAATGAAAAACTAAATCATTATCTTCTATTTGAGAAAAATGGGAGGTAGTTTTTTAAAAAAAAAATAAAAATAAAATATTGTAACGAGTGAAAATATCTTAATCGTGAATTTAAAAATACAGTGGAAATTAATTTACTAGAGAAAAAACAAGTTTTACTCACATTCACTACTTAAGATCCATTTCCCATGAAGAACCGATAACAATAGATCGTAATTGGGAAAAGTAATTGGATCACTTTCGACAACAACGTGCGTAACATTTGATCTATTAAAAAGAATATTTCAATATATTTTAAATAAATAAAAATGTTTCAAATAGAGAAATTAAATAAATGAATAAGTTTTAAATAAACAAATAAGTTTTAAATCTAGAAACCAAATAATTGACAATAATTCTCTGTTTATTTTTCGATACTTACTGAAAAGAGTTTACAATTTTGAATTTATGCTTCAAAGCCAATGCGGACAATGAATCTTTCGTTGATGGTTGTAAATTATTTGCGAATACAATAATTTTGACGGATATTCCTGCAAATGAAGAACTCAAGCAACAATTATTGAGATCTCTCGAGTCATTGAGTAAATTTTCACTGGACAGCAATTTTCTCATTTCATCAGATTGACAATAATCACTGTGTAAAAAATAAAATTACAAAACATTTAGATAGAACGAACAATTTAATTCCTATACTTCTTTTAAAAATTGTGTAAAAATTTCAAGATCAAAACTCGTAATTGCAATTATAAAATTCCAGATTGGAATCAAATTTTGAAAAATAAAATTAAAAAGAATCTTTTTTTTAAACTTACATGGGTTTTTTTCCATGATGATCGAAAACATTAGGATTGGCTTCAAAACGTAATAATAATTCCGCTTCTTTGACTTGATTACTTATCACAGCCTCATGAAGTGCTGTTTTATTATCAATTCCGGGAGTATTTGGAGATGCTCCTTTTTCTAAGAGCATTTCACATATTCGATAATGACCCAAAATTACTGCTTCTTGCTGTTGAAAAAATTTCAATATTATAAATTAAAATATCCATTTTAGAGAGTTTTTATTTTGAATTTCTTTTTCCGATATTGCAGACAGAATTCTAATTTCGTTCTTGACTGTAAAGGAAAGCCTAATTCAGTCTAAAAATTACTGAAGAAAATGCACTTCTAAAACATTTTTTGAAAATATCTTTAAATTTACAATTATTCGGAAATATTAATAGTTTTTTTTATATAAATATTCAATTATTATTATTCTTCTTCTATAGGAATTAAGATTTTTTCTAGAAATTTTAACTAAAATTCTTCTTTAAATCAATTATTTTTTAATAATTTTTGAGAATTCAATTATTCAAAGCAAAAAGGAAAAAGTTTACCTAAAATAATTCTAAAATTCGATCGTTTGCAACTCAATTTTACGACATTCGTCTTTATTTCGATTATTCAAAAAATTTTCAATTAAATATACCTATATTTAAAAATTCGACTAATTTAAAAAAAAATTTTAATACAAATTTTTTTAAAAACTATCTTTTTTAGAATTTTAAATTCTAATTATTTAAAATTCAAATTTTTATTAATTCAAATTTAAAAAAATATTTCGAGAAATTTTATTAAATTTAAATTGAATTCCTGTGAAGAATTTGTTTAAAGCTATCGAAAGTAATAAATAATAATAATTAATTAGTGAATTACTTAATAATTAAATTTTTTTAAATTTTGAATTAAAAATTAAAAATATTAAAAAGAGTTAAATCTTTCTAATATTTTCAATAGTGTTGATGGATACAAAAATCCCCAATTTTCTTATGAATTCTAAAAAATGTATTATTTTTTCAATATTTCCCTGACTTTCCTGAACTGTGCCAACCTTGTTTCTTTA
This sequence comes from Leptopilina syphax, assembly GCA_032872505.1. NCBI lineage: Eukaryota > Metazoa > Arthropoda > Insecta > Hymenoptera > Figitidae > Leptopilina > Leptopilina syphax. The sequence continues at coordinate 20,462,668 of CM065475.1, forward strand.
AATACGTACTAAAGGAGTCCAATTGGCGTTGTCCTTCGTATTTGGATTCGCTCCATTATTTAATAACATTTTCACAGTATCTTCTTGTTTCTAAAAAAAACCATTGAACCAGTTTAACAAACTATTCTTTAAAATAAAGAAACCTAAATAGATCAGAATAGCAGGCTTCACAGTGCCCCTAAAAAGTATTTTAATAGGAAGACTGAAAAATAGGAGACTGAAAATTAAAAAATATAGGACCTGTAGGGGACCATAGGAATTGGTTAAATAAAGATAAAAATATAATTTATTTATACAGGGTTGCCACAAAAATTTAAGTTTATTTTTTCCTGACTTTTCCCTGATTTCCAAACACAACTTTGACTTATATTTTTCCCTGACCCCAAAGAATATTCTGATTTACTCTAATAATTATTAGATACTCAAAAAAATGTTTTATTAAATTTTTTACAAACTTCAAAAGTAAAATTATTCGAAAACATCAATAGTTTTATTTAAAATAAATATTTAATCATTTTTTTTCATTGGAAAAACAATAATTTAATTCTACGAGAAATCAATTATTTAAATACAAAAATAAATAATATTGAATGTTTCTTAAAAAATTTCTTTTATGAAAAATTGTATTAACAACTTTTGAAAATATTTAATTTGTTTTAAGGAATTTAATTAAAATTTTAATAAAATTTATTATATTAAAGAATTTTATTAAATTTTTTAAAAATAATTGAATTCCTAAGAAGAATTTAAATAATAATCTTTGTAAACAATTGAATATTCATGAGAAGAATTTTAATAAAATTTTTGAAAATAATTGACTTCTTGAGAGGAATTTAAAAAAAATTTTGACAATAATAATTTAATTCTTGAGAAGAATTTTTTTCATTAAAAATCCTTAAAATAATTGATTTTATGGGGAGAATTTTGTTGGTTATAAAGATAATTGAATTCTTTTGCAGAATTACTTAAAAATCATTGAAAATAATTGATTTCCTGTTCAAAATAGGGTACGTTTAGGGGCCAAAATTAAAAAAGGGGGACTTTCAGGAAAATAGGGGACAGACTGTGAAGCCTGGAATAGATAAAAAATTTAAAAAATCGATAACAACATGTGCTGGGTAACAAAAAATATTGCATTCGGTAGACAATGTAATTTATAATAATTATAGAGTACTTCTTAAATACCTTAATACAAGCCTGATGTAACAACGTTTCTCCTTTTTTATTTTTCCTATTAACATTCTTGGGAATTGTTGGTGCTTTTAACGATGAAGTACTTGATCGTCTGCTTGTTCTTTTTTTCGATGTTGTTGCTTTGCTAATTTTAGGCACATTGAATCCTGTATTTCTCGTACTTTCGAGTCCATCTGTTTCACTGAGTATCACAGTATCATCATCAGGATTTTCCTCTTTCTCCATTTGAGTTGAAGTGGGTGTTTCTTCTATAATATTTCCTTGTACAGTATCCTTTGATCTAGTATTATGAAATACTGTCGATAATTTTAGTGACTTAAATAAATCATTTTGTGACTCTTGATAATCCAAATCTTTGTCGCATTGTTGTTCGTCAATTTTCTCCTGTCGCTTAATATTTCGTTTCTCAATATTCTTCAATTTCGCAAATTCAATTTCATTCTGTTTTTCCATTTTTTTTAGATTCTCAACTTTTTTTTGTTTCTTGACATATTCATCTTCAATGGGCTCATTATCTCGTTGAATTGTATTATTTCGGTATTTTTTAATATCAATTTGCGGCTTCTTTTGTCTGAGATATTTGAGTCTATTTTCTTTCTCCATTCCCCTTTTATTTTTTAATTCATTTTTCTGTTCTTCAATTTCATCTGGTAATTTTTCTGCATCTTCTTCTTCTGGTTTTTCGTTTTTTTGTTCATTATTTTGTCTTTTGATTTGAGTTTCTTTTTCGTTTTTTCCTTCTGACTCACTAGCAGATTGATCAGTGTCACTGCAAAAGAATTTGAAATATTAGAAAAAAGAAATATATAAATCAATAAATCAGAATAAAAAAAACATACCCTTCGTTAAATATAATATCGACTATTAAATCGCAAGCGGAAACAATATTGGCTGTAATAAAATCGTGACGGAGGTCCGATGGTTGAAAGGGAATTTGACAAACAAAACATTTTGATTCTTTGTGTATACAGTTATGGCAGAAAAGATGCTCGCACGTTGTAAGTTTCACAGGTTCCAATGGTCTTTGTTCACTGTCTCAGTAAAAGCACAGAATTATATTTAACAAAATGCAAAAATAATGATAAATTTATCAAAAAAGTTCGAAAGAAACATCGACAAATTAAAGAAAAGAATGTACATTTAGTGATAATAAAAAGCCAAAAACATACCATTTTTTGCAGGCCAACAAATTCATAAAATTTACCACTTCCTCACGTGTACGGGTCCACGATATGGATTCTGACATTTTGTTATTATTTGTCGTTTCTAAAATATATCAATTTATCAAAAAGACTTATTTCTTTCACAAATCGAACGAAAAATATTTCTCTTTGTTATTCAACGAAATTAACCTAACATTACTAGTCATTTCCCGCGAACTAGCCGGAAACACGTGAAGTTTACCAACATTACAAACAAAAATCTATCATTGCGCCAACTGGCGAACAATTTAGAACCAAGATTAATAAATTATCCTTGTTCAATTAAAAGAATGCGGAAAAATTCAATTATTCTTTATAAATAAAATAATTGATACATATAGAATAGTCATGTTTTACACTTGAAAAAATTGTAATTTCTTTATCACCGATTTTAAATCTTCAATAATTAAGAATTCAAATTTTCGCACAATGATCCATCAATGAAAATTGAACACATCAGGTTGGACAACCTTATAAAATGATTTATTGATTGTGAAGGAGGTTGATGCGAAATTAAATGGCCGCCTTATAACGTGAAAACATTTAGCGGTATCCGTATATTGCTTATTTATGATTTAGAAAAAGGAAGTGTTTTAAAAAAAAGTTAATGAGGAAGTTAGATGCAAGGGAGCCCTGGGGGGCGGATAAGTTAGAGGCTGAACTTGAGGCAGCCCGAGATAATCTTAGAGGTTTAGATCGAAATATTCGTAAAATCCTTGGTCGCGACCTGCCCGACGGGGAAACCGGATCCCTACAACCATCGTCCAGGTATTTTTTTCAAAATCTACTTATTTTTCTAGATTAATTTACTAAATTAACGATAAGACCTAATTATTACCGGTATATAATGTTCTTGTGTAAACTATTTTTTTTTGACGTTTAACAAACACTTGAAAAAATTGTCTAACATAACCTCAATTTGACAATATTTTGATAATTCGTTTTGATCGTTTTTATAGCTCTAATTTTTTTTCTTGTAACTAATATATAATTTTTCTATAATTTGTACTAGTTTAATATATTTGCTAACAATAACTAAAAATTGATTGGACTAATAATTATTACTTTATTAAGAATAAATATTGATATTTTTCTATTTTGTTCGATTTAGTTTGTTTTTTGTTATTTTTTACGTTTTACCTTTTTACTTGTTTATTAAAGTAATTATTTTATCCATTTGTTTTATTTAAAAAACAAGGTTTATTGCTTGTTGCTATAAATTTGTCTAATTGTTTCATTTTCTTTGCGTTTTTTTATGTCTGTTATTATTTAAAGATACATTTTTTTTCTGTATTCTGAATTAATTTTTTTTCTCTACTTTTATGTGAAGACTTGCACAAAAAAGGCCACTGCATGATGAGCGACGACGCACAGTTGTTGATTTATCAAATAATGATCATTCTGGCAATAAAAGACGATGGCAGAGTGTTGTCGCAGAGCCAAAAACTGTTTTTAGTCGTTTAAGTGCAAAAGTGCCCTCAAATGCGGATGACAGTGCCGATGAGGATGATTCTTTTATTAAGGTTTGTTTTGTTACGTAATAAAATACAATATTTTTCCACAACAAGGCAAAAATTATTCCTTTTTGTTGCTTCGGTAACAAAAAAGGTAAACAAATAAATCATCTAGAAAAATTAATAATACATACTTTAAAAACTCCGTAAAATTGAATTTTGAAAATGATCCTAAATTTCTAATCGTAATGTTTGGAGTGAATATTTGACTAAAAGTTTGATATTGTAATACAAATTTATGTTTATTGTTAAAATTTTTTTTAATGATCACTTTTTGTCGTTTATAGCCGGCAGTTTCGTCGAGAGTGATTGTGACTCCTCGTGAAGTGCCGTCACGTTCGGAAGTTATAAAACGTGAACGAGTGGACGAACGAAGTCGACAGAGAAATAAAAGAATGTTCGGCGCATTATTAGGAACTTTACAAAAATTTCGTCAGGAGGAAACAAAATTGAAGGCAAAGGTAAATTATCCAAAATAATAAGGAAAATAAAATTATCAGTAATAAAAATATTCTTCTTGTATACTTTTTCAATATTTTATAAATATTTCAGTTTTCAGAAGTATTTTCTTTTTAAATTATTTGAAGAATTTGAATTATTTAAATTTCGATTCGCTTTTTTAGGAAGACAAAAAGGCGGAAGTGGAAGCAAGAGTCGAGGAAGCGAAAAGAAAAGAAAAAGAGGAATTGAAACGCGAAAAGCAACAGTTGTTCTTGTCTCGCAAACGTCAATTAGCGGAAGTTCGTGCATTAGAAATAAAATTGACACGCAGTAAAGAATTTGAAGAATGGCGCACTGCACAATTGCCATTAGCTGGATTTATTCAAACAAGAGCGCAGCCACCAATTTATTATTTACCAAAACGAAAAAATACTCGTACTGAAACTTTATTGGCCGAGTCTGCGAAACAGCTTCACGGTAATTATTTATCCAATTTTCCAAATACTTTCTTCACTAAATAAAATTATCCATTTACTTTATGATTTAAATTTTTATTTTTTATTTATTTAAAATAATTATTTTCATTTTTTAAATAAAAGTTTTATTTAATAAAATCATTTTCGTCATTTACCAGAGGAAATTGAGAGAAGAGAGAGAAATTTGGTCGAGGAATTGGAGAAGATTGAGGGACAAATCGGTTTTGGGAAAAATCAGCAGAATTTCGAAATTCCTTCACTGTCAGTGACTGTAGATGACGAGCAACGATCATTGAAGGACGGCGAGGAAAATCGTGATCCGAATCCAGAGATAAATAATGGTGAATTAATTCAAGACGTTATAATGTCACCTCCAAAAGTCAATCACGACGATCTTGACGTTTCAATAATAAATAATAGCGAAGTACAAAAAGAAGAGGAAGTAGAAGTACACGGTAAGGAAGAAGAGGTCGAGGAAGAGGAGGACGAAGAAGAAACTAATGGTTAACACTGTAACTTTTGTTTTTTTTTCTGTAAATACTTTCTACTAAAGATTCAATTTCTGAGAAATTATTTCAAAAAACCAAACATTTTTTTCGAGATTCGTATAATCAATGTAACAATATTATTTTTAAAAATAATATTCAAATATTTGATACATAAATTGAACTTTTTTTACATTAAATTTAATTAATGTGTAATAATAATAATAACTCAATTCGCGTAATAATAAAAAATTTCACTTTTATTATGATTTTCAATCATAAAAATTAAATAATTAGCTTTTAAAATAATTTTAGTTAATAAGTATAATGTTAATAAAAAGAAATTATTAAAATTTTCCGTTATGCTATAAATATACCTAGATTTTCCAGAAAAGAGAAATTATCAGGAAAAATTATTTTCCTATTAAATGGTAATTAAATATTTGTAAAATTTTTAATTATGCACAAATTGTACATAATTAATTGTGTGTACAAAAAATTGTCACTGAAAGCTCATCCATATTACAATCTAACGAAATATTTGTAATTTTACAAATGTGAATAAATATTTGAAAAAATAATTTATTGTTCCATTTTTCTATTTTGAATTTTTTGAAAATTTCCCGCGTTTCTTCTTTCGAGCCGCAATGGCCATTGGGACGGGATGTGTCAGACATGGCGACGTGTTATCCAAATTGTTTTTGATATTTTTAATTAAAGAAAATAATTAATCAATTTGTATTGTTTGTAAATTTGTAAATAGATCAGTGCGTTTGTAAAATTGGGAAAATAGGAGGGAAAACAAAATGAGTTACAATCACACAGGACCCCGAAGAGGTAAATGATGTGTATTTCAATTCTTACAGCTGGTCAACAATTTAGAAATTCTCTTATCTTATTGTCATTTATAATTCTTATTAATACGATTTAATTTCTATTTAGGTATATTGAGTTCATTTTTTATCTATTAAATGTCTTAATGGTCCTATAATTAAAAACCGCAAAATTGACGAAACGAAATTTTTAGGTTATGTTTGGTTTCGTCATATATTGCAAATTCGTATGCGAATTTTCGTTTTATTTATAAAATGTTTATAAATATAATTTGAATTTGCTTTTTTCTTGGAAAAATTATTCTGATTTCTTTATTTTATTTATAATTTTTTTGTATTTATTTTATATTCTTTATTTATTCACAATATAAAATATAAAAATACCTTAGTTGATGATGATAAAAATCGTGACCCTAGATAAAATTGCGAATGTACGTTTTGTTTTTTAGCGAAAAGGATATTAGATCCTTCGTCAGGATTGACGACACCACCTCCTCAACCTTCAGCGATGCCACAGAATCCCTACATGTATAATCAACAGGTAGAGAAGTTAAAAAATATGTAAATACAATAATAGAATGAATAAGTAAATACATTATTAACGACAGGTGCCTATAAATAATGGAATGCCGACGGATTATGGTTTCAACCTACCAGAGCAAAGTACCCCATATGGATTTACAACACCACCTCCAATGCCAAATCCAATGCATAATCAAATGCAGAATCCAGTTCAAAATCCAATGCATAATCCAATGCAACAACCTATGCAGTCGCCTATGCCGCCTTATTCGACTCGTGATCCAATGAAGGAAGGATTTTCAACTCCTCAATTTGCGACACAACTCCTCGCTGAACCAATGGTCGCAAATATTGCGGCACATTACGGAAATGCCTTAGTTGGCTCAGGGAAGCAACACATTGAGAAATACGTTCCTGTCAGTGCTTTGAGATATTATTTCGCCGTTGATACGGATTATGTTCTCATGAAATTAACTCTTCTCCTATTTCCATTTACGCATAAAGTAAGTCTTATCTATTTTCCTTCATGAAGCTGAAACTGGCATTTAGTTATCAGCACCCTCTTAATTTTGGAAATTAAATTTTAATGTTAAATATTTTTCAAGAAGCTGCAATTAGCACCCAATTTGATTTTTCAAAATTTGATGGTTTTAAACAAAAAAATATTTAGCAACTTTAAAAATTAATTAATTGAGTAGAGTTAAATCCTTCCATAATGTAGTTGATATTATTAAAGTAAATCAGGGTTGCCACAGGTCAGGGAAATCAGAGAAGTCAGAGAAAGTAGAATTGGTCAGGGAAAAGTCAGGGATTTTTATTAAAATTACTGGAAAAAATTAAATTTTTAAAATTAATAAGAAAATTCTGAATTTTTGTGTCTTTTTTTTAAAAACTTTAATTTTAATTTTAAAAATTTTAACGCAATTATTTGAAAGAATACAATTATCTTAATAAATATTAAACTTCTTTCCAGAAATTCAATTGAGGAGGTCAATCAAATAACTCGATTTACGCTCGGCTGAAATGCTAAGAAGCCAGTCAGTCGGGTCGAAAGTGAGAAAAATGAAAACTCAAAATTTTGGTTTTTAAAGAACGGCATCTTGTAGATAATAAAAAAATACATTTTTTTTTCTTAATGAATTTTTTTTGTAGAGCTAATATTTCTCATATTAAAAAATAAAAACCAAAAAATCTGTGTTTAGAAATTTAATTAAGTTTTAAAATACAAACGGTCTTTTTGCATACAAAATGTTAATGAATTTGCTCGGAATTTTATGTACATACTCATTTGGGTCTGCTGAAACAGAAAAAGTCCTAAAACATTTTAAAATTATTTTTTGTTTAATTGTTTTTTATTGTAAACAATGACCTGTCAGCAATAAGGTTATCTTATTTTCGATGAGAAAAAGTATCGAGGGAAGTTTTGAGTTGAACAAACTTCCAGTGAGAAAGTTGTTCTATATTATTCAACGAAGTTTTTCTGAAAATTTCAAATAAATTTGTTTAAAAATAACAAAGTTATTTAATTTTTAAAAAGTCCCTGCCGCGTCACGCATACGCCACAAGAGACAGCGCCTTAACTTAGGCAATGTGGTGGCATTCTACTAGCGACAGCTATATGTTAATTTATTTTAACAATTTTTTTTATGTAAACATGGTTATTTCATATTTAATCTAATAATTAGAATGTTGTTAATATTATTGAGAAAGATTAAAAATGTTGTAAAAATGTTTAGAAAAAACATAAAGGTTTTTATTTTTAAAATTACTTTAAAATTAATGTTTTCTAATCGGATTTTAAACATTTAATTTATTATATTATTAATAATAATACATAATTTTTCGGAGGGGATGAAATAACCATGTTTACATAACAAAAATTGTTAAAATAAATTAACAACCTATAGCTGTCGCTAGTAGATTGCCACCACATTGCCTAAGTTAAGGCGCTGTCTCTTGTGGCGTATGCGTGACGCGGTAGGGACTTTTTAAAAATTAAATAACTTTGTTATTTTTAAACAAATTTATTTGAAATTTTCAGATAAACTTTGTTGAATAATATAGAACAACTTTCTCACTGGAAGTTTGTTCAACTCAAAACTTCCCTCGATACTTTTTCTCATCGAAAATAAGATAACCTTATTGCTGACAGGTCATTGTTTATAATAAAAAACAATTAAACAAAAAATAATTTTAAAATGTTTTATGACTTTTTCTGTTTCAGCAGACCCAAATGAGTATGTACATAAAATTCCGAGCAAATTCATTAACATTTTGTATGCAAAAAGACCGTTTGTATTTTAAAACTTAATTAAATTTCTAAACACAGATTTTTTGGTTTTTATTTTTTAATATGAGAAATATTAGCTCTACAAAAAAAATTCATTAAGAAAAAAGATGTATTTTTTTTGTTATCTACAAGATGCCGTTCTTTAAAAACCAAAATTTTGAGTTTTCATTTTTCTCACTTTCGACCCGACTGACTGGCTTCTCAGCATTTCAGCCGAGCGTAAATCGAGTTATTTGATTGACCTCCTCAATTATATTCAAAAATGATTAAAAAATTCTCGTCAACATTTTAATTATTTTTATAAATAGCAAAATTCATTGTAAAATTCAATTAGTTTCATAAATAACAATATTCATCACAAGAATTTAATTATTTTCAAAATTATAGAATTCTTCTCAGAAATTCAATTATTTTCAAAGAGTTCAAAAAAAATTGTCAACATTTAAATTACTTATCTTTATAAATGAATAGCAAAATTCTTCGACAAAATTCAATTATTTTCAGGAATTTAGAAAAAATTCATTGCAAAATTCAATTACTTTCATAAATAATAGTATTCGTCACAAGAATTAAATTATTCTTAAAAGTAATAAAATTCAGTTATTCTCAAAAATTTTAATAAAATTCATGGCAAAATATCAATTTTTTAAACAAATTTTTATTAATTCAATGATTTTTCAATATTCTACTATTTTAATAAAGTTTCCCAAAAGAATTTAATTATTAAACAACAGTTTTGACAATATTTAACACGAACATTCAATTATTTTTCAAGCAAATAAAAAATTCACACGAATTGAATTATTAAAAATAGAATTTGCATACATTTTTTTTGAAAAAAACTAATTGTTTCAAACTTTTTTTTATAAAATTCTTCGCAATAATTTAATTATTTTTATAAATAATAAAATTCATTGGAGAATTTTAATTTTTTTTAATAAAATTTCAATCGAATTCCTTAAAAACTGTAATTATTTTTAAAATTTTATTAAAATTCGTCGAAAGAATTAAATTATTTAAAAATTTGTTGATAAAATTATGTATAAGAATTCAATTTTAAGAAACATTTAATTATTCAATAAATTATTTATTTTTGTATTTAAATAATTGAATTCTGGTAGAATTTTTTAATAAAAAATAAAAATTTATTCAAAAATGACATTTAGTTCAGATTTTACATATCTAATAATTGAATATTTAGAGACATTTAAACCTGAATTTTTAGAAATATGTAATTGAATTTTGAAAAGGTTTTATTATTTCCAAATTGGCAAAATTTTAATTTTGTTCAAGAATGTTTTCCAATTCAATGATTTTCAATATCTACTATTTTAATAAAATTTTCTAAAAAATACAATTATTTACAATAAATTTTAATAAAATAAATTCAATTATTATTTACAATTTTTTTAAAAATTTCTTCGTAATAATTTAATTATTTTCATAAATAATACAATTTTTACAAGGATTCAATTATTGTCTTAAATAAGAAAATTCGTTTTAGGAATTGAATTATTTTCATAAATAATAAAGCTCATTGCCGAATTTTTATTATTTTTAATAAAATTTCAATCAAATCCCTTAAAAACAGTAATTATTCTTAAAAATTTTATTAAAATTCGTCGAAAGAATTCAATTATTTAAAAATTTGTTGATAACAACTCTTTATGCAGAAATTGAATTTTAAGAAACATTCAATTATTCACTAAATGATCTATGTTTGTTTTTAAATAATTGAATTCTCATAGAATTTTCTAATAATAATTGATTTATAAATGAATTTCAGTTAAAGTTTTAGATAATAATTGAATTTTGGAGGAGTTACTAATAATTGCAATTTTTTAGAAATAATTGAATTTTGTTCAAGTTTTAAATTAAAATCTTTGAAAATTTGAATTTTTCATACTTTTAATTAAAAATTCTATGGAACTAATTTTATTTTCAAAAAGCTTGATTTCAATTTTTTAAAATTATTTCATGTTTTTTTCTAATGTATATTTAATTGAAGAATTTCCGAATAATTAAAATTTCACGTATAATAGAATTGTAAACAAATAGATTTAAAAATTCTCAAAGAAGAAGTTTTTCAAAAATTATTAAAACTTGATTTAAAGTAGAATTTTATTTTTAATTTTTAGAAATTGAATTGAATTGAATTGAAACGATGAAAATAATTTTAAGGAAGTTACAGTAACAACATTGTTATATTATAATATATAAAATAATGATTTTATTACTCGGTCATCTTTAATTACTAAAAAACAGGAAGAAATGGATCACTCCGAGTCGAAGACTCGGAGTGATCTATTTCTTAATGTTTCATAATAATATTCTTTCAAGTTATTGAATTTGAAAGTTTTGAAATATTTTTTCCCATGAAAAAATAATAATGATTAAAAAAGAAATCAAGTTATTGATATTTTCGAATAATTTTACAATTAAAGAAATTCTTAAATAAATGTACCTAATAGAATATTTTTTTTTGAGTATTTAATCATTTTTAGAGTGAATCAGAACATTCTTTAGGGTCAGGGAAAAAGACAAAATTTTGTCTGGAAATCAGGGAGAAGTCAGGGAAAAAGAAAATTAAATTTTTGTAGCAACCCTGTAAATTATCATGGGAAGGTGGAAAATTGAATAAAAAATTCAATGTGTTTCGTCAGTAAAGCGACGTTTCGTTGGCACTATTTGACACTATTTTTCGTAAAAGTAATAACAATTAATATTATCCTACCTAATTCATTAAAACATGAAGACACGTTTTAATTTGTCATAAAGATAAAAATAATAAATAAACAAAATACAACACATATTCCACATCACATGTTAAAAATTAATTTCTAAAATTAAGAGGGTTGCTGACAACTGGGTTCCAGTTTCAACTTCATTTACTTTTACAAACTGAAATTTCAATCATTAAAGAAAGATAATTCTTTCTTTTCCAAATTTTTATTTAACACCTTGCTTTATACATAGTCCATATGACACGAAAAATTATAAACAATGTCAATTTTGGGTAAAATCAGGTCTTGGCTAACTTTTTCGACTTATTTTAAAAAAATACGACTTTTTTTACTTTTCTTTCACAGTGATCACTTTTTTGGTAGAAAATGCTATTTACATTGATTTTGAAAGTGTGAAAAATAACTATAATCAAATATTTTTCTCTAAAGTAAATTAAAAATAATGTAAATTTTTTATTTTAGTTTCTAATATTTTTTAAAAACTTATCTTTGAGTTAGACTGTTTCTAACATTTTCATGAATTTCGACAATAATAAAGTTGCTATTCGTCAGGGAATCAGGGAATGAACTTTCTTTTTCTTGAATAATTTAATTTTTAAAGAAGCGCGTTCATAAAATTATTAAAACATAATTGATTTTAAGAATTTTAGAGGGAATTTTAGTCGCATTATAAAGAGAATTTTAGTTAAAAATTCTAGAATATATTTTAATTTTTAAGAAGTTTTAGTAGCAATTTTTTGAAAAAAGTATTTTTTTGAATTAAATTTAAGAAGGATTCAACTTAAAAATTTTTGAAAATTTAAATGGATGAAAAAGTTATATACATTTAACGGTAATTGGAAAAATCTTTAGAAGCATTTTAGTTCAAAATTCTAGAAAATAATTGAATTTTGTGAACAGTTTCGTTGAAATTTTTAAGAATTAATAAAATTTCAGATAGTTAGAAATTAGAATTTTTATAAATTGTAATCCCTGTAAAAGAATATAATTATTTCTATAGTATTTAAATATTTATTTAACTAGTTTATGAAATTGTTGATTAATTGAAATTTTGTAAAATTTAATTTAAAATAATTGATTTTTTTCAAGTATTTTCTTACAATTTTTAAAAATCAACTTTTGAAAAATTTTAATTGAAAATTTGTAAAATAATTGAATTCTCAAAAAGTTTAATGATAAATTTTAAAATGTAAATTTAGAAATGAAAATTACTGAAAGCTTCTAAAAAAATTAGTGAGAGAAGCAGCCTCAATGCGCCTACATTGAGTTTTGGGGTTTTGTCGCCTGAAAGTATAAAATTAAAAAATAAATAATAAAACCAATCTTAACCCCCACGGACATTATTAATTGTTAATAAATAGAAAACTATAGACGGAAACCGGAGTCTCGCTATAACGGTTTCGGCCATTGGCCACGAAACCCCAATAATTATATTTATATTTAAATTAAATATTTTTGAAAAAAGTAATGACTATAGAATTTCTTCATTCTAATTTTTTAAAATTCAATTATTCATTTATTCTCAATATTTTCAATTACATGTTTCCGAAAATTCAAATACATATGTACAAAAAATTCTAAAAACCTTTTTTATAATTATTTTTAACAATTTGGAAAAAACAATCATGTTCAAAATTTTTTATTAAAATTTTTCAAAAAATTGTTCAAGTTTTTTAAATTGAATAATTGATTTAGAGATGAAGTTTAGTTAAAAATTGTAGAGAATAATTGATTTGTGGAAGGGTTACAGTTGTAATTTTTAGAAATTATTAAATTTCAGAAGGTTTTAAATTGAAATTTTTAAAATTTTATTTCCTGTGGAAAAACAAATAAGAAGTATTTAAATATTTATTTGATAAAATTATTCAGGTTTTAAATAATTTAATTTAGAAATTAGTGAAAAGGGTAAATCAGGGATATATACAAAATAAAATTTCTGTGACAACACTGAATTAAGTTAACGACTTTTTTTTGTATTTTTAATTCACTAAAGCGATTTTTTTTGCTCCTTAAAGTCGATCCGAGGCCTGAACTTTAGATAAAATTATAATTATGTTAAACTATGAAAAAACATTCTAACATTAATTATGTTAAATAAAAATGTGGAAAATTAGTTGCAAGAGAGAATAAATGTGTTTCAATATTTATATAAATAAGAATGCACATTAATTCTATGAATAAGAATACATATTATTTGAAATGTAAAATAATTGATCTCAGGACTGGTCTGTAAAATACGAGCAAGATGGACCGTTGCAGCCACGTTACGAGAGAAATGCGCCAGATTTGTACATTCCTACAATGGCGTTTTTAACATACGTTGTACTATCAGGATTGGCGTTGGGAACACAAGAGAAATTCACGCCAGAACAATTGGGCATAATATCAAGTACAGCATTGGCTTGGGGTGTTATAGAGTTAATTGTTCACACAATAACACTTTACATAATGAATTTGGACACGAGTTTACGAACAATGGATCTATTAGCCTATTGCGGTTATAAATACGTCGGAATAAATATCGCACTCGCAGCATCATTAATATTCCGTAAATTTGGTTTTTACTGTGTCCTAATATACTTTGGTATTTGCTTAGCCTTCTTTCTCGTGAGATCATTAAAATTAAGAGTCATCCCGGAAGGACACACGTCCTATACAGCGACGGGAAATAAAAGACGACTCTACTTTATACTATGTCTCGCTGGACTTCAACCATTTTTAATGTGGTGGCTGTCTTATCATCTCATCTCTTAAATTCCAATCGAGTGGAATATACATTTTTTTTTCTTTTGTTCCCGAAAGAAAATAACTTTTCTCTGGTTTGTTTTCTTGAGAGAGAGAGAGAAAAGAGAGGGAGGGAATTTTGCTGAGGTAATTCACCTTTGTGCATTTTTTGTAATAAATAATTATTGTAAAGTTACGAGTGTACTACTATGATTAACAAAGAAAAACTGATCAATCACTTTGTTATGTAGTCTATTTTTGGTATGTAAAACGATCTCAACGATTTAAAAAAAATGAACTTTTTATTTTGGTTCAAATTTTTTTTTCGCGAACATCAAATATAATTGTTTCATCTTAATTGCGTCTAATTAATTGTGGGACTAAAATGTGACTGTTTAAATCAAAATTTTTTCAATTTTACTAAAACAAAAATTTATGTAAGTCTCTAGCGATATGGCAGGAGAATAATAAAATCGTCGGTTTCTAAGAAGACGAATTTTTAATTAACTAAAATGCAAGAGTTTGGCAAATTATCTCTTTCATAATTTAAAAATATTATTTTAATTAAATTTATTATTTATTATTTATAAAATAATAAAAGTTCATTGAATTTTGAATTTCTTGGCAGAATTGTTATTGATCTTATATTTAATACTTTGCAAATTCTTCGCAGAAATTCAATTATTTTCAAAAATCTTAATAAAATCGAGTCTAATATTATTTTCAAAAATTTAAATAAAGTTTTGTCAAAAATTCAATTATTTTTTTCATGAGTAATAAAATTCTTCGGAGAAATTCAATTGTTTTCAATACAATTTAAATAAAATTTCTTGACAGAATTCAATTATTTAGAAATTTTCCAAAAGAATTCAATTATTTTCCAATTTTTTATAAATTTTCTTTGTAATAATTCAATTTTAATAAAATTCTTCAAAATGTTTCAAGAATTGAATTGAGGCCTTGGATCCAATAACTCGCCCGACGCTCGAAGGCACGCGCTAATACCAGTCGGGTAGCAGTGAGTGACCCAGAGGCGCTCACTGCTCACTGACTGGCAGTTGCGCGTTCCTCCGAGCGTCGGGCGAGTTATTGGATCCAAGGCCTCAATTGAATTTATTTTCATAAATTACAAAATTCTTCGAAGAAATTCAATTATTTTCAATAAATATTGATAAATTTCTTTAAAAGAATTCAATTAGTTTAAAACATTCTTTGCAGGAATTAAATTATTTTTTAAAGAATTTTGACAAAATTTCTGTTAAGAATTCAATTATTTAAAATTTTTTTATAATATTTGTTGTAAGAATTGGATTATTTTCCGAAATCATAAAATTCTTCGAAGGATTCAATCATTTTCAATAAAATATTAATGAAATTCCTAGAACGAATTCAATTACAGTCGGGCCTCAGAACAATAAAAGGACCCTCGTCGCACGATTTGAAATCACCCTGAGCCTCGAATGAAATTTACATCGACGCACGATGTACAAAAAAATATACATCGTGCGTCGATGTAAATTTCATTCGAGGCTCAGGGTGATTTCACATCGTGCGACGAGGGTCCTTTTATTGCCCTCGTGCGACGGTGTAAATTTCACATTTCGATTTCACCCAACATTTTTTACAGTGTGGCTTTAGTTTTTAAGTGCTCCACATTGTACGGTGGCGTTACTAAATTCAGTGCCGTATATTTGAAAATGTTGCCTTTTAAGGAAGAATCTTAAGGCCAACGCAGAATAGATCTGTAACCGGAACCGCAATCGTAACCGTAAGCGTAAGAATGAGTTAGAGAAGGATAAACAATATACCTATCCTTCTCTAACTCATTCTTACGCTTACGGTTACGATTGCGGTTCCGGTTACAGATCTATTCTGCGTTGGCCTTTATTGACAAAAAATTGTCATTTTTATTCAAATATATATTTAAAATGTTCAAAATTTAGAAAATTAAATTCCTTACGATTTTACCAAAAGGAATTTAAAATTTAATTTGACTTTTTTTTAAAATACGAAATTATGACATTGGACTAACTTTTGTTTCGATTGTTTATCAAATTCTTCCTTAAAATTAAAAATTTTACTGATTTAATCAAATTATTTTCTTTTCCATAATTTGGATAAATCAGTGGACTTCTTTTAATTTTATGAGGCAATACATTTTGGTTAAAAAATGTTAATTTTTCTAACATTTATAATTTTAAGAATAGTATATATTTTTATGATTTTAATTAATTTTAAATCTAAAATTATGTATATTATAGTCCTAGACGATAAATGAGGAGCAAGTTTTCAAAACTTATGATAAATTCCTATTTTCTTATTATTTCGAGAAATCGAAATAAATGACTTTCCTGACATAACCACTCAGTTAATTTCAAACTAAAAAAATTGTAATATTTAATATTTGTAACAATGTTTTTATATTTAATACGTTCTGTTTTTAATTAAACTTTCACATAATAAAGTAACTTTAAGGTTTTGGTAATTTGTTCTAATAACAAACATAAAAATTAAAAGTCAACTTGGTTATGTCAAAAAGTTTTTAAATTGAAAATTCGCTGTTAATAATTTTTTTTAAATTTAACAAGGACATGACGATTTGTGAGATATTTAAATTATTAAATTTATGTTTATCTCGATTTAAAAAAAATATATTTATCAACTTTTGAAAACTTGCTCCTTAAATATATAAGTGTACAGTCCTGAAAATTAAATAGTGGGGATGAGTTCGTCAGCGTATAGTTTGAAATCAAGTGGAGGGGTTATTTCTGGGGTTCCGTACAGTTCTGCGGCCCGACTGTATTTTCAAAAGTTTTCGTTAGGAATTCAATTATTTTTGAAGCTATTTTGATAAAATTTCTAGAAAGAATTCAATAATTATTTTTTTAAAAATTTTAATAAAACTTTTCGCAAAAATTAATTTATTTTTAAAACTTGTGATAAAATTTGTTTAATTATTTTTTCTACAATGTTTAACTAATTATTTCATAAAATTTAATTATTTTCAATACATTTTTATTTAATTAGGTTTTTTAAAAAGTATTGTTTTTAAAATTTTAACAGCTTTACCGACAGTGGGTAAGAAGAGTGATTTACCGACAGTAGAGGGTGCTGTTTAGTTTTTCTAAAAAAGAAGATGGCGCAACAGTGTTAATTGGCGGGTCTCGCCCGATTATGCAGATAACCTCAGTTAGCTGAAGACCACGAAGACAAAAGGTTGTATATATTGTGATATCGTGGGCAGACCAGCCGAAAAATGGCGGAGCGCACAAAGACAGCAGCCCCGGCCAACCGGCCCGTCCCCATGAAGCTTTTTGCTACCTGGGAAGTGGATCGAACGCCTCCCAATTGCATACCCAGGTAGTAATCTCCTCCATAATTATTAATTTTTTTTCCTTCTCTCAAAACCACTTATAAATTAACCGCTTGTTACAGACGCCACCGCTTTGGCGGGTATTTACACGCCCTTTTACCAATATAAAACCCAAATATGTTTATTGTCCCTTAACAATGATAATTATGATAACAAAAAATCACATTTTTACCTGTTCATTGTCAATGTTACAATTTAACAGTTAAATGTCATTGGTTTATGTGATTTTTTAATGGCACAATTTTAATTGATCTGTCAAAAATTTGTGAATGTGTTTTTTTTTCTCTTTCTCTTTGCGCGAAAATTTCATCTCGCAATTTATGGAACATTCGAAAAAGTGAAACGGATGTTAACTGTCAACGAGATGTGACATTTCTCTGCATTTAGTGTGAGAGAGCATATTTGAATTTTAATTAGGGATTTATTTGATAATAATCTGACTTAATTACAAGTGCGTGTTAAATGAATGATGACAATCTGTTGCTGTTGTCACACGAATTTTTTTCCCTTTTTCCGTATAACAAAAGATCGAAAACATTTTTCAAAAATTCCATTCGTTTGGAATGTTTCTCTTTGATGCCTATCGGAAATTGTGTGCATAAAAAGGTTTCAAATTTGTCCTTTGTTTTTTTGATATAATTACGGAAATTGCGATGCATTTGTGAATATTTTAATTTTAGATAAATGTGCGGAGTATAATTGAGATTATTATTATTATTATTATTATTATTATTATTATTATTATTTTTATTATTATTATTATTATTATTATTATTATTATTATTATTATACAGTGGTATAATTGTGGAATGTTTTTTTTCTGTAACAATTGGAAAAAGTATTTCTTTTTTTGATATAGGATTGAGTGACGTTTCGTTTTATCGGAATTAATAACATTTCAATTGCAATTCACTTTCTCACGTATCTATTCGATTTTCTTATCATTATTTTCTCTTTGTAAACTTTCTAAATAATTGATGATTAATGGTGTTAAATATTAAACATACATAATAAAAATGATGAGCTTAAAATAATGGTGATATTTTCCCCCCAACAGTGACTGATAAAAAGCAAAACAAATTATGTGTGTAGTTATAATGTTTGTTTACTAGTGCTAATGTTTGTCAATGATAGTCTATTTTTACAAGAAATATTCTAAAGCACCTACTTCCTCCATTAATTTCGATTTTCTATTTAAAAAAAAGAATTAAACAATTTTTTCGAATTTCTTCAATTTAGTTCTTTATTTTCATTAAACTTTCTTATTTATTCTTTTCCTTTATTTTTTTATTTTTTGCCTTTTTTTCTGCCACCGTTTTTTTATTTGCATTTTATTTTACTTTTTGAGTTGGAAATTTTTGGGAATTTTACTTATGACTGGAAATTGGCCAAAAATTCGAGTTTATTGTTTATTAGTTTTGCGAGGGAAGTGAAATTAGAATTTGTTTTGTAAATTACATTATATTAAATAATAAATGTAATAAATTCCCTAAATATTGTTAGAGTTGCGGGTGCGCTCAGATATCTTGTTATAATATTTTGGTGCAAAATGCACGGAATATTTTGCGGAAACTAATAACAATTAAACTGTTCTAGTCGAGACTTATAAAGTATGTACATTAATTCATTTGTCCCAGACTATACAATTTTAGTACACACATAAAAGTAATTACACAAAATTAATAAGTAAATTATCAAAGTTATTGTTGCTTCTTATTAAATTTCCACTTCAAAATTAATTAGGTATATAAAATTGAGATGAAATCAAAATATTTAAAATTATTGAAAAAATAATGTAAAAAAAATTTTTCCTTGGGAAAATTTCCAACTATTATTACACATTTATTTATTAATTAAAAGTTATCCTCGTGTGTTTAATAACAACTTTATTATTTAGCAATTATTTAGTTTGAAAAAAAAGTTATTTTTTTATAAAAAAAGAATTTTAATTTACTTTTAATGCGCGTTAGTGAAAAAAGAATGTTTATAGTCTCGTCTACTTGAAAATTCGAAAATAGACGAACTCTTAAACTTTAACTAAAAATAGTTTTTTAAGAGTCAATTAATCGACAATCAGTTTCTGAAAATTTACACTTATTTGGTCGTTAATATGCTTTATCTAAACTCAGCAACTGTTGTGTAAGTTGATTTATTTTTTTTATAACTTTGAATTTTGTGCAACTTTCCGCAAGTTTCAAAGAATTTGTTGATTTTTCTTTCCAGTTATACATTCCTCGTAAAAATCAAGTCTTCGCGTTCGCTTTATAGGGTAAGTGTGCCAATTATGGCGCGGTTCTGGTTTAGCCGTCTTTGAAATAGAAAATTCAAAAATTATAATGAAAGAAGTAAATTTATGGCTTATTAAACTAAAAGCCCGTGTCATATAGATAATAAAACTTTTATAAAAACTTTATAAAAATTAATTATTTAAACAAAATTAAAGCAATAAGAATTAGGATTAAAAACGTCAATTATGGCGCGGTTGAGTCAATTTCGGCGGGGAAAATAACGTGTATTTAGAGGTTGTGTTGCGCGCCATAACTGGAGCACGCACATTCAATGAAAATGTGCCAATTATGGCGGGGCACAATTTTTGTACTTAAATAATTAAACCAATAATAGTTCAAATGTGTTTTTTTTCGTACAATTATATCGAGTAAGGTCGAAAATAACTTTTTCTATCATTTTCAAATAACTATATTATTCTAAAATAGTAAATAATTCTATTTTTTACAAAGTCGCCATAATTGGAGCACCCGCCACAATTGACACACTTACCCTACTAAATTGCAAAAATATTTACTGCCGAGTTTCTGGAAAATAGTTTTCATTAGTGTGCTAAAATTTTTTTCTTTTACAATTTTTTTTTTTTTTAATCATTTTTTTTTATTTATTTCTTTACTTTTATTTTATTGTTTTAATAATTATTAATTATTTATAAAAGTTGAAAACGAATTTCTTATAAAAAATCAATTATTTTAAGAATATTTAACTAAAATCAATTATTTTTAATTATTTTTTAAAAATTGAGCCGCAGCGTGCAATAAAATTCGTGGCAAGATTTGAATTATTATTCTTAAATATTTTTAATGTATTTCTCCGCAAACATTCAATTATTTTCAAAAATTTTCATAAAATTCTTTGTAGGAATTCAATTATTTTTGAAAAAATTGTAATAAAATTTCTCGAAAGAATTCAATATTATTTTTAAAGATTTAAATGGAAAACTTTTAGCAGAAATTCAATTATTTAAAAAAATTTGTATGAAATTCTTTGCAGAAATGCAATTATTTTTTAAACAATTTTAACAGCATTTCTTAAAAAAATTCAATTATTATGAAAAATTTTAATAAAACTAACTAAAATATTTAACTAAAATTCTTCTCCAAAATCAATTATTTTTAATAATTTTTTAAAAAGTTCTTTGAGAATTAAATTATTTAAACAAAAATTGAAATTGAATTATTTGTAAAATTTATGAACGCATCGCTTATAAAATTCAATTATTTTAAGCAATAAGCATTTATAATAATTTAACAAAATTACTAAAAAAAAATAGAATTAAATTTATCAATTCTGAAACAATTAGGTTGCTAGTAAATTTTTATTGGAATTTTAATAAAATCTCTTCGTTCGTTACATTTTTTGAAATTAATTTTATATTTTAAACAAATAATTACCGCATTTTTAAAAATATATAGTTTCGTTCATTTGTATGTTCAAAATTTTAGACGTGTGAAAAGTGATAAAATATTCATTATTAATTAATATCGAATAAAATAATCTTGTAAAGATAAAAGATACAATTAATAGGGGAGAGTGGAGCAAACAATTTGACATTTTTTACTTTTGTTTGTGCCGGTTTGCCCCACTCTCCCCTACAATAATAATAATAATAATAATAGGGGAGAGCGGGGTTGAAAGTGCCGGGGGTAGGTTGTGCCGTTGCTTATATCTCGAAAACCAAATGTATACGAAAAAACAGTTGCAACCAGTAGTGATGAGTAAGAAGATGCGCCCATTCGTTATTTACAAAATTTATACTAAAATTCAGAACGATTTTTTCGTAATTTGATAAAACTATTAAGGGGTTACACCACTTTGACCCGTCCAAAACATAAGCTTTTTCAACAATTTTTATTGAAGAATAGAAATTTTTTTAGGAAAATTAAATTACAGTAGGGTATTGTACTACTCTTGAACTACAAAAAAATATATATAAATTTCTTTCTTTTTTTAAATTGTCGGTTTGACAGATGATATGTTAAAGTGCTTTAAAAATGTATCGCTATACGGTGGACACTATAACTCGGTCCAGAATTAAGCTAGACCAAAAAGTAAAAATGCTTTAGTTTCTGTAGCTCAAAATCTAGCGAAATACGTATCCGTTTTAAAAAAAAATTTATTTTTCGCAAAATGGCATCGATTTGAAGGAAAAAGTCCATATTTTTGCCTAAATTTCATTATTTAAAGTTGTCTAGAAAATTTAAATATTAATATTTCGAAAAATCCGTACGTATTTCGCTAGATAATTATATCACAATCAAAATAAAAAAAGAACTAAGAGGATCGATTGAAATTTGTGGCATCCAGAGTGTCCACCGATTTTTAAAATACAGTTTTGAGAAAAACGCGTTTAAAGTTTTCATTACAATGTAAACGTTGGCGCGCGACCCTGCTTGAACAGTTCGAAAATTGTCTTTTTACTTGAGATATCGATATATAACTAATGACATATCATTTTGGTGACCATAAGGAGTATTTTAAGCAAAAAAATTTTTTTCAATTTTTTGAAAATTTCAAAGTGGTGTAACCCCTTAACAAAAAAATCAGAACTACTTATAGTATATGTGACCGGGACTGAGAAAAGGGACCTACTTACCAAAAAATCGATTTTTTTTATGATAGTTTCTTATAGTTGAAGGTCTTAGAAATACAATGCAATCAGTCCAGATTGTTAAAAAAAATTTTTTGCAATTGTTTAAACAAATTTAAAAAAAAAATTTTTAAAAAAAAATTTTTTTTATGAAAATATAAGGAATTTTAAGACAAAAATTACTCTTGGTTGTCTAAGTGTCAAGAATATATCCCCTAAATCTTAAATTGAATGCCTAAACCATTTACAAAAAATTCGACTTAATTCCTCGAAGATGATCGCCAAGTATACCCCGTCATCGGCAACCTGGTTGTGCAAGTCAAAAAATAACTATGGATTATTGTAGACTTCAGAATTATTCATTATTGTATCAGTTCTGAACTTGCATAAAAAATTTCAGACCTCTAGGACATCCGGAAGTGTTTTAAATTAATTTTGAAAATTCCATAATTTGACTTTTGCAAAATAAATTGTTTATAACAATTACAGGGTTGTTTGAACAATTATTTAGCCATGAAAATCGGATTCAGCATAAAAAAATACATAAAGAACACTCATCATGTTAATTTAAAATGTAAAATGTTTCAAGAAATCTAATTTATTTGGATAGAAAACTTTAAACGCGTTTTTCTCGAAAAGTTGATTTTGGTAAGTAGGTCCCTTTTCTCAGTCCCGGTCACATATAACCCGTGCAGAAATTAAAATGTGGGCCTGATAGGGTACTGGACAGTTTTCCCGATCTCTGGTATGGTTCTGGGTAGAGAAACTGACCAGTGCCCGACTAGTGTGTGACGCTGTTCCCGACCAATGCCCTACTTAGGAAAAAACTGGTCAGGGCCTCGTCAGTTTTTCTTAAAATTGCCCTATTTTGTGAGGTTAATTTTATTCAAAAGAAATGACAATAAAATTACTGTAATTAAAAATATTATTATATTAGAAACATAATGAACATATTCATTATATGTACAACATATTTATACATAACATAATGAGGTATTATAGTCATTTTGACTAATTTAAAAGTGAAAATGATAAAAATAATATAATTTCAAGAATAGAAAAACTTAAGGTAGTACGCTCGTGATAGCACTTTTCTATAGAATTTCATGAAATTTGAAATCAGAGTAGTTAATAACAAGATCTATGTATTTGCAAAATATTAAAAAAATTGACCGTTTCTAGAACAAGATATTTAAGTTCAAAATTTGTTATTTAACATGGTTAACCTATGAAAAGTGCATGTAAACGGCACATTTTTTCTAATAACTTTTAAAATTTTCTATAGATTGTTTTAAAAAACTAATATATTATAAATGAATGTTTGAGAAATTTATAACAAAAAGATTTAACAATATTAACCGTTTCAGTTAAAAGATATAATATAATATAATATTCTAACCTGACTTACTAGTAGTATACTTGTGTGTGAGTGTGTCTGTACATAGGGCTGACTATGTATTCAGTACAGTCCAAGCAAAAATATGCTACAGTAACTGCACCATACTATAGCATTTTATTAAAATTTACTTTTGAGAGTGACTGTCGCGAGCGTACTACCTTAAAAATTTTTGAAAAATATAATTTTTGGTTTTATGATTAATTCATTTTTCTTTTGGAGGTTGTCGCTCCTTTCTGCCTCCTTAATTTTATAATATTAATAAAGGTTATAATTTTTGATTTCAAATGAATAAGTAATAATTAATATTTATTTAATAAATATTTTATTCAAAATTATTAATTATGTTTAAAAAATAGTTATTAAATATTGAAGGTGTTAAATTTAACAATCTCTCCGAATCATTTTCTCGCTTTAAGCTAATATAATATAAAATAATTATTATTATTAAAATAATATAATATATATATATACAAACCAAATGATAAATTCATCCTATAAATTAATAATTATTAAAATTCATTAAGTATAATTTATTAATAATTGTTTATTAATTATTATTTTTTAAATTCATAATTTTTATTTTTAAATAAATGTATAATAATTAAATATTTAATAACTATTATCATTCGTTATTTATAATTTAGTTGTTATCTTATTATTAATAAATAAACTTTATTATAATATTCTACTTAAAGAAACAAAAATTATATGTATTTTCGTTTTATTTAAATATATTACCATAATTATTTTGTAAAGTGTTTTAAAAGAAAACGCTTTTTTAACTTAAATAACTGTTTTAAAAAAGTTAATTTTAAAAAATTAAATTTATTTACATGCTTTTTAAACGAGGAAAACTGTCGAGGCCCTGATCAGAGCCCTATTTCATATCTAGTGAACACCCCACTTAGGGTTTTGACCAGAATTTCTGGTCAAACCCATAAGATAAAAAAATTCTTAAAAATGTAGTATAATTACTCTGTTTAATTAATCTCTTCAATTGTTTATAATTTTATTATGGGAACTAATTTAAGAAACTCAATTCATTTACACTTTATTCAAACGAGGAAAACTGCGGAGGCCCTGATCAGAGCCCTATTTAATATCTAGTGAACACCTCACTTGGGGTTTTGGCCAGAAATTCTGGTCAAACCCACAAAATAAAAAAATTATTAAAACGATAGTATAATTACTCCCTTTAATTGTATTTTTCAATTGTTCATTATTTTTTATTAAAAGTAATTTTAGAAATTTAATTTTTTACACTTATTTTAAACAAGGAAAACTGTCGAGGCCCTGATCAGTACCCTATCTAAAATCTAATGAACACCCTACCTGGGGTTCTGGCTAGGAATTCTAGTCAAACCCCTAAAATAAAAAAATTATTAAATAACTAAAATAATGATTGCCTTTCATTGTTAATAGCTTCTACAACAAAAAGGAATTCTAAAAACTTTATTAAAAAAAAAAAAAATTAATAGGGAAAACTGTCGAGGCCCCGACCAGAACCCTGTTTTAAATAGGGCAAAGTGGGGCATTTTCTGCACGGGAATATGGTCGTGACAGCAGACGACCAATAACTCTTCGCCAAAGTTTACTCCCTTTTTTTACTCAATGATAGACAACAATGGATTTTCTAAATTTTCTTCTTAACATACACACACACACACACACACTACCACATATAAAGCATTGAGAATTCACATCGGCAAACACACACTAACGACGAAACGCATACATAAACGCAGTGTATAAGACTTCCCATACAAATACCAGGCTTCGAAGTGACACACTTTTCCACTTTTTTGACACTTTTTTTGGTCAAGCCTACTTTTTGTTACTTATTTTGTCAAAAATCTACTAAATGCTACTTTTTTCCAAAAAAGGTAAAAAAAATTGACTGAATTCAAGAATTTTAGTTTTTTTGTGAATTTCGTAGATTTCAAAAAACCCGCCAAGTGAATTAAATTTATTATTGGACGCGTGATTATAATATATTATAATAATTACTAATAGTGGATGTTTATTAAATTACAACTTTTTAACGTTTCGAATTTTTCGTATCTAATTTTATTATTCTTTAAGCTTCTTAAAAAAATTAAAAACTAAATTTTTCATTTTTACTATATAATTTAATAGTAATACCTTTTTTGACATTATAACAGTTTCATCAAGTATAGAAAAAATCAATTAAGAATGAAAACTTAATTCTTTTGGTTATATAAATTGTTTGATTAAAAATCCAAAATAATATTTATTTAACGTGATTATTTATTATATTATGTTTACAAACTTTATGTCAAATTTAAAAATATTAATTGTATTTTCAATAATACAGTGTTTTAAGTCGGTTCAATAATAAAAAAATCATTTATAAAGATTTAAGATCTATCTAGAAAAAAAATTATAACTTTTTTAATGTAATTAAATTGCTCATAATTTATTATTGTACAAAATTATGGCTATATGTAGATTCTAAAATTTAAAAAATTTATATGACAAAAAACAATCCATTTTTTTCATTTTGATAGTTGTTATTAGTAAATTACTAAAAAATGTTTACGTTTCATTTTTAAAAATTAGATGGCTGATAAAAAGTTATTGATAGTTTTTTAAAAAATAATAAGGAGAAAGAAAGTGTCAATTTAACTTCTCAAAATTATGAGCCTGTTATTAAAAAACAAATTCTTATGAAAGATCTCATTTAAGGGGGGAACCTCCTTTAGACGATCGAAAAATGCATCATTTTTGGGATCTTTTTTCTCGGGTTAAATAACTCCAAACGTTTTGTAATTTATATGGTACTTTAATACATGTTTTGAGAGAGTCTAAAAAAATTTTTGGAGAAAAAACAAAACATTTTTAGTATGGAAATATACACAGCGTCCATGGCACCTCATTTTATCTGTGAACATTCTAGCGCTCTGAATTTTTTTCTAAAACAAAGAAACCAACGTTTTTTTTAAACTTTAGGATAGTACCGAGGCGCATGAAAAGTCTCCAATTTTTATTTTCCGAATCTTTATTTTATCGAAAATCTTTTTATCTAATAAGAATTAATTATAATTTCTTTTAATTGAAAGAATAATTGTCAAAAACATTATTTTTTTGAATGACTAATCAACAGAATATTTAATACTGCGAAAGAAAATTTTTTATAATCTTCAAATAACTGAATTATCATTTATAAAAATTATTATTTTTTATATTTCTTATTTACACTAATATTTTTATTTTCGAAATGTCAATTTTGATAAATATTATTTTATAGATTTGTTAATAATTATAATAATTATATTCCCGAATTATTATTCAATATAATTCAAATATTACGGAATTACCAATTCTTAAAAAAGTTATTGTTCCTAATAATATTTTTTTATAATGTGTAAATGTTCTATATTTTAAAGTTTCTAAATTTTTTTTTTCGAAATATCATTTGTTATAAAACTTTTTTCTTATAAATGTTTTTCAAAATAATTTTAACTTTTTCGAATCTAATAATTTTTTATACAAATTTTTTTATTGTATAATAACCAGTTTTTATAATTTTATTTTATTCGAATAATTATTTCGTATAATTTTTTCTTACCGAAATTATATTTTAAATAATTTTTTTTAATCGATTTTTTATTTTTCCTAATATTCATTTTTCCAAATAATTCTTTTTCATAATTTTTATATTTCCTAATTCGTATTTTACATAACAAACATTTTTTCTAAGATTTATATTCTCTAATTTATTATTTTCCTAACCTATAAATGTCATAATAAGAATTGCACCGAATGGTTATTTCACCTACAGAATATCCGGTTTCGACGTTTCCCATCTCTGAAGAATATAACGCCAAATTTGAAAAAGTTTATTATTTTATTATATAACAATTATTAATTATTACAAACATTGTTTAAACCAATTAACTACGCTAAATATCATTAGGAAAATTGTTTTAAACAATATTTGTAATCCTTATTAATAAAATCAGATGTCTGTCTGTACATTGCTTAAAACTTCAAAATGTTAACATGATTAGTTATTATGGACATCAGAGATTCCAAAAATGTTCTTAAAAAATTTAATGTATGTATGTATGTATGTATGTATGTATGTATGTATGTATGTATGTTTGTCTGTCACAAAAACTTTGTACCCCAATCACACAAAAACATGTGAATCGATTTAAGTCCAACTTGGTAGGTTATTAGGTATTGACCCAAGGAAGGTTTATAAATTTACAGATTTAAAAAATATTAATTAGAACGGGAGATATTCAATTTTTTCAAAAAATTCAAAAAATCGAAAATTTCAAAATTTTTTATTTTTCATGGATTGCTTTTGAAGTTTATATACTTGAGTATTATATGTTATTTAGTCACATTATAGCATAACTTTGCAAAAAATAAAGTCCTATAACTAATATGTAAGTATAAAAATGTTTTCAAAAAATCGAAAATTTCAAAATTTTACATTTTTTTATGGATTGCTTTTAAACTTTCTATATTTGAGTAATACATGTTATTTGGTCACATTTTAGCATAATTTTTCAAAAAATACTATTCTACAACTAAGATGTAAATATAAAAATATTTTCAAAAACTTGAAAAATGGAAAATTTCCAAATTTCACAATTTTTAATGGATAGCTTTTAAACTTTCTAAAAATGAATATTATATGTTATTTAGTCAGATTTTATCATAATTTTGCAAAAAATACTATCCTACAAGAAATATAAAAAAATTTTCAATATATCAAAAAATCGATACTAATTACTATATGAAGTATAATTCAGTAGTATTTTTGGAGTCTCTGATTAATATTTTGATGTCAAAATAGTGCAATTCAAAATTATTTATCAAATCAATCTAATATTTTCAAGAAGTTCAGAAATATTGAAAATGGAAATTTTTTATGATTAAAATGATTTCGCAGGATGTCAAGAATTGTAAGTCACCTGTGATACAATACAAGCATATTATGCCACTAGGCAAAAACTTACATGTTAAAACGTTTTTTTCATTTTAACTCTAGATTTAACTTTAAGAGATGTTTTGAGCAATGTAAAGACAAAAGTTAACACGGTGTCTATTTTTGTTTAACAAAATTCCCTGCTTTGTCCAAACTTTTCACGGTTTATCTCTTCTTTGTCAAATTTAAATTTACTTGATTTTATCCATAAATAAATCTACAAATGGCTATAAAAATTTACTTATTTTATGAAAATACTGTTTCTTAAGTTCATATAAATATAGATTGTATTACTTGCTGTCGTACAGTTTTCTGTTTATACTAATACATTTAACTGGGTATCTACCAAACGGGAAAAACTGTAAAAAGCTGGGAATATGCCGAACCGGGAATTTTCCTATCAAATTAAGAAAAAGTTTCATTATATTAATTCGCTTTTAAAAAATTGCTTTTTACTTCAATTTTTATTGATGTATAATATTTATGAAAACAGACCCGAGTCAAAATTTAAGCCCTACTTTCAGCCTAAAATTTAGGTCTTATGTTAGGTTTTAGCAGTCGTAACGTAGGGTCTACTTGCGATACAATTAGTTCCAATTAGACTCTACTATAACTCCAAAAACTGTATGGAAAATTTAATTTTTTTAATACATTAATTAAAGTACTACAAATTGATAAATATTGTTCTCTGCATTTGAATTGGTTAAAATAACTAATTTGATAACAAAAAGTCAATCACTGATTCAAATAGTAATATTTTCCTTCTAAAATAGCTATAATGGTAACTAATTATTATTTTTTTCCGGTCAAATTAAATTCCCTAGCTATTTCCTGATTTTCCAGATTGGTAGAAACTTAAATGTATTGGTAGAAACTAAAACCCGTCGAAGACGGGTACGACAGCTAGTAATTAATAATTTTTAAATAATAAAATAATAAATTTTTTTTAAATTTGGCGCCATATTCTTCAGAGATGGGAAACGTCGAAACCGTCCGCAACAGTACGATTTATTGTGGAGTTTTTCACCCTGAATTAAGTTTAAAATCAATACCATTTTTTATAACTATTGAATCCGTAATTATTCCTATTTAGTCCGAAGTTAGTCAGATTATATGCAACTAGTAAATGCAGAAGTAATCCGATTGGTTTAACCAATGAATCCGCAGCTAATCCGAAACAGTCTGCTTATGGATAGGTTTTTGTCGCTCGGAATTTGTCCGGATAGATTCAAACCGAATGCGGTTTGTGTATAACCAGTGAATCCGGAATTATTCGGATCTAATCCGAAGTTAGTCTGATAATACGCAACTTGCTAATAGTCCGATTAAGTCCGGAATTAATCTGGTTATGGTCAGGAATTTGTTATACGAAATTATAATTATAGTTTGAATTTATCTGACCAAAATCATTCCAGATAAAGTCTTTGAATTGGATTAAATATGGATTGTTTTGGACTGTCTGTGGATTGTATATATGGGGGATTTCACGGGAACTGATCCGGCCTCATGCGTTTACACGTCATACTTTGATGACTTGTAGTTTGCTTTAAAAAAAAGATGTAAATTAGATAAAATATGTTTTGGAAAGGGGTTTTCGTGTACTTTTAAATAAAGATGTTAGTTTTTTAAAAAAAAAAATTTTTGACCTTGAAAATTAATAATTAAAATTTAATTTTCATTTTTTTGTACAATCGGTATTTTTTTTTTTATTTAGAATGAAAGCTGAGCTCTTTTCCTATCAAAAACATATCTGCCCAAAATGGGACTAGAATTATGAATTCTAGTTAATTAATTTTACAAAAAAATGAAAATTAAATTTTAATTTTCAAGGTAAAAAAAATTTTTTTTTAAACTAAAATCTTTATTTAAAAGTACACGAAAACCCCTTTCCAAAACATATTTTATTTAATTTACATCTTTTCTTTAAGCAAACTACAAGTTATCAAAGTATGACGTGTAAACGCATGAGGCTTGTATCACATGTTGCACAGGACTCATGCGTTTACACGTCATACTTTGATAACTTGTAGTTTGCTTAAAAAAAAGATGTAAATTAGATAAAATATGTTTTGGAAAGGGGTTTTCGTGTACTTTTAAATAAAGATTTTAGTTTAAAAAAAAATTTTTTTTTACCTTGAAAATTAAAATTTAATTTTCATTTTTTTGTAAAATTAATTAACTAGAATTCATAATTCTAGTCCCATTTTGGGCAGATATGTTTTTGATAGGAAAAGAGCTCAGCTTTCATTCTAAATAAAAAAAAAATACCGATTGTACAAAAAAATGAAAATTAAATTTTAATTTTTAATTTTCAAGGTCAAAAAAATTTTTTTTTAAAAACTAACATCTTTATTTAAAATTGCACGAAAACCCCTTTCCAAAACATATTTTATCTAATTTACATCTTTTTTTTAAAGCAAACTACAAGTCATCAAAGTATGACGTGTAAACGCATGAGGCCGGATCAGTTCCCGTGAAATCCCCCATATATATATTTACAAATTCCATATTATTATAAGACTTCTTTTCGGACTGGGGTGTTTTGATAGGATATTATTCGGATTGCCGCTGACTACACGGAGAAAATTGGAGTTTGAAAAACTGGGAGTCAATATTGAAAAAACAGGACTCAGTCCAGTAAAAGTACATTAATTCATTTCTATCAAGCATCTTAGGGTATTGCGTATAGTGTATAATTTGGGCCTTAGTTCGAAATTTCACTGTAAACAGCATTGAAACACAGGCGAAGATTATAAGTCGCGCTGCAGTGTGCATAGTAGAGAAACTGGACTCAGTCCCCTACTTCGAAATTCTCACAATAAGGGAACGCAGGCGCGGAACCTGTCAAAATAAATGGCCGACGCGACGCGAAACGAGTGTTTCCTTTTATTCACTTCGTCAATTTTATATAAAAAAAACAATAACCAATCATTAAAAAAAAGAAAAATATGTTAAATGCACTCTTTATATATTCATATTCATTAATTCACAAGTTTTATTCTTCACACATCTTCATACTTTCAATTAACAACTAAATGCATCGGAAAATCTTACAATCATACGGGATTGAACACCTACCTAACCACACAACTAAATATACGCATAATTATAAATCGCACGCTTTTACATTAAGCCTCTCGGCTACGCAATCGATGGGGGAAATTTCCTATTTAAGAAAGATCCCTTACCAATGAAATAAATTAGATCATGCGTGAATTTTACTTTGTAATTAATGTAAGTATGGATGTCAACAATATTCATAATATTGAATAAATAATATTGTCAACTAGTTTAAATTTTATACGGTTATTAGAATTTAATAATAAATAAATAAAAAACATTAATTTTTGCTTAACCTTTTTCAAGTTTGACACTCCTGATGGTAAATTTGATTATTCTTTTTTTTCGTGTACAAAATAGTGAATTGACCTTGAATGAAATGTATAATTAATTATTCTCAAAGCAATATTTAATAATTTAATTAACTCAACTGCACTGCATAATAGTTGACA
The DNA here is from genome assembly GCA_032872505.1 of Leptopilina syphax. Taxonomy (NCBI): domain Eukaryota; kingdom Metazoa; phylum Arthropoda; class Insecta; order Hymenoptera; family Figitidae; genus Leptopilina; species Leptopilina syphax. Next base: position 20,495,216 of record CM065475.1, read on the forward strand.
GTAGTAAGAGTAAGTGAAACGGTAAGATAAGTGATCGACCATTAGTGTGTGAGAGAGAGAATAACTTGTGGTTTTCGAGTAGGTATCTACTCTATGTGCACGGCGTTCATTTTTCGAAAGAACTGGACTGAGTACTAGTTGTTCAATATTCGCTTCTATTATTGACTTGTGTTTTGTACATTGACGCGTTCTTTTAACAATTTTCATGAGAAAGCAATTTCTCATTCCAATTTTTTATACTCTTATTCCCTCTTAGACTATATAAACAGTCTTGTTTAAGCTGATGAATGGGATAACTTGTGTTGAGTCCCAAAGTGTTCAGCTATGAAACTTCTAATACTATAGTGTGTACCTGTCACATATTATTCTATAAAGGAGTACTACACTGACTGCATAAATCATTTTCCCATTTTTCTCCGTGTATTACCGGATTCTTTGCATACATATTTCGGATTGTTTAGTATTTATTTCGGATTATGCCTTTTAATTAAATTAAATCCGGATTATTTCAGACAATTTTCGGATACTTAGTATATAGATTTCGGATTGTTTCGGATTATGTCTTTCAATTGGATTAAATCTCAATCGTTGCGCAGACAATTTCTGAATTCGTTGCATACAGTTTTCGTACTTGTTTCGGAATAGGATTTTGCAACACTTAATTTCAAATTGTTGCGGACTAATATCGGATTTCTTCAGACATTTTACGGATTAAGTTTTTTTTAACTATATTAAATTCAGATTGTTGCGGACTGATTCCGTATTATTTACATATTGATTTCTGATAATTCCGTACTTATTTTAGAAGAATTCTTCACCAGTCATAAATTCGGATTGTTGCAGACTAATTACAGACTCAATTCGTAGAAATTTAGGATTACATCGGAGTGTTTTCGGATTCAGGTTTTCGTTCAGATTAATATCAGACTAACGCGGATCATTTTCGGACCTTTTTCGTACAATTTTCGGACTAATCCGTAATATTCTGTCCGTATTTAATCCGGAATTAGTCCGAAATTTTTACCAGGGATGGCACTTTTTTAGCAATTAGAAAATATTTAAAAAAGTATTGAAAAATTCTTAAAAGTGTAAAAAGATTTATTGATTCATATTTAAAATTAGTTGATTAATTATTCTTTAATTATAAAACTAGTAAAAATATAAAAATAATAGATAAAATATGTTTTTAAAGTTGATCCACCAAATAACCTAATTTTGACGTTTTTATCAATTAATTACGAGAAGGTGAAATTATTGAATTAAATAAAAACTCACCGAATATAGAGTATTTGAGCCGTTCGCTAGAAAAACGACCTAAGTCGACTTAAGTTTTTGACGAAAAAATTAAATTAAAGATTCGGAAACGAATTACTAATATAATTTACGTATTAATTATATCGATCATTTTTCCCAATACAAAGGTATTATCAAAGAATTATTTAAAAGAAAAGAAGGTCGAGTAAACAATGTTTTGCTACTTTAATAACATTATTTTATAACAAATGACTTAAGTCGTTTTTCCAGCGAACCACTAAAAATGAAACAAAATTAAGTATTTTATGAAAGAACACTTTTATTTTAATGTATTAAAACATATTTATTATTCTAAAAAGTCTTACGATATATTTTTTAGTAATATTCAATTAAATATCAACATTATAATGCACAAGTTTAGTTAACAAAATGAAAAAATTACTCGCTTTTGTAATAATCCAAAATTTTTAAAAATTTCAAATTTATAGCAGTGAAGGCTTGTAGGAAAAACCTTCTTTAGTATTTAAAAAAAAAGAAAATTGAAATCGGTGGAGATTTGTATTGTCGGCAGAATTTTGTCCAAAACACTGCATTTCTTCCCACTGTACGCGGTAGCAGAGGACGTGAACGCGCGCTTGCGTAAGTGCTTCAATTTCGGGACCCAGGAAGTTTAAACACCTCAATTAATTCATAAATAGTGACCTACAACTTTAGAAACTTGATATATGTAATCTATATGTCTTGTAGAATACACTGATAACAAAATTTTTAAAAACCGCTTAAGTCGACTTAAGTCGTTTTTCTAGCGAACGGCTCATTTTTGATGAACTTTCAGGATTTCTTATCACTTTTTTAATTTTTCCTTTAAATATACAAGAATAATTGAGTTGAAAGTACGCGATTGTACGAATTGTTGCGTACTTTACAACTTAATAACTCCGTTAAAGAAAAATAAAAAATTTGTCATTTTCACAACTTCTAAATCACAACGAAATCTATACACTTACAAATTTATGTTTTGGTCCTGGGTCTAATTTAAAAAATATAAAGGTTTAAAAATTGCACACCTTTTAAGGTTAAAACTATTTATTTTATTAAAATTGAAGTTGGTTTCTTGTTGTTAATCACGTTCCGATCATAGTGTTAAAATTAAAAGCCAACTTCAATTTTAAGAAAATAAATAGTTTTAACCTGAAAAAGTGTCCAATTTTTAAACCTTTATATTTTTTTAATTAGTCCCGGGACCAAAAAAATTTTATTTAAATTATATTATTATGTTATTATTCAATAATTATGATTAATAAACTTCTCTTAAATTTTTATAATTTTAAATTTCTGAATGATCAAATAAATGATATTTATTTATTTCTTGAGCAAATTAAATTTTTATTACACAGGATAAAATCAGTCTGACTCCGTTTACACTTTAAATTCAACCTCGAAATTAGGCTGAATGTAAGACTTTTTACTTATTTATTCACTAATTAATTATTTTTATTTATTTACTTATTAAATAAATAATGAATTATTATTAGGTACTGCTTAGTATTGTCAAAAATTTTAATAAAATTCTTCGCAAGAATTAAATTATATTCATAAATAATAGCATTCTTTGGAAGTATTTAATTACTTTCATAAGAAATATAGTCAAATTCCTTGCAGAAAATCAATTATTATCAATATAATTTTAATAAAATTGAAAAATAAAAATTTTAATTATAATTATAAACAGACAAGATTATTTTTTAAAAAGTTAAAAAAATTCTTTGTCTAACTTAATTATTTTCCAAATTTTCAATTAAAATTATTAAAAAAACATTATTCTCAAAAATTTCAAGAAATTCGTCAAAAGAATTTAATTATTCATAAAAAATAAAAAAAAATTTTAAAGCCATTTGTAGATTTAAATAATAAACACCCTGACAACTATAAAATGTCTGGTATATGATTCGGTGTATGCTGCGGTTTCTAACATAATTGTTGATGAACAGCATGGATTTGTTAGGGGACGTTCTACCCAGACAAACCTTGCTTTGTTTACTAATTTTGAATATGGAAAAAGGTTATCAAACTGATGCAGTGTATGCTGACTTTTCTAAGGCTTTCGACAAGGTAGATCATCATTTGTTGTTGAATAAGTTGCGGGTCATGGGTGTGTCTGACAATTTGGTTTTATTTTTTGGAAATTATCTATCTGAGAGATATCAATCTGTTAAAATTAAATATGATTATTCTGATGTATTCTTATCTACTTCTGTTGTTCCTTAAGGATCGAACTTAGGACCGCTTTTGTTTGTTATCTATATGAATGACATTAAGCAAGTATTTAAAAATTCGTTTTATAAAATTTTTTTTTTTATATGCTGATGATCTTAAAATATACAAATTGATTACTCCTACTAATTCTGATTCTGATTCATTAGATTTGCAAACAGATTTAGATCGGTTGGAGGTTTGGTGTAATAAAAATCATATGTATATAAATATAAATAAGAGCTCAGCAATATCTTTTTCTAAGCGGGGTACATTCATGTATTGTTACAATATTGGTCAGAATGAATTTGTTAGAGTCACTAAGTTACGTGATTTGGGAGTATTACTGTGTAATGATCTTAGATTTAACGAACACATTTCTGAAATTATTTCTAGGGCGTTAAAATGCTTGGGGTTTGTTATGAGAAATGCTTCACTTTTCCATGCTGAAATTGTGCTCAAGGTACTTTATTTCTCTTTAGTATTACCAATATTGGAATATGCTTCTATAATTTGGGCACCATTTTATACAATATTTAGAGTAAGAATAGAACGTGTTCAAAATAGATTTTTTCGTTTTATGGTTAGACAACTACGATTACCCTTTGACAGATACAGCCATGATTATAGCAATATACGTGTTCTTCTGCAGATACCTTTAATCACATCCAGATTTTTGTTTAATGATATGATATTTTTATATAAAATTTTAAATGGCAAAATTCATTGTTCAACACTGTTATCAGAGATTAGATTTTCAATTCCTACTCGAGGTACTAGAAACTATATGTTATTTCAAGAATCATTTCACAGAACCAATTATGGATATTATTCATTATTTAATAGACTTAGTAGAGAAGCTAATGAACTTCCAAATTGCATTGACTTTTTCGATGATAATTTGATTAAATTTACAATATTATTACGTAAAAATATACTGAAACCTTTGTAGTATGGTCAGCTTATTTAATGAAAAATTATTAATTTACAAAATTATGTAACCTTTAGTATTAGGAATACTTTTGTATGTAAGGGCATGTCCCGTTTACAATAAATGAAATAAAATGAAATGAAAAAAATTTTGAAATATTTTATTTTCGCCAATGAAAAAATGTTTAAAACTGAGTTATTTTTCTAGAAGTGATTAATATAACAATAAAATATGCTATGTTTGCATAAATTTTGCTTTTTAATTAATTACTTTTTATATAAATCACACTTATAATGTGTATGGAAAAATATTGTTTGAGACCTGGAAAACCTGGAAAAGTCAGGGAATTTCATTCGAGAAAAATTGTAGCAACCCTGTATTTGCTGTAATTTAAACAAGGTAAAACTCTATGCGGCACAATCTGCCCCAGCGTCGGCACCACTGTGGGGGCACTTCCACTAAATAAAGGGAGACTATAACTATAGTTCGAAATGTCATATTTAAGAAATTTCATTTATCGAAATTTTATTTGTCATAATGTTCATTACTCGAATTATTAATTGACATAAAACGCATTTACTCGAATTCTCATGAGACATACACGGAGAGACCCACATTCGTAAAAATTACTAAAAATGGTTGCAATGACCGGAAATAAGGAGACTTTTAGCATAATGTGCTACAGAATTAGATAAATTTACAAAAGAAATAGATAAATTTGCTACATTGAAATAGCAAGTTTTAATATTTTGTGTAAGAGTTGTAAATGTAGCAAAAATTGATTATAGTTTTCTCTAATTTAATTAGACAAAATTTGACAAATGAAAACATTTTCCACTAAAACCTACGATCCACTGTAGTAATTCTTGGAGAGCAAGTGTGGCTAGCGAGTGCAGTCATATGGTGCCTGCATTTATATTGGTTGCTAACTTCGTCAATCTCCGTAAATGAGCCGATGCCATCCGATTATTGACAGTGACTATGTTTCGCGTATGTAAAATAAATTTGAATGTTATCTACAATAATTAAATATAAAGTGAAACGTAGGTCGTTCGTTATCTCAGAAATTGACCATTATAAATTAATAAATTTTGCATTTATTCCTGTCCCAAGGACTATGTCTTATAATAAGTTGTTAAAAGTAAACTTCTTTCTCGTAAGTGCTGTAAATTTTCATCATTCAATATATAAGGAAACAAAGATGTATACTTCTAGCGAAATTCGTCGTCGTGCGTGCAGTTGTGTATTAGTGTATTAATTAACCGCGTCTATACATATAAGTGAAATAAACATGTGTGTGTCTTCAAATATTTATCCAACAAATATATAAGTGTGTGTGTCTGTGTATGTAAAAATCCTTCCAGTTTACCTCCATTAGTCAAGAATTGACGGGAAACCGGCGACAAAAATCCGTATTTTTTCTTTCACTCTTTCTTTCTGCATTTACAAACGACTATAGTAATTTTACGTACACAATGCTTCTGAGTTTACTACAGTTGTTTGGAACTATTGGACGAAATAGTAAGAAACTTTGCTAATTTGGTGAACATTTGTCGGGATTAGTGACTTAGTGTAGAAAATAGTAAAAAATACAAAAAGTCCCCTTATTTCCGGTGGATGCAATGTGAAAATAGTAAATTCTAGTGTGATTTTATACAAAAATTAGTAATCTCGGTCTCTCCGTGTAACCTTTAAATCTACGAAATGTCATATTTCAGAAATTTTATTTGTCATAATTTTCATTTATTCGAATAACCATTTAACATAAAATTTATTTGTCCAAAATTTCATTTGATATAATTTTCAAACATCCGAATTACTTTTTAAACTATAATGCAAGTCACAGAAATTTCATTTGTCCTAAAATAATATGAAAATTCGAGTAAATGCGCTTTATGTCACTTGATAATTCGAGTAAATGAACATTATGAGAAATAAAATTTTGAAAACTGAAAATTATGCGAAATAAAGTTTCGATGATAAGAATTTCGATGTTTTGAACATTAGGAAATTGAAATTTGGGGAAAATCATGCGCCCCAAAAATTAACGATATTAAAGATTTGCCTGTGATATTTTTATAACTTCTTGATTTTTATAAAGTACAATTTGTAAAATTTGTTAACAAATTGTGATAAGAAATAGTAATTTTATAAAAAATTTTCTTCTTTTTTAAAAGGAAACTTATAATTTTGTAATATTATTAAAAAATATAGAAAATATGGGGTTTGTTTTAAAAGTTTATTAAATTAGCATTTTATATAGGAGACTGAATTTACCAAAAGAAATAAAAATTCTAATGATTTAATTAAAAAATACTATTTTACTCATAAAAAACATACTAAATATTTAAACTTCAAAGTTAAGTGATTTTTGAACACAAAAACATTGTTATACTTTGTAAAGGTACCAGAAGAATTAATGATAATAACAAATCACGATTGAAAATTCAAAGTAAACGCATGCGCTTAACCGTAAATTTGTTTAGCTTCTATGACGGCGACATCTGCACCTTTTACCTAGAACTATAGTTATAGTCTCCCTTTATTTAGTGGAATTGCCCCCACAGTGGCAGCGAGAGTCGTTGGGACGCATCGCCGCGCTGCAAAAAATCACATTTTTATTGAAAACTATGAAAAATTGTTTAAAAAGTATAAATAAATTCAAAAACTACATAAAATTCTACACCAAATAGTTCATAAATAAAAACAAATAGTTGTTATTTTACTATTGTTTTCTTTCATTTTGTCGAAATCGGCACTTTCAACCCCGCTCTCCCCTAATAAAATGTTTTTATAATTAATAAAAAATTGTAACAAAAATAAGGCAGTAAAGTAATTTTAATGATTTGTGTATATAATAATTTAATTTTTGCCTATTAAATTGAATAAAAAGAAATTGAAAATTATATATATGGTAGTAATAACAAATTTTAATTTTTTGAGTAAAAATAAAATGTATCTAAAGTATACCAAATAATTAGGATTCTTGATGAAATTAAATGAAAGCAAAGAAAAGAGTTTTCCGTGGGCTATGAAAATTGGTCTCTTATTCAATTCATATTTTTGCATTCACGGTATATGAATAAGAAGCAAAAAAGAATATTCGAAATAACGAGAACTTATAAAGAGAAGTGCTAGTTTCGTAATTTGAAAATGAGTGTTTATTTAGTAGTAGGAATAAAAAAATTGGGACAAGTAGAACTTAATTATCAATAAGTGCAGCCTTGCAACCAAGTTTGTAGGTCAGAAGCAAAAAAAAGGAAAATTCTCAAAAAAAAGAAGAAAAAAGGGGTAATCGATCGTATAACAACATATACTCATACTATTTCATTCATTCTATTCATGACAAATGAATGTTAACATTTTTCTCTTCATTCTCTTGGCGATTTAAATTTTATTCTAATTTTTGCTTTATTTCTCAATATTGATAATTCTTTTTTTTTGTTTTTTTTTTCTTACTCTTAGTTTCGGAAGAAAATTTTCTTCAACTAAATTTTTCTTTTTAATTTGTATTTTTAATAGGAAAATTGGTAACATTTTTTTTCTTGTAATAAGTGACAGAAATGTTGGTAAATTATTATTATTATTATTTCATCAGTGTGATAAAGATTAATGTCATGAGGATCGTAAATTTTATGAGAACGTTATTAGTCATAGGGTTTATCTTGTATTTCATCTTATAATATCAGGTATGGGGGTGTTTAATTAACACACCTTTAATATCAAGTCTTAAGGTCAATCGATTTATGTTTTCATCATACCTTATTAATCACTTTGTCTTTCTAAATATGTCTTCCTAAAATGTATTTTTATTACATACTATACTGCTTTAGTCGAATTTTTAATATTTCTATTAAACTATTTATTTATCTATATTGGTCTTATTTATACTCAAAGTTATTGAGCAAAATGTTTGGAAACAAAAGTTGTTGAGCTTAAAAAAATGCAGTAAAATCAATACATTTTTTAAACCCAATAACCTTTGTTTCAAAAGATTTTCCTCAAAAATAGATTTTTAGGATAATATTCACAGGGCTTGAAGTAAATCCTGAAAAAGTCCGTAACTTTGCTTCAAGTCCGTAAAAGTCCGTTTTTTTTAAAAAAGGTCTATAAAGTCCGTAATTTCATTCAAAAAGGATGAAAAGTTCGTAAATTGTACGATATAATTTTGAGAATTTTAGAGAAATTACAAATGATTGCAGAAATTCAAATATTTTTAAAAGTAATAAAATTCTTCGCAAAAATTCAATATGTTTAAATTTTTTTTTAATTCTCGTAAAAATTTCAATTATCTTTAGAAATATTAAAATTCTTCTCCGAAATTCAATTATTTTCAAAAATCTAAAAAAAACATTGTCAACATTTCAATTATTATCTTTATAAATAAATAGCAAAATTCTTCGACAAAATTCAATTATTTTCAAAAATTTTAATAAAATCCATTGCAAAATTTTAATTATTTTCAAAAGTAATAATATTCTTCGCAAAAATTAAATATTGTTCAATATCTACTATTTTCATAAAATTTACCAAAAAGAATTTAATTATTTAAAAAAAAAATTTAATAAAATTCTACAAAAACTTTTAATTATTTTCAAAAAATAATAAAAATTTCACAAGAATTTCATTAATAACAAATTTTTTTTATATATTTATTTGCAATCATTCAACTATTTTCATAAATAATAAAATTTTTACGGGGATTAAATCATTTTCGTAAATAATAAAATTCTTTTTAGGAACTCAATTATTTTCAATAGAATTTTAATCGAATTCCTCTAAAAAATTCTTAAAAATTTTATTAAAATTCGTCCAAAGAATTTAATTATTTAAAAATTTGTTGATAAAATTTTTAATAGGAATTGAATTCCAAGAAACATTCAATTATTCAATACACAAAAAAGTTTTTGTTGAGCCTATATCACAAATTGGTACGCTGGTCAAGTATAGGTTCGTATACTTAACTGCGACTCATATGAAAAGATGGCTGACACTTAGTAGCAAGAATTTAGATTATAATAGTTGAATTCTTTCGAAGAATTTCGTTAAAATTTTAAAAATAATTGAATTTTATCGAGACATTTTTTTAAAATTGTCTTAAAAATAATTGAATTTCTACCAAAAAAAGTTTTATCGAAACTTTTTAAAATGTTTGAATTTCTGCTAAAATTCTGATATTTTTGAAAATAATTGAATTCTTGCGAAGAATTTTATTAATACTTTTGAAAATAATTGAATCTCTGCAAAGATTTTTATTATTTTACGAAAATGTTTAAATTCTTGAGAAAAATTTTATTAAAATTTCTGAAAGTAATTGAATATCTGCTAAGAATATTAGGGGAGTGTTGTTAGAGTTGAGCATAGTTTTGACTTTTTCTTCATAACTTCCCCTATAGAACGAATTTCGCGATTTCGCGCATATTGTTGGAAAGATCAACTCAAATGCAATGTTTTTGCTGAACATTGTAAAAAAATTCGACCAAAAGATTCAGAGTTATAAGCAATTAAAAAAAAAAAAATTTTAGAGTTGATCATGGTCGCCAGAGTTGGGCCACTGTAGAAAATCAATGAAATATTTAGGTAAATGATTAAAAATGACCTTCAAATGATAGAATGACACTTGGGAATGAGGAAAGGAACCATGAAATTAAAATAAAATCCCATATTATGCATTTTTATATAACTTTAGATAATTTATTCCTCATGAACGAAATCCAAAATTGAAAAAATGAAAAAAGGTTATCAAAAAAATTTTTTTTTCTCTTTCCAATTGAAATGAAGTTTTTAACACCTCTTAAGTGAAAAAATAAATTTCTGTAGCAAGTACGCTTTGTTTTTTTTTAAATTTCCCTCATGGCCCTACTCTGACTCACGCCTCGTTTTGCGTCATAGGGGCACAGAACACAAACGCGTGACACAAAATCCAAAATACTTTACACATTTTCACATATCATCCTAATGAACAATTTCTGTAAACTTATTTTATTTTTGGCACATTTCTTCTACATTTAGATCTCTTTTTTGACACCACAAAAAAGTTTTTGTTGAGCCTATATTACAAATTGGTACGCTGGTCAAGTATAGGTTCTTATACTTAACTGCGACTCATATGAAAAGATGGCTGACACTTAGTAGCAAGAATTTACGTAAAAAAATAGATGACTCTAATGCGATAAAACGAAATAAACGCGGTGGCCCAACCCTGAACCCTGTCCAACTCTGACAACTCTCCCCTATTATTTTTAATTTATGCATAGAATTTTATTAAAATTTTTAAAAATAATTGAATTCCTGTTAATTTTTTACAAGAATTGAATTATTTTTGAAAATTTTAATATAATTCTTCGCAAGAATTCAATTATTTTCACAAAGAATAAAACTCATCGCAGAATTTCAATTATTTTAAATTTATTTTTAATACAATAATTTTAATCGAAATTCTTGAAAAATGTAATTATTCTTAAAAATTTTATTAAAATTTCTCGACAGAATTCAATTATTTGAAAATTTGTTGATAATGATTTTTTATGTGAATTGAATTTTAAGAAACGTTCAAATTATTCAATAAATTATTTATTTGTATTTATATAATTGAATTCTAGTAGAATTTTCTAATAAAAATTGATTTTCATTTCATAAAAATGAATTTCAGTTAAAATTTTAGATAATGATTGAATATTAAATGCAATAGAGCGTGAATTTTAAAAAATAATTGAATTTTGTAATTAATAATTTTGAAAAAGTTTAATTGAGTTTTTTTAATATTATTTTTAGTTTCTATTTTCTAATATTTATTTAATTAAAGAATTTACGAATAATTGAAATTTCGTAAAATTGAATATTGTAAAGATATGAATTGGAAAATTATCAAAGACCTTTTTTGAAAATTTAAAAAAGTAATCGAAGAATATTAGTTTTAAATTCTTAAAAATAATAATAATCTATTTTTGTCAGTTGGTCCGTAATTTTTAATTTTTGATCCGTAAATTCCGTATTTTTAAATACTTTAACTGCTTCGAGCCCTGTATTCATTATATTAAATAATTTATGAGTTAATTTTATTTAATTAAAAATAATTTAATGTTTGTATTAAATTGAAAATAATTGAATTTCAAAAATTTGGGGCGGTAGCGATACTACACATTTGAACTCTACATTGATGAACTGTACACGTTCGATTATATGCTGTTGAATTGTATACAAATATGTATTATAAATATTTATTATTAAACTGCATACATTTCAACTCTACACAAATAATTTTAAATAATTTTATTTTTTTAATATGCTTGTTTGAATACAGTTAGATTGTACACTATTAAATTTGGTAAAATTGTATCGAAAAATTGTACACAGTTTGATTCTATACAGTAGAATTATATACTGCAAAATATTATTTTATTTGTTGAAATGCATACAGGTAAATTGTATACAAGATAAAATACGATTAATTGTATACAGTTGTATTGTACATAGAAATTTTTTGCATTATATTATTCTTAAACTGTATACATTATAACTCTACATAAATAACTTTTAATAATATAATTTTTTTAATATGCTTGTTTGAATACAGTTAGATTATACACTCTTTAATTTGATAAAATAATAAGAAAAAATTCTACACCGTTAGATTCTATACAGTAGAATTTTATATATTATTCTACTGTATAGAATCTAACGGTGTAGAATTTTTTCTTATTATTTTATCAAATTAAAGAGTGTATAATCTAACTGTATTCAAACAAGCATATTAAAAAAATTATATTATTAAAAGTTATTTATGTAGAGTTATAATGTATACAGTTTAAGAATAATATAATGCAAAAAATTTCTATGTACAATACAACTGTATACAATTAATCGTATTTTATCTTGTATACAATTTACCTGTATGCAGTTCAACAAATAAAATAATATTTTGCAGAATATAATTCTACTGTATAGAATCAAACTGTGTACAATTTTTCGATACAATTTTACCAAATTTAATAGTGTACAATCTAACTGTATTCAAACAAGCATATTAAAAAAATAAAATTATTTAAAATTATTTGTGTAGAGTTGAAATGTATGCAGTTTAATGATAAATATTTAAAATACATATTTGTATACAATTCAACAGTATACAATCGAACGTGTACAGTTCATTAATGTAGAGTTCAAATGTGTAGTATCGCTACCGCCCCAAAATTTTTTTGAAAATAATTGAATTATTTTTTTTAAATTAGCAAAAACTCTTGACTCAAACGATATAAGGATACTTTTTAATTTTAAACACTAAAAAAATGATTGTTCTATTTTTTGAAAGCTTGAAATAATTATTTTTCAAATTAGCATACAAATGTATAACGCAAGTTTAATAAAGAAAAAACTATGTAGGGTAAGTCCGGGAGAGATGGCCATATGGGAGAGATGTCCAGTTCGAATATTTTACAGAATTTGTAAAGAAATATCACTTTTTATGGGTTATTCTTCATTGTGATTAATAATAAATTTAAACAATAATTTGATGAAAAATAATGAAGCTGTAAGTGTAATCCTTGTTTATTTTTTTTGCATGGGTCCAAAATAATTTGAAAATTTCAGATTTCTTGTTGCTATATTGTTATTTGTTAACATAATTTTTAAATTTAAGTTTTATTGAGTAGTGTATAACGTATTACCCACGCTTCGATATAAACGAAAAATGAAAGGAAAAATTATTTTATTTATTTAATATTTTGATGTTTACTTTTATCATGAATTTTTGGGTAAGATGGCCATTAATGACTTTTATTTAAAATTTTTTTATGTTAATGTTAGATACTTGAGAAATATTAAAGAAAAGCAAATTAAAAATGTCTGAGAACAAAATAATTGATCTAATTGACACCAGAGATGGAGATTTATTTGTACACGGAGAGAAAAAACAAGGCTTTTCCCTATGAAAAAATATGCATTTAACGCGTGAAAATTATCACAGTAAAAATGCAGGACGCTCACGGGTTTTCCCGGTGAGATTCTTGCAACGAGCTAAGGCCAATAGGGGCTAAGGCGTGGCCTAACCGCTAAACGCAAGAAATTCATCGGAAAATCCGGTGAAACTGCTACCTGAAAAAGGCATGAATTGAAGTCACGGGGAAAAGCCTTGTTTTTTCTCTCCGTGTAGGTTGTGCTAAAAGTTACAACCGAACGACATTAATTGAAGATTGAATTCAATGCAGAATTTGACACTTGTGGCTACATGAAAACTGCTCTGAACCCCATGAAAAATTTTCAAAATGCGACCAGAAAAAGAGGAAAGTGATGTGAACGATTAAAAATTAAATTTAAGATAAAAGACAAAAATTATAGGTAGTGGCCATCTCTCCCGAACACATGTGGCCATCTCACCCGGACATTTCAGAGAAATGGCCAAATGCACTTTTTCGAAAATGTAAATTTTAAGATTATTGCAATGAAAATATTTTATTTTATGTTTCTTTATTTTCAAGTTAAGTGTTCAATGTTTAATTATCAATAAAAGTTTAGACAAAAAAAGCTTTTTTATAAATTTTACACTACTTTAAAAAAAACTATGGCCATCTCCCCCGGACTTACCCTATAAATAATGGAGAATGGAATTTTTTGTTTACTTGCATTTTAGTCGCACTAAAACGAGTAAAAATTTACATTAAAACGTGAAAGCAATTAATTTGAATGTCAAGAGCTTCTTTTTGAAAAAATAAAATAACATCGACACTATATAATGAATCATCTCCAGTGGGAGGAAGTCAAAATTTGTAATTTTTTTTTCTGTCCAACAGTTTGCGAACCGGAAAAAGTTATTAAAAAAGATAATTAAGTGGAATTTAAATGTGACAATAAAACATTTTCAAACATTAGCCACTATTTATGTCTCCGAATTTAGCGTCGACGTTGAGAGCGTTGAATAGAATTTTTGTTCTCGAAATCAAAAAGAGTAAAACAATTACTTTAAAGGTTTTAGGTATCATGAACGTTTTTTTAACTTCTAAAGTGAATGAAAAATGTGAAATTTTCATCTCTAAAGTAAAAACCCCAAATAATAGTTTTCGACACTGAGATTTGACGCTAACTTCAGGGAGATCACTATTTTAGGAGAAAATAAACGAAAAAAATGGGTTTTCTCCCTCGAAGAACGATGAAAAGCCCCTTCTCGTAATTCAACATGGAATGATATTTCTCTACATGACGGAAGGAACAAATTGCTCGTGGGAACTTTGTTTGAAACGATAACTAAACAATGGATGTAGTCAGTTTAGCCAGAGGAAAGACAAACAAAAAAGGGGATTTTACGCAAAAAAAAAAGAAAAACAAATTATTGTTAAACTAATTTCTATTATATTCCGCGTTAACCTTGCACCTGCTGGCTGAACTTGGAAGCAGCTGTAACCAGTGCCGATGAGAGTGATCTCAACTCAAGAAATTGGTGGAAGGCCAAAAATCGAGGGCCAAGGACACACACGAATTTCCTACTATTCTCTTTTGTGTGTCAATTTTACGTTAAAAAGAAAAAAAAAGTTATTTTTCGAAAAAAATTCACACTTTTTACTTTTTTTTTGTGCGGCTTCAAACTTGGAGGACTTCCGTTATATACATAACAGTTGGAGGTACAAAGAGAAAAGAGACCCTGTGTGTTGATAAGCGATATCGTGTGCTTCTGTGTTGTCGAATAACAAGAATATTGGAAATCAAAGCCGGGAACGACACTATATACATAGCTTCACTGAAATTACTTTCCACAGAAGACAATGCTTTCTTTTCTCTCTTTTTTTTAAGAGAAAACTTCAAATATTGACGATAAGCGAACGATTGTCGGGATTTTTTTTCGATTCTCCCCGAAAAAAGAGAAAAAGGAATAAGATTTAAACACTAGAAGAAATTTAAACCTAAAGAAAAAAATTCTTCTGTATGGAAAATACAGGCATCACAGTTGGTCCCCTTTCCCTTTTTGTCCCCTTATTTCAATTTTATCACCTTTTTCACCTTTTTTGACGATTTGTCACCTTTTTCCCCTTTTTTGGTGATTTGTCCCCTTTTTCACCTTTTTCTAATAAAAAATAATGAAAAATAATTAATTAACATTCAAATAATTAAAATATTAGTAGATGGGTGATTCTCCCGAAATACTCCTTTTTGTTAGTTACAAACAGAAAAGAAAAAAAATTATTATTTATGGATTAATGCAGTCAATTATATTGAGCTTTCAAAAATCTACCACCTCTATAGCATGATCATGCTAACTTTTAGCTTTTAAAGTATATATTTTAAATTAAAATTTACAAAAAAATTAAGAGGTTAAAATTTGGCGCCGGCGTTTTATATATTTATTTATTTATTTTTATATTTTTATTTTTTTTATATATTTTTATTATTTTTTTATATATTTTTCTATTTACAAAAAATTATTTAAAAATTATAATTTATTAATATTATCTATAAATTTTATAGATTTTGAAATACTTACAGTTATCAAAAATCTCTTTTAACAATTGTCAAAAATTATTTTTCATACATTTTAGATTCACTTTTCACTGGCAGTTTGTAAACAACTGACAATCATATCAATTTTTAATTTTTATTCAAAAAAGTGAGAGGAATGACGGGTGAGAGGAATGAAGATTTCAACATTTTTTAATTTTATTTAATTGACAAATAATTTTTCTCCAGCTTAGAATGCCCTATCATGTTTATAAAGGATAACTTTATGTGAAAAAAATTTGCGATCAATTTATATACATTAATATTGTTTTTATTAGGGGTGAGAGGAATGATGCTTTAGGTTGTGAATCTCTGCTTACGTCTCAATTTTAATTTTTTTAACGCAAAATAATGACATTTTTTAAAAAGAAACTTAAGAAATTAATATTAGAGATGTTAATTTAAATATTGATCACAATAATTAATCAATATCTCTACCCACAGCAAAAATATTGGATAATATTCAACGAGTGAGAGAAATGACGCGGTACTACATGACAAATTTCATTTTCTATATTTAAAAAAACTACACGACATATTTTATTCATATTTTAGAAAATTATTCTTAAATATCATAACTTTTAGAAACAATTAATAAAGTACCAATTTTCATGTTTTAAATAATTGTTTTACGTATTGAAAAAATGAAAAGCACTTAGATGACAGGTTAGAAAATCGATTTTGGGGTGGTAAAATATTTAAAAAATGTATTAAACAATAAAATTTTACAACTTTTTTTTGCAGAACATTTAGAAAAAGTGATAAAATAGGGAAATATGACTTGGTATTTTCCCAAATGATTATAATTATTTAGAAAATCTTGACTACATGCAAAATGAGGTTTTTTGGAGAATCACCCAGATATACAGGGAGCATTCTAACTCACGATCCCTGCACCGACATGTTACCGACACTTTTAGCCCAGACTCAAACCATTTATCCAAGACTCAAACCATTGTGGGAGGTAAGATTTTGATGCTGAGGCGGAAATGACGTCATACACATTCCTGCACCGACACTTTTAGCCCAGACCCAAACCATTTGGGGGAGGGTGCGATTCAGATTATGATGCTAAGCCGGAAATGACATCACAAGAGGGGGGGGGGCAGACCATGATTCTGAGGCGGATATGACATCACAGGGGAGGGTGCGATTTAGACCATGATTCTGAGACGGATATGACATCACGGGGGAGGGTGTGATTCAGGGGGGAGGGTGCGATTTAGACCATGATTCTGAGACGGATATGACATCACGGGGGAGGGTGTGATTCAAACCATGATGCTGAGATGGATATGACATCACACTTCCTAGAATTTTTGCTTGTGTAATTTGATATATTCTTATCTTAGGAATTTTGACCATTTACTTGTTGTTTATAATGTCTTTGATTTATTGCTTCCGGTTTGGGGTTTATCTAAGGAATTTTTCCCACGTGTAATTTGATACCTATTTATTTCTTGGAATTATTGTCTTTATTTAAGCTATTGTTTTACATATAATTTGATATCCTGTTTATTAGATTCTTATCTAAGGAATTCTTCCCATGTACTTGTTGTTTATGATATCTTTGATTTATTGCTTCCGGTCTTCTTTATACAGTTTATTTATTTTGTTTTGACTAAGTTTTATATAAGCAATTTTTTTACAAACATTTTCGGTACTTTTCATAAAAATGCTTTTGATCTTACCGCAATTCTAAGAAAACTATAATTTACTTCAAGGTTAAATACGTCATATCTCATGTATATAAAGAGGGCAATTTTTATAAACGAAATCATTCCTGCAGTTTAAGTTGGTTAATGAACATATTAGCAGAACAACGTCGTGAAATTCAAGTGCGCTTGAACAAATTAATTCAAGAAATACATAAAGTTAAAAGTTTAATTGAAGCAAGGTCACAGTTAAATATTTTAATAAAAAAATTTGAAAATTTAAATTTAAGTGATAAAAATGAATTTCGATAAGTTAAACAAAGCAAGCAAAGTCTTCGTCACCAAAACAACAAAGGAGTTAATCATCGATGCATTCTATAAAGTAACAGACATTCGAAAAATTGATACGAAATTTGGTCCGAAAATTGTTGCTGAAATAAATAATGAATTTAACATTTTCCTACCACCAAGAATGCTAAAAATATTTGAAGAGGATGCAAATCTTTTCAACAGTCTAAAAGCTGAAGCTGTCAGAGGTGGTGTATATTTAAGAAATCGTGGAGGACCTTACAATCAGATAGAGTTTGTTCCTGAGGGAGTTGACCAGTAGAAGACATAAAATGTCATATTTACCATGCAGAGAAATGTTATTATCAAAATTTTACAACTTGAATCCATCATTTACAAAGCAAGTTGTCGTTGGAGCAGAACTAAACATAAATGGGAATATAATACCTAAAATTCAACTAAGAAGCAGCCATCCACGAGTATCATTGTCTTTGGAGCTTCAAGAATGGCGCCTATTGTGTGATGCAGTAAAACATATAATGCGATTTTTTAACGGAGATTGTGATGCAACAGTGCTGGATTGTGAAACGTTTACAATACGTTTTAGTGTTACATATCGTTTAATATCAATTGAGCGTTTAGATCAATCTTTTACATTTAGTGAAACGTCATTTGCAATATTTAATGAACTTATTCCTTGTGTCGAAAAAAAATATGTAGAACTATCAAAATTCAATTTGCAGTATAGTAAAGATATAATTGTAACGTCTATTGCAGAATTAATCTTTAAAAATAATGTAAATTGTAAAAAACATGCCACGAATTTTATTAAAATATATTACAGTAGAATACTTCAAAAAGTAATGGTAAGAACTAATGTTTTAAATTCAGAGACATTATTGTTGGAACTACAAACAAATATCAAATGAAGCTATTCATCAAATGTCAAATATTCAATGTATAAATGGTCGTTTATTGTAAAAGAGAGGATAAATAAATACAAGAATGCATACAATTCAATTTATTTTTATTTTAACCTTTCTCAAATACATTATAATTCAGATTCGTTTATCCAACTGTTATGAGAATTATCAAAACCTAACCATTTTACAAATACATTAGATCCTCGTTTTTTAATACTTTTTAAACTAAATATACATATGGATATTTAACTTTAGAAAGTTCTTGTTCGTAAAAACATCCACTTATTGTATTTTCTTGATAATCCTTCAAGATATATGTTATTGGATTAGTATTTTTTACATCGCTTATAGTAAATATTTCTGTAGTCCAGTTTGGTGTATAACCTTTCTCAAAAACATGTTTAACTTTACTTATACGTACTCTATCTCCAACTTTAAATTTCTTATTATATTGCCTGTTTACTAAAACTTTTTTAAATGGGTGATTAAATTTAAAATGTCATTTTGCTGTCCTGCCGAGAAAACTCGAGTCCGAACTTATATATCGAACATATTATGGTTCATTAATTTTATATATCATTTATTTTGTTCAAATTTTAATTTTTAACCACCAAAAGCACTCAGAAAAAATTTGGCAGCAAAATTGCAGGCAAAATGTCACTGGTGTCCCGTGTCCGCGAACATGAAACCATATCTTGTCTACTAAGAAAAATGGTTATTTTTCATGTTTTTGGTTACCGAAAAAATTATTTCGTAAAGTGGAACTTCTATATTTAAAGAAAAACTACTAGTCGAATATAAATAAATAAAATAGTGGTTGGAAAAAAATCAAAAGCGTATGTCCTTAAATTTCATATTTTTAAGAGAAAATGACAAAATCTGAATCTCGCGCTTAATATTTAATTGTGCAAGAGTATGAAACTGCTTTATTGACTGTTAATAGAAAGTACTATGTGTCTAGAAGCCTAGAGAAAAAAACTTCAACGTTCTAACCTATCTACAAAATACACGATGCATGGCAGATTGGCAGAATGAATTTACCGAGCACAAATGTCACTGGTGTCCCTGCGACAAAATAGTACTTAATATTAGTATTTTTTTCAAATACCTCATTATAGTCTCACTTATTACTGAAACTTTCAGAATCGCACACCTCCAAAGTTAGAAATATAATCATTCTTTTTTAAAATGAAAATTGAGGCAGAATGTCACTGGTGTCCCCTGTCACTGGTGTCCCCTAAAATACACAGGCACTCAAAAAAAAAAGTTTTGTTCTAAACACTATGTATTTTTCGCTGCTGAATCCGAATCCGAAGGCAGAATTGACAAATTTGCTCAAAATTTTGAAATAAAAGTAAATAATAATAAATAATTTTAGAGTCGTTTTTTGAAATTATAAAATATAACAACATATTTTTCTTTTTTTTTGTCAATATTAAGCTTTCTACATTTTTTCTATGAATTATAAATCCACCTATATTTTCTATTTATTACGTTCAATTATTCTAGTTTTAAACTATATTTTTACTCATATGTTCCTATCTTTTTTATTATTTAAAAATAATTTTCAATGACATCTTTAAGCGTGTCACTGGTGTCCCCTAACTTGCTTATGTCTTCTTGTGATTTACAGCTACATAATTCACGGTGAAAATTAATATAAATTATTTTATAATTCGTATTTGACTATTAGCTTTTAATACAATGATTTATTATAAAATCTGATTGTATTTTCAGTTTGTTCTAGTGAATACATACTGAAAAAGTGCCTCGTGAAAATATATGTTTTTTCTCCAAAAATCTGTCTGTTTATGAAAATATTTGTTATTATGTGCTTGACCACTATTGATTTCATGGATTATACATGCTAGTCAACCAAAAAAAAAATAATTTAACCAGAAATTTCAACATCGCCAAGTCAACATTTGCAGATAGTGAAAATGACATTTTAAATTTAATCACCCAAATACATTAACCCTCTGCTGATGCTAACTTATCCCCACTCTATCGCCAAAGCACGTAACTCTCATAGTCCCCACCAGACGTCCAGAATGACGATTTTTGACGATAACGGTCGTTAGCATCAGCAGAGAGTTAAACAATAAATTATTTTCATTTTGAGCATTTACATCTTTCGGTTTCATTCTTATTGTCCGATGTTTACTATTATTATACGCATTTGAGCGGCTGGATCGTAGAAGGGCACGTAAATTTTTCTCGGCCGAAATCTAAGTCCCCTGAACACTCAAAATTCAACTTCTGATTTTAAATATTTTAAATACACATCCTTATAGAAAATTTCATTCCGCATCTTTTTTTCTTATGCAATTTTTTTCTATCTATTTCCGTTTTCGAAATATTTGGGAAAAACTGTAAATTTAATGACATTTTTCACTTCAACTCGCGATATTTAAGACAATTTTAAAAATTTGTCAATGAAACAAAAAAGAAAATACGTCTTAAGGTCTACGAATGATAAAAAGAGAAAAAAGTGGTTTTGTTTATAAACAAAATTGTTATTAATTTTTTTCTTTATTAATGTAAAAATCACGAACTACAATCTTCACGGCTCTCGTTTAACGGGCGAATTTTGAATAACAGAGAACTTTCAGTGAGAAAGTTGTTCATTATGATCCAAAAAAGTTTTCTGGAAAATCATAAGGCAAATAAATAATTAGTGTCAAAATGGTGAATGTTTAAAGTTGCTAGCAGCCAAACGTGTAGTACGCGCCACTGACCATAACCTATGAAATAACACTTCCAAGCACGTATGGCGAGTGACGCGTGCTATACGTTTGGTCGCTAGCAACTTTAAACATTCACCATTTCGACACTAATTATTTATTAGCCTTATGATTTTCCAGAAAACTTTTTTGGATCATAATGAACAACTTTCTCACTGAAACTTCTCTGTTACTCAAAATTCGGCCGTTAAACGAGAGCTGTGAAGATTGTAGTTCGTGATTTTTACATTAATAAAGAAAAAAAATTAATAACAATTTTGTTTATAAACAAAACCACTTTTTTCTTTTTTTATCATTCGTAGAATACCTTAAGACGTATTTTCTTTTTTGTTTCATTGAAAAATTTTTAAAATTGTCTTAAATATCGCGAGTTGAAGTGAAAAATGTCATTAAATTTACAGTTTTCGAAAAAAACAGTTTTTCCCAAATATTTCGAAAACGGAAATAGATAGAAAAAAATTTCATAAGAAAAAAAGATGCGGAATGAAATTTTCTATAAGGATGTGTATTTAAAATATTTAAAATCAGAAGTTGAATTTTGAGTGTTCAGGGGACTTAGATTTCGACCGAGAAAAATTTACGTGCCCTTCTACGATCCAGCCGCTCATTTACTAAATCACTTAATATGTCTATCCATTTGTAATTACTGCGTAAACTGAATTGCATCCACATTTTATTCTTCAAAGTACAGTAGAACCCAGATTATCCGAGCTAATGTGGACCGGACCTGCCTCGGATAAAGCGAAAACCCGGATAAAACGGACTTTTATTATAATATATACGTAATTTAACATTTTATTTATAGAAAATTCTCTAATATAAACGAGAAAAGGATTTTTATATTCATATTTCATAATAACTTATGTAATTTATTAAAATAACAAAAAATTTTCTAATATTATTGAACTTTTTTAATGTCGCAACTCGGATAACTCGGACTAGGCCAGCCGCAATACTCGGATAAAGCGGTATATCCTCTTCTGAGGCCACCTCGGATAATCGAGACCTCGGATAAAGCGAGCTCGGATAACCGGGGTTCTACTGTATGATTAAATCGCTCACAAATTGACGCTTTCAAATTACTATGCGTAGAATACAAGTTAATGTTATAACTTTTAATGAGATTTTCAAACTGTGAATTATAAAACTCTTTTCCTTTATCTACTTGCAAATTTTTTGGTATACGTTTTTTAAATAAAATAGATTTCATTGCCGCAGTCACATCTTCACCTATTTTGGACTTTACTGGAACAGCCCAAACAAACTTTGAAAATATATCAATGACGGTTAACAGGTACTTGTAACCTATATTTTCTCTAGCATAAGGTTGCATTTCAGCAAGATCAGCTTGCCAAGTCTCGCCAATACCACGAATGTCAACATTTCTTCGCTTGTAATTATTTCTCGCTGGTTTATGTAACTCTTTCACGAACTGTAGTTTTTGATCCTCCATTGTTAATTACCTTCAAGTGTGCGCAGTCTGCTGTCTAATTGTAAAATAATGTCTTTGTTGGTAGACATCATCTCTATATTTCTTTCAATACTGATTCTTAGATTTTCAAAATATTGTTTTATCAAATCTTCTAAATCTAAAATCTTTACAACATTATCATTTACATCATTTCTCACAGAACCGATTACATCATAGATGGCGTTCGCTTTTGATTCAATAACTTTGTTTACAGTATTCAAGTTTACTGCATCACTGTTGCTCTCAGCATCAGCTACATTACAAAGTTTCTTATTTTCAATATTAAAATCTCCTTCAGCAGACAACTTAAAACCAAGTCCTGGTGGACCTCGATTTGAAGTTTCTGTGCTTTTAAACTGACCTCCGAATATGTGGATACTCATCATGAAAATGAAAAAATTTCTACAACTGTTAATTAATAAACAATTCCAGCTTCTCTCAACTCTTTAATAATTGATATAATCTTATTATTATGACTGGGATTTCCAGCTGCTTGAGATGCCAAGAGCAATCTTAAACGATCAACCAATTCATTAGGATCATCCCAATAAACATAATCAATTTTTGTATCTTCTTGTTGAGTCACATATTCTGGAATTAAACCTTCACCAGAATGTACTGCTATATAGTTTAGATATTTTGAACTCTTTTTATCTCTAACAGCGCTATCTGCTTTGTAATATTTTTTATGAGCATTAGTTGATATTACAATATTTTTATAATTTTCTCGATCAACTACACTTAAAACAGCTTCTTCTGGAACTTTTTGAATAAAAGCTCAAGCAAACCTTTCGTTGCAGGATATGTTTTATTACCTACACTAATATTATTTTGTTCAAAATTTATTCCTGAATTACCAATCATTAATTGCCCTTTAGATAATTTACGAACTCCATATGGGGCATTCTCCACAATATTTTCATTAAAAATTTGATTTCGTTGGAATAATTTTTTTTTGATTCTGCATCGAAAAAAAATAAATACGTATTTTTTTATTTTGAGATTTGATGAAGATTACGGAAGTTATTAATCTTTGAAATTTAATGTTTTTGAAAACAGTGACTTTTCAAAGCCGTTTTTCTCCCTCAATATTTCAAGTTAGAAAATACTATGACACATGAAATTTGTCGGAAATTTCATGAACTTTTCAAATATGCAATTATTAATAACGAATCTGCAAAGGGAATACTTAAAAACTTGAAATTAAACTTAAAAAGTGTTATTTCTCGAAGATGGACACTTTCGATTTTCAATTTTTTTTCTCCACTTAATCTTAAAAAAATGAAAAATTTTTTCCTACTTATGAGAATCTGGTGTTATTTCATTTAATTATTATTTACAATATTCTTAAATCTAAATGCATGCATTTTGGAGTTTCATTATATAAATAAATCTTAGTTTCGTTCAATTTCTATTGAATGTCATGTTTTTTTTTCGTTGATCAATATTATCTATTTTCATAGAAGTGCAAAATAATTTGCAAATTGTATAAAATATAATTATTTATTATAAATAAAGTGTTTTATTAAACGCTCTTGCTATCCTTTTGAATTATTAAAAAAAATAATTATAAATTATATAATTTGAAAATAATTTTGACACTTCACTACAAAAAGTAAACAAATGACATTCAACAGAAATCGAATAAAACTAGTTATATAATCATAGAATGTACCTCAAAAATTCGTACACTGAAATTAAAAATATTGTAAATAATAATAATTAAATAAAATAACACCACATTCTCATAAGTAGGAAAAAATTTCTCATTTTTTAAAGATTAAGTGGAGAAAAAAAATTAAAAATCGAAAGTGTCCATCTACGAGAAATAACACTTTTTAAGTTTAATTTCAAGTTTTTAGGTATTCCCTTTGCAGATTCGTTATTAATAATGGCATATTTGAAAAGTTCATGAAATTTCCGACAAATTTCATGTGTCATATTATTTTCTAACTTGCAATATTGAGGGAGAAAAACGGTTTTGAAAAGTCACTGTTTTTAAAAACATTAAATTTCAAAAATTAATAACTTCCGTAATTTTCATCAAATCTCAAAATAAAAAAATACGTATTTATTTTTTTTCGATACAGAATCCAAAAAAAATTATTCCAACGAAATCAAATTTTGTAATGAAAATATTGTGGAGAATGCTCCATCTAAATCTTTTCCCTTTTCATCCAACATTTGAAGATATAAAATAGCACCATCTTTCTCTGATTTATCTCCATCTCCATTATCATCTCTACCATCATCATCATCATGATCTTCATCATCACCATAATCATCACCGTTATCATCATCATAATCATCACCGTTATCGTCATCATCAGCAGCTATTGCAAATGATAAGTCATCTCTTGAAAATGAATCATTCTCTCTCTTATCTTCTTGATCTTCTTCAAACTTTAAAGGAAGGTCTCCCTCTCTTTCAATTTTTACTGGTCGAATTTGTTTGACAATTTCCATGTCGTCAACTAATTTCTGAATTGGTGTCACTATAAGTTTAAAGGTATTATTTAAAGTCTGTTCAATCCTTTTGAATAATTAAAAAAAATAATTATATAATAATTATATAAATTATATAATTTGAAAATAATTTTGACACTTCACTACAAAAAGTAAACAAATGTTTGCGATTTTGTGTCGATGGTTAACTCTTTCATGCTTTGGGCAAGGTCCACGTTAGGCCCTACTGTCGGAGGCAACTGGGATAATTGACTATTACTGTGATAATTGACTATTACTATCTTAATTTTTTTTGCTAGATCATTAAAGGTCGACTGTTTGTAGTCAAATGACAAAAAACTATAAATACATTGGTTAAAAAGATTTCCACTTTAGTCTTAAAAAGGTTTTCTCACTGAAAAGAATATAAATATGGGTGTAAATAAAAAACAAACTAGTTTAAAGAAAACTTCGAAAAGAGTAAGACGAGGTAGATGTGTCTTGAATAAAATTATCAACAAATTACCTTTCGAACTTTATATACCTGGATATCAATACTGTGCTCTAGGAACAAAATTGACGAAAAGATTAGCACGAGGTGATCCAGGAATCAACCCTCTTGACGCTGCTTGTAAACAGCACGATATTTCTTATTCAAAAAATAGGGAAAGTGTTGAAGCGAGAAACGCAGCTGATAGAGTACTTGCTGATAAAGCTTGGCATCGTGTGTTTGCTCCTGACGCAAAATATAGTGAAAGAGCTGCAGCTTACGCAATAACAAATGCAATGAAGGTCAAATCAAAATTGGGCATGGGAATCAAGTCAAAAGAAAATATGAAGAAAAAGAGGGAAAATAAAAAATCAACGTTGAGAAAGATTGTAACCGCAGCGAAAAAATCTATGAAATTAGATACAAATGCACAGTCTACTATTAAATCAGCACTTCAAGGGCACGTTTGTCAGTTAAAATTGCTGGTGGCAGGCGAAAAATTAATAAACCTTGAGTTTTACCGATACCTTCTAAAGTGGGAGGAATTTTACCTTTTCTTATTCCTTTGTTTGCGGGTTTAAGAGCAACAGGGGCTCTAGCAGGGGGAGCAGCTGGCATAGCAAAAGCTGTAAATGATGCAAATTCTGCAAAACGTCAACTAGAGGAAAGCAAGCGACATAATCAAACAATGGAATCTATTGCCTTAGGAAAAGGTCTCTTTCTAAAACCATATAAAGCAGGACTAGGCCTTCATCTAAAACCCTACAAATTAGGACAAGAATGCAAGTCAAAAAACTTGAAGTAAAGCTACCTCATCGTGCGCTAACAGATTTAGATTTACTAAAATTTGCAAAAAGTTTAAGAATTCCATATTTTCGAGGAGTTTTTATGCGAAATGAACTACCTATGCGTGGTCCTAAAGAAAATGAATTTGCAATTATTAATCTAGATGATAAAAATGGTCCTGGTACACATTCGTGTGCATATAAAATGAATAAAGATAAAATCATATATTTTGATAGCTTTGGTAATCTTCGACCACCTTCGGATCTTATTAAATATTTTGGTGTTGGTAGCATAAAATATAATCATAAACGATATCAAAACTATAATACATATGAGCGATTCCACGTCAAGTGATCAAGGGGTCTTACGGTGCAATGTTTATTTTGATAATTTTTGACTCTTAAACAATTAAACATAAAAATTTAGCCGAGTACAGTATCAAAAGGTTTTTTTATGCTCTTTCGATTAGAAACAAGCATTTAAAAAAAAAAATTTTTTGACCAAAAAAATCAAAATTAAAAATAAATTTTAATTTTTGAGGGGGAAGGATACGATTTTCTTTTTAAAACGAAAGCTGAGGTTATTTCCTAAATGGACATATATGTGCAAAAGTGGGAGTAGAATGTTTAAACATTGAAAAAAGAGATTTCTACTGACCGGAGTGCTCAAAATCCGGTTTTTGGCTCCATTTGGTAGAAATCTCTTTTTTTCAGTGATTAAACATTCTAGTCCCACTTTTGCATATATATGTCCTTTTAGGAAAAAAACCTCAGCTTTCGTTTAAAAAAAAAAATCGTATCCTTCCCCCCCAAAAAATTAAAATTTATTTTTAATTTTGATTTTTTTTGGTCATAAAATATTTTTTTTTTAAATGCTTGTTTCCAATCGAAAGAGCATGAAAAAACCTTTCGAAACTGTACTCGGCCAAATTTTTATGTTTATTTGTTTAAGAGTAAAAAATTATCAAAATAAGCATTGTACCGAAAAACCCAAAACTTTCACCCCCTCCCCCTCGGAAAATATTGGACTAGGTAAAAAAATATTTTCACCAAAAATCACTATCCACTAGTACTACAAAAGCCCCAAGTTTAGGCACGATTGGAGAAAAATTTTTTTCCACCTTGATCACTTGACATGGAATCGCTCATATGTATGCGGACATTTATGTCTTAAATTTTTATGTAAACAATTGAATATTCCTGATTTGTATACTTTGCATATAAATAAATGATATTCTTGGTTTAAATGTCAGTTATTAATTTGACCTCATCATGGACGATTCACTTATTTTAACGTTGTCTGGAAATTCATCCATCTTAGAATCTCAATTTTTTCCACCAATAGAGTTGTCTAATTTTAAAAATTATGCTCTTGGTCTTGTTGAATTTTTAATTTTTAATTCTATTCCTAATATAGATGCTGGGAAAAATAAATTTTACGTAGGAAATGAAGAAATTATCATACCCACAGGAAGTTATGAAGTTAGTGATATTGATCAAGTTTTGCATTTAATTTTAAAAAATAAAGGAATTAATTTTAGAATCAAACCAAACAATAATACATTGAAATGTACAGTTTATTGTGATGAAGAAATTAATTTTAAACCCAATGATTCTATAGATAGTTTGTTAGGATTTTCTCCTCGAAAATTAAAAGCTCAAGAATACCATGAGTCTGATCAACCAGTATGAATCATTAAAATAAATTCATTAAGAGTAGAATGTAATATAACAACGGGAGCATACATTAGTGGTAAAAAAGTGCATACAATTCATGAATTTTTTCCTATCGTTCCACCAGGATATAAAATAGTGGAAGTACCAAATCACGTCATTTACTTGCCAGTCGCTGTCAAGACAATAGACTATATTCAGTTGCAAATTGTAGACCAAGACGGAAATTTAGTTAATTTTCGAGGGGAAACTTTAACAATAAGGCTTCATATTAAATCCTTAAGAGGGAGTTACACCTTTGACTCGAAAAAAAATCGATTTTTTTTTGCTTAAACGATACTTTATAATGTGTAGAATAGAAATTATATCATGCGAAGTGATTTTAAAGTTATTTTATGTGAAAAAAAATCAAAATCTGCAAAAGGTGTCCAAGAGCGCTTCAAGTGCTTTCAAAACTTTAAACGCGTTTTTCTCGAAATGACGTTTTTTAAAACGGTGGACAGTCTAGCTCGAACAGTTTTGATCGGATTGACTTCGGCCAAAGTTTTTTTTGTTCGTCATTTACTAATGCTTTAGAGTACGTAGCAGATTTATTTTTGGTTTGTTTTCTTTTCTTTGGCAATAGATTTTTTGAGAAAATTTAGCCCTAAAAACCGACTTTTTTCTTCAAACAGCTGCCAAATTCACAAAAATTAATATTTTAAAAATATTCTACGTACTCTAAAGCTAAATCTATCACAGATTCAGAAAAACTTTGAATTTTTGTTTTAGATTAAACGGTCTAACCGGAATATTGTCCACCGATTTGCTCTGCAGAGAAACAGGACCAACTTTGGCGCCCTCTATAGGCTACAAATTTAAACTTTTTTTAAGTGTAAATATATTTTTGTAAACTTCAAATCATAACAAATAAAGTCCCTGAAACCAAATTTTGTTTACTTTATTCCTGTGTCTTAAAAAAATTCTTGAAAAACAGGTTCAAAAGAGACCTCAAAGGTGTAACTCCCCCTTAAAGTAATGGGTATTGTTTTTAATAACAGAAAAAGGATTGGTTTTGGTTATAAAATTAAGACACCATGCCAGAAGCAAATCAGTCGTCGGCGAATCTTAAAGAGATTAACACCTCAGAAACTACAACTACTAAAAAATCTCGGTCTAAAGATTGTGAAAAAAGGAAGAGAGTAAAAAAGAGATTTAAGGTTATTTTTACTTGTATTTGTGCCTTTGTATTTTAACGTATTATTATTTACTATGGAAGGGTAAATTTTAAATATTGACTCACAAGTAATTTTTGATGAATCTATTGCTCATTATGAAGTTCATGCGCAACAACCATACACCTCATCAACATACAACAATAGTGACGAAATCCGCATCACGGTACAAAATCAGGATCATTGCTTATTTCCAAGCAAAAGCTCGATTCACATAACTGGAAAACTCGTGAAACCTGATGGAACAGCTCTAGAGCGTACAAATTTAATTTCTAATGGCATATGTCATTTATTTAAAGAAGCAAAGTATGAACTTAATGGTGTAGAAATTGATAAAAATAAAAATGTTGGTCTTACAAGTTTAATGAAAAATTATATTTCTCTGGATGCTAGTCAAAATAAATTTCTTGAAAATGTTGGTTGGTTAGAATTTACGAATGAACCAACCTTAACAAATGCACAAGGTTATTTTGATGTTTGTATTCTTTTAAGTATGATTTTTGGTTTTGCTGAAGATTACCAAAAAGTCATTATTAACGCTAAACATGAGCTTATTTTAATCAGTTTAAGAACGGATGCTAACGCAGTGTTGCAAGTAGCACCTTTAGAAGAGTTTAAAATTGTTATTGAAAAAATTGAATGGTTATTACCATACATAAAATTATCAGATGCTCGAAATTTTAAATTATTAAAATATATGTTGAAAAAGATCCATCTATTCCAATAAGTTTTAGAACTTGGGAATTGTATGAATATCCTTTATTACCAATTACTCCTAAAAGCATATTTGGAGTGTAAAAACTTCAAGTCAATCAGAAAAACCTAGATTTATTGTATTAGGGTTTCAGAGAAACAGAAAAAATAATACAGTTCAAAACTCTAGTTGTTTCAATCACTGTGATTTATCTGATGTAAAATTATTTTTAAATTCACAATGTTATCCTTATGGCAACATGAATCTTAATATTGGTAGAAATCAGTACTCTACTTTATATGAAATGTTTACAAATTTTCAAGCATCTTATTATAGTAAAGAGTCTCAACCAATTTTATCAAAAAAAGAATTTTTACAATATGCTCCTTTAATTGTAGTAGATTGTTCAAAACAAAATGAGTCTTTAAAAAGTGGACCAGTTGATATCCGCTTAGAATTTGAATCAAAAGAAAATTTTCTGCCAATACTTCAGCTTATTGCTTAGTTTTGCATGACCGCATCGTTGAATATAAACCAATCAGTGGAATTGTTAAAAAAAATTGTTTAACTTTAAGCTTATATATATTTAACTCTTTACGCGTAATGAGATTAGTTGATTTAAAAATGCAGTACTTGATAGATGTGCAAGGATTCAAATTGCCAATTAATAAATTTGTTTTAAAAGAATTAGCTATAGTTTCTGTAAATAATGATTCAATACCAATAAATATGGTTTTTCAACCTCCTTGTCCATGGAATTGCGTCACAAACAAATATAAATGTATCAATCGTTGGTTAGAAAATAATTTCCATGGTATTCGTTGGAATGATGGTGATGTACCGTACGTTTATTTAAAAGAAATTTTAGAAAATGTGTTTAAAGAAGCAAAGACAATTTATGTTAAAGGTTTAGAGAAGAAAAAATGGTTAAAAAGCTTAATCGATGAAAAATATTGTATTAAAATTGTCGACATGAATGATTTAAATTGTCCTTCATTAAAAAAGTTAAACATTGAAACATGTATTGGAACTTGTTCAAAACATTTAATCAACAAGAAACCTTTTACTTGTGCTCTTCAGAATGTTATAAACTTAAAAACATGGTTTTGCAAAAACTGTAATATTTAAGTATTTTAGTTTAAAATGTGTATTCTATTTTTTTCCTCAATAAAATTACAAAATATCAATTAGACTGTAATTATTATTCCTAACCTAACCCTATTATTTTCAGGTATAAGAAACAACAACATTTATTTTGATTACATTTATTTATTATAGTAAATTACAATATTTTTTAAGTATAATTTATTGTAAAAAATTGTATAAAGCGAACAGTAGAGCGAACAGTTTTTATACATCAATTTCATCTATTTCCATTGGATCATGCAAGTCTTTATGTGAATTATGAAGTTGAGTTGGATAATCTAAATCTACTTCAAGAATATATCCTTTAGGAGAATCATCTGGAATATTCAAGAAAAAGTCATTAGTATAATTTTCTAACCATTCAAAATCTGTATATGGCAAGCTCTCGCTCATAGAAACACCATACTGATTATTTATATCGAAATACATAATGCAACATTCTGGTATTAGGGGATTAAAATCTTTTCCATAAATCTATTATTAGTTTTCGCGTATCTGTTTGAGCATTGTGAAACTCCACCTCTTATACCTTTTTCAATAAAAAGCAACATTTCCACATCTGTCAACAAATCAAGTTTTATGTCTGTGTACTTGAGCATAGCGTCAAATGCCAGTCCTGGGGCAGTGTAGTAATGTAACGCGTCCAAGTTATAAGTTGTAAAGCATGTTTTTCTAAAATTTTCAAAAATGTCGGCAAGCTACTAACATATTCGTAAGGAAATATTCCTTTTCTTGTTAATAAATTAAACTCGTCGACATTTTTACAATACTTTTTCGTAATTTTTTTCTCATCATTTTCAAGATAGGAGGATAATTTGTCTAAACTGCTTAGCATAAACCTAAATGAATCCAGAAATCTTAATACTACTTTTGTGCCTTTGACATATTTTGAAAATGAAATGTACTTTTCTTTGTTTATTGGTAACAGTTTTATTTCACCCTCAAAAGACGTTGCTGAAGCTTTAATAATGAAATGTGCATCATATCCTGACAAGTTGTAAAAAATTATGGGAACAACATGTGAATCTTTATAATTTACATTGCAACCCTGATGTGCCGGTCCACGATATATTCCCGTGAAATGACAATGCTCGCGGTGTTTAATATCATTTATTTCAAAAGGTTTTTCACAAATATGACAAACTGTTGCAGTATTAAATTGAATTTGTTGTAAAATAGTTAAATTTTCCATTGGAATAATATTTGTAAAATAAGAATTTGCTTTTTCAGCTAATTGTTTTAATTCTGTCATGAACCAATCAACACAATCTGGACCCCGATATGATTTAAATTCTGAAAGAGATTCGTCGAAATTGCAATGTACATAGAAAGCAAAACTTGTCGGGATATGTTTTTGGTATGTTGATGTGTTTGTGTGTGTACTTGCTATAGGTTCTAAGAGACTTTCAGTGTCAGCATACACTACAAAGGGAACACTTTCTTTATTTCTATAGTTTTTAAATTTTAAAATTTTATCCTCTTCTTTAGGCAAAATTACTCGACACTTGTTTATTTTATCACAATCCAATTTATGATTATTAAATGATTTTTCATATTTAAAATGGCATAAACATCTATCACAAAGTAACGTTCGATTATGATCTTTTGTTATTTGTGAACTTACTAGACGAGATAAATTATTAATTTATACAAAATGATAAACTTTGTTATTTTGAAAATCATCATCATCATCATCATCATCATCATCATCATCATCATCGTCTAAATCAATTTCAGTATTTTCAATCATTAACAAGTGATAAGTAGGTTCATTTGATTTGTTTTTACTTAAATAAAGTGGAACAATTTCATTCTTTTTATTACTTT
Source organism: Leptopilina syphax (assembly GCA_032872505.1). Lineage (NCBI taxonomy): Eukaryota > Metazoa > Arthropoda > Insecta > Hymenoptera > Figitidae > Leptopilina > Leptopilina syphax. The sequence goes on from CM065475.1 coordinate 20,528,494, forward strand.
TATCAATTCCATTAACATTAATACTCAGGTTGTTTAATTTTTCAAATTTTGGAATATCGCTGAGAGAAATGGGGAATTCAAAATCATCAAACTTTAAATCAGTATCTTTAAAGTGAGGGTATGAACTTGTACGTTCCTTATTTATTTCAGCTGGATATTGTTGTGCAATGATAGACCATAAAAAACAGTATTCATCAAAATTTTTAACATTAATCACAGCTATTTTATCAATTATAAACTTTGGCATTCTTATAAAAGTTGAGTATCCAGCCGCAAGAGGGACATATTTATTTATATTAACACTTAAATTTATAATTTCTTTTAAAGACCAAACTGACTTTTTTTGTTGAAAATCATCAATCTTAACTAGAAGCTTTTCACGTATTTTATGATCAAACCATTCGTCAAAATTTATTTGATTCTAAAATGTCTGAATTTTTAGTATTGAAATATTTAATATCTTCAATTTCCCTACCCTCTTCTAGAGCACTAAAATTTGCCGCAAGAATAACATTAACTTTCATGTTTCCCATCTTTTTAAACGCATTTTTTAATCGAGAAATAATCATTTTCTTTACATCACTGAGAAAACTGTCTATATTTTTATGTTTTAAATTTATAATTACACCTGTTCTAATTCGATTCTCAAAAGCATTCTCTAATTCTTCCCACCTGATCCATCTCTCATCCTCTTTAAATAAGCCCGTTCCTGTTCTTCTTAGTTTCTTAAACTTTCTGCTATTTGCTTTCAATAGTCATATAGTTGACAAAATCTTTCTTTTCTCTCCACATGACACAGATCCATTTCTTAACAATTTATTCAGCAATCTAATGTTCTTTACACTATTATTTATCCAAAAATTTAATTCCTCTGTTGTAGTTTTTTTACCTAATGTTTTAAAAGCATCGTTCATAATTTTTACAAAATCTTTACAATAACTAGAGCTTTTATCAGTTTCCATAACTTTGCTTGCTTTGTTTAATTTATCGAAATTCATTTTTATCACTTGTATTTAAACTGTCAATTTTTCACTACAATGATTAACTCCGATCAGACTAAAATTGAACTTTTAACTATAGCGATTTTTTTAAAACGAGATGTTTAAGCACACTTGAATTTCACTATGCTTTGTTAATAATATGTTCATCAACCAACTTAAACTGCAGGAATGAATTCGTTGAGAAAAATTGCTCTCTTTATATACACAAGATATAACCTATTTAACTTTGAAGTTAATTATAGTTTTCTTAGAATTGCGGTAAGATCAAAAGCATTTTTATGAAAAGTACCGAAAATGTTTGTAAAAAAATTCCTTAGATAAAACTTAGTCAAAACAAAATAAATAAACTGTATAAAGAAGACCGGAAGCAATAAATCAAAGATATCATAAACAACAAGTACATGGGAAGAATTCCTTAGATATCAAATTACATGTAAAACAATAGCTTAAATAAAGACAATAATTCCAAGAAATAAATAGGTATCAAATTACACGTGGGAAAAATTCCTTAGATAAACCCCAAACCGGAAGCAATAAATCAAAGACATTATAAACAACAAGTAAATGGTCAAAATTTCTAAGATAAGAATATATCAAATTACACAAGCAAAAATTCTAGGAAGTGTGATGTCATATCCATCTCAGCATCATAGTTTGAATCACACCCTCCCCCGTGATGTCATATCCGTCTCAGAATCATGGTCTGCCCCCCCCTCTTGTGATGTCATTTCCGGCTTAGCATCATAATCTGAATCGCACCCTCCCCCAAATGGTTTGAGTCTGGGCTAAAAGTGTCGGTGCAGGAATGTGTATGACGTCATTTCCGCCTCTGCATCAAAATCTTACCCCCCTCCCACAATGGTTTGAGTCTTGGATAAATGGTTTGAGTCTGGGCTAAAAGTGTCGGTAACATGTCGGTGCAGGGATCGTGAGTTAGAACGCTCCCTGTATATCTACTAATATTATTAATAGTTTTTTCTAGAAAAACAAAAATTCTAATACAAAACCTTCAATTTGTTTCCATTTCTGACAATAATTTCTTTTTAAATAACTTAATTCTTGAAGAACTATCATAAAATTATTACTTAGAAATTATTTAATGAATAATTTTACTTAAATATTACGAAATTAATTGAATTTTAAAGGAGTTGCGTTTACTTTACAATTATATTCGTAAATAGATGAATGTCGAAAGATTTTAATTTTAAACTTTATAAAATTTCAATTTTGAATGAATTTCATTAAAAATTCTCAAAAACTTTAATTTTTGCAAAAATTAAAAAAAATTTAAATTATTAAAAATAATGAATTTATCGCGAGGAATTTAAGTCAAAAACACTAAAAAAAGTTTGAATTTTGGAGAAGTTTCAAATGATTGAAAAAATTCAATTATTTTCAAAAGTAATAAAATTCTTCGCAGAAATTTAATTATATTAAAAAATTTTAAAGAAATTCTCGTCAAAATTTCAATTTTATTTATAAATAATAAAAACTAGCAGAGCTGCGCGCGCTAAAGCGCGCGCGATAATTCTGCTTTTGTCTTATGATACTTAAGACCTTGTTTCATTGTTTGTATATAAAAGTGTGACTAAGACTTTAAGATGTTTTTTTCTTCTGCGTAAATATTAGAAAAGATTACAAATTTTTTTGAAGAATATTAAAAAACATATAACACGAAAACCAAAAATTAAATTTAACATACTGAGCAGTTTCAAGACATAAATATAATAATATTTTTTTATTTTTATAATTATTTCCTTAAATTTTCAGTTTGCTTGTAAACTGTATTATTTCAAGAATTTGTTCAAAAAATACGTAACGCTTTAGGGGGGAGGGGGGTCAAGCTGTTTGTTACGGTCAGCAGAAAAAATAGCGTTAATGTATACAACATTGCGTTACATGGAGGGAGGGGGGGGTTCAAATTTCCGAAAAATAGCGTTACGTATTTTTTGAACGGCCCCTTAATACTGCACGTGTCGGATGGAATTTGGTTCAAGTTCGAATTGATTCTGCTCAGCTCTGCTAGAAAAACAAAAAGCTTGAAATACTCGATCGAGCTTTTTGCACAACTCTAGTAAATATATTGAACAGCTCTTTAAACGTCTAACTAAATGTAAACAAGTGATACCAAACATTTGCAACCAAGCAAGTCAAATCACAAAATAATGGTTTCTGTTTCGATTAGTTTAGTCAAGCGATAGAAAAACTTTATATAAATTCATTACACATTAGAAGAATTATTTGATTAAAGTATTCTTCCTTCTTTGTCAAATAATATCCAATATGGAACAAAAATTTTTACTTTATGCAATTGACATTAATTTTGTCACTTAGTGGTTTCTAAGGTCGCTGATTACGAATTTGATGTAAGTTTTCATAAATTTAAAATGGCGGAATCATGAAGCTAAAACTGGCACCCAGTTATCAGCAAAAAGTTAATTTTTAAAAAATTTTGTGTTGGCAATAAAACAAAAGAAAACCAAAGTCAGGCGCTCAGCTGGCTCTAACGGAATGCAAACAATTCAATTAAAATTCAAAAATAAAATAAATATCATTAGCAAATACAAATAATATATGATTATTATTTATATAATTACATTATTATATAAATAATAAATAATTGTAGTTTATAAGAAATATTAATATTGTATAATAATATAAATAAATAATTTTATTATTTTCAGGATAAAATAAGTTTAAAAATATACAAAAAATTTCTATTTTTTTCCTTGACTAACAATAAATAGTAAACTATATTTTTTTATGCGTCTGTGAGTAGAATAAAGTAGAAAAATCTTCTTTGGTTAGAAGACGCGAACATTAGTTGACAAAAAATGAATTTTTTCTGAAAAAATTAGAAATAATTTTTTAAAAAATTTCTAATTTTTTCCTTGACTAAAAATAAGTGGTGCACTATTTTTTTCTATACTTCAGGGAGTACAATAAAGTAGAAAAATTATATTTGGTTAGAAGACGCGAACATTGGTTGGCAAAAAATCAATTTTTTCTGAAAAAATTGGAAAAAATTTCTAATTTTTTCCTTGACTTAAAATAAGTGGTGCACTATTTTCTCCTATACTTTTGGGAGTAGAATAAAGTAGAAAAATCATATTTGGTTAGAAGACGCGAACATTGGTTGACAAAAAATGAATTTTTTCTGGAAAAAATTGAAAAAATTTTTTAAAATATTTCTAATTTTTTCCTTGACTAAAAATAAGTGGTGCACTATTTTCTCCTATACTTTTGGGAGTAGAATAAAGTAGAAAAATCATATTTGGTTAGAAGACGCGAACATTGGTTGGCAAAAAATCAATTTTTTCTGAAAAAAATTGGAAAAAATTTCTTAAAAAATTTTTAATTTTTTCCTTGACTAAAAATAAGTGGTGCACTATTTTCTCCTATACTTCTGGGACTAGAATAAAGTAGAAAAATCATATTTGGTTAGAAGGAAAAAATTAGAAATTTTTTAAAAAATTATTTCCTATTTTTTTCAGAAAAAATTCATTTTTTGTCAACTAATGTCCGCGTCTTCTAACCAAATAAAATTTTTCTACTTTATTTTACTCCCAGACGCATAAAAAATATAGTTTACTATTTATTGTTAGTCAAGGAAAAAAATAGAAATTTTTTTGTATATTTTTAAACTTATTTTATCCTGAAAATAATAAAATTATTTATTTATATTATTATACAATATTAATATTTCTTATAAACTACAATTATTTATTATTTATATAATAATGTAATTATATAAATAATAATCATATATTATTTGTATTTGCTAATGATATTTATTTTATTTTTAAATTTTAATTGAATTGTTTGCATTCCGTTAGAGCCAGCTGAGCGCCTGACGTTGGTTTTCTTTTGTTTTATTGCCAACACAACATTTTTTAAAAATTAACTGGTTGCTGATAACTGGGTGCCAGTTTCAGCTTCATGGCGGAAATTTCTTTTTAATTTATGCAATTGACCTTAATTTTGTTACTCGGGAGTTCTAATACCAGTCAGGTAGGTGTAAATGTCCTAGGACAAATTTCAAAGTTTACTGACTTTAAATTTTTTCGTTGGCTATTTTGGAGCCGCTATTTTAAATTTTTAAATTTTGACTAAAGATTTGGATTTAGTAACCTCAAAATCCCCCGAATCAGCATTTTAAGCGACCCCAAAACTTTAGAATATTCATTGATATTCATATTTCATTTATTACCGAGATATAGACGTCATACACTGAAAAGGGGTTAAAGCGTGAAAAAATTATCAAACTTAAAAAAATGAATTTTTTTTTTTTTAATTTTAATTGTTTATACTCCTGCCCTATTGGCCTTACGCACTTCGACAAGAGTCCCCGAGAAATACTTTTTTGGATTAAGCATAACTTAATTTTTTTTTTAAATCTTTTAAAAATAATAGAATTAGTAAAAAATATTAATAAAAATGATCAAATTTTTTGAGAATTTTAATTATTAACAGGATTATAATTTGTCAAAAATTTCAATAAGTCCAAAAAGTAAATATTCAAAAAATTTTATTTACATTGTTTGAAGATAATTAATAGAATATAACATACAAATATAACAACTATAACATCTGGTTATAGTTATGACTAATATGTAAAACAACAATTAGGTTACTTTTTGCATTTGGATTTATTCACATCCATACCCGAATTTAAATTATGGCATATTTTATGGTATGTAATAATATTGGATTTTTTAAAAAAAAACTAAAAATTAAAAAATTTGAGTATATGGTGGATGTCACGTCAAAACTCCACCCAAAAAAAAAATGTTGTCCAATTATTGCCAAATTTTTTTTATGATATGCCCTATAGGTTAGTAATTTATCATATAAATTTTTTTGAATTTTATAAAAAATTGTCCAAGGGGGAGGGGGTAGAAGTTCTGAACTTTTGCGTGACGCGCTCCACTTTGATTATTTCTTATAATTAGAGGAAAAAATTTTTAAAAAAATTAGAATATGGGTTTTTTAGATTTTTTCATGGGCTTTCGAATGGCAAAGTCCATTTTCAAAAAATTTTTTATTTTGACATAAATTTTGAAAAAATAAAAATAAATTTTCACTTTTCGCATCTTTGGGTTCATTTTTTCTTTTTCCTTTTATTTTTAAATGAAAGCTGAGCTTTTTTCTGATGAAATACTTGTTTTCCAAAAAACCGTTTTTTTTTGTTTTCGAGAAATGAATTTTTGAATATAGCGCATCACGTCGTCGCGCCGCAATTTAATTTATAAAACGTTACAATGAACTATTTTCTGCATTTTACAGGGTTGAGACTGACATTAGAACAATATAATGCCTGCATTATAGTTTTTTTTTATTTTTTTAAATTAAAAAAAATATTTATTTTTTAAAATTTTTAACGAAATTTAAAAAAAAATTTTTTTAGACTTTTATTTTTAATTTAATGCCTACAATTTATTTATTTTCATTTTTAAAGTAAAAAAAAGTGAACAGAAAAATAAAATACAGGCATTAAATTAAAAATAAAATTGCAAAAAAATTTTGTTAAAAATTTAAAAAAATAAATATTTTTTTTAATTTAAAAAAATAAAAAAAAACTATAATGCAGGCATTATATTGTTCTAATGTCAGTCTCAACCCTGTAAAATGCAGAAAATAGTTCATTGTAACGTTTTATAAATTAAATTGTGGCGCGACGACGTGATGCGCTATATTCAAAAATTCATTTCTCCAAAAAAAAAAACGGTTTTTTGGAAAACAAGTATTTCATCAGAAAAAAGCTCAGCTTTCATTTAAAAATAAAAGAAAAAATGAACCCAAAGATGCGAAAAGTGAAAATTTATTTTTATTTTTTCAAAATTTATGTCAAAATAAAAAAATTTTTGAAAATAGACTTTGCCATTCGAAAGCCCATGAAAAAAATCTAAAAAACCCATATTCTAATTTTTTTTAAAATTTTTTCCTCTAATTATAAGAAATAATCAAAGTGGAGCGCGTCACGCAAAAGTTCAGAACTTCTACCCCCTCCCCCTTGGACAATTTTTTATAAAATTCAAAGAAATTTATATGATAAATTACTAACCTATAGGGCATATCATAAAAAAAATTTGGGAATAATTGGACAACATTTTTTTTTGGGTGGAGTTTTGACGTGATATCCACCATATAAGTAATATTAAGAATTTGTATTTTTATAGATTTTTAAATAAATTCTGATGAGGAGACCGTTACCGGTTTCGAAACGTAAATGTTGTATATACAATTCATGTCCTATACAAATGCCAATTTTAAACTATTATTGAAGATAATTAAATCTTAAATAACCATTATAAAACAATTATACGAATTAGTTTTTAAAAAAAATTTTTCATAACGCGGTGCAAAAAAGGGCACTTTTTTGCACCTTGTTATGAAAAATATCGTTCGTAACTAGTGCTAGCAGTTGCCAATTTTTGAACGAGCACTTTTTTTGGAACAAACTGTAGCGAAGCGAAGCGAAGCTTCGCTTCGCCTACAGTTTGTTCCAAAAAAAGTGCTCGTTCAAAAATTGACAACTGCTCGCACTCGTTACGAAATATACTATAATGCAATTTTTTGAAAATAGGATTGAATTTCCTAATAGATTGTTTGTATAATTTCAATTAACTAATTAATTATTTGATGAATTTTAATTAAAAATTTTAAAAATAAATGTTTTCTCCAAAATGTTAAAAATAATTCTAAAAGGATGGGTGTCAATAAGGGGCCGTCCATAAACCACGTAGCCCCATTTTTTTGGGAATTTTGACCCCCCCCTCCCCCCATGTAGTACGCTATTACATGTATTAGCGCCATTTTTTCCTCTTGTCGTAGTCAATTGCTTGACCCCCCCTCCCCCTCAAGAGGCTACGTGGTTTATGGATGGCCCCTAAGGCCGTTTTTTGGGCCATGATAAAATCGGCTTATATTATGAAATTTTTATCTCTTTAGTATGCTTGACAATACCCCAAAATACATTTTTTGATTTGTCAAAAAGTAAGGAAAATAACCCGACTTAAAAAATTGCAAAATACATGGGTTTTTGTACTTTTCAAAGAATTTCAAAGAATTATGTTTTAATTTAATTTTTACTAGAGAAAAAAGACATTTTTCGTGTCATAAAAAATTTGTTTACTCTTTACTCTCAAGAACTTTTTTACACGGGATAACTAAAAATATTTTATCGTGGCCCAAAAAACGGCCTTATTGACACTCATCCTTTTAGTTTAAAGATGTTTAGACTTTTTTTTATTGTTCTAATATAGTAAAAGATGTTTATTTGTTTTTTAAAAATTCAATCCACATTTATTTAAACAATTCTTTTTTGTCATATATGAAGCTTTTCGTCCATCGACGATGGACCTCTTCAGACAATATATGGAAACTGCAAATTATTTTTAGTTTTTAAGCATTAAAGTTAGAAAAAGTAGAAAAACATTAAACATTAAACATTAAACATTAAACATCATTAAAGTAGAAAAACAATATTGTTATTATATTCCATTATAGTAACATTATGTACATAACCTCAACTTACCAATGTGGATATCTTTCCTCACACATAAAGTTTTAATAAAATTTAACAAAACAATCTTCATATAAAAGATCCGTTTTTTGCAACCAAAACCAAATTAGATGCTTATTTTTATTAATTTGAAAGATTTGTTTATAAGTCGAAAAAATGTCTTAATTTTCTTACTTTCCCTGAAAGAAAAATTTTTATTGACATTTTTCTGATTTTACTGAAAAAATTTTGTTTCCCTGACTATGGTGTTAATATAACAATATAATAATTAAAAAAATTAAGTGTTGAATTAAATTATAGTGTTAATTTATTATTTTAATCGTTAATCATTTTCGTAATTTCGTGCTTTGAAATATGTTCAAAAATAAGCTTTATTACTTTTTAAAATTCAGGAGTAACATTAAAAAAAATACTTACATACTTTTCAAATGTGCATTGTCTACGTGGAGAACTGTAAAGGGGAGAGGGTTTGCCAAATGTTCACGATTGTCCACAACCGGAGGCGGGGGGGAGGTCAGAAATTGGTGAAAAATTGTTCATATTGTATATGGAATACCGATAAAATTTATACCCCTTACTCTTACCTCGTTCTCGATCTCCCTCTCTTTCACTCCTTAATCTTTCTGTGAGTGAGAAAAGAAAAATAATTAGCCAATAAGGAAATAAGACGCCCTTTTCGTATTTTAGCTTGAAAGTGAAATTCCCCACTTTTCCTTCCCCTACCAATTTCTGTTCCTCTCTTTCTAGCTAATGCGGAAAATGGAGAAAACATTATGCTCTTCTGTAAACCAAAAGAAATAGGCGTTACTACCCTACCTATTCGTCTCTCTTTCCTTCCTACGGTAAACTAAAAGGAGAGACAATACCTCCCTCTCTTTCTCTTTATCATGCTTTCTCTCTCATACTGTGACAGACAGAATAAGTATGAAGATTAATATAGTTAATTTTTCTTCAAAATTCAATTATTTTCAAAAATTTTAATAAAATTCTTGGTAAAATTTCAATTATTTGCAAAAATTTTCCTAAATTCAATTATTTTTAATATCTATTTTAATAAAATTTTCCAAAAGAATTCAAGCATTTCAAAATAATTTTATTAAAATTCTAAGCAAATAACGTTTAATTATTTTCATAAATAATAAAATAATTTCACAGGAATTCTATTATTTACAAATTTTTTATAAATTTCTTGTCAACAATTCAATTATTTGCATAAATATAAAAAGCTCATCGCAGAATTTCAATTTTATTTTTAGTACAATTTTAACCTTTAAAGTGCTAAGTGTTGAAAAATCACGCTCAGTGCTAACCCCGGTCTGTCAGACCGCTATTCCCTTTTGACAGTTTTTTAGTCATTTATAATTTTTAAAAGACAACTATTATAAATATTTTTTACTTTTTAACAAAAAAAGTCATTTCTGTATTATGCATTTATTTATTTTATTTATTTTATAAATGCAGTCTATGAGAACTGTCAGTAGAACTAGCTGCGCGTCAAGCTGCGCAGACGATACTCATGGGAATATACTGGAATATACTTTTACTTAAAGCTAACCCCGGTCTCACAGACCGCTATACTTCAAATATTTATTTATATTACAAAATTTAACGAATAAAATTTTTAAAAAAATTGTCTCCTAACAGATTTTTATAAAATATGAAGCTACTAAAAAGTTCAAGTTCTTATTATACTTTGAAAAAAAGTTACAAGCAAAGAAAATTTTAATAGCGGTCTGTCAGACCGGCATAGCACTTTAAAGGTTAATCAAATATCTCGAAAAATGTAATTATTTTAAAAAATTTAATAAAATTCGTCGAAAGAATTTAATTATGTAAAAATTTGTTGATAAAATTCTTTATAAGTATTCAATATTAAGGAACATTCAATTATTTATTTGCATTTTATTTTTATTTAAATAATTGAACTCTCGTATAATTTTTCAATAGAAATTGATTTAAAAGTGAATTTCAGTTAAAATTTGACATGATAATTGAATATTAAAAGCAGTATAGCGTGAATTTTTAGAAATAATTGAATTTTGAAAAAGTTTTAAATTTAAATCTTTGATCATCTGAATTTTTCATATTTTTAACTAACAATTCTGTAGAATTATTTTTTTCAAAAATTTTAATTGTAATTATTCCAAGTTTTTATTTTCTAATATATATTTAATTGAAGAATTTCCGAATAGTCGAAATTTTGAGATTTTTAAAAATTGTCCGAATTTTTTAAAAAATTATTATAAATAATTGATGTAAAGAAGAATTTTAGTTAAAAATTCTAGAAAATAATAATTGAGGGGACGGATTCTAAAAGGGGATACGCGTGGATTCACGCGTTTAAGTTTTGTCAATTAGGTCAATTTTTGAAACTATTACAAATTGCAATTTGAATTACTGAAGTTTGTAGAGAATAAAAATGCGCATCTTTTTTCTTTGAGAAATAAATTTATATCTTTTTTAGTTTATGAAATAATGAGAAAAAACTAAATTTTTGAAAACCAAAAAATTTAAATGTTTTGCGTCTTTAACTCGTGCTGGCGTTTTTGATTTTTCATGTTTTGTAATCAAACAAAAACGAACTCACAGATTAAGATTTCCTAAAACCAACTATACTTTTAAAACTATAAAATCTTAATTAATAAAAAGTTTATTAATTTTTTCGAAAGACGTTGCAAAAAATGTGTTTTTCCAACTTTCAACGCTCCGTTTATCGAGGAAATTTCAAGGTACAAAAAACTTCCAGTGACAAAGTTTTTCATTACTATACGGTCAAGTTTTCTGTAAAATTTTATTAACATGATATGAATGCTTACAAAGTTATTAATGTTTAAAGCGTATGGTGCGTCAGATTTCTCGCGCCTCGAACACATTGAGTCCCAAGGTGTTCGTTTGTAACAGATTAAGACTATTTTAGTTTATTCATTTGTTTACTTAAAAAAATACAATTTTTAATGAAGTCACAGATAACTTTTGGAATCGCAGTTTAGTTAAAAACGATTATTTATTATTAAAAAGTAACTAATAATAATTAGCCAAAATCGTCTGAAGATAGTTAAAATTGACTGACATACAAATAATTAATGCATAGTTATTTTGACATAAATTTAATGTTAATGAAACTAATAATTGTTGATTAAGAAGAGTAAAAATATTATTATTTTAGTTATTGACTAGTTTTTTGCTATCAAAGTAATTATTTTTAAATAATATTTATCTATGAGATTATGACGATTCGGCTTACTTTATATAAAAGTAGCATCAGTTTATTTATTTTAACATGTATTCTAAGTAAAAAACATAAGAAATATTTTTTTAAAAAATATTGCAGAATTATTCGCAAAATAATTTGTACAATAATTCTATATTTCCTATATTCTATATTGTCGTTAAAACATATTGCTCTCTCATAGAGGAAGTATTTTTATTTTTTTTATATCTGTATTTTGTCAAACATTTTCATAAAATAGAATGTTTTTGATTATCATGTGCATTTTTCGAGGAAGTAACCCTTTTTTTAATGCTATTTTCCTCAAACTTGTGATCTGTTTTCATTCTACGGGAAAATATGGTATCCAGATGGGTCACGGCTGCCGCGACCGTTGACTGCAAAAAAAGGGTTCGGAAAAACCCAATACAATTTTCCCAGGATTTCGAGATTTTTTTATCACAATTGAGAAAACATTATGGCCATCTTGGTCAAGAACCGTACCAAGAAGTAATAATCCCGAAAAATGTTAATATCAGTGAAAGCTACGCAATTCAGTATTTACCAAAATCAAGTATAAATACTTTTGAAAACTATAGATTACAAAATCCTTCCGCTTTCAAAATTGAATCAAAATGAATGACGTTAAAAGTTTAGTACAATATCTTTCTCCAAACGGACAGGAGTTTTTTAATAATTATTTTAAAAACATGAAATGTAGTAAACGAGATCATTTTGACAAAGAGTAAAAGCCTTAAACTAAATAAAACAAGAAAGTTAAATATAAGAAATATTATTGTAGTTGAGTTTTTTATATATAACAAAATAAAACATTTATGTTAAAAATAAATTTTATTAAATTTTATTTACTGTGAATATTAATTAATAATATTAATATTCAATATTAATTGACAAACACATTTTCAACGCGTTGCAAACGAACACCTTGGGACTCAATGTGTTCGAGGCGCGAGAAATCTGACGCACCATACGCTTTAAACATTAATAACTTTGTAAGCATTCATATCATGTTAATAAAATTTTACAGAAAACTTGTCCGTATAGTAATGAAAAACTTTGTCACTGGAAGTTTTTTGTACCTTAAAATTTCCTCGATAAACGAAGCGTTGAAAGTTGGAAAAACACATTTTTTGCAACGTCTTTCGAAAAAATTAATAAACTTTTTATTAATTAAGATTTTGTAGTTTTAAAAGTATAGTTGGTTTCAGGAAGTCTTAATCTGTAAGTTCGTTTTTGTTTGAATACAAAATATGAAAAATCAAAAACGCCAGCACGAGTTAAAGACGTAAAACATTAAAATTTTTTGGTTTTCAAAAATTTAGTTTTTTCTCATTATTTCATAAACTAAAAAAGATATAAATTTATTTCTTAAAGAAAAAAGATGCGCATTTTCATTGTGTATAAATTTGTGTCATTAAATTTGAAAATTAAAAATGTTTGAAAATCGCACTATTGGTCAATAGTTATACGTGACAATCCACGCGTATCCCCTTTTAGAATCCGTCCCCTCAATTGTATTGAAATGATGGAAATAATTTTGAAGAAGTTACAGTAAAAATATTTCTTTTAGTACAAAATAATGATCTTATATCACTCGGTCATCTTTAATTATTATAAAACATAAAGAAAGTGATCATTCCGAGTCTTAATTCCTATGGAAAAATAATAATGATTAAATATTTTTCTAAACATTTTTCTCCGTGATAAATTCTTTTATAAAATTAAATTATTTTCAATACAATTTGAATAAAATTTCTTGACGGAATTTATTTATTTTTAAAAGTTATTTAACAAAATTTGCAGATATAGAATTAATTTATTTTTAAAAATTGTAATAAACTCTTTAGAAGAATTTAATTATTTTTAGTACAATTTTAATTAAATTCCTCGTATGAACTTACATTTTCTTCTACAATACAATTGAATTTGTATTTATCAGAGACAAAGTTTAGTTTTTTTTATTTCTTTTTATTATTTTCATAATTAAAATTTTTACAGGAATTCAATTAAGATTTAATTAACTTAATTCAATTTTAATTATTTTTTATACAATTTCAATCGAATTCTTCGAAAAATGCAATTATTCTTGAAAATTTTATTAAAATTCTTCAAAAGATTTCAATTAGGGGAGAGTCTCCAGTTGTGAGACACCTCCAGTTGTGAGACAGTCAATTTTTTTTAACATGCAATATTAAAAAGCCGATTGGTTTATATAAAAACATTTCTTTTTATATGAGTCAACTTTTTCTTGCACGCCAAAGCGGATATATAAACTCTTTTTGTTAAATACCAACACTGTGTGTGATAATCGACTAAAAAGCGTTTTTTCAATAAATGCAAAGTACTTTTTTCCAAGTTAATTAATTGGAAAAGGTAAATGTAATGCATTTTCTTTTAGTGTTTTCCTTATATTTTGTGATGCAATATTGCATTGTTCCAATCTACGGTTGAAAATAATTTAATTTTCCTTTTTCAAAATAGCGCCAATTTCTGGGTGTGAGACACAGCATATCACCAGTTGTGAGACGGTGTCAACACCCATCTGGGCAGCATAAAAAATACGACTTTGCAGGCATACTATTTAAATGTTGTTTTGATTTTTTTTCTAGTATTCTTGGGCATGTCAAGTGGAAAAAAGTCAATTGATTCAGAAGAAATCAATTTTAATGCTCTTGTTGAAGCTATTTAATTGTGTTTATTTGATAGTCATATTTTGTCGAATAAATATTATTATTTAGTATATAATAATATATATTATTAATATATTTTTTGAGTTCATCGAAACACTATACTTTCTTTTAATAAAAGTTGCGTATTTCTGTTACCTTTCGAACGGTGTATTTTATATACAATTTCGTTTACCCGTTTACAATTTACGGGTCAAAAATAAAACCCGTCTCACAACTGGAGACTCTCCCCTATTATTTAAATTTTTGTTGATAAATTTCTTTAAATGAGAATTAAATTTTAAGAAACATTTAATTATTTAAAAAAAACTATTTATATAGTGAAGAAGAATAAACGAAATCGTTCGCACAAATATTATAATTTTTAGAAATATAGTTAAATTTAAAAAAGGCTTTACAATTAAAATCATGTAAAATATTTTAATTCCTGTGGAAAAACAAATAGGTATTTAAATTCTTATTTAGGAGAAATTATTCTATTTTTGAATGCAATTGAATTTAGAAATTATGAAAAAAATTGAATCGAAAAATTTAATTTTTCTATATAGCTAATACTGTTTATTACTTTTTTCAGTGTCTTAAAGATACTTTTTTAAAATTAATTATTGAGTATGAAGCCTGTAATAGTATTTTTTTATTAATTGAAAATTAGTAATCTTATCCTTATCATTTGAGTCAAGAGCAAGAAGGCTAGAGACAGGAGGTGAAACTTCGGTAGTGGGAATGAGTCAAGAGCCTTTCTTTAACCAGGCGTTTTTCGTTTCGAAAAGTCGCCGGCGCGGTGCTTCTGCACATCACTCACACATTCAAATTCTTGTATACCGTGAGTTTCACATGTGTATGATATGATTTCAATTTGAGGTTAACTTTAAAGTGCAATCGAGACACAATGTGTGTCATAACGGATATATAGAAATAATGTGAGTGATTATTAAATTAAGTGTTATTCAAATAGTTAAAAATTCCGAAAACGTGCTGTGTGAAAAGTTGTATAACAAGAAGAAACATAAACCTATACACAACACTATGACTATTACTCAGGGACCGCTTCTAAAACGAAACTAAATAGAAATTACTTTCGTTTTAGTGTTTGAGTTGACACGAAACTAAATTAACAAAGTAACTTTAGTTTCAAGTCGTCACGAAACTAAATTAACAATATGAGCTTAGTTTCGTGTCGACTCAAAACAAAAGACTGAAACACATAATTATTTAGTGTCAATCACAGAAAAATTGTTTCCCTTGTCATCCGTAACTAGAGCAACGTAAGTAATTAATGTAAGTTACGTAACCAGAGTAAATTTCGTAACTATAGTAATTTACATAATTAAAGGAAGTTGCGTAACTAGAGTAAAGTACGTAACTGCAGTAACTAGAGTAAAGTACGTAACTACAGTAACTTGCGTAAATGGTCAAACTTACGTAAGTTATGTAACTAGAATAACTTACGCAATTAATCAAACTTACGCAAGTTACGTAACTTACGCAAAAATGACTAAATTTACTTAATTTTGTAATTAATCAAACTTACGTAACTTACGTAAGTTTGAATAATTGCGTAAGTTATTCTAGTTACGTAACTTCCTTTAATTATGTAAATTACTATAGTTACGTAATTTACTCTGGTTACATAAGTTACATTAATTACTTACGTTGCTCTAGTTACGTAAGTCAGGGGAAACAATTTTTCTATGATTGACACTAAATAATTATGTTTTTTAATCTTTAGTTTTGAGTCGACACGAAACTAAATCTAATTTATTAATTTAGTTTCGGGTCGACACGAAACTAAACTCAGTTTGTTAATAATTTAGTTTCGTGTCGACTTGAAACTAAAGTCACTTTGTTAATCTAGTTTCGTGTCAACTCAAACACGAAAACGAAACTAAACTTTCGAGACGGTCCCTGCTATTATATTACTTTTTGTAAACTTTTAATACACTTCATGCTACAGTTTACACATTTTTTTGTTTTTAAAACGTTTTTTAATAACTAAAAGATGTTTGAAAATATAAACACTTATATTTCATATTGTATTTGTATAGAATATATTTTCCCGTGTTTACGTGTGTAGCTGCGCAGAAGTCCGTCGTGTGGTCTATTGCGGCGAAAACTTTTTTTGAAAGTAAACGCCTGACCATACATCAGCTGAGCGACTCAGCATTGCCATACCCCCACTACCGAAGTTTTACCTCCTGTCTCTAGTCTTCTTGGTCAAGAGTTATTATTAATTTAAAAAAATAAAAGTATTTTTCTACTCATTAAAAATTAATAATCATCCTTATCGTTTGAGTCAAGAGTTTCTATATTTAGAAGATCATAGTAATACACGATCATTATTAATATTATACAAATATAAACATAAAAATCTATTTGTGTTGAACGAAATCGAAATTTTACGTATAACAGCAAATGTAATTAGTCACTTGGCACTATTGTCATCTTTTTTTAACTATCAGTATAAGCGCAATTACTCAAAAGGCAAATATAATTAGCTTAATCGTATTTCTACTGGGGTTTTCGCTTCTCCCTATTTTAATTTGTTTACATATTTATAATCGAAATGCTATATATTGCAAGTGTTCGATTCAAAGAGCAAGTAATATAAGGAGATGAAGTATGTGTGTAGAAAAAAAGTCACATGAATTGCCGACTGATGAGTCACAGAGACAATATGTATATTTTTGTTCTTTCTTTAGAAATCTCCCCCCCTCTTTAGAAAAGTGATAAATAAATGTTGTATATCGATCGACATTATAAAACAATTTGATGAAGAAATATTCACCTCACGTTTAGTGTGAAATTCTTATGTCTCATTCGATGGTATTCGCATATATAATAGCAGTTTGTTTCTCTTCAATCCACGCGAAATAGAAATCAATGCAAATCTTTGTTCTGTAGGAATTTCTTCTTTTTTTAAAAAAAAATTCGTTTTATTGCTTCGAAAAATGTTGATAAATTGAATTTATTCAGGACGGTTTAATTTTTATTTGGAAATGAAATATCTTCTTGTAAAAAATCTTGAAGTAATAAATTTTAGAATGTAAAATTTCTTTTTTTATTCTTTGATCTAAAAATTTGGTCAAAAGTGTTTTTTTTAAATTGACCAAATATTAAAATAATTGAATTTTTAATTAATAGATAATTTATTTATTAATTTGACCCACTTAATTTTTGTGATTTATAGGCTTCGCACTCATCTACTGAAACCTACTATTTACTACTTTTTTTACGATTTGCTACTACATATTTGGGTTACTTTTTTAGATTTCTGATACTAAAAGCTATACTTTTTTCTTTCTTTTAGTTAAATCCGCTAATAATTGAAATAAAAAAAAATTATACTCAAAAGTTTTAATAAAATCCTTAGAATTACTTCAAAAATTTTTAATAAAATTCTTTGAATTAATTTAATTATTCTCAAATAATTTTAAGAAACTTTTTTGCAAGAATTCAATTATTTTCAAATATCTACAATTTAAATAGAATTTCACAAAAGAATTCAATTATTACACGGAGAAAAATAAATAGTAATGATTATACTATTTTCGATGAAAAATTACTACTTTTAAGTAGTAATTTTGAAACTGCTCGAAAAATAGTAACTTTTGCTTCGTATTTAAACGATTTTTACTTTTTTGAAAAAGTATAATTTACTTCAAGGAATCTAAATTTTATTAAAAGCCGAGTAATATTTAAAATGTCCCGAGCAATTAATACTCTGAGCGAAGCAACTTTTATTACGAATCAGAGCAATTATTACTATTTCGGTAAAGATTTTTACTCGTAAAAGTAGTAATCCGTACCCACACAATGACGCGCCTCACACCGACGGGCGAAACGAATGCCGGCGCGCCTGCGCGTCTGTCCACGCCGTGACGAAAAAAAATGCTGGTGTAGAGAGCTATATTGTCTCGTTTTATTTTAATAAATTAAAATAAAATAATCAGTGCGTTCAAAAAATATTTTTTCAAGTAATTAACACTCTGCATGTGTATTATTATTCATAAGTTTTACTTTTTTCACATTCTTACTTACAATTAACAACTTAACATATCGGAAAATCTTAACATCTATACAGTTTCGAACCCTACCTAACTTATATCTAACGCAACCTAAAATCGCACGCATTTATACTAAACCTCTCGGCTACGCAATCGCTATGGAGAAAATTTCATGTTACCCGCATATATCTCTTTTCGATAAAGTGAATCATAAATTATATTTATTTAGATAAGTTACTAAATTAAAATATAAACATTTATAATAATAATAATAATAATAATAATAATAATAAACAGTATTATTAATTTAAAATTACTTATTTTAATTATTAAATTATTAGATTATAATGTTAATGATTTTATTTATTTCTAAATTTTTTATTAATTAATTAGTAATTCATTAAAAATTAATTAACTAATTATTAAGTGATTATACATGAATTGCATACTTTGGAAATTGATAAATAATTAAAATGCATATAGCAATTAATGATCGCACCACTGATATAAACAAAATTGTCCAAATAACTGAACCGTGCTACACGTGCTTCTTGTAACCTAGAAATGTTGGGTCACTTTGACAGTAGTGACGTGATCACACACATAGGTGTGTAACAGTAGTGGTACGGATTACTACTTTTACGAGTAAAAAGTTTGTTCTGCAATAGTAAAATTTGCTTCTTGCAGAAGCAATCTTTATTTTCCGCAGTATTAATTATTAGAATTTCTACAAGTAATATTTACAACATATCGAATGTAAAAAGTAATACAAAATTTAATAAAATTTACAATGACGATGTAAAAATTAAAATTCTTAAAGCAATTTTTAAACGTGACTACTGTAATAATTACTATTAGTAATTTTTACTACCAGAAATAGTAATTTTTACTTCATGCGAAGTACATTTTACTATGAATAGTAATTTTTAATATAAAAGTAGAATTATTACTATTCCATAGGAACTTTTACTAGAAACTCAGCACCATTTTTCTCCGTGTATTTAAAAAAAATGTTAATAAAATTCTGTGCAAAAACTCCAAATAGGGTAACTGCACCAATTGCCGAGGGTGCTCCAATTGTCGAGGATAATAATTTTCTTTTTTAGATAAATAGTATAATATATAATATTTAAGAACAAAAAAAATTTCTAAATAATCTTTGTATTTTCAACTGTATATTTATATATACAAATTTCGTAGCGATTCTACTAAAATAATTATTTAATTAATATTATAATTCACTGCTGTGAAATTTACACGAATCTCCATTTTCTTAATACTTCAGGTTGATTAAAACAGATTTTTAGAAATGCAAATTAAACGTATTTATAATGACTTTTTGTGTACAAAATTATTATTATAATTTTGTACACGAACTAAATTAATTTTGTATGCATGTTTTTTTGTTAAAAAAAATATTTAATATTTTTTAAAAGCAAATCATCGGTATTTGGTTCCTTTTTTTTGACAGTTCCATTTTTCGAGGTAATGACTCGAAAATTGGTGTAGTCACTTTTTTCGCTGATGCACCATTTATCGATGGTTAAGTGTTTATTTACTAAACGTCAAACATAAATGCCAAACATTTATAAGTACACAGAAAAAGAAAAAAAATGCTCCAAAAATTTACAACCAACAGAAAATAATCAACCAAAAAAACGAGGAAGACGGAAAAAAATTAATAAAAAAATGCATTATTTAAAACTAAAAAATTTTGTACTATAGTTTAATTATAATTAACCATTATATTTACAGTTCGTAATAAAAGTTTATTTTATTCGTTTACAAATTTAATGTGACTTAAATTAATTTATTTTTTCAATTAATGTCTGATTAACAAAATTGATTAAATTTAATTAACTTATTTATAAAAGTTTAAAAAACAGTTAAATAATTTTCTGTCCTGTATCATCTACTATAAAAATGTTTTATATCGATATTATAAATTATTCAATTATAGTTAAATAAATATATTTGTTTTCTGGTAATGTTCTATAATATTTTTATCGAAAAAATAAATATCTACTCGATTTTCTAATATCTGTACAGGTTAATTGTTAGGTTATATTGGGTTATATGTTTAAAAATGTCATACCCTCGACAATTGGAACAGACCCTCGAGAAATTAGCACAAGACCATCGACAAATGGTGCTTTTGCTCGATTGACTTTTAAATATATTTTTTGCTTAACAATTTAGTTTATATTAAAAAAATAAATATGAATATTAAACATTATTAGATACTTCGTCCAAATATACAAAAATCAAATTTTAAAGTGCATTTACTTCCGAGAAAAAAAATGTCAAAGTCACATGTTGCCTAAAATCCTCGACAATTGGTACAGTTACCCTATTTTCATATATGAGCGATTCCGCGTCAAGTGATCAAGGGGTCTTACGGTGCAATGTTTATTTTGATAATTTTTTACTCTTAAACAATTAAACATGAAAATTTGTCCGAGTACAGTATCAAAAGGTTTTTTCATGCTCTTTCGATTAGAAACAAGCATTTAAAAAAAAAATTTTTTTTGACCAAAA
This sequence comes from Leptopilina syphax, assembly GCA_032872505.1. Lineage (NCBI taxonomy): Eukaryota > Metazoa > Arthropoda > Insecta > Hymenoptera > Figitidae > Leptopilina > Leptopilina syphax. The sequence continues at coordinate 20,549,478 of CM065475.1, forward strand.
AAAATCAAAATTAAAAATAAATATTAATTTTTGAGGGGGAAGGATACGATTTTTTTTTTTAAACGAAAGCTGAGGTTCTTTCCTAAAAGGACATATATGTGCAAAAGTGGGACTAGAATGTTTAAACATTGAAAAAAAGAGATTTCTACTGACCGGAGTGCTCAAAACCCGGTTTTTTGGCTCCATTTGGTAGAAATCTCTTTTTTTCAGTGTTTAAACATTCTAGTCCAACTTTTGCATATATATGCCCTTTTAGGAAAAAACCTCAGCTTTCGTTTAAAAAAAAAAAAAAATCGTATCCTTCCCCCCCAAAAATTAAAATTAATTTTTATTTTTTTTGGTCAAAAAAATTTTTTTTTTCAAAATGCTTGTTTCTAATCGAAAGAGCATGAAAAAGCCTTTCGAAACTGTACTCGGCCAAATTTTTATGTTTATTTGTTTAAGAGTAAAAAATTATCAAAATAAGCATTGTACCGAAAAATCCAAAACTTTCACCCTCTCCCCCTCGGAAAATATTGGACTAGGTAAAAAATATTTTTACCAAAAATCACTATCCACTAGTACTACAAAAGCCCCAAGTTTAGGCACGATTGGAGAAAATTTTTTTTTCACCTTGATCACTTGACATGGAATCGCTCATATAGGTAATAAAATTTTTACAGAAATTTAATTATTTAAAATACAATTTTCATAGGACTTCCGGCTACGCGAGAGAGTGAAGCGTTGCGTCGTTTTTAAGCGGAGTCGAAATCTAAGTTTTTACACGGAGAGAAATCTGTTGCTATTATTGCTTGCAGAATCTTTACAAATTTTATTAGTCACTGCTGAATAGAATTTTAGCTTGAGGTTATAATAATTTATATACGAAATCATCTATTTAATGTAATGGAGAGTTCGATGTAATATACACAAAAAGCAGCTGCTAATTTTGCACGAAATCTTCATTATAAATATAAAGAGAACGTGCTATAAAAGTATTAGATTCTTCTTATAAGAATCGCTCGAACTCCGACTGATTTTCAGGCGGACTTTATACAACACAATCTTACTTGCGTGTACGCACATATAACTCACACACATATATATATTTCTCTGGATGATTTCGAGGATAAATGAATATACACGGAGAGAAGTTTGAACCTTGTTTGTTTGTTTTGTAACCTAAAATCACGGTGTGATCAGAGTTTTAGACGATGATTGGAAACTCAACCTAGTTTTCGACAAGATGTAGCGCTCTCTGACGGTGACTGTCACCGCCACTTGCGATTCGTGAATGGAAAAACTCGGTGAGATCACTAAGATTTACCGTGATCTTCCCCCTCTTTTAACCTTCTGAATTAGACACTGTCTTTTATGGTTCAAAGTTCTCTCCGTGTAGAAAGAAGTGAAAAGACGGTGATAAAAGTGGTTTTAATTTGTAGGTGAAAAGTGAGGTTAGGAATTCTCACCAGTATGGAGGACAAAGTGGACGTAGGAGAGGGTAAGAAAACGGAAGTTGAGTCGGTAAAGGAGACGATGACAGATGGTAGTGCACAAAAGGCTTAACAGAGTGAGTGTAATTTAGTGAACCAAACAAAAAACAAAACAGTAGCAACAGTAGTAAAGAGTGTAAAGAAAAGAGGCAGACCACGGAAAGTCAAAAAGGCAGTAATAGCGAAAAAAAATCTGAAAGACTTTTGGTCTCCGCAAAATGTCAAGAAGAAAAATGTGAAAGAGGAAAAAGATAATGGAAGTGATAGTGAATATGAAACGCTCCTTAGCGAAGAGGATACCGAGGAAGAAAATGAACAGGAAATAATAACTTTGGAACAAAATGTAAGACCAGAAGAAAGTGGTGATGCATTTCAGCCACAAAGCAAATTAGTAAGAACACCCCAAGGTAAGACAAAAGATAGTTTCTCTCAAGAAAAGGTTCTGTCACAGGAAAACTTTGTACATGAGAATACACAATTAATGGAAAAAAAGAGCAAGATAAATAACGATGACGAAAATACAGTGAGTAAAGAAAAAGGAACAATTGAAATGACTCAAATAAATAAGGGAGTACAAGTAAGTTTGTGTGATGAGAAATTAAATAATAAAAGTGAGATAAATAAAAATAGAATGTGCCAACTTGGAGAATGGCTGAATTAGAAGAAATGATCAGGACAGAATTAAGTTGTGGAAAAATCCAAGTGGATGAGTGCAAAAGATGTAGAAAAGAAAAAGAAACAAAAGCAGAACTGGAAGAAAGACTTGTTCGTAAAGATCAAGAATCTGAGAGAGATAAAAGAGAAATTCATAGTCTGAAAGAAATTATAAGACAAAAAGATGAAAAAATCGAACAAATTTTAATAGAATTAAATCTAATTAAAGTAAGAGTAAAAATGTGCGAAGAATGGATCAAGGAAAATAAATCCCACTATGTTTACAAACAGAGTTATTTTTTTCGAAAATGACAGCGAAGATAATTATTCAAATCAAAACGAGAAAAAGAGAATGTCTTGTGTCACTGAGAATGATGGTCTGGGGGATGGAATGACCCTAGCACATGCTGAGGTATCAGCAGGAGGGTTGGGGGTTTCAGAGCCTAGGCTAGCTTCTCAGTACTCACAGAATTCGAATAATCAAGCGACACTTACGGATGTTAATTCCATAACAGAGAAATTAAGCGAGGCAGAGTGGGAACGAGAAAAACTGAAAAGAAGGGACAGGAAGAATTAGAAAAGTTTAATTATAAAAGATTTGACACTATTAACAAGAAATAAAAAGGAAGAATTAGAAAAATGGGTAAAAAGAACGTTGGACTTGAAAATTAGAGTAGGAACTCTGAAAAGAATTGAAGGGGGATGGAAGATAAAGTTAGACAATCTTAAAGAAAAAAGATAACTATTGAAAAGGAAAACAATGTTAAATGATAAAGGATGGGGAGTGTGGATTAAAAATGATTCAACTAGAAGAGAGGAAGAAATCCAAAACTACGTAGAAAGAGAAGCTGAAGCTTGGAGGATGAAAGGGAAAGATACTCAAAACGGATATGGCAGAATATGGATAGAGGACACATGCTTCATTTGGGATGAGTTACAAGGAGAATTGCAATTGAAAGAGGAACTGGTTATAGAAAAGTTTTCTACATTTCGAAACCGACCGGAGAGAAGAAGAAGCAGCTGCTGAACTAGCACTTTTACATTGGAACGTTCAAGGCATTAAAAATATGACGAAAAATTGTAAATTATTAGAGGCAATGGACATTATAAGTCCACAGGAGACTTTTTTGGAAAAAGAAAAAATGGAGAAATGCATGAAAAAACTAAATGACAATTATGAATGGTATGGCAAGCCAGCTAAAAGAATTAGTAAGAAAGGACGGGCAAGCGGAGGATACATAAATTGGGAATATGGTATCAAACTTGAATTGGAGAAAAGTAAAGAAGATAAATATATTATCATAACAGGTTACAATAATAAACCTGCAAATATGAAAAACTTCCTAAAGAAGTTAGACCAGGAACTAGACGACATAGAGGGCTCCTCCAGTAGAACTGTACTAGTAGGTGACTTAAATGCTAGGATTGGAGAAGTTCAAGGAATATCAGTGTGCGGAATGGATGACTTTAATGTGGCTCAAATTAGAAAATCTCAAGATAAGGAAATAAGAAGAGAAGGGGAGCTGCTGATGAAGTGGTGTGAATCAAGAGCAATATTAGTAATGAATGGAAGAAGTGAAGGCGACGAGGATGGAAAAATTACATGTATAGGACATGGTGGAGGGCTAGGTAGCGTCTTAGACCTGATAATGGTTCAAATGAATGAAGAACAACCAAGTCCTACTTGGTTTAAGGGGATGATGGTTACAGCACAAGAAGATTCCGATCATCTGCCTTTAGTATGCAGATTAGAATGTGAAGATAAAAGAAGAGATGGATCTGCAAAAAGAAAAATCCAGAAAGGACTAAAGTGGAAAAATAATAAAAGAGAAAATTATACAAAAGAATGGAAAGAATGCAAAAGATTAAAAAATGAAATGAAAGCTAAAATAGAGGAAGAAGAAGAAGAGAAAGACTTAGAATTAAAATGGGAGGAAATAACGGAAATGATACAGGAAGCAGCAAAGAAGGCAGGGATGAATGAATTCAAGAATAGGAAGAGAAACTTGGGATACAGGTGAATATAAAATCATGAGAAGGAAAATGTTTAAGTTACTACATAGATTCAGAAAACATAGAGATTGGAATAACAAAGCAGATTATCTAAAATTTAAAAAAGAGTTGGCAGAACTAAGAGTGAAAATGATCAGAAATTGGATTGATGAGAAGCAGCAGCTAGTAGCAGAGAGTAGAAATTTATTTATTCAAGATACTTATACGGGCAGAGCCCTTAATACAAAGAACGGTTATAAAAATAAGTAAGTACTGTCGCAAATTAGTGTGTCAATAAGAATTGTTTTCGCAAATTATTAGTAAATATGTTCTCGTTTTGCTCAAAGACATAAATTCTATCACAATATTCATTCACCTCAGCAGCCATTCTAGAAATAGCTGAGTTTTTACCACACTGAGAAAAGAAAAGCACAGAATCTGAATTCGACATAGTTCAGCATCAGTACCCCAGGTCGAACGCAGCAGCAGTGCCACTATTGGACAGATTCTGTACTCTGCAGCACAGATGCTATACTTTGAAAAATTTTGAAGTACAGATTCTACGCTTTAAGTGACAGTATCTGTCTTTTATGCGAAGGACAGATTCTGTCTCTTATTTTGTATAGCCGGTGTGCGGCAGAATTCAGATTCTGTGCTTTTCTTCTCTCAGTGCATAGTTAGTTCTATGGGATGGTACACGAATTAAATTGTAAGAACGAAAATTTACAGGTGGAGCGAATAAGTTCACCTTCGATACCAATGCTGAGCAATTAACAGAACCCTTGATTATTTTATAAAAAAATAACAAATCTGTATATAAAAAACGCGCTGACAACTTTGGAATACTCAAGGCCATTCTGACATTAGTGTAATCATGACTATTTCGTTCATAAAAAATTCCCAAACAATACGCAGCAAATCGAAGAAAGCGATTCTGGACTCTTTCAATACGTTGAATGTGCACCTCATAATAGGGGAACCAGATTAAAGAAGCCAATTCCAATATTGGCCTAACCAAAGAAAAAAATAATATTTTAAAAACTAATAGTTTTTTAAATAGACCTGCGTTTCTGGTGATGAAGCCAAGTACTTTAAGAGCTTTGCTCACTGTAGACGAGATATGTTCGTTAAAGGACAATTTCTCATTAAATATAACGCCAAGGTCACGTATAGTACTAACTCTGGAGAGCTCAGTGCTGCCTATTAAATATTTGTGTCTAATTAAAATTTTCTTCTTAGAGATTGATAAAATCGAACATTTTTTAATATTTAAACTGAAGTTATTATCATCACACCAAGTCATTAAACCATTTAAACTAAGCTGCAGCCGCTCAAATCCTCATGCGCATGAATCACCCTATAAATTTTAAGGTCATCAGCATACAAGGAAAATGAGCAATCGCTGAGGACGGTACAAATATCATTAATGTGAAGAACAAACAGCAAAGAGCCCAATACGGAGCCCTGAGGCACTCCAGAGGTAGCCATGAAAGCATTAGAAAATTCATAGTTAGCTCTTACAACATGAGGTCGATCTGAGAGATAGTCAATAATTAAGTTTAAAAAATTGCCATGAACTCCCATGTTAATTAGCTTCTTCACCAAAACACCATGATCAACTCTATCAAAGGCCTTCGCAAAATCTGTATAAATAATGTCAATCTGGCTTCCCGATTCGAGAGCACAAATTACATCGTCAAGAAAAATACACAAATTAGTATTTGTGATCTTCCCCTGACAAAACTATGCTGCTCATCAATTATCACACCTGAAACTGATGCATAAAGTGCATCTGCAATTAGGCTTTCATAAATTTTGGCAAATGTTGATAATAAAGTAACTGGACGATAATTTTTTACATCATTTACCGAGTCTGATTTGTAAATAGGAACTATTATACCTTTTTTAAATTCGTATGAAAATATACCAGAAGTAAATGATTTGTTAAATAAAATGTACAGTGGTTTGACAAGAGATAAACAGCACGACCTGACAAGGAAAGGTGGTATACCATCAGGTCCTGAGCCCTTATTTACATCAAGAGAAATTATCTTTTTTAAAATGTCAGTCTCGCTAAAGGTTGTAGCGGCGATGTCAACAATATTTTTAAAGTTAGGATCAGGAATATAATTATTACGGGTTTCAGTAAGATACACTGAACTAAAATTTTTTGCAAATAAGTTTGCCATGTTTACATTCTCACTCACCGCAGTTTCATTAAGAAAGACTTCCCCCGGCATACCACCCTTCTTACGACGAGAGTTAACAAAACCCCAAAACTTTTTCGGGTTGTTTATTAATGTATTTTTAGTATTTGAAATATAATTCAAATAACATTGGCACGATAATAATTTACATTGCTTTCTTAGTTCTGAGAAAATACCATAATCTATCATTGAGCCAGATCGCTTAAAATTTGAATGCGCAATTTTCTTTTTCAAGACAAGTTTCTTTAAGTCACTCGTAAACCAAGGTAGAAATTTGAAGTTGTGTGAAGTTTTAAGTGGGACATATAATTCAAAAGCCGAATACAATTTAGAATAAAAAATTTCAAATGCGTCATTTACATTAGGTACATTAAGTACACTCATCCAATCAATATCATTTAAGTATAAATTAATGGCCGTCATGTCAGCGTTTTTAAAATTGTAAGATGATAGACCAGAATGAGAGTCTTGAAAATTTTCAGTAGTTACAATATTATTCAAATGCAGCATTAGTAATAGAGGAGGGTGAAAATTGTCAACGGGTAATAAAGGATCATAGCTTAAATTAATATCGAGTTCAGAAAAATTACAAAAAACTAAGTCTAAAATAGATCCAAAAGTATTAGGGATTTTATTAATTTGCGAAAAGTCTAGAAAATCCAAAGTATCAGAGATAACATTCGCAATATCTTTATGCAATTTAATTGAACAATTGGGTTTAACTGTACAAGAGGGTTCATTATTATTATTATTATTCCAGCTAATAAAAGGTATATTAAAATCTCCCACAATACATACAGGGTTTTGTGACTCAGGTATTAGCAAATCTTTAAATGTTCGACATAAACAACTAAAAGTGTCAAGGAAAATGCAACAGATTGGTGAAAGAATATGGATTAGTTTAGAAAAGGAAAAAAACAAATAAAAAATAACATAGGGAAAGAAGAATGGCTGGACCACTTTAAAATGGACGCATGAATATTCCCCACATTGAACTTGCAACAATTTTTGTGTATCGAAATAAAAACATAAAATATCTACTTATTAGAACTGCAATAATTCGAGTTTTCTTTTAAACAAATGTTTATCACCAGAAATAAGTATTTGAAGAAATATTTATTAATTACTTTTTTTATTTGACTGTATTTTAATTTATAAAAATATCCATGTAGGGAAATATGAAAGAATAGAACATTTAGTTGTTCAGAGTTTTTTATAGTATGTATTTTAAAAATAAAAATTTTGCTTAAATGAAATTTTAAGTACATAAAAATTTATTTAAAAGGATTATAACCTAAAAAATTTGTCAATTATCAGAATTTTTATATCGTAGTATTTCTATATTATCGAATTTTTATGTAACGTAAAATATATGTAATCGAGTTATAATCTCACAGAATTTATATATTTAACATAATTTTGATGTAAATATAAATAGTTATTTATATTTAGTTGAAATTATATTTAAAATAATTTTTATTTAATCAAATTTTTATTTAACCACATCTGTAGTTAACCGAATTTTCGTATGAGTGAATTTCCAAAGTACCAAATTTATAAAACATAGAATTGTAGGCTACAAGATTCTGGCAGCGATAATGGCTCGCACATTAAGCGAGTGGCTAGAAGTTAATGATAAATTATCAGAGGCGCAGGGTGGCTTTAGGAGGAACAGAGGAACAATGGAACACATATTTGTATTAAATACAATAATAGGAAACAGATTAAAATATGAAGGAAAAAAGCTTTATATTATACAGTTTTTATAGATTTCACAAAGGCGTTCGATAAAGTCGATAGAGAAATATTGTTGTCGAAAATGGAAAAGATGGGCATAAAAGGTAAATTCTTAGAAATGACAGAAGAAATATACAAGAATACTTGGAATCAAATTATAGTAGGAGATGAAATGACTGAAAAATTTGAAACAAAAATGGGTGTAAAATATAGGAAAGACAAAAATTATGATACTTCAAAATGGTGACAGACATAAAAAAGAAACGTGGCAATATAAGAAAGAAACGCTGAAAAATGTCAAGGAGTTTTCATATCTAGGTTTTTGGTTTAGTTCCGGAAACCAATATACAACCCATACAAGGAAATTGTCAGGAAAAACTCAACAGATGATAAATAAAGTATGGGGAGAAACAAGACGAGCAGGAGTGACCGATTTAAAACGAAGACTTTTCTTCATGGAATCTACAGTACGGGCAGCAGCGATGTATGGAGTAGAGATTTGGGGCTGGACTAGGAATGAATTGATCGAAAAAATTCAAAGTAGATATGTGAAAGCGAGTTTAGGATTGGCAAAAACTACCCTTAGACTACATTTGGAAATTGGAAGCTGGTAGAAGAAGTTTAGAAGTGGAAACCAGAAAGAGGGCTAGAGCATTTTTGGTAAAACTAGGTAAAATGGAAGAAAACAGATGGCCAAGAAAATGCTTAAGAGAAGAAGTACGAGGAGTGAAGAATGGTAATCCTTCAAAATGGGGTAAAACAATACAAAGGTCATTTGGAAGAAGTGGAGATGGAGAGATTATAAATATGATATGGAATGGAAATGATACGAATTTGATCAGATTGAGAGTTGGAAAACTTAATGAAATTGATAAGGATCAAGACATTCAGAAAGATTGGTCAAGATTAGCAAAATCCAGCTTCTACAATTTTTATAAAATTTTTTGAAAGAAATTAAAATTTGAAATTTCTTTTATAAAATTCTCCGAAAGAAATTAATTATTTTTGAAAACAACTTGTTTTTAGTCTTAAAGCTGCTTTTTGTAAAAGTTTTTTTTTCATAGAAATAAATTTTAATTGCGAATTTTCTATATTGAGATTTGGTTTGAAAATATAGGGAAATTAAAATGAAAGTAAATAAGTAATTGCGGAAATTATTTATCGGAAATTTTTTTGTAATACATTAGAATCAATTATAAACTTTTGGAAATGGCGCATTGCGCATTGTAAATTGAGTTTGCATCCACAACACTGGAATTTTAGATTCGATGAGCGTCGCTCGTCGTGCGACATGACCGCAAATCGGGTTTAGATTAAAGGATTAGGAAAGCTTTTTACACATAAGACTTGCTGAGTTCAGATGATGTATTTATGTATATAGACAGAGTGAAATGAGAATTGTCCAACATTTTTGTCAATTTAATACCATTTGTCTCTCTCGTTAATATACAAAAACAAATTTGTTTTCAATCAATTTATTATATTGGAAGTAAATGCATTTCCTTTTTCAAATTACGAAGCGTTATTTTATCTGAAAATTGTTAACTTATTTCATTACAGATTTAATTATTTTCATAAATAATAAATAATTCAATTTGAAGAAACATTCAATTATTCAATAAATTTATTTATTTTTGTATTTTTAAATAATTTAAATAATAATAATTTAAAGTTTTAAATTAAAAACTTTGACAATTGAAATTTTTCATACTAACAATTTTGTAGAATTAATTTTATTGAAAAAATTTAATTGAATTTTTTTTTAAAATTATTTCATGTTTTTATTTTTTAATATATATATTTAATTGAAGAATTTCCAAATAATCGAAATTTCGTAAAAGTGAATTGCAAAAAAATGAATTTGAAAATTCTCAAAGAAGTATTTTTCAAAAATTATTAAAAATAATCCATTTAAAGAAGAACTTTTGTTAAAAATTCTAGAAAATAGTAATTGAATTGAAATTAATTTTGAGTATTGAATATTCAAAATAATAAATTGAGTCTGGAAGATTCGAAATAATAAATTGAATACCAATTGAAATGTGTATTAAAAAGAGAATAATATTCGATGAGAAAAATTTAATAAAATGCATCACTTCAAATAATATTATAAAGGGCAGAAAAGTGGTAATTATGAAACTGAAGTTACCAACGTTTGATCGACGAAAAATATAATACGCAAAAATTTCTGTTTTCTTGCCTCAGATCCAATTTTTTTTCCTTATTTTTTATAGATACTAATGTAAGAAGACATTAAAAATTATTTTCAAGTGGAACCAGGTCGGGGAGGGCAGTGATTTTGATTTTTTGTCACGGATTTCTCGAAAATTCAGAAATTTCGAAACAATTTCTGTTTCCCCGTCTCAGATCCAATTTTCTCTCCACTTTTATTATAAATACTAATGTAAGAAGCCATTAAAAATTATTTTCAAGTGGAACCAGTTTGGGAAGGGCAATAATTTTGATTTTTTGTCACGGATTTTTCGAAAATTCAGAAATTTTAAAAAAATCACTGCCCTACCCGACCTAATTCCACTTGAAAATAATTTTTAATGTCTTCTTACATTAGTATATGTATACGAAATCTATAATAAATGAGGAAAAAAATTAGATCTGAGGCGAGGAAACAGAAAGTATTTCGAAATTTTTGAATTTTCGAAAAATCCGTGACAAAAAATCAAAATCACTGCCCTCCCCGACCTAGTTCCACTTAAAAATAATTTTTAATGTCTTCTTACATTAGTATCTATAATAAATGAGGAAAAAAAATTAGATCTGAGGCGAGGAAACAGAAATTGTTTCAAAATTTCAGAATTTTTGAAAAATCCGTGACAAAAAATTAAAATCATTGCCCTCCCCGATCTGGTTCCACTTGAAAATAATTTCTTATGATTCCTGACATTAGTATCTATAATAAATGAGACAAGAAAATTGAAACTGAGGCGAGAAAACAGAAATTGTTTCGAAATTTCTGAATTTTCGAAAAATTCGTGACAAAAATCAAAATCATTGCCCTCCCCGACCTGGTACCACTTAAAAATAATTTCTTATGATTCCTAACATTAGTATTTATAATAAAAGTAGAAAAAAAATTGGAACTGAGGCGGGAAGAAAGAAATTTTTGCGTATTATATTTTTCGTCGATCAAACGTTGGTAACTTCAGTTTCATAAGAGTTTTAGTGATTTTACCTAAACATTTTGGAAGAAATACCTAAAAGGTTTTGGGTAAAAATACAAACATTTTGGTATCTTTTATAAAAGTTTTGGAAAAAATACCCAAAATTTTTAGGTAAAATTACACATGTTTTTGTACTTTTGTCCAAAGTTATGTGCAGAAATACCCATGAAATTTTTTGAGAAATTCAAGACTTGTGATAATTTTTTATCTAAACATTTTGAGAAAATACGTAAGTGATGAAATGGAATAGTTAATTTTTCATCCGCAATTTAAAAAAATTCGCTAATATAATTTTAAACAATAATTGCAGATTATAGTGATTTTTTTTATTTCATATAAAATATATGTTTTAATACAAAAACTATTTTACAAAATATTTTTTCACATACAATAATAAACACTCATGAAAAACAATAAAAAAATAATATGAATATTATATTAGATTAATAATTATCAACACTTATTATTAATCTACTTACAACAAGAAATTAACAATCGTCGAAAGAACAGATAATACAAACAAACAGATTAATTAATTAAAAAATTCACTATTATTCACTATTTATAAAATATAACATCACACATACATTTACTTTCAATTAAAAACCACATTTTTTATTAAAAACACTGTAAAAACAAGAAAACCTTCACGCGCGGATGTAGCTTCTCTAGTAAATGCTGCAGAGCAACTGACGCCAAAAAGGACCGTTTGACAATCATTTCTAGGAAATTCGAAAAATTTCACAAACTTTTCCTCTAAATAAAACTATAATAAAAAATCCGATATTTGAAAGATCATAAAATAGGATCTTTTACCAGGCGAAACCCTTAGCTGGCCATCTTAAGATGAAACAGATGTGACAAAACCTTGAAAATTTTCACAAGAGTTTACCCAAGCTTTAGGAAAATTCTCCAATTTAATTAGGTAATATTTCACAATTTTTGTAGAATTCCCAACATCTTTGGGTAAAATGACTTTACCCACAAAATTTGGAAATTTTCCCAAGAGTTTACCCAAGTTTTAGGAAAATTTTCCAATTTATTTAGGTAATATTTCACAATTTTGGTAGAATTACCAATAGTTTTGGGTAAAACGAGTTTACCCAAAATTATAAGAGAAATTACCTAAGAAATGTTAGGAAAATTTACCAATATTTTTTACAGTGTATGTAAGCTGTCTTTTTTGGCGATTGTTGCCTGCTACCACTTACATTAGTCAAGAGGAAAAAAATGCATCAGGATTTAAGCAATCTAAAGATCGGGTTACTGTTATGGTATGTGTGAATGCTGATGGTCAGCCATATTGGATCCACCATTTTGAATTTTTAAAAACTAACGTGAAATACGTATTCAGCGACCCCAAAAACCCCCGAGTAACGAGTTTCAAATGAATCTGAAGAAATTTAAAAATTGGCAGCCATATTGGATCCGCTATTTTGAATTTTTGAAAATAAATTTCATATTCGTAATCAGCGATCCCAAAAACCTCCGAGTAATAAATTTCTGGAGAATCCTAATCAGGGTGGCCACTATTTTTACGCTTTTTGTCTCCCGGTTTTTTCCCGGTTCTCCCGGTGAAGATTAGAAATTTCTCCCGGTTTTAAATCACAATTTTCAGAACATCATTTTCATATGTAATATGTATTATTACATGAAATTTATTGTAAATGAAAATAAATTGATTCAAAAACATAACTCTTTAAAACTGAATCAGTGAAATTTGACTGAGGATCTGTGACTCTATTCTCGCGATTTCAATCAATGAAATTTTATTTAAGACCATCATTTAAAAATAATTGTACACTGCAAAAAGAAGTATCTTAATTTAAGATATTTTGGTAGTCATTTCTAAGATGTTTTGGTAGACACTTTTTAGTTACTTGAAACATCTTAATTTAAGATGTTAAAAGTATCTTCGTACTCATTTTCTGTATATTTTTGGGGTAAAAAGTTTTGAGGTTAACTATGGGCTCTTATGGAAAACACTTTATGTATCTTAGTTTTTAGTAACTTACACTTATGGCGCATCTTACGATTCTCAAGTAACTTATCGCTATAAACATCTTATTCCAACAGAAACATCTTAATTTAAGATACTTTAAAAAACTTACAGAAGTATCTTACTTTTTTAAGATAGAAGAAATATCTAAGACGTATAAAACATCTTAAAAATCAGTAAGATACTTTAGAAAACATCTTATTTTAAGATGTAAGATACCATTTTTCCATCTTACATCTTATTTTAAGATATCAAAAAAGACACCTATTTTTGCAGTGTAATATTTGTCAATTTTCACTGATTGGAAAATTAAAAAATAACTCATATTCTCAAATGCTAGAAACAGAAATTTCTAGTAATTTTTTAATTGGCCAACCAGTGAAAAATTACTCATATTTTAGTAACTTTTAACTGATTTTCAGTGAAATTCTATAAATGCAAATCGCGACAATAGTCAAAACTTACAGAAGTATCTTACTTTTTTAAGATAGAAGAAATATCTAAGACGTATAAAACATCTTAAAAATCAGTAAGATACTTTAGAAAACATCTTATTTTAAGATGTAAGATACCATTTTTCCATCTTACATCTTATTTTAAGATATCAAAAAAGACACCTATTTTTGCAGTGTAATATTTGTTAATTTTCACTGATTGGAAAATTAAAAAATAACTCATATTCTCAAATGCTAGAAACAGAAATTTCTAGTAATTTTTTAATTGGCCAACCAGTGAAAAATTACTCATATTTTAGTAACTTTTAACTGATTTTCAGTGAAATTCTATAAATGCAAATCGCGACAATAGTCTTTGATTCTCAGTCAAATTTCACTGATTTTTAGTGGAATTACAATGATTCAGATTTGCAGAAATTTTTTATCAAATTTGTTTAGAATCTGACGTATTTAACTAAAATCGAATACAATGAAGTGTTTCAATGTTTCACAAAAATTTGAATAACTTCTAAAATAATGAACGCTTTTTAATGATCTTAGGCTTATTTTAAAGGTCATTTACTAGACTATAAGAATTACTTATAGGCATTAACAGCATGTGACTGTTAGGTTCTCAATGGTAATTTTTTAGACCACTTTTTTCTTCAAATATTTAATAAATTGAGCTGAAATTTTGTAAGAAAGTTTAAAATATAATAAAGAAGGGCAGTGATGTGCAAAAGTTTTAACAAATCAAAAATATATGAAAATAAAACACTTTGAAATCGGTAAAGACGAAAAATTGATTAGAAGTGACCGTGACAACTAATCATTTTAAAGTGATTTGTAATAATTAATTTTGAAAATATTAAAACTTTTGCACATCTAATAATAATAACATTCGTTATTATTATTCTCTTATTTTATTGTTTTTTGTTTCTTTTACTACGATTTATTATTTTACATTTTAGTTCTTTGTTTTATATTCTTAATATTTTAGGCTACGATACTATTTTTTTATTTTACATTTATTTTATTCTTATTTCATTTTTACTTTGTTAATTTTGTTAAACCTTTTATTCTTTATTTTGTTACAATATATTTATCTTTCGAAGGTTTAATTAAATGTCTCATTATTGATTACACCTCTCCTCGAAATTACAGCAAATCAATTCATAGATGGCGCTTCACGCCAATAACGATGGTTAATTATTTATTTAACCCTCTGCTGATGCTAACTTATCCCCACTCTATCGCCAAAGCACGTAACTCCTATAGTCCCCACCAGACGTCCAGAATGACGATTTTTGACGATAACGGTCGTTAGCATCAGCAGAGAGTTAACTAATATTTAAGGGAACCCGGACTCCATCCGGCGGGCGAATTCCCAGCAAATAAAAAACCCTATCATTACATGGCCTTCTTTATTGTATTTCAAACTTTTGTACAAAATTTTAGCTCAATTTATTAAATATTGAAAGAGAAAAGTGGTCGAAAAAATTACCATTGAGAACCTAACAATCACATGCTTTTAACGGGCTATTTTTTTCTTAAAAAATGCAGTCCGTCAAACTTGGACCAAAAAAATTCAAAAAATTTGGAACAATCTTATTAACAGAAATATAATTTTTAAAATTCAAACATATTTTTTGTATTAAATTATCTTGAAAAATCTATACCATATTATGTTTTATATCATTTCTAGAATAGTTTTCAGTACAAAGAAATTGTTCCAAATTTAAAAAATTTTTTTGTCCAACTTTGACGATCTGCATTTTCTAACAAAAAAATTAGACGTTAATGCCTATAGGTAATTTTGATAGTTTAGCAAATGACCTTTAAAATAAGCCTAATAAGATCATTAAAAAGCGTTTACTAATTTAGAAGTTATTCGAAGTTTTGTAAAACATTGAAAATTACGATTTTTTAATAATATCTAAATAAAATATTGGCCAAATGACTTCTGAAAAATCTTGTTCTTTTAGAAATTTTATCATCTTTTAAAAAATAAAAAATTTTAGTTTCCATTCATTTTATGTTTTAAAATGTTTGTCAGTCACCTGAAAATGGGTGGTCTCTCAATTTTGACCGGTAGTGTATTATATTTACAATTACTAAAGCTCAAAAACTTTACATTAAATATAACATTTAATAAAATATATTATTTTATTTATTCATTATTCCGATCAATTGAGGATCGAATTTAAAAAAAATTTTCAGTTATAAAATTTAAGTCTCGGTTTTTTCCCGATTTAAATTTCTGTCCCGGTTTTTTCCCGGTTTTCTCCCGGTCGTCCCGGTTGGGTGGCCACCCTGCCAATGTTTTTGGAAGCAGAAAGCTGATTTTTTTTCGGTGATAGTTGGAACGCCATTCGTAAAAAACATTAAAAATTGACTACGTTTAAACTCTTAATAAACAATTTAAAACTTCGAAAAAATAAATTTTTTTTTGTCCTACCTGCACGAAAAGTATGTCATTTCGGGCACTTAAAGTGGGCGCAAAGTAACTGATTCTCGCCCGTCACACAAGCGGGCGCAAAAGTACTTTTGCGCCCGCTTCGCTTGTGCCCTCGATGCCATACTTTTCATGCAGTTAGGACAAAAAATTATGTTCGCAACATGAGCGCAAAGGTGATTACGACTTTGGCGAGATGAAGGGACCGAGGGGACACTTTCGCACCCTCGGTCCCTTCATCTCGCCATCGCCGCAATCACCTATTTTGCGCCCTTGATACGATAATAACTATTTTGTCATATTCGTGTTCTTTACATTACTTTTGCTTTACATGCAAAAAACGCAACTTTCATAACGAATATCTCCGGTTCCGTGCTGTGAAAATTCTTTAAATTTTGCAAATATTTCAAGAATGATAATAAGAACGTATGGTCAAATTTTGAAAAAATCTATAGAAAAGCATTTAGGAGGTGTGATACCTTAATGAGCAAATATATATTTATTTCTTAAAACATTTTTTTAGAAAAGCAACAGTTTTGATAATTGAAACTAATGCTATAAATTTTAAAGCTCTAATAATGCTTTAAAATTGATAGCATATACTATTGATTGAAAATAAAATAGAAATTAAATCACTAGTACATGCTATTGAATTGATTTAATTACACATACGAAATGTATTTTTTCTTGATATTATAGCATCTTCTATTAACACTCTAACTTCTGTAATAATATAATGCAATATTTATTTAAATATATAGTGCAATAATCAATCGCACATGTTATTAAACCAACAGTATTCAAATTCGAACGATATTGAATATGTCGTTTATTGCATTTATAGCATTTTTTTTCTTTTTTATTTCGAAAAACTAAGAACGTATTCATGAAAAAGTACATCGATATTCACGACTTAATAGGTCATACTTCGTCTTCGGTATATTCGCTGTATATATGAAACTTTTCTGTGCATATCTTTTTACAACAGAGTATTGCCTTAGTTACAAGTATAGGGATTCTTCAAGCTGATTAAACAAAAGATAAAACGCAGAAAACTCTTCATTGAAAAAAATAATACTATAGGTGTATCGGATACATTTTCTTTTCGAAAGAAGTATCATATTTTTGCATGTTATTAAATTTTTTTGCATTCAATCTTATGTCATATTTTTCTTTTTCTTGCATTAGAAAGAAATATTTCCTTGGCCTTTAGATTTGGCTCAGTTTTTACATATTATTTCACTTTTGATAATTTGCCAAATAGTTTATAAAATGAATTATATATAAAATGAAATTCATATAATCTCTACGGAAGAATTATGATTTCTTATTTCCTGAATTTCAATGTTTAATTTAAGTTCAAAATTTAATTATATACATATAGGGAAGGGTAGGATTCATTGAACCGGATTTTTTATAAAGTCCAAGAACTAATTAAATTTTACAAATTTTGACCAGGTTTTTGTATCGAAATAAAACTGAAGTACTCCTTTAGTTAATACACACGTTACAAACACAAATTATTATGATTAAATAATGAAATTTAATTTTTTTCTAGACAGTTACACTTTTCTTATTTTGAACCACCTCTAATAAAACACTACAACTTGCTTCGAAAATAATATTTCCACCCACACAGCACATGATATTTCCTGAATACTTCCTGAATATTTCACTGAAAGATTGAAATATTTCATTGCAAGATTCAGGAAATATTTCTGCAAACAGGAAAATGTCCGCTTATGTGGGAATATTGACGCGAAAGTTGAGAAAATATTTCATTGAAATATTTTGGAAATATTCAACTGAAATGATGCGCACTGGTCGAACTCAGTTTCTATGGCCTGTAGAGTTGCGCAGTAGTTTTTGGCTTACTATATCCTATGGGTTTTAAAATATTTCAGAAAATTCCTATTGATTTGAGGTGTTTAACAAATTTTTCCATTTTTTGAAATATTTTCACAATATTGCAGAATCTTTATGTGTAATATTGCAGGAATATTTCAATGAAATATTTTCTCAATTTTCGCGTCAATATTCCTACATAAGCGGACATTTTCCTGTTTGCAGAAATATTTCCTGAATCTTGCAATGAAATATTTCAATCTTTCAGTGAAATATTCAGGAAGTATTCAGGAAATATCATGTGCTATGTGGGCACTTACACATTGTAAAAAATCTTATTTTCCACTCAAAAAAATAGAAAATTGTTGTTAAATAGGTAGTTATTATTTGTTAATATAAGATATTAAATAGGGTAAGTGCGTCAATTGCTGCGGGTGCTTCAGTTTCTGCGGCATTTCAATAATTTAAGTGAATACATTTGTTCAGGGCACAAATAATTTTGAAATTTTTTTTAAAAATTACTTAACGATGTAAGTTTTAAAATAGATATAGGAAGTATATACCAAAACTTAATATTTATGTATTTTATTTTAATTAAAAGTTGACGTGTTCAAGGTTTTATTTATTTTCATTGCTAACTTTGCTGGCGGTGCAAAAATACCTACATAAAAAAGGCTTTATTATTGTTTTTAGACTTAAAGTGGTTATTATTATGATGATTTTAGATAAAGAAAACCTTGTTTTAAAAGAAAAATTAAACTTTACTTTATTTTTGTCTGTTATTATATTTTATTTTTAAGAGTAGTAATTAACACAGAATTTGGGCTTGATTTAATTTCTGCGCCCTCAGAAAATCAACTAAGACTGGTTACAATAGACTATCTATTTTGAAAAAGAGCAAGAAAAAATTATGAAAATGAAAGAAAAAATGAAGATTATGGAGGAAAAACTAAAGAAAATTTAATAAATACATAAATTAATTAAGGAAGAATTCTGTTATTAAGTTTTAACTAAATGTTTCAAAAATGTGATAATTCAGAAATTATTTGTTACTTTTGTTAATATATGATATATATTTATTTTTAATAAATTTATATTCTATTCAATTAAACATTGATTAAAATCATTGTCCCATTTTGATTTCATAGTAGTTTGCGGTATTATACACATAAACACGAAATTATGCGCAGAAACTGACCCACAGGAATTAAATTCGCGCAGCAACTGATGCGCAGCAACTGACTCAAACGCGCAGAATTAAACGCATTGAATATTATTTTTAATTCATTAAATTTATTAAAATAAATTATATTTTAGAGATGTTATTTATTGTAAACATATCTTAATAACACAAACTACAAATTTAATAAGACATAAGTTCAATTTGATCAATATAAAAATTATATTTTATAGTTAAAAGACGTCTTGACCAAAATACCGCAGGAATTAGTACACTTACCCTATATTTCGATATCCGGTTTTGTTATGGCGCAAAATTTTAAAGTTCTCCTGCAATGTAGATTGTATTTATCAGGTCCGTCTGTCTCTTCTGTTTTTGTACGTATTCTTGTGGACCTTTAATTATTCCACGCCAGTAGAGGCGCCACTTTCGTAGGAGGCCTAGTTTTGTCTGTTATTATCGTTATTATGTATATAAATACATGCTGCAGTGGGTATTCTGTTGCTTATTTACAAATATTTATAAACATAATAAAATTAAAGTATCATTCCTAACATAATAAGTGTTTTTTTTAAATGGGCAGAAATGTTAGAAAGATCTGGACGTTTGTACAACTCCGTAATTTAAAAATTCTAATCTAATTTTATCCAATTTAAAAGTTTTAAATGTTAAATGTCCAAGAAAATAAAGTTTTTATTTAAGATAAATATTTTATTAACTTATATTTTGAAGAATTCAGCATTTGAATAAATAGCAACTAGAAAATATTACCCTAAAATATAGAATAAATAAAAATTTTACCAGCTTAATTTTCATCTATTCTAATTATTCAACATTATAATTATGATTCAATATTTATTTTAAAGTGTTTTAAAATTATTGTTAGTGTATACCCTGTATACTTTTAAAAAATTTCATTTTATTAACTGAATTACGTATTGCTGCTTGAATAAAATTTGTTTTTATTACTTGTAAATTATTTATTTCATACATAATTCTCTGCAAATATTTTTTATTTAATAATATAAATAAAGATATTTATTATTAAAAATTAGTTATTTAAATGTAATATTATTTTTTAATTATTTAATTTTTTTTTTGTGTAAACTGTTATATTTCAATGCATTTTTGGGCCCCCTAAAACAGTGGCGCCTCTATCATTGTGGAATATTTATAGGTCCACGAGTTTCACAGAAGACAGACGGGTCATATTTATGTAGATTATATTATATTTAGGTAATTGAAGAATTTCCGAATAAACGAAATTTTGTAATATTAAATTGTTAACAAATGGGTTTAAAAATTTTTAAAGAATTTTTACAAAAATTATTAAAAATAATTGATTTAAAAAAGAATTTTAGTTACACTGAGAAAAATGGAGTATTGGACTAAACATCTGGAGGGACAAATCGTTGATATTTGAGAGTTAGCTATTGGATAACAATCTAAATGTTCAAATACACCATTGACAGATATTCGTGCCATTTCTCTTGGAGGGAAAATGAGTTTATAACAGAGGGACAAATTAACCATCTTGAGAAATCCCTTCCTTATCCGGCGCGAAATGAATAAATATGGCAACCTAACCCCTAAATTAAATACATAAAATGTCAGAAAAATAATTTCGCGCGCATCAGATTGTACACATTTTCTGCGCAACTTTTAACCCTCAGATATAATGGGAGAGAATATACAAGCAGATTTCCATTACCAATTCAAAATTTATTTTAGAAGGACTATTTAACTCTCTTCATAAGCAAAGGAAACATACACTTTTTGAATCTCCGAATTTGACACTCCAGTTTTCTCAGTGTAAAAAATTGTAGAAAAAAAATTTTTTATGGCCCTAGTAGAAAAATTTGGTGGCGCTAGCATGGTGCCACTCTTGCGTTCCATTGCGCTGTAGTGGCGCTGAGAGCATTTGAAACACTTTTTTAGTCTAGCACCTTTCTCGCATTCTGCTCGCAGTGCTAGAATGAACATAACCTCACCTGCCAAAACTTTATTTCGCGAATTAAAAAATGATTCCTATGTCATTTCTTTTGACGAAAATAATTAAAAAAAATCGTGTACATATAAAAAACATTTACTAATTATCTGCCTACAATGAAGTTTTAACGTATTTGAAGAGTTAATACACGTTTCGTTTAAAGTTATGGTAAGATTTTAATTCAGAAAACGGCAACCTTTTCTTAATCCCAAGCCTAATCAAAATTTTGGTCATTATTTGCTGTATAAAATTGTTTTTTAAATATGGAAATTTTAAGAATAAATTATTATTAAATTTCCATAAAAAATTATTTATTTATTTACAGTAACAGTGTCAAAAATAGTTACACATGTCAAACATTGAAATTAAAATTTTTGAAATTAACCAATTTCTTTTATAATAATAATAATAATAATAATAATAATAATAATAATAATTGCAAAAATTAAGTTCCTATTTAAAATCAGTAAATATTTTCTGTCAGGTCAATTAAAAATAAAGAAAAAATTAATCCAGTTTGAGGTTATGTTTTCTAATTTGAATGGAGAAAAATTAATAATATATTTGATCCATCAAAAAGTATTTATTGTTACTCTTGGTGATAAATTCTTTACTATATGGGTGATTCTCTAAAAACAGGGCACTTTCATGACTTTGGATCGAAAAATGTAGATTATATGTAAAAAAATTATGCACTTTTTACAAAAATATCAGTTAGAGCCCTAAAAATGATTACCCTTATTACAAAAGTAAAATTTCGTACAATAATGTATAGAAAAATAACATTTAATAGGCAGAAAATGTCATTTTAGAATGTCCTAACCCCAAAGTCACTAACTTCAAAATTTAAAATAATAAGAAAATGAATCTATATTTAAATATTTTACCAATATTCTTTTACCTTAACTCAAAATATATAATTTCCATATTTGATATTTTAATTTAAATACAACATACATACTTATAATTGTTAAAATAAAAATGTCTTTGAAAGTCTGTTCACGGTTACGGTAATTACTAAAGTGATGTTAAATGACTATAAAGATTTTACTTTTTATTAAAAATTTAACACAAAATTAAAGAAAAAACATGACACTTCTCAAATCTTTATCGGAAAAGCAAACAAACCGTATATTTATTTTATACGAACCTAAAAACGTTAAAAAAACAGCGTATTTTTATTAGTATCAATTACCGTACCTAATGATAATTTTCATATTTTAACACAAATAATCGCCAAGTTCCGGTCAAAAGTTAAAGAACAGATTTATAAACATGCATACAAAGTCAATATTTAATTGCTTTTGTGTAAAATTTTTAGTACGATGTTTTGTACAATTTTCAATTACCGTAACATCAATTACCGTCACACAGAGATTTAGTAAGGCAGGTGCGTAACCAAAAAAAGTTGAACCTGTGACTGGAAAAAATTGTTTAAATTAACATTAAAATTGAATTTTTGAGAATATTTTATTTATTTACTTGAATATTGTTTAAAAAATTAAAAAATCAATTGAAATTGTTTTATTAATAATAAATATGATAAAAAAAACCATGCAGAGCCCTGAAATGTTACACGCCTGAATCGTAATAGAGGTTAAAAGTTTGACACACGGAGAAACTTTGTATACTAGTTTCTGTTAAACTCACCATGTGTTCTTAGTAAATTGACTACTAAAGTGGGGAAAAACTGCGACGGTATCAATATTTCGTAGTCTGACTATTAAACACAGAAAAAGAGTTTGAAAATTTAGTAGTCAGTTGATCAACATTAAAAATTCACGATTTCGCTAAAAAAACAATGTCGAATGTCAGTGACAGTTATACAGAATGTCGCCACTTATAATTATTGAGTAAGGAAGAAATCTATTTTACCTAATGTCGATTGATAACTTAATTTTAATGCAACCTAATCTAATTCCCTAACATACAGATAAAGTAACGCACACTGTAATCGACGGAACGCATATACAATTCATATAGAGAAAATAAGTCAGTGTTCTTATATACTAATCCAACAATTGTATTTACACTTGGGAGAAAATTTGTATGCATATGTTGAATGCCGTTTTAAATAATATTTGTTTGTTATACAAAATTGATAAAATCAATTAATTACTTAAAATTAATAAGGTCTATTTTTGAAATGAACAGAATTAATTTTCATCAAACAGGATTCTTGTAATAAATTATAAAAATGTTTGACATATAGAAAAATAAAATATAATGTCATTATTATTTCGTAAAATTGTTTATTTAATTATTTAATTTAATTAAAAAAATAATTACACTGAGAAAAATATATTAAAGCAGGTCAATAATATCTGTGACAATGAAATATATAAACATTTTGTTCAAATTTAAAAGACTTGTTCAAACATAACCTCACATTTACTGATAAAAGAGAACCAGGTGGAATGACGGCGGCCATTTAACTCGAACACATGTATATGAGTTAAGGTGGTTATGTGTGACTACACGAACAGCGGTACTCGTTTGTATGCGTGCAGTTCTGATAGTTTGACTACTAAATTGTAAACGCAGCGCGAAGAAAATATCATTCTTACGAATATAGAAAATAAAATTTCGACATTCACTTTTTCAATAACTTTTTTTTCTCGTACATCATAAACGAGTTTCTCTTAACTTGACTACTAAATATTGAAAAAAAAGAGAACATGTATTATTATCGAAACTTCTATTAAATAAGAAATTTCGTCTTTTGGTCACTTTTTCCCCACTTTAGTAGTCAATCTACTAACAATACATTGTGAGTTTAACAGCAATTGGTATTCAAAGTTTTTCCGTGCAGCTAACGAGGCCCATTGCTGCTGAAAAGGCAAATAGGTTTCAAAGAGTCTTTAAAATCATCTTGTAGCGTGAAAATTTAAAATATAACTATTATTTATAAAAACAAACCTATTTTGACGAAAAAAATCTAATTTTAAATTACTTTTAAAAATTTTTTTTACCTATTCAAAAGTGTCCTGTTTTTAGAGAATCACTCATATATTGTTTTTAAATGCCACAATATTCTACAAGCAAACATTTACTTTTACTTTAAAAATAAAAGCAAACACCTTTGACACTTTATGCAACAGAAATTTGAGGTTATGTTGCATTCTAGCGGAAAGTGCTCGTGCCATGCAAGGCGCTAGAAGCTAGAAGACGTCGGCGAGATAAATTGCCATGCAAATTCCAGTGGTGGCGCTAACATATATCTAGGCTTCCATTCAAGAAGACTAGAGACAGGAGGGCTAACTCGGCTGTTTTCTCACTCACAGCAGTGAGTCAGTATTAGTGGGGTTCTGAAGGCGTAGTTAGATTACGCCAAATATCTTGTTTTCGGTTCTGCACATCTCAACACTCTTACATTATATATTTGAATACGTGACACGCGTGTGTGAGTGGAAGTGTAGAATCAAAACACCCCAGATAACAATTTGAGATTGATATGCGTCTCATATCTCTCGCATGTATGAGGTTTCTTTTCGCACTCGTGCCTTCACTGATGCAGACAGATGCGTCCTCATATGAGACGCATTACGCTCGCATGTCATAAAGGTACATGATGCATGAGAGTGAAATGCGAGTCTCGTGCGTTTTTTAAGGATAATTTATGATAAATATATTGTAAAAAATTAAATACAAAAAACTAAGGTTATATTTAAAAATATTTCACTAAAATTTTTTATTTCAATAATATAAACATGGCATTAATATTGAACATTTTTCTCTTTAGTCTTGAACATACATAACCTCCTAAATAACCTATAATAAACAGCTGAGATCATAATTCGTAATAAATATAAACTTTTCAACACAAGTTCAACAAAAGTCAACTGTATAACATAATAAATTAAACAATTTGGACTGCGTCTAAGAGCCTTTCTATTCGAAGCAAAATAACTTTAAATGCTCTTGTTCGATATGACCGTTATATTTTTTAATTTTTCAATTTAAAAACGAGTTTAAACAAAAACAAATATTTATAAAACATAAAAGAAACAAAACTGTGATTCGCACACGCACTTTTTATAAATAACAAACAATCACGACATTCACCCAACGATAAAAACACATGCTCAGAGCGAAACTGGACGTCATGTGACTCGAGACGGACATCAACAAGTACATTTTCGGCCATATTGGGAAAATTGGCTGCGCACCCTGCGCACATGCGCATCGGTGAGACCGCGAATATTAAAAAATTATAAAGTCAAATATTTTTCTGCCTTTATTATCAACTTTAGATAAATAAATGAAAATAACGTTCTACAGTAAAGTTTTATTTTTTTAAGTAAACATTTTTTGTAGTAATTTCAAAACATTTAGTAATTTATTATTATTTAAATTAAATTATAAATTACAATCTATAATAAATATTATATATGTATATCAGTCATTCCATTATATTGTGACTAAAGTCTTTGCCGACTAATTTTAAAAAATTATAATATTTTGCAGGAATGATTTTAAAGATATATTAGAATCATCGAACAAAAAGAATTCTTTAAATATTTTTAATATTTATTGTAAAATAAGCATCTAAAGTATATAAAGTCGAAAAAACTGTCTATTAGAAAATATTAAAGAAAACACATAATTTACTATGAAAACGTAAAAAAATTATTAGAATTTATTATGAATGAATTATTTTATTATTATAAATTGATACAAACAATTATTATGAGGAAATATTAAATAAACAATTATTTTAAAGTTCACCTGGCAAATAACCTATTTTTGCAAATTTCATTCGCTAAATGTGAGAAAGAGAAATCATTAAATTGAATAAAACCTTATGAAATATAAAGAAACTTTTAATAACTTTTAGTTTTTCTTATCACTTTCTTCCTTTTTTCTTCACAAATGTTAAAAAATAAGCAATTAAAACTGGCACTTTGCTTATTTTCACGATTTTAAAACAGGCCTGTTTTAAAATGTAAATAACTTCTGCCCAGAAAAAAGAAAAACTACGAAAATTGGGCAATAATAATAAAATGATTATTTTACAATAAATATAAAAAATATTTAAAAAATTCTTTTTGTTCGATGATCCTAATATCTTTAAAATTATTCCTGCAAAATATTATAATTTTTTACAATTAGTCGGCAACGACTTTAGTCGAAATATAATGGAATGGTTCATATGCATTTTATATAAATTAATAAAGTATAAATTGTAAATTATTAAATAATTCAATTTTAAAAATTTCTATAAGTTATCATTAAAGTAATTTTCATAAATTCATAAATTTTATTAACTTTAATGTAATATAAAATTATTTGAGGGGCTGATATAAAAAGGGTTTAAAAAAACATTGGGAGATAAGTGACTTGGTAGCAAAAATGGTTTAAAACAATTAAAATATTTATCAATAAGTTTATTACACGAATGATTTGCAAAATATTAAAGTTTTTCTTTACTATTTTAAATATTTTTTTATCATTAATTATAATTAATTTATCCATAAATTACAAAATCATTTTAGCCCGTATTTGCGCCCAAGTCACTTATCCCACTTTTGCTCCTAATTACCACTTTTACTATCAACCCCTCATTTCAAAGTATTACGTTTATGCCCTCACGCATGCTACAAAATTAGCACGAGCGACAGCAAAATGTGTCTCATTAAGCAAGCACGGTGTGACTCGCACGTCATGTGCCTAAAGTGCAACAAAATCAGAACGAGTGACTGCTAAATGCGTCTCATTATGCACGCACCGCGTGACTCGCATGTCCTGCGCCCGAAGTGCGACAAAGTGCGACGCATGATTGTTATCTGGGACGATACTTGGCGCAATCTAACCACGCCTTCATAATCCCCCTATATTTGTCCTACCCCCACTACTGCAGTTAGTCCTCCTGTCTCTAGTCTTCTTGCTTCCATTAAATTTTTTTACCTGGGGGCAACCTTGTTCTTGATTAACTATAAATTATTTCCCAAGTAGGACCAGCCTAGAATTGCACCACAAAATATTTAGGACCTTAAAATACCAATTTAGAATATGTAATAAAAAGGGCAAATAATGTGTGACCTAGATAGGACCAATTTTTAATTTCCACACAGGAATTGTGTGTTTTGTTACAAAGGTGAAAAAGAATTTTCAAAGAGAGAAGCTTTGTAAAAAATTAGAAATCCTTTGAAAGTTTGTTTATAGATTCTTTGGGCTTTTGAACTTTAAATTAAATTTGGATCGATGGGCAGAAACAAAATGAGGGTTTTGTAAACGTTCTAGATTAAAGATAATATTCGATGGCCGACAGGTGATTAAGAGTTTCTGAATGAAGAAACTTAGTTTTCAAGCATGCAAATGTCATGTCACTAAAATTACATTTCCATCTTTTATAATATTTATAAGAGATATTTTCTGAATGTGTTCATAAATAATTTGTGCTACAATCAATAATTTGAAACTACTACAGGCTTCACAGTCTGTCCCCTATTTCCCTAAAAGTCCCCTTTTTTTAATTTTGGCCCCTAAACGTACCCTATTTTAAAAATTTCCCCTAAATTTCCCCTATTTTTTCTTTTATCTTTTAATAATGCATTAACACCAAATTTAGCAAAGTGCCGTTGAAGCTTTCAATTGGAAACTTTTGTTTTGAAAGTTTCAATTCTTGAAATTTATAATCGACGAATTTTTTCATAAAATTTATAAAATTTGTTTTTTAATATTATTTAATTATTACAAAAGTTTTAATGCAATTCTCTTGATAAATAACAAAATTTTTCACAAAAATTCAATAATTTTTAGGAATTTTAATAAAATTCTTCACAAAATTCAATTATTTTCATAAGATACAATATTCATCCCAAGAATTCAATTATTTTCAAAGGTAATAAAATTCTTCGAAGAAATTCAATTATTTTTTAAAATTTTCACGAATATCTCGTCAAGAATTTAATTATTTTTATAAATTGCAAAATTTTTCGCCAAAAATTCAATTATTATCAAAAATTTAAATAAACTTCTTTGCAAAATTTCTATAATTTTCAAAAATTTTTAGCAATTCTATATTTTTAAATATTTACTATTTTCATAAAATTTATCAACAGATTTAATTATAGAAAAAACTTGTTCATACAATTCTACGGAAAGATTCAATTATTTTCATAAATAATAAAATTTCATTTACGAATTCAATTATTTTCATCGCACATTTCAAATATTTCTAATACAATTTTAAATAAATTCCTTGAAAAATGCAATTATTATTGAAAATTTTATTTAAACTTGAGGAAAGAATTCAATTTTAAAAAACATTCAATTATTCAATAAAATATAAAACAATAAAATTCGTTGCAATAATTCAAATATTTTCATAAATAACATTTAATTCGTCGGAGAAAATCAATTATTTTCAAAAATTTTTAAGTAATTTTGCAAAAAAAATTCAATTAACTTGATAAACAACAAAATCGCATAAATTCTTCCCATAAAATCAATTATTCTAAAGAATTTTAATAAAATTCTTTTTCAAAATTTAATTATTTTGATAAATAGATATCAAAATTCATCACAATACGAGTTCAATTCTTTTGAAAAGTAATAAAATACTTTGCAGAAATTAAATTATTTTCGAAATTTTTTTAAAATTCTCGTTAAGAATTAAATTATCTTTGGGGTCGTCCATATACCACGTGGACAGTTTTTCAAAGATTTTTGACCCCCCCCCTCTCCCCCCGTGTGGACACAAAAATACATGGGATCGTGGCCATTTTCAAACTTTTTTTAACCCCCCCTCCCCCCAAAAGTGTCCACGTGGTATAGGGATCTGAAATCATGACGTCACTAACAAACGTGGCGGTCGACAACGGGGTCAAATTTTAACAAACACACACACTGTAAAAAATGCCAGAATATAATAACATAGATCGTTTAATTTTACACTTTGGATAACCAATGGGAAGTAGTAAATTTACAATGTCCGAAAAGGTAACATAACCTTCATTGGATTATTTTACACGGTGGCACAGTGTAATTCTCATAAATTTCACGACATTTGAAAGAAAGTGTAAAATTACACTGTCCGACGGTGGAAAAAAGTTACCACCCGTTGGAAGGGTTTATTAATAACGTATTGTAAATTAACATAACTTCGATAAATTTAACAGTGGTGGGTTTTTTTACTCCATGTTGTAGGTTGTAGCGCAAAGAATTGTTATTTTCAGATTGGAACACAAATGGGAAGGATTTTCTCCAAAGTTTATTCCTACGCTTTTTGTTTTTGTTTATTTATTTCTACTTTTAAATTTATACATATTTTATTGAAATAATATAAAATTTTAAAGTCAATTTTATGTAAAAAAAAGTGTCGATTCTCCAAAGTTTAGTACGTTCAAATGTAGGCCAGTCGGTGAGTGCAAAAAGTGCACATAAGTGCAACCTGAAAAGTCGAAGCAGTTTCTTGTAGTTTGAGGGCCCCAAATAAAAGCCCCATAGTTTGCACCACATTTCCGGTTGCGAAAAATGGTGTAAACAATCGCCAAAGTTCAAAAACATGGTTTTTCGATGACTGTTGCTTCCGGTTAAATTTTAGGGAAAAAAGTTGTGATTAAAAGTTATAGAGCTTGGAAATAGCTCTTAAATGATTGGTCGCAAGTTAAAAAAGCTTAATTAGTTTAGTTGCAAATGAATTTAAACCATTAAAAATAGCACTTTTTTAATTGTTTAATAACTTTGTTAATGATTATCGAATTTGTTTCTAACTTCCCAGAAATATTCCCCTTGCGAGGCAGAATAAATCCCAAAAAAAATCAACTTGATCGGGTAAATAGTTTATGCATAATTCCATTTGTTAACTAAAAACATGAAATTTTTCAACGGAATTTCCCCACTTTTAAACCTGCGAATTTTTTTTTTTCTTGGAGAGTACAGTTAAGGAGACTAACTTTAATTCCATTTAAATGGGAAATTGATTTTTTTTATTTAAGTGCATAATAATAGACGTTAAAAAAGGGTATGTTTTTTTGACATTAACAAATGGAATAACTCGGACATTTTTCACTTTATCGATTTTGTAAAGGGCATTTGATTTCATTTGTTTTCACAAAACTTTTCAAAAAAAATCCGACCTAACTTCAAGGGGTGGGGGGTTATCTTTTAAAAAAAAAAAATTCCTGACAAGTTAATTGAGGAGCTGGATCGAAGAACCGGCTCTTCGCTCGAACTCACGCAGAAGATAGTCCCTTCGTCAGTTATGTCATGAAAATTTAAAACTCAAAAAAAAAATATTTAAAAATTATGACGTTGCAGAGGAGAAAAAAATACATCTTTTTTCTATTTACAATTTTTTTCTAGAATGCAAGTTATTAATACTAAAAAATAAAAACTAAAAAATTTTTTTCTGAAAAATTAATTACCTTTTGATAAATATATCGTCATTTCTCAGTCAAATATTAATGAAATGAACCGATTTTTTTTAGGCTTGCACAATATACCTTACCGAAGCCCATAGGCCAAAGTAAAGTCCAAAAAAACAAATTGTTTATTAATTATTAATTTTGAAAGTTGTTATTTACAACAACAGGAATTTCAATTTTCAACGAGAAAAAGTATGCGACGAAATTTCACATTATGAAAACTTCTCGCGAGAAAGTTTTTCCTTTATTATTCAGGAAGTTTTTCCAAAAAGAATTAAACCGATTTGATGAGAAATAAAGAAAATAAAAGAAAAATAGCGAAACAGTATTTTCGTTCGCAGCGAAAACCCTGTTGTGCGCTACGCGGAGAATCACCCATAATAATAAAATAATGATTTTGTCAGTTGGTCATCTTTAATTATTATGGAAATGGATCACTCCGAGTCGAAGACTTGGAGAGATCTAATTCTTTATGTTTTATAATAATATTCTTATGAGTTGTTTAATTTGAAAATTTTGAACATCTTAATTCCAATGAAAAAAAAATTAAATATTTATTTTAAATAATAATTATTAAAAAAAACATTATTCTCAAAAATTTCAAGAAATTCGTCAAAAGAATTTAATTATTTATAAAAAATAAAAAAAATTTTTAAGGGGTTACACCACTTTGAAATTTTCAAAAAATTGAAAAAAATTTTTTTGCTTAAAATACTCCTTATGGTCACCAAAATGATATGTCATTAGTTATATATCGATATCTCAAGTAAAAAGACAATTTTCGAACTGTTCAAGCAGGGTCGCGCGCCAACGTTTACATTGTAATGAAAACTTTAAACGCGTTTTTCTCAAAACTGTATTTTAAAAATCGGTGGACACTCTGGATGCCACAAATTTCAATCGATCCTCTTAGTTCTTTTTTTATTTTGATTGTGATATAATTATCTAGCGAAATACGTACGGATTTTTCGAAATATTAATATTTAAATTTTCTAGACAACTTTAAATAATGAAATTTAGGCAAAAATATGGACTTTTTCCTTCAAATCGATGCCATTTTGCGAAAAATAAATTTTTTTTAAAACGGATACGTATTTCGCTAGATTTTGAGCTACAGAAACTAAAGCATTTTTACTTTTTGGTCTAGCTTAATTCTGGACCGAGTTATAGTGTCCACCGTATAGCGATACATTTTTAAAGCACTTTAACATATCATCTGTCAAACCGACAATTTAAAAAAAGAAAGAAATTTATATATATTTTTTTGTAGTTCAAGAGTAGTACAATACCCTACTGTAATTTAATTTTCCTAAAAAAATTTCTATTCTTCAATAAAAATTGTTGAAAAAGCTTATGTTTTGGACGGGTCAAAGTGGTGTAACCCCTTAAAGCCATTTGTAGATTTAAATAATAAACACCCTGAAAACCATAAAATTTTGAAATATTTTATTTTCGCCAATGAAAAAATGTTTAAAACTGAGTTATTTTTCTAGAAGTGATTAATATAACAATAAAATATGCTATGTTTGCATAAATTTTGCTTTTTAATTAATTACTTTTTATATAAATCACACTTATAATGTGTATGGAAAAATATTGTTTGAGACCTGGAAAACCTGGAAAAGTCAGGGAATTTCATTCGAGACCTCTTTTTTTGATGCAATCAGTTTAATCTAAATAAGAAATATTCAACTATATATGCGTTGAGAAACTTGCAAATCTTCTGTAATGGTATTATCTTCTTAAGTTATATTATTGAATTATTATTAGATATTTTCTTTTGCGGAGTTGATAATTTTTGTATCGTACAGTATAGTGATATCAAAATTGCGACAATAATTAATTGAATTATTGAATTATTGTAAACATACAGGGGATAAAAAAGAATTTATGTCACTTGAAACACGCCTCGTAAGCCTTCTTGTCAATAACCTTATGACCTAAGACTTTCTATTTATAATATCGTTTTCTATTATCTGCAACCAAATCGATTGAAAATAATTATGTAAAGTCCATTTAAAAATATGCTCCTTGACTCTCCCTCGAAGGTGCACTGAAAGAAAATTATGTTAAATTTTATAAAAGTTTTTAACAATTTGGGGGAAAAAACTGCGACAAAGCGAAATTTTGATATAAAAAATACTAAACTTTAAAAAAACTTATGTGAAATTTAGTATAATTCTATCAAATATAAGAATTTCAAGTAAATTTTAATTTAACTTTACTAAATTTCATATTATTTCTTTCACTGTTTAGTACTTTCTATGCAGGGCTCGAAGTAGGTTTTTAGAATTTTAGAGAAATTACAAATGATTAAATAATAATTGCAAAAATTCAATTATTTTTAAAAGTAATAAAATTCTTCGCAAAAATTAAATATTGTTCAATATCTACTATTTTCATAAAATTTACCAAAAGAATTTAATTATTTAAAAAAAATTTAATAAAATTCTACAAAAACTTTTAATTATTTTCAAAAAATAATAACAATTTTACAAGAATTTCATTAATAACAAATTTTTTTTATAAATTTCCTCGCAATCATTTAACTACTTTCATAAATAATAGAATTTTTACGGGGATTCAATTATTTTCGTAAATAATAAAATTCGTCCAAAGAATTTAATTATTTAAATTTGTTAAGAAAATGTTTAATAGGAATTGAATTCCAAGAAATATTCAATTCAATAAATTATTTATTTTTGTATTTAAATAATTGAATTCTGGTAGAATTTTCTCATAAACATTGCCTTAAAAATAGATTTCAGTTAAAATATTAGATTATAATAATTGAATTCTTTCGAAGAATTTCATTTAAATTTTAAAAATAATTGAATTTCTACCAAAAAAAGTTTTATCGAAACTTTTTAAAATGTTTGAATTTCTGCTAAAATTCTTTTGAAAATAATTGAATCTTTAATTATTTTATTAAAAAAAATTATTTATTTTTATTATTTAAAAAAAAAAATTTTATACTCTTGAGAAAAATTTTATTAAAATTTCTGAAAGTAATTGAAGATCTGTTAAGAATTTTGTTATTTTTAATTTATGCCAAGAATATTATTTAAATTTTTAAAAATAATTGAATTCCTGTTAATTTTTTACAGGAATTTAATTATTTTTGGAAATTTTAATATAATTCTTCGCAAGAATTTCAGTTATTTTCATAAATAATAAAATTCAATGCAGAATTTCAAATATTTTTAATACAATTTTAATCGAATTTCTCGAAAAATGTGATTATTCTTAAAAATTTTATTAAAATTTGTCAAAAGAATTTAATTATTTAAAAATTTGTTGAGAACGATTTTTTATGGGAATTGGAATTTTAAGAAACGTTCAATTATTCAAAAAATTATTTATTTGCATTTTATTTGTATTTAAATAATTAAATAATTGAATTCTAGTAGAATTTTCTAATAAAAATAATTGATTTTCATTTCATAAAAAT
This sequence comes from Leptopilina syphax, assembly GCA_032872505.1. Lineage (NCBI taxonomy): Eukaryota > Metazoa > Arthropoda > Insecta > Hymenoptera > Figitidae > Leptopilina > Leptopilina syphax. The sequence goes on from CM065475.1 coordinate 20,583,444, forward strand.
GAATTTCAGTTAAAATTTTCGATAATAATTTAATATTAAATGCAATAGAGCGTGAAATTTAGAAGATAATTGAATTTTGTAATTAATTTTTTTGAAAAAGTTTAATTGAGTTTTTTTAATATTATTTTTAGTTTCTGTTTTCTAATATTTATTTAATTAAAGAATTTACTAATAATTTAAATTTTGTAAAATTGAATATTGTAAAGAAATGAATTTGAAAATTGTCAAAGAACTTTTTCGAAAAGTCCGTATTTTTAAATACTTTCACTGCTTCGAGCCCTGTAAATGTAATAGAATGTTTTTTTGAGTATCTAATAATTTTTAGAGTGAATCAGAATATTCTTTAGGGTCAGGGAAAAAGTGAAAATTTTGTCTGGAAATCAGGGAAAAGTCAGGGAACAAGAAAATTAAATTTTTGTGTCAACCTTGGTGGGGTAAAAAAGGACCAAATATTATATCTGTCGATATTTTAATTAACAAATTTAGCAAAAAAATTTTGTTATGAATAAAAATTGCAATTTTCGAAAAATGTTTCAGGTATGTCATCATTTTGAGAATCCACTGCCAAAAAAGAAAAGAATGTGTTTGGATGTTCCGGGAGTGAAAGAGATTTGATGGAAGGATATAAATAGGAAAACTAATTCGATTTGGTAAAGAATGGAGACGATTAATTCAGATGAAAAGCTCGAGGTGTTTGAGAATGTATTTCTGAAAATGAAGCACAAGTGTCGAATGTGTGTTGAACTGATTCATTCATTCATCGTCGTATGGCTGGGTGGGTGATTCATGCATCGTCTCGTCAAGTGTGTACTTAGTTTTGAAATGACTTGCACCCACGAGAATCGAGGAAGGTAACTTTATTGGAGTGCCACACTATATAGAATAGAAAACAAGCCCTCCAACCCTACTATAAGGCAAACTTGAAGCTTCGATGTTGTGCCGATCGATTCAATGTCACCGACCGACCTACGCCAGTCTGTCTCGCATGACACTCGCCTCGTTAGATTTCCGTCATGCAATGGCAGGAAAATTCAATTTGCCAACCTGTACTATTCAAACCAACCCCTATTTCAACACAAAACAGCTAAAAAATTACGCTGAATATTTATTTATTCTCTTTCAAGGTCTCGGATATTATGACCAAAAGGTCTTTTATTTCTCATTATTTTCCAAAAAAAAGCGACTTTTTTCATTTTCTTCCTAATAGACTTCCAACTAATCTACTAAAACCTACTATTTACTCTTTTTCGATTTGACTAATGAATAATAAGGTTGTCACGAGAATTAACTTATTTTAAAAAAATTTAATTATTTAATCATGATAATTTGTGTTTGTAACGTGTGTATTAACTAAAGGAGTACTTCAGCTTAATTTTGATACAAAAACCTGATCGAAATTTGTAAAATTTAATTAGTTCTTGGACTTTATAAAATACCCGGTTCAATGTAGCCTACCCTCCCCTACCTCCTTTCGTTCTTATTTCTTGAAAACAATTATATTGCAATTTCTCGATTACTAAATGGAGAAGAAGATATTTTCACAATAAGAAAAAAATTTTATTTTTCTCTTATCCTTGACCTTCTCAATATTCAACACTCTTGAGGAATTTTCTCTGAATTTTCCATAATTTCTTTCTTTTAAGAAATCAGACAAGATTTCTTTATATTTTTTCAGAAAACAAGTTGCAAAAACTTTTGAACGTTCAAATAAACGAATTATTGTTTCTCGACAATAATATTTTTGATTAGAAAGTATAAACGTGAATTAAACACTTTAGATGTTTATGTATTATTAATTACACAGGACCACAAATTTTTTTTCGGGAAAATATACATTGATAGCAATTTGTGTTCTATACGTATTTTTACGCGCTGAATCCAAATCTGGGTCTACTTTTGCCCCAACACGTCACAGTTTCGAGATAAATGAAAATTTCTCCAAAAAATAGATCAAAAATAAAAAAATATATTTTCAAATTTTTATAGGGATACAAGTTTTTCTCATAATTTTCTTCATATTTGTCAGAAATTTCAGGTTTATTTGTAAGAATTAACCCTTCATTGTTCTCTAAATATGTATTTAATGTTACAAATAGTGCAAGTAAATAAATAAAATATATTCAATATATTAATGACTTACTTCACAGGTTTTAAATACATAACATTTTGTTCATAGATACAAAAATCTCAAGTATATTTATTTACATAGTAACTTTATATAAATGGAAGTAACCATCTACTTAACGATTTTTTCCATTAATTTATTTAGTAATTTCTAGATATTATACACATTTACAGGTGTCAATTCTCACAAATAAACATGAAATTTTCAACAGATGTAAACAAAATTATCAGAAAAATTTGTCTCTTTATAAACGTTCAAAAATAATGGTAAAAATGTCTCTTTTTTGGAGAAATTTTAATTTATCTCGAAACTGTGACGTGTTGAGAGAGAGAGAGAGAGAGAGAGAGAGAGAGAGAGAGAGAGAGAGAGAGAGAGAGAGAGAGAGAGAGAGAGAGAGAGAGAGAGAGAGAGAGAGAGAGAGAGAGAGAGAGAGAGAGAGAGAGAGAGAGAGAGAGATTTTGCATTCATAAGTATATTGAAATCGCAGAAATTGCATAAAATAGTCGAGGGCTTTTTATTATGTATACATACGTGACATTGATGCTCGCATTCATGTGAATTAAATAACCGAATTCTATATATAGTATAGATGTATAAAATAGTTTGCAATTCAAGCTTTACTTAGATTTTTAGTGGCCTATTAAATAAAAGTAGAAACCACCTGCTATCATTTACGTCAGGAAACTTTATATTTATTTATTTATCCGGTTTACACTGCGAGAGATATAAAAAGAATCTTTCTTTTTTTTAATTGAATTTTCCGTTATTGTAGAGAGAGAGAGAGAGAGAGAGAGAGAGAGAGAGAGAGAGAGAGAGAGAGAGAGAGAGAAATTTCTTCAGAATTTTCAAATTTATAAACTTGGAGTGATTTCGAAAATTTACTTTCAAATAGTTAAGTTCTAAAACTTTTTGTTTATAAAGTGAATATTATACAAACAAAACTATAGATAAGTCGTTATTAAATAAATTTTTCTCGAATTTCTGCAAATTTGCTTCCGTAAACTTTTAAACGATTTACCTGCTATCTGTTGTGTGCTATTCTTCTACGAAGTCAATTAAATTTTATGGAGACATTATTTTAATTATTGTTTACCCTCTTCTTTCCGCTTTTCGAAAATAACGCACAATTTTCTCGGTGAATTTTTTGTTTCGAAATTAAATATTTCATGGTGTTCAATAATTTTTTCTATTATTATTTTTATTGTTGTTGTTCCTGTTTTTAATAATTGTTTTATTGTTGCAGACTTTGTTCCTTGACATTGTCACGACTGGTGATTCTTCAACCGTTGGGCTCGGAATTAGCTTCAATCAGCATTGCAGTGAAAATGCAAAGTTCAAAACGGACATTACGCTCGAATGAAATGACAATTCCACCGGGCGGAATTCTGGACACCGAATTAGAATTGCAATTTGCCCTCCAGTATCCACATTTTCTGAAACGTGATGGCAATAAACTATTAATTCTCCTACAGAGGCGGAAACGATACAAAAATAGGACTATGCTTGGATATAAGACACTTGCCGAAGGTGTCATTAACATGGCACAGGTATATATTTATTTTAACGATTTCTTAAATGGAATTATGAGCTCATAGTTTTAAATGAACGAAACGAAATTCATTTCATTTTCCAAATGCAAAACTAACAATAATATTGCGTCACTTATTTTAAAAAGCAATTTATAAATAAGTTATCTTGGTAAAGTTTTGAACGTTATTTTCTATTCAAATATATGTTCAACAAAATTAGAAATTACTATACTAAAATAGAAAACAAGGTAAATTAAATATTTCGGTAAAATATAAATTTTTTTAATAATAAATTCGCTAAATATAAATTTTGTTGAATAGAATTTCTGTTAATTGAAAATTAAATTACAAAAATTCCCGAGATCAAAAAATTTCATCGACTTAAATGTTAATTGACTCTGAATTTTAATAGTCAAAAATTTTAATCTTTTTAATTCTATAATTCGTCATTTTTTAAAACTTTGTGTAATTATGAAACTTTATAAATTTTTGTTGTGACGCTTATGAATTATGTATTTAAATGCATAACCGTTCTATTCCCAAAGACTGAAAATAATAGAATTTTTATGAAAAATTACATTAAAATTTTTAAAAATAATTGAATCCTGTGAATAATTGAGCCCGCGCGTACAATAACAGCAAGTGCGCTCGGGCTGTCTTTCCCAATCGCTGTATCTACTTCAAATTGCGAGGTGGGGACTAAATCTGGCCAATAAGGAGACTAGATTTTTTCCTCTTTTACTCCTCTCAAAGTAGATATTGCGGTTGGGAAAGTCAGACCGAGCGCACTTGCTGTTATTGCACGCGCGGGCTCAATTTTATTATATATTATGAAAATTATTCAATAGTTGCGAGGGTTTTATTATCCTTTCTTAAAAAAGACATGGAGTGGAAAGGTCGAATGTATCGAAAAGTATCGAAGTAAAGAATGGGCAATGAGAATGTAAAATCTTAATAGAAGGGTGTTTTTAAAATTGTTTGTACATGTGAAGGTGGCTAGATCGGAGAAATAGTTTATGCATAATTCCATTTGTTAACTAAAAACATGTAATTTTTCAACGGAATTTCCCCACTTTTGGTACATCGAATTTCGATTTTTTTTTTTTTGGAAAGTACACTTAAGAAGTCAAACTTTCATCCTATTTAAATGGGCAATTGATTTTTTTTATCTAAGTGCATAATAAAAAGGGTTAAAAAAGAGTGTGTTTTTTTGTCATAAACAAATGGAATTACTCAGCCAATTTTCACTTTATCAATTAGCTATAAACGGCATATAATTCCATTTGTTTCCACAAAACTTTTCAAAAAAAAATCCGACTTAACTTGAAGGGGGGGAGTTAACTTTTTTTAAAAAAAAAATTCCTGAGAAGTTAATTATTAATATTTTTTATTGAAACTCGCACGACTTTTAGTTCAAAACATGTATTTTATGAAAAAAAATTGAACTTAACGTTTTGTGCTTTTATTTTTTATTTATATCAAGTGAAAGTACTTGTATATTTTTTTCAACCCTTGGACGGCAGAGTGGGGGAACTCGGTACGCGGGAATTTCGCCCGCCACAAACAGAATTCAGCCGTCAAATTCACAAAAATGGTCATAACTTCGTTAATTATTGACCGATTTTAATCTTTTTTTTTAATTCCATGTATTTTTTTATGCTGAATCCAAATATGAATTTATATATTTTTTAAATAAAATATTTTTTGTAGAAATAAAAAAATTTTTTTTAACAACAAATTTTTATTATTATTTATTATATTTAACAAAAATTTTTCTTAGTACATCTTATTTCATTTAATTTAAAATAATGTTATTAAAAAAAAAACTAAAATTATTTACCAATAAGCGTGTAGCATCGAGTTTAAGCGTTGTAGTGGCAAAATAATTATTTTTTATGGGTTAAAGTAATTTTATTAACTTTTTTTTTAAATAAGAACAAAGGTGTGTTATAAAAGAAACAATATTATCTTTTTTATTAAAAAAAAATTAACAATAAACATATTTTTAATCATAATGATAATGTTAAAATGAATGATGAGTGTATGGATGATTAAAAATATGTTTATTGTTAATTTTTTTTTAATAAAAAAGATAATATTGTTTCTTTTATAACACACCTTTGTTCTTATTTTAAAAAAAGTTAATAAAATTACTTTAACCCATAAAAAATAATTATTTTGCCACTACATAACGCTTAAACTCGATGCTACACGCTTATTGGTAAATAATTTCAGTTTTTTTTTTAAATAACATTATTTTAAATTAAGTGAAATAAGATGTACGAAGAAAAATTTTTGTTAAATATAATAAATAATAATAAAAATTTGTTGTTAAAAAAAAAATTTTTTATTTCTACAAAAAATATTTTATTTAAAAAATATATAAATTCATATTTGGATTCAGCATAAAAAAATACATGGAATTAAAAAAAAAGATTAAAATCGGTCAATAATTAACGAAGTTATGACCATTTTTGTGAATTTGACGGCTGAATTGAGCACCTGGATCGTATAGAAGGGCACGTAAATTTTTCTCGGCCGAAATCGAAGTCCCCTAGACACTTAAAATTCAATTTCTGAATTTTAATATTTTAAATACACATCCTTATAGAAAATTTCATTGCGCATCTTTTTTTCTTATGAAATTTTTTTGTATCTATTACCGTTTTCGAAATAGTTGAGAAAAATTGATTTTTTGAAAACTGCAAATTTAATGACATTTTTTACTTCAACTCGCGATAATTCAGATGATTTTAAATATTTTTCAATGTACCAAAAAAGAAAATACGTCTAAAGATATTCTACGAATGATGAAAAAGGAAAAAAGTTATTTTCTTTATAAACAAAATTGTTATTAATTTTTTTCTTTATTAATGTAAAAAACATAAAATACAATCTTCTCGGCTCTCGTTTAACGGGCGAATTTTAAGTAACAAAGAACTTTCAGTGAGAAAGTTGTTCATTATGGACCAAAGAAGTTTTCTGGAAAATCACAGGGTTAATAATTTATTAGTGTTGAAATGGTGAATGTTTAAAGTTGATACTGTCCGAATGTGTAGCACGCGTCACTCGCCACAGGTGCTTGGGAGGCTTGAGAGTGTCGTTTCATAGGTTATGGCTATCGCGCGTGCCACACGTTCGGACGGTATCAACTTTAAACATTCACCATTTCAACACTAATTAATTATTAACCCTGTGATTTTGCAGAAAACTTCTTTGGTCCATAATGAACAACTTTCTCACTGAAAGTTCTTTGTTACTTAAAATTCGCCCGTTAAACGAGAGCCGAGAAGATTGTATTTTATGTTTTTTACATTAATAAAGAAAAAAATTAATAACAATTTTGTTTATAAAGAAAATAACTTTTTTTCTTTTTTATCATTCGTAGAATATCTTTAGACGTATTTTCTTTTTTAGTACATTAAAATATATTTAAAATTATCTGAATTATCGCAAGTTGAAGTGAAAAATGTCATTAAATTTACAGTTTTCGAAAAAACAGTTTTTCTCAAATATTTCGAAAACGGTAATAGATAGAAAAAAATTTCATAAGAAAAAAATATGCGCAATGAAATTTTTTATAAAGATGTGTATTTAAAATGTCTAAATTCAGAAGTTGAATTTTGAGTGTCCAGGGGATTTCGATTTCGGCCGAGAAAAATTTACGTGCCCTTCTACGATCCAGGTGCTCAATTCTATTTCCCAGGGGGAAAAGTCGGGCGAATGCCGGATCGTCCAACCGTCTAGCGTCCGCGCCGGTTGAATTGGAGAGTCAATGCCAGTGCAGGCAGTTTGTACCGATTCGGATGAGAATTTCTGCTGGCGCGGTATAAAGTCGGATGCGACTTTCGGTACACTCTTTCTACTGTCGGCACTACAGGCGCGGTACAAGATTTGATCCGACCGCCGGATCATAATTTATACCAACTAACAACCGGCGTTGCACTGGCATTCGTCCGTCTAACGACCCGAGCGGTACAGGCATTCTACCGACTGAGAACTAAATAATTTATATTATTATTAATAAGATTTTAATTAATAATAATAAGCTAAGAATATGGTTATTGTTATCTATTCTTTCAAAACAATTTAATGCTTTTCATAGGATAATTTTTTTTTTAATCAACACACTATTTATAATCTTCTAAAATAGATTTTTTACAAAGTGAAAATTTAGCTATATTTTTATTGTTTCCAATAAAAATTGATGAAATAAAATGGATAAGATAATAATTAAAGTAATAAAAATTTTAAATCCTTTACGTTGTAAAAATGAATGAATTTGAAAAATAGGTTATACTCTCTAAATCGGAATAAGTGAAATTTCACTTATTTTAAGTGAATATTCACTTATTTCATGTTTCAAAACTCTTCCACGTAGAATAAGTGAATATTCACACACGAAATAAGTGAATTATGTTCACTTATGAATAAGTGAATATTCAATTATGAGATAAGTGAATACTCAGACAATAAGAAGTGAATGTAAATAAATAATCAGGATCAATATTATATAAAAAAATATTTATTTACTATCAACTATTTAACACTCTCTTCTCTTCTCATTATCAGTCTGAAACTTATAAACATATCAATTTTTCAACTTTGTAAGCTAAATTCCCAAACGGTCACCCATCTTAATATTAACCGCAAACAATGTCGCTTAACTTTGATGATCAACGAGAAACACTACAATGCCACTTAATAAGTTGCCTTATACTCATAGAAAATTATTGGGTGATACTTATAAAGAGTTATAGTTTATTGTGTTCTACTTTAACGTTTTGTTTAAGATTTCTCTTATTATATATGTATATAAATACTTAGTAAATAAAAAGTTAGTTATTAGATTACTGTTAATATAATATTTAACTGAATATTTTTAAGAAATTTTATTAAATTTTAAATGACAATTTTTATAATTAAATAAAATAAAAAATTTCTAATATATTAACTGAAATGATCAAAACATTGTTTTAAACATTTAAAAGTAGGTATAAATAATAAATTGTAATATAATGCGCAGATGAATTTCTTTTTAACTAAATATTTCACTTATACATAAGTGCGGATTTCACTTATTGATAAGTGAAAACAAGTTCACACATAAAAAAGTGAATATTTCACTTATGTATAAGTAGATTCTACTTATTAATAAGTGAGAAAAAGGTTCACACATAAAAAAAGTGAAAATTTCACTTATTCAGATTTAGAGAGTAATTATATTTTTTAATAATATTTATTATTTATTTATTAATTGATAATAAATTAATAAATATTAAAGACTTAATTTTTTTGTTATATTCAAGTTTCTATAATAATTATAGAAATTCACCTGGAAAAATATAAGGAAATTCCGATAACAGATTATTTTAATGAAATATTTTCAATTACACTCAATTATTTAAACTTAAAAATAATTAATAATAATCTTAATGTTTAAAAAATCTTAATGTTTTAAAATTTACGGTTTATATATATAAATTTGATCAAAAAATATCTGGTAAATTATATTAATTTTTCCTTAATGAAAGTTAAACAAATTAAAAAAAATTATTTTGAATATAATTGCAAAAAAATTTTTTAATTATAAATAAAGTATACAACTGATTATTTATAAATATAAAACACTAGATTTATTTACATAATATTCATAAAATGCTAAAATATTTAATTTGTTTTTAAATTATTATTTATTGTTGTATATAAGTTGCTAAAATTGTTTGCTCCCTAGCGGTACTGTATATGGGTTTTGTTATGCTCACATCCGCAAGCGAGCGAATAGCGTAGTGGTTAGCGTATTAGACTTCGGTGCGTAGATTAGGATAGGCTTGGGTTTCGTATCCCCTGCGAGCGTTTAGAATTTTAAAGTGTAAAAAAAATGTAAAATGTGTAAAAAATGTTTCAAATGATCTGTAAACAAATATTAATTAACATGCACCATGCATAGTTAATTAAATATTTTTTTTTATTTTATTTTTCAATAGAGAATATAATTTGGCCCGCGTCGCTTGCTAGGCGGACGAATGCCAGTAAAACGCCAGTAGAAAGTCATGTTTCGGAACAAAATTTGGCCCGTCCTGGTTGCCAGACGGACGAATGCCGGTACAACGCCGGATGTTTGGCGGTATTAAGGGTCAAGTCCCATGGCACCATTTTGCGTTGCGTTTTGTAACTAGGCCATGAGTGTGAGAGAGATGGAGATATATGTTTGCTATATTTGCACTCATGGCCTAGTTACAAAACGCAACGCAAAACGCTGCCATGGGACTCCAGCCTAAATCTGTACCGAGCCGGACGCGCGGCCTGTACAACACATTGTCAGCAGGGTTGGGCGCGTAAAATACCTCAGGTAAATTACGTGGTTTTTTACGGTAAAATACAAGGTTAATTACTTCACTAGTTTTTGACGCAATGTAAATTACTCGAACATAACCTCCAAACTGTCAAACTAATTATTTTAAATTTTAAAAATAAACCATGAACAAAGGTGGCAGGCATCGTTATATAATAATTATAATGCATATTTTTAAAAATGCCTTTCTGTATTTATGTAAAATAGAACGACTTCAAATGAGTGCTTGGATACAACAAGGGGACGTACGCTCGGCGAGCCGCTTTAAAGTCAGTCAAAGGTACCGTAAAGTGTAAAAAATGAAAATTCAAAATTTTGAATTTTAAAAACTGCCATCTCATAGGAAATAAAAATGCGCATCTTTTTTTCTTTTGAAATTTCTTTGAATAATTAATATTTTTATATGATAATGGAAAAAATGTGATTAATTTTCATTGTCAAATTTCATTGAATTTTAAAATATAAATCGTCGTATCTCCGACAAAAATGAATGAATTCTTTTGATTTTTGGTATACAAATGCATTTGGACCTATAGAAGACGATAATATTACGAAAATGTTAAAAGCAATTAATTGTTTATTGATTTTTAATTGTTAATACTGACCGGTCAAAAATAATTTTTTCTTATCTTTGGCTGCAAAAAGTATGCGGGGAACTTTAAAATTCAAACAACTTTCAGTGAGACATTTGTTTATTACGATGTAAAGAAGTTTTCTGTAAAATTGCAGAAAGATTAGTTTCATATTTACAGAAATACAATAGTTTTAAGAAAAATGCTCGCGCCGCCAACGATCCCTACCGCACAGATTTTAAGGTTAGTTGCACAGTAAAGTTTTATTTATATATAAATATATGTGTGTAATATTTTTGACATTGAATTATTTATTAACTATTACATACTATATATACAACATAGCTATAAACTTTTTTAATAATTTTGTAAAACATTATGTGTATGAATATAAATATTACAAATAATTCTAGCAGTATTTAATTAAATTAAGATTATTTCTGGATATTTATTTTTGTTAGTATATCGTTTATTTACAACTCAATTTTTATCGACTCTATAATGTATTAAAACTATTATTCAATATGCTGTAACAACACTTAATGTCCTTTTTAATTACATATTACGTTGAATCTAGTATAATCTAATAATATCTATTAAAATATATAATAGTTCAAAATATCACAATTGTCAAAAATTGTTTAAAATAAAAATTTTTTCCGGTTTTTAAACAATAACACTGACATCTAAAAACGTTTTAAAAATTTTATAATGTTTAAAATAAAAACATTTCTTTTAACACAGATATTAATCTTAATTTAATTAAATACTGCTAGAATTATTTGTAATATTTATATTCATACACATAATGTTTTACAAAATTATTAAAAAAGTTTATAGCTATGTTGTATATATAGTATGTAATAGTTAATAAATAATTCAATGTCAAAAATATTACACACATATATTTATATATAAATAAAACTTTACTGTGCAACTAACCTTAAAATCTGTGCGGTAGGGATCGTTGGCGGCGCGAGCATTTTTCTTAAAACTATTGTATTTCTGTAAATATGAAACTAATCTTTCTGCAATTTTACAGAAAACTTCTTTACATCGTAATAAACAAATGTCTCACTGAAAGTTGTTTGAATTTTAAAGTTCCCCGCATACTTTTTGCAGCCAAAGATAAGAAAAAATTATTTTTGACCGGTCAGTATTAACAATTAAAAATCAATAAACAATTAATTGCTTTTAACATTTTCGTAATATTATCGTCTTCTATAGGTCCAAATGCATTTGTATACCAAAAATCAAAAGAATTCATTCATTTTTGTCGGAGATACGACGATTTATATTTTAAAATTCAATGAAATTTGACAATGAAAATTAATCACATTTTTTCCATTATCATATAAAAATATTAATTATTCAAAGAAATTTCAAAAGAAAAAAAGATGCGCATTTTTATTTCCTATGAGATGGCAGTTTTTAAAATTCAAAATTTTGAATTTTCATTTTTTACACTTTACGGTACCTTTGACTGACTTTAAAGCGGCTCGCCGAGCGTACGTCCCCTTGTTGTATCCAAGCACTCAAATGGTCTAAATATTTATATAATATCAAACTAAAAATAAATAATTAAATATTGAGATAATTTCGAAATTATCTGATTAATGAAATTAATTAAACTAAAATTACATTAATAATTAATACAAAACAGTTTTTATTTATAAATTTACATATCTATAATTTCTACGTTTTGAACATTTTAAAGTTATATTTGAATAAAAATTATAATTTTTTGTCAATAATAAATTATTTAAGTAACATAACCTAAAATTTAACAAATGTTTCTTATTGGAATCTGAAAAATTGGTCTTTTTTATTTTAAATTACGAAATTATGACATTGGAATAACTTTTGTTTTGACTTAATGTAAGGTGATTAGTGATTTTGTTTAATTTTATCCCAGATAACAATTTGAGATTGATATGCGTCTCATATCTCTCGCATGTATGAGGTTTCTTTTCGCACTCGTGCCTTCACTGATGCAGACAGATGCGTCCTCATATGAGACGCATTACGCTCGCATGTCATAAAGGTACATGATGCATGAGAGTGAAATGCGAGTCTCGTGCGTTTTTTAAGGATTATTTATGATAAATATATTGTAAAAAATTAAATACAAAAAACTAAGGTTAAATTTAAAAATATTTCATTAAAATTTTTTATTTCAATAATATAAACATGGCATTAATATTGAACATTTTTCTCTTTAGTCTTGAACATACATAACCTCCTAAATAACCTATAATAAACAGCTGAGATCATAATTCGTAATAAATATAAACTTTTCAACACAAGTTCAACAAAAGTCAACTGTATAACATAATAAATTAAACAATTTGGACTGCGTCTAAGAGCCTTTCTATTCGAAGCAAAATAACTTTAAATGCTCTTGTTCGATATGACCGTTATATTTTTTAATTTTTCAATTTAAAAACGAGTTTAAACAGAAACAAATATTTATAAAACATAAAAGAAACAAAACTGTGATTCGCACACGCACTTTTTATAAATAACAAACAATCACGACATTCACCCAACGATAAAAACACATGCTCAGAGCGAAACTGGACGTCATGTGACTCGAGACGGACATCAACAAGTACATTTTCGGCCATATTGGGAAAATTGGCTGCGCACCCTGCGCACATGCGCATCGGTGAGACCGCGAATATTAAAAAATTATAAAGTCAAATATTTTTCTGCCTTTATTATCAACTTTAGATAAATAAATGAAAATAACGTTCTACAGTAAAGTTTTATTTTTTTAAGTAAAAATTTTTTGTAGTAATTTCAAAACATTTGGTAATTTATTATTATTTAAATTAAATTATAAATTACAATCTATAATAAATATTATATATGTATATGAGTCATTCTATTATATTGTGACTAAAGTCTTTGCCGACTAATTTTAAAAAATTATAATATTTTGCAGGAATGATTTTAAAGATATATTAGGATCATCGAACAAAAAGAATTTTTTAAATATTTTTTATATTTATTGTAAAATAAGCATCTAAAGTATATAAAGTCGTAAAAACTGTCTATTAGAAAATATCAAAGAAAACACATAATTTACTATGAAAACGTAAAAAAATTATTAGAATTTATTATGAATGAATTATTTTATTATTATAAATTGATACAAACAATTATTATTAGGAGATATTAAATAAACAATTATTTTAAAGTTCACCTGGCAAATAACCTATTTTTGCAAATTTCATTCGCTAAATGTGAGAAAGATAAATTATTAAATTGAATAAAACCTTATGAAATATAAAGAAACTTTTAATAACTTTTAGTTTTTCTTATCACTTTCTTCCTTTTTTCTTCACAAATGTTAAAAAATAAGCAATTAAAACTGGCACTTTGCTTATTTTCACGATTTTAAAACAGGCCTGTTTTAAAATGTAAATAACTTCTGCCCAGAAAAAAGAAAAACTACGAAAATTGGGCAATAATAATAAAATGATTATTTTACAATAAATATAAAAAATATTTAAAAAATTCTTTTTGTTCGCACGGTGCGCCTGAAATGGGTTTTTATAAAAAGTTACTGCACTCGAAATTTTTCTTGTCAATTTTGAATCTGTGAAGTTTAAAGAGTATTTTAAGACCAAAAAGAAAATAATCGCTAGAGCCCTTTTTGAGAAAATTAACTTTAAATATATTTTTTAATTTTATATTTTTAAATTGTTTAAAAAATCGACTTTGATTCCATAGAAACAGTGTGTTTATACATATTGCTAAGATCAGTCTGTAGAGAAAAAGTCTTGAAAATTTAATGTTAATTTTTGATTAATTAATTTTGTGTTCTTACGGTCTTTCAAGTACACTTGACTCTCGGATCTTTTGCACTTATGGGACCAAATCCTCTCATATCTTTTACCAAAACAAATGCCATGGTAACGCAAAACAATACAATATGTATAACCAAATATATAAATTAATGACAGTATTTATGTTTTAGTTTTAATATTTACATTTATAGTAATTAAAATTTTAATGTAATTTTAATCACATAATGGAGGAACTGCTATAATCCACTTTAGATAACCTAAGTTATCGTGATATAAATATATTTTGACACTCTGATAGTCATTTATTTATTTAATGTAAAAGGTAAAAGGTGCGAGAGAAAAATTGCAAAAGAATCGAGAGTGTAAAAGATCTGATGCAAAAGATCCGAGAGTCGAGTGTAATTTTAAGATGCCGAAAATTAGTAAGTAGGTAACTTGATATGGTCAAAGATGTTTTCATCAAAATTTGTGATATGTATTTTTAACATATGTATGTCACGCTCCGAAGAAAGGTACCTAAGAAGCAAAAAATTTGAGGTTATGTTTTCCAATTTTTTGAGTAAAAATACGGATAGAAAATCAATTATTGATCTTTAAATCTTTATCAAATAAAAAATATTAAATGAAAATTTGTTTCAAATTCAAATAATTAGAAATAAACTGTTTATCAAGATAAATCTAACTCGAACCTAACCTATAATTTGTTTGCCTCTTAAGTACCTTTCAAGACTTTTTCTCTACAGACTGACCTTAGCAATATGTATAAACACACTGTTTCTATGGAATCAAAGTCGATTTTTTAAACAATTTAAAAATATAAAATTAAAAAATATATTTAAAGTTAATTTTCTCAAAAAGGGCTCCAGCGATTATTTTCTTTTTGGTCTTAAAATACTCTTTAAACTTCACAGATTCAAAATTGACAAGAAAATTTCGAGTGCAGGAACTTTTTATAAAAACCAATTTCAGGCGCACCGTGTTCGATGATCCTAATATCTTTAAAATTATTCCTGCAAAATATTATAATTTTTTACAATTAGTCGGCAACGACTTTAGTCGAAATATAATGGAATGGTTCATATGCATTTTATATAAATTAATAAAATATAAATTGTAAATTATTAAATAATTCAATTTTAAAAATTTCTATAAGTTATCATTAAAGTAATTTTCATAAATTCATAAATTTTATTAACTTTAATGTAATATAAAATTATTTGAGGGGCTGATATAAAGTGGTTTAAAAAAACATTGGGAGATAAGTGACTTGGTAGCAAAAATGGTTTACAACAATTAAAATATTTATCAATAAGTTTATTACACGAATAATTTGCAAAATATTAAAGTTTTTCTTTACTATTTTAAATATTTTTTTATCATTAATTATAATTAATTTATCCATAAATTACAAAATCATTTTAGCCCGTATTTGCGCCCAAGTCACTTATCCCACTTTTGCTCCTAATTACCACTTTTACTATCAACCCCTCATTTCAAAGTATTACGTTTATGCCCTCACGCATGCTACAAAATTAGCACGAGCGACAGAAAAATGTGTCTCATTAAGCAAGCACGGTGTGACTCGCACGACATGTGCCTAAAGTGCAACAAAATCAGAACAAGTGACTGCTAAATGCGTCTCTTTATGCACGCACCGCGTGACTCGCATGTCCTGCGCCCAAAGTGCGACAAAGTGCGACGCATGATTGTTATCTGGGATGTTTCTGCAACATTGTTAACAACAAAATGTGAGGTTATAAACGGTTTCATTTGTACCATGTAATTTACCAAGTATTTTACCAGTTTTTGACGTAAATTACCCGACTTAGGTATTTTACGTCAAAAACCTCGAGTGACGCGTCACTGCACAACCCTGATTGTCAGGTTCCAGTAGAATGTCTGCACCGCTCCGGTCGTCAGGCGGACGAATGCCGGTACAACGCCGGATGTTTGGCGGTATTAAATCTGTACCGAGCCAGGCGCGCAGCCACTACAACACATTGTCAGGTTCCAGTACAATGTTTGCACCGATTCGGTCGTAAGGCGGACCCATGCCAGTACAGTCTTACCGACGTTTGTACTGGCGCGGTACCCTGCCAGTGGGAAATTTCCCCCTGGGTTGTGGCGGGCGAAATTCCCGCGTACCGAGTTCCCCCACTCTGCCGTCCAAGGGTTGAAAAAAAATATACAAGTACTTTCACTTGATATAAATAAAAAATAAAAGCACAAAACGTTAAGTTCAATTTTTTTTCATAAAATACATGTTTTGAACTAAAAGTCGTGCGAGTTTCAATAAAAAATATTAATAATTAACTTCTCAGGAATTTTTTTTTTTAAAAAGTTAACTCCCCCCCCCCTTCAAGTTAAGTCGGATTTTTTTTTGAAAAGTTTTGTGGAAACAAATGGAATTATATGCCGTTTATAGCTAATTGATAAAGTGAAAATTGGCTGAGTAATTCCATTTGTTTATGACAAAAAAACACACTCTTTTTTAACCCTTTTTATTATGCACTTAGATAAAAAAAATCAATTGCCCATTTAAATAGGATGAAAGTTTGACTTCTTAAGTGTACTTTCCAAAAAAAAATCGAAATTCGATGTACCAAAAGTGGGGAAATTCCGTTGAAAAATTACATGTTTTTAGTTAACAAATGGAATTATGCATAAACTATTTCTCCGATCTAGTTAATTTTTTTTGGGATTTATTCAGCTACGCAAGGAGAATATTCCTGGTAAGTTATGAACAAATTCGATAATTATTAACAAAGTTATTAAACAATTAAAGAAGTGCTATTTTTAATGGTTTAAATTCATTTGCAACTAAACTAATTAACCTTTTTTAACATATGACCCATCATTTGAAAGGTATTTCCAAGCTCTATAACTTTCAATAACAACTTCTTCCCCTAAAACTTAACCGGAAGCAACGAGCATCGAAAAACCATGTTTTCCAAACTTTGGCGATTGTTTACACTGGTTTTCGCACCCGGAAATCGAGAGCAAACTTGAGGCTCTTATAAGGAGCCCCCAAACTACCAGAAACCGTTGAGACTTTGCTGTTTGCATTTTTGGGCAGTTTTTGCACTCACCGACTGGCCTAATATAAAAACTAGCACCGTAGACGGCCGCTTGCGGCCGTCGGAGAAGCTAGTTCTTTAGAAAAAAAGACATGAGTGAGAAATCTCGAATTTAAATCGAAAATAATCGAATGTACTCTCGCAGTTATAGCAATGAAAATGAAACAGAAGGGCACACTCACATTTCCAAATCTAAAGAAATATAGTACCTTAAAAACTCATATATAGTTAGAAGATGGAGCTACAGTCGCTCTTTTCAATATCATTATGAAGTGGCAATTTTTATTTTAATTAACTTAACTTTAGAGAAACTAAATAAAAATTTAGGTAATTTTAAATGAGTCACAATAAACAATTTAATATTAAAAAAAGGAACAATTTAAATAGAAAAAAAGAAGAAAGCAAAAAAGTCGACCGCGAAGTGGTCGACGAAGCGCTAGTTTATTTATAGAAATACATAATTGAATTCTTTCAAAGAATTTTATTACAATTTTTGAAAAATTGTATAAGTAAATAATTTACATCATTTCTATTTTTTAATTACAATTGTTTAATAAAATTCAAAGTTTTTTAAAAATAAAGAAAAAAAATGTTTATAAATTCTATTTGTCAATTACAAATTTTAATTAAAAAAGGAAATTTTTGAATTTTTAGAAAATAGAGGAAAACATTTTACTCAAAAAAATGTTCTGTTACATTTATTTAAGAATTTCTTTAATTGCAAAATTATTCAAAAAAACATCAATAGGTAACTTCTTTTTTAAATAAATATTTAATTATTATTATATTTTCCATAGGAATTAAGATTTTCAAAAATTTCAAATTCAAACATTTTTGAAATTAAACAAATTATAAAAGTATTTTGCTATAAAACATGAAGATATTGAATGCTCCGAGTCGAAGACTCGGAGTGATTTATTTCTTCATTTTTTATAATAATTAAATTTGTTCGAAAGATAAAATGACTATTTTATATTATAAGATTATTGTCATTGTAACTTATTCAAAATAATTTTTATATTCAATTATTATCTACAATTTTAACTAAAATACATTTTTAAATCAATTTTTATTAGAGAATTCTACGAGAATTCAATTAATTAAATACAAAAGTAAAGAATTTATTGAATAATTAAATGTTTTTTAAAATATAATTCTTATAAAGAATTTTATTAACAAATTTTAAAATAATTGAATTCTTTTGACGAAATTTAATACATTTTTTTAGAATAAGTTACATTTTTCAAGGAATTTAATTAAAATTGGATTAAGAATAATTGAAATTCTGCGATGAGTTTTATTATTTCTGAAAATAATTGAATTATTTAGAAGAAACTTATAAAAAATTTGTAAATATTTAAATTCTTGTGGGGTCAGTCCATTATATTTCACCTGAAGCCGTTGCGGCCTATTTTTAAAAAAATCTCATAATTTGTAAAAATGATGTTGAATATCCATAGAATTCATTTTTGAGAATTATTTAATAAAATTTTTTGAATTTAACTTAGAATTTTAATTTATAAATTGAGTTGGACTTAAAAAAGGTTAGATTGACAGTTATGTAAATTTAATAAAAAAGCATGGAAATAATTTAGATAATAGAAATTTCTTGAATGATATTTGTTAAAAACCCGTGTAGAAAAATTGTTGGGTTCTAGTGTGGTGCCAGAAAGACAGTCTATTCTCTAACTGGGCGCTGAAAAGACTGTCTGACCATGGGCTAATCAGACCAGTGACGATCGAACCACGCGTTGGTCCAGACTGGACGAGCTAATCAGGGCTAATGAGCAGTGCTAATATTTAAAATTTTAGGTTCGATTTCAATATTTCAGTTTTTTAATTTTAAAAAATTTACCCAAATTTACTCGGTTCTCACGTTTATTCAATGTAATGTGAAAATATGAATTATTAATAATCATAAATATTATTGTTATTCATATATATATGTGTGTATATGTATTTAATGACAATAACTTATTATTATAATAATTATATTATTTCCAAATAAATAATATACTGCACTAGCAGTAAATATCATTTAAAATAGTAATATTAAAAAATAATTTTAATAAAAAAACAATTTGCGTTAATTGGTACATTTTTTAAATTCATTCTTTAACAGGCCTTTAACATTATTAAAAACATGTTTACAATTTTAATTTATAACACTTATACAGATTAAATATAGTAATTTTATTATTAAATATAACACTTACAATGAAAAATATCCGCTCGCATGTGGGATCGAACTCACGTCCCCCACCCTTGACGACCCGACGCGAAGCATTTAAACCGCACGGCCACTGAAGTCTGGGTGTAAACTCTCCTAATTTACTATATCAATGCCAGTGTCATATATTCTGTTGCTTATAAAGACGATGTGAAAACTATGACTAAAATTATTACATATAATAATCCCGAATTATTTTAATTATTATATATGAATATTTAAATAAATAATTCTTACTACAATTATAATCATTAAACAATTTTTTAAAGTATTACTTTCAGTTTTATCAAAATTTTTTAAATAATTGAATTCTTATGACGAATTTTAATAGAATTCTTAAGTATAATTATACACTTTTCGAAGAATTCGATTAAAATTGTAGGTATTAAAAATAATTAAGAAATTCTGATATTAACTAAGAAATTTTTAATAATAAAAAAATTCTGAGAATTTTATTATTTATAAAAATAATTAAATTATTGAGAAGAAACTTATAAAAAATTTGTAAATACTTATTGAATTTTTGTGAAAGGTTTTTTACTTATGAAAGTAATTAAATTTTTGCTTACATTTTATTTTGCCAAGAATCTTGTTAAAAATTTGGAAAATAATTGAATTTCAGAGAACTATTTTAGTATTTATAAAAATAATTGAAATTTTGATAAGAATTTAAACAAATTTTTGAACATAATTTAATTTCTGTGTAGAATTTTGTTACTTTTGAAAATAATTAAATTTCTACAATAATCTGTAACTTCTCCAACACTCAATTGTTTATAGTGTTTTTAACTAAAATGCTTCTACAGATAAATTATTTTTAATAATTAATCAAATACAATATTTTAAAATATTTATCTAATTTCAGGAGAATTTGAATTATTAGTCATTTTTCAAAAATCTAAGTTCTTTAGAATTTTTAATTAAATTCATTGAAAATTTTATTTATAATAATTCATATAAACCTACAATATTTATTTTTGAACGATTCTTTAGATTGACTAAATTATTCCATTGAATTTTGAAGTGACAATCCATGTATAAATTCAAAGAAGACCGACAAATCGGGCACTAAAGTCTTGATTGTATTGTGATTTGTACTTAAAAAATTTTGAATTCTAGTGATGCCAATGAAGTCCCATATAGCAGACAGTTAGACAGTCTAAATTAGACCGTTCAGAAAAATCCCATATAGCATACAGTTAGACACTCTAAATTAGACCGTCCAGAAAAATCCCACACTGAGAGAAATGGATCCAGGTTAATACAACCAGAAAAAGGTGGTTAATGAAATTCAGTTACTGGACCAACTTAAAATTGTCTCTGTAACATGTTTTCTGGTTACAGCAACCAGAAATTTAGTTATATTAACTAAAATTAAAAAAAAACAATCCTGGTTGTGACAACCAAGATTCATGGTGAAATTTGTCTTTAGCTACAAACGCCTGGTTGTAGTAACCAGGCAGTTATGTAAGATTTCATTAGTCGGGAGCAAGCGCAGTACGTCTTTATACTTTCTGCTATAGTTTGACTTTTAACACAACTTAGAATGCTCTCGTCAAGTTTTTATTTTAAAGTACATACTTTATGTTTTTTCATCTATACTCTTATTAACAAAACTGTGTAAAATAAAAGTGAATGTATATGTTGTTGATGCAAGTCGTTTTACTCATTTCAGTGACAGTATTTTTGACAATTAATTAGATTAATGTGATGAATGATTTCATATAACCTATATATTTTTGACTTTTAAAATTATTTTTTTGACAACGAAGGATAGACTACATTATTTATAAATATTATGAAAATGAATTCTAAAATAAGATGAAAAAATATATAATTTTAACCTCTTAATTATAGATAATATACATTGTTGCCTATTATAGCTTTATAATCACATCCATAATTTCAGTGTCAACCAGGATCCTGGTTACTATAACCAGCAATTAAATTTATACTAACCAGGTTTTATCGTCAACGCAACTATGTTTAGTCATGTTCGAACAACTTCAATCGTAGTCAAAGACGTTTTTCACCACGAGAATCTGGTTGTATGAACCAGAAATTTCTCTCAGTGCATATAGCATACAGTTAGACCGTCCAGATTAGACCGTCCAGATGCGTCTAGTTGGGGCAATCACTGGACTCCAGACTGCCCCGAAATTTTTCTACACGGGAATGAGCTAATTTACTTGTATAAATAGATTATTATGTAAACATACCCAAAATAATAGATAAAAATTGATTTTAAAATTTACCTATGAAATGTCAAAAGTCACTACATTTTAATTACATTTTTCTAAAAAGTTTATAAATATAAAAAAATTTATTTCTATTTAATGTAAAGTATTTTCAATGTACTTTCATAATATGTGCTAACTTTTTAATTTTATAATATAGAAATATGAAAAATTTTACCTTTAATATTAAGTGTTTTATGATTTTCAGTGATTTTAATCACTTATTTCTTCTCAGGTGCAAGACTAAAAAATCCAATTTTTGTCTTAATATTTAAGTTTGAACGTCTTTTCCATTCTATTTAATATTGGCGATGAAGAACGAGCTACTTTGTAGTTTTATTCATGTTTAAAAAATCTGCTTCCAAAAGCGAGTTTGTTGGTTAAAATGCAGGTAATTTTATAACACTGAAGTTGGCTATCTCAATAGTCATGCAAAAATCTACTTGCATTTTAACCAACAAATTCGTTTTTTCAGTAGATTTTTTAAACTAAATTTAAACTTAAAAGTAGCTCGTTCTCTATCACCAAAATTTAATAGAATGGAAAAGAAGTTCAAACTTAAATATTAAGACAAAAATTAGATTTTTTAGTCTTGCACCTGAGAAGAAATAAGTACAGTGGAGCCTCGATTATCCGACAGGCACCGGACCAACACCCTGCCGGATAATCGAAAAGACGGATAATAGAGGTACATAAATTTATGATGTTTTAAAAACATTTTTATTCACAAAAAGTTAATTATGCAACAAAAAATCTGTCATTTTTGTTTGTTTAACTTTACTTTTTGATTTATTTGTTGCATATGTGCGTAGACGACGAAGAATCATATTGTCCAGAACGTTTGCGTCGTCTTGCTGCTCGTACCATTCAATAAATTTTTGCATATTATAACATGCTTCTTTTGCTTCTTTGCGCAAATCTTTTGTATTTACTCTGTTTTCGGTCTTGTCACTACCATCATATTCGATATTTGTGTCGTCTTCTAAGTCAGCGTCTGTTTCAACCACACTGTCAAGAATTTCTTTGTCTGTCACAGAGAAAAAGATAAACAAAGTGACAAATACACGTAAACAAATTTTATATATAGAGAAATATACCAAGACTTGTCGTCATGTTGATCAAAATTGACAAATAATATATTATACATTATGTTAACTGTAAGCAAAAAAAAATCTCATTTCGGAATGAGGACGGTTAACAGAGGTGCCGGTTGACAGAGGGCCGGATAATCGAGGCTCCACTGTAATTAAAATCACGGAAAATCATGAAACACTCAATATTAAAGGTAAAATTTGTCCTATTTCTATATTATAAAATTAAAATGTTAGCACATATTATGAAAGTACATTGAAAATACTTTACATTAAATAGTAATACATTTTTTTAATATTTATAAACTTTTTAGAAAAATGTAATTAAAATGTAGTGACTTTTGACATTTCATAGGTAAATTTTAAAATCAATTTTTATCTATTATTGTGGGTATGTTTACATAATAATCTATTTATACAAGTAAATTAGCTCATTTTTAACAAATATCATTCAAGAAATTTCTATTATCTAAATTATTTCCATGCTTTTTTATTAAATTTATATAACTGTCAATCTAACCTTTTTTCTGTCCAACTCAATTTAAAAATTTAAATTCTAAGTTAAATTCAAAAAAATTTTATTAAATAATTTTCAAAAATGAATTCTATGGATATTCAACATCATTTTTACAAATTATGAGATTTTTTTAAAAATAGGCCGCAACGGCTTCAGGTGAAATATAATGGACTGACCCTCAAATTTTTTAAAGAGATTCAATTATTTTCATAAATAATAAAACTCATCGCAGATTTTCAATTATTTTGAATACTATTTTAAAGGAATTTCTCGAAAAATGTAATTCTTAAAAATTTGATGAAAATTCAACAAAGAAATTCATAATTTCTTAAAATAATTAAATTATTTTCCAAAAATTTTAATGAAATTCTTTTTAACAATTCAATTCTTTTTTTCAAAATAATTTTAATAAAATTCTACTTAGAAATTTAATTAATTTCAATAATTTATCAAAATTTAATTATTTTCAATTTCTACTATTTCAATAAAATTTCACAAAAGAATTCAATTGTTTAAAAAGAAATACATAATAATAATTTGCTATTCCGTGAACAGAAAGTGTCGTCTTTTGTTTTTCTATAGTAATTAATGTTTTGATAGAAATTTTGGTTATGAGTATTCCCATATGTGTGATAACCACTTGATGCAAAGAAATTTTTTTACAAATAAAAGAAAAATTATCAAGACATGCCTCTATTCAACTGATGTTAAAAATGGTAAATACATGTAATTTTTTAAAGAATTCTCTATTATTTTCTTAATTCTTATAAATTTAATGGAATTCTTAAACTTGGTATTGATAAAAAGTTTAAATTCTAACATCGAACAATTTTTTTTACAATATTATTCAATTAGTGAACTGAATTTTATTTGCCACTTTTGTTTGACAAAAATAAATTGATTAAAGACACTTAAATTTTGAAGTTTAAATATTTAGTATGTTTTTTAGATTAAAATAGTGTTTTTCACTTAAATCTTTAGAATTTTTATTTCTTTTGGTAAATTCAGTCTCCTATAAAATGATAATTCAATAAACTTAAAAAAAAAATTCCGCATTTTTTACATTTTTTGATACTCTTGCCATTCCGGTTACGCAGAATCGGGTACTTTATTTATTTCAGAAAAAATAATACTTATATAGTATATTTCGTAACGAGTGCGAGCAGTTGCCAATTTTTGAACGAGCACTTTTGCACCGCGTTATGAAAAATTCTATTAAACATTTCTTTCCTTCAATTATCAACATTTCAATGTATTCAATATATTTTTCGGATGAATACTAACAATTATTAGGTTAGGCGAACACTATTTTTAAAAAAAGTATTTTCTACACCTTTAAGTCTAAAAAGGCGATTTCTAATTAAATCTGTTTTCTGAAAAAAGTTTTTATAAAAAGTTATAATTTCTAATGTTTATTTTCCTAAAATTTCTAAAATTCAATAATTTTGATAAAAATTAGAAAATTGTTTAAAAATAAAGATTAAATTTTCTGTTTCTCAATTACAATTCTGTTTACAAAATTATAAGTTTCTTTTTGAAAATGAAGAAAAATTTTTATAAAATTACTATTTCTTATCACAATTTGTTAACAAAATTCTATTCTTCTTTGAAAGAAAATAATTTGCATCATTTTAACATTTAAATTTTCAAAGTTAATATATTTATAAAAAATTTTTTTAGAAAATTATAATATATAAATAATAAATTAATATAATAAATTAATAATAAATTAATATCTTTAGGGAAAAATCCCTATAATTTGTTAATTACGATTTTTAACTAGATTATTTAAAAATTTTGTTAAGTAATTTGCATAATTTCTATTTTTTATTATAATTTTTTAACGAAATATCAAGTATTTTTTTAAAGAATTAACAAATTTTCGTAAATTTTATTTTTAAATCATAATTATGTACTTATTATTGATCGTGATTACAAAAATAGAATATTGTTAGAAAAAAGAAAAATTTTGAAAATTACCTTTATTAGAAAAATAAATTTTTAGAAAATTAGCTTTATTAGAAGACAGAAAATTTCAAAATGACCTTTATTAGAAAAAAGTTTTTTAGAAATTCACCTTTATTAGAAAAAAAAAATTTAGAAAATACGATTTAGAAAAACTGTACCCCAACTATTATTAGAAACATGAGAATGAAAATTAAAATATTTGCAGAAATTATAATTTAAATCTTTTGAGTTTGAATTTTATTACATTTATATGAGCTTAAAAAATGTTTGAGGGATTTCATGAGAAAATTACATGTATAAAAATTACATTTGAAACTTGAGTTGAGTAGAGGCATGTTTTTTCACTTGGTAATTATATTTATTTTAATAACAGAAGCCATTAAAAAATCGCAAAAGGATCCAAGGCAAGAAAAGTAGTAATTTTGATTTTTCGAGGATTTTCTAAAAATCTCGGTATTTAAACTAAATTATAATTTCCACCCCTTGGAACCAATTTTTTTCGTTTGCTAATTATTTATTTTAATGTTAGAAGTCATTAAAAATTTTGCAAGAAGATCGAAGGCGGGGAAAGCAGTGATTTTGTTTTATTTTATATTTTAGGATTTCTGAAAAATCCGTGACAAAAAATAAAAATCACTGCTTTCCCCGCCTTCGATCTTCTTGCAATTTTTTTAAATGGCTTCTGAGGCGTGGAAATGATAATATAGTTGAAATGACGAGATTTTTTTAAAAATCATAACTATTGTAAACATGCAAGAATATAAATTGAAATTATTAAATTTTTTCTGTGGAAAGCAGGTAGGCAAATTGCTACCGTGATAATTCTTTAAATCATTCACGCACGCATCGCGCGCGTAGGACTTTGCTAGTTTTAATAAAATTCGTCTCAAGAATTCAATTATTTTCATAAAATAAATAGAATTCTTCACAGAAATTCATTTATGGTTAAAAGTTTAAAAAAAAATTCTCTTCAAAATTTCAATTGTTTTTAGAAATAATAAAATTCTTCTTCAAATTTCAATTATTTTCAAAAATTTTAATAAAATTCTTGGCAAAATTTCAATTATTATCAAAAACTTTTCTCAATTCAATCAAAATTTTTTTCAGAGATTCATTTATTTTTAATACAATTTTTATATAATTTCTCGAAAATTAAAATTATTCGTCAAAAGATTTTTAATTACCTATTTAAAAATTTGTTGATAAAATTCTTTATGAGAGTTCAATAATTTTAAAAAACATTCAATTCTTTAATAAATTATTTATTTGCATTTTATTTGTATTTAAATAATTGAATTCTCGTAGAATTTTCTAATAATAATTGATTCAAATATAAATTTCAGTAAAAATTTTAGATAATAATTGAATATTAAACTCTCTAAATTTGAATTAAAAAAAAAAAAATTTCTAATTTGAATTAATGGCTGACTTTTTGCTTTTGAATTAGCAGATTTTACTAATAAATAGTCGTTTCTACTAATTTAATAGTGAAATTTACTAATTTAAATTTAGAGAGAATTAGCTGAATTTTTAGAAAGAATTGAATTTTGAAAAGGTTTCAAATTATAATCTTTGAACGTTTGAGTTTTTCATACTTTTAACTGAAAATTGTGTAGATTTAATTTTTTTGAAAAAGATTAATTGAATTTTTTTGAAGTTATTTGATACTTTTATTGTCTTATATATATATATATATATATATATATATATTTGATTGAAGAATTTCCGAATAATCGATGATATTTCATAAAATTGAATTGTAAACAAATGGATTTGAAAATTTTCAAAGAAATTTTTCAAAAATTATTAAAAATGAATGAATAATTATTCATTCATTTTTAATGAATTTTCATTTTTAAAGAAGAATTTTAGTTAAAAATTCTGGAAAACAATAATTGAATTGAAGTGATGAAAGTATAATTTTGAATAAGTTAGAGTAACAATATTCTTATAATAGAAAATAATGATTTTATCAGTCAGTCATTTTTAATTATATATTATAAAACATGAAGATATCGATTGCTCCGAGTCGAAGACTCGGAGTGATCGATTTCTTCATGTTTTATAAACATTTTTTATATGATGTTTAATTTAAAAAGGTTTGAATTTGAATCTTTTGAAGAATTTTAATTCCTATGGAAAAATTATAATGCCTAATTATTTAATTTTGTAAAATGTAAATGTATGTAGTTTTAAAAACCTGGAAAAATTCCGTTTTTAACCTGGAAAACCTGGAAAAGTCAGGAAATTTGAAATGAGCAAAAGCGTGGCAACCCTGTATTATGAAATTAATTGAATTCCTATATATGAAGAATTTAATTTAATTTTTGAAAATGTTAAATTATTTTAAAATTAAAAAGAAAGATTTTAAAAAAAATTTTATTAAAATTAAAAAAAAAAGATTTTTAAAAAAATTTAATTTCTCCGATGAATTTTATTGTTTGAAAAATAAAAATTCCATATGAAATTAGAATTCAGTGTTCTTAAATTAAATCTAAAAATCGTAATAATTAAATCTAAAATCAAACGTGTCCTCGACATTAAGCTTTTGAAAACGCAATTGCTGTTTAATGCAAAAGGTTGGAACTTTTCCAACTTTAAGTTGTAATGCTTACATCTCTAGTTTCATATTCAAAGGCATTTGAATAATAAAAGTTTTCGAGAGTTTTTCTTTTTTTCAAATTTATTAAAGTTTGAAAAACTTGTTCGACTTTCCCTTGAGGAGAGTTTATAATACTTTCTCTCTAGTCGCAAATAAAAATTCTTTTCCCATTTTACTTTTCAAGTATATAGCCTGTTATATATATTCTTTTTCTTCTATTTTTTTAGGTTTTACAAAAGCAAATGGACTTGGAGTTAGATTTAGTGTCAGATAAGGCTGAAAAATACGGTGGACATTCGGTTGTTTTAGCTCGAGTCATTGTCGTTGCTTTGAGTTCGCAGCCAGTGGATCATGACAAACGATTGATGAATGATCCCAACGAGAGATTATGCCAAGAATTTAGCGACGAGGAAGAGGAGTTTAGCTCGGAAGGTGAAGCCGAAGGTAGCGACAGTGAACCCACTTTGGAAGTACACAGGCGAAAGAGTCGGGGAAAAATTCCTGCCAATGCGAGGGTACTTTTTTCTTTTTCATTTTGTTTTAGAAAAATCAAATTCAAAAATGTTTAAATCATTTTTTTATCCTTTCAGCAAAGAAACTTAAAGCAAAAATTTATTTCCCTCTTGAAACGATTTCGAGTTTCCGAGGAAATGGAACATGATCAAGAAGAAATGGGACAAAAATTATCTGGTATGGATATAAATTTTTTAGGGAAAATTTAAGTTCAATTATAATTTTATTCAATTTAATTCCTCGAATGTTCTCAAAACATCGAAAATTCAAAATCTCGATAGTTTAAAACTTCCCGAATGTTTAAAACATAAAAAATTTCAAATCTCGAAAAAACTTTTTTTTTTAATTTAATATTATTCAGGATTTTTATTAATGTTAAAAATTGGATATTAACTTGAAGATTAAATTGAGGCCTTGGACCCAATAACTCGCCCGACGCTCGGAGGAACGCGCAACTTCCAGTCAGTGAGCAGTGAGCGCCTCTGGGCCACTCACTGCTACCCGACTGGTATTAGCGCGTGCCTTCGAGCGTCGCACAGTGGGGCAAAATGTAGTAAGAGGCGTCGAAATTCTGTAACCACGTCAATTTTTAATGAAAATGAATGCACTTTGGTGGCATGAAGCTTCAAGTATCACAGAATTTGAAACCCTTGCCGCATTTCCAAAATTCAAAATGGCGTCTGTGCTGTAAGTGCCTAAATTTGGTTATTTTCGTATTTTTTAAAAGTTATGAACATTGAAACTGAAACAACTTGCACAAATAAATTCTAGAAATGTTGCTAAAGGTATATTCTGGGACTGAGGCCTATACTCGTTAAGAATCTGCATTGCAACTTTCAAAATTCAAAATGGCCGATCCAATATGGACGATCAAACGACAAAAATCGTTATAAATGCATATTAAAAGGAATTATTTTCATGAAAGTCTATACTCCAAGGTTATTTTCGCCGCTGATTACGAATCTGAGGTTAGATTTTCAAAATTCAAAATGGCCGATCCAATATGGCGGTCGAAATTATGAAAAATTAGTCAAATCATTCTGATACTTAGTATTCCAACAGTTTTCGAGTCGCTGATTACGAATCTGAGGTCAGATTTTCATAATTCAAATTGGCCGATCCAATATGGCGGTCGAAATTATGAAAAATTAGGCAAATCATTCTGATACTCAGTAGTTTAACAGTTTTCGAGTCACTGATTACGAATCTGAGGTCAGATTTTTAAAATTCAAAATGACTGACCCAATTTGTCTGTCGAAATTATGAAAAATTAGACAAATGATTCTGATACTCAATATTCTAACAGTTTTCGAGTCGCTGATCACGAATCTGAGGTCGGATTTTCAAAATTTAAAATGTCCGATAGAACATGAAGGAAGGATTTGTTGAGTATTGATATTTGTTTCTAAGAATCAGTTTCTGCACTAATGGAGGTTGTCGAGCCGATCTTTGTTACGTTGTTTGAGTACATCATTTTCATTTGTTGCATGAATAACAAAAATTATAGATTCAAAATTCTTAGAGTTGTATGCAGAAGAATTTATATTCTAATTTTTTCATCAGAATATCTTCCGATATTTTTTGTTTTTAATTTAAAAATCAAAATACAAACAATAAAAAGTAAGCAGTAAACATTAAGAAGCTTCACTTTGAAAATAAATTAATTCCGAACTTAATATGATGAAAAGGAACAAAGTAATAAATATTAACAAAAAATAATTGAAGATAGGTTGTAATTAAGAAATAGCATAAATGACAAAATGGAAAATAAAATTTAAAAACGTAAACAGCATCAACGAAGTCCACTCTAGTTTAAGAAAAAAGACTGTCTGAATACATGATGTTTCATACAAATAAAAAATAGCTATCTAGACATTCTTTTTTTTCACTTATTTTGTTACCATGGTGAAGCCATGATTTTGAAAATCCGACCTTAGATTCGTGATCAGCGACTCGAAAACTGTTGGAATATTGAGTATCAGAATCATTTGCCTAATTTTTCATAATTTGGAGACATATTGGGTCGGCCATTTTGAATTTTGAAGATCTGACCTCAGATTCGTAATCAGCGACTCGAAAACTGTTGGAATACTGAGTATCAGTATGATTTGACTAATTTTTCATAATTTCGACCGCCATATTGGATCGGCCATTTTGAATTTTGAAAATCTAACCTCAGATTCGTAATCAGCGGCGAAAATAACCTTGGAGTATAGACTTTCATGAAAATAATTCCTTTTAATATGCATTTATAACGATTTTTGTCGTTTGATCGTCCATATTGGATCGGCCATTTTAAATTTTGAAAGTTGCAATGCAGATTCTTAACGAGTATAGGCCTCAGTTCCATACCTTTATCAACATTTCTAGAATTTATTTGTGCAAGTTGTTTCAGTTTCAATGTTCATAACTTTTAAAAAATACGAAAATAACCAAATTTAGGCACTTACAGCATAGACGCCATTTTGAATTTTGGAAATGCGGCAAGGGTTTCAAATTCTGTGATACTTGAAGCTTCATGCCACCAAAGTGCATTCATTTTCATTAAAAATTGACGTGGTTACAGAATTTCGACGCCTCTTACTACATTTTGCCCCGCTGTGCGTCGGGCGAGTTATTGGATCCAAGGCCTCAATTAATTTTCTTAAAATTTTTGCAAAGAATTTTATTATTTATAAAAGTAATTGAATTGCTGAAAAAAATTGTATTAAAACTTTTGAAAACAATTCAATTCCTTGCAAAGAAATTTATTATTTATGGAAATAATTTAATTCTTTCAAAGAATTTTATTAAAGCGTTTAAAATAATTTAAATTCTCAAAGGAGTTTTATTATTTGTGAAAATAATTGAATTCTTGTGAAGAAGTTTATTAAAACTTTTGAAAATAAATAAAATTTTCGCAATGAATTTTATTATTCATTAAAATAATTGATTTCTTGAGAGGAATTTTATTTAGAGCTGTGCAAAATAATTCGAACTAAGCTAACTCGAATGTTGAATTTTCGATATTCGAACTAGGCTAGTTCGAATGTCGAATATTCGACATTCAAGTTACTATACAAAATTCGAACCGAACCGAGTTTTTTTCGGTTTTGGAACGCTAAAATGTCGAATTCTAAAATTCGACATTTCAGTCGCCTAGTTCGAATGTCGAATTTACGACATTCGACATTTCGGCGCCTTAAAACCGAACAAAACTCGGTTCGGTTCGAATTTTGCACAGCTCTAATTTTATTGTTTATAATAATAATTTTATTGTTTATAATAATAATTGAATTGTTTTAAAGTATTTTATTAAAATTTTTGAGAATAATTGATTTCCTGACAAATAAAAAATTAAGTTCGACGTCAATATTTCAAGCTCAGATCACCTACAAGAGATTCTGAGTATTGCCAAGTTTTTATCTTGACAACTGGCAACAGGATAATTAAAGTTGTCGCTTAATGCAAAAAAAGTTGACATCAATTTTCAGACTGGTTTAGTATTTCATCTCGCATTTGAAAAGTAACAAATTGAAAATCATACAAAAAATTTTTATTATTCCTTATGACTCCCGGAAGAGAAAATTGACTTGGATTTTTTATTTTTGTCAATTCAGTTAATAATGACAAGCTGTCCGAATTAACCCCAAGAATTCGGAAATTTGGGGTAAATCTGGACAGAGCTTCTATTACATTTTAAAAAGTATAGAGTGTAAGAGAGAGTGAGAAAGAGAGTAAGAAGGAGAGAGTGAGTGACTTCAAATTCGTAATTAGTGACTCCAAAAACCCCCGAGTGCCAATTTTCAAGCAAATCCCATCAAATTTTAAAAATGTCCGCCATATTGGATTCACCATTTTGAATTTTCAAAATATGACTTTGAATTCGTATTCAGCAACCCCAAAAACCCCTCAGTAGCGAAATCCAAGAAAATTTACTTAAATTAAATCAATTAAATTAATCAGTTTATTAGAAAATTTTTACGTTTATCCGCCATATTGGATCCGCCATTTTAAATTTTCAAAATCTGACTTAGAATTCTTATTCAGCGACCCCAAAAACATTTCTTTACCAAGTTTAATTAAAATGCATTAAAATTTGTTAAAGTTATTTAAGTTTTTCATTACTACTTTTCTAATGGTTGATTTCTTAACTCTTATGATACTATAAAACTCAACTGATTGAACTTTTATACATCTACTATGAATTTTTCTCAAATTTTTCTATCCCTTAATACAGTAGGTAGTATACTTAAGGTAACTTTTTTTTAAAACCTTTTTTAGAAACTAAGCCAAATTTTAGGAAATTTTCTAATTCTTGGGGTAAAACCGGACAGTTAGTTTTATGCGATTAAAGCTTATCTAAATTTTTTTATGCTCCATAAAATTAATCTAGGGAACACAAGGAAGATCACTTTTACAAACATTAACTTGAAGATTAAGTTATTTTTCTTAAATAAAATTCAATTTTTCAGGCGAAAGAATGGAAATTGACGAATTGTTCGACGAATTGGAGGATCTATCTGACAGTGGTCCGGAATTGGATACAATGTCAATTAGCAGTACACCAAAGCCATCTCTTCGACCGTTTTTCAGCTCAAGCCGTTCTCTTCTTGCTCCTCCAAATGCCGGTAATTAATTCAATATAAATAATTAGCTTTATTTGTATTGTAGAATTTTGTGGCACGTTGGAAGCCAAGCCATTTCTTTTTTTACTCAAAAAATCAATTTATGTGACCTGCAGTTCTTTTTTTTCTTTTTTTTCCTATTAGATATTTGTAAGTAAAAAATTGCTAATAATCAGAAAGTATCATCTTGTCGTGCTTAGAAAATTTTGAACAGTAGTTTTGCGATTATCGTTAAATTCAAAAATCATTTTGTCGAGTTAATTTTTTTCAGTCCTTATCATAAAAGTCAAAGTTAAAAAAATTATTTTTAAATAAGAAAGAAAGAAAGCTCTTTTTTAAAGAGTTAATTTTTTAGAAAATATTTTCAATATCATATGCCCTGGCTTTCGCTATGTTTTCTTAATGTCTTGTCTCTCATGGAGCTTTCATTCGTTTTTTTTAAATAGCTATTTACGTAGTGAAAAAATGTTCTTGCTTTGTTGTTGCTTCAAAGGATTTCAAAAAAAAAAAAAAAAAAACGGAAAAAAATAGTGACTAGTCTTTGTTTAAATTCGTTTAATTTGCTATTTCACGGCGGAAATTAATTACGTACTTTTAATTAATAATGACAATCGACACACCTTTTAATTTCGTGGCCACTAGCATTCTGCGTTTTATTTCATTTCATCGTTTGTAGTATTTTCCCCCATCAAGATTTAATTAAACACTGATTTTTTTACAGGTTATTATTTTTACTAAAAGCATATTTTTCTTTTTAAATTAAAAAAAAAAATTTATTTCTATCAATTTGATTAAAATTAATATTTGTGTCAATTACTCAATTTAATGAAAATTAATTCGTATCAATTTACTTAAAATTAATTTCTTTGAAAATTTAATTTCAAATTTCACACAACATATATTAAAAAATTTTATTTTAATTTAAAAAGTAGGTTCAAATTTTTTTTTATTTATTTATTTACTTATTTTCTTTTTTTTCTTTTTTTGAAAGGAATATTTTTAACTGTAGGAATCATTCATTTTTGTCACTTTTTACAATTTTTTCAGTTTACTATTATAATTTCATTGCTTAACAAATTCCAAAGTCATATTAACTAAATAAAAGTCGCTCGGGTTGGCTTTGCACTGTTGCATGGTTCGATTCGGTAGTAGTAACCAGCGAGGAGACAAGAAACAACACAGCAGCCGCTTTAGGTCCACAGCCTCCTGGACAACCAGCAAAAGAAAAATCACGCGTCGGACATACGACCCCAGGTATGTGAGAACGTTTCAACCGAAAAACGTTTTCCTCAAAAAATTTTAATTACAAATAGCCCATTTTTTATGAACGACTCTTAGTCACTTGATAAATAGAGGCCTACACTTTTTTTCTACTCTTCCAGTCAATAATTAAATTAGGTGATTCAATTTTCATTACAATAAAATTGTGAATTAAAAATAAATGTAGATTAATTATAGAAACATGGAAATTAATTCTAAATTTGGAAATACTTTTTCAGAAATAATTTGAAAGCAGACTTCGCACTCATCTACTAAAAACTAATATTTAATACATTTTTTTACGATCTCTACTATTTGGATACTTTTTTTTAGATTTGTGTCACTAAAAGCTACCTTGTTTCTTTTTTTATTGAGACTTTTCCCCACTTTTAATTCGCCAATAGTTGAAAGAAAAAAATTATTCTCAAAAATTTTTTTAAAATTCATACAATTTGAAAAATTTCAATATAAAATTACTTGAAATAATTCAATTATTTCCACAAATAATGAAATTCTTCGCTAAAATTCAATTATTTTTAATATTTAGGTACTATCTTAATAAAATTCCTCTCAACAATTCAAATATTTTCTAATATTGTAATAAAATTCTTCGCAAGAATTAAATTACTTTTATAAATAATAAAATTCTTCCCAAAAATTCAATTATTTTGAAAATCTTTTACAAAATTATAAATAATAAAGTTCTTAATAGGAATTTAATTATTTTCAATAAATTGATTAAATTCTTTAAAACAATAAATTTAATTATTTATTAAAATTTTAATGAACAATTCACAAGAATTGAATTACATATTTTAATAAATAATAAAACTCTTCTCAAGAATTCAATTATTTTCAAAAGTTTTAATAAAATTGTTTGAAAGAATTATTTTATTTTCAAAAATTCTTATAGGATTCTTCTTAAAAATTCAATTATTTTCTATAATTTAAATAAAATTCTTCATAAAAATTCAATTATATTGAAAATTTTTTATAAAATTCTTCCCAATAAATTTTTTCTTAGTAATTTAATTATTTTGAATAGAATGTTAATAAAATTTCTTTACACACTGAGAGAAGACCGATACGTAATAGTTCCCGCTAGACGTCGCTATGAGCTACTCTGCTTGTCGTGTTTGAGTTGTTCCGAATCGGGTGCTGAGACTCCCCGATCCAGTCAAACATTGTTCTCGCATGTGAGAAAACAACTGGTGGCAAACACTGAAAGTTCTGCGTAATCTCGCTTCAGGACGTTCCACGTTTCGCATCGGGGCTTGAGACATCCCGATTCGAGGGTTCACATAAAAACATTCAAAAGTACAACTCAAGGCTCGCACGGGACGTATTAGTTCCCGGACTTCTCTCAGTGCAGGATTTAATTATTTATCAAAATTTTAATGAAAATCTTCCAAAAATTTTAATAAAATTCTGTTATTTATTTTGAAATAATCCAGAGTCATATTAAACGATTTAAATTAATTTTAGAAAATAATTTATTAAAATTATAATACAATTGTTATTGACAGCTCGAATGTGACCATGACTGATGAACTAATAGACAAATGTCATTTTGTTTAAATAATTATATACCTATAAAATAAGAATTGACGTTGAGGATTCTTACTCGATAAATATATTTAAATAAGAACTTAATTGAAATAAGAGAATTCGATACCTCCGTGCAAAAAAAACCACTCTCACGTTGGTTCTCTAAAGTAACCACTCTGTATTTTTTCTCATAACCTGGTAATATTTTGTTTTATACATTTTTTATTTAAAGATTATTATTTGCAAGAAAATCTAAACACAATAAGCTTAATGCCGTAATTCTTCTAGTTCTATATATATTTATATATATTTGTTTTTGCCTCATATCATTTGTCCGGGCAGTCTACTTTTCGCCGGCAACTCGCTCCCGTATACCTGCTCGGCGTCGAAATCTCGCTCCCGGGCCCTTCCTCCACTCTACCTACTTTCCGGGCACCGTCAGTCAGACATACATGGTATAGAAGGAAATTAGCTGTTATATCTATGTAAAATCATATATGAACAAACGGCATTGGTTTCAGTGACAATTTTAAATTTATACTTATGATTAGTCATTATATCTATTTAGTTGGATACGGTTTCCAACGAGTTGGATGTAGCAGCCAACTGAAATTTGTAAGTCCCGATTCCTATGATGCGCATGCGCTGTCAAGAAGTTGCGACTCGATTCCGACAATTTCGTGCGTGAACGTGAACTGTCCCCCCACAAAGATGCAGTCAAATTTCATTGACCTTCCCCTATCATTTTATTCTCAGATTTCGAAGGAAAATTCTCGTAAAAATCGCAATTTTCTTTATAAATAACAAAATTTTTCTCCAAAGTTCAATTATTTTAATAAATGTCAAAAAAATTCTTGTCCTAATTTCAATTATATTCAATAATAAAATTTTTTTAAGGAATTCAAAAAAAAATGTAGCACTTCTGCTGCTCGCCGCGGAGGTCTACAAAAAACTTAGCACCGTTTACTCATAAAAAAATTTTGAAAAACACTTTTTTAAGCCTCAAAACAGGTATAACCCTTTAACTAAAATTATTCAAAAGTGTAATTCTTATTAAAAATAATGATTAATTGTCTAAAATTGTATTAAAATAATATAATAGAAATCCTGTGTAGAATTTTCTTATATGAAAATAATCGAATTTATGTAAAGAACTGAATACTAGGGGAGGGGAGAGTAGAAAATTTGACTGCATCTTTGTGGGGGAAGAAGTAGTTCATACCATGTATGTCTGACTGACGGTGCCCGGAAAGTAGGTAGAGTGGGGGAAGGGCCCGGGAGCGAGATTTCGACGCCGAGCAGGTATACGGGAGCGAGTTGGCGGCGAAAAGTAAATCGCCCCATTTGTCCATGTGCATATTATACAAATATATGTGTACGAATTTAAAGCTAGAGGTCTAAGGTGACTGTCAGTGAAGGAATTAAATTTAGTCCTTTAAATAAAAAAGTTTTATTAGAAATTTAGTGAAATGGAAATTTTTTGACAAAAAAATTTTTGTACCCGGTTGTGGGCACCCTTGAAAAATCCGCTAAAAATGGAAAAATATTGAAAGAAATTAACACATATAAAGAAGAAATGAAAGTTTCTTTATTTTAAGAGACTTTGCCGGGATAAAGAACAAAAATGATGACACGTTTTTACACTATGCTCATCGCTAACAGAAGCATAATGCTTGCATGTGAAGTAGCTAGTACGCAAACCATAACACTTCTAATGCACTGAACGACTATATTCATCGCATTTAATGGAGTTTACGGCTGTCACTTTCCTTGGCAGAAAGTTTAGATAGATGAGACAGTAGTCCACATCATTGTCAGATGGTAGAGCCTCCTTAACATAAAGGTGCCCACAACCGGGAATGACAGTCATTTTTTTAAAAGACCAACACATTTTGTGATGCAGGATTTTGGTTAAACACGAAAGTAAATCACAAAATATAATGACAACACTGCAAAAAAAAAATTAAACCTTTTTTTCTGAACGAATCTACACCCATATGTTGCTCTTCGAAAACAATACAAAATTACTTTTTTATTTATTTAATGCAAATTTTCTTTATTATGCTTACAGTTATTACAAAAATGCATATATTTTTTTCGTTATCAATACGAAAAGTCCGTATTTTTAACGAACACGACAAGAAGACTAGAAACAGGAGGTCAAACTTCGCTTGATTTCTATGTGCAGTGGGGGTAGAAATAGTGGGGTCTAGAGACGGTGGAGTTTTCAGTTTGGGTATTTGCGCGGTAGATGAATTTTGTAATTTCGCGCATAATAACCACATTGAGGTTATAACCGAAAATGACAGCTGTCTGCTATTGTGTGTTTAATAGGTTATGCGTTTTATGCTTGGCAAGCATTGTTATTGAAAAGAGGTTTAAAAGTGATAAGGTTTGTAAAAATGTTAATTATATTTATGTATAATTAAACGAGTTAAACATAAATATTCATAACCTGTCTGCACGAAAAATTTCTTGGGAATACGAAAAATCAAACACGTGATAAAATACAACGTGCTTACGATGTATATATATCAAGTATGCGCGAGAGAACAAAACTGGTTCACCGCGCAAATGCCGAGAAAACAAAGAGCAGACGACTCATGGCCCCACGTATATTACATTCCCCCCACTACCAAGTTAGACCTCCTGTTTCTAGTCTTCTTGGAACACGACTTGCAATACTTAGATCAGTAAAGTCTGCTTGCCGTCGAAGTTTACGTAAGGGTGCCCACAACCGGAGGGTGACCACAACCGGCGCACTTCCGGTTGTGGGCACCCCTACGTAAACTTCGACGCAAGAAGACTAGAGACAGGGGTTAACTCGGCTGTTTTCTTACTCACAGCAGTGAGTCAGTATTAGTGGGGTTCTGAAGGCGTAGTTAGATTGCGCCAAATATCTTGTTTTCGGTTCTGCACATCTCAACACTCTTACATTATATATTTGAATACGTGACACGCGTGTGTGAGTGGAAGTGCAGAATCAAAACACGATACTTGGCGCAATCTAACCACGCCTTCATAATCCCCCTATATTTGTCCTACCCCCACTACTGCAGTTAGTCCTCCTGTCTCTAGTCTTCTTGCCAGGCCCGGTTAACTCTATTGTATGAATACGGCAGTTTTTGGCGCCACCTACCACCAACATAGTAACTTAATTTACCCCAGCTTGTATATCTATACATACAATAGATATAGATATACTGTATACATATATATATATAATAGATATAGATATACAAGCTGGGGTAAAATTAGTTACTATGTTGGTGGTAGGTGGCGCCAAAAACTGCCGTATTCATACAATAGAGTTAACCGGGCCTGCTTCTTGCTTCGACGGCAAGCAGACTTTACTGATCTAAGTATTGCAACTTTGCAAGTCATATATATATATATATATATATAGCATGCACTCTGGCGGCGCTTGTCGAAAGTGGCGCAACGTTGGTTGCCAAGCGCTGTGTCGATAATGTCAGGATATGCATGCGCGCCAGAAAACAGTTCCTACAAGCGCCGCCAGAGTGCATGCTAGTGATTTCTTCTCGCTTGTGACCTGTTTCACTGGCTCTATAAGTACCTGCTCCTCTCCCGCAAAGACATTCACAGTTATCCCTCCACTGTAAGATATAAAGTGAGGGAATTTATCAGTCTTTCATCTTTGTTTTACCAGAGGTGACAAATTAAATTAATATGTTCTATTAATTTAAAAATAAATTTTAATTAATAATTTTAAAAAATCAATTTTCAAAACCTTGGTTTTTTGTTGGCTGCCAATAAAAAATCAAGCTTTTGAAAATCGATTTTGTTTCCTTGGCAATTCCTTGGCAACTAATATTGTCCCGATGCTTGCCCTGGTAAAAATTTCGGACTAATTCCGGATTAAATACGGACAGATTAGTACGGATTAGTCCGAAAATTGTACGCAAAAGGTCCGAAAATGATCCGCGATAGTCTGATATCAATCCGAACGAAAACCTGAATCCGAAAACACTCCGGAGTAATCCTGAATGTCTACGAATTCAGTCCGTAATAAGTCCGCAACAATCCGAATTTATGACCGGTGAAGAATTCTTCTAAAATAAGTACGGAATTATCCGATATCAATATGTAAAGAATACGGAATCAGTCCACAACAATCCGAGTTTAATCTAGTTTAAAAAACTTAATCCGCAAAATGTCCGGAGCAATCCGAACTCTGTAAGCAAGAAATCCGGTATTAGTCCGCAACAATTTGAAACTAAGTGTGGCAAAATCTTATTCCGAAAGAAGTACGAAACAATACGAACTCTGTATGCTAAGAATCCGAAAATTGTCTACAACAATCCGGATTTAATCCAACTAAAAGATTTAATCCGAAACAAGTATGGAACAATCCGAAATCTGTATGCAAAGAATTCAGTACTAGTCAGCGTCAATCCGAATAATATCCGATCAAAAGACCACAGTCCGAAAATAAGCCTTATTATTATAAGAATTTGTAAATATTTATATACAATCCACAGACAGTTCAAAACAATCCATATTCAATCAAATTCAAAAACTTAATCCGGAATGATTTTGTCATAATATTGAATTGGTATATTAAAAACAATTGGTATTAAATGCAGATAAATTCAAACTATAATTATAATTTCGTATGACAAAAACCTGACCAAAACCAGATTAATTCCGGATTTAATAATTTCACATTTGCAAGTTGCGTGTTATTAGACTAACTTCGGACTAGATCGGACTAATTCCGGATTCACTAGTTATACACAAACCGCATTGAGTTTGAATTTATCCAGACAAATTCCGAGCGACGAAACCCTATCCATAAGCAGACTGTTTCGAATTAGCTGCGGATTCACTGGTTAAACCAACCAGATTATTCTGCGTTTACTAGTTGCATATGATCTGACTAACTGCAGACTAAACCGGACTAATTACGTATTCAATAGTTATAAAAAACGGTATTGATTTCAAACTTAATTCATGGTGAAAAAACTCCACGATAAACCGCATTGTTGCGGACAAATTCCAGATTAATCTGAAATCGGTCCCATTTTTTATTCAGGGTATTTACTTACGGTAAATAAAATATTTAATTCTGCAGTCAGTTTGTTGTTACAAATTTACTAGTAGGTATTATTAGTTATCTTGTTTCAATATTGAAATTAACACTGATGCGTTAGTTTTTTGTCATTTCTTTTCGTGGCACTTGATAAATTCTATTATGAATTTGAACTCCCATGCGAGCGTGGTATAGTGGTTAGTGTATTCGATTTCGGTGCGATATAATGTTGGATAGGTGTAAGTTCGAATCCCCAAGCGTTAGAAATTTTAAGTTAATGTAAATAAAATTGCGATAGGTAAATCGAAAAATATGATGAATGTAGCATAAAGTAATAATAATTAACATGTAAACTTGTATAGTTATTTTTTTATTAAAATTCACTAAATTGTCCGGACTAACTTTTGACTGTTTCGAACTAATTCCGGATTCACTAGTTAAAATTAACTGATTAATTTCGGACTTCATCGGACCAATTCCGGTTTCACTAGTTGTTCACAGACCGTATAGAATTCGGATTTTTCCGGACTAATTGCTGGTGACAAAAACCTGACCATAAACCGCATTGTTTCGGACAAATTTCGGATTAGTCTGAAATCTGTCCGGTTTTTTAACCAGGGTGGCTACCGATCATTGGCAGTAGCGTGATCATCCCAAGTTTAAACCATTGGTGGTCCAATGATGGTTGCCATTAATGTTCCAATTAATACACGAATACATGAATACACGAATACACGACGAAATCGTTCAGATTTGTCTATTTGCCTAGGCAGTAAGCTTAATGCCCGGCAGTAAGCTTATTGCCCTATGAAGATTCGGCAATTAGACGAATCACATTAGAATAAAAAATAAAAAATTAATTAAAAACAATAATGATAATAATAATATTCTTGAGTCTAATAAATATTTTTTGACTAAAGAAAATAATTCTTGGATGAAAAAAAATATTTCTTAGGAAAATATAAATTATTTATTTGACTCAGGAAATATTTTTTTTACTCAAGAAATATTTAATTCTGTCCAGAATTATTTAATTGATCCAAGAAATGTTTATTAGACTCAAGAAATATTTTTTTTACCCAAGAAATATTTAATTCTGTCCAGAATTATTTATTTTAGTTAAGAAATGTTTATTTGACTCAAGCAATATTTATTTTAGTCGAAAATTATTTATATGAGTCAAGAAATATTATTATCATTATTATTATAATTATTATTATTATTATCATTATTATTGTCTTTAATTAATTTTTTATAGGACGTTTGTGCACTGCAAATGGATTTTAATGTGATTCGTCTAATTGCCGAATCTTCATCGGGCAATAAGCTTACTGCCGGGCATTAAGCTTACTGCCTAGGCAAATAGACAAATCTGAACGATTTCGTCGTGTATTCGTCTAATTGCCGACAGTAAGCTTATTGCCTAGGAATTAAGCTTAATGCCGGATTCTTCTAGTTGCCTATATATATATATATATATATATATATATATATATATATATATATATATATTAGGGTGGCCCACAGTGGTCGGAGGTACACTATTTTATGCGAAAAATGGTAATTTTTAAATTGCGTTAAATTAAATTAGATAAAGCGACTCTTACTCATAAGTGTCCCTAGATTTCAAAACTGATCGGTACCCAGAAAACAAACGTGCGTCGCACGATGTCTATCTCGCGAGAATGGCACTCATGCGTGCACACTGCGAGCAAATAGCATTCACGCACGTGATTAGCACAAATGCGCACACTAAAGCTATTCATATGCTTAGCTTTTTATGGTAACGCACGAAATGGTTGCTTTTTGTGCCACACATGCGGACACATCTGTGTGGTGTTATGAGAGCATACGTGATATTTACTGCGCACATATGAGTGTAAAATTCCTGCAGCATACTGCAAGCATTTTGTTATCTGGGTATTTACAATGAAATTGATTGGGAAAGGCGATATATATGTTTAAAATGCGAATTTTATAAGTGAAATTTTTTACCCTTTATAATATGAGTTTTCTTAACAAGTTTTTGTAATCCAGGAGTCAATATTAAAATGTTTAACGATTTTATGTCATTTCTCACGCTTAAAAAAGATGTTTTCTTGAATAATTATAACTAAAAAAAAATTTGTTAATAAAATATCAATTGCTTTATAATATAGCTTTTTATTTGAATAATTTTTTTTAAAAAGGTATACAAAAAAGTACGACCGAGTATGATCCTAATTCTTTTTTAAAAGAGTAGTCCAAAGTATTCTTTAATGACCTACGGAAAAAACAGCTGCGCAAACTTGCGCCAAAAAAATTTTTTGACATTTTTGTTTCATGAGTCCGATCACAACAGTAGTTCAAAATGACAAAAAGTGGATTATAACATTAAATATTTAATTAATTCATGGTAGGTATTTTTTACAAGTGATTTTTATTGTGTGTCTTGATAAATGTGAAATCGATTTTAAAAATTTTAAAATGGCGGTTCCAATATGGCGTCAAATATTTTTAAAAATTGTTCAGTTTCTACAAAATTTGGTTTTCAAAGGTTTTTCATATATCTGTTGATGAATCTAAAAGATAGAAAGTAATATGAAAATAATTTCTTACATTTTAGTCCTGAAAAATATTTTTTTATTTCTAAAAGTGAGTTTAGTAGCTTCTATTTATATTAAATTATAATTAATATTATTATTATAGTTATTTCAATTATTTTGATGATTCAAAAATGTACTTAACGTTTTGTTATTTTTTGTATCTCAGTCACTATAAAAATATGTTATTATTAAATTATTTTCTTCTATTTTAATTTTTAATTTATTTTAAAAAAGAAATTCTCTTCAAGTAAATTAAATAATTAATTTTAATAAATAAAGATATTTTTATATTATGACATATACAGTGATAGAAGGTAACAGTCAAAGTTTAAGTTCGATATCAATATTGTGACAACTCAGTCTGCAAATGTAATAGTTATACTTATAAACATT
The DNA here is from genome assembly GCA_032872505.1 of Leptopilina syphax. NCBI lineage: Eukaryota > Metazoa > Arthropoda > Insecta > Hymenoptera > Figitidae > Leptopilina > Leptopilina syphax. The sequence goes on from CM065475.1 coordinate 20,627,521, forward strand.
TTCTCAATTTTTATAAAGCTGGCAGTCACTTTGACAGCTGTCAACTGTCAAATTATAAATTTTACGTAAAATTCGAGATCAGTGAGCCTAAAAATCTTATAGGTAAAATTTTTATATAGATTTACTCATTTTTTAAAAAATTGACAGTCACTTTGACAGCTGTCAAATTTTAAATTTTATGATATATTCTTATTTAGTATGACGAAGTTAAGAATATCCTAAAGTTTCGTTGCAATCGGTGCAGTCTTTCTAATTTTTCGCATAAAATAGGGTCTCTCCGACCACTGCGTGGCCGTTAAAAACGACATTTTGGAATTTTGTCCATTTCCGGGTCTCATTTTGTCACAAATTGAAAAAAATTAGATACGTATTTTTTTATTTTGTTTTAAATTAATATTTAGTGGTGCCTGTAGGCTATTGAAATTTTGCATGTATTTTGCATGGAAAAAAAACTTTTTTTCGTAGATTTCCTGTAAAATCGTTGAAAATTAATATTTTTTGACGGGACTGCTCTGTTTCTCTTCATAAATGTTCAAAGAATAATATTCAATTTTTAACATATAAAAATTGTTAAGTTAACTATTTTTTACAGGGCCAAAAAGTTGACAAGAAAAAAACCAAAATAGGTTATTATTGACAAAAAATATTAATTCTGAAAAAAACAAGAAATTTAAACTGCTAATCATGGTTTCTAATATCTTTGAGGTCACTGATTACAAATCTGAAGTCATATTTCAAAAGTTCAAAATGCCGGATCCAATTTGGCGGCCATGGAAATTTAAAAATTAATCAATTTCTACACGGAAAAAAAAAGTTCCCAGATATTTCAGGAATTATTTTCTAACTCTTGGATACGTGGTAGCAGCTCTGAACTAGCGACGAACATTCAATGGTAATCAATGAATGTTTGAAAGAAATTCGGGAACTGTATTAGAAAAAGCTATAAATAGTCCATTAGTCTCTTTTTCATTACTTTCTCATGTAAAGTTCATGGCACTGGCCGCAACTGTTTCTGAAATTTTCGGGAACTCGTCAAGGAATCTTGGTGCGCAGAAACTGTGCGCACCAGTCTCAACAAGTCTCACCGTCGTAAGACTTGCGTGCCTTATATATTTATTTTATGCTGAGGTATTTAACTCGCCTGTTTAGCTCAGCTGGATAAGACGCCGGACTTTTATTCTCGGGTACGCGAGTTCTGTTCCAGCCGCCGTCGATTTTTCTCTAATATGGTTTTTTCTATTTCAGAAACATAATAAAAAATAAAAATTGTATGTGACCTTCAAGGATAAATGTGTGTGTGTGTGTGTGCGCACGTGTCAAGGAGGGGAAGTGGGAGGGGGGAAGCAGAATCCATTTTTTCTTGCATTCGCCTAACTTTTCGATTTTCTTGAACAGTTCCCGACTTTTTCAAGTACAGTTTGCCGAGAAGTGGTGAAATAGTTATAATTTGTAGAGAAATAGTAAATTACATATTTAAACGAGGCAACCTTTAGTTATCTGTGTACTACCGCCGTATCCAAGAGTTAAGGATTGTCACGGCGGTGGTGAGGGGCAAGGGGATTGTTCCCATTACTCCCATGTAAAATCTTGCATGTTTGCAACTTCAAAAAAAAATTTCAGTTTCATAATTTTAATCAAAAAACCTATATATTTATTTTATTCAAAGAAAAAAAACATTCAAAAAAGATGTAAAAATTAATGATAAAATTTTTTCAAGACTAAAATATTAAAAAATGTATTTAATTAATTTTTTGAAAAAGTGCTAAAAACCATTACACAACATAGTCGACATATGGTTGGTACGACTGGAATATAGTATATTGTCAGAGGTTAACCTCCAATTTTTTAGTGATGAGAACACGAAAATTACAATAAACAAATGTAAAATATAATTATGATGCAAAAGAAACATAAAAGTTATTAACTTATGTTTAAGGAATATTATTAATTTCAAATGTACAGATCAAATTTGTATTTTTTTGAGGTTGTGTGTTCCCTGCTAAAAATAAAATCAGAAATAAAGAGAGAACGTCAGAAATTTTGATGTTTTGTGACTACTTTGACGATTCCTGCAGCTTTTGGTTAATTCTGACTAAAGGATTTTTTATGCTCCTGTTCAATCCCGATGTTTATGGATTGTGATTATTGAGCATTGAAATCTTTTTTTTATTTACAGCCCCTCACCGAAATATAGCCGGTAAATGTAAAGTACCGTTAAAACTTGAAATTTGTGCGTAGCCCTTTTTTGACAATAGAATTGCGGGTCTATTGTTACGAGGTTCGGGTCTCTAACCTAATTTTTATTGCTCAAAAGTTTTGCAATTTTAAAATTTCAAGTAAAATGAATATAATTTCAAAATCTAGAAATCTCCACAATTACAAATATCTAAAATTTATTATAAAAAACATTTTTTTAAGGAAACTGTAACGTATCTCGAAAACCGTAATTGTTAAATAAAAAAGGATATCATTTTTGAATTTAAGTTCTAAAGGATATATACTGCATGCATAATAAGAGCATATTGTTAGATGAATTCTAAGTCGATGAGAAACAAGTATAATGTTTAAATAAATATGAATATAAACAAATAAAAAGATTTTCCTTCAATTTTATGACGGTCAGTTGACCTTTTTCCAGGTAAAAAAGGGTGTCGACTTTGTATAAAAAACCTGACTACTTTTGAAGCTTTCTGATTAAACATGACTCAAGCCTGACGTTCTGTGGCTGCAATCGTAACAAATGCAGCCTAAAAACGTCAGAGATTCTGACTAAATTTCTGTCGTTTTGTGATTTTATTTTTAGTAGGGTTGTTGCGATGTTGCCACATTTTCATGTGTTTTTGTGTTTGATACTTATACAATTATTACTGTTCTGAAAACTAAAACTTTAGTAATTATTTATTCATTAAATCTGCGGTAAACTTTTTCTAAAATCTTCCAGTTTAAACTTTTTGACATTGTCTATCCATATACAAAACCACAGATTTTTCTCTCATTTCCTTCACACTTTTTTTCTAAGATTTATTTGAGCTCCCATAAGAGCCTATATTAAATTGCAAATTTATTTTATTTTTTTAAGAAAAAACTACGTGGTAAAAAATTCTGAAAAAAATCATATGTTTTTAAAATAATTGGGATTGGCGGTTGTGACGTCACGAAGCAAATATGGCTGACGAAGTAGGTAATTTTTGTTACTAAAGCAAGGGACACGTGTGTTTTTTGCATGAAGTAGTATAAGGAGGCCTCACTGCTGTGTTGAGTCCATGAAAAGTTGAAGCATGTTTTCCCGTTCCTCTTAAAACTAACGGAGGTGTCGAACCTACCGGAAAAGTTTGGAACTAATACACACACTGACATAAGGTGTGTTCATACAGTTCCTACACATGAAACTCCCTTTGCAAATGGCTGCCGTCGCTGCTGTCAACAGTTAAACGTTTTTTTGTCGTGTTTTCTTTTATGAGTTTTGTATAAATATTTTTTGAGAATTGTTATAATGAGTTGCTCTGTAAAAGGTTGCCAGACAAATTAGTTTAACATTTGTGTCACGCTCTGAGGAAAGGTACATAAGAAGCAAAAAATTTGAGGTTATGTTTTTAATTTTTTAAGTAAAAATACAGAAAGAGAATCAATTATTAATTAAAAATTGTTGGTCTTCAAGTCTTCATTATATTCAAAATATTTGATGAAAATTGGTTTCAAATTCAAATAATTAAAAATAAACTTTTAATCGAGATAAATCTAACACGAACCCAACCTATAATTCGTTTGCTTCTTGGGTACCTTTCTTGGTACTTGGTATCTTTTCTTTAAGAAGTTAATTTAGTACACTGTAAAAACAGTTTCTCAATGTAAGACGTTTTGTCCCCACTTTTAAAACATTTGAGGTGTTTTACCTCAAAATTATTGAGGTAAAACACCTCAAATGTTTCAAAAGTGGGGACAAAAACGTTTTACATTGAGACACTGTTTTTACAGTGTACTAATTTAACTTTTTAAAGTTTAATAATTTAGTCACTTAAAGATAATATTATCAATTATTTACTTGTGTTTTTACTATATTTTTATATATAGCAAATATTTCTGATGTTTAAATCACTATTCGTTTAAATGTCACTTTTAGCGGACGAAATTTAGGAGTTACCAAACTTTCCCTGCAGGGTTCGCCACCTCTGTTAGTTTTAAGAGAAACGAAAAAATTTGCTTCAACTTTTCTAGAGAGTGGGAACTCCTTATACTACTTCATGGTTTTTTGCAATTTAAATAAAGAAAAAGTTAAAAATTTTCTCACTTTAAGTAAAATTTGTTCTTTTACGAAATCGACACCCGCGTGTAGAAATTTTGTGAAGGGTAAAAAAGTTCTAATCGCCGGTCACATTATGTTTTGTAGGCGAGGAAATGACACCGGCAATGGGAATTCGATTACGTTTTTTGTATTTTGCTTACAAAAATCAAATATGACTTGCTGCCCACATGAAATTGACGGTTCAATTTCATCAACAGGCAACATTATACAAATTAATTGTTACTGTAAAGCTGGATTAAGTGAAAAATTGTTATTCCGTTTTTTAGGTTATGTTTACAAATATTCATATGTGTCAAAAAAGTATTATTTAAATGATATATTTCTCATAACATTCTCCTGTCTATTATTTCGTCCTATAATTTCTATTTTGCTAACATTATTAACTTGAATTTTCCCAGATTTTTTTTTTTTTATTAACTTTATTTTGGGTTTTTTTGGAAAGTAGTGGAAACTGAGGTTGGGATATTTTTTGCGGTGTACCATTACACCCATAAAAACACCAAAATATTTTGCTTGCCGACGATTTTTTTGTAAATAACGACACTTCGGTTTCTTCCTTCTCCATATCTCGTATAATTAAATTAAATTTTTAAAAATATAACTGAGAAAATACTCTACAACACAAAAATTCCAACCTTTCTAATGGGATTGTTGAGTTTTTCACCTACTTCGATTAATTTAAAGTTCTGCCACCAGATAGCGTATCGCAGTTTAGCCATTCCCAATATAAAGATCAAACTGTCAAATTTTTATAACTTTCTCTCATTTCCTTATATTGCCGGTGACAATCCTTAAGAACGAAGTTCCCGAATAATCCTCGAACTTTTTTTTCCGTGTAGGAAACTTCGTATCAGGGGGTTTTGAGGGTCCCTGATTACAAATTTGAAGTCAGATTTCAAAAATTCAAAATGGCGGATCCAATATGGTGGCCCTGCAAATTTTAAAATTAATTAATTTTTATGAAACTTCGTATCAAGGTGTTTTTTGGGTCCCTAGTTACAAATCTGAAGTTAAAAATTTAAACAGGACCTTGCTGCTAATCAGAAATTATAAGGTTAGTATTCATTAGCTGGATAAGGTTTATTCATAAATTAGATAATACGATTTTATATATATATATATATATATATATATATATATATATATATATATATATATATATATATATATATATATATATATATATATATATATATATATTTTGACTCCATCCTCTTTTGTTACACTTTCTACACGGAGAGAAATCTGTTGCTCTTACCCAGGAGGAAAAGTCGGACGAATGTCGGATTATACAACCGCCTGGGATCCGCGCCCGTACGGACCGCCAGCACCGATGGTCTGTACCGATTCGGATCCTAAAATGCAACCGGCGCGGAACAGATTAGGCTCCGACTTTTGGATCCGCCTTTCTACTTTCGTCAGTACTGGCGCGGTACTGGATTTGTTCCGCCTGCAGATTTCATTCTTCTACGCGCGTCGGAAGAATGACGGATGTTAGGTCTGTACTGGCTCGGTGCTGGGGCGGATCCGACTGCGGATCTCGTCATTTATTGTTATAGTTTACATTATCAGTATAATCATAAATTTATTTTATTATTATAATTAATTATTACAATAACTCATTGCATTTATTATAATATTATTATTAGTTAACCAATAAATAAATTAATAGTATTCATGCAAAGGAAGAATATAAGAAACTTAATTTTTTCATTATATTTATAAAAATCCAACTTTATTAATGTGCAATTAAATAAATAATTTTTAATAAATAATATATTAATTTGAAAGAAGTAAAATATATTTAACTTGAAAGAAAATGTGATCAATATATTATAATGCCTACAATAAATAACATTAAATACAATATATAAAAAAGAGATTATTATTAATTAATTTATTATTAATTAATTAATAATCTCTTTTTAATTTAAACAATATATTAAGTAATTATTTATTGACACTTTTCTGCAAATTAAATAATTAAAAAAATGTGTTGTGCATTAAAATTTTATTCAATTTAATACTATTACTTATATGTTATAAATTGTTTTGCAGTGAAGTTATGTTCATATTATTCGATATATTATGTAATAAAATATTAAAAAACATAATAATAAAAATATAACATTTTTTTTAAACGAAATATTGAAATATTCATAAATACACATTCTGTAAAGTATTGAAACTATACCGGTATTACATCAGTTCGTATTTCCAAATTGCCTATTGCCGCGTAGTAATTTTACAATTTTTATTTCAGCTAGTGAGACTTGAAAGCATTTAAGGTTTGAGAGTTCCATGCGAGCGTAGCATAGTGGTTAGCGTGCGAGATTTCGGTGCGTAAATATTCGGTTAGGCGTAGGTTCGTACCCCCAAGCGTTAGGATTTTTCAAATGTGAATATAAAAAATAGCGTTAAGTGTATAAAAAAATGTGTAAAGTGAACTGTCAATGAATTGTCATCCGTATTTATCTTTTGCAATTAATTATTATTTTTTTATTGATATTTGTTGAAATTATCATTTGGATCCGACCCGGTTGTCAGTCGGTAGAATGCCAGCATTGCCAGCGCACATCTGGCTAGGAAATGAAAGATCCGCAGTCGGTACAGTGCCGGGTCCCAGCCGGTTGAATTATACACGGAACGGCTCTTCGCGGCCGGTTACCGGGCGGTAGAATGCCAGTTCCGAGACGGATGGCCAGCCAGCTCCTGGCCAAGTCATCTTTTGGTAGAATACCAGTTCTCGGGCGGTAGGCAGGCGGTTCGGTTTTACTACTCCGGCGTCGGTACAGGCGAGGATCCGCGCCGGTTGGAAATTTCCCACTGGGTAGCGCATGAGCAGGCCGTACTAAAAGCGCATACACACCACCATGCGTAAGTTGCAAGAAATCCATGCTGATTTTTCATGGATTTGAGCAACTGTGGCACAAGTGAAAAAAAGCTGTGCAAAGTTAGCACCGGCCTTTGCAAAATTAGGTACAGACGTCTATGCGAAAAGGGAACCAAAATGTGGGACGCATGATTATTCCCCAAATGTCATTTTTCCGAAATGTCATTTTACCGAACTGCACTTTTGCGAATTGTCATTTTTGCGAAAAGCCATTTTTGCGAAATGTCATTTTTACGAATAGTAATTTTTGCGAAAAGCCATTTTTGCGAATAGTAATTTTTGCGAAAAGTCATTTTTACGAATTTTCATTTTTGCGAATTGTCATTTTTGCGAATCGCCATTTTTACGAATTGTCACTTTTGCGAGTCGACATTTTTACGAATCGCCATTTTTACGAATTGTCTCTTTTGCGAATCGACATTTTTACGAAATGTCATTTTTGAGAATAGCCATTTTTGCGAAAAGTAATTTTTACGAATTGTCGTTTTTGCGAATTGTCATTTTTGCGAAAAGCTATTTTTGCGAATTGTCATTTTTGCGAAATTTCATTTTTGAGAAATGTCATTTATGCGAATTGTCACTTTTGCGAATCGCCATTTTTACGAATTGTCACTTTTCCGAAAAGTCATTTTTGCGAAAAATACAATAGTAAACTTGTAGTATATATAGATTCACTATTGTATTTTTCGCAAAAATGTCAATTCGCAAAAATGACTTTTCGGAAAAGTGACAATTCGTAAAAATGGCGATTCGCAAAAGTGACAATTCGCATAAATGACATTTCTCAAAAATGAAATTTCGCAAAAATGACAATTCGCAAAAATAGCTTTTCGCAAAAATGACAATTCGCAAAAACGACAATTCGTAAAAATTACTTTTCGCAAAAATGGCTATTCGCAAAAATGACATTTCGTAAAAATGTCGATTCGCAAAAGTGACAATTCGTAAAAGTGGCGATTCGTAAAAATGTCGATTCGCAAAAGTGACAATTCGTAAAAATGTCGATTCGCAAAAATGACAATTCGCAAAAAAGAAAATTCGTAAAAATGACTTTTCGCAAAAAATTACTATTCGCAGAAATGGCTTTTCGCAAAAATGACTATTCGTAAAAATGACATTTCGCAAAAATGGCTTTTCGCAAAAATGACAATTCGCAAAAGTGCAGTTCGGTAAAATGACATTTCGGAAAAATGACATTTGGGGAATAATCATGCGCCCCCCAAAATGTCTATAGCGTTATTCGTAACACATTTCTCTCCGTGTACATAGTAAAAATGAGAAAATTACATGTGCTGTTACACTTAGATAGTTACACTTAGGAAAAAGGGTACATAAAAGTATGGTTTATTAGTTCACTTTAACTAATCGATTTTTTAGAAATATTACTATTTAAATCAGAGATAGACTTTTTTATCAAAATAGTTATTTCTAATTAACTTAAATTTAGATAGAACTTTCACAAAAAATTTTTTTGGCTAATGGGATAAGATATTTCATAATTAAGTTTCATAAAAAATTATTAATTTTTAAAACATTATGCCCGCCATATTGGATCCGGCACCTTGAATTTTTAAAATCTGACTTCATATTTGTAATCAGAGACCTCCAAAACCCCTTGATACGAAGTTTCCTAGAAATTGATTAATTTTTTCGACTGATGTGTTAAATGAGTTTTAAAATATTTTCAAAAATCAATTGCAAACATCACAGTGGGATTTTTTTACATTTAACTTTCTAAAACTGTCTACAGCGTATAATTTTTAATATATTTGAGTGTTCTTTGTTTTAAATGAAAGGGTCTACGCTGTAAACAGTTTTAAAGAGTTAAATGTAAAAAAAAATCCCACTGTGATGCTTGCAAGTGATTTTTGAAAATATTTTAAAACTCATTTAACACATCAGGCCCATTTCGGGACTTTTTGGAAAATCTTCTCTATATCATAAGGTACAAAAAAATAAAAAAAAAATAAAAAAAATCCGGCCCAAAGTTAAAAAAAATTAATTTGTTTATAAAAAAAATTTTTTTTTAATAAAAAATTTTTGTTTACATTTCTTAAAAGTCGAAAGAAAACTAAAACTTTCATTCTTTGACAACTTTTTCCTAAACTCAATATTTTCTGAGTTATAAGCTACTGAATATAAGTCTACAATTAAAAGTCCAAATTTTCGAAAATTCATAACTCGAAAATTTTGACAATTAAACATAAATAAAACGCACGTTTGTTTTCTGGGTACCGATCAGTTTTGAAATCTAGGGACACTTATGAGTAAGAGTCGCTTTATCTAATTTAATTTAACGCAATTTAAAAATTACCATTTTTCGCATAAAATAGTGTACCTCCGACCACTGTGGGCCACCCTAATATATATATATATATATATATATATATATATATATATATATATATATATATATATAATTTATAAATTTGTCTACATACACGTACTTTTTTACGTGAAAGACTTTTGACGTAACTTTTCTAAGCGAATTTTCACCTACTTAAATTTAAAGATTAATAATTAGTTTATTTTTACTGATATAAATTTAAAAACTGTTAAATTAGAAAAATAATTTTTCTATAAAAATGTGTCTGTGTATGCAGTAAATAGTTCTCAAATATTTCTCAAAAATCTAAATATATATATCCTAAATTTAACGGAAATGTGAAAAAAATGTTAACAATACTATGAATCGGTTGGTCAAAAGTTTTAAAGAGATTGAATCTTTCGAAATTCCATAGAAGTTAGAAAGAACAGATTTTACTCCACATGTTTCTTAAAACTGATACTTTGCAGCAGATTCTCATAGCCTCCCTTGGTCGAGCGCGTCTATAGGCGCGCGCTCCCAATGGTTGAAGGCTCCATTAAAAAAAAACCCTACGCACAGACAGCACTATAGGCTGAGAGTTCAAATCGTGGTAGATACATATAGATAAATAGATACTTCCGTAAAAATGTTAATAATAATTTTTTTTAATTAATTTACATTTATTTTAATATATCAGAATACAATATAAACAGTTTTGATTTTTTACATAAATATTCAAATGATTTAAGTAGAATTTCCGAATAAATAGTAGGAAATATTTCCGAAATTCATGGAAGATAATTCCTTTTATTTATTCGGAAAAATTTCCACCGATTGGGGTTCCGTGAGAGTGGTTTTTTTTGCACGGAGGTATCGAATTATAATTCTCACAAATTCTTTGTAACAATTAAATTGTTTTAAAAAGTTTTAATACAATTTTTTTGCAACACTAACCTGTAAAATTGAAGTTTACACACAGAAAACTGTGTGTAAAGTACTTCTTTTTATAGTGGTGTGTAAAGTGTTACTTTACACACTCTAAATCTGAATCAGTGAAAATTTCACTGATTTCAATTCAGTGGCCCAGTTTTCTTTGATGAATCAGTGGAATTTCACTGACAATCAGTGGTTTTTACTTATTCTCAGTGAAATCCCACTGATGAATTAAAGAAAACTGGGCCACTGAATTGAAATCAGTGAAATTTTCACTGATTCAGATTTAGAGTGCACACCGCTAGCGGTGTGTAAAGTGAATTTCAGTATGTAAAGTGATTTTCAGTGCGTAAAAAGGTTACTTTACGCATTCTTGTGACTGTTTGATGAGAAACAATGAAATAATGCTTTTAATTAACAATTTACAATCACATTTTTTTATTTTAGCTTCTAGAAAACTTCATTTAACAGTTCCCCACTACACATAAAGTTACAGTAATATTAGCAATATTGCTGCAAGTTTAGTTTTTTTACTGTTGCAAAAAATTTTGTATGGCACTCGTGCGTAAATCAGATTATACTTGTGTGACTTGCAGCACTCGCCTTCGGCTCGAGCTGTAAACGTCACACTCGTATAATCAACGATTTTACGCACTTGTATCATAAATAGTACATTGTACAACTAGTGGCAAAAGTGTGATTTTTCGAGATTGAAGTTTGTGGCTCGAGCGTAGCGAGAGCAGCAATCACTCTCGAAAAATCATTCTTCCACCACGTGTTGTGCACTACGTTTTCTCCAACGCCTTGCGAGGAAAGGTTTCTTCGTGAGTTTCGTATAATTTTAATTTAACGTGTGCTTATGTTTAATATAATAAAAGACGAATGTTTTGAGTGGGGAAGAAGTTAGGGGTCGTCCATATACCACGTGGACACTTTTTAGACACTTTTTGACCCCCCCTCCCCCCCTCGTGGACAATCGTGGATTTTTGACGAACCCCTCCCTCCCCCCCCTGATTGTCCACGTGGACAATCGGGTTTTTTATTTTAAAATAGTGAATAATAAAAAGATATTTAATAAGAAATACAATTAAAAAATTCTTTAAATTTTTTTATAACAAACTTCTTTAAAATTCAATAAAGATTAAATTATCTTAAAATATTATTAAATAGGTAAATACCATTTTTAGTATTATAGAGAGGACTTTGGCAGCAATATATCTTCAATTATTATATTAGTAGAAATACTTAATCTCTTCTGTAACAAATCTAAAAATTTTCTAAAATCCAATAGCTTTGAGCCTTCACATAAACAATAATAGAAATTATTTTTTTTTAAATTTGTAAGAGTTTGTAGAGGTTGCTTTGTATTCCTAATTGTCAAATTTGCATATATTCATATTTGTGCATTTACGATAATGATTTTGTAATATAAATTAAAAAAGAATTTGGCGTTTTTTTGACAGTTAAATAAATTTCGGATTACAAATATTGTCTGATCACAATCTAATAATAATCTAATAATAAAGTTGAATATAAAGAAAAAAAAGATATAAAATTAAACTTTTGTGTCCACGTGGACATTTGTATTGACCCCCCCTCCCCCCTCGTGGAAAATCGTGGATTTTTGGCGAACCCCCCCTCCCCCCTAAACTGTCCACGTGGTATATGGACGACCCCTTAGATACAAAATAAATCTCGGTCAAAGAACAAGAAAAAGAATAAATTCATGATTTACTTTCGCCACGCCAAATTTTACTTTCGCCACGCTCTTCAGAGCAGTTGAGAAAAGTTCTACTTTCGCCACACTTTTCTACCAAGAAAAGTACTCCTTTCAGAGCAAGTGTTGGAGAATAACTATTTTTAAATAATTCAATTATTTTTATAAATAATAAAATTCCTCTCAAAAATCCAATTATTTATAAACGGTTTAATTAAATTTCTCGAAAAAATTCAATTACTTTAATAAATAATCAAATTCTTTGCAGAAATTTTATTTATTTTCAAACATTTTAATAAAATTTTTCGCAAGTATTCAATTATTTTCATAAATAATCACATTCGTCACAGGAATTCAATTATTTCCATAAGTTGTTTTCATGATTTAAATTATTTAAACAAATAATAAAATTTTTCCCAGGAATTGAATTATATAAAAAAATTAAATAAAATTCGTTGCAAAATTTCAATTATTTTTAATAAATTATTAAATTCTCTGCATGATTCCAATTATTTTAAATATAATTTAGATAAGTTCCTTGAAAAAATAAATAAATTATTTTATAATTTAAATTAATTAATTATTTTTAATTATTGTGTGCGAAGCCTGTAAAACTGAAAGTCTCCTATTTTGAAATTAGTTCAAAAATATTTTAATTTTAAAATTATACACACATAATAATTACAGAAATAATTTGAATAGTAACCTAAAATCATTATTTTTCTATTCAAATTATTTTTTTTAATTAAAAGAAAGTAAAGAATTAAGGGCATTTGAACCATTATGACGTCACAATTTGTGCAAAGCACGTGTTCTAAAATTGTGACGTCATAATGCTTCAAATACCCTTAAATTAAGAATTTCAATTCGAAAATTAGTTTAAAAATAAAATTTACTATAAAAATCTATAATAAATTAATTTAGTTAAAATTAATTAATTATTCAATTAGTTAATAAATGAAAAATTTATGAGTGGTGAAAAAAGGAAATTAGTTACTATAAAATTTGTCTTCTAATTAAAAGTAATTCGAAAAATTAAAAAAAAATTAACTCGGATTAGTAAATTTTTTTTATTAAATATCGAAGGCAATTCATTAAAGATAATTTTGTAGATTGGAGAAGAAACTCTAGCTGTTGAATTCGTGGGACACTCAGTAGTCAGATCTTAACAATAGTGCCTTCGCTGAACTCAATATCGTCCAAATAAAATGGAAGAAATTTTCATTCAAAAAAAGAAAGAAAACAATTTCTTTTACAAAAAAAACCGATTGCATTTTTTGAAGAAGGCGATTCACTTAATTTTTCGTGCACGTCTGCAATTTAAAAAAAAAAGAAAAAAAACCTTTCATGTACGAAATTCTGTAAAGAGTAGAAATAAATCATCTTGGAATTTAATTCTCTCTAGTTATTTCTACTTGTACTTTCGTCTATTTTGTCATTGTGTCTAGAAAATATTTTGTTATTTTAGGTTTTTGTTTTCAAATTTTCAGTTATTTTCGAAATTACTTTTCTATTATTGTTTTTTTATTTCCTCCTTTATAGCATTTTTTTCTATCATTTTATATTTATTTTTCTTTGTTTTTTCTCTACAAGCTCGGGAATTTTTTTTTAGTGTGCGTGTGACTTTTATGCCCTGTGGTTTCTATTGCTTTCATGTTGTCCGTTGCAGACTCTCTTTCTCTCTACTCATATACGTACGTATTCTCTTCGTTTTCTGAAGTGTCTGTCTACTTTTTTGTCGCTGATGCTTTGATAGAAATTAATCAGGTCATTCCAACTATTGCTGCGGTGTCGACTTCAGTAAAATCAGTGTTTTTTCTCTACTAATTCCATTTCATTTTTTTTTGTCTAATTTCCTTTATATATTCGATCGTTTTTGGATATCCTTTTTCTTTGAAGAAAAAAACATAAAATTCTCTTTTTGGAGATAATTTTCTAACCCTGTGAATTTTTAAATTCTATTACTATTTCACGTATTTGAATTATTTTGCTAATTTTCTTTTTTAAAACAATTATTTTAGGAAATGTCGCTTATTTGCACGATTGAATAATATTTTTGCCATTTTATTAAATTATATTCCGATTGCCTTTTGCATGTGAAAAATTTATGTAAAAAATTTTATAACAATTTTTATATTTTATTTAATAAATTTCCAGCACTTAAAATAGAATATTTAATATCTAACAGTGCAATTAGATTTTTGCATAAATTATTTTCTCAATTTATTTTATCAATTTGTCTTATCTATTTTTTTTATCAATTTTTTCATCAATATGTTTTTTCTATTTTTTTTTGTCGATTTTTTTTCAATTTACAATATTTTCTATACAAAATTTTTTCCTATAATAAAATATTTTTATTTATTAATCTATCTACTTTGGAAAAAAATGTTACAATGCACCTTAATTATTTTTCTCTTAGAGAAAACACAATTCTTTGATTTCTACCTATATTTTATTTTCTATTTTCTTTTCTTTTTTGTTTTTCTTTCTTAGAATTGATCGAATTGTGAAAATTAATGTCATTAAATTACAGAACGTGGTGTGGATAGACAAAGTGATGATAGTTCAAGAAAAGCTGACAGCGATTCACATCCGGAAAATTGTACTGATCATGAGACAAATGATGTGATAAATATTTTTGCTGGATCGCCACCAAAGTCGGAGCCGCAAAATAAAAATGATAATATTGAACGGAAAGCCAGACTATTCACGAGGGACAAAAGTGTGACGAATCCGATGAAATCGAAAAAACATAGTTTGAGCGTCGATTTGAAACCATCGGTGGATTTGAATAATTCCGAGGTAATTTATTAAATTATGTTTAAATGAAAAATAATTGTTTTGTTGTTTATTTAAATTGTGATTTAATATTTCAGCCAAGAAAAGCGTTAATTGAGCAACAGTTCAATCGAGTGTTGCCCGACGATGGACTACCGGATGCGTTGTCCTTGGTTTCATTAGCTGATACAGGTGGAGCTGGACTGGCGACTAGACTCCAAGAACGTATTCCTCTTGTTCTTACAACAGCTTCTCCAGCTGATATTCGTGGGACTCTAACTTGCCTGGCAACAAGGATACAAAAATTGTAAGTAAAACTATATAAATATTTGTAGAAACATTTTTAGTTT
The DNA here is from genome assembly GCA_032872505.1 of Leptopilina syphax. Taxonomy (NCBI): domain Eukaryota; kingdom Metazoa; phylum Arthropoda; class Insecta; order Hymenoptera; family Figitidae; genus Leptopilina; species Leptopilina syphax. The sequence goes on from CM065475.1 coordinate 20,642,806, forward strand.
AGATAGTACCAGGGTTGCCATAAACTATGAAAGTACCCCGAAATCTAATACAAAACCTTTTATTTCTTCTATTTTTGACAATAATTTCTTTTTCAATAACTTAATTCTTGAACAACTATTATAAAATTACTAGCACAAATAACGCGCGCGTGAAGTTTCTTATTTCACTTTTAACATATATAACAATAATGTAATTTTTACATTACATGTCACATGAGAATAAGACTTAAATTTTTATTCCGTTAAGCATGTTATATTTTAAGGTTGACTATTGTTCATAGAAAAGCGTGATTGCCAATAAGACGATAATAGAAGATATGTTTATTACAGTATTTTTGACTTATTAATTATCAAAAATAAATTACAATTAATAACAATTAATTACTTATTTGTTATTTTGTTTCTAATAGTTTTCTAGTCAAAATTAAATAATATTATTTTCATGTCATGAACATTAAAAAATTCAATTATTCAGAAGAATTCTACACAAAATCACTATTTTTCTAAATTTATTCTGTCACGTCCGCCAAATGAAGTATTTCATTTATTATTATTATTACTCAAAAGAAATAAAATTATCTTTACAAAATTTCAATAAAAAATTCTTCGAAAAATTTATGAAAAATTACAAAAATGTTATCTTTTTAAATTATTGTTTAGCTATTAACAGCTAAACAAACGCGCGCGTGTAGTTTCTCTTAGTATCAATAGATATTGAATTAGTTAAAGTTTTTTGAAATGTTACTTCAGTAATTTACGACAAATTCCTGTTACAAATAACAAAAAAACTAAAAAAATTTGTAAGCAAAAATTTTGAATACTTTGCTAACTTTGCACAAAATTCATTTTTAAGCCTCCCAATAATAAATTGAATTTTTGAAAATTTATAACTGATTGCATAAATGCAATTATTTTCAAAAGTAATAAAATTTTTCTCAGAAATTCAATTATGTTCAAGAATTTTTTAATATTCTCGTCAAAATGTCAATTATTTTTAAAAAATTTAATAAGAAATCTATTATTTACAATATTTTTATAAATTTCTTATTCGCAATAATTTAATTATTTTTATAAATAATAAAATTTCTTTCAGGAATTCAATTATTTTCATAAATAAAACTCATCGCAGAGTTTAAATTATTTTTAATACAATTTTAATCAAATTCATCGAAAAATGTATAATTATTGTTCTTAAAAATTTTATGAAAAATCGTTAAAAGAAATTAATGATTTAAAAATTTTTTGATAAAATTCTTTATGAGACTTCAATTTTAAGAAATTTTAAATATTAAATAAATTATTTATTTTTCCATTTAAATTATTGAATTATCTAATTAAAAATTTATTTCAAAATGAGTTTCAGTTAAAGTTTTACATAATAATTGATTATTAAAAGCATTATAGCATGAATTTTAAGAAATAATTAAATTTTAAAATGGTTTCAAATCAAATTCTTTAAAAATTTGTATTTTTCATACTTATAACTAACAATTCTGTAGAATTAATTATTTTAAAAAAGTTTAATTGGATTTTATCCTAAAATTATTTGAAGTGTTTATTTTTTAATTCGTATTTAATTGAAGAATTTCTGAATAATTTAAATTTCGTAAAATTGATTTGTAAACAAATGGATTTTAAAATTCTCAAAGAACTTTTTTCAAAAATTATTAAAAAAAATTTATTCCTGTGAGAAAATAATAATGATTAAAATTTATTTAGAAAAGAAGTTATTGATGTTTTCAAATAATTTCAGAAATTGGTAAATAAATGTAATAGGGTCATTTCGGAGGAGAGAGTTCATGTCTCAGATTTTTTTTATATTTTGCTTATTAATAGTATTTTGGGTCCTAAACAACTATACCAAATTTAAATCAAATATTTTTATTATTTTTCAAGATATTTGCAATGCAAATTTCTTGACATTTTTTTTTCATTTTATTATAACTCACTTATTTTTAAAAATTTATTAAATTTGTTAAGAACCTTTTTTACGTAAAAACCATTGAAGTTTAATAAAAAAAAAATTGAAAATTAAAAAATATCAATTTTTTAAATTATTTATTTATAAAATTATATTTATTTTTAATGTTTAAGCATGAGCCCTATCAGATTTTGTTTTAAAAAAACCTTATTTCAAAGTTTAAGATCTCATTAAAAAACCGTGAAATTTTTAGAATGGCATCTGTCTTTGTTTTTTAGTAATATATTGTCAAAGTTTTAATTGCACTATCGCGCGCCGGCTCACAGTGAGATTTTTTTACAATTTACTATACAAAAATTACTACAGCCTACAATTTTTAACCGATTTGAGTTTTTTTGTTTTAAATTAAAGGGGACATCCCGAGAGGCCGATTCTTTAAATATTAATTGTTTATAATTTTTTATTTTAAAAAAATTAATACAATTTTTTTTAAAAGGACGTTTATTTTTTTATTCCGTTACTGCACATGATCTAAATAAGTTCAAAATAATCTAATATGTCCACCAGACAATTATTAAAACAAAATAATTTATTTAAATTGTTATAAACAATATTAATTAACAAATAGTTAACTTTGATTCCTCTTCACTAAAAAATGTTTTTTTCCACATTTACTTTTATATATGTACATAGGTTCATTTAAAGAATATATGTCCTCTCCTTGTTTAAATAAGTTATTTTTTAAACAAGTAGGACATGTATTCTTGAAATAAAATTAAATCAAAAATAAAATGTGGAAAAAAACCTTCTTTAGTGAAGAGGAATCAAAGTTATCTATTTGTTTAATTATATTGTTTATAACAAGTTAAATAAGTTATATTTTGAACGAGGAGGACATATATTCTTTAAGGGGTTAAACCACTCTAGAGCGTCAAAAAGAGGTTCTAATTTCAACATTTTTTTTAAAGAAAAGTTTAAAAGTAATGAAAAATATGTTTACATATCTCTATCAGGTACATTTTAAAGAGAAAAAAATATACTTTATAAATTTTTTTTGTTTAAAAACAGCAGCTGTACATGTACGTGATGGAAACCCTTTGTAAAAAGAGTTCCTTCGCGGCCGGAAAGGTTTTTGGTACAATTTTCATCCTAGAGCAGAAAACAATTTTTTTTCTATTTTTACATCTCAAAAGCTGGAGAAAGACGTAGGGGATTTTTTTTAAATCCATTTTTGCAAAAATGGTGAACATTTTATGAAAAAACTGAATTTTTGACTGAAAAAAATAGGCACTAAATTGTTTATAACTAAAAGAATATGCAACATAAAAAAAATCCCCTACGTCTTTCTCTAGCTTTTGAGATGTAAAAATAGAAAAAAATTTGTTTTCTGTTCTAGGATGAAAATTGTACAAAAAACCTTTCCGGCCGCGAAGGAATTCTTTTTACAAAGGGTTTCCATCACGTACATGTACAGCTGCTGTTTTTAAACAAAAAAAAATTTATAAAGTATATTTTTTTCTCTTTAAAGTGTACCTGATAGAGATATGTAAACATATTTTTCATTACTTTTAAACTTTTCTTTAAAAAAAATGTTGAAATTAGAACCTCTTTTTGACGCTCTAGAGTGGTTTAACCCCTTAAATGAACCTAAATATAAAAGTAAATGTGAAAAAAACATTTTTTAGTGAACAGGAATCAAAGTTAACTTTTTGTTAATTAATATTGTTTATAACATTTTAAATAAATTATTTTATGTTTTATTAATTGTCTGGTGGTCATATTAGATTATTTTGAACTAATTTAGATCATGTGCAGTAACGGAATAAAAAAATAAACGTCCTTTTAAAAAAAATTGTATTAATTTTTTTAAAATAAAAAATTATAAACAATTAATATTTAAAAAATCGGCCTCCCGGGATGTCCCCTTTAAATTTAAAACAAAAAAGACTCAAATCGGTTAAAAATTGTAAGCTGTAGTCATTTTTGAACAGTAAATTGTAAAAAAATCCCACTGTGAGCCGGCGCGCGATAGTGCAATTAAAACTTTGACAATTTATTACTAAAAAACAAATACAGATGCCATTCTAAAAATTTCACGGTTTTTTAATGAGATCTTAAACTTTGAAATAAGATTTTTTTAAACCAAAATCTGAAAGGGCTCATGCTTAAACATTAAAAATAAATATAATTTTATAAATAAATAATTTAAAAAATTGATATTTTTTAATTTTCAATTTTTTTTATTAAACTTAAATGGTTTTTACGGTTTTTACTTAAAAAAGGTTCTTAAAAAATTTAATAAATTTTTAAAAATAAGTGAGTTATAATAAAATGAAAAAATAATAATAAATAGATAAACTTCAAAAGGTTTCAATTAGAAATTTCAGAAAATTTCAATTTTTAATTAATTTAATTTGAAATTTTAAAGAACTTAGATTTTTGAGAACAATTTTTGATTTTTTTTCCTAATTTTTTTCTGTATTCTTTAAACATTAATAAACAACTTGCAAAAAAGTAAATACTAAAAATGTTAAATTTTCAGGGTTGCCATAAGTCAGGGAGTCAGGGAATTTAGGAAAAACTCAGGGAAATTAGAATTGGTCAGGGAAGTCAGGGAAAAGTCAGGGATTTCTATTAAAAGTACTGAAAAAAATTGAATTTTTAGAATTTATAAGAAAATTCTGAATTTTTGTTTTTTTTTTGTTTGAATTTAAATAGAAATTTTAAGAATTGATTACAGAAATTCACTTATTTTCAAAAGTGATGAACTTCTTCGCATAAATTCAATTATGTTGAAAAATATTTTAAAATCCTCGTCAAAATTTCCTTTATCTTTATAAATAATATAAAATTCTTCTCCGAAATTCAATTATTTTGAAAAATTTAAATAAAATTCTTGGCAAAATTTCAATTATTTTTAATACCTACTAATTTAATAAAATTTTCCAAAAGAATTTTATTATTTAAACAAATTTTTAATAAAAATTTAACAGGAATTCAATTACTAACCAATTCAATTTCTTCTCACCAATTCAATTTTTTAAAAAAATTTGATAAAAAATTCTTTATAGATTTGAAAAATTATAATAAAATTGGTCATAGCGAATACAATTATTTTCGTAAAATACAACATTTTTCCTAGGAATACAATTATTATTGGCAAAAATCTTTGTAAAAATTTTCGAAACAATTCAATTATTTTCGTAAAAAATAGAAATTCTACGAAGCAATTTTATTATTTAAGAAATTTTAATAAAATTCTTTTCAAAAATAAACATTTTCACAGGAATTCAATTATTTTATTAAAAACAATTTTTTTTAATTCTTTGTCAGATTTCAATTGTTTTCAATTTTTTTAAATGAAATTAATTATTAATTAATTATTATTATTATTATTAATTAATTATTCGATAGAAATCAATTATTTTCATAAATAATAAAATTTTTCTTGAGAATTCAATTATTTTCACAAATAAAATTTTTCACAGGAATCCAATGCTTTAAAAAAAAATTTTAATAAAATTCGTTACAAGAATTCAATTATTTTCATAAATAAAAAAATTTATCGCAGAATTTGACATGGGCGATTTTCTCTTTTTACGGGTAGGGAAATTCTCGTTAAATTTTGTTCACAGAAGAGTGCTGTGAAACTTTTAAAAGGGTAGATTGAAAATTTTGTATTTAAGGGTGGCCGGTTGACCCGCGAGAATTTAGGGAAAGTGAAACTTAACCCCTTGACTGTCGATGGCAAAGATCTTTGCCATTTCTGACTTTGCTCTGACTGCCGGAAAACTGATAATCTTTGCCATGATAAAAATTGATATAAAAAAGTCAAAACTAGCTAAAAATTAAAAATAAAATGATTTCTTAAAAGTCAACGTTATGCAGAATGCGACACACGTTTCTGTTTTTAAATTCAATGAATTATAAAAATGTTATAAATTTTTAAAAACAACACTTTTAGCAAATTTTTTAAAATCTTTGCCATGGTCAATGCAATGCATTTTTATTTAAAAAATGTCTAAAATCGCCTAAAATCTATTACTCGGGGGTTTTCGGGGTCGCTGATTACGAATATAATGTCAGTTTTTCAAAATTCAAAATGGCGGATCCAATATGGCGGACGACTTTTTTAAAATTGATCCAAATTACCTGAAATTAGTTACTCGAGGGTTTTCGGGGTCGCTGATTACGAATATGATGTCAGTTTTTTTTAAATTCAAAATGGCGGATCCAATATGGCGGACGACTTTTTTAAAAATTGATCCAATTTACCTGAAATTTGTTACTCGGGGGTTTTCGAGGTCGCTGATTACAAATATGATGTCGGTTTTTCAAAATTCAAAATGGCGGATCCAATATGGCGGATGACTTTTTTAAAAATTGATCCAATTTACATGAAATTTGTTACTCGGGGGTTGTCGGGGTCGCTGATTACGAATATGATGATGATTTTTCAAAATCCAAAATGGCGGATCCAATAAGGCAGATATTTTTTAAAAAAATTTTGGATTCGCTTGAAAATTATCATTCGGGGGTTTTCGGGGTCGCTGATGACGAATCCGATGTCAGTTTTTCAAAATTCAAAATTGCGGATCCAATATGGCATACCGTGGAGATGCACTTCACCCATGAACTTATTGGAAAGGTGAAATGCGTTAGGACATTTTAATGGAATTTCAATTTTTGCACGCTCTTTATAACTGTTCTATTAAACCGGCATTTGTAAAATTTGTTCTGCTTTTATGATAATAACAAAATTAAAAAAAAAAAATGTTCGCAATATTGGATCCGACATTTTAAATGTTTAAAAACAGACATCCGATTCGTCATCAGCGACCCCGAAAACCCCCCAAGTGATAATTTTCAAGAAAATCCAAAATTAAAAAAAAATATCCGATATAATGGATCCTCCATTTTGCATTTTGAAAAACTGACATCGGATTCATCATCAGCGACCCCGAAAACCCCCTAATGATAATTTTCAAGCGAATCAAAATTTTGAATTTTAAAAACCATCATGATATTCGTAGTCAGGGACCCCAAAACTCCCCGAGTAACAAATATCAGCTAATTTTGATCTATTTTTAAAAATCCGTCCGCCATACTGGATCCGCCATTTTGAATTTTGAAAAACCGACATCAGATTCGTAATCAGCAACCCCGAAAATCCCGAGTAACAAATTTCAGGTAATTTGGATTAATTTTTAAAAAGCCGTCCGCCATATTGGATCCGCCATTTTGAATTTTAAAATACCGACATCAGATTCGTAATCAGCGACCCCGAAAACCCCTGAGTAACAAGTTTCAGACAAATTGGACGATTTTTTATTTTTGGCATTCTGGGCACATTTAGTGTTTTTCAGCCGGCAGTTAAGGGGTTAGGGGAACTGCATGGGGAACCAATGCAACCCTCAGTGCAGCTGCGATGTCGGTTGAATTTTGGTTGAACGGGGGAGGGGGGGGGTCGAACGTGGCAGTGAGGCGGACGATGGGGGCTTTGCTGCTGAAGTCGGTTCTACAATGGGCACGTCCGACGTGCCCATTGTAGAACCGACTTAACATCGTGGTTAGGAGAGAATTAGCAGGCAGGCGGTGGGGGACCCAGGGCGGCTGGAGAATAGCTTCCTTCCTTCTCCTTCTGGCTGCTAGTCGAAGCTCGTAGCATGGAAGATGGGTATAGGAGAAAAATAAGCCGACTTGAGTAATTTCAAGTACATATAGCCTTTATTTCTTAGCTCGAACCGGTACCTCCCCCTCCAGGCAATAAGAGGTCGGGTACGGTTGTCGAAGTACATAATTCGGTGACCCGCTTATAACTACGCACTGAGCGAAGTCATATTCGCACGAATCGCGTATGCGCACTACACAACACTTTCTGTAATTAATTATCTATATTGGTGTTGCTTTACCGGTAAGTGGCCGAGAACAGGCGCCACCTACGGTGAAAATACCGTAAGGTCGCTCATTTTTCCGGATCGATCAAAAAATTAAAAGTGAGGAAAAATCCCTCACGTCAAATTTCAATTATTTTTTATACAATTTTAAATAAAATAATAGAAATTTGCATTTATATTTACAATATTTTTTTTAATTTTTCGAAAGAATTCAATTGTTATTAAAAATGTTGATAAAATTCTTCATAAAAATTAAATTTTAAGAAACATACAATTATTGAATAAAATATTTATTTTTGTATTTAAATACAGTCAACTCTATCAATAGTGCCGCAAAATTGCACAGAGTTTACGACTTTTCTTGGAACTATAGTACCCCTACTGTTTGTATATTTCTCTCTTAGGGGAAACTCGAAATTCAGAAGCCGTGCTGAGTCGCTAAAGTGGGGATAGAGCTCGAGCGAGAAAGAGGAGAAGTGGCACTATCATAGAGATAATATAAATAGAGTGGGGATGGTTTGCATGTATGCGTCCGCTTGATAGAAAGAGAAAGAAGATTTAGCACCAGTAGGTGTCTCTCTTGCGCTGGAGCTCATTGAAGGACAGATACTGGTGTTAAATCTTCTTTCTCCCTCCAACCCATTCTGTTTATGGCAGGACACGTCCCCCACACGCTGCCGCCTATACCTTCCCCACTCTATTTATAATATCTCTATGGGCACTATTGATAGCGGCACTATTCGTAGAGTTGACTGTAGTTGAATTCTTGGGAAATTTTCTAATAAAAATTGATTAAAAAATGAATTTCACTTAAAATTTTAAATTATAATTGAATATTAAAAGCATTATAGGGTAAACGTACCAATTGTCGAGGATGGTTCCTGTTGTGGTTGTCGAGTAAACAAACTTTGAATTTTATTTAAACATTACAGTGTTTAAATAAAATGTGCTACAGCACATTGTAAATGGAAAAAAGTGATAAATATTAATTTTCTTATGCGTTATAAATGTGAAAAAAATATATTAATATTATATACACAAACAAATGAGACATTTTAGACAATATTTTTTTGTTATTACTATGGTAACATCGACAAATGGGACACCCTCGGCAATTGGTACACTTACCCTAGCGTGAAATTTTAGAAATAATTGAATTTTGAAAAGGGTTAAAATTAAAATCTTTAAAAATTTGAATTTATAGTTACAATATTCTTATGATAAGAAATAATGATTTTTTGTCCTACCTGCACGGAAAGTGTGTTATTTCGTGCATGTGAGGCGGTCGCAAAGTGAGTGATTCCCGCTCTGAAGTAGGGTGAGCGGGCGCAAAATACATTCTCGCCCGCTGACGTCATAGAGCGGGCGCAAAATACATTCCCGCCCGCTGACGTCATAAGAGAGCGGGCGCAAAGTACATTCCCGCCCGCTAAAATCACAAAATCGGATTTCTTACCGACTAATCTTCTCTAAATACTATTTATTGAATAATAAATACCAATTTTTGTATTATTTTGTAATAAACGACTATTGAATTCCTTCAAATATGTGTGCACTTAATAACCCACTTTCCATGCAGTTCGGACAAAAAACGTTGTTCGCAGCACGGGCGCAAAAGGTGATAGTGTCTCAGGCGAGATTATGGGGAAACCTCGGCGACCCTACGTACCCTCGGCTTCGCCTCGGAGCTTCGGGTCCCCTTGGTTTACCCAATCTCGCCTTCGCCGTAATCACCTGTTTTGCGCCCTTAATACGAAAATAACTATTATCACTCTGGCATCTTAAATTTATTATAAAACATGAGGAAATCGATCACTCCGAGTCGAAGACTCGGAGTGCTCGATTTCGTCATGTTTTATAATAATATTCTCATAAGTTATTGAATTTGAGAATCTTAATTCCTATAGAAAAATAATAATGATGAAATGTTTATTTAGAAAAGAAGTTATTGATGTTCTTCAGGGTCAGGGAAAAAGTGAGAATTTTGTCTGGAAATCAGGGAAAAGTCAGGGAAAAACAAAATTTAAATTTTGTGTCAACCCTGATTTTCTTTTTTATTCTACTCGGAAAAACGTTCTAAAATTGAGGCCTTTAGACCAGAATACCCCCTTAAAAAGGAAAAACAATTTTCTCTTTGTTTCAGTTGTAACAGTTCAGCAAAACCGCCAGGACCGATAAAAATAGTAATTGCTGGTGGCGATTCGTTTGTTAACACAGTTTTGAAACACTATGTCGATCTATTGAGTTACAAACCACCAGATTGGCAAAATTATTTACGATTTTTAGTCGTGCCATTGGGTTATAACAGTTTAGCGAAATATTTAGCATCTATCGACAGTAAATACGCATCGCTTTTTGGCGACGATTGGAAAGAAATGATTGACAGGGATGGCGGAGGAAACAGCGAAGTTTCCACCAGAGTCGCCGAATATATTTCATCCGCTGGTTTAACTCTCTTATTGCCAATCGCCGAAGCGATGGTGGCTTACAGGTACAACAAATGGCTGCACTTTAAATCAAAAATAGAAATTAAAATTAAAAATGAAAAATTAGAAATTTAAATTGAAAATAGAAATTCAAAATGAAATAGTTTTTTATTGTTTTAACAGAGAAACGGATGACAGTAGTCAAATATTCATTCCGTTTGTGAATGACGTGAGAGTTGGTTGTCCGGACAGCAGTTCGTCGACGTCGGTGGATCTCGAGGAAGGCGGAATGACAATGTCAGGATCGCCGCCTTCGTTACCGACTCCTGGGGCACAAGTTCCACCGCCTAGTCGATTAACACCGCCGAGCAGTCCCAATGTGGGCCAGCCAAGAGAGGGTTGGGAACCAGTGGAAATGCAATTGGATTACTGGGGGAAACTGTCACTTGGCGAGAAGGGTAAAAATACTCTAAGACAGGCGTTTCGTGCCCTCCACGTTCAACGGTTACCTGCATTGGGAGAATCTCCTGGCAATAATTTGTCAATGAGTTACACGATAAAGGAGAAAAAGCAAAAAAGTACGTTTCTGTCAAATTTTGTATTATTTTCAATTTTATTTTAATTACTAATACTTCCTCTATTATTTCCAAAAAATTCAAACCCGAAATATTCTTTTGTTTTTTAAATAACTGTATTCTACGAAACCACTATTTTTTCCCGGATGACCTTAAGTGTATTTTCTTAAATTTTGAATCTCAATTCATTCAAAAATTTAAATTGGAAATTTTATTACTTATTTGGAAATAGAAAAATGTGAAGTTCGCATATTAATATTAATTAAGGGGAGGTTACCGTTCTCAATGATAAAAAATGCATGAAGTTGGGGAATTTTTTTTTCATATACAGAAATAATTTTAATACTCATTTTTTGAATCATATTTTCAGTTATGAGATTAGGCAAGAAAAAGGAGAAGGAGAAGGAAAATGAGCCAAAGAGCCAAAGTGTTGACGGTGTAACGCGACTTATTTGCTCCGCCAAAACTCATGTTCCACTTAAAGGTAAACATTTTATTTTATAATGAATAAAAATTAATTTTACGAATAATAAATTATAATAAATTTGTTAATTAAAAATTAGTGAGCATCGATGGAACTGACTGGTACGGTGTCAAGTTCTTCAAACTCTCAGCTCAGTGGCAAACCCACATCAAGACATTTCCGATAGCTTTATTTGTTTATCATTCCCAGCAGCAAAATCTCAATTCCACTTGAATATTTATTTTCGTCGAATTTTTTTTTAAATTAATTTAAATTGTCATTCATATCGAAAATCGTAGTCAAAACTTAACGATGCTCAGCGTCAACTTACGGATCGAATATAATTCACCGGCGAACACAATTTAATTTCCAAATTTAATTTTTGGAAAAAAAAAAGAAAAAGAGAAAAAAACGTATTTTTTACGTTTAATTTATAAAATTAAAGTTGAATACCGTAATTTTTTTCCTAAAGATAATTATTTAATTGATCCTGCAAATTAATTATAGGTATTTCAATCGGTTCTCAACAACAAGATTAAAAATTTTAATCAGAATAATTTCAAGCAATTAATCATTTAATGTTTTCATTTTTGTCTAACTTTCTTTAAATATCTTTACGATATTTTTATATCGCAATTAAATTTGAAAATTTACGTAACGTAATAAACGTAATTTAAAAATAAATGAAAAATAAATTTAAACAAGTTTAAAAAGAAAATAGTTAAATAAATTATTTTCTTCTTAAATTGTCTTTATATTTGATCCGAAAGTTAATATTGTAAACATATCCCAGGGTTTTCCAGTCTAAAAAAAGAACAGGAAAATTGTGCTTCAAATGTTGTATTTTAATTGCGATATACAACGTCCAAAATTTAAAAAAATGCATCGCGCACAAAAAAGACTTATATAAATTAACGTGCTTTCAAGCAAAAAAAAAAAAAATTATAAGACAGTCCCTGACAGATTCTAAAGAAAAGACGAATAAAACTATTTTTTATTTCTGTTATTTTATCTAAAAAAAATTCTAAATTAGAATAATTTCCATTAAAATTCTTGAAATATTTTAACAAAATTTTAACAAAAAAAAAAGGAAAAAAAATTAGACTTGTACTCTGTTAAATGAAAGCTTTACGTGATAATGAAAAAAAAAATTATTCACAAAAAATCGATTTTTTAAAAAATATAATATAAATTTTCAAATAATTAGGCCAATTTGTATATATATTTTCTATGATTCATCAATGGATGTGTGTGTATATAAAAAAATTATATATATAAAAAAGATATAATTTCAATTTTTTTTCTATGAGAAAAAAACCAAAAATTGGAATTTCTTTTTTATAGTGTTTTCCAATTTTTTTAAAAATATTTTTAAAATATTTATTAAATATTAAAAAAATAGTTTTATTCATTTGATGGTCAAATTTAGATGTGTAAAGAGAAATCTATTGTTTTATTTGTAAAATATATATTTTTTTTGCTTCAAAACTATCAACGAGAAACTCGAGAAATTTCAGAAAATATTTTAAAATATGTTTTTAATTTTTTCTTTTATAGATTTCTAAAAAGAAATTTTATTTTATTCGTTAAACATATAAACAGCGAATTTGTCACGTTGCTCAGTTACGATTAGAATTTATTGAGAATTTTTTTATTATTATTATTATTATTATTATTATTATTATTATTATTATTATTATTATTATTATTATTATTATTATTATTATTATTATTATTATTATTATTACATATTATTGAAAATAATATGACAATCAGTTCTTATTTATGTCAGTCATCGAAATAATGGTTAATTTAATGAAATTAAAGTGATATTGTTATTTACGATTGTTGTAAAACTTTCAAAAAGCAGATTTATTTTGCGTCGCTCCATTATTTTTAATTTTGTTTCTATAATTAGTTATTCGTCAAATATTGTAAAAGATTCGATCAGTCCTGTATTAATTAATTATATATTTTATATTTAATTAATAATTAAGAATTAATAATAATTATTATTGAATCTTAATAATAGTTATTAATTAAAGAATAATTTGTTAAAAATACCAGCAAGTTATCTATTAATTAATTAATAATTATTGATTGAATTCTTGATAATAGTATCGTAATAGTTTCGTTAATATTGAAATTATCCACAGATTTATTTTGGATATTGTTGATATTAATGTGAATTATAAAAATAATTGTAAAATCAATTTTCTTTTTAATTTGTAAATTAGAGCCGAAGTGGAGTTAGAATTTTTCGCCAGTTTTCACAATTGTGAATGTTTGTTTTCTGTAGTTTAAATTAGAAATTGCCGCGACTGCCGAAAGCCAAATTAATGACAAGTCTGTTTATCCCTTGTTAAAAAGTTTTTTTATGATTAGATTTCGTAGTATTTGACTCGCTTTCGCAAAAGCGTTGTTTCCGTACTGATCCATTTACAATTTTCTTCACAACAAAAAAAGAAAAAAAAACAAATAATAATAATTGTTAAATGAGGCCAAAGATTGCTCGTTTTTTGAGACTATTTCCAGAATTGCTTCTCTTTTTTAAATAATATAATAATTGTACATATATAAATATTAAAGAAAAAAAATATGCCGGAGAAATTGATTGTTTCGTTTAGAAAGAATTCAAAAAAAATTTACAGAAGCCTAATTTTTTATATTAATAGTGCGTTTTTTATTTTAATCAATAACAACAACAACAACAAGAAAGTCTGAAAAAATACTCTTCGACCTATATGCAATAAAGTTACGAGAAAAAAAAGAATCTGTTCTTTGTTTCCATGGCTTGCACAAGTTATAATCGCGAAAAAAACAGCTTTCAATTTTTAGATATTTAATAGACTTTTTTCGCCTACATAATCTATACTATGTATTTTGCAATAATTATTTTTGTAATTCCATTTTTTAATTTAATATTGAAAAATATTAAAAAATGGCACATCCGTAATGGGAAATTGTTTCTCCAATAACTTGAATTCTTTTCTTTTTGTACAGGAAAAGCAATTTCCCAAAAAAAAAGAAAAATGTTCCTTTTGCTCCCTGTTGTTGCAATAATTAGGTATAATTATTCATAATACCCTAATAATAAATTAATTGGGATGTATGTAATATTAAAAAATGTATTATAGTCTTTATTGTTAGATATATAATTAATGGTTGGCAGTTTCATCTCCGAGAAAGAAAAAAAGAAATTTTTGTTAGATTAAATTGATAGAGATTTTTTCGGAGATCGATTTTGCTTTCCAGCGTCAAGTGATAGTATTTTTAGTGCGTGCTCGCGGTCCAATTTTTTTTCTCTTTTTTTAAGATTATGTATTCTAGTCAATTTAATAATTCTGATGCACTCATTTTCCAATTGTTTATTTCTATAAATTTTCTCCTAATTTAAAAATTAAGAAATAAAAATTCTTTATTAATAATTTTATCAAAAGTTTTGAAAATAATAAGTGTCTCCTTTCGGAGAATTTTATTAACATTTTTTAAATAATTCAATTATTTCGAGAAATTTTATTAAAATTATTGAAAATAATAGAATTCCTGCGAAGAATTTTATTTTAATTTATGAAAATATTCGAATTCTTTTCAAGAATATTATTAGAGTTTTTGAAAAAAAATAAATTCTCTTGAAGAATTTCGTCAAATTTTTTGAAAATAATGTAGTTTCTTTTAATAATGTCGATTGAAAATTTGAAAAATAATTGTTACAAAGATGGGTTAATGCACTTCGTAGTGATCGTTTTCTAAACCGAATCTTGAGAAGTAAAAATTTCTATAAATAATTCTTTGGTTTTTTTCTTGCGTAGAATTTTATGAAAATTTTTACAAAATAATTTAATTCTTTCGAAAAACTTAATTAAAATTTTGAAAAACAATTGAATATTATTTCGATGAATTTTAATTTAAAATTGAATTGAAAATAATTGAATTCCTATGAAGAATTTTATTACCTATAAAAAATAATTAAATTCTTGTGAAGAATTTCAATTAATTTTTAAAAATAATTGAATTATTTAGAAAAACTTTATTAATATTTTTAAAAATAATTGAATCCTTTCGAGAAAATTTATTAAAATTGTGTTCAAAATAATTTAATTTCTACGAAGAATTTTATTTATAAAAAATAATTGAATTTCTGAGAAGAATTTTATTATAGAGAAAAATAATTTAATTCCTATGAAAAATTTTATTATTTATAAAAAATAATCCAATTCTTGCGAAGAATTCTATTCAATTTTTTAAAAATAATTGAATTTTTAGAAAAACTGTATTAAAATTTTCGAAAATAATCTAATCTTTTCGAGAAATTTTATTAAAATTGTGTTCAAAATAATTGAATTGCTGCGAAGATTTTTATTTATAAAAAACTATTAAATTTTTGCGAAGAAGAATTTTATTATAGAAAAAATAATTGAATTCCTATGAAGAATTTTATTATGTATAAAAAATAATTCAATTTTTGCGAAAAATTCTATTCAATTTTTTAAAAATAATTAAATCTTTCCGAGAAATGTTTTTTATTTATTTATTTAGTATAATAGACAATCTTACATTATTGCCCTTTCGTACAATGTACTGAACAACGAAATTATAATTAAATTTCTGCGAAAAATTGTATTTATAAAAAATAATTAAATTTCTGAGTAGAATTTTAATATAGAAAGAAGAATTGAATTCTTACGAAGAATTTTATTTTTATAAAAAATAAAGATTGAAGTTGATATTTGAAAATAAATAATTTAATCACGATTTTGAAATATCTAAATTTATTTTATTTTATTAAAATTTTGAAAATATAATGAAAATATAATGAAAATTAAATTTTCTATAATCTTTTAATTATTCTTTAGAAAATATTATTTTTTGTTAAGTAATTTATTGAAAAATAAAGTTTATTGAATAAAATAATTGAAGTAATGAGTGCAGATTTTTGTATTTTATCAAATAAGAACTGAAGAGTTGTATGTATATATTTTTTAATTATTAGATCGAAAGACTAATTTCTAATTCCCTCGTTTCGATGGAAAATTTAAAGAAACAAAAGTGAAACGAGAGTCTCAACATTTGCGATATGACCGTATACGCACGTTTTTTTCTTCTTTTCTTTTAGAGAAAAAGAAAATTGATAATAAACATATGAAATTTGTAAATTCGTTTTTTAATGTACAGTTACAAAGTTATGAGGGTTTCTAGCCGGCCCAAGCTCAAAGCTTACAATAATTAAATGTAATTGATACGTTTTGAGAAGAAAACAAACAAACAAACAAAATGATTCATTAAAAACAAAGAATAAAAAAGAACAGGAATCCTTAGCGAATGATTATAATAAAAAATTCATAGGACTAGATATCTTTATTGCGCTTTAACAAAAGATGTCTAATTGTAAATGTACATATATAATAATATTGTTATTATTTTCCACAATTGAGAGTTCAATTGAAAATTTTTTCACTGTCGAACATTAATTAAATTATTTGAAGTTTGAAATCTGATTGATTTCTTCATTCTTCAACGTGAAGAAAAGTTTTGTTCAAAAAGACTACTAAATTATTGTCAATTACAAAAAGAGAATGTTTTTGAAAAAAAAATCAGTTGACGACTAAAATATTGAATTAAAATCAAAATTATTTATTTATAAGAAAAATTGTCTTTTTATACTGAAAAAAGATTTGGAATAAATTTTTGTTTTCTATTTATAACTTCTTTAATTTCAATATAATTAAAATTTTGTTAAATTATAAATAGAAAAGTTAATTTTTATAATTTTTACATTTGAAATTAATTTAATTTTCCTCTCAAATTGAACTTTGGATATAATAAATATAAATTAATAATTATATATTATAATTATTATATAAAACAAAAATTGAATTTAACTCTCAAGTTTTTAAATATTAAATACCTATGTGTGATACTACTTATTTTTTAAACGTAAATACTTCGATGTAGAATATATCATTAAATAATAGGATAAACTTGTGACCTGGGCACTATTTGATATTAACTATTCTTATCAAAGGCTCCAAATAAAAGGGAAAAAAATGTTTTTGCGACGAGAATAAAATTTAAAATAATATTCAAAGATTGTCAAGCTCAAGACACAAGTCAATAAACGGTTGAGTAATTAATTAGCTCGTAGCAAAATAAAAGAAACCAGTAGTATACTGTTAGACGTAAAAATTTACTGTATAAAAAAAAAGAAAAAAACGATCGAAGTCAACGGTTACACGAAATATGTTGTTGATGTTTGTAAGCTTGAAATATAAATGTACAACATTTTTATTTTCATTATTAATTATTTTTTGTTAGTATTCTATTTTCTGCCTAAATTCAAAATGAAATTTCAGCGTTGCTGATGATTTAAAAAAATTGTTCATTGCGCTGTTACTATTATTCATATTATTATAAATAAAAATGCGAAGCAGAATAAAAAAAACAAATGGTTATAAATTTTTCTTAGTTTGTATACAAATCAAAGCAGCAAGTAATAAATATTTTGTTATCCAAGCAAGATTATTTTATGTTTGCTATATAAGAGAATGTTTTTCAGAAATCGTTACCAAAATATTTAAATATTTTATTCAGGCCTCGGAATATGGCTTTTTTTGGAGTTTTCTAAAGATTTAAAAATAAAAATGCGACTTTTTTCGACTTTCTGAAATTGATTTAGAAAATAATTCGAAAATTGTAAAAAATAATTGAATTTTGGTAATTTTTAGAAAAATTTAAGTTTCAAAATTCAGAATTGTTTAATATATCACGGTGCGCCTTAATTAAAATTAAAGAAAAAGGTCAAACACCTATAAAATTAGTAGATATTCTGAATTTACAATGTTCATAGATGAGAAAAATCAAAAAACTAAAATAATCTGTGGAGAGATTTTGAAATCAATCCACTTTGAACATTTTTGCGCACAAAGTACGATATTTTGGAAAATATGGCATTGTTTATTTATATGAATAGAAAGGAAAAAATGATGATATAATAATAATTTTTAAGTGGTAATTCTATTAAACTTTTATTATTTTAACATTTTAGTACTAATAAAATATAAAAATGTAACATAATTTAATTATAATTACATCAATTTAAACATGTGAAGCATTTTATCTACAAATAGAGCTCAAAAGGTGTTTAGGATAATCCGGGTGATTTTTTAATATGGAGGAAACATAACTAAATTTTCTATTTTTTAAATAATGTTTATTTTTTATGGCAAAATTAAACATCTTCAAATAATGAATTTCTATAAACCCTCGTTCGGTTGTATTTCAACTTATTTGTTTTTATTTATTTAAATATTTATTTATGTCAAATATGCAATTATTTTTTATAATTAATTATTTCAATTTACTCTCTAAATCTGCATTAGTAGTTTTCTACTAATGAAATAGTGCGAATTCGTTTACCAATTGAATTAGTAACTGTTTTTACTAATTTTTAGTAGTTTTTTTTACTAATTATTAGTAGAAAATTTACTAATTTGAAATAGTAAAAAATACGTTCTACTAATTGAATTAGTAAATTAAAATAATTAATTATGAAAAATAATTGCATTTTTGATATAAATAAATATTTAAATAAATAAAAACAAATAAGTTAAAATACAACCGAACGAGGGTTTATAGAAATTAATTATTTGAAAATGATTAATTTTGCCATAAAAAATAAACATTATTTAAAAAATAGAAAATTTAGTTATGTTTCCCCCATATAAAAAAATCACCCGTATTATCCTGAACACCTTTTGAGCGCTGTTTGTAGATAAAATGCTTCACATGTTTAAATTGATGTATAATTATAATTAAATTAAGTTACATTTTTATATTTTATTAGTACTAAAATGTTAAAATAATAAAAGTTTAATAGAATCTATTTATTTCACCATTCTCTTTATAAGCAATCAATTCATTTCCCATTAAGTAATTAATAAGTGTACTTTTGCCACTTCTTGCATTGCCTAGGACAATTATTGCCGCATTTCCACTCTAACCGCGAGTTGCTTCTTCTATATAACGTTTCGAATCATAAAATTGTTTTCTTATTTTATATACTTCATCAATATTGAAGTTACATTCTTCGCTTCTGATCATAGAAATTAAGAAGCCGACTATTGCTAATCTTATCATGATTGTTAAAGAATATATTGTTACTTTTCCCAGTTGATATTTAAATGTAATCGACCGCAAATACTAATACAATCTGTAAATATTACTAATGAAATAATTAAAATAAATATTAATTTGATCTTTAAGATGCTATATGCTTACCGCCTTACGGTGTCAAACTTATTCGTATGTGTAATACACAGGAATAATTAGACTAACTTCATTATTTCTTTCTTGTTTCAAACTTTAATGTCACGTAACAGAAGACTTTAAAATAACGTTTAAAAATTATACGCAATTCTCTCACTTATGTTGAATATTATTTAAAATATCTCAAAATTTTATGGACTGTTGTCCAATAGAAAATGTACAGGTGCAACGAATTTAGATTTGATTGAAAAAAATATTATTTATCAGTGAATAGATGTACTGTTAACTAATAGAAAAACTACAGGTGTAACATTTTCAGATTAGATAAGAAAAATATTTATAATATCTCTAAATGATATGTTCTGCTGACGAATAAAAATACTACAGGTGCAACAATTATTGTAGATTAGAAGAGAAAAAAACCGCTGCCAAGTTGTACATTACTAGACGACAAATTGCGCGCGCCAATAGGGTTTCGAGTTTGACGATGAAAAATTAATTTTCAAAACATAATTAAAAAATCAAATAATTAAACATAATTTATAAAAAATAGACATATTTATATAAAATAAATGATCATATTTTGTTTATTATAAAAAACATTTATTACATGAAGTAATACGAACAAAATCATCAAAAATTAGGCCTAATTTTATTGAAATTTACTCTCTAAATCAGAATCAGTGAAATTCCTACTTAAGATTAGTGAAATTTGACTACGAATCAGTGACTTTATTCTCGCGATTTGAATCAGTGGAATTAAACTGAAAATTAGTTAAAAATGACGGAAACTGAAAATCAGGAACTAAAACGAAACTAAAATTTCGAAACGGTTCTTGGTATTTATTCAAAAATAAATTTTATTTACTTATAAAATACATATACATTTATTTTATAATTAATTCAGGGTGTCCTGCAAGTACTAAGAAAAAAATTTCCTGACTTTCCCTTGACTCTTCCCTCCCCTTTTTTATAACAAATCTTTAACAAAAAAAAATTATGTGAGCTGGTAAATATTAACATAATTTTATGATAGTGAACTTAAACACTTTATTTATCATCATTATAAACCTTCTTTTGTTGTAAACAAAATATTACACACATAAAATCTAAAAAAGACAAAGATAAAATAATTTAATTATTTGTTTATTGAAAAACCACGATCTAAAGCCGCGTTCCCATGAGATAAAATTAAAATCATTTTCACAAAGTTTTCTAAATTAGAAAAGCCTTTTGATGATGATTTCAAAAATGAAAGAGAACCAATAAACGAAAGTGATTCACTTATTCAAGTATCTAGTCGGCTGAAAATTTAAAAAATAAAAAAAATCTATTTCTTATGCAATTTAAAAAAAAATTCCTGATTTTGATTAAAATTCCCTGACTTTCCTGACCGCTGGACAGGGATGTCAGGATTATATATTAATATATTAATTATTTATATATTATTAAACTTTTTTATAATATAAATATAATTTTATTTATAACAAAAAATTGTAGGATAATAAAAAAATTAATAATAAATAAATTTTAAAATACAATATACCGTCAGAATTTGTCAGCACGAACGACGGGCGAGCTAAGAAAAATTGCTGCTGAAATTAAATTAACATAGTTTATTATTGGAAAATGATAGCTACTTCACTAAGAAAACATTATACTTAATTGAAATACAAAAATAATTTTAGATGATTTTGTAATTGAAATTAGTTTATAAGTTTAATCCCAATATATAGAAAATATCTATTTTTGAGAGATTTATCTCCTAACACATTTTGAAAAAAATTGATTAATTTTTCTAATTTCGTGCACCCTAAAAAGAGTAATCTCATAGTTAAAGAAAAAATCCTCTTCTAATATCCTCTAAAGTTTTCTTCTCCAAAGGAAAATATTCCAATTTATTGTATATTATTTTTATTCTTTGGTGGTTAATAATAGAACAAAACAATTTTTTGATGTTCAAATGTCAGAAAAATTGAATTCAAATGAAATAAATAAAGGAATAAATATATTAATAATTGTAAGTAATTAACTATTAGTTATTAATTATATTTATTTAATTAAAAACATTTAATTCAGTGCATCAAATTAACTTTCCTTCATAAGTTCATAATCGTAATTAGTAAATAATATGCGAGAGAAAAATCCTCTAAAGTATTAATTTTTATACCATATATAAGAGGAAAATATGCATTCAGTTTAGAGGATTCGGAATCAAATGAAATTTTAGAAAAACATACTTGGACATTTTTTAGATATTTCAAAAACTGTTGAATAAATTTTAAATTTCAAAGACTTAAATAAAAGCTGAGACTATAATGATTATGTTATATATTATAAGAGTTTTTAATTTTGCTCCCCATTTTTCTAGACTGTGCAGCCACACAAACATATTACACGAAAATTGAAAAATTAATCAATTTTTTTTTTAAATATCTTAGGTGATAATATCTCTGAAAAATATAAAATAATATTTATTTATATATCAGTCGAAGGAATTTAATAGGCTTTCAAACAATCTAAGAACCAAGTTTCTATCATTTTGTAACAATAAACTATGTTAATTTAATTTCAGCAGCAATTTTTCTTAGCTCGCCCGTCGTTCGTACCGACAATTTCTGACAGTAGTGTATATTTTATTTTAAATCAATAATATAATTATTATTAATTTCAAAACGTTATATAATAATAAAATTCTTTTAACAACCAAACACTTTTATTTATTATTAATGTTGTCAGTTTCTTCTGACCTTCTTTTCTCTGTTGGTTTATGTCTTTCTTTAATAATTTCTTTTAGAATTAATCTTTTTAAATTTATAGATAATACACACTTCTTAGATGAAGCAGATAAATTTACGTTTTATTATCTGCAATGAAAGACATTAGCAAAATTTTTATATTGAATTTAATCATTCATAACATTTTCTAACATTTAATTTTAACAATTTTAAATATTTTATCCTATATAAGAAATCTCTAAACGAAAATCTCTCGAAATATCTCGAAGTATAGTAACGCCTATCCCATTGGTTGCTTTCACTCGTGAGCTATACTCAATTGGCTGAATTCATATTTTCTATCTTTGTCTTTTAAACACTTGAAATAGAGAGGTTCATTCACTATGCGAACATATACTTACACATTAAAATAAAAGTAGTGTGCGTGAGAGAGCTATATTCCCTTTATCCAAATCTTTTTCATCATCTTCGTCTTTCAAGTACTTAAAAAAATAGTCTCAATCTATTTTGGAAATACGTTCGTGAAAATCGTTATCTTAATTAACGCGACTCCTTTAGATATATTATTGGCGTAATAAAGTGATTTAATCCAATTAAATAAATTATAAATTAATAAATATGTGCTTTTTAAGGAAACTAATTTATATTTCATTGATTATTATTGATAAGAAATTATTTAGATAAATATAATTGTTAAATAAATTTAATTGAATTAATTTTTAAATGATTAAGTTTTATATATTTAATTTATGTAAATAATATTAATATTTAATTTATTCTAATATAAAATATTTAAAATTGTTAAAATTAAATGTTAAAAAATGTTATGAAAGATTAAATTCAATATAAAAATTGTATACAAATTTTAATAACTAATAAAATAATTAATTTTACTAATGTCTTTCATTGCAGATAACAAAACGTATATTTATCTGCTTCATCTGAGAAGTGTGTATTATCTATAAATTTAAAAAGATTAATTCTAAAAGAAATTATTAAAGAAATACATAAACCAACAGAGAAAAGAAGGTCAGAAGAAACTGACAACATTAATAATAAATAAAAGTGTTTGGTTATTAAAAGAATTTTATTATTATATAACGTTTTGAAATTAATAATAATTATATTATTGATTTAAAATAAAATATACACTACAGTCAGAAATTGTCGGTACGAACGACGGGCGAGCTAAGAAAAATTGCTGCATTTTCCAATAATAAACTATGTTAATTTAATTTCAGCAGCAATTTTTCGTAGCTCGCCCGTCGTTCGTACTGACAATTTCTGACGGTATATTTTATTTTAAAATTTATTTATTATAAATTTTTTATTATCCTACAATTTTTTGTTATAAATAAAATTATATTTATATTATAAAAAAGTTTAATAATAAATAATATATAAATAATTAATATATTAATAAGGGTGTCCAGCGGTCAGGGAACACGCAGAAAAATGAAAATTCAAATTTCGGACTGAATATAAAACAATTTAAACGATTTGTATTTGCATAGGAAGAAATATTAAATTTTGGTTCTCTATCCTAAAAAGTTTAGTAACGATTTTCAATGAAGATCAATGCTAAATATCTTAATAAACGCCAATAGTCTTCTTTCAACAAGTGCAATCAGATTCCGTAATTAATTCAAAGGTGAAAAGAATTAGGTATTATTATTTGCATTTATTTTAATTCAGCTACTCAATTGTTACAAACTTTGTATCAACGTTCACTTAAATGGGGACTGTTCTGTGCGAGAGTCCTTAGATTTATTCCCAAACAGTTTTTAGGAATGCGAAACTCTGTGGCGCGCCTGCGCCCGCGTTTGTTCAGTTTCTTCGTTTTTGATATACACGGAAGTCTCGGTGTAGTTCGTAGTGTATTAATTGTTTCAATTAATAAAAATTTTAGTTTTAAGTATAATAGTGAGTGCAGTTTTGTAATAAAGTTTTAGTGTTACAAATGAATGTAGAAGAATATCTATGTGAAATGTTTGATCTCATTTTCAGATTAGGTGTGTGTCTATTTTGTTTTTAGCCGGTTATGCAATGCCTAATTGTTATTATATTTTATTGTAATGTTCAATTTAGGCAACTAAATGTAAAGTCTAAAATGAAATAATATTTTAAAAAATAAAGAATACTTTGAATTTTAAAAATCTTCGCATTGGAATTTTTATTTAATCTGTAGATATTTAAATAAAATCTCTTTCTTTAAACGTTTTAAAACAGATCATTTTAGTAAAAATGGCAAAGGACTTGTATTTAATTTTTAAAGAGATTCTACGTTTAAATATCTAAAGAATAATAAAAATCCCAGTGAGAAGTTTTATAAAATTCAAAGTATTCTAATATTTTCAGTTGTTTCATTTTTCGATTTTATATTTAGTTTTAAATTGAATATTCCAATAAAAGTAAATATTTTGACAAATAAACATTATATTCAGTATGGGACTCGGCACTAGACTTGCCTTGGACTCCGCCCAGAAGCGCCTATCAATGTGTTTAGTCTGCTTTGTTCCGCGTATAAGTGTGCATAAGAACGAAAACATTTTAAGCCTACTGACGTGCTTTAACCCTTTTACGATTCATTTCCCTGTTTTTTATCCTGGAGCCGCAAAGGTAGACAAGTTTGGGAATGAAATCTAAGTTACTAAGGCTGAACTCCACAATTTTAAATCGAATTTTTCTGCGTGAAGTCAGGGAATTTTAATCAAAATCAGGAATTTTTTTTTAAATTGCATAAGAAATAGATTTTTTTTTTATTTTTTAAATTTTCAGCCGACCAGATACTTGAATGAGGGAATCACTTTCGTTTATTGGTTCTCTTTCATTTTTGAAATCATCATCAAAAGGCTTTTCTAATTTAGAAAACTTTGTGAAAATGATTTTAATTTTATCTCATGGGAACGCGGCTTTAGATCGTGGTTTTTCAATAAACAAATAATTAAATTATTTTATCTTTGATTTTTTTAGATTTTATGTGTGTAATACTTTGTTTACAACAAAAGAAGATTTATAATGATGATAAATAAAGTGTTTAAGTTCACTATCATAAAATTATGTTAATATTTACCAGCTCACATAATTTTTTTTTTGTTAAAGATTTGTTATAAAAAAGGGGAGGGAAGAGTCAAGGGAAAGTCAGGAAATTTTTTTCTTAGTACTTGCAGGACACCCTGAATTAATTATAAAATAAATGTATATGTATTTTATAAGTAAATAAAATTTATTTTTGAATAAATACCAAGAACCGTTTCGAAATTGCTTCCTCATAGAGGAAGGATTGTATTAGCAAAATTTTTGATTGTGATTTTTTGACATATTTACAAACTTTTTTTCATTATACCTAATCTTTTAGTACTTTATGCACGAATGGGCATTGCCCGTATAAATATTATAAATAAATATAAAAAAAATTTTATGTAATTTTATCTCTGAAGTACAGAAAACGGATTTTAAAAAATTGTCCCGGTGTGTGTGTGTGTGTACTAACATTACATTTGCCTCAATATCTCAGAACAAGAAAGAGCTAAAGGCCTCATTTTTTTTAAATTGTAGGTCTCCCCGGGGGACATAAAATGAGAGTATTTTCAGCCCGATTCATAAAGTTTAACTATATTTTTTTGCATTTTTCATTTTGTAAAAAAACGTTTTTTGGCCATAACTTAAAAAAAATGTTAGGACACCTATAAATGTTTTTCTTTAGTTTTGTAGAGTTTTTTTAGACGCATCTTTTGAGCCTTCATTGAACATTTTTCGTCTATATTAGCCGGAGATATTAAAGTTTTAAAAATATAAATTTTTCGAAAATAACACTTTTTTGAAAATTTTGTTGAAAAATATAAAAGTAACTTTAAAAGTATCATTACCAACTTGTAGAGCATTAAAAAACGCTTCGATTGACATATTTTTGAACCTGATTCGGTGAAAAATTATCAAATTACTGGTATTTGAAAAATCCAAAATTGTGGAACTTAGGCCTAATTTTTGATGATTTTGTTCGTATTACTTCATGTAATAAATGTTTTTTATAATAAACAAAATATGATCATTTATTTTATATAAATATGTATATTTTTTATAAATTATGTTTAATTATTTGATTTTTTAATTATGTTCTGAAAATTAATTTTTCATCGTCAAACTCGAAACACTGTTGGCGCGCAATTGTCGTCTAGTATTAGAATAAATTAAATATTAATATTATTTACATAAATTAAATATATAAAACTTAATTATTTAAAAATTAATTCAATTAAATTTATTTAACAATTATATTTATCTAAATAATTTCTTATCAATAATAATTTATTAATTTATAATTTATTTAATTGGATTAAATCACTTCATTACGTCAATAATATATCTAAAGGAATCGCGTTAATTAAGATAACGATTTTCACGAACGTATTTCCAAAATAGATTGAGACTATTTTTCTAAGTACTTGAAAGACGAAGATGATGAAAAAGATTTGGGTAAAGGGAATATAGTCATCTTACGCACACTACTTTTATTTTAATGTGTAAGTATATGTTCGTATAGTGAATGAACCTCTCTATTTCAAGTGTTTAAAAGACAAAGATAGAAAATATGAATTCAGCCAATTGAGTATAGCTCACGAGTGAAAGCAACCAATGGGATAGGCGTTACTATACTTCGAGATATTTCGAGAGATTTTCGTTTAGAGATTTCTTAAGGCCTGAGCAGAATAAAACGGGAAGCGAACGCAAGCATGAGATAGAAAAGGACAGAAGTTGGTCTGTCCTTTTCTATTGCATGCTTACGTTCACGTTACGTTTTTATTCTGCGTTAGGCTTTATATAGGATATCATTTTGGTGTTCATTTCATGAACACTTTGCTTCCTCATAGAAATAATATTAATTGAAATATAAGAATTACTTTTTGTAAAAGGGTTAAAAATCATTAAATCTTGGTCGAAAAATGTGTTTTTATATATTCTATAAGATGGTAATAATAGTTTAATAATTACACATAAGTTAATAAACAAGAATGTTGAAAAAATTATATTTTCCATAATTTTTGATTTTTCAAATACCAATAATTTCATAATTTCTGACCGAATCAGGTTTAAAAACAGGTCAATCGAAGCGTGTTTTAATGCTCTACAAGTTAATAATGATACTTTTACAATATTCAACAAAATTTTCAAAAAAGTATTACACTCGACTCTCAGATCTTTTGCACTTACGGGACCAAATCCTGAGACGCATGATTTTCCCCTAAACGACAAATGGTCGAATGTTCAAATGGTCGAATACCAAGTAGTCGAATCGTTAACTGGTCGAATGCTAAAAACATCGAATGCTAAAAACGTCGAATGTTCAAAATATCGAATCGTCAATTTGTCGAATGATCAAAACGTCGAATTCTCAAATGGTCGAATGCTAAAAACATCGAATCGTCAAATGGTCGAATGCTCAAAAGGTCGAATCGTCAAATGGTCGAATGCTCAAAAGGTCGAATCGTCAAATGGTCGAATGCTAAAAACATCGAATTCTCAAATGGTCGAATGTTCAAAACGTCGAATTCTCAAATGGTCGAATGCTCAAAACGTCGAATCCTCAAATGGTCGAATGCTCAAAACGTCGAATTCTCAAATGGTCGAATGCTCAAAACGTCGAATCATCAAAAATTCGACGTTTTGAGCATTCGACCATTTGACGATTCGACGTTTTTAGCATTCGACCATTTGAGCATTCGACCATTTGAGCATTCGACCTTTTGAGCATTCGACCATTTGACGATTCGATGTTTTGAACATTCGACTATTTGAAGATTCGAC
Source organism: Leptopilina syphax (assembly GCA_032872505.1). Taxonomy (NCBI): domain Eukaryota; kingdom Metazoa; phylum Arthropoda; class Insecta; order Hymenoptera; family Figitidae; genus Leptopilina; species Leptopilina syphax. Next base: position 20,670,896 of record CM065475.1, read on the forward strand.
GTTTTTAGCATTCGACCAAATGACGATTCGACGTTTTGAACATTCGACCATTTGAGAATTCGATGTTTTTAGCATTCGACCATTTGACGATTCGACGTTTTGAACATTCGACTATTTGAGAATTCGATGTTTTTAGCATTCGACCATTTGAGCATTCGACCTTTTGAGCATTCGACCATTTGAGCATTCGACGTATTGAGCATTCGACCATTTGAAGATTCGACGTTTTTAGCATTCGACCAAATGACGATTCGACGTTTTGAACATTCGACCATTTGAGAATTCGATGTTTTTAGCATTCGACCATTTGACGATTCGACGTTTTGAACATTCGACTATTTGAGAATTCGATGTTTTTAGCATTCGACCATTTGAGCATTCGACCTTTTGAGCATTCGACCATTTGAAGATTCGACGTTTTGAGCATTCGACCATTTGAGCATTCGACCTTTTGAGCATTCGACCATTTGAGCATTCGACCATTTGACGATTCGACGTTTTTAGCATTCGACCAAATGACGATTCGACGTTTTGAACATTCGATCAATTGATGAGTCGATGTTTTGAACATTCGACGTTTTGACTATTCGATGTTTCTAGCATTCGACCAGTTAACGATTCGACTACTTGGTATTCGACCATTTGAACATTCGACCACTTGGCGTTTAGGGGAAAATCATGCGTCTCCAAATCCTCTTTGGTGGACAAATTCTGTACTAAAACGTTCGTCCCTCAGGTTGAGTCCACAATAAAATAAATCGTCTCGATTTCGATGCGCAGTAATCTGATGTTCGATTTAAATACAGCATTTGCACAACTTCAAAGTACAGTATATGTCCCTCACTGTGTGCCGCTGCTGTACGTCAAAGTACAGATGCTGCGCTTAACTTCTCTCAGTGTAGTTGTATTTTGAAATTAAAATAGTGAAAGAAAATTTAGAGTATTCGTCAGAAGACTTTATTTAATACAAATTTCTCTACAAATAAATAAATTCTTAAAATTGGAAAGAAAATTGCCTTTTTTATGATTAGATGAGGGTTTAAATATACAGTACAATATAAATAAAAATCACATTCACAGTCTAAATTGGTAATCGAAGATAATTTCATTGTTTTCAACAAAATTGAAATTGTTTTACTGGAAAATTAATTATCAGAATTAAAGAAAGAAAAATAAAATTCAATTTACAATAATATTTCGACTAAATTTGATTTGTCAATTTACATTTTATCGATTTGAAAATTTCCACTAAATTTAAAGTTGAAAATTTACATTTTATTTGAAAATTCGATTCTTTTTTTAAAGATTAAATTCGAATGATGAAAAATTCGATTTTCAAAATGGTTATAGCCAATGAAGATTTTTGTTTTTACTATAAACAGCTTTTTGATTCTAATGGCACAAGAGATACTTTTTTTGACTCAATACTGGCTTCTATTTTTATCAAAATCAATATTAATTACCTACTAGATAACAATCTTTATAAACAAGTTTTTTTTAGTAACGTACTAAAATCATGAAAAACAATTGTTTACTTTTTTGACAAGAAAAAAACAAACAAAAAATTATTTAAAACATTTAGTAGACACGCAGCACATTTCGATATGTTATATCGTCGTGGACAGAATAGACAATTTTTCTTTTCTTTTAAATAAATATTTTCCTTTAGTTCGCAAATAAATAAAATTTGAAAATGTTCAATTAGCCTTTTTTTGTTCTCTTATTCTAAGACATTCGACAAGTCATTTAAATATTAAATCACATCAAGGAGTTTCAACATCTATCGTTTCAGGCATTTGTAAAACCAAATATTTATTCGTATTTCGGTTTGCCATTAGAAATAAACCTCCCTTTTCGAACGGGAGGTGAACGATGAAGGGGAGAAAAAAAACCTTTTTGAATTTCAGGAAATTTAAAAATTGTTAATTAGCGAAACTTGTTAATTTCCATTTCGAAGCATTTTTGTTTTTTAGAGAAAAAATCTAGAAAATTGATTATAATTTGAAAAATAAATAAAATTCATTAAATTTTCAATTGATTTTCGAAGATTTACTGGATTTATTCCAAGTGACAATTTTATAATTTGATAGCAATTTCGATAAAAATTATAAATTTTGATTCCCTGAGAAATTCAAGGTTTTTTCAAAGAGATGACAATTTAAATTATTGCATAGGATTCTTTGCATTTTTTTTGTGTTACGTTATTCGAGATATTAATTAAAATACAATACCACAGAAACGATATTTGTATATATATTATATATTTATATATATAATATAATAAAAAACAGCAATAAACTAAATAAAATATGCAACAGTTATTTACATTGTGTAAGTTTTGTTTTGCGAATTATTATCAACATTGATAATTTTGTTGATAGTATGTACAAAGCAGAACAATACTATAATATTTTTTTAATATTATACAAAGAAAACAAATGAAAATTAAGATAAAAAAGAAAGAAATATTTTTTTAATGAGAGAAATATAGAGAAAAGAAAAAGAAACTATGGTATTGATTAGCTATAAGAATGATTTTTTTTGTTTTTTAAATATGAATTCAGGAAATATTAGACGTAGGGATGAAGAGCTAGGGCCCTACCTCGCAATCCTCTTTGACCACCTACACCACCTTTTGGTATCACATATCCACCCGCGTGTCGCGCTGTTCCTTCCTCTTCTAAATTTCCATTGCTTTCAATCAAATCGCGAAGTGGCCAGCAGGCCAGATGTCGAGATTTTCCGTGACGCGCCAATACGTGATATCCTTGTCTGAAAATTTTTTTTATATTTTTTATCGATTAGATAAATAGATTCAAACCATACCAATATTGGATAAATAATTTTAGTTTTTAATTATTCTAATCATTATTAATTCAATTTTTATAAATAATTACATGCAGGCCTCATATCGACTTTAAGACGCAACAAAAAAAGTTGCTTTAGTCGATTAAAAATACAAAAAAAGACAAAAAAGGGGTATTTTAACTGATTTTTAAATTCAATTATTTAAAACTTGAATAATTTTATTATAAATATTATATAAATAATTAAAATTGAAGTATGTATTTTTAAAAATAATTAAAGTTTATAAATCGTTTCAAATGTAAAATTACTTTCTGAGAAATGTTTTGCTCTTCTTTTTCGATGAAATAATAAAAACATAAAATACTTAAAAATACCTAGAGGAAATGAGTCCAACGAGTAAAGCCCAGTGAGCTTTATGACCCCTTTTAAGACAAGGAGCATGATTAAAATCAGAATCGTAGGGCACGAGAACCATCGCACCATGAGCCAATGCATGCGTTAATGTATCAGGACAAGTTTGAAGATCAATTAAAATATCAGGTCTGTGATCTGGTAAATATTCTGCAGCTAAAGTTCCCATGAAATCAACACTATAAACTTCGCCGTGTTGAGTGAATCCACGAACACGAGCTTCTGCCAAAAGTTGACCCACTGAAACTGGTTTTCTATATTCCTGAGATGCCATTGCCAGGGCAACTAATCCACATCTGTATTTAAAAAAACAAAAAGTACTTTTAAGTCTTTTTAAAATTCTCTTCAATTTTTTTGCTCTCAATTAAAAAATTATTTTTGTTTTTACAGGGTTGCCACAGAAATTTTATTTGCTTTTTTCCTGACTTTTCTCTGATTTCCAGACAAAATTTTCACTTTTTCCTAAAGAATATTCTGATTCACTCTAAAAATGATTAGATACTCAAAAAAATGTTCTATTATATTTATTTACGAATTTCTTTAATTTTAAAATTTTTCGAAAGCATCAATAACTTCATTTTTAAATAAATATTTAATTATTATTATTTTTTCATAAGAAGAAAGATTTTTAAAAATTTCAAATTCAACATAATAAGTAATTATATTATTGGGTTATAATAATTTAAAAAAATTAATTCTACAGAACTGTTGGTTAAAAGTATGAAAAATTCAGATTTTCAAAGATTTTAATTTGAAACCTTTTCAAAATTCAATTATTTATAAAAACTCACGCTATCAATTATGTATTATCTAAAATTTTAGCTGAAATTCATTTGTAAATCAACTTTTATTTGAAAATTCTAAGACAATTCAATTATTTAAATACAAAAATAAAAACCGCTGCCAAGTTGTATATTTTTTTTTTATAATTTTGGTGCTCATTTCATGATGGAGATAAAAATAATAGAAATATATGAATAACTTTTTATAAATATGGTAAAAGTGATTGAATTTTGAGTCAATCAATGTATTTTTAACCCTTGGGCGGGCAAGCGGGGTCCACTGGACCCCGCGAGTATGTATTTTTCAAATTTCTCCGAATCCGTATGAAAGAATGAGTTTATCCTAGAAATTCTGTTAGATATACTAAAAATACATCCAAATACTTTTACAGTTTTCATATTCCAATTGTATATTGTACATGATGCTACATGGATGTCTAAACTTTTTACCGGCACGAACGGGCAAGCGGGGTCCAGTGGACCCCGCATTGTCATAAGCATAAAAAAATTGCAATAACTACAGTACCACTTAGTGGAATAGACCAAATTTACAAATTGTGATATTAACAAATAACAAAATAGTGTTTTTATTTTAAGAAATTACAGCCTACACCAAAAAATTCTGCCTTGCACTAAGAACGGTGTGTTGTTTTTCCCAGGGTATTTTGAAAATCAATCTGTTTGTTAAAATTAAAATCTTAATCATCATTTTTATATTTTAATGCATTTAAATTCATAATATAATAAAAAGAAAACAAAATATACAAATATCTATGTTTTAAAGAGTTATACCTGTTTAGAGGTTTAAAAAAGGGTGTTTTTCAAAAAATTTTATGAGTACCGTTTTAAATTATTGTTGGCAACATCGGCTTTTAAAATCAAAAAAATGTTTTTTATAAACTACATAAGATTATCTAGTGAAAATTTTAATCATGTGTACATGATTATAATTTTAGAATTTTTTTGGAAGAATTGTGAGACTTGCAAAAAAATCGCATTTTTCACCCAAAAAAATCGACTTTAATTCTTCATAAAAAAATCCTGTTTATCAATTTTAAAAATCGTGTGTACCTCACTAAATAATCTATCTAAGTAGCTAAAGTTAAATTTTTAGGCCAATCGGACGAAAATTTTTCGAGTTCTACTGCTCGCCGATTTGCAAAACATGGTTAATACGCGTTTGAAGTTTAAATGTTCTATTTTGACACTCCGGAATTGATCCAAAGAAATTAAATTTAAGAAAAAATTCAAATTGTTTTCATGCAAAGACGTTCTTGATTATCAATCTAGGAATATCATAGTATGTTTTTCGCCAATAAAAAAAACATTGTTTAAAAAAAAATGCATTTGAAATTAAAATTTTCTATTTTTACAATTTAGAATTTCTCCAGAAAACATAATTTTAAAGACATTTCCAAGTTGTTTTCATGCAAAGACTTAATAGATTATTAATCTAGGGATGTTACAGTATATTTTAAACCAATAAAGAAAAAATCGACAAACAAAAAATGCCAAATAGGTATAAACCGGAAGCGTTTTTGAAGCGGGGTCCAATGGACCCCGCTTGCCCGCTTACGTACTTTTTTCAGCTTGCCCGCCCAAGGGTTAAATACCCTACAAGATAGTTACAATAATTTAATAGTTAAATAAAAATTTTCAAACAAAAAAGTTGAGAAAATGTCATTTTTCACAATTTTTGGTTTTTAAAATACTAATAATTTCGAAATTTATTATCGAATTAGGTTCAAAAATAGGTCAATCGAAGCGTTTTTTAATGCTCTACAAGTTGATAACGATAATTTTAAAGTTACTTCTACGTTTTTTTTCTGATGATTTCTATTTGTCATTACAATTTTTATTTATTTATTTATTTATTTATTTGAAACATAACGGGACATGCCCTTTCGTACATAACGTACTCCTAATTCTAATAGTTACATTTGTAACATATTAAAACAAATACAATATGAAGGTTGGCGCTTCAACAGTTTAAGTTCGGTATAAATGTAAACACCATTTTAGTGAATCTTGTAGTGTAATAATGAAAATTAAGTAATATAATAAGATATTTTTGTTTCTCCACTGAGTTAGAAAATTAGTTATTGTAGTGAATATTACAGTTTAATAGAAGAGTATCAATATAATGTTATTAAACGATAAATTATAAATTTGTTTCTCTGTCCAAATTAATTTTAAACAATTAGTAAAATTACATGAAAAATAAAATTAAAAATTCTGAATGAAATAAGATGTTTTAAACGTTATAGAAACTGTAAAAATATATAAAAAATTAAATGAGTAACATAAAGATTGTTTGCTTAACAAAATGTTATTTTGAAAAATAAGTCACAATATACTCTAAATGAGTTTAACTAAAAAATTCCACAAACAAAAAATTTGCTGAATACATAACACTGAAGAGAAGACAGAAGAATTAAGCCAAAACTAGGTATTACAGTTGGATTGATTGGCTAACTGTTTACCCGCCAATCTAAAGTGTGAGAGTAGAAGTACGTTTGCGGGGAGGGATTTTAATAATTGTGGGGACTCCACGACGAAAAACCAAAGAAATGTTTGCTTCTCCCTCTCGTCGACGCACAGCTAACTTTTTAACTTTTTAACAAAATTTTCAAAAAAGTCTTATTTTCCAAAATTTTTGATTTTTAAAAGTTTAATAACTCCGGTTAATATGGACGAAAAATGTTCAATTAGGGCTCAAAAGATGCGTCTAAAAAAACTCTACAAAATTATGGAAAAACATTTATAGGTGTCCTAACATTTTTTTAAAGTTATGGGCAAAAAACGTTTTTTGCAAAATTAAAAATCAAAAAAAAATTCAGTTAAACTTTATTAATACAGGGTGTCTACAACTAATCTGCAAAAAATTTCCCTGACATTTCCAGGTTTTCCAGGCCTTCAAAAATTTTTTTCCAGGTTTTAAGAATCGACATAATAAGGGATTACAAAAAATACATTGCTTAAATTTTATTTGATAACACTTATAAATGTTATAAATTATGGATATAAAATTAACATTTTTAAAAAAACTAGCAGGGCCGAACCAGTGAAAAAATGAAAAATTACTGACCATTTACGAACAAAAATATAACCAGTCCAAGGCAAATAAAAGAACATTTTACTTAAAACTATAAATTTCATTTTCAAATAAATTTTTATTAGAATTCAGTTATTTAAATACAAAAATAAATAATTTATTGAATTATTGAATGTTTCTTAAAATTTAATTCTCATAAAGAATTTTACCAACAAATTTTTAAGAATAATTACATTTTTCGAAGAATACGATTAAAATTGTATTAAAAATAATTAAAATTCTTTGATTATTCTTATTATTTATGAAAATAATTGAATTCCTAAAAAGAATTTTATTATATACGAAAATAATTAAGGGGCTGGATGCTATAAGATACGCGCAATGTTAAGTGAATGGCGCGTATTCCCTTATAGTACCCAGCCCCTCAATTGAATCCGAGTAAAAATTTTATTATTTATGAAAATAAAAAAATTGAATTATTGATAAGAAATTTATACAGATTTTGTAAATAATTGAATTCCTGTGAAATGTTTATTATTTCTTGAAAATAATTAAAATGTTTTTAAATGATTAGATTCTTTTGGAAAAATTTTATTAAAATAGTAGATATTGAAAAACATTGAAATGAGGAACATTTTTGAAAATAATTGAAATTTTGCCAAAAATTTTATTAAAATTTTTGAAAATAATAGAATTTTACTATTTATAAAAATAATTGAAATTTTGACGTGAATTTTAAAAAATTTTTGAATATAATTGAATTTTTGCGAAGAATTTTAGGGGCGGTATCAATTGCCCTCAATTCAACTGTATACAGGAAAACTGCCCACAATAAACTGCATACTGGAAAACTGCATACAAGCAAATTTTAATAATAAAATTATTAAATTTAATTTGAAAACTGTATAAATCTAAACTGCATACCGTTAAACTGCACATAGGTAAACTGCACACAAGTCTAATTTTCATTTAAATTTATAAATAATTAATATTAAAAAACTCTACACAGTTAAAGTGTACATTGGTAAACTGCATACAAAACTAAATTTAAAAAATTAAATTAAAAATTTATTTATTGTTCAATTGCACAATGTTAAACTGAACATTGCTCAACTGCATACAAAATAAATAATTACAAATTTAAAAAATTTAATGTATTGTCAAATTGCACATCGGTAAACTGCATACATTTCAACTGTATACAGCTAAGTTCTCTTTTATGAAGTTGACAGTTGCGAATATATTCATAAAAGAGAACTTAGCTGTATACAGTTGAAATGTATGCAGTTTACCGATGTGCAATTTGACGATACATTAAATTTTTTAAATTTGTAATTATTTATTTTGTATGCAGTTGAGCAATGTTCAGTTTAACGGTGTGCAATTGAACAATAAATAAATTTTTATTTTTATTTTTTTAATTTAGTTTGTATGCAGTTTACCAATGTACACTTTAACTGTGTAGAGTTTTTTAATATTAATTATTTATAAATTTAAATGAAAATTAGACTTGTGTGCAGTTTACCTATGTGCAGTTTAACGGTATGCAGTTTAGATTTATACAGTTTTCAAATTAAATTTAATAATTTTATTATTAAAATTTGCTTGTATGCAGTTTTCCAGTATGCAGTTTATTGTGGGCAGTTTTCCTGTATACAGTTGAATTGAGGGCAATTGATACCGCCCCGAATTTTATTACTTTTGTAAATAATTGAATTTCTCTGAAATTTCCCAAATTATATCGTACAATTTATTTCGTTCTTTTTGAATCAAATTACGGACTTTACGGACCTTTTTTTTTTAAAAAAACTGACTTTTACGGACCTAGTTCAAGCCCTGAATTATATATTTTAAAAATAAATTGACTTATTTTAGGAAACGAATTTTTTCAATGCCATTATTTATGTTTTTCTCTTGATCTTTCAGAATTTTAAGTGGTCAAGCTTTTTCTACTTGATTATATGTAGGTCTGTGGTTCATAAATTATTTCTCAAAATAGAATAGAAAACCGCTGCCAAGTTGTACATTTTTCTAATTTTGGTGTTCATTTCATGAACACTTTGCTTCCTCATAGAAATAATAATAATTGAAATATATGAATTACTTTTTATAAGAGGGTTAAAAATCATTAAATCTTGGACCAAAAAATGTGTTTTTATATATTCTATAAGATGGTAATAATAGTTTAATAATTACACATAAGTTAATAAACAAGAATGTTTAAAAATGATATTTTTCACAATTTTTGATTTTTCAAATACCAATAATTTAATAATTTCTGCCCGAATCAGGTTAAAAAGTAGGTCAATTGAAGCGTTTTTTAATGCTCTTCAAGTTGGTAATAATTTTTTGAAGTTACTTTTACATAATTTAAAAAATTTTTCATAAAAGTCTTATTTTTCAAAATTTTAGATTTTTAAAAGTTTAATATCTCCGATTAATATGGACGAAAAATGTTCAATTAGGGCTCAAAAGATGCGCCTGAAAAAACTCTACAAAACTAATAACGAAAAAAAACTAAACTTCTACATTTTTCAACAAAATTTTCAAAAAAGTCTTATTTTCTAAAATTTTTGATTTTGTAAAGTTTAATATTTATTATTATTATTATTATTATTATTATTATTATTATTATTATTATTATTATTATTATTTAGACTCAAATGAAGCCTGGGCTGCATGTTCTCTCTGCGGCCAATGGGCTTTGTGCAGTTGTGCTGGTGTCGATGTCGAAGATAAAGATGCAACCTATACTTGTGAAATTTGTCGACAGAAATAGGTTGCTTTTTTGAGTACCCCATCTTACCCCTTAGGGTATTCCATCTTGCCCCACCGGCGGGCAAGATGGGGAGATTTGCAATTTTTTCCTTATTGTTAATTTTATCCTTTTTTAAGTAACAGATGTTCTTCCTACGCCTTTATTACGAAAGACAGATTCCCAAAGATGATTATTAAAAAAAAATATATATATATATATGAGGCAGTCCATTTCAAAACGACCCCCTTCGTAAACAATTGCCAATGTAAGACAATTTATTTAAATGAATATTTCTTCTATTCTGTAGAACCAAATTACTTTTTATATTAGTGATTTCGAAAGTAGAATTTCTGAACTTTCTGATAAGAAAAATATATATTTTTTAAATAATTTAATTTAAATAGAAAATTGAGTTTAAAAGTTAACTTTGAAAAATCTCAAAACACGTTACCTTCGATTTTAATAAAATTCATTTCAAACGAAAGCTTAAATATTCTTCTTTTTATTTATCAAACGATAATAATGGATATTTCAGTAAATTTTAATTAATTAATTTTTACAGACATTTAGAAGGTTATTATGCATAAACTGAGAAAAACCAATGCCGCCCTATACTTAAGGGGGTCACCCCGTGTGATGGGTTCAAAAATTCGAAAAATTTTTTTTTCATAAATCACATCTGCAATATGTGTAGAATATGTGGGTAAACAGAATTTTTTATTTTTGACATCCTAAGAAAGTTACAGCACTGAGAAGACAAGGAGTTGCCAAGCGAATAATGTAGGGTAAAAGTGGGTATTACGTATTATCGCGGGTGTGGGTATTATCGCGGTATTTTATATTTTAATGAATATTTCATATAATATAAAAAATTTTTGACACTAAAAAATCACTTCTTGAACCTGACAACTAAGACATTATAATATGCATCATATTTTTGATTATTTTTCTATTAATCAATTTATTAAAAATAAAATTTAAAATTTGTTGTCTGAAAAAAGTTCAAGAAGGCTCACCTTGGTTTGAGATTCAACTCTGCAGTGGTGTCAAAAATTATTGTTTTTATATTATATTAAACTCTAAGAGATGATTCTTTTTTTAAATTTTGGTAAATTTATTGTTATTCTTCATAAAAAAAATTTGTTTATAGTTATTTACATTATGCAACCAATGACTAAGGAGGAATCACTCACCAAAATTAATAACTCTCATCTTTCTCTTCATAGATTTTAGTTCTGACAGTCGGCTACGCCAAAAGTCATTTAAGAAGAAAAGAAAAAGAATAGAGACATCTTTTTTTTAACATGTGGGTATTTTCGCGGCTCCTATCATAACCCTTGAAAGTAAGGTTAGCAGGTACACTGAAAAAAAAACTAGTAGATTTGACTACTTTTTAACTACTCTACGTAATTCAATAGGTCCTCAACTGAATTCAAATAGTTGTACTAACTATCATAAAAGCAGTTAAGACAACTAAGAATGTAGTTGGTTGAATGTGATTTAGTAGTTTATTTGACTAACTTTAAAGTAATTATAACAACTAAGATTTTGTAGTAGATTTTACTACTTAAAGTAATTCGATAGGCTTTAACGACATTTTTGTTGTAGAATTAACTATTATTTTGTTTTTAAATCTACTACTTTAAGTAGTAGGTTTTACTACCTAAAGTAATTCGATAGGCTTTAACGACATTTTTGTTGTAGAATTAACTATTATTTTGTTTTTAAATCTACTACTTTAAGTAGTAGATTTTACTACCTAAAGTAATTCGATAGGCTTTAACGACATTTCTGTTGTAGAATTAACTATTAAAAGTAGTTAATGATCTGTTTTATAAAGTAAAAATTAACATCTTTTTGTTTTTGTCAGCAACTACTTAAAAGTAGTAGAATTATTTATTATTATTTATTAATTATTATTATTACTGAAATTCATTTTTTCATCTCCTCTAGCATTCCTATTGGTCACATATACTTTATAATTTTCAACACTTATGTACATAATGGAGAAAAATCCTCAAACGCCGGGGATTGAACGCACGACCCTAACATTCGCAAACCGATAACCTAACCACCTAACCACGCTCGCACGCTACGATGGTCTGCATGAAACCTGATGACATTCTTGACATAGATCAACCGACAACTGTAGTTCATTTTACAATGTAATGTAGTAGTATTTACTACTTTTACTAGTTCTTTTATCTTCTTTAAATTCTTATTTCTGAACTTTGCTTTATTTAAAAATGCTGTTCAATCCTTTCTAATTACTTTAAGTAGTACAATCTACTACTCAATGTAGTAAAACTTAAGTTCAAAAAGTTAAAATTATCTATTATTTTCTCACCAAAACTACTGCATTGTGTAGTAGATTTTGCTACTTAGAGTGGTTCGATAGGCTTTAACAATATTATTCATTTATTTTTATTACTCTAATGTTGTAGTCAAATCAACTACTATAACTACATAAAAGTTGTAAAGTCTATTACACGAAAAAGGTTTGACTAATAAAAAAATTAGTTCCCTCTACTACTTTACGATAGTCAGTTGTGCAAGTCACGTGTTGTTTCAAATTCAATCGTATAAATTCTTTAATTCAACAATTTGGTGTTAACTATGTTAAAGTAGTAAAATTTACTAGTTAAGAAAGTGTTACGTTACTTACAAAAGTAGTCCCTTTTACTACTTTCTATTTATTACTATAAAATTGTTAAATTTACTACTTATAAAATGTTGAGTAAACTATTATCTTAGTTGTTCTTACTACCGCACTGTAGTCAATTCTACAACTTACCTGTTGTTAAAATTTAACTACATATATTAGTAGAATCAACTACTATTTATCAACTACATAAAAATAGTTAAATTAACTACGCAAACCGGGTTAGACTAACTAAAAAAGTAGTTGTTTTTACTACTTTTCACTTAACTACCCATAGGTAGTTGAATTTGTCAGCCTAATTTTTTTCAGTGTATGTCTTTAAAGATTAAAACGTTGAAATTATAGCCGATATTATTTTTGCTTGTTTTAATTTATAATTTATTAAAAAATACTTTGTATATATATCAAAAAAATTAATTTTTAACTAAATAAATGTTGAATTAACATTATTTTTCCATTTTGCACAGTAACTGGTTAGACACATTTAGACGCAGAACAAAAATTTCCCCTACTGAAAATCCCTGTATAAGATCTTGTACAAGAAAATGCACACGTTCAGCAGCTGAACTTGTACAAGAAAATGTACAATTTCTTGTATAAGAATTTGAAACAAGTTCTTGTATTAGAACTTGTACAAGAAAATGGACAAGTACTTGTACAAGAAAAGAAACTAGTACAAGAAAATGTATATGATCTTGTACGGGTTCATGTACAAGTACTTGTATACATGAACACGTACTTGTACATTTTTTTACACATTATTTTTAAGTTGTAAAAATTATAAACATTAAAGCCTGCGCAGTAGTTTTTATAAGCCTTTAGAGCTGCGCAATAGTTTTTAGTTTGCCTAAAATGAAGAGTCTTAATGATTATAAGTTATTAAAATGCCAATTTTCAAAAAAAAAAATTATTTATAAATTTACTTATTCCAATTTTCTAAAAAAATTTATTTATAAATTTACTTGTACAAGAACATGAACGTGTTCATGTATACAAGTACTTGTACATGAACCCGTACAAGATCATATACATTTTCTTGTACTAGTTTCTTTTCTTGTACAAGTACTTGTCCATTTTCTTGTACAAGTTCTAATACAAGAACTTGTTTCAAATTCTTATACAAGAAATTGTACATTTTCTTGTACAAGTTCAGCTGCTGAACGTGTGCATTTTCTTGTACAAGATCTTATACAGGGATTTTCAGTAGGGTCGTTTATATTTTAGTAAATCTTATAACAGTTACAAAATACAAGCAAGAAAATAAAGAGTAATGGGAAGGATAAAAAATTAAAGTAAGTGAGATCTGTACATTTAAGGAAAAAATTTTTAATACACTGAGAGACCTTTTGGACTGCAGCGGAACAACGTATGAGATAGCAGCTCCACTATGGTTTTAGTGCGCTGCGATACAATTTTGGGCGCGTGACAGTCCAAAATGCTGGTGAGAAGTTCACCGAAGTAGTGGGGATGCCGGCATTGGTTTGCAGCTAATCAACTTTTGGACTGTCACGCGCCCAAAATTGTACCGCAGCAACCCAAAAGTATAGTCCTGTAGCGTACCACCAAAATGGTCAGTAGCAGCCTATCGAAAGTCTGCTGCTGACCCAAAGGTCTCTCAGTGTAGCTGTAAAAAAGGAGCAAAAGTGTCAAATGAGAATTGACTATGCGTTAGAAATATTTGATAATAACTGCTTTAAAATATTTTATCAGAGTATTATTTTATATTATGAGACTAATTAAATTATTATAATAAAACCAAGTATCTTTCTTCTTGTGAATGTGATACTAGTTTATTATTGAATTCGTCCATTTATTATAATGCATAAAATTTTTTTAATTCAAGTTCTTGCGATATTTACACTGAAAAAAAAGTGCTGTTGAATCAAATAGCTCCATGCTATTGAATTTCCCGTCATTGATTTAATGACACATTTATTAATCGAAAAGTATATTGCTTAAAACGAAAAAATGAAACTGTTTAAATTAAAAGTACGGTACTGTAGAATTAATGATATTGTGCAAATTGTTTCTATAGTTCATCTATATATAGCAACAGAATAATTTATTGCTTCTTTGACATTATTCATTTGAAGCATCTAATAGATAAATTTGAAGAAAATGCATGTAAATTTAAATCAAATGAAAAATTGTTTGCTCCAAAGAAGCGCGCTCTGAAAACGAAAGCATATGCTTTCGTTTCAATGAGTGGTGCTATTGCGGACTGCCTATAGCATATGCTATAAAAATAAGAACACTATGTATTTGAGACATTGACAGGTACTAAATTTATTGAAATACTAACCCACATATATTTATATGTTTATTAAATCTGTCGTTTTTGAGATTCCAATATAAAAAAGTATTATTTAAATTCTTTTAATTAATTAATGACTAGTTAAATATAAATTCCCTATATAAATTTCCTTATATACGCGAAAAATCTCGAGCACGGTATTTAACCACAAAGTAAGTGCCCAATGTTGAGAAGCGGATGTATTACATTGCAGCGCGGCGGTTCTCGTCTATCACGGAAGTTAAGCGTCGTTGGTCGCGGTTACTAAATGGATGGGTGACTGCTTGGGAATAGCCGTATTTTTCTGACTAAAAAAGATAAGTGTGTTTGAATGTGTATGTGTGTGTGTTTAGCCGTTGGAAAAAATGAAAAAAATAATAAAAATGTGTATGCTTGTGTGTAAAATTGAAAAAAAGGTGTGTATAAGAAGTGTTGTGTTAAAGGTGTGAGAATTAATTATAGTATATAAAAAACATGTGAACAAAAATTTCCTTTTTTCAATTTATCGTTGGTATATATTTAACCACATAAAAGAATTGAATTAACAGTATGGTGTTATTCAATCGATAGCAACAACTAAAAATCAAAAGTACAAATTTTTGAACCATAAAAATGATGCTTTTAAATTTAAAAGTTATAGCCATTGACTCAAAAGCATATACTGTTAAATTAAAAAATTTTGTTTAATGATTCAAAAGGAATACCTTCGAATTAACATAGTATACTGTCAATTTGAGAAATATGCTTTTGTTTCAAAGAAAGTGATACTATCGAATCATTAGAATCGGTGCTTTCAAAACAACAGCATATACGTTAGGCAGCCCGTTATGATACTATTCAATGAATCAAACCCATATGTCATTGATTCAACAGCAATTTTTTCTCCGTGTATATTTTTATTTTTAAAAACTATTATTATTCCTTTTAATTTTTTACATTTACTACATTTTAATTAAGTAACTGTTACAAAAATCAAAAAAGCAATAAATAAATTATCCGCGATATTTACTGCGCGATAACTGACTCATCCACGATATTTGACACGCGAAAATACCCTCAAGTCATACTAAGTCCTGCGAGATTACAAGCATTTGAGTCTTCTATTTAATTATTTATTTAAATATTAAAACTATTTTCTACAACATTGGCAATTTCTTTTAAAGAAAAAAAAGTTTAAATATTCATTTAAAATAAAAAACAAAACCATATATATTCATTTATTATTTTTAAACCACTTGAAAGTATGACTTATTCAAAATTCCTCTATAATACCCACATTTACCCTATTACTTAAACTTTGACAGGCGTTTTTCTCAAAACTGTGTTTTTCAAACTGGCGTCCATGCTATCTCGAAAACGGCTTGACCAATATCGCACAAATTTATAGGGCGTATTCAGCACATATGTGGCTATCGCCCGAACTAGGATAATTGAAAAAGGTCAACTTGTTTCTTTTTTATACAACAAAATAGACCAAAAAATCACGTTTTTTTTAAAAAAAAAAATTTCAAAGCCGCGTAAAAAATTCATTTTTTAATATTTTCAAATAATCCTAGTTCCGGTGATAGCCACATCCTTACAGATTCACTTGTAGAAATTGCCATATCTAGGCCATAACATTGCATGAAACACCTTCCCAGATCGGGCCCAAGTCTGACCAGACTTGGGCCCGATCTGGGAAGGTGTTTCATGCCATGTTATGGCCTACACAGTGATCATAAGATCTGGCCCCGATTTTAGCCATGGTTAAATTTCTACACGGGTTAAGATGCCTTTTGATTTTTCGATTTTAGTTTAGTAAATTAGTCAGTATCGTGGACGCCGATAGACGGCGTTTTTATGATCATTATCACTTTCCAGTTTTATAGTTCGGAATCAGTAAAATATTTTTACTTGCAAAAATTTTAATTTGTTGTTAAAATGAAACTGAATATATGGTAAAAATTTTGAAGTCCTAAGTTTTCATGGTTCTTAAAAAGAAAATACCAAAAAAACTCTTAAAAAACGTCTGCCACACGGGATGACCCCCTTAATAAATGGTTCTCTAAATATAACCTTTGAAATGTTTGTAAAATTTAATTATTTTCTCAAAGTCCGCTGAAATGTCCATTATTATCGTTTGATAAATAAAAAGTAGAAGATTCAAGCTTTCGTTTGATATAAATTTTATTAAAATCAAAGGTAACGTGTTTTCAAATTTTTTAAAGTTTAACTTTTAAACTCAATTTTCTATTTAAATTAAATTATTTTAAAAAATATTTTTTTTTCTTATTAGAAAGTTCAGAAATTCTACTTTCGGAATCACTAATAATAAAAAGTAATTTGGTTCTACAGAATGGAAGAAATATTCATTTAAAAATTGTCTTACATTGGCAATTGTTTACGAAGGGGGTCGTTTTGAAACGGAATGTCTCATATTCGATAATTTCCGTTTTATTGCACCTTAAATTTTAAGTACCCTGTCTTGCCCCACCCTCCCCTAAAAACATCTGTGTCTATTTAACACCTATCAGAAAGTAGTTTTAGTTAGGCTAGAAATAGCGGATCTAAGCGGATTTATTGCCTAAAAAAATCAGATTTGCAAAATTTAACATTTAGCTCCAGTCTCCCCTAACTTATTGAATAATTAAATGTTTCTCGAAATTAAATTCTCATAAAGAATTTTATCAAAAAATTTTAAATAATTGAATTTTTTCAACGAATTTAATTACAATTTTTAAGAATAATAACATTTTTCGAGGAATTCAAATAAAATTATATTAAAAATAATTGAAATTATGCGATGGATTTTATTATTTATGAAAATAATTGAATTTCTAAAGAGAATTTTTTTATTTATGAAAAGAATTGAATCTCTGTAAAAAAATTTATTATTTAAGAAAATATTAAAATTATTTTAATTAATTGTTGAATAAAAATTCATTACCTATTGCGAAGAAATTTATAAAAATTTTCAAATAATAGAATTCCTGCGAAATTTTTATTATTTATGAAAATAATTAAATTCTACGCAAGTAGAGTTTTATTAAAATTTGTTTAAATAATTAAATTCTTTTGGAAAACTTTATTAAAATAGTAAATATTTAAAATCATTGAATTGAATTGAAAAGAATTTTTGAAAATAATTTTTGAAAATAATTGAATTTCGCAGAAGAATTTATTTATTTATAAAGATAATCAAAAATTTGGCAAGAATTAAAAAAAATTTTTAGTCATAATTGAATTTCTGCGAAGAATTTTTATACTTTTGAAAATAATTGAATTTTGGCAATCATGTGTAGGTAACTTCTCCAAAATTAAGTTTTTTTTTAGTGTTTTTAACTAAAATTCTTCTATAAATCCATTATTTTTAATAATTAATTAAATATATATTGAAAAATTGAACTAATTTCAGAAGAATTTGAATTATTAAAATTTTTCAAAAGTCTATAAGCTCTTTAAAATTTCGAATTAAATTCATTCAAAATTGAAATTTTATAAAATTTCAAATCATAACCTTTTGAAGTTCATCTATTTATGAAAATTGTAAATGCAACTCTTTTAAAATTCAATTAATTTTGAAATATCTAAGTAAAATTGTTCATTAAATAATTTATAAGTACCTAAATAATTTGATGATAGTTTTTCAAGAATTAAGTTATCTAAAAAGAGATTATTGTCGGAAATAAAAAAATGGATGTTTTTGTATTAGAATTCGTGGTAATTTCATAGTTTACGAAACAAACAAAAAGACGCAATAATTGAGAATTTTCTTATGAATTCTAAAAATTTAATATTTTCCAGTACTTTTAATAAAAATCCCTGACTTTTCCTTGATTTCTCTGACGTGTGGCAATCCTGTTTTAAATTGAAAAATTGCTCTGTATTAAAATTTAAGAGCATTTTCTTAAAAATTCTTTAAAAATTTTCATATTACCTATATTAAATTAAATGTTATTTGTTCTGCATAAAGTAGAGAAAAAAATGAATAAACACTTACTGAGGACCGTCCTGAAGAATTGGTTCCACTTGACAAAAATACGTCACCTCCGCATCTTTTAATTCATTTCTAGCAATCAATTTTTCTATTTCCGCCTCAGTCGAAGTGAGAGTTATTTTAGCCCATGGTGGTAAATTTTCACTTTCATTAACATCAGTTTTCTCACAAATTTGTGCTTCTGGCAAATTTGGAAGTGGTGGAGGTGGAGCTGGCATTTTGTTTCTTTATATTATATTATTTTAAATATATATATATATATATATATATATATATAACTTTTTTTCTTTCTAATTTAAAAATGACTATTTTCTTATTATCCTCGTTATTGATTGACAACAACGTCTATTATATTTTCCGAAAAAATATTTTTATTCTTCTAAATCAACATCTTTTACTATCTTCTTTCTTTTTCTTTGTATCCTCTCGTATGCATTTCATTGTATATTGTCATTAAATTCTGAAAGTACGAAAATAACAGTTAAATATTAAATGACTAGAATTTTTTTGTCAATAAAACTCTCGGACATGAATGGTTAAGAAAGAAAAAAACACGAATGCACTTGAAAGTAAAATATTTTTCCCTACTTTTAATCGATAATCGCGAGGAAATAAAATTGGAATTTAAATCATTAAGAAAGAACACTAACAAAAAATTATTTTACCAAAAAAATAGGTTCGAGTAAATGACAAAATAAGGCGAGAGAAAATAAGTCAATTAAAAACACACTTATTGAAGACTTTTTTTATAAATGAATGTGAATGACAGAGAGAGAAAAGAAATATTATCTCTTTGAAGACCTTGAGAACAAAAGACTTACTACTTCCTTTTGGTGAATTTCTTATTCACAATAGTGAATTATCAATAAACATAGTATTGAATTAATTAAGAAATTAATAAATTAAGAAACGTCCGCCCCTATTGCACTGATCAGATTTTGACGTTTGCATGACACCCTTTATTCTGTGACTCATCACGTCTTATGTAATTTTGTAATTTTTATTTTTCAAAAAAGAAAAATATTAAGGGACACGCGATATTTTTCACACTCTACTAAATAGACGTTTCAATAAAAGGAAATTTTGTTAAAAATCAAACTATAGAACCTTCTCCTGTAATGATAGATAATAATAATAATTTTCCTACTGAGGAAATTAAGTTTTTAGAGGTTCAAGAAACGAAGACCGCAGGTCCGCAGACGTGATAACATAACCAATCGACAAACAGAAATATTCTTATTGGTCCACAGATCTTGTGACCCATTAGTGCGGTGAATTTAAATTCTATTTACATTTTTTGACCAAAAGTAAACAAAATGTATTTACATTAAGTGGCAGAAATTACATACGAAAATCTATTTTCAATTCTATAATTTTTTCTACTGGTATTTTAATTATTTGTTTACACACGAGAATAAAATTCAAGTTGTTTGTTTGAAATCAGTACCAACGTGATAAATTCACAGCATTTTCTCGCCAGGGAGTACCAACCTAAGTTTTTTGATTATTTACCATATGTTTGACAGTTGTCAGCTGGTTTTCATCCAAATGATATTAAATTAGGATTTTTAAACGATAAGGCATATTTTTGAATGTCGTGATCAGTAAGTATTCCTTATTTTAATTGTCTTTAAAAAGTCGTAAAGTAAATATTTTTTTTATTCGTTTTTTTTAAATTGTAAAAATTGTCTAATGCTACAAATTATAAATCATTTTGGACTTTAATTATTTCGAAAAAATCAGGTAATTGTTTTATTTCACTTTGTTTTTCTTTCTCCTCTTTGTATTTCTTTTCGTTTTCTGATATAATCTGCAGATTTACTAGTATGACAGTGACTTAATGAAGAGTACATTGAACTTAACCTATGTGTCAAAAAGTCGTCAAAATATCGTACATTTTTTTAAGGTATTATTAATATTTGATCGAATTCGAATTTATGATTATATAAAAGAAATTGTATATTATAATTAAATTAATTGAGTATTTGATTTCTTAATACAGAGAAAGGGACGAAAATTCAAAGATGTTCTCGGCTTTCAAACGATTGGCAGGCAAATCCGAGGGAAATGCATCGCCACGACCGAATCATCAATCTATGCCCTCGAATTTACAGAGAAAATTCGCAAAGGGAGTTCAGTATAATAGTAAGTTTTTATTTTTTATTAAATATTCGAAGCCACACGGATAAAAATTTTAGAAGAAAAATATTTTGTATTTTTTAATTCTTTTGAAAAATACAAATATTTTCAAAAATTTTAGTAAAATTCTACGCAAGAATTCAATTTCTAAAACGAATTCAATAATTTTTTAAAATTGTAAGAAAATTCTTCCAGATACACTGGGGTCAAAAAGTTTCAGTACATTTGTACTGATTACTTTTAAATGCTCGCTTCACTTCAAATTCAAATATTTCTGTAAAAATAGATGTAGGAGTTATCAAATTAGGATCATTTTAAAGTTCAATAAATTTAGAATCAAATAGGCTAACCAATTTAATAATGTAAATATTGAAAATATATGTAATTCTTTAAGTTAGAGATTTTTTGTGAAAATTTCGATTTCCAACTCTGGAGTTGTACAATATTAAGTACAAATTCTATTCTTTTATTCTAAACCAAAATCATTACAATATATTAAGTATTTTCTTCAAATTCTACAAAAATAACTACTTTTGCTCTCTAAATTTTTCAAAGAAAATAAATTGCAATTTCTTCGTTTCTATTCATTTGTTTTTTCAATTAACCACACTTTTGAAAAATATAGAACCTCTTGATTGTAGGAAATTTAAGATATTTACATGAAATTTATTCCTCTTCTTTTAATGTTACAAATTTTAACTCTGTCATTATTTCTTATTTTCTTTCTAAGTGCCAATTTTCTTATTTTACAATAACAAAGAGATGCATACTTTTCTAAAGTGTGATTAATTGATATAAAACAAGTGAACGGAAACGACGAATTTGCAATTAATATTCTTTGAAAAATTTAGAGAGTAAGAGTAGTTATTTTTATAAAATTTGAAGAAAATACTTAATATATTGTAATGATTTTGGTTTAGAAATTAGAATTAAGGAGGCAGTATGGGTCTTTTGCACGTATTTTGAAGTTTTTTTTATAGTGAAATTTTTACATATTATTACACATATGTACATTAAACTAAATAAAAAAAATTTCCTCTATATTTTTTGTTGTTAATAACGAAGAAATGATGACTTGAAAAAAAATCTCGAAAATCTGGTTGACATGATATTTCCAGTCAGAACAAACGGAATCAAAAAATTCAAACGGATTAATAAAATATAGGTAAGTAATTACAGCCTGAACTAAAATAAAAAATTTTCATTGAAAAATAACAAAATGGCGGACTTTTTAGTTTTTTAACCCTTCTTCTGCAACTAAAATTGTTAAAAAACAGGTTAAAAATTATGATTTTAGTTCAGGCTGTAACCACTTACCTATGGGCAATTCCACGTGAGATTTCAGTCGACCTCTTAAAATCGTCCAAAAATATTTTTTTTCTATTCTGTATTGAAAAAAAACAGATACGTATTTTTTTATTATTTTTTTGGAGGCCAAATTTTTGAGTTATGAATTTTCAAAATTTTCGCTTTTTAAATGTAGGTATATTTTTAATGTCAGATAACTAAAAAAATATTGCTTCTTTTCATTTTTTGACAAGAGAAAAAAAGTTTTGTTTTTCTCTCTACTTTTGAATAATCATAAAAAACAAATTTTTTTTAACTTTGGGTATGATAAATTTTTAATTTTCTTTTTTTAAAACATACCTGGAAATGATAAGAAGGTTTTGCAAAAAGTTTCAGAGTGGGCCTGACAAGTTTGATGGGTCCAAAAAAATAATTAAGCTGTCCGTGCAGGTCGCACGCACGTGGCACAATGGGATTTTTTTACAATTTATTATTAAAAATTGTCTAGAGCCTACAAATTTTATCGGATTTTGATTATTATTTAATTTTTAGGCTCTAAACAATTTTTAATAATAAATTGTAAAAAATCCCATTGTGCCACGTGCGTGGGACCTGCACGGAGAGTTTAATTATTTTTTTGGACCCATCAAACTTGTCAGGCCCACTCTGAAACTTTTTGCAAAACCTTCTTATCATTTCCAGGTATGTTTTAAAAAAAGAAAATTAAAAATTTATCATACCCAAAGGTAAAAAAAATTAATTTGTTTATAAAATTTTTTTATTTTTTTAATAAAAAATGAAAAAAAATTTTTTTTGTTGTGATTATTCAAAAGTAGAGAGAAAAACAAAACTTTTTTTCTCTTGTCAAAAAATGAAAAGAAGCAATATTTTTTGAGTTATCTGACATTAAAAATATACCTACATTTAAAAAGCGAAAATTTTGAAAACTCATAACTCAAAAATTTGGCCTCCAAAAAATAATAAAAAAATACGTATCTGTTTTTTTTCAATACAGAATAGAAAAAAAATATTTTTGGCCGATTTTAAGAGGTCGACTGAAATCTCACGTGGAATTGCCCCTATATTTTAATAATCCGTTTAAATTTTTTGATTCAGTCTGTTCTGACTGAAGATATCATGTCAACCAGATTTTAGAGATTTTTTTTTTCAAGTCGACATTTCTTCACTAATAACAACAAAAAATGTAGAAATTTTTTTTTCATTTAGTTTAATATATATGTGTAATAATATGTAAAAATTTTTAAATGTTTAAATAAATTTCACTATGAAATATAAAATTCATCAAAATACGTGCAAAAGACCCAGACTACCCCCTTAAAGAATGGAATTTGTACTTGATATTGTACAACTGTCGAATCTTAAAAAAATTTTCTTCAATTGGCGTTCGCTTGAACTCCAGATTTCGAAATCAAAATTTACACAAAAAATCTCTAACTTTAAAGAATTATATTTTCAATATTTACATTATTAAATTGGTTGTATCTTAGCCTATTTGTCTCTAAATTTATTAAACTTTAAAATGATCCTAGTTTGATACATCTTGCATCTATTTTTACAGAAATATTTGAATTTGAAGTGAAGCGAGCATTTATCAGTACAAATGTACTGAAACTTTTTGACCCCAGTGTAGTTCAATTAATTCTTCGCATAAATTTAATTTCCCAAACGATTTGAATTTTTTTTTTAAATTATAACAAAATTCTTCCGAATAATTAAATTCATTTAAAAATTTTGATAAAATATTACAAAAAAATCAATTATATTTCGCAGGAATTCAATTAAATATTTTCGTAAATAATAAAATTCTTCGAAACAATTCAATTATTTTTAATAGAATTTACCGAAAAAATTCAATTATATTCGAAAATTTTAATAAAATTAGTCTAAAAGACTTTAATTACTTTCAATACAATTGTTACTACATTCCTCGAAAAAATTCAAGTATTTTCAAAAGGAATTCCCAGAAATTAAATTATTTTCAAAAATTTTCATAAAATTCTTTTTTAGAATTTAATTTTAAGAAATAATCAATTATTCCGGCAATTATTCGTTTGTATTAAAATAATTTAAGAAGAAGAAGAAGAAGAAAATGTTGTGATTGCTTTTAGTGAAAATAATCATCAAGGGCGACAGGAATGTGGGCAAGACTTGTTTGTTTCATCGTCTTCAAGGACAAAAGTTTATCGAGGAATATGTGCCAACGGAGGAGATACAAGTGGCGAGTATTCAGTGGAATTATAAAGCGACTGACGATGTTGTCAAGGTGGAAGTTTGGGATGTTGTTGATCGAGGTAGAAGACGACGGAAAATGGAGGGTTTAAAAATGGACACGGCACCGGCTGAAAATATTATCGAGGAACCGGCATTAGACGCAGAATTTCTCGACGTTTACAAAGGGACCAATGGCGTTATTATAATGATGGATATTACGAAATCCTGGACCTTTGATTATGTACAACGAGAAATTCCGAAAATACCAAGTCACATACCTGTTATCGTTCTCGGCAATCACTGCGATATGTCGCATCATAGAACAGTTACTGCCGATCACGTCACTTATTTTATTGATACTTTACAAGGACGATTGGCACAAGTAAGAAAACTTTAAATTTTATTTTTATTATTTTCTCAGTATCTCAGACTTTTTACTTCTTTACATTTTTTCTTTTCTCTGACTTTTCAGTCAGGTCTAATTTTACTTTTGATAGTTAAAAATTAGGCTTCACTCATCTCCTAAAACCTAGTATTTACTACTTTTTATACAATTTGCTAATGATACTTTTTTTATATTTCTAACACTAAAAGTTGATTTTCCTTTTTTTAGAATTTGCACTACTTTAAATTCGCTAATAGATAAGATAAAAAAAATTATTCTAAAAAATTTTAATCTAGGTTTTAATGAAATTATTCGCAAGAATTCAATTATTTTCATAAATAATAAAATTCTTCGAAAGAATTTAATTATTTTTTTAAATCATAAGAGATAATTCCATTTTCAAAACGAATTCAATTATTTCTTAAAATTGTAACAACATTCATACGAATAATTAAATTAATTAAAAAAATTTTGATAAAATACTACAAAAAATCAGTTATTTTGCAGGAATTCGATCAATTTCAAAAGTTTTAATGACATTCTTCGAAACAATACAATTATTTAATAAGTAAAAAATTCTTCGCCGAAAATAAATTATTTTCAGTAAATTTCTAGAAAAAATTCTGATTATATTCGAAAATTGTAATTACAGATATTATCTGAGAGATTTTCTTTCTCTGAAAGAGAAAGAAAATCTCAAACAGTTGAAAATAACTGAATTCTTTTTAAGAAATTTATTAGCATTTTTAAATATAATTTAATTTCTGAATTTTCATGAAATTTTTGAATATCATTAAATTCTTTCGAGGAGTTTAATTAAAATTGTATTGAAAATAATTAAAAAATATTAAAATTCTTCTGAAAAATTCAATTATTTTCGAAATTTTGTATAAAATTCTTCGAAACAATTCAATGACATATTTTCAAAAATAAAATGAATTCTTCGCTGAAATCCAATTATTTTCAATATAATTTCTCGAGAAAATTCGAGTATCTATATTCAAAAATTTTAATAAAATTTGTTTAAAAGAATTTAATTTTTCGATAACTATTTTCTTATTATGTACTTCTTTTCAGTCTTAAGGGAGTGTCCAAGTCGATTGAATTTTTACATCGACTTGGACATCTCCTTAAAACTACTTTTTAATACTTCTTTTAAAATTAATTATCAAGTGCGAAATCTATATAATATAAAAACTCATAATTTTCAGGTAAGATACGCAGAGACATCAATGAGAAATGGATTTGGTTTAAAATTATTGCACAAATTTTTCAATCTTCCATTTTTACAATTACAACGCGAGACACTGTTGAAGCAAATCGAAACGAACGAAGACGAGACACGATTGACAATTCAAGAATTGGATCTCTATCAAGAAAGTGACGATGCGAATTACAATAAATTTTTAGACAATCTTGTAAATAGACGAAGAGCTGTTGCCGATTCGACGTCAATGACCAACGTTGTTCCATTATCGTCGAGTAACAATGCTCTATCGTCAAGCAATAATGCCGCAGTCACGAATCTTAATCATGAATTAAAGAGAAGTGCAACGATATCGGGACCAATTGGTGCCGGTACTCCAATTCCGGTGAAAAATAATAATGTCGATTTAAGAACGCCGCCAAAGAAGGACAATAATGCATTAATGAAAATAATGTCGGATAATTTAATCAAGACTTCGCCTCACCATTCCTCGCACAACAGTACACCGAGAGAGGGTCATAATCCTGAAATTGTTGGCAATAATCAAGAGAAACGTGATTCGCAACAATTACGACAACAGTCGTTCATGTCGAAGATATTTGGAAATAAGAAAGAGGAGGATGGGGAGAAATTGACAAATATTGCTGGGATTAATTTAAATTCACCATTGACCAGCGTCGAGGATTTCGTTCCTGACGATGATGTGCTGGACAAGTCCTTCTTGGAGGAGGGCTGCCAAGGTGGGCAACAGTCACAATCAGAGCGCGTCGATTCCGACAGGTGAGCATTCAAATTTATTTTCACTTTAAAAACTTTTTTTTTCGAAAGCATAACTAAATTTACATCTCATTATTATAGTTACTAAAACTTTCTTTTTGAAATTTAATTAAAATTTAATTATTTTTTGAAAAATGCAATTTTTCGGAATATCATTCTTTAAAAATACCATTATATTTCAAAACAATTTTTAAAACTGATAAAATAATTATAATTTCTCAAAAATTTTAATGTAAAACTTTTGAAATTTAATTATTTCTAAAAATTACAACTGCAATTTTTTCAAAACCTTTAACCTTTAGGTGTCTTATATTTATTATGCAATTACTCAAGATATATCAAATGTTTTATAAAAAGAATTATTGTTCCATGTAAAGAATGTTTAATAATATTAAAATATGTTAGTTTAAAAATTATTAAATTATGTTTAGTAATTAATATATATTTTTTAATGTGGAAAAGTAAGCAAATCACGAGAGTCCCTTTAGGTACTTTCAGAAACATAAACTAATTTTATAAGTTGGCACATCAACATAGAATAAAACGACGAATACATAAATGTAAATGAATATCTAAGGATTATTTTAAAAGTAATTAGAAGATTATACGCATTTGGAAAGTAAAGATATTTAATTTCAAAAAATTTCCCTTATTTTCGTGTCAGGACCGTAACTGCAAACGTACTTGCAGATATTTCAAGAGTGCTTTAATAAAATGAATTCAACAATACATAGAATGAAAGCTTTAAACTTACTAAAACTGTGGCCAGTTGAAATTTTTATGTGCAATAATTTATATTGAAATTATTGAAGAATATTGTTCTTGAATTCGACAGAGAACCTGGTTATGTCAGGACCGTAAATGATTCGGCACAATTAAACGACACTATAAAAATTTATCAAACTTGCACGCACATTCGCACAATTATTTTTTTTACTTGTGTGTAAAAGCACGCCTTAAAATTTTCAATAATTATCAAGATACAAGATGGTACACGTGAAAATGTCAGGACCGAAATTGTCAGGACCGTAAAAAACTAATTTTTTGTCGCAATAAATTAGGATTTCAAGGTTGTCAGTGTGATAAATTGATAACTTCACTATTGACCGTTCTGTTTTTAAAGTTCAAAATAGAAATATGTAATTCGTAAAGTTAAAAATAATGAGGTCAATGAAAGAAATTTAGAATAAAAAGCAGAACAAATGAGGGAAAAAAGAAGGAAAAAAAAGGAAAAAGAAGCAGAATACAATTTGAAAAACTTGCATCAGAGAAGGAAATTATTAAGGTTATCTAGAAAAAATATTACAATTAAGATAAATTTAATTAAATAAATAAATAATAATTAAGTTCACTAATTTTTATTAAAATATTTAAATTTGACCAATTTAATTTAAATTTAATATAACTCTAATAGAGAATATTAAAAAATAAATAATAAATATTATAAAAAAGTAAAGACAACCAAAATATTTAAATCCAAAACAATCGAAAACAATAGATTTTAACCTGTAAAAAATCGTCTTATTAAAAAAGAATAAAAATATATGAGACCTTCGAAATATTACATTTTTAACTGCAAAAATAAATTCTAAATGCTAATTTTAATTTATATACAAATTTTTATTAATGTGCTAGTAAATTTTTTTTTTCAAGTCAAAAGTTAAAGGTTCCAGAGAATTGCCCATAATTATTCAAAAATTTTATAAGTTTTAAAGAAGAATAGTGTATATGTTAATAATTTTTTTTAAATAAACATTAAAATATTTTAAATAATTTTTAATTATGTAATTTTTTAAAGTGAGAAAATAAATGTCTTTGAAATAGAAAATTTATTTTAATAAAATTTGATAAAATTTCCTATTTTTCCAGTTTTTTAAAAGTATTTTCAAAAATTGTATTTTCATTCAATTATTTCCAATATTAGGTAGAATTGTAATTAAATTCCATGCAAGAATTTAACTATTTTCAAAAATTTCAATAAAATTAGAAGAATTTTATTAGGGGCCGTACACATAATACGTCACGCGCTTTTTGACCATTTTTAACCCCTCCCTCCCCCTATGTCACACTTCGTCACAAATCTTGAACCCCCCCTCCCCCTACGTCACATCACACACGTCAATTTCACTGTAAATTTTATACATTGGACAATATATATTATATCTTACACTTTAAATTATTGAATCAGTTAAAAATACATGATTCAGAAGCAAAAAGTCAGTCACTTATTCAAAAAGTAATATTTTTTTCTGACAATTAGTTGAAAATAACTGATGTTTCAATACAATTGTTTTTGATTGTTTCAAGTAGTCACGTTTAACTACCTACATAGCACCGAAACTTTCCTAAAGATTTACTCGCAAGCTTCGAAATATTTAAATGCAAAGTTTAGTGAAAATTGTGTAAAGATTTAAATATCCCACTTCAATAAATGTTTAGCGGGAAACTTTCCTGAAAATTTAAGTTAAATTTTCAGGAAAATTTTTACGACAATATAGTCGAAAATGCAATTCAAATGTTCAGGAAAGTTTCAAGCTATATTTTTAAGAAAATTTGACGATAGACATTTATTGGAGTGAGAAATTTAAATCTTTACACAATTTTAAAATAAACTTTGCAAGTAAATTTTTCGAATTACGCAAGAAAATCTTTAATATACAATATTTAGAAAAATTTCGGTGTTTTGTGGATAATTTTTCAGTTATTTTTAACTGATTTAGAAGCAAAAAGTCAGTCACTGCTGCAGCAGTGAAAACCATGATTTTTAACTGATTCAAATTAAGAGAATATATTATTTATCATATTATAAATAATATGCCAATATATGTGGACGTCCACATAAAAAGGGCCCATATTGTCGGTTCTAGTTTTCGAGATAATCGCAATTTAGTAATTTTAGAGCAAAATCTTAATTTTTTTTTTATTTTTTATTATCAATCTACATGTTTTGGCAAGTCGAATCATGCGGTTGTAATTAATTTATCGATAATTTAACTGTTTGATTTCATTGGTTCTTTAGAAAAATGAAAAGGGCCCATTTTGTCGGTCATTTGCAAAAGTAATCCTTGTTATATTCTTTTGTTGAACTCTTTATTTTACATGAAATCGATTACATAAGATATACAATTCGTGATACTTAACAATTATCAATTAACAAATACACTTCGACGTGGGTTTGAAGTACAGCTACTCACTTCTTGCGCACTCGAACTCAGCTTTTATATTGGACTCACGGTGAAAATTATCCTTAAAGGTATTCCGTAGCCCACGCCCCCATCATAGGATAAGGGTGGGGACAAGACCCGCAGGAAGGGAGCGAAGATTCGAACGGGAACATTATTTCCCGAACAATCCTCATTTTAAAAATGGAGGTGTGGAAAAATTTAAAACCTGTTGACTTTTCATCTTTAAGGTGTCCTGGACTGTAAACAATTCTTATCTGAATAACTTCCCAGAAGAACCAGAGATATTGATGTTAGAGTCCTTGTTTTTGTAGTCATAGAAATGAAAAATTCGATATTTCGTGAAATTTTTCGTAATAGAGACTGTTAAAAAAATTTAAATAAGTTTAATATCTATTCTTTTTCTTCAAATGACACAATAAAATTGTACCTAATCATTAATCTTATAAAAAAATGGTTTTTAATAGAAAAAATGTCGTTTTTAGAAAAGGGCCCATATTGTCAGTTTTTCGTATTTTCAAAATTAAGAGAGGGGGGATTGTTTTAAAAATTAAAAACCTATTGTTTTTTAATCTCTTAGGTACCCTGGACTGTAAACAATTCTTATCTGAATAACTTCCCAGAAGAACCAGAGTTACAACAATTAGTTGGTATCGCAATCTTTAATTCCGTTTTTCTCGAAATGAGGTTTTTGGCGTTCTAAACTTTGAAATTCCGTAACTCAGCGAATTTTCAACCAAAAAAGTTCTAAGACCACTCAAAATTCTCCAAATTTTGCCAGGAATACGCCAGGAATACGCCCATAGATAACTCCAATAGTGCCAAAATGAGCCTTTTTCATGTGGACGTCCACATATGTTAAACAGGTTCATAATAGATATTAAATAGTTCAAAGCATTTTTAACTTGTTTTATTTAGAAAAAGTGACATTGTCACATATAATTTCTTATAATCTTTGAATTTAAAAGATTGTGACGTAACACATGAGTTCACCCCCCCTCCCCCATGTCACACTTAGTCACAATTCTCAGACCCCGTCCCACCCCCTAGCCGCGTGACGTATTATGTGTACGGCCCCTTAAAACTCTTTAAAATAATTTAATTCTTTCAATTCTATTCTTGAATTTTTTTATTTTTGAAATAATTGAATTCTTTCGAAGAATTTCATTAATGTTTTCGAAAATAATTGATTTTTTGTAGTATTTTATAAAAATTTTTGGAATTAATTTAATTATTTGGAAGATTTTTGTTAAAAATTTTAAAAAAATAATTGAATTGTTTCGAAGAATTTTATCAAAAATTTCGAAAATAATTGAATCTCTGTAAAGAATTTTAATATTTTTGCAGACATTCAATTTATTTAAATACAAAAATACAATTTTTATGAAAATTTCAATTGTAACTGTAATTTTATTTGTTTCGTCGTATTGTTTTATTAAAATTTTTGAAAATAATTAAACTCTACAAAATTTTAAAGATGATTTAATTTCTGCGAAGTATTTTACTAGACAGTTTGGAATCAAAAAGCCATAATTTCACATGAGGACAGAATATCTGAATTATTATTATATAACTACCAATAATTCGCGCACTAAAGCGCGCGGCTAACTTTTTACTTCATTTTTTAAATAAAATTATCAATTTTAAAAATAACAGAATTTAAAAATTTTAAATTCAAATTTTTGTTGAAAAAACTAAAATAATTCAATTTTGGAGAAATTGCAAATAATTTATTGAAGAAATTCAATTATTTTCAAAAGTAATAAAATTCTTCTCATAAAATTCAATTATGTTTAAAATTAAAAAAAATTCTCCTCAAAATCCAAATTATCTTTGTAAATAACAAAATTTTTCCCCAAAGTTCAATTATTTTAAAAAATGACAATAAAATTCTTGTCCTAATTTCAATTATTTTCAATATCTACTATTTTAATAAAATTTTCCAAAAAAAATTCAATTATTTAAAAAAAAAAAATTTTAAATCGTACACAAACATGTAATTATTGTCAAAAATATAAAAAATTCCACAGGAATTCAATTATTTACAATTTTTTATAAATTTCTTTGCAATAATTCAATTTTTTTCATTAATTTTTTAATTATTATAAACATAAAGACATCGATCACTCCGAAGCAATCAATATCTTCATGTTTTATAGCAAAATGCTTTTATAAGTTGTTTAATTTCAAAAAGGTTTGAATTTGCAATTTTTGAATGTCTTAATTCATGTGGAAAAATAATCATAATTAAAAAATATTTAATTACAAACGAAATTATTGATGTTTTTGAATAATTTTACAATTAAAGAAATTCGTAAAAATGTAACGGAACATTTTTTTTGAGTAAAATTTTTTTCTTTATTTTCTACAAATTTAAAAATTTTCATTTTCATTAAAAATTTGTAATTGACAAATAGAAGTTATAAACATTTGTTTCGTTTATTTTAAAAAAAAAAATTGAATTTTATTAAAACAATTGTAATTAAAAAATTGAAATAATGTAAATTATTCCCTTATGAAAATTAAAAATTTTCTACAAAAATATTAAGAAACGGGAATATGTAATGTTTTTTTCCCCAAAATAAAAGAATGAGTTTGTGAACAATATTGTTATTAAGAAATAAAAATTATGCATAAAATGGGTATTTATTTACTATTTCTTAATCATAATTTTTTAACAAATTTTCTTTTTTTATAAATAAAGAAGAGAAAAATTTGCATAATTTAGATCAGTCAAACGAAATTTGTTATAAAAAAAGGATATAATAAATAAAATGGGTAAATTTTTCATTTGTTAATCATCAATTTTTTTAATTTTCTAATTTTAAATATTATTTTATTATGAATGATGAAAAAATACCTGCATATTTTCGATTTGTCAAAACAAATTTTTTTTTAAAGAAAAAAAACAAAAGAATACACAAAAACTAACTTTACTCTCTAAATTTGAATCAGCGAAAAGTCGCTGATTCACCAGTAGGCCAGTCGTTGGGTCGAAAAAGTACACATAAATGCTAGCAGCAAAATCTAAATGGTTTCTTGTAGTTTGCGGGGCCTATATAAGAGCTCAATAGTTTGCTCTCGATTCTCAGTTGCGAAAAAGGTTATAAATAATTGTCAAAGTTTGAAAAACGTGGTTTTTTGATTCCCGTTGCTTCCGGTTACATTTTAGAGAAAAAAGTTGTTATTGAAAGTTGTAGAGCTTGAAAATAGCTTTTAAATGATTGGTCATAAGTTAAAAAATGTTAATTAGTTTACTTGCAAATGAATTTAAACCATTAAAAATAGCACTTTTTTAATTGTTTAATAACTTTGTTAATAAATATCGAATTTGTTTCTAACTTACCAGAAATATTCTCCTTGCGAAGCTGAGTAAAACACAAAAAAATTCAACTGGATCGGATAATTAGTTTATGCATAATTCCATTTGTTAACTAAAAACATGTCATTTTTCAACGGAATTTCCAAATTTTTGGCCAGGCGGATTTCGTTTTTTTTTTCTTGGAGAGTACAGTTCAGAAGTCAAACTTTCATTCCATTTAAATGGGAAATTGATTTTTTTAATCTAAGTGCATAATAATAGACGTTAAAAAAAAGTATGTTTTTTTGACATAAACAAATGGAATAACTCGGCCAATTTTTACTTTATCGATTTAGTGTAAAGGGCATTTAATTTCACTTGTTTTCACAAAACCTTTCCAAAAAAAATCCAATCTAACTTCAAGGGGGGGGGGGAGTTAGTTTTTTCTTTTTAAAAAATTCCTGACTAGTTAATTATTATTATTTTTAATTGAAATTCGCACCACTTATAGTTAAATACTTGTGTATTATGAAAAAAAATTGATCATACGGATTTGTCCGTTTATTTTGCATTTATATCAAGTGAAAGTATATGCATAGTTTTTTCTACCTTTGGACGGCGGAGTGGGGGATCCGGTGGCGCGTGATTCTTGCCCGCCACAAAACAGAATTCAACCGTTCAAATTTGCAAAAATGGTCATAACTTCGTTAATTATTGACCGATTTTAATCTTTCTTTTTTTAATTTGATCTACTTTTTAACACTGAACCCAAAAATGAATTTGCATTTTTTGTAAATAAAATATTTTTTATACTAATAAGAAAAATTTTTTTTTAACAACAAATTATTATTCTTATTTTTTATATTTATCAAAAATTTTCTTTGTACATATTATTCCATTTAATTTAAAATAATATTATATAAAAAAAAATCTAAAATTATTTATCTGTAAGCGTGTAGCATCGAGTGTAAGCGTAAGGCACGCCGATTTATTATTTACTCGTGGAGGTGCCGATGTTTGGGGTCCTACAAAGGTATTTAATAAAAAAAATTAATCATTATATAATATTGTTAACCAAAGAAAATGATTATTTTACTACTACAATGCTTACACTCGATGCTACACGCTTACAGGTAAATAATTTAGGATTTTTTTTTATATAATATTATTTAAAATTAAATGGAATAATATGTATACAAAGAAAATTTTTGATAAATATATAAAAAATAAAAATAATAATTTGTTGTTAAAAAAAATTTTTTTTATTAGTATAAAAAATATTTTATTTACAAAAAATGCAAATTCATTTTTGGGTTCAGTGTTGAAAAGTAGATCAAATTAAAAAAGAAAGATTAAAATCGGTCAATAATTAACAAAGTTATGACCATTTTTGCAAATTTGAACGGCTGAATTCTGTTTTGTGGCGGGCGAGAATCACGCGCCACCGGTTCCCCCACTCCGCCGTCCAAAGGTAGAAAAAACTATGCATATACTTTCACTTGATATAAATGCAAAATAAACGGACAAATCCGTATGATCAATTTTTTTTCATAAAATACAAGTATTTAACTATAAGTGGTGCGAATTTCAATTAAAAATAATAATAATTAACTAGTCAGGAATTTTTTAAAAAGAAAAAACTAACTCCCCCCCCCCTTGAAGTTAGATTGGATTTTTTTTGGAAAGGTTTTGTGAAAACAAGTGAAATTAAATGCCCTTTACACTAAATCGATAAAGTAAAAATTGGCCGAGTTATTCCATTTGTTTATGTCAAAAAAACATACTTTTTTTTAACGTCTATTATTATGCACTTAGATTAAAAAAATCAATTTCCCATTTAAATGGAATGAAAGTTTGACTTCTGAACTGTACTCTCCAAGAAAAAAAAAACGAAATCCGCCTGGCCAAAAATTTGGAAATTCCGTTGAAAAATGACATGTTTTTAGTTAACAAATGGAATTATGCATAAACTAATTATCCGATCCAGTTGAATTTTTTTGTGTTTTACTCAGCTTCGCAAGGAGAATATTTCTGGTAAGTTAGAAACAAATTCGATATTTATTAACAAAGTTATTAAACAATTAAAAAAGTGCTATTTTTAATGGTTTAAATTCATTTGCAAATAAACTAATTAACATTTTTTAACTTATGACCAATCATTTAAAAGCTATTTTCAAGCTCTACAACTTTCAATAACAACTTTTTTCTCTAAAATGTAACCGGAAGCAACGGGAATCAAAAAACCACGTTTTTCAAACTTTGACAATTATTTATAACCTTTTTCGCAACTGAGAATCGAGAGCAAACTATTGGGCTCTTATATAGGCCCCGCAAACTACAAGAAACCATTTAGACTTTGCTGCTAGCATTTATGTGTACTTTTTGGACCCAACGACTGGCCTACAGTGCATATACGCTGTTTCATCAGTGTATATACGCTATTTCATCAGCTGCATACTCTGGGCTGGTGAATCAGCGACTTTTCGCTGATTCAAATTTAGAGAGATAGGTGTGAACAGAATGAAAGAATGAATAAGACGATTATTATAGTTAATAATATAATTAAGGTCTTGGATCCAATAACTCGCCCGACGCTAGGAGGAACGCGCAACTGCCAGTCAGTGAGCAGTGAGCGCCTCTGGGCCACTCACTGCTACCCGACTGGTATTAGAGCGTGTCTTCCGAGCGTCGGGCGAGTTATTGGATCCAAGGCCTCAATTATAATTTAAACGGGAAGAAAAGAAATAATACTTTTAATTTTTTATTTCAGCGATACAGAAACTGCGAATCCGTTGGTGGCCGGTTTCGAGGACGATTTATCGTCAGCCGACGAGTCACCAACACCAGTGCAATTGAAACTGACGGAAAATCCATTGAGTAAATCGAGACACAAACGTGAATTACAGGGAGCTGAATCGAGTCAGGAAATTTCGCAAATACAAAAAAGTGACTCTGTGTCTTCCATTGAGCACGACTTTCAAGGTTCAAGTGAATTCGATTTGAATAATCGACAAGATTCGGATACTTATGATAGTTGGCTGGGAAGGGATTCGAAATGGCGACAGAGTCCAGAAGGCGGGGAGGATGTCAGCAGTAATAGCACGAGGAAAGATAGACTCGAATTTAGTGACAAAAGTCGCGATGTCAGTATGACAAGTTCTAATGTTCATCTTGAACTTCTCGATACTTCCAGTGTAAGACAATTGAGTTCGAATGGCAGCAGTCCCGTTTTAAAGGAGAAGAAGAAACACAAGGAGAAGGTATTTTCCTTTTAATAAATTCAACTGTTGTTGGAAAAAATTCTTCTTTTTTTTGAGAATTCAAACTATTTTAAATTACTTTAAACCCGCTAAATAGTTAATACAATGCAATTATTTTCATAAATAACAAATTTTTTTGTAGGAATTAAATTATTTTTAAAAATTTTACAAAAATTGAAGTCGCGCGTCAAAGAGGGATTTAACCTTGATAATGTTAATTTCGAGAAAAATGAAGTTTATCTGAGTTTTATGTAACATAATATTTCTGTTAAATGAATTCCATGACAAATGATATTTATGTTAAATGGTTTTTGTGTATAATGAAATTTATGTCAAATAATGTGCATATTATGTGAATTTTAAGGGGTTACACCACCCTGAACGTCTAAAAACTTCAAAAATAAATTTTGACAAAACTACTAAAAATACAACTTTTCACTAATGACAGTATAAAAATACATGTATTTAACTGTAAAAAAAATTTTGAAAAATGAAAAAATATTCAAAAATGGCGAAGATATGGCGTTTTTTCAAAACTACATTTTTCGGAATGGTGTACATGATTTCTCAAAAGTGCGATTCCATGGGAGATTTCAGCATTTTCGGAGTAAGTAAACCAAATGCAATGAAACTTAGGAATTTTAATCTACACATAAAAAGAAACATTTCCACCAAATATTCAGTCAAAATATTCAGTAGTTTTTGAGATGTCAAAATTTTGAAAAAATTTTGAAATCGTTATATCTTCTTTCCATCTTAACCAAATCACTTAATTCTTTTTGGAAAAAATTCAGCATAAAAAAACGAAAAATTTTTTTATATTATGTTTATAAAAAATTTTTATAAACAAAAAAGTTATTAAACAATAATTGAATAACTTTTGCACGACTAAACGAAATTCAATGAGGCGAACACTAAACAAATCTTCACTATGGTTTTTTTAAGATTCCGAAAAAAACATGGTACATCACGATTCATTTTTATACAATATTTTAACATTTTTGTTCACTTTTGAGAGTAAACATTAGAAGTTTCTGCTACTTTACGTGCAAATTCAGATGCGCGCGCAGACCTCTCTTTCTAATCATCTACGAATTTCCGGTTTCAGAGAGAGAGAGGTCTGCGCGCGCATCTGAATTTGCACGTAAAGTAGCAGAAACTTCTAATGTTTACTCTCAAAAGTGAACAAAAATGTTAAAATATTGTATAAAAATGTTTCGTGATGTACCATGTTTTTTTCGGAATCTTAAAAAAACCACAGTGAAGATTTGTTTAGTGTTTGCCTCATTGAATTTCGTTTAGTCGTGCAAAAGTTATTCAATTATTATTTAATAACTTTTTTGTTTATAAAAATTCTTTATAAACATAATATAACAATTTTTTTCGTTTTTTTATGCTGAAATTTTTCCAAGAAGAATTAAGTGATTTGGTTAAGATGGAAAGAAGATATAACGATTTCAAAATTTTTCCAAAATTTTGACATCTCAAAAACTACTGAATATTTTGACTGAATATTTGGTGGAAATGTTTCTTTTTATGTGTAGATTAAAATTCCTAAGTTTCATTGCAATTGGTTTACTTACTCCGAAAAAGCTGAAATCTCCCATGGAATCGCACAAAAACTACTCAACCGATTTTTTTAAAATTTTGTACACAACTGCTCAATAACATTCTCTATAGCATGACGTAGCCGTTTTTAAAGAAAAAATTTTTTGAGCAAATGGGAGCACTTAAAAAAAAGTATAAAATTTTTGGTACAACAAATTTTTTTTAAAAATGTATAACTTTTTTTTAAAAAATCATTTTAAAAAAATCCTACGTCATGCCATGGAGAATATTATTGAGCAGTTGTGTACAAAATTTAAAGAGAATCGGTTGAGTAGTTTTTGAGAAATCATGTACACCTTTCCGAAAAATGTAGTTTCGAAAAAACGCCATATCTTCGCCATTTTTGAATATTTTTTCATTTTTCAAATTTTTTTATACAGTTAAATATATGTATTTTTATACTGTAATTAGTAAAAAGTTGTATTGTTTGTAGTTTTGTCAAAATTTATTTTTGAAATTTTAAGGCGTTCAGGGTGGTGTAACCCCTTAAGCTAAGTAGTTTTATATCAAATAACTATTTGGTCAAAAAAGATTTCGGGAATAAGCATGCGTCTCGTAGTAAGAGATAGACAAAGGAGAGAGAGAGTGAGTTTTTCTCTTTTTTTTTTAACTGTTTTTTCGGTTTTTTTTAAGTAACGAGTTAAACGGTTTTCCGATTATTTTGAAATTATAGGGAAAGAGAAGCATTATTTTTATTTGTGTAGATAAAATTGTTTCTTATAAACATCTAATTTGCAAAACGGAAGGCAAAATTTTCAAATCTAAATTTAAATATTTTAATAGTTTCTTAGATGTTTTAATGTAATTTTTCAAAAATGAATTTTTCTTTAAGGGGACCGTACACCACTTTTGCGTGTTTTTTCAACATTTATTTTTTCATAGTAAATTGTATCAAAACACTGGGCTCTTTTCACACATATAACCACACATATTGATGATTAAGAAAAAAATATTTATTTATTTATTCTGACCTTCATGGCGACAAAATGGCGGCTGAAGTGATTGTCCGGAAAAAACTGGTTGACACGTTATCTCTGCTTCAAAATGTCGGAAACAAAAAATCAAAAGAATTTCTTAAAATATACACGCATAGAAAGGGTTTGCTGTGGCAGCGAACATTTTGCTGCCACAGCAAACCTTGTTCGTTGAAATAGGGACAGCGAAAAAGTTCGCTGTGAGATCAAACAAGTTCGCTATGACAGCACACTCGCATACATTTTTACTAATGTTTGCTGACACTGCAAACTTCTTAGCTGTGGTAGCTAATTTTCAGAGATTTCACAGCAAACATCTGTTTACTGTTGTAGCTAATTTCTTTTTTTCCGTGTATATTAGTGGCTATGGCCTGAACCACAACCAACATTACATCCATTTTTAACCCCATTTTTTCACCGTTTTAGGGGTGGAAAAAGGGTAAAAAAAAATTAAACCGCCGCCATTTTCTCATTTTTTATTCAAATTCACTCTTTTTTGGTTTACTGACACATATTTTAAGAAATTCTTTTGATTCAGAATAAATAAAAAAAATATTTTTTTCTTAATCCTCAATATGTATGTTAATATGTGTGAAAAGAGCCCAGTGTTTCGATACATTTTACTATGAAAAAATAAATGTTGAAAAAACACGCAAAAGTGCCCTGTTTCAAAATACAACATTGGATATGACATCGGAAATTACATAAAAAATGATGTCGTAATTGATATCATAAATGATGTCAAAAATGATATCGTAAATAATATTGGAAATGATGTTGTATTTTGGGACTATAAACGCTGTCATTTATGATATCATTTCTTATGTAATTTTTTATCATTAATTATTTTGAAAAATTAAAACGTAATAATTTTTTAGGAATTTTGAAATTTTCTAATCGAAATAATGCAAAAAGACATACATATATACAAGACTATTTAATATTGAATTTAAGTTTTATTCAATTTTAGAAAATACAAATCAGTTTTTCGTAATAATATTTACAGTGAAACATATCATTAATGGTAAATATTCATTTTGAAAGCCATATTTCACTGTTGAAATGAACTTTTATTTGAGTAAAATTTCTTTTCCCAATATTTTTCTTTTTACTCCAACCGTTTTTTGGTTTCTGTAAAAAGAACTTGGAAAATCAACCTAATTTTATGAAAAATAAATTCCTTTTGATAAATAAGTGTACATTCCAAAATGCAAAATTTATGCAATATTTAGTGAAAAGCAATGCTTATTGATCGCATTATTAACATTTAGGGTGAGAATGATAAGAATTACATAAATACACGGAAAAAAAAAGTTGAAGAATCTCTCGTCAACTAGTATATCACTTTTGGATGGGACACAAAATTTCAAAATTTTCATTCACTTTTGATTAGAAATGGCGAACGTCAACGAAAAACTGAAACAAAAGTTAATGAATTTTTGATGAACTGTGTTAAGGATGAGTAGTTCGCCAAAAGTAGAGGTACAAGTTGACGAAAAAATCGTGAACTCGCGAGTGTCAGTAGTATGCGCAGTTCGTAATGCGCATCAAATATGGCTGATCAAGCATTCATCATTCAGTCGGTGTCATCGGTGTTTACATTCGGGTAAATTCTTTGATGAAAGTTATTATTTAGAATCAGTGTTTTTTATTACTTAGTGAATATTTTTGTTTGCTAATTTCCTTTGTGAAACAAATAATTCATAAAATGAATTAAAAGTTACGATCAGGGACTTTTTCTACTTTCCACGGCCCTGAGTTTTCCAGCAGACAAAGCTAATCGTTTCGTTTGTCGAAGGACAGTGTATCTAGATTTAGCCGTGGCGGTTAGTTGTTAGGAATATTATGTTATAGGGTATAGGTACTAGGTTCGAATCCCGTGAAGCGAATTACGAATTTTAATAGCGATAAAATTGTGTATTCTGTGTAGTTGGGTGCGTATAGGCGTCAAGTTATCAAATTAAGTGAAATACTATAAAAAAGTAGTGTCTGGAAATTATTTTTTCTTGTTTTTAGCATTTTTTAAAAGTTCACGAATTTTTCGTTAACTTTGGCGAAAAGTTCGGAAACAGTACTATGTATCTAGTGAAGGAGTTGATGAAATTTTGACGAACTGTGTTTGTTGATTTTCAAGAATTTTGTGTCCCATCCAAAAGTGATATACTAGTTGACGAGAGATTCTTCAACTTTTTTTTTCCGTGTAAGCATTGATTTACACTAAATATTGCATGAATTGCATCTTGAAATGTGCATTTATTTATTTCAAAAGCTTTTCTCATAAGATTCATTTCACTTCCCAAATTATTTTTACAGGAACCAAAAGTGATTTCAACCAAATCCCCTTTGGTTCATTAAATCGCCAGGGGACACATATAAAATATGCAGCAAAACACCAAACCATAATACATTTACATTAAACTACAAGAATATAAAACTTAAACTTAAAACCATCCAAACCACAACCAACGCTGCTTGATTTCTTCTTCT
Source organism: Leptopilina syphax (assembly GCA_032872505.1). Lineage (NCBI taxonomy): Eukaryota > Metazoa > Arthropoda > Insecta > Hymenoptera > Figitidae > Leptopilina > Leptopilina syphax. The sequence goes on from CM065475.1 coordinate 20,712,480, forward strand.
TCTTCTTCTTCTTCCTCTTTTTCTTCTTTAGTTTATGGCTTTGACTAGTCATGCCAATTCTAAACGCTACTTGATTTAATGACGCTATACGCCATGACACCTAAAATCACAATATGCGCATGCGTTGATCTACCCAGCTGTTAAGTGTCATGGCGTATAGCGTCATTAAATCAAGCAGCGTTGGTTGTGGTTTAGATGATTTTAAGTGTTTATTGAAGTTAAAGTTTTATATTCTTGAAGTTTAATGTAAATGTATTATGGTTTGATGTTTTGCTGTATATTTTATAAGTGTCCCCTGTCGATTTAATGAACCAAAGGGTTTTGGTTCGCATTATGTTAATAATGCGATCAATAAGCATTGCTTTTCACTAAATATTGCATAAATTTTGCATCTTGGAATGTACACTTATTTATCAAAAGGAATTTATTTTTCATAAAATTAGGTTGATTTCCCAAGTTCTTTTTACAGAAACCAAAAAACGGTTGAAGTAAAAAGAAAAATATTGGGAAAAGAAATTTTACTCAAATAAAAGTTAATTTTAACAGTGAAATATGGCTTTCAAAATGAATATTTACCATTAATGATATGTTTCACTGTAAATATTATTACGAAAAACTGATTTGTATTTTCTAAAATTGAATAAAACTTAAATTCAATATTAAATAGTCTTGTATATATGTATGTCTTTTTGCATTATTTCGATTAGAAAATTTCAAAATTCCTAAAAAATTATTACGTTTTAAATTTTCAAAATAATTAATGATAAAAAATTACATAAGAAATGATATCATAAGTGACATCGTTTATAGTCCCAAAATACAACACCATTTCCAATATTATTTACGATATCATTTTTGACATCATTTATGATATCATTCACGACATCATTTCTTATGTAATTTCCCATATCATATCCAATGTTGGATTTTTAAACAGGGTGGTGTACGGTCCCCTTAAGCACATAGAGTTTAATTGCACACACTAATTTTATGTTTTTTGAAAATAGAAAATGAATAAACAATCGGTTATTCTAAAATAACCGGTTATTTCAAAATAACCGGTTATTCCTAAATAACCGGTTATTTCAAAATAACCGAAAAAAGGTTAACCGTTTGCTCAAAAATTTTATAACCGGTTAACCGGTTATGACAATAACCGGTTATGACAATAACCGGTTTTATAACCAGTTAACTGGTTAACCGCACAGGCCTAGAATAAGTTATTCATATAATTATAATCGAACTTCACTTGTAAGTTCGTTTAATCATTAATTAAATTTCTGAATTTTACTGAAATTTTTGAAAATAATTTAAAAAGGATTCAATTTTTTTAAATTTAAATTCTTTTGAAAAATTTAATTAATTTCAAAAATTTTAATAAAATTCCTCGGAACAATTCAATTTTTTGCAAAATAAAAAAATTTATCGCAATCATTTTCCAAATTGTTTATTAAAATTTTTCAGAAAATTGACTAGTTTTTTAAATTATTAAAAAATTCTTTTTAATAAATTGAATTGCTTTATTTAAAAATTCTAAAAAATAATTGAATTTTGGAAGATTTTAAGTTGTACTTTTTAAAAATAGGGTTAGGGGAGAGTGGGGCAAACCGGCCAGGTGTCAATATCTCCGAAATGGCGAAATTAGCAAAAGTGCTATTTAGAAATTTGAAACAACCATGTGTAGTATACCTTAAGTTTTCAATTTGAAATTTTTTACTTTTGTTTGTGCAACGCTGGTTTCCAAATATTAGGTCTTAGGTTTTGAAGGTGCACACCTCAGGAATATTTACCACCAAAAACTTTGATGAATTTGCAAAGCGTTTTTTTTAAACAAATATTTATTCTTAAAATGAGCCTGTGGGGCAAAGCGGACAGTTTTCAGTGGGGCAAACCGGCCATAGGATATTTCTATTGTATCAGAGTTTCAAGAAAATTATTATTAATTAGAATGTTTTTTTTCATTAAAATATTTACTTCCAATGAAAAATAATTGTCTTCCAGTTTGCAAATTTTTTTAAAGTTAACACACACTGAGAGAAGACCGATACGTAATAGTTCCCGCTAGACGTCGCTATGAGCTACTCTGCTTGTCGTGTTTGAGTTGTTCCGAATCGGGTGCTGAGACTCCCCGATCCAGTCAAACATTGTTCTCGCATGTGAGAAAACAACTGGTGGCAAACACTGAAAGTTCTGCGTAATCTCGCTTCAGGACGTTCCACGTTTCGCATCGGGGCTTGAGACATCCCGATTCGAGGGTTCACATAAAAACATTCAAAAGTACAACTCAAGGCTCGCACGGGACGTATTAGTTCCCGGACTTCTCTCAGTGCAGCAACTAAACAATAAAAGATAGAGTATATGTGTCTCTGGGAAAAAGTTGCGCAATTAAATGATCTTTCAAACAAGCCATCGAAAAATGAAATCGGTCTATTCGTTTAGTCACAAGAGTTTAGTTAGTATGGCCGGTTTGCCCCACTCACCCCTAAATTTTAAGTTTTTACCTTGAAATTATAAAAACTCAAATTCCTGTGAAAAAATGAAGAACAATAAGTATTTAAATATTTTTTAAAACAAAAATTACTGTATTCTTGAATAATTTAATTCACAAATTTAGGAAAAAATTGGATTTTTGAAAATTTGGAATTAAAATTTGTTGAAGATAGTTGAATTTCCAAAAATAATTTTCAAAAATTGAGACAATTGGAAATTTTGTCAAATTTCATTAATATTCTTTCTGAAAAACCGGGAAATACATAAGGAAATCTTGTGATAACCCTGATTAAAATAAGATATTTTTTTTGCGTATTGCATCGACTGAAGTAAGTTTTTTAGTTGTAAAATTTAATTTTTCGATAGATAATTTTTTACTGCGGACTTCCTTTTAGTCTTAAGGCTACTTTTTGATATTTTTTGCTTCCCCATAGAAATAAATTTTAAATCAATATATTTAATTTAAATAAATTAGTGCAAAGCCAGTATATTATTTTATCCTTTATATTACAGAACGAGGACAGAGAAAAGAAAAAGAAGAAAAAATCCAAGGATAAAGACAAGGAGAAAGAGAGGGAAAAATCCGAGAAGAAGAAAAAAAGGCGATCATTACAAAAATCAAAGGAGGAAAATCGTGAACGAGATGAACTCGAAGAATTTTTAAACGGTTCTGTAACGAGGGTAAATGTTGATATGGCATATGAGGCCATATGAAGGCGAATTGTCTCTCTTCATTTGGCTTAATATGCTTCTTTTGATGTCTATGAAATTTCTCTCAAGACTTTAAAAATCTCGTTACTATAACGATAGTTAGAAAAAGTAATTTATTAAAGAAAACAAAAAGCGTTATATGTATAAATATTGTGAACTCATAAATAGAATTTTCTCCTTTCGGAATATTCAACTTTTGAAGAATTTTAAATGTGTACACTCAAAAGAAATGTCATTCTATTTGAATATTTCACTTTTTCTAAACAAAAAGTGGTATTTACAAAATTAATGAATGTAATTCAAATAAATTTTGATTAAATTCGCAAAACATATTCCATTTTTTAATTTAGGTTTGAAAGTATTTTTTTTTTAATTAGACTTTTTAATTGAATTTTTTATTGAAAATTATTGCGATATTAAAATGTAATAAACAAGAACAGTGTTGATTTTTTTTACAAATGCTTAAATAATAAGCACTGGTTTTTAAAAATAATTTTAGGATCTGAATAGCGAAATATTAAAAATGTCTTTCACTTCATCCGATCTTTATTTATATTATCATTTATCATTGTTGACGGAGAATTTTTGAAGATGCATAAACAAATATTTTTTAACAAGTTATAATAACATTATTCTATTTTTGCCATCTACACTAATTATTATAACAATGTAACTTGTAAAACATTCAATAGGAATTCATGTTAATAAATGTATATAAACGAATTACTAATTTTTATTAATTTTAATTATTAATTAGTTGTACTGATTAAATTAAATATTATGTGTAACTTTTGTTTTTTCTCAACTTTTGCAGAATTTTAAATAATACTCAAAACAAAAAGTTACAGAAACAAATTCTTAATTATTATTAGAATTACGTAAATTAATTTTTAAAATGGTGAATAAATTTTACAACATCGAAAAATACTAATATTTTTCTATTATGATAATTTTACCTAAATAAAAATAATCGATTTAAAACAAAGTTAACCCTCTGCCTACGCTGACTTATCCCCACTTTAGCGCTTTTGAATGTAATTCCCATAGTCCCCACCAGGCGTCCAAATAGACGATTTTAGACGATAACGGTCACATGAGTAGGCAGAGGGTTAAATCAAAAAGGTCCTACCGGTATTTTTTGTTGTTGTTCATTTTGGGGCGGTATCAATTGCCCTCAATTCAACTGTATACAGGAAAACTGCCCACAATAAACTGCATACGAGGGGTGAACAACTTCGATATTCCTCGTACACTCGGTAGATATTCACATGTATTCTATGGGTATTCCCATGTTTTCCAGCATATATTAAATATTCTCAGTATTCACTGATATTCTTTAATATTCTCAGTATTCACTTATATTCTTTAATATTCCCTATATATTCCTATATATTCCTAAGTAATCTCCAATATTTTGACATATTCTATAATATTAACGAGCGCAGTAACAACAGTTTCAAGAAAACTGTAACATATTTTTACATTTGTCATTGAAAATTTATACGCGTAAAAGCTCCGGAAATTCAAAATTCTCTGCTGTTTCGATACTTGAGTTAAAAAACAGAGTCAATTATTGTAAGGGAAGATGCAATACATGAGGACGATTGGTGTGCGTTTTCATCAATAAATAAAGCCTTTTTTATTTGTCAACGCAGGAAGACCACATGTCAGTAAAGTCAGGGAAATGACAGGAAAAAATGTTTAGTCATGGAAATTAAGAAAAATGATATTCTTTTCGAATTACTTTCAAAAACTTAAAAACTTTTCTTCCAAATATTTCAACAAAAAACTCATTTCGATTTTTATAATGCAAAAAATAACTAGAAACAAATCCTTCAAAACTTATTTTTGAATCATTTTCTATTTAAATTTTCAAAATATATACAATTAAAAAGATTTTGAATAATTGAAATTTTGTAAAATTTAATTGAAATTAACTAATTTTCTTCAAGTATTTTATTACAATTTTCGAAAATCAACTTTTGAAGATTGCAAATTTTGAAAATAATATAATTATCAAAAGAGTTAAATATAAAAATAAAAAAAATAAAAATAAATTAAAAAAATAAAATAAAAAATAAATATAAATTTAAAAACAAATTTAGCTTCTAATTAAAATTTTTTTTTTAAATTCAATATTTTTAGTATGTTTAAATGCACATTCCAAAAATTCAAATACATACAAAAATAATAACTTTTTAGAATTACTTTTAACATTTTGGAAAAAAAATTATGTTCAAAATTTTTAATTAAAATTCGCATCAAAAAATTAATTACTTTTCTTTAAATTAAACAAAATTTATTTTAAGAAATGCAATTATCTTTAAAAGATTTTACCAAATTTCAATTGTTTGGAAATTTTTTAATTGCATATAAATAAAAAAACTATTTTCTTTCAAAAATTATTTTAAAATGTTAAAAAGAAATTAATTGTAAGAATTTCTTTATTAGTTTTTTGAAAATATTATACCTTAATAACTAAAAAAAACATGGACAGTTATAAGAAATTGAATTTTGTATTTAAATAATTGAATTATTCTAGAAAAACTATCAGAAAATTATTTAAAATAATTGATTCAGATATGAAGTTAAGTTGAAAATTATAGAAAATAATTGAATTCAGGTAGGGTTATAATTGTAATTTTTATAAATTATTAAAATTCATAAATTTTACTCGTTTTTCGTAAACTTTTATATTTTTCTGTAGAAATATTTTATAATAGAAAATAATTTTAATGTCAGTAAATTTTCAGGGAAATTCATAAATTGAAACTTGTGACCACCCTGGGTAAGGTACTAAGCTTTTGGTTATATGACAGTATAAGAAAACATCAGTTCTAAGACTTATTTTTAATAATTTTGCGAGGGGTATGACACTTAAAAATGTAATTGAAAGAATAAATTAGAGTTTTTAAAGATAAAATAAAAATCAGAAGAAAAGCATATTTTCAAAGTTTATAAGATTTTACCCCGGTTTTACATAAAAGGGTATTTTAAATAAATTCCGCTTTTTCTTAATATTTCTCAAGAAACATTGACTAATATTCTATAATTTTTCTAAAAAATATTATATATAATAATCTTATATTTTCGAACATATTCCCTTCTATTCAAACATATTCATATATTCCTCGGCATATTCCTTTATATTCAAACATATTCTTCGATATTCTCCTTGATATTCACGTTTATTCAAACATATTCTTACATTTTTCTAAATATTCTGAGTATTCCATATTCCCAAATATTCTCAAGTATTCCCAAATATTCCCAAATATTCTCAGTATTCTCAAGTATTCCTTGTTGGGAATATATTCTTCGTACGCCCTGAATGAGAGTTGTTCACCCCTCGACTGCATACTGGAAAACTGCATACAAGCAAATTCTAATAATAAAATTATTAAATTTAATTTGAAAACTGTATAAATCTAAACTGCATACCGTTAAACTGCACATAGGTAAACTGCACACAAGTCTAATTTTCTATTAAATTTATAAATAATTAATATTAAAAACCTGTATACAGTTAAAGTGTACATTGGTAAACTGCATACAAACTAAATTTAAAAAATTAAATTAAAAATTTATTTATTGTTTAATTGCACACCGTTAAACTGAACATTGCTCAACTGCATACAAAATAAATAAATAAATTAAAAAAATTTAATGTATCGTCAAATTGCACATCGGTAAACTGCATACATATCAACTGTATACAGCTAAGTTCTCTTCTATGAAGTTGACAGTTGCGAATATATTCATAGAAGAGAACTTAGCTGTATACAGTTGATATGTATGCAGTTTACCGATGTGCAATTTGACGATACATTAAATTTTTTTAATTTATTTATTTATTTTGTATGCAGTTGAGCAATGTTCAGTTTAACGGTGTGCAATTAAACAATAAATAAATTTTTAATTTAATTTTTTAAATTTAGTTTGTATGCAGTTTACCAATGTACACTTTAACTGTATACAGGTTTTTAATATTAATTATTTATAAATTTAATAGAAAATTAGACTTGTGTGCAGTTTACCTATGTGCAGTTTAACGGTATGCAGTTTAGATTTATACAGTTTTCAAATTAAATTTAATAATTTTATTATTAGAATTTGCTTGTATGCAGTTTTCCAGTATGCAGTTTATTGTGGGCAGTTTTCCTGTATACAGTTGAATTGAGGGCAATTGATACCGCCCCTTCATTTTCAATATCATAAAATTATAAACAAAAATAATAACAATTCTCTAAAATAGGTAACATCTCACGACAAAAACCTTTGTAATTTGTTATTATTTTTATATTTTTTGTTATGAAACATATTTACACACGGAGAAAATTTCTTTCGTAATTATTACAATAGTGTCTATATTACAGCTCGGATATGTGACCACTTTTTGTAATGATTCCGAAAACTATGTAATTTATTAAGAATTTAGTAGGAGCGATTACTATAGTTACTTTAATGAATCCAAACACTGTATTAATCGTGTTGAAATTTATTTTTTGGAATCATTAATAGTTTAGATGTACAGGTTCAGAAAGGGTACTGTAGGCATTCACGCAGAGACTTGTTATAATTACAATAGTCTACGCTAAAAGGAAATCTTGGATTCTGTTCACATTTGCAGCGGTCTAAGAGAATCAGTGATACAGACTGTAGTAGCCTTTACAGCAGGACTATTGTAAAATAAGGTGACCGCGGCTGCCTTGCCTTCTTATTTTACTATAGTTCTTCGTAAAGACTACTATTGCTATATTTCTGATTACAAATGACTGTTGTAAAGTTAAAAAAGAAAATTTTCAACTAAAATAAAATTTTTTTGTAATTCATAACTTGCGTAAAGTACGTAAGTTACCTAATTAGTGCAATTTACAATAATTCGTCCATTACGTAACTTAAATTATTTACGTAAGTGCAACTTACGTTATTTACGTAACTTATATTTTTACGTGTCACACATTATTTATGTAACTTATATTTTACGTAAGTTAACTTACTTATTTATGTAACTTACTTTTGTTATTTACGTAACTTACGTAAGTTCCCACACAGCACATGATATTTCCTGAATACTTCCTGAATATTTCACTGAAAGATTGAAATATTTCATTGCAAGATTCAGGAAATATTTCTGCAAACAGGAAAATGTCCGCTTATGTGGGAATATTGACGCGAAAGTTGAGAAAATATTTCATTGAAATATTTTGGAAATATTCAACTGAAATGATGCGCACTGGTCGAACTCAGTTTCTATGGCCTGTAGAGTTGCGCAGTAGTTTTTGGCTTACTATATCCTATGGGTTTTAAAATATTTCAGAAAATTCCTATTGATTTGAGGTGTTTAACAAATTTTTCCATTTTTTGAAATATTTTCACAATATTGCAGAATCTTTATGTGTAATATTGCAGGAATATTTCAATGAAATATTTTCTCAATTTTCGCGTCAATATTCCTACATAAGCGGACATTTTCCTGTTTGCAGAAATATTTCCTGAATCTTGCAATGAAATATTTCAATCTTTCAGTGAAATATTCAGGAAGTATTCAGGAAATATCATGTGCTGTGTGGGTTGTGTAAATTATATAACAATTTATACAGGCAAGAAATCTTGTACCTTCGGTGCGTGCGTTAGAAAAAAAAATTTTCACTATGGAAATGTAATAAAAAATAGACCTTACAATATTAAAGACTAACAATGAACAATAATTGTATTAATTATTGAGAACGAAGTGATTTTTTTACATTTAAAGTGTATAAGTCTTTCTCGCAAGCGGTGAACTTTCATAGCAGTTAGTATTATAAGGAAGTTTAAGTCATGTATAAATATGTGTAAATAGCGATCGTTATTATGTTATGCGTTTTGTATTTAAGTTAGATTTATGTATTTAGGGTTTAGTGAAATTGTCTAGTTTAATAATATAATTAATCTTGAAGTGGGTAGTCTTGGAAGAGTGAAATTAATGTGCAATACATGATTAGAAGTCATGAATTACAAAAAAGTTTTATTTTAGTTGAAAATTTTCTTTTTTAACTTTACAACAGTCATTTGTAATCAGAAATATAGCAATAGTAGTCTTTACGAAGAACTATAGTAAAATAAGAAGGCAAGGCAGCCGCGGTCACCTTATTTTACAATAGTCCTGTTGTAAAGGCTACTACAGTCTGTATCACTGATTCCCTTAGATTGCTGCAAATGTGGATAGAATTCAAGATTTCCTTTTAACGTAGACTATTGTAATCAGTCACATAGACTTTGTGTTAACTCATATTTAGTTCGTATTTATTTCAAATAAATTTTTAATGAGTACGTTCGACTTACAGAATTGTTACAACGAAGCTACTTTAGGCATTTTACGAAAAGTGGTCACATATCCGAGCAGTACTGTTCGACTATTGTAATCATTAACAGAAAATTTTTCTCCGTGCAGTACAGACATTTATACAGCGCTGTCACTGGCTGTCACATACTTGTAAACAGTTGTAAAAAGTGATTGTAAACATGTAAACATTGGTGATATTATTTTGTGAACAACAACAGCAGGATTATATTCAATATTTTGCTTTGTGTCAATAAACTTATTTGATAAATAACATTAATTGTAAATGATTGACAATCATTTTACAACAATAAAATCAATTAATAACTGCTTTAATTATAATTAATTTAAGCAAAAAAAGTTCCGGGCAAGAAGAGTCTTCTTGGTTCCGGGTTTGTCGGCTCAATATGATGTCGCCCCAAAACAGTGTTGCCACGCCGGGCCCCAAAAAACGGCCGTTTTTGGTAGTTTTTGAGTTTTCCGTGAATCGTCTTCGACGAAACTATGTAGTTTGGGTTTTACATAAGAAAAACAATTTATTTTCTCTACTTCAAGCTGAATTAGCATATAATTACAAAGCTTCGTACAACCGTTCGCGACAAGTCCCAAATTCGTTCTGTTTAAACTGGCCGCCCAAGCGGGCCCAGGTACTTCTACCCAGGCGGCACACTTATCAATTTAGTAACTTTAAGTTACCGTTTTCAAGTTAACTTTTTGGTAATAGAAATTGTTAGCAAGAGCTTAAAGGCGCTCGCACAGCTCTACTGCCAGCATGAGAGTAAGAGAGAAAAAACATGAAATTTGAATTTTCTGACTTACTTACTCTCATGTGTTACCATGACAACTATGCATGCATTGGCATGCATGCAGAGCTGTGAGAGCGTCTTTACGAATTTGAATACTAAAAAAGATATCTTTGGAAAGTTCAAATATTGTTATCAAAATTTTGTTAATAATTTGAGACATTACACACTTCAACAAAATGTTATTATAAATATATTTACAAATTGTCAACAATTTAAGGTTATCTATAAGATAACATGTTAAAGTTGACATTTTTGCATAATAAAATTGTAATGGAAAAGGTAACATTCTACAATTACTGTTTGTTAACAATGTCATGATAATATTTTGTTAACTATTTTCAGTTAATTTAATGATATATGCAAATAGTTAACAAAAATACAAAAAATAATTCCGGTCGCGTTTATAACCTCTACAGCATAAATGCGCGTATTGTGCAAATGACTTGGCTCCTCGCTTGGATACACATGTCCATGTGATGTGATAGATGTTTAATTGCGGTTTAATTCAATAAAACTTTTGCATATGTGATACAAATAATTATGTTTATATTAATAAAAAATAAATTGTTCGAAATTGTCGCCTACTTTCCCCCTTTCATGGATTTTAAAAAGTATTCATTTTACGTGATGCTTTTCATTGAAAGGAACCTTACGCGACAAAAAATTACAGAATAAATTTTAAGGAAAGCTTTTGCTTTGATTTAAGATTCATGTTTATAATTATTTGAAGTCATTATAATAATTATTTTAAATATATAAAATAATTCATAAAAATTTTATTGACTTCAAATAAATTATAAACATGAATCTTAAATCAAAGCAAAAGCTTTCCTTAAAATTTATTCTGTAATTTTTTGTCGTGAAGGTTCTCTTTCAGCGGGAAGCGTCACATATATTACTATCAAATAGATTAAAAATATGATAAATAAAAGCCATCAACTGTATAACTTTTCTCGTTCTTTTTGTTAATAAATAAGTTAAACAAAAGTTAACTTTTTAGTAATATTTTTGAACTAATATAGTTGCTGATTTGATAACATTAATAAGCTATCTATTTGATATCTTTTTGAGAACTCACAAAGTTATCAAAACGTTAACATTTATTTTCCATAAATGTGACATTTTTGGCCAGACATAGGAGCCATAATAGGTATACAAATTTCATTACAAAAAGATGACATTTTTACAACCCAAGATGTTAACAGTTAACTTTCTAGGTTAACTTTTCGATGCCTTTTAGTTCACCTCGTGCCGCCTGGGTACTTTTCTGCTCTAGGTATGCGCGCGCCATTCAGGTTGGAAATTTGCCTGGTTCGAGCCGACTCAATGTTTTTGGAATCGTTTGCAATATCGTTAGTATAATTATTAATAGAAATATTGAAAAAGAAATTAAACTTAAACATGTTACAATAATTAAAATTAGGTCGCTATTAATTAAATTTATAAGGATATTAGTTTTCTATCTCTACACGGAGAGACCCACAGTTGTAAAAATTACTAAAAATGGTTGCAATGACCGGAAATAAGGGGACTTTTAGCATAATGTACTACAGAATTAGATAAATTTACAAAAGAAATAGATAAATTTGCTACATTGAAATAGCAAGTTTTAATATTTTATGTAAGAGTTGTAAATGTAGCAAAAATTGATTATAGTATTCTCTAATTTAATTAGACAAAATCTGACAAATGAAAACATTTTCCACTAAAACCTACGATCCACTGTACACAGAAAAAAATGCGAATGGTAAAAATAACCACATTTGTGTAGTTAGAAAAAAGTAGTTAAAACTACCATATTCAGCAGCATTTTAACTACACTTTCTCAGTTAGTGGAACCAAAATGAAGTAGTTGGTTTTATGTAGTTAAAATAACTACTTTATGTAGTTGAAATAACTAACAGATGCTTGTAAATGGCTCAACTATAGTGTAGTAGTAAAAACTATTGTTAAAAATAGTTAATTTTACTATTGTGGTAGCAAATAAAATAACTATTTTGTATTAGTTGCAAACAAAAAGAGACTTACTGTTTTTATATAGTAAATACATCCTCTGAAAGTTGTTACTTTTATGATTTATGTAGTTAAAACAACTATTTCTTACTAGTTGCAGAAAAAGAAAGAAATTTACTGTTTTCATATAGTAAAATCAATTGTTGAAAATAGTTATTTTTTACTATTTATGCAGTTGAAAAGATCATTTTTTTCTACAGAGAAAAAACGTGAGAGGTAAAAACATCAACATATGTGCAGTTAAAAAAATATAGTTAAAACTACCATATTCAGCAGTATTTTAACTAAACTTCCATAGTTAGTGGAACTAAAATTGAATAGTAGGTTTTATGTAGTTAAAATTACTACTACACGTTATGATTGTGAATAACTCAACAATAGTGCAGCAGTTAAAAGTACACGGAGAAAAAGGAATAGTTGACACATCCAGATACATGAATATCACAACCATATTATATTGAAAAATACGGGATATCCATAGTTAACGGCGTTGGAGGTCGGGAACTGTCAAGTGTTGCCAACCCACTCTCCCCCACTGTCCAGTATGTTTCGTGTAATTTTCCACTTTGATCACTTTTTAAAAAAAAACAAAGAACTTAATCAAAAAAAGGGCTCTTTACCCTAAAATAAAATTAAATAAAGAATTAGTAAAAATTTACTTTGTCTCGATACGATGTTTCTACGAGCCACAATATGGTTATTACGATGACAATTTATAGATGTAGTTGGCTTGATATGGGGAAAAAATGGCCGCACAACAGAAGGTGGAGTAAGGCGGGGTTGCCTACGTAAAGGCATAACAGTATCATAATACAGGGCAGTAAGTTTTATTTTGTTGAAAATTATAAAAATAACGTTTTGCAGTAATAAAAACTAATATAATTAATATAAATAAATGGGGTTTTGTTTATAATAATATACATAATATAAAATATGTTGAATTGAAACGAAAAATATGAAAAACATTTTTTTTAAATTTTGTTATTCATTAAAATAATTTTTTAAGGAGATTAAAAATAAAAATTGCCAATTAGTACCTCTAGAGGTACAATTTATTGAATTGTAATTAATAAAAATAATAAAAATGACAAATATACAGAATTTTGAAAAATTAAATTATTTATAAAAATTGAATTTTTTTGTATTATTATATGTAAAAATTAATTAATTAGTAATTGGAAAATTATATAAAATTAAAAATTATTTATTAATTAAAAAACCGTAAAAATATGTATTATTTTTTTCCTGATATATATTGGTTACATTATTAGTAATCATGTTTTCTAGTCTATAAAAATTTATTTATTTTAATCCTTTGTATAAAAATAATTAATGTAATTATGTTTTTTTATTCCTCAATTATATAAGATAATAAAAGAAATTTATCGCTAATAAATTTTCTATTCTAAAACAATAATTACTTATTCTACTATTTTAAAGCCCCTTTCAATAGGCGACCAATTTATAAGTTTATTTTTTATGTTGAAACTGTCAATTTGTATACCGAAAACAATATTGACGCTCGTTAAAAAATCGTATTATTAAAAACAAATTTTTTCTTAAATCGTTATTTCATATATAATTACAATAAAAAGCCCCCTTTTTTTATAAGTTTCTGCTTTTTCTCTTTTCATTTAAATTATCCAACACTTTCAACTGCTTCATACTAAACTTTTTACTTTGATAATTTTTTATAAAATAATTTGACACTTTCTCAAAAAAGGGCTCTTTACCCTAAAATAAAATTAAATAAAGAATTAGTAAAAATTTACTTTGTCTCGATACGATGTTTCTACGAGCCACAATATGGTTATTACGATTACAATTTACAGATGTAGATGACTTGATTTGAGAAAAAAATGTCCGCACCGAAAGGTGGAGTAAGGCGGGGTTGCCTACGTAAAGGCATAACAGTATCATAAAACAGGGCAGTAAGTTTTATTTTGTTGAAAATTATAAAAATAATATTTTGCAGTTATAAAAACTAATAGAATGAATATAAATAAAGGGATTTTAGTTCATAAAAATATACATAATATAAAATATGTTAAATTAAAACGAAAAATATGAAAAAAAAAAATTTTAATTTTGTTATTCATTAAAATAATTTTTTAAAATGATTAAAAATTAAAATTGCTAATTAGTACCTCTAGAGGTACAATTTAATAAATTGTATAATTAATAAAAATATTAAAAATGACAAATGTACAGAATTTTAAAAAAATTAAATTATTTCTAAAATTTATTGAATATTTTTGTATTATTTTGGAAAATTAGTTAATTAGTAATTGGAAAATTATATAAAATCAAAAATTAATTATTAATTACAAAATCATAAAAAAGTATTAATTTTTACCTTATATATTTGTTAAATTATCTTTAATCATGTTTTCTTGTCTATAAAAATTTATTTATTTTATTCCTTTGTATCAAAATAATTAATTTAATTATGTTTTTTTATTCCTCAATTATATGAGATATTAAAAGAAATTTGGAGCTAATAAATTTTCAATTATAAAACAATAATTACTTATTCTACTATTTTAAAATCCCTTTCAATAGGCGACCAGGTCATATAAGTTTATTTCCGACATCAAAGCTGTCAATTATTTGTATAGTGCAGGGCTGATAAAAATCATGACTTTTTTAAAAAATCAAAACAATCCGATTTTTTTTATTTAAATCATTTTTTTAAATATTTTAAATATTTAATTATTTTATAAGTAGTTCGTTTTTAAATATTAAAAATTATAAAATTAATAATAATAGGGTGGATGGAAAATTTTATTTTAAGAATTCTCTGACATTTCCTGACTAAATTTTCGGTTTCCCTGATTAATAAATTTTTTAATTATTTAATATTCTGCATTGATAATTAAAAATTTAATAATGCTTTTTAAGTAACAATTTTATTTAGAAAGAAAAACATAAGATAATTCAAAATTGTTTGTTAAAAAAAAATTTTAATGTGTTTAAAACTTTTATTATAAAAAAAAGTTAATGAAAATTTACAATTTAAATCGTGCTCAAAAAGTTATATTTATTTATTTAAATATAAACCGCCAATGCCCGTTTATCAAATATTATACAAAAACTAAATTGACTTTTATCAAAGTTTTTTAATTTGTGGTTTTTTTCGATTTAAATTCCCTGACTTTTCCCTGAACAAAAAAATTCTCTGATTTCCAGTTATTCTGTAATTTGAGTCAAATAAACAAAACTAATAATTATTATGTTTACTTTATTATCTCTGTAATGTATTCTTTTTTATTTTTTTTAATTCAAAACTTTAAACCAAAATACTAATTTTGCAAACTTTTCTGTTTCTAATGCATTTTGCAGTTTGATTTAAATCATGATTTTAATGACAAGATTTAAATCAAGATTAAAATCATGATTTAAATCAAGTTGATTTAAATCATTGCAGCCCTACTATACTATAGTGAAAATAATATTGACGCTCGTAGAAACATCGTATATTATTACAAACAGATTTTTACTTAAATCCTTATTTCATATTATATAGAATTTTAATAAAGAGTCCTTTTCTCTATAAGTATCTGCTTTTATTCTTTCTTTTTAAATTATCCAACACTTTCGACTGATTTTTATGAAACTTTTTACTTTGTCAATTTTTAAAAAATAATTTGACACTTTCTCAAAAAAAGAGCTCTTTACCGTAAAGCGAAAATAAATAAAGAATTACCTAATTAAAATTTATTTTGTTTCGATATGATGTTTTTATAAGCCACAATCTTATTTCCACCATAAAAATTGAGAGCTGAATGTGACTTGTGGAAGAAAGTGTCCAGAAATTTTGTGAAGGTTGCCTACGTAAAAGACTAACAACATCAAAAAACTAGGAATTAGTAATTCAATTTGTCAAGTAATTTAAACGATATTTTGTAATAATGAAAGTTAAATATAAGAAACATAAATAAAGGGATTCTTATTATGAGAAATGCACATAATATAAACATGTCAAATTAAAAAAAAAAAGATTTTGATAAATTTTTTATTTTTTCAATTTTGATATATTTATTAAAATAATTTTTTAAAATGATTGAAAATTAAAATTGCTAAATATTTTCTTTTAAGGTACAATTTATTAATTTGTAATTAATAAAAAATTTCGGAAAATTTTTATTTTCTGAATTTTATAGACACTAGTTTTGTAATCACCAAACTTAAGAACTCCCAAGCAACAAATTGAAGGCGAATCTCATCAAATCTAAAATCCACTTAAATTCTTACATCAGATTCGTAATCAGCGACCTAAAAAAACCCCTAGATACAAAGTTTCATAAAAAATTAATTAATTTTAAAAATTGTGTGTCCGCTGTTTTGGATCCCCCATTTTAAATTTTTAAAATCTGATATCAGATTCGTAATCAGCGACCCAAAAAACCCATAGATACCTATGTTTAATTCAAATTTATTGATTTTAAAATTTTTATGTCCGCCATATTGGATCCGCCATTTTGAATTTTTGAAATCTGACTTTAGATTCGTAATCAGCGACCCAAAAAACCTTTAGATACTTATGCTTCATTAAAATTGATTCATATAAAAAAATTTATGTCCGCCATATTGGATCCGCCATTTTGAATTTTTGAAATCCGACTTCAGATTCGTAATCAGCGCCCCAAAAACTGTAGGTATCATACTTGTTATTCGTAAATATCTTGTTTTTTTTTTAAATAATTATTTTTGGCCAAAAATCGACGATCCTGGCCCACTGTGAGTTGTATGTGGGTCATTCCAGGCCAAATCGGAAATTATTTTGCTTTTGCATTTTAAATTTTTTTTAAACTTTTTTTTCTGTTAGTACTCTTTAAAATGAGCAACTTTGATTTTTTTCATAAAGCGGTTAACAATTTTTTTTTTACAAAAAAGTGTCCAAGGGAAAATTTGTTTGTTTTTGTACAAAATTTAAGAAAAAAATTAGTTAAAATATTTTTTTGAAAATTGTAAAAAATACAAAATTTTGAAAATTTCATCGGAAGTAAATTTCGTTTCATCAGGGGGTCATAAAAAATGAAGATTTATAAAAATTAGAAATTTCTCAACATCGCACAAATCCAAGACTTTCTCATTTTTTATGAGAATGTAAAAATACAATAAATGTAATTTTCCAAAATTTTTTATTAATTACAAATTAATAAATTGTACCTTAAAAGAAAATATTTAGCAATTTTAATTTTCAATCATTTTAAAAAATTATTTTAATAAATATATCAAAATTGAAAAAATAAAAAATTTATCAAAATCTTTTTTTTTTTAATTTGACATGTTTATATTATGTGCATTTCTCATAATAAGAATCCCTTTATTTATGTTTCTTATATTTAACTTTCATTATTACAAAATATCGTTTAAATTACTTGACAAATTGAATTACTAATTCCTAGTTTTTTGATGTTGTTAGTCTTTTACGTAGGCAACCTTCACAAAATTTCTGGACACTTTCTTCCACAAGTCACATTCAGCTCTCAATTTTTATGGTGGAAATAAGATTGTGGCTTATAAAAACATCATATCGAAACAAAATAAATTTTAATTAGGTAATTCTTTATTTATTTTCGCTTTACGGTAAAGAGCTCTTTTTTTGAGAAAGTGTCAAATTATTTTTTAAAAATTGACAAAGTAAAAAGTTTCATAAAAATCAGTCGAAAGTGTTGGATAATTTAAAAAGAAAGAATAAAAGCAGATACTTATAGAGAAAAGGACTCTTTATTAAAATTCTATATAATATGAAATAAGGATTTAAGTAAAAATCTGTTTGTAATAATATACGATGTTTCTACGAGCGTCAATATTATTTTCACTATAGTATAGTAGGGCTGCAATGATTTAAATCAACTTGATTTAAATCATGATTTTAATCTTGATTTAAATCTTGTCATTAAAATCATGATTTAAATCAAACTGCAAAATGCATTAGAAACAGAAAAGTTTGCAAAATTAGTATTTTGGTTTAAAGTTTTGAATTAAAAAAAATAAAAAAGAATACATTACAGAGATAATAAAGTAAACATAATAATTATTAGTTTTGTTTATTTGACTCAAATTACAGAATAACTGGAAATCAGAGAATTTTTTTGTTCAGGGAAAAGTCAGGGAATTTAAATCGAAAAAAACCACAAATTAAAAAACTTTGATAAAAGTCAATTTAGTTTTTGTATAATATTTGATAAACGGGCATTGGCGGTTTATATTTAAATAAATAAATATAACTTTTTGAGCACGATTTAAATTGTAAATTTTCATTAACTTTTTTTTATAATAAAAGTTTTAAACACATTAAAATTTTTTTTTAACAAACAATTTTGAATTATCTTATGTTTTTCTTTCTAAATAAAATTGTTACTTAAAAAGCATTATTAAATTTTTAATTATCAATGCAGAATATTAAATAATTAAAAAATTTATTAATCAGGGAAACCGAAAATTTAGTCAGGAAATGTCAGAGAATTCTTAAAATAAAATTTTCCATCCACCCTATTATTATTAATTTTATAATTTTTAATATTTAAAAACGAACTACTTATAAAATAATTAAATATTTAAAATATTTAAAAAAATGATTTAAATAAAAAAAATCGGATTGTTTTGATTTTTTAAAAAAGTCATGATTTTTATCAGCCCTGCACTATACAAATAATTGACAGCTTTGATGTCGGAAATAAACTTATATGACCTGGTCGCCTATTGAAAGGGATTTTAAAATAGTAGAATAAGTAATTATTGTTTTATAATTGAAAATTTATTAGCTCCAAATTTCTTTTAATATCTCATATAATTGAGGAATAAAAAAACATAATTAAATTAATTATTTTGATACAAAGGAATAAAATAAATAAATTTTTATAGACAAGAAAACATGATTAAAGATAATTTAACAAATATATAAGGTAAAAATTAATACTTTTTTATGATTTTGTAATTAATAATTAATTTTTGATTTTATATAATTTTCCAATTACTAATTAACTAATTTTCCAAAATAATACAAAAATATTCAATAAATTTTATAAATAATTTAATTTTTCAAAATTCTGTATATTTGTCATTTTTATTATTTTTATTAATTACAATTCAATAAATTGTACCTCTAGAGGTACTAATTGGCAATTTTTATTTTTAATCTCCTTAAAAAATTATTTTAATGAATAACAAAATTTAAAAAAAATGTTTTTCATATTTTTCGTTTCAATTCAACATATTTTATATTATGTATATTATTATAAACAAAACCCCATTTATTTATATTAATTATATTAGTTTTTATTACTGCAAAACGTTATTTTTATAATTTTCAACAAAATAAAACTTACTGCCCTGTATTATGATACTGTTATGCCTTTACGTAGGCAACCCCGCCTTACTCCACCTTCTGTTGTGCGGCCATTTTTTCCCCATATCAAGCCAACTACATCTATAAATTGTCATCGTAATAACCATATTGTGGCTCGTAGAAACATCGTATCGAGACAAAGTAAATTTTTACTAATTCTTTATTTAATTTTATTTTAGGGTAAAGAGCCCTTTTTTTGATTAAGTTCTTTGTTTTTTTTTAAAAAGTGATCAAAGTGGAAAATTACACGAAACATACTGGACAGTGGGGGAGAGTGGGTTGGCAACACTTGACAGTTCCCGACCTCCAACGCCGTTAAGGTTGCTGCTTCTATATTCTATGGCTGGCTGTATATTGTTGGAGCAGCAAAAGATCTATGGTTGGGTGATCCATAGTAATGGAAATGGGAAACAAAAAAATTTGAATCACTCAATTAATTAAATTCTATGTCACTTGAGATATTTTATACACATTTTTGTTAATTAATACACCACTTATTGAATAACCGCATATTAACGAAATAAATTATTAACCGATGGGGGGAGACACGAACCCTAGACCTAACGCATACTAAACACTAACGCTATCCACTACACTATACACGCAACTACACCCTATCGAAAATTTCACCAACAAATGTGGGTTTCATGATGTTTGAAAATAGTTTTATTTTGCTCAAACACAGATCTCAGTATCTTGAAACACACTTCTATATTTAAACATATTTTGAACACACTTCTGACATACTTTTTATAGTAAATAAATCATTCATTCAACACTATTTAAACATGTTACTCACATTAAGAGTAAACAGTCATAAGACATTTTCTTGACATACATATCAGGGTTCATACCATGTTTTGAAAACACTAAGTTCACAAACTATTGTATATTTTACAATGAACATACTTGAAACTATCTTTTGACAAACATTTGTATGTTTGTTCAGTATTACTAAACAATGATTTCACATGCTTTGGAAAACAATGAATCACTCAAGTTGTATGTTTATAGTATGTTTAGAGAACACTATCTGAACAAGTATGAACACAGAAAGAAAGTTATTTTCAAATTTTATAAAAATATTTTACAAGTGTTGGACAAAATGCGACAAAGGTAAATATTTATATCAGAAGTATTAAACTTTATAAAAACTTATATGATATTTAGTAAAGTTATATCAAGTATCATAAACTTGTAACAAATTTTAATATAACTTTACTAAATTTTATAAGTTTTTTTAAAGTTAAGTGTTTCTGATATCAAAATTTACCTTTATCGCATTTTGTCCTATACTTGTAAAATACTTTTATAAAATTTGATAATAACTTTCTTTCCGTGTATATGTTTCATTCGTATATTATTATCCCAGCAATCACGTTCTATAAGTATTCCATAACAGTGTGGTCACCGAAGTGGTCACAGTGTTATAGGACACTTGTTATAAATTCATTAATTAAGCTTAAATTTATTGCTTTAATATTTCATTTAAAAATTAACTTTTAAGGTATTAGTCGCGTAAAATGGTTTTCGTCAGATTTTTTTCAAATTTTACATACTTATTCCTGAAGTATTTATCTACCGAATGAGACCAATTTAATTAATTTTGACCGTTTCAAAGCTTCAAAAAATGAATTCAAAGTTCATACGTTTTGCATGGAGAGAGTACTCAATGCATGTATTAAATTTGTTTAATAATTATTTATATGATAACTAATCGTCAGATTTTGAAATAAAACTGCCAAAGTATTCAATTAGATAAAACAAATGCATAAAAAAAAACATGACATTTTTTGACCGCACCAAACTATAAATATATTGACAGAAAGGTAAAAAAATAGTTAAATTATATGAAATTTCATACGAACGAATAGAGTGGGGAGTTAAACTGTCTCTCTCACTCTCACTGATGCCCCACTCTAGTAAGCGGCCCAGTAAAATTTTGGCCAGAGCCAGCAGCGCGACTAATACCTTAAGCCTTTCCTTATACTTTTAACTTTGAAAATTAACATTCTTCAATAACATAACATATTAAATATAATGTATATTATACATAAAATAATTATACTATTGTTGCAAATACAGTATCCTTTCTTCAAGTTACATAGCACATTTTCATAGTTCCTCTTCGTTACATATGTAAATTCTAAACTTCCTTTCATGAGCCTCCGTGGCGCAGTTGGTAGAGCGTGTGATTTCTAATCCACTCCTAGCTGCGCCTTGCGTTCGAGACCTAGTGATTGTAAATATTTAGATAAATAGCGAAACAAATTTTCGTCGACAGGTATAAACATTCCAAGTATGTATGACATGCGAGAACAGAATGGAATATTTTTTTACTGTAATTTAAATATTTTTTTAATGGCAGATTACTATAAAAACATAAAACTTTAAAAAGGTTGTAAAGATAATGTTAAGTGTGTGTTTAATTAGTAGATCAGGGTTTCATGAATGTGAAAAGAGTGTTTTAAGAGAGTAGATATACAGGGAGAGTTCTAACTCACTAAAATTGAACTGCGCATGCGCATACCTGAGTTTTGGCGCGAAAATTTAAATTTTGAATCTAAGTATATACGCTATTTGGATATGTGTGAACATGATCATTTGGTATGAGATTTTTGATGCACTTTGATCAGCATGTGATAAAAGGTAAGTATTATGATGCTAAGGCGGATATTACATCACAAGGGGGGAGGGTAATATTCAGACCAAGATTCTGAGGCGGATATGACATCATGGGTGAGGGTGCGATTCTGAGGTGGATATGATATCACGGGGAGGCCACGATTCTGATGCGGATATGACATCATGGGTGAGGGTGCGATTCTGAGGCGGATATGACATCACGGGTGCGATTCTGAGGCGGATATGATATCACGGGGGGCACGATGCTGAGCCGGAAATGACGTTATACTTCCTAGAATTTTGACATGTGTAATTTGATATCTTGTTTATTAGATTCTTATCTAAGGAATTTTTACCATCTACTTGTTGTTTATAATATCTTTGATTTATTGCTTCCGGTTTGGGATTTATCTAAAAAAAATTTCCCACGTGTAATTTGATACCTATTTATTTCCTGGAATTATTTTCTTTATTTAAGGTATTGTTTTACTTGTAATTTGATATCTTTGATTTATTGCTTTCGATCTTACCGCAATTCCACGAAATCTATAATTAACTTCAAGGTCAAATAGGTCATATCTTGTGTATATAAAGAGGGCAGTTTTTCTAAACGAAATCATTCCTGCAGTTTAAATTGGATAATGAACATATTAGCAGAACAACGTCGTGAAATTCAAGTGCGCTTAAACATCTTACTGTAAGAAATTGCTAACGTTAAAAGTTCAATTATAGTCTGATCGGAGTTAATCATTTTAGCAAAAAACTAATCGTTTCAATTCAAGTGATAAAAATGAATTTAGAAAAATTAAACAAAGCAGTTAAAGTTCTGGAAACTAATAAAAGCTCCAGTTTTTGTAAAGATTTTGTGACAATTATGAACAATGCTCTTAAAACATTAAGTAAAAAAACTACAACAGAGGAATTAAATTTTTGGATAAATAATAGTGTAAAGAAAATTCGATTATTGAATAAATTGTTAAGAAATGGATCCGTGTCATGTGGAGAGAAAAGAAAGATTTTGTCAACTATTGGACTATTGAAAGCGAATAGCAGAAAGTTTAAGAAACTAAGAAGAACAGGAACGGGCTTATTTAAAAAGGATGAGAGATGGATCAGGTGGGAAGAATTAGAGAATGCTTTTGAGAATCGAATTAGAACAGGTGTAGTTATAAATTTAAAACATAAAAATATAGACAGTTTTCTTAGTGATGCAAAGAAAATGATTATTTCTCGGTTAAAAAATGCATTTAAAAAGACGGGAAACATGAAAGTTAATGTTATTCTTGCAGCAAATTTTAGTGCTCTACAAGAGGGTAGGGAAATTGAAGATATTAAATATTTCAATACTAAAAATTCAAAAATTTTAGAATCAACAAATTTTGACGAATGGTTTGATCATAAAATACGTGAAAAGCTTCTAGTTAAGATTGATGATTTTCAACAAAAAAAGTCAGGTTGGTCTTTAAATGAAATTATAAATTTAAGTGTTAATATAAATAAATATGTCCCTCTTGCGGCTGGGTACTCAACTTTTATAAGAATGCCAAAGTTTATAAAGAATAAAAGAGCTGTTGTAAATATAAAAAATGATGATGAATTTTGCTTTTTATGGTCTGTAATAGCTGCTCTTTTTCCTGCTGAAAAGAATTCAAGTAGAACAAATGCATATCCAGATTTCAATGAAGTATTAAAGTATGAGGGTATAGATTTCCCAATTTCTCTCAGCGATATTCCAAAATTTGAAAAATTAAACAATTTAAGTATTAATGTTTACGGAATTGATAAAAGTAATAAAAAGAATGAAATTATTCCAATTTATTTAAGTAAAAATAAATCAGATAAACCAACAATTCATTTGTTAATGATTAAAAATGATGAAATTCAGTTTAAAGAAAACAATGAATTTTACCACTTTGCTTGGATTAAAAATTTATCTCGTTTAGTAAAATCTCAAATAACAAAAGACCATAATCGAACCATACTTTGTGATAGATGTTTATGTCATTTTAAATATGAAAAATCATTTAATAATCATAAATTGGATTGTGATAAAATAAACCAGTGTCGAGTAATTTTACCTAAAGAAGAGGACAAAATTTTAAAATTTAAAAATTACAGAAATAAAGAAAATGTTCCCTTTGTCGTGTATGCTGACACTGAAAGTCTCTTAGAACCTATAGCAAGTACACACACCAACACATCAACATATCAGAAACATATTCCTACTAGCGTTGCATTTTATCTAAAGTGTAGTTTTGATGACTCTCTTTCAGAATTTAAATCATATCGAGGTCCAGATTGTGTTGATTGGTTCATGACAGAATTAAAACAATTAGCTGAAAAAGCAAATTCTTATTTTACAAATATTATTCCAATGGAAAATTTAACTATTTTACAACAAATTCAATTTGATACAGCAACAGTTTGTCATATTTGTGAAAAACCTTTTAAAAAAGATGACATTAAACACCGCGATCATTGTCATTTCACGGGAAAATATCGTGGTCCGGCACATCAGGGTTGCAATGTAAATTATAAAGATTCACATGTTGTTCCCATAATTTTTCACAACTTGTCAGGATATGATGCACATTTCATTATTAAAGCTTTAGCAACATCTTTTGAGGGTGAAATTAAACTGTTACCAATAAACAAGGAAAAGTACATTTCATTTTCAAAATATGTCAAAGGCACAAAAGTAGTATTAAGATTTCTGGATTCATTTAGGTTTATGCCAAGCAGTTTAGACAAATTATCCTCCTATCTTGAAAACGATGAGAAAAAAATTACGAAAAAGTATTGTAAAAATGTCGACGAGTTTAATTTATTGACAAGAAAAGGAATATTTCCTTACGAATATGTTAGTAGCTGGGAAAAATTAGAAGAAGGTCAACTGCCAGTAAAAGACTCTTTCTACTCTAAATTAAATGACGCTCATATTTCAGACGAAGACTATGAGCATGCATGTAACGTATGGAAAACGTTTAATTTAAAAACAATAGGAGAATACTCTGACTTGTATTTACAGACTGACGTTCTACTACTTGCCGACATTTTTGAAAATTTTAGAAAAACATGTTTTACAACTTATAACTTGGACGCGTTACATTACTACACTGCCCCAGGACTGGCATTTGACGCTATGCTCAAGTACACAGACATAAAACTTGATTTGTTGACAGATGTGGAAATGTTGCTTTTTATTGAAAAGGGAATAAGAGGTGGAGTTTCACAATGCTCAAACAGATACGCGAAAGCTAATAATAGATTTATGGAAAAAGATTTTAATCCCTTAATACCAGAATCTTATATCATGTATTTCGATATAAATAATCAGTATGGTGCTTCTATGAGCGAGAGCTTGCCATATACAGATTTTGAATGGTTAGAAAATTATAGTAATGACTTTTTCTTGAATATTCCAGATGATTCTCCTGAAGGATATATTCTTGAAGTAGATTTAGATTATCCAACTCAACTTCATGATTCACATAAAGACTTGCCCTTATGTCCTGAACATTTCATACCTCCTCTCCCAAAATGTACAATTCCTAAATTAATTCCAAATCTATTACCAAAGAAGAACTATACAATTCACTATAGAAATTTAAAGCTATATTTATCTTTGGGAATGAAATTAACTAAAATACATAGAGTTTTAAAATTTAAGCAAAAACAGTGGTTAAAAACCTACATTGATTTAAATACCGAGCTTAGAAAAAAATCGAGTAATGAATTTGAGAAGAATTTTTACAAGCTAATGAACAATTCCGTATTTGGCAAGACAATGGAAAATGTTAGAAAACACAAAGATGTTAGATTAGTAACAAAATGGGAGGGAAGGTATTGCGCGAAAAATTTAATTGCTCAACCAAACTTTCATAGTTGCACCATATTCGATAAAGATCCCAGTGGGCACCCTTGTTCAAAAGACGTCCTAAGGATGTCTTTTTGCGGACGTCTTTTGGACTTGTACAAAAAGACGTCTTTAAGACGTCTTAAAGACGTCCTATTCATGTTCTATGTCTTGGCCATTAGATGTCTTTAAGGTGTCTAAAAGACGTCTTTTTCATTCAACATTTGAAAATAGAAAAATTTTCATAAATAGAAAATATTATTTTCTAAGTGCAACTTGGACTTAGAAATTTATGAATGTGAAATTCATTGGAATTTTTCTAAGTTCAATTCATTTCATTGACAAGTGAGATCGTTAACTTTGTAGAGGTTCATATCTGTCTTGAACGGCTGAGGTGCTTAAGGCGCAGTGTTTCAAGCCCAAGGTATCCGAGTTCGATCCCAGCTTCGTCGGAATTTTTTCATTATTTCTCCACATTTTAGAAAAAATAAAATTAAACTTAAAATAAATTTAATACAATATTACTGAATTTCAAATTAGAAAATGTTATAAAAGAAATGTTTATTGAAGATCTGAAGGAATGTAAAAAGGACGTCCAAAAGACGTCTTAAAGACGTCTTTCAGACGTCCCTTTTATGTCTTTTAGACGTCCAAAAGACGTCTTTTAGACGTACTTTAGACGTCCTTTTTTATGTCTTTTAGAAGTCTTTTGGACGTCTTTTGGACCAGACATAGAACGTCTTTTAGACGTCTTTTAGCTGTCTTTTTGATGACTCAGAGACATTGCCATCATTGTCCCCGAATCGTCCGCGGACAAGAAGGGACGTCTTTAAGACGTCTTTTAGACGTCCCTGTGCCCACTGGGATATGGTCATTATTGAGATGAATAAAACAAAGGTATACTTTAACAAACCAATTTACATAGGATTCACTATTCTAGACATATCAAAAATAATAACATATGACTTTCATTACAATTACATTAAAGAGACTTTCAGTGATTCTGCAAAATTACTCTACACAGATACTGACAGTCTTGTTTATCATATTACAGTGCCAAATTTTTATGATTATATTAAAAGAGATTTACATAAATTCGATACATCCGATTATCCTGAAAACAACATTTATAATATACCACTTGCAAATAAAAAAATCCTGGGTCTTATGAAAGACGAAAATAACGGTAAAATTGTAGATGAATTTATAGGTTTAAGATCAAAACTATATGCATTCAAGTTATGGGGTGATGAGGAAGCTAAAAAGAAAGCAAAAGGGGTAAAATATTCAACTTTAAAAAAAATAGGTTTCGATGATTTTAAGCATACTCTCAATGAAAATGAAAACCTGATCCGATCTCAGCACTTTATACGCAGCAAAAAACATGAAGTATTCACTGTTAAACAAAATAAAATTGCTCTAAGTTGGCAGGATGATAAAAGAATTTTGATACCAGGAAAAACTGACACCCTTCCTTGGGGTTACCAACAGCATGATCCAATGGAAATAGATGAAATTGATGTATAAAATGTTAGTTTGTATTAGTTCTCTACTGTTCGCTTTATACAATTTTTACAATAAATTATACTTAAAAATATTGTAATTTATTATAATAAATGAATGTAATCAAAATAAATGTTGTTGTTTCTTATACCTGAAAATAATAGGGTTAGGTTAGGAATAATAATTACAGTCCAATTGATATTTTGTAATTTTATTGAGGAAAAAAATAGAATACACATTTTAAACTAAAATACTTAAATATTACAGTTTTTGCAGAACCATGTTTTTAAGTTTATAACATTCTGAAGAGCACAAGTAAAAGTTTTATTGTTGATTAAATGTTTTGAACAAGTTCCAATACATGTTTCAATGTTTAACTTTTTTTAATGAAGGACAATTTAAATCATTCATGTCGATAATTTCAATACAATATTTTTCATCGATTAAGCTTTTTAACCATTTTTTCTTCTCTAAACCTTTTACATAAATTGTCTTTGCTTCTTTAAACACATTTTCTAAAATTTCTTTTAAATAAACGTACGGTACATCACCAGCATTCCAACGAATACCATGGAAATTATTTTCTAACCAACGATTGATACATTTATATTTGTTTGTGACGCAATTCCATGGACAAGGAGGTTGAAAAACCATATTTATTGGTATTGAATCATTATTTACAGAAACTATAGCTAATTCTTTTAAAACAAATTTATTAATTGGCAATTTGAATCCTTGCACATCCATCAAGTACTGCATTTTTAAATCAACTAATCTCATTACGCGTAAAGAGTTAAATATATATAAGCTTAAAGTTAAACAATTTTTTTGACAATTCCACTGATTGGTTTATATTCAACGATGCGGTCATGCAAAACTAAGCAATAAGCTGAAGTATTGGCGGGAAAATTTTCTTTTGATTCAAATTCTAAGCGGATATCAACTGGTCCACTTTTTAAAGACTCATTTTGTTTTGAACAATCCACTACAACTAAAGGAGCATATTGTAAAAATTCTTTTTTTGATAAAATTGGTTGAGACTCTTTACTATAATAAGATGCTTGAAAATTTGTAAACATTTCATATAAAGTAGAGTACTGATTTCTACCAATATTGAGATTCATGTTACCATAAGGATAACATTGTGAATTTAAAAATAATTTTACATCAGATAAATCACAGTGATCGAAACAACTAGAGTTTTGAACTGTATTATTTTTTCTGTTTCTCTGAAATCCTAATACAATAAATCTAGGTTTCTCTAATTGACTTGAAGTTTTTACACTCCAAATATGCTTAGGAGTAACTGGTAATAAAGGATATTCATACAATTCCCAAGTTCTAAAACTTATTGGAATAGATGGATCTTTTTCAATATATTTTAATAATTTAAATTTTCGAGCATCTGATAATTTTATGTATGGTAATAACCATTCAATTTTTTCAATAACAATTTTAAACTCTTCTAAAGGTGCTACTTGCAACACTGCGTTAGCATCCGTTCTTGATCTGATTAAAATAAGCTCATGTTTAGCGTTAATAATAACTTTTTGGTAATCTTCAGCAAAACCAAAAATCATACTTAAAGGAATACAAACATCAAAATAACCTTGTGCATTTGTTAAGGTTGGTTCATTCGTAAATTCTAACCAACCAACATTTTCAAGAAATTTATTTTGACTAGCATCCAGAGAAATATAATTTTTCATTAAACTTGTAAGACCAACATTTTTATTTTTATCAATTTCTACACCATTAAGTTCATACTTTGCTTCTTCAAATAAATGACATATGCCATTAGAAATTAAATTTGTACGCTCTAGAGCTGTTCCATCAGGTTTCACAAGTTTTCCAGTGATGTGAATCGAGCTTTTGCTTGGAAATAAGCAATGATCCTGATTCTGTACCGTGATGCGGATTTCGTCACTATTGTTGTATGTTGATGATGTGTATGGTTGTTGCGCATGAACTTCATAATGAGCAATAGATTCATCAAAAATTACTGGTGAATCAATATTTAAAATTTCCCCTTCCATAGCAAATAATAATACGTTGAAATACAAAGGCACAAATACAAGTAAAAATAAGTTTAAATCTCTTTTTTACTCTCTTCCTTTTTTTACAATCTTTAGACCGAGATTTTTCAGTAGTTGCAGGTTCTGAGGTGTTAATCTCTTCAAGATTCGCCGACGACTGATTTGCTTCTGGCATGGTGTCTTAATTTTATAACCAAAACCAGTCCTTTTTTTATTATTAAAAACAATACCCATTACTTTAAGGATTTAATATGAAGCCTTATTGTTAAAGTTTCCCCTCGAAAATTAACTAAATTTCCGTCTTGGTCTACAATTCGCAACTGAATATAGTCTATTGTCTTGACAGCGACTGGCAAGTAAATGACGTGATTTGGTACTTCCACTATTTTATATCCTGGTGGAACAATAGGAAAAAATTCATGAATTGTATGCACTTTTTCACCATTAATGTATGCTCCCGTTGTTATATTACATTCTACTCTTAATGAATTTATTTTAATGATTGATACTGGTTGATCAGACTCATGGTATTCTTGAGCTTTTAATTTGCGAGGAGAAAATCCTAACAAACTACCTATAGAATCATTGGGTTTAAAATTAATTTCTTCATCACAATAAACTGTACATTTCAATGTATTATTGTTTGGTTTGATTCTAAAATTAATTCCTTTATTTTTTAAAATTAAATGCAAAACTTGATCAATGTCACTAACTTCATAACTTCCTGTGGGTATAATAATTTCTTCATTTCCTACGTAAAATTTATTTTTCCCAGCATCTATATTAGGAATAGAATTAAAAGTTAAAAATTCAACAAGACCAAGAGCATAATTTTTAAAATTAGACAACTCTATTGGTGGAAAAAATTGAGATTCTAAGATGGATGCATTTCCAGACAACGTTAAAATAAGTGAATCGTCCATGATGAGGTCAAATTAATAACTGACATTTAAACCAAGAATATCATTTATTTATATACAGAGTATACAAATCAGGAATATTCAATTGTTTACATAAAAATTTAAGACATAAATGTCCGCATACATATGTATTATAGTTTTGATATCGTTTATGATTATATTTTATGCTACCAACACCAAAATATTTAACAAGATCCGAAGGTGGTCGAAGATTACCAAAGCTATCAAAATATATGATTTTATCTTTATTCTTTTTATATGCACACCAATGTGTACCGGGACCATTTTTATCATCTAGATTAATAATTGCAAATTCATTTTCTTTAGGACCACGCATAGGTAGTTCATTTCGCATAAAAACTCCTCGAAAATATGGAATTTTTAAACGCTTTGCAAATTTTAATAAATCTAAATCTGTTAGCGCACGGTGAGGTAGCTTTACTTCAAGTTTTTTGACTTGCATCCTTGTCCTACTTTGTATGGTTTTAGATGAAGGCCTAGTCCTGCTTTATATGGTTTTAGAAAGAGACCTTTTCCTAAGGCAATAGATTCCATTGTTTGATTATGTCGCTTGCTTTCCTCTAGTTGACGTTTTGCAGAATTTGCATCATTTACAGCTTTTGCTATGCCAGCTGCTCCCCCTGCTAGAGCCCCTGTTGCACTTAAACCCGCAAACAAAGGAATAAGAAAAGTTAAAATTCCTCCCACTTTAGAAGGTATCGGTAAAATGCGAGGTTTATTAATTTTTCGCCTGCCACCAGCAATTTTAACTGCTAGTCGTGCACCTTCAAGTGCTGATTTAATAGTAGGCTGTGCATTTGTATCTAATTTCATAGATTTTTTCGCTGCGGTTACAATCTTTCTCAACGTTGATTTTTTATTTTCCCTCTTTTTCTTCATATTTTCTTTTGACTTGATTCCCATACCCAATTTTGATTTGACCTTCATTGCATTTGTTATTGCGTAAGCTGCAGCTCTTTCACTATAATTTGCGTCAGGAGCAAACACACGATGCCAAGCTTTGTCAGCAAGTACTCTATCAGCTGCGTTTCTCGCTTCTACACTTTCCCTATTTTTTGAATAAGATATATCGTGCTCTTTACAAGCAGCGTCAAGAGGGTTGACTCCTGGATCACCTCGTGCTAATCTCTTTGCTAATTTTGTTCCTGGACCACAGTATTGATAGCCAGGTATATGAAGTTCGAAAGGTAATTTATTGATAATTTTATTCAAGACACCTCTACCTCGTCTTACTCTTTTCGAAGTTTTCTTTAAACTAATTTGTTTTTTATTTACACCCATATTTATATTCTTCACGGTAAGAAAACTTTTTCAAGACTAAAGTGGAAATCTATATAACCAATGTATTTATAGTTTTTTGTCATTTGACTACAGTCAACCTCTAATGATCTAACAAAAAAATTATGACAGCAATAGTCAATTATCACAGTAATAGTCAATTATCCCAATTGCCTCCGACAGTAGGAAACGTGGACCTTGCCCAAAGCATGAAAGAGTTGACGATCGACACCAAATCGCAAACCTCTCCTAAAAAACTAGACCTATCAATTAGATGCTGTAAAGTAGCATGGACCTCATTATTAGATTTGCATGCAAGCGTTACAAGCGACTACAGTGAACTGACATTGAAACTATTAAAAACCTTGTATTTATAGTTTTAACCTCAGTTATCGTAAGAATGGAGTTTGAAGCACAGTCGATCAAATTGCCAGTCTACAATTTTGACACTCTTGTTCAAGATTGTAATAAGAAAACAGAAAATCGTCATGGAAATTTATTGCCAAATAGTGTGCGAGCAATATTTTGTGGACCGTCAAATTGTGGAAAGACAAATGCTTTACTTGCTCTTTTAATACATCCCAATGGATTACGATTTGAAAATGTTTATGTGTACTCAAAATCGTTATATCA
This sequence comes from Leptopilina syphax, assembly GCA_032872505.1. Classification (NCBI taxonomy): domain Eukaryota; kingdom Metazoa; phylum Arthropoda; class Insecta; order Hymenoptera; family Figitidae; genus Leptopilina; species Leptopilina syphax. Next base: position 20,745,051 of record CM065475.1, read on the forward strand.
ACCAAAATACAAATTTTTAGAAAACATTTTGCAACCAGTAGCGGGTGTTGGCTACTTTCCATTTAATGAACATGTGAATGTTGTAGAACCAGACAATGCGTTATCAAACTCAATATTTATATTTGATGACGTAGCATGTGAAAAACAAGATAATATTAAAGCTTTTTTTGCTATGGGAAGACACAAAGCTGTGGATTGCTTTTATTTATGTCAAACATATGCGCGCATTCCAAAACATTTAATACGTGACAATGTTAATTTACTAGTTTTATTCAAACAAGATGAAATGAATCTTAGACATATTTATGATGATCATGTAAATACTGATATGACATTTATCGAATTTAAAAAACTTTGCAACTCTTGTTGGAAAAATAAGCATGATTTTATAGTGATTGATAAAGATCGTGATATCAATGAAGGCAGATATAGAAAGTGTTTTGATTGTTTTATAAAATTAGAGAAATGATATTCTTTATAAACAGTTTCATTCAAGACATTGGTCAATCAACATGTCTTCTACACACTTGAAACATTTGCGAAAACAAAAAGATATTCTTGGTCAAATTGCAAAAGCCAGTGATGCTATTCGACGAAAGCATAGACTGATGAAATTGGGTAAGGAAGAAATTGAACAGACTTTAAATAATACCTTTAAACCTATAGTGACACCAATTCAGAAATTAGTCGACGACATTGAAATTGTTAAACAAATTCGACCAGTAAAAATTGAAAGAGAGGGAGACCTTCCTTTAGAGTTTGAAGAAGATCAAGAAGTTAAGAGAGAGAATGATTCATTTTTAAGAGATGACTTATCATTTGCAACAGCTGCTGATGATGACGATAACGGTGATGATTATGATGATGATGGTAGAGGTGATAATGGAGATGGAGATAAATCAGAGAAAGATGGTGCTATTTTATATCTTCAAATGTTGGATGAAAAGGGAAAAGATTTAGATCCTTCATATGGAGTTCGTAAATTATCTAAAGGGCAATTAATGATTGGTAATTCAGGAATAAATTTTGAACAAAATAATATTAGTGTAGGTGATAAAACATATCCTGCAACGAAAGGTTTACTTGAGCTTTTATTCAAAAAAGTTCCAGAAGAAGCTGTTTTAAGTGTAGTTGATCGGGAAAATTATAAAAATATTGTAATATCAACTAATGCTCATAAAAAATATTACAAAGCAGATGGCGCTGTTAGAGATAAAAAGAGTTTAAAATATCTAAACTATATAGCAGTACATTCTGGTGAAGGTTTAATTCCAGAATATATGACTCAACAAGAAGATACAAAAATTGATTATGTCTATTGGGATGATCCTAATGAATTGGTTGATCGTTTAAGATTGCTCTTGGCATCTCAAGCAGCTGGAAATCCCAGTCATAATAATGAGATTATATCAATTATTGAAGAGTTGAGAGAAGCTGGAATTGTTTATTAATTAACAGTTGTAGAAATTTTTATCATTTTCATGATGAGTATCGACATATTCGGACGTCAGTTTAAAAGCGCAGAAACTTCAAATCGAGGTCCACCAGGACTTGGTTTTAAGTTGACTGCTGAAGGAGATTTTAATATTGAAAATAAGAAACTTTGTAACGTAGCTAATGCTGAGAGCAACAATGATGCAGTAAACTTGAATACTGTAAACAAAGTTATTGAATCTAGAGCGAACGCCATCTATGATGTAATCGGTTCTGTGAGAAATGATGTAAATGACAATGTTGTAAAGATTTTAGATTTAGAAGATTTGATAAAAAAATATTTTGAAAATCTAAGAATCAGTATTGAAAGAAATATAGAGATGATGTCTACCAACAAAGACATTATTTTACAATTAGACAGCAGACTGCGCACACTTGAAGGTAATTAACAATGGAGGATCAAAAACTACAGTTGGTGAAAGAGTTACATAAACCAGCGAGAAGAAATTATAAGCGAAGAAATGTTGACATTCGAGGTATTGACGAGACTTGGCAAGCTGATCTTGTTGAAATGCAACCTTATGCTAGAGAAAATAAAGGTTACAAGTACCTGTTAACCGTCATTGATACATTTTCAAAGTTTGCCTGGGCTGTTCCAGTAAAGTCCAAAAAAGGTGAAGATGTGACTGCGGCAATGAAATCTATTTTAATTAAAAAACGCATACCGAAAAATTTGCAAGTAGATAAAGGAAAAGAATTTTATAATTCACATTTTGAAAATCTTATTAAAAATTATAACATTAATTTGTATTCTACTCATAGTAATTTGAAAGCGTCAATTTGTGAACGATTTAATCGTACTTTGAAGAATAAAATGTGGATGCAATTTAGTTTACGCGGTAATTACAAATGGATAGATATATTAAGTGATTTAGTAAATGCGTATAATAATAGTAAACATCGGACAATAAGAATGAAACCGAAAGATGTAAATGCTCAAAATGAAAATAATTTATTGTTTAATACATTTAAAAAAGTTGCAGTAAACAGGAAATACAATAAGAAATTTAATGTTGGAGATAGAGTACGTATAAGTAAAGTTAAACATGTTTTTGAGAAAGGTTATACACCAAACTGGACTACAGAAATATTTACTATAAGCGATGTAAAAAATACTAATCCAATAACATATATCTTGAAGGATTATCAGGAAAATCTAATAAGTGGATGTTTTTACGAGCAAGAACTTTCTAAAGTTAAATATCCAGATGTATATTTAGTTGAAAAAGTATTAAAAAAACGAGGATCTAATGTATTTGTAAAATGGTTAGGTTTTGATAATTCTCATAACAGTTGGATAAACGAATCTGAATTATAATGTATTTGAGAAAGGTTAAAATAAAAATAAATTTAATTGTATGCATTTTTGTATTTATTTATCCTCTCTTTACAATAATTTACCATTTATACATTGAATATTTGACATTTTAGAAAAACTGCCCTCTTTATATACACAATATATGACCTATTTGACCTTGAAGTTAATTATAGATTTCGTGGAATTGCGGTAAGATCAAAAGCATTCTTATGAAAAGTACCGAAAATGTTTGCAAAAATTCCTTAGATAAAACTTAGTCAAAAACAAAATAAATAAACTGTATAATAAAACAGACCGAAAGCAATAAATCAAAGATATCAAATTACATGTAAAACAATAGCTTAAATAAAGAAAATAATTCCAGGAAATAAATAGGTATCAAATTACACGTGGGAAAATTTTTTTAGATAAATCCCAAACCGGAAGCAATAAATCAAAGATATTATAAACAACAAGTAGATGGTAAAAATTCCTTAGATAAGAATCTAATAAACAAGATATCAAATTACACATGTCAAAATTCTAGGAAGTATAACGTCATTTCCGGCTCAGCATCGTGCCCCCCGTGATATCATATCCGCCTCAGAATCGCACCCGTGATGTCATATCCGCCTCAGAATCGCACCCTCACCCATGATGTCATATCCGCATCAGAATCGTGGCCTCCCCGTGATATCATATCCACCTCAGAATCGCACCCTCACCCATGATGTCATATCCGCCTCAGAATCTTGGTCTGAATATTACCCTCCCCCCTTGTGATGTAATATCCGCCTTAGCATCATAATACTTACCTTTTATCACATGCTGATCAAAGTGCATCAAAAATCTCATACCAAATGATCATGTTCACACATATCCAAATAGCGTATATACTTAGATTCAAAATTTAAATTTTCGCGCCAAAACTCAGGTATGCGCATGCGCAGTTCAATTTTAGTGAGTTAGAACTCTCCCTGTATATCTACTTAAGAGTATTTTTACCTGAACATTGTGTGTTCTATAAACACACTTCTGACACACAATTCAGTGTTTTCCAAACACTCAAAGCGTTCCAAAATACACGGATTAGACACACTTTATTGTGTTCACAAACACATAATCGACACACAATAAACATTCTATAAAACACTATTTAAACACGCTTTGCCCAAGATATTTTCGACAGGGCAATATTTGAGCATATAATATTCCTTATATACTCTACACATTTCATGAAAATGAATTTACATAAACACTAATAGACAATAACGATAATAAATAATAAACAATTATAACACTATTTATACACAATAAACTCACAACGCGATTATATAGACGTGACAGGAAACCGACGCGACGGACAAATTGAGACGACCATTTTTAAATGGATGCCATGATAATGAATTGCGCGCAACATGTATCGAAATTTTGAACTAACTATGGATCTCCCAACCAAAGTTTATATGGATGAGGCAGCCATATGTGAAGATCCATAGCATGAATTGTAAGCCCAACCATGCCTATGGATGTCACATCCATATTTGATTCAACAATATAATATGGCTCCCTTATCCATTGAATATGGAATGTGCTTCCATTCTGAATGTTGAGTAGGACGAAAGACATGAACGAATAAAGGTTCTAGAGAAGGGATAGACCGTAAATTGCGTTTGCGCAATTTACTGAGATTTTCATGACGAATTGGCCTTTGGGACCACGTTTTCAGTTGTACCCGGGACTTGGCGATATGTATATATTTGTATAATTTTATTAAGTGAAGATAGTTTTATTTTAAATAAATCCAAGTTTTCTGTTGTTAATTTTACTATGTTATGACTTTATTTTACCTTTGTCCTATAATTGACAAGTGGCGACCGTGACAAGACACTGAAATTGGTGCAGTTAAGTGTAATATAAAACGGGAAGTGTGGTTTGTGAGACGCCAAGATGGATGCTATTAAAAGGGAGAGAACAGCGTTACGTTCGGCATTTACGAAGGCCCATAATGGATTCCAAAGCAAGATGGCTGGTAACTATAATAAAGAAGAACAAATAGTTGCCTTTCAATTTTTGGAGTTAAAGATGACGGAATTGGACGTGGTTCAAGCAAGATATAACCAATCCCTTTTCGAATCGGATTTGCCAGATGAAGCGATCACCAAGGAGTTAGAGTCCGACGATACGTACAAGACGCTTTTCCTTACTGCGAAACTCAGAGTAACCAGTTTGAATTCTCCAAATGTAACAGTGCATCCAGTACCTAATGTGGTTGTGGATAGGAAAACCATGAAGCTTCCCAGTATAGAACTGCCCAAATTTAGTGGAAACATCAAAGAATGGCTGCCTTTTTGGAGCCAATTTAAGAAAATAAATGACGATAACACTATCAGTGGAGAAGACAAATATCAATATTTAATACAGGCCACAGTCCCTGGGTCAAGAGCAAACGAGATAGTAAATAGTTTCCCGCCAACAGGAGAGAACTTCGAGAAGGCTGTTGCTACTTTGAAGAGTCGTTTTGGTCGGGATGATCTTTTGGTGGAGTTCTACGTCAGAGAACTTTTGGGTTTAGTTCTCCAAAACGCCTTAAAAGGAAATAAGAGGCCAGCATCGCTTGCAAGTCTTTACGATAGGCTGGAATCTTACATAAGGTCGTTGGATACTTTGGGTGTCACCAAAGATAAGTGTACAGCCATGTTGTTCCCGTTAGTCGAGTCATCCCTTCCAGAAGAAATTCTCAGAGCCTGGCAGAGAAGTGGGCAGAAGGGATTTACGGAAACAGACGGACAACGTGAAACAAATGATCGTTTGACGAAGCTGCTCGAATTTCTCCGTTTGGAAGTCGAAAGTGAGGAGCGGATCGATCTAGCATTGACAGGTTTTGGATTATCAGAGCCGGAAGTGGGGAAGAAGCCTAAAGGTAAAGTAGAACTAGTTAAAGATGTACCAAGTGCAAATGTCCTTCTTGTAGCTAAATCAGAAAGAAAATTTATATGTATTTTTTGCAAAGCTGAACACGAGAGTAAGAATTGTGAAATGGCGCGAAAATTAAAATTAAATGAAAGAAAAGATATTATTAAAAAACAAAACGCATGTTTTATTTGTTTGTTGCGCGGGCACCCTGCTAAAAAATGTAGATGTCAAATTAAATGTGATTGGTGTACTAGACGTCACGTCTTACTCATGTGTCCAGAATTGTGCCGCGATGATATTGTGAGTGAAAGAGAGCGAGAATATAATTCGAATTCGAGAGATAAATTAGAAAATGAGAAGGCTTTAGCAACCTTGTCTGATTTTCCGTTGGTCTGTTTACAGACATTACGAATCGAATTGTATTCGCATTCTAGAAAGAGAGTTGTGAGAGCAGTAATAGACACAGCTTCACAACGCTCTTATGTCCGCACTGATGTTGCAAAGGATCTACAATATATTCCGATTAATAAAGTAGATGTAACACATTCATTGTTCGGTGGAGCAAAATCAGAAACTAAAGAATTAGATGTATTTTTGATCCGGATGCGAAATTTAGAGAATTCATTTTCGTGTAATTTTTCAGTGTTAGAACAGAATATCATTTGTGACACAATTATGAGTGTAAAAAACGACGATTGGGTTAAAGAACTGCGTGATAATAATATTGTTCTCTCAGATATAGATAGTGATAGCCAAAGAATAGATGTTTTGATCGGCGCGGATGTAGCTGGAAAATTATTTACCGGTAAAAAATTTGTATTAAAGAATGGTCTAACAGCATTTGAAACCTTACTTGGGTGGACGATAATGGGAAGACTACCGGAAAAATCTAAAAGTGTAGATTCGGCTATTATGATCACTGCGATGCTCGTGCGCGAGGCCAGGGTGACCGATCTGTGGAATTTAGACGTTATCGGAATTACAGACCCGATAGAGAAATTAGAAAAAGCGAAACGTGACGATAAAGTTTGGGAATTTTTGATAAATACTGCCAAATTGAACCAAGAAGCTCGGTACGAGGTCAGATTGCCTTGGGTCGAAAATCATATTCCTGTTTCAGATAATTATGATGTAGCATGTTGCAGGCTAAAAAATAGTATCTCAAAGCTCAAAAAACAGAATCTATACGATGCTTATGGTGAGGTTTTCAAGGAATGGCTCGCGGAAAATATAATTGAAATAGTGCCAGAACACGAAATTGAAAATATTAGTCATTATCTCCCCCACCGCCCAGTAATAAAGGAAGAGGGAACGACGGCGATAAGACCGGTCTTCGACGCATCGTCTTGCGCAAAGGGGTTCCCCTCCTTGAACAACTGTTTAGAGCAGGGACCTAATCTGATAGAACGAGTGACGTCAAATTTGAATAGATTTAGAGAAGGGGAAATCGGTGTGGTCGCAGATATACGCAAGGCTTTCTTAAGGCCTTTCTCCAATATGTTTTAAAAAGTGTGCGAATGACTGCGTCTGCATCGGTTGCTATAGCAACACATGCTAAAATCAACGCAACGCAGTCATTCGCACACTTGTGGTAACCTATTGGAGAAAGGGCATTACAGATCGTGATTCATAAGAGTGATAGAGACTTTCTTCGTTTTCTTTGGATGGAAGGGGATAAGATAATAACGTTTAGACATTGTCGCGTGGTGTTTGGTCTTGTGTGTAGTCCGTTTCTTTTGTCAGCTATTCTCACTTTAGTTTTGGAATCGGCCATAAAAAAGACTGAAGAAGATGTAAATTGCAAATGGTCTAAAGAAACTATAGAAAAATTAAAAAATGGATTTTATGTGGATACCCACACAGCACATGATATTTCCTGAATACTTCCTGAATATTTCACTGAAAGATTGAAATATTTCATTGCAAGATTCAGGAAATATTTCTGCAAACAGGAAAATGTCCGCTTATGTGGGAATATTGACGCGAAAGTTGAGAAAATATTTCATTGAAATATTTTGGAAATATTCAACTGAAATGATGCGCACTGGTCGAACTCAGTTTCTATGGCCTGTAGAGTTGCGCAGTAGTTTTTGGCTTACTATATCCTATGGGTTTTAAAATATTTCAGAAAATTCCTATTGATTTGAGGTGTTTAACAAATTTTTCCATTTTTTGAAATATTTTCACAATATTGCAGAATCTTTATGTGTAATATTGCAGGAATATTTCAATGAAATATTTTCTCAATTTTCGCGTCAATATTCCTACATAAGCGGACATTTTCCTGTTTGCAGAAATATTTCCTGAATCTTGCAATGAAATATTTCAATCTTTCAGTGAAATATTCAGGAAGTATTCAGGAAATATCATGTGCTGTGTGGGAGTAAACTTCTTTCTCGTAAGTGTTGTAAATTTTCATCATTCAATATATAAGGAAACAAAGATGTATACTTTCAGCGAAATTCGTCGTCGTGCATGCAGTTGTGTATTAGTGTATTAATTAGCCGCGTCTATACATATAAGTGAAATAAACATGTGTGTGTCTTCAAATATTTATTCAACAAATATATAAGTGTGTGTGTCTGTGTATGTAAAAATCCTTCCAGTTTACCTCCATTATAGTCAAGAATTGACGGGAAACCGGCGATAAAAGTCCGTATTTTTTCTTTTACTCTTTCTTTCTACATTTACAAACGACTATAGTAATTTTATGTACACAATACTTCTGAGTTTACTATACAGTTGTTTGGAACTATTGGACGAAATAGTAAGAAACTTTGCTAATTTGGTGAACATTTGTCGGGATTAGTGTCTTAGTGTAGAAAATAGTAAAAAATACAAAAAGTCCCCTTATTTCCGGTGGTTGCAATGTAAAAATAGTAAATTCCCCTACTAAAAATAAAATCAGGAATGGTCAGACAAATAGTCAGGCCGCCTGACCACTTTAATCCAGTTTTCTTACGATTCTGGATGGATCTCGTCAGAAATCTATCACAACTGATCAGGAGGAAGTTTACCCTTCTAGAAAAAATCGATTGGAAACAATTTAAAACAATTAAAAAGAATTGTCTATTGTCCTCAATCGTGTTTCTCAATCGTGTTGCAATTGGGGAAGATTGACTTTTTTTTAATCGTTCATCGTGCCCTATCGGCTACATTGCATGCACTGTTTGGTGGGAGATTTGAAAATTTTAAAAAGGGTTATTTATTAATTGACATTGTTATTAAAAAAATAACATTGTTTAAAAGATTATTTTTTGGACTAAAAATTAAAATATTAATCAATGCATTTGTCACTCAGAAAGAATACAAGATACTTTAGCAAAAAATTAAGTTATTTTTTTATTCGTCTTTGAATAATGCTGCAAAAAACTAAGTATTTATAGTTTATTGAAAAAATTGTAAATAAGAATTGTTGACAAATACATCAAATATTATTTTAATAATTAAATTCTGTTTTAAAAAATAATCTTTATGACACTGTTATTTATTCAGCCAAAAGGGTAGACCTGAAAAAATAAAATGAATTAAATTATTCTTATTTTTAAATAAATGAAATATATTATTAATTTTAATATAAAAATACTAAATTTTTAAAAAACTGATGTAAAATTCAGTATAATTGTATGAAATATTATGAATATTAGGGTGATTAAATTTAAAATGTCATTTTTGATCCTACACGGAAAAAACTGCATGGTTGGGACAACCATATATATTGAAAAATACGGGATATCCATAGTTAAGGTTATCACATCCATTTCTATGGATGTGTCAACTAAATAAATGGATGTAGTATCCATCAAAATGGCTGTAGTATATCCATAGAAATGGATGTGATAACCTTAACTATGGATATCCCGTATTTTTCAATATATATGGTTGTCCCAACCATGCAGTTTTTTCCGTGTACTAACTTTGATTTTTCGATGTTGGATTTTGAACTTAACGATACTCTATTTTGGTTGACTAGAATATAAGATGGACAAAAAAATAGTGGTCGAGCAGGTGGAAGCAAATTTTAATTTTCACCAGGTGAAAAACGATAGGCAGAAATGATAAGAAATTTTCTGTGTTCGTTTATTCTTTTCTCAAATAAATTCTTACAACTTTAAAAAGTTAAAATATTTCAAATTACAATAATGAATGTTTCAACATGACTTAAAAAATATTTGTAATGAGTTCTGCCATAAATTAATATACTTTTGAAGACCAAAAAGATATATGAACATTGAGGGACACCACTGACATTTTTGAAAGATTTCACTGATAATTTTTTTTTGAATAATGAGAATAAAATCAGCTTATAAATTACAATCCATCATTTAATCAATAATAATAATAATTTTTAACTTGTATTTTTCGCTAAGCAAGTAAAGTACACTGAAAAAAAAAATTATTTGAATCAAATAAAAATTATTTGATTCAAATAAATCATTTATTTGGTTATATTCCAATAAATGTGTATTTGAACCAAATACATAAATATTTGAACTAAATATTTTATATTATCGCACCAAATAATTATTTATTTGAATCAAATACAAACAATTCAAATCAAATAAATAGAATATTTGAATCTAATAAATGATTATTTGAATCAAATTCAAAAATTATTCAACTCAAATATATATTTATTTGGCCCGAATATTTTATTTAATTGTATCAAATAACTATTTATTTGAATCAAATACAACTAATTCAAATCAAATAAATAGAATATTTGAATCTAATAAATGATTATTTGAATCAAATTCAAAATATATTCAACTCAAATGTATATTTATTTGACCCGAATATTTTATTTAATTGTATTAAATAACTATTTATTTAAATCAAATTCAAATTATTTTAATCAAATAAATCGAATATTTTAATGTAATAAATAATTATTTGAATCAAGTATGAAAATTATTTCATTCAATATTGATAATTTCAACATCAACAAATATTAATAAAAAAATAACTAATTGCAAAAGATAAATACTAATGACAATTCATTGATAGTTCACTTTCACATTTTTTTATACACTTAAACGCAATTTTTATTACATACACATTTGAAAAATCCTAACGCTTGGGGGTAACGAACCCACGCCTAACCGAATATTCACGCACCGAAGTCACGCACGCTAACCACTATACTACGCTCGCATGGGACTCTCAAATCTTAAACACTCTCATGTCTCACTAGCTGAAATAAAACTTGTAGAATTACTACAAGGCAGTGAACAATTTTGCCGCTATATTTTCAATACTTTATTCAATGTATATTTACGAATATATTTCAATATTTCTTTAAAAAATCAACTTATTGTAATATTTTTATTTATATATTTTTTCATAATATTAATTATTATGTCAATAATAATAAATTTATATAGTAATAATATAAATTTATTTGTAATAATTATAAATAAAATAAATTTATTGTGTCAAATAATTTTTATTTGCATCAAATAAACGAAATATTTGGGTTAAATAAATGAATGAATAGTTTCAAGTAACTCATTATTTTCGTTTCAAATAATTATTTAATTGATTGAAATATTTTTTTATTTGTCTTGATAAAATGTATATTAGCTTTAAATAATGAATTATTCGGATTAAATATTCCAGTCTATTAGAATCAATAAAATAAATTTACTGAATCAAATAATTCTTACTTGCATCAAATAAATCAAGTATTTGAGTGAAATAAATGAAAGAGCAGTTTCAAATAATTCATTTTTTTCGTTTCAAATAATTATTTAATTGATTGAAATATTTTTTTATTTGTCTTGATAAAATATTATATTAGCTTTGAATAATAAATTATTCGGAGCAAATAATTCCGCTTATTTGAATCAATAAAATAAATTTATTGTGTCAAATAATTTTTATTTGCATCAAATAAACGAAGTATTTGAGTGAAATAAATGAAAGAATAGTTTCAAATAATTCAATATTTGTATTAAATAAATTTATTTATTCAATTCAATTAACTATTTATTTGAATCAAGTACGATTTATTTGGTTCAAATAAGTATGATTCAAATAATTGCAGATATTTAAATCAAATACATATTTTTTTGATCCAACTAAAAAGTATTTAAATCAATTAAATATTTTTCAAATAATTTGAATTATTTGAATCAAATAAATTTTTTTTTCAGTGTATTCATATCACCGCGGAAGTTGAGCTTCTTAGCTCTTTATTGTGGAAACGAACTTTCATCGTCGAGGATTCCGCTTTGAATTAAACTCTAATTATAAAATCAAAGTAGTATTAAATTTCTAGTAAAAGTTTGAATTTTTAGAATTTTACCGCGCAAACTGACTCGGCGCGTCACAATCTTGTGTTACGCGCCGAGTTACCGATTAATACGCAACTCTAACAAAAGTGATTGATTGGCCGGATTCGACTTGGTTAAATCCTTTAAAAAGGAAGCGGGATAATTTAAATAAAACAAGATTAAATTCCGTACAACGGAAGGGAAACCCGTTCGAAAGAAGATAATATATTTGTCTCCTTTCGAAGGTAAAACCCTTTAAGTTTATTAAAATACTTTGTTTCAACCCACACAGCACATGATATTTCCTGAATATTTCCTGAATATTTCACTGAAAGATTGAAATATTTCAGTGCAAAGTTTTAGAAATATTTCTGCAAACAGGAAAATGTCCGCTTATGTGGGAATATTGGCGCGAAAGTTGAGAAAATATTTCATTGAAATATTCCTGCAATATTACACATAAAGATTCTGCAATATTGTGAAAATATTTCACAAAATGGAAAAATTTGTTAAACACCTCAAACCAATAGGAATTTTCTGAAATATTTTAAAACCCATAGGATATAGTAAGCCAAAAACTACTGCGCAGCTCTACAGGCCATAGAAACTGAGTTCGACCAGTGCACATCATTTCAGTTGAATATTTCCAAAATATTTCAATGAAATATTTTCTCAACTTTCGCGTCAATATTCCCACATAAGCGGACATTTTCCTGTTTGCAGAAATATTTCTAGAACTTTCCACTGAAATATTTCAATATTTCAGTGAAATATTCAGGAAATATTTAGGAAATATCATGTGCTGTGTGGGAATCAAGCTGACTAAGGAACTTAGACGACAAGAACCTTTCTAGTCAAGCGCAAGATTAGAACTCTACAAGTTTGTTGTCAGACGAGACGGAGATGCTCTCCGTCTTGTGTACATTTTAGTCCGAGTGCGCATGCCTGCTATGACGCGCACTCTTGTTGGATATTGTTACGAGCGTTACGAGCACATATGGGTTTTAATACGCAAACTCAAGTGCTCTGATATGATTCGTTGAGTTCAACTTTGGCTAAATCCTTAAGAGGAACCGGGAATTACAAATAATAAAAACAATAATATTCCGTTAAAACGGAGGGAAAAACCTTACAACAAGAAAGAATCAATCAATAATTAATAAAATTAATTATTGATGGATATCAGACTTCTTGTGAGTAAACCCGATAAATTTATTAAATCAAAGTTCAAGAATACAAAATCGACTAAGGAAACTTAGAAGCAACCTTTCTAGTCAAACGTCAACTAAAATCTAACTTGTAGTTATAGTCAATTGGAGTTGGTCTCCGCTGTTAGTCCAGGTTGGGGGAAATGCGCATGTTCAAAGTGACGCGTATCCCCCACTATACACTTTATGCACTTCACTAATACTAATACTGTTTCATACGTCACACCTGTCGGTGTTGATACACACACATTCGTCATAGCTTTATTATTCCTATCCTTGTCATATTATAGTTATTTTAATTATTCAGTTTATATACAATTAATAAACTAATAGTAATATTTACATTTCTTATAAGTATATTTAATCTTGTATTCGATGCTCACATACGTGTTACAAATATAATAAATATTATATAAATAAATTATACAATGCTGATGATCATGATAGTTATAACAAATTCATTGTTTAACTATAACTCTTAAAGGTAATTTATTTACAAGTATTATAATAGTTGATTAAGTTTTAGATTAATAGAAATAATGAAATATAGAAATTACGATTATTTATAAAAAGTAGTTGAGCGATTAACAATTCTAAAAAGTAATAAAAACTGGGTTTTTCCAGTACATGACAATTTTGAAGTTAAAAGGATAGAAAGTTTTTAGGTGTACAATTTCGGTAGTATTACCTGAACAAGGATCTGGTCTATAAAAGTAAGCTGTTCTAATTTTATGACTTCTTAAAGGAGTATACTTTTTTGGGTATTTTTCAATTGTACCTATAGTGTTAGAAAAACATATTGGTTTGGAAGGAAATCGAAGAGTTTAGATTTTATTAAAACATCTGTTTCTTAATCCAGATTATCTTTATGATGTTTTAGAAATATTTTGAGTTTCTTAAAGTACAATTACTCATTCTTTAGAATGTCTAAAATAACATCCGCTAAAACATGAAAATATGTTTACGTACTTTATTATACTATTCCTTTGCCATTCTCAGTCTCAGGTTTATATTTATTGAAGTATGAATTCGAATATTTTATTTTAATAATTTTGATTTCACCACGACATACAATCGCGAATCGATTAATCTCGAAGTGTGAGGTAAGTTCCCAAATGCGCCACTGGACAAATGCGCCACAAGTCAAATGCGCCACGGATCAATTGCGCCACTGGACAAAAGCCCCACATTTGTCATATTTGAGGAAAGTGAAAAGTTTGTTCGAGAGATGGAGCTAGGTGTTCTTGGTATAGAAATTTGTCAAGTGAATTCAATTTCTTGCCAATTTCGCTCCGTATAGTGAAAATAAATTTAAGTGAACTGTTAATTAAATGGTAATTGATTAAATATTCTATATTAATTGCGGATAACATTTTTGAGGTAAGTTGCTGTTTTTATTTTATATTATTATTATTATTATTATTATTATTATTATTATTATTATTATTATTATTGTTTGAAGAAATGTGGAAATTCTTTTTAATAACTAATTTATGAAACATTTTATTTTTAAATCGTTTTTATTTATATTTTTTCTTTGGAATAATTTAATAATTGCTTTAATAATATTTTTTGATATTTTCAAAAGCTCTTTATTTTTATAGAATTAGTTTGTATTTTAATTAAATAACGAGATTAAGAATTCTTTATTGTATTATACTTAATTTTACTTTCATAATTATAAATTAATTAATTAATTTTTTAAATTAGCTAACTTCTTATAAAGTTTCAAATATTACGGAAGTTTAGAAAAATTATTCCAATTTTTATTTTATAATTAATGGTATTTATATTAAAAACAGTAATATTTTAAACAATAATTTTTTTTTGGAAACGTAATATATAAAAAAAGCAGGCTTCGCACTCATCTACTAAAATCTATACTATTTACTCCTTTTTTTGTGAAATTTCTGACACTAAAAGATGCATTTTCACAAATTACATTAGTTTAAATCCTCTAATGATTGAAAAAAAATTATTCTCAATCAATTTTTTGTGATTCGATTAAAACGAGA
This sequence comes from Leptopilina syphax, assembly GCA_032872505.1. Classification (NCBI taxonomy): domain Eukaryota; kingdom Metazoa; phylum Arthropoda; class Insecta; order Hymenoptera; family Figitidae; genus Leptopilina; species Leptopilina syphax. Next base: position 20,760,256 of record CM065475.1, read on the forward strand.
TTTTTTTAATCGTCAAATTTTAATTTTTCGATTGCTACTTTTTACTACTATTTTCAGATTTAAAGCTACTTTCTGCTACTTTTTTAAAGGTAATTGTCGAGTGCGAAGCCTGAAAGAGTAATAATTTATTAATTATTTGACAATGGTATTGAATTCTATAAATATTTCATTATTTTAACCTCTTAAAATATGTGACTTCTTTTTTTAGATTATTCTGATCAAAGTGAAGCTCTGATGATTAAAATCGAGCCTTAAGATGTAGTGACGATAAAAAAAAGTTATAAATAATTAGGCATCACAGACCGTTACAATTTTAAAAATTATATTAAAGCCAAATAATGTAATTAAAAGTTTTAAAAAATATGTTAAAATTGAATCTCAATTTTTCGACCAAATTTTGTAACTTTATTCGTCAATTAAATTTTTTAAAATAAAATCCTTATTTACCCCTCTATTATTGCTAAATTAATATCTGTCCTATCTCTCAAAAATATTAAACAAAAACAATTACAAATTGCTTTATTCTATAGAAAAATTATAGAAAAATTATATTAATAACTATAGAAAAATTATAAAGTGAGTATAAAAATTGTAATATAATTAAGAATATAAATTTATTGGCAAAAAAAATATTTTATTGCCAAAATGCAGACGACAATCGACTCGTGCTCCAGGAAAAAAATTAAATTGCAAACGAATATAAATAAGATCTTCTCTTGTTAAAATTATATTATTAAAATATTATTATTAAATAAAATATTAATATTAATATTTTATTAATATTAATATTTTATTTAATTATAAATTATAATTTTTTTTTGCCAATAAATTTATATTTTTAATTATATTACAATTTTTATACTCACTTTATAATTTTTCTATAGTTATTAATATAATTTTTCTATAGAATAATGCAATTTGTAATTGTTTTTGTTTAATATTTTTAACATATTTTTTAGAGGTGTGCAAAAAGCTCGAATAGCCGAGCCGGGCCGCAATTTTTTCGAGCCGAGCCGGGTCGAGCCCGAGCCGGGCTCGATGTATCGGGTACCCGAAATTTTCGAGTACCCGAAACATTCGGGTACCCGAATTCACTCGGGTTCTCGAGTGAATTCGGGTACTCGAAATTTTTGAGAACCTACTCAATTTGATTCAAGCTTTTAAATTTAAAAAGAAAATTTTTTAAAAAAAAAATTTAATTAAAAATTAATGCAGGAAGTTTTGGATTTTCTCAAAAACTCGAATCAAATCGAGTTTTCGAAAATTTCGGGTACCCGATACATCGAGCCCGGCTCGGCTCGAAAAATGAAAAGCTCGAAAATACCCGATCGAGCTTCGAGCTTTTTGCACACCTCTAATATTTTTTAAAACTTTTAATTACATTATTTGGCTTTATTATAATTTTTAAAATTGTAACGGTCTGTGATGCCTAATTATTTATAACTTTTTTTTTATCGTCACTACATCTTAAGGCTCGATTTTAATCATCAGAGCTTCACTTTGATCAGAATCTAAAAAAACCCAGGTAGAAATTGACGACCGGGATGGTACCGGCCCGGTACAAACGGCGGATTATAAGTGCCGGGGCGGTACCGGCATAAGACCGTCATTTTCACCGGCTTGGTACCGGCAAATTGCCGGATGATAACTACGGCAGGTATCCGGCATACGTACCGGGCCGGTACCGAATAATCCACCGGGGCGGTACTGGCCCGGTTATTGTTGGAAGGCATTTGGTGCCGGTTTATTACCGGCTGCACAACCGGCTAGGTACTGGTTCAGTACCGGCATAAGTCTGTTCATTCCACCGGCGCAGTACCGGTAAATTGCCGGATGATAACTTCGGTAGGTATCCGGCAACCGTACCGGGCCGGCACTAATAAATATCTGACGCAGTACCGGGCCGGCACTAAAAAACAACCGGTGTGGTACCGGGCCGGTTAAAAAAATTATATTTCAGTCTGATTAATTATTTAATTATTATTATTATTATCAATGTTATTATTAATTTTAAATTGGAAACAGTAAATATATTAAATGCTGAAACAGAGAAACATAAACAATCATAGAAAAATCTGAAGACTCGAGGAATTGAACTCCGGACCCTGAGGCTGCAAAGTCGACACCACATCCGCTAACCTAAACCTGCATATGGAAAGCAAATGCAAAGTGAGCTTATAAAGTCCAACCGACATTACAGCTGGTAGCAGTACCGGGCCGGCACTAATATTCAACCGTTACGGGTACCGGGCCAGTATTTGTATTTTTTAATTTATTTTAATTCAATTTAAATTATTATAAATAAATAAGAATAGTAAATGTAAATAATAATGACCGCCCTATTCACCGGCTAGATACCGGGCAGGCACCAATAAGCAACCTACTCGGTAATAATATAATTGCCGGCACAACTAACTAATTAATTTATTATTAATAATTAAATTAATAAATTAATTAATAAATTAATTTTTAAATTTTTTTTCTTTTCTTTAATTCTTTTTCTGATAGTTTAACATTGGCAAACAACCGGGAGGACACTAGGTTAGTACTAATATTTTTGTCGGCAAAACTTCTGTGCCATGTAGAAAGCATTAAGTAAATTTTTGTGCTGGGCCGGTGCTGGGCCGGCACAAATATTATCACCGGAAAATCTCCTTCGGCGGTATAAGACAGAGCGAAATGACAGTACCGGGCCGGTGATACGCCGGTGCTGGGCCGGTACAAATATTATCACCGGCAAATCTCCTTCGACGGTATAAAAGAAGAAGTAATTTATAGTACCGGGCCGGTGCTGGGCCAGATATTTTTAATCAACCGGCCCGGTACACACTACCAGTACCGGTAGAAATCCACATTTACCACCGGGCCGGTACTGGGCCGGTATTTATTTCATATCCGGCCCGGTACCTTTTTGCCGGTACCGGCATATGTCCGACTTTACAACCGGTTCGGTACCATGCCGGTCGTTAGTGCTGGCACACCTCCAACTTTTCTGCCTGGGAAGAAGTCACATATTTTAAGAGGTTAAAATAATGAAATATTTATAGAATTCAATACCATTGTCAAATAATTAATAAATTATTACTCTTTCAGGCTTCGCACTCGACAATTACCTTTAAAAAAGTAGCAGAAAGTAGCTTTAAATCTGAAAATAGTAGTAAAAAGTAGCAATCGAAAAATTAAAATTTGACGATTAAAAAAATCTCGTTTTAATCGAATCACAAAAAATTGATTGAGAATAATTTTTTTTCAATCATTAGAGGATTTAAACTAATGTAATTTGTGAAAATGCATCTTTTAGTGTCAGAAATTTCACAAAAAAAGGAGTAAATAGTATAGATTTTAGTAGATGAGTGCGAAGCCTGCTTTTTTTATATATTACGTTTCCAAAAAAAAATTATTGTTTAAAATATTACTGTTTTTAATATAAATACCATTAATTATAAAATAAAAATTGGAATAATTTTTCTAAACTTCCGTAATATTTGAAACTTCCCTGCTAAAAATAAAATCAGGAATAAAGAGAAAACGTCAGAAATTGTGATGTTTTGTGACTACTTTGACGTTTCCTGAAGCTTTTGGTTAATTCTGACTAAAGGATTTTTTATGCTCCTGTTGAATCCTGATATTTATGGATTGTGATTATTGAGTATTGAAATCTTTTTTTTTTATTTATAGCCCCTCACCGAAATATAGTCGGTAAATGTAAAGTACCGTTAAAACTTGAGTTTTGTGCGTAGCCCTTTTTTCACAATAGAGATGTCTAATGTGACGTCACCTCAGTCGGTATAGTCGCAGAAAGTAGAGCGATTATCTTCCAGGCCCCAATGTAACATTGGCTTATATGGGAGATTGCAGAAAATAATTTCTTTCTCTAAAATTGAAATAAAAATCATGATAACCAAGTGTGATTTGGATAAAGTAATGATTTTCACAACACATACGTATTTAAAACTAAGTTATAAATTTCCCAAAGTTTAAAAATTACAAAATACCAGTTCTAGCAGAACTAGCAGAAGAGAATTTCGTCTGCTAGAACTGGTATTTTTTTAATTTTTAAACTTTGGGAAATTTATAACTTAGTTTTAAATACGTATGTATTGTGAAATTTTTACTTTATCCAAATCACATTTGGTTATCATGATTTTTACTTCAATTTTAGAGAAAGAAATTATTTTCTGCAATCTCCCATGTAAGCCAATGTTACATTGGGGCCTGGGAGATAATCGCTCTACTTTCTGCGACTATACCGACAGAGGTGACGTCACATTAGACATCTCTATAGAATCGCGGGTCTATTGTTATACAACGTTCGGGTCTCTAACCTAATTTTTATTGCTCAAAAGTTTTGCAATTTTAAAATTTCAAGTAAAATGAATATAAATTCAAAATCTAGAAATCTCCACAATTACAAATATCTAAAATTTATTATAAAAAACATTTTTTTACGAAAACTGTAACGTATCTCGAAAACCGTAATTGATAAATAAAAAAGGATATCATTTTTGAATTTAAGTTCTAAAGGATATAATTATTGCATACATAATAAGAGCATATTGTTAGATGAATTCTAAGTCGATGAAAAACAAGTATAATGTTTAAATAAGTATGAATATAAACAAATAAAAAGATTTCCCTTCAATTTTATGACGGTCAGTCGACCTTTTTTCAGGTTAAAAAGGGGTCGACTTTGTATAAAAAACCTGACTACTTTTGAAGCTTTCTGATTAAACATGACTCAAGCCTGACGTTCTGTGGCTGCAATTGTAACAATTGCAGCCTAAAATCATCAGAAATTCTGACTAAATTTCTGTCGTTTTGTGATTTTATTTTTAGTAGGGTTTATAAGAAGTTAGCTAATTTAAAAAATTAATTAATTAATTTATAATTATGAAAGTAAAATTAAGTATAATACAATAAAGAATTCTTAATCTCGTTATTTAATTAAAATACAAACTAATTCTATAAAAATAAAGAGCTTTTGAAAATATCAAAAAATATTATTAAAGCAATTATTAAATTATTCCAAAGAAAAAATATAAATAAAAACGATTTAAAAATAAAATGTTTCATAAATTAGTTATTAAAAAGAATTTCCACATTTCTTCAAACAATAATAATAATAATAATAATAATAATAATAATAATAATAATAATATAAAATAAAAACAGCAACTTACCTCAAAAATGTTATCCGCAATTAATATAGAATATTTAATCAATTACCATTTAATTAACAGTTCACTTAAATTTATTTTCACTATACGGAGCGAAATTGGCAAGAAATTGAATTCACTTGACAAATTTCTATACCAAGAACACCTAGCTCCATCTCTCGAACAAACTTTTCACTTTCCTCAAATATGACAAATGTGGGGCTTTTGTCCAGTGGCGCATTTGACTTGTGGCGCATTTGTCCAGTGGCGCATTTGGGAACTTACCTGATTCGAGCGAGATAATAGTCGCTCGTCACAATATGTATTCAACATCGAGACACTAACACTTTTAAGGCACGACACTGTGAATTCTATACACACATAAAGGAGTATCTCTTATACATACTATTCACTCATCATACTTTTCTATATTTCTAATAAATTGTTCGATTATGATTAATGAATCTAAATTACAATTACACCACATTAAAATGTGTGAAGTGTCTTACATTACAATTTATATTATACATAAACAATATAACTTAAAGATAATATAATATATATACCAAGAAGACTAGAGACAGGAGGTAAAACTTCGGTAGTGGGGATGAGTCACCAGCCTGTCTTTAACCAGGAGTTTAATTTCAAAAAGTCGTCGGCGCGGTGCTTCTGCACATCACTCACACATTTAAAATTTTCTATACCGTGTGTTTCACACATGATATGCTTTTAATTTGAGGTTAACGGTTGTGTCAAAGCGGATACGCATATAAATAATTCAAGTGATTAGTAAATTTAGTGCATTAATTTAGTGTTATTAAAATAGTTATAAAATGGCGAAAACGTGCTGTGTAAAAGGAAATAAGAAGAAAAATAAACACAACACTGAAAACCAACGACAATTTTTTCATAATGTATTTGCAGGTTAGATGCGCATGAGTCTATTGCGGCGGAAACTTTTTTGAAAGATAACGCCTGACTATAAACAGCTGATCGACTCAGCATTCCCATACCCCCACTACCGAAGTTTCACCTCCTGTCTCTAGCCTTCTTGATATATACATAATTTCTAATATGTAAACATACTCATGTGCATATATACATCTGCACATCATACATGCATATATATATTTTAATTATTATAGAAATTATAAATGAAATCAATTCATATTTATTTATCAGAAAAAATGCCAAATGTGGAATTTCCAAAACGTGCCTTTTTCATGAGAAAAAGGATATAACGAATTTTGCAGACAGATGTAATTTTATTGCTCTACCTAAAAAGGGTCATCTTAAGAAATTGGTTCGCATATTTTTATGACACCTTCTTTACCTACGGTTTACAACTCTATTGGATTTCTAGAAAACGTTGTTTTTTTTAGTTGACAAGAAATTCTATTTCCTTATTACTGAAAATGTGTTTTTGAGTCTTAGACTAAGTTTTATGATTTTATTAAAAGAACACATTGCTTGGAAATCCCTAAGGCTATTTCTTAATTCTTCTTTTCATTCGTATTTTCAACATAAGAATGTTTTTTGAGCACATTCTTACTTGAAGGTATATTTGTAAAAATACGATGCTAAGTTCAATTCAATCTCAAGGCTTTAATCAAAATATAATTAATATTATATTTTGCCGCGACATTTTAAACACATCTCGATTAATCGAGAAATACTCGAGCGAGATAATAGTCGCTTGTCACACTTGTAACGAGCGACGTTTATCTCGCTCTACTGATAATCGATAAATCGAATCTCGATATATCGATGAGATTTCTTTTAATTAATTTAAATATAAATTAATATAATTTTAAGTAAAATGTTAATTCTAAATCGTGAGAGATGGCACAGCTTTTTAGATTTCGAATTATAAAACGAATCGTCTTTCAATTTATTAAATAGAATAAATATTGGAAAATACATACACAAAAACCTCTTTATCTGCTCCGAGAATTAACTCGTAAAATAAGCTATTATATTTCCCTAAAGTCTTCTTGGTATTTCCACACTTAGGAATTCTTCATATAAACAAAATCTAAATAAGTATCGAATATCTTTTCCTTTGACAAAGAAGTTTTGAAATACGCATTAATTCGGCAAAATGCGTTTCATTCCTTTATTCATAACTAATGTATTAATAATTTGTTAATAATATGTGTAATGGTATTCATAAATATTAATTAATGTTTAAACTATTAAGTGTAAATAAACTATAAAACTTATTAGTGTATAAAATACAATAATTGTTATTAATTAATGAAATAGAATAAGACAGTATGTAATATATTTGATTTGTAATGTCTGAATAATGTATGACTTTTAGAAACAATGAGTATGACTGTATGAGTGTAAAATGTACAGTTGATGAGAAGAGAAGTGTATAGAAATGTACAGTGCAAGAAGACTAGAGACAGGAGGGCTAACTCGGCTGTTTTCTCACTCACAGCCAGCGCCGGTTCGAGGGGTGTTTGACACGTTCGTTCGAACAGGGCGCCAGTTTACGGAGGGCGCCGATAAACTAACACCTATATATGTATTGATCATTTATATTTATATAAATTTTTAGCAAAAGTATTTCCCATTATAAAAAAGGCACATTCTTGTTCGGTTGTTCAGTCTGACTTAATGTCGTACCATACTATCTCATTCAGATTATTGAGAAGCTTTAGGGTTCAACCAGTTTTGATTGGCTATGCTCATAGGGAACTTCTAAAACTTAAAGCTTTTCGTAAATTCTCGAAAAGTATATAGCCAATCAAAAGTGAACGATTCTTGATATACTTATAGACAGGGTGGTGTGCAAACGCCTGTATTTATACTTTTGGTACCTATTTCTTAATTTTACCATATAAATAATTAATTTCTTAATTTTACCAAATAAATAATTAATTTCTTTATTTTGTATCGTAACCAAAGATTTAATGTAATCAAAATGCATTAAAATTTTTATGTCAAATAAAAATGGTTTAGAAAGAAACGTTATTATGGACATTTAATAATAAAAAAAATCTTTACTTAAAAACTAAACTGTCATTGAAAATCCAGGATAAAGGGCGCCACCTTAATATTCGAACAGGGCGCTAAATGCACTCGAACCGGCACTGCAGTCACAGCAGTGAGTCAGTATTAGGGGGGTTCTGAAGGCGTAGTTAGATTGCGCCAAATATCTTGTTTTCGGTTCTGCACATCTCAACACTCTTACATTATATATTTGAATACGTGACACGCGTGTGTGAGTGGAAGTGCAGAATCAAAACACGATACTTGGCGCAATCTAACCACGCCTTCATAATCCCCCTATATTTGTCCTACCCCCACTACTGCAGTTAGTCCTCCTGTCTCTAGTCTTCTTGGTACATACAGTGAATTGGTGGTGAACGTACGTCACTCAGGACTTGCGCAGTGAACAATATTATGTACTTAGAGTAGAGTCGCAGATCTCCTCTCGTTGTTCTTTAGTATTAAGACTAATCTCGAACCGAAAGGTTGCATTTTGTAAAGTTGACTTTTATAATAAACTAAAAGGGTTTCCTCACGAAGCAAGTAGAACTAATAATTGATTAATATAAATATTAATCATTAATTGGTTCCTCCTATTCGTAAGAGTTTTTCCCTAAGTTTTAACGGAATTACTTCTGTATTTATTTGAAATTTCCCGGTCCCTTTTCAGGGATAATACTAAGAATGAATCCGCGAATCAAATACGAGTGAATTTGCACAGTACCCATAGTACCGCTCGTAACAAAGGTTTGTTCTCGCTAACTACACCGCTACACTCGAGTGTAGCAAGAGTGTGAAACGGAGCATGCGCACTTAAACAAAGTACAAAATCTAGCGAGAACGCAAAAGTGTAGAGAAAGTGCACGAAAAAATGAAAAAAAGATTAATATTGTAAACTGCATACAATTCGTAATTCAAAATAAACCACCTTATAAACAATTGCTATTGTGAAGCAATTGTTTAAATAATTATTTCTCTCATTTATTAAAGCCATAATTTATTTACTATTAGTGATTTTAAAAGTAAAATTTCTCAGTTTTATGAATTATGATATGGTAAATTTTTTTTTAAATAATAGGATTTATTCCTATTATTCCCTGTAAACATTATAATGGGCAATTCATGGAAATTTGAGACATTAATTAAATTTTACAAGAATTTCGAAGGTTAAATGTATGTACCGAGCGGAATTTATTTTTTCAAATTTTTACACAGTTTAAACTCTGACATCTTTGTAAAATTTAATTAATTTCTTAATTTCAACCGAATTGCTTATTATAATGTTTACAGAGAATAAAACTAGAATTTTTAAGCTATATTTTCATATAAGTTTCAAGAAAAACGGAAGCGACATGTTTTGAAATATTCTTAAGGTTATCTGTCAAACTTAATTTTTTTCATAAATTCTATTATTTTAAAAAAAATATGTTTACCATCATAAAATTGAGAAATTATTTTTTAAATTCCCTGTAAATAAAGTTTGGTTTTAATAAATGGGAGAATAATTATTTAAAAATTGCTTTACAATGGCAATTGTTTATTAGGTGGTACTTTATATAAATATTAACAAAATAAGGATTGCTTACTAATAATTTCATAAATCAAAAGTCACTAAGAAATATATTATAACTTTATGTTCATAAAATAATTAATGCATTTTAAATAAAATGTCCATTTACCGCCATTTTAATAAGAACACTCAATTATATTTCATTTAACTTGTTCGAAGATATAATAACTTGTAGTACCGCAACTTGTTGTCGGATGACGCCACTGTTCAGAGATAGAAAGAGAAAAACTCACTCCCTCTCTCTCTCTCACGGAAAAAATCTTGGGTGACGTGCCGTTCCAAGTAGACCGAAAATGTACGAATGCGATACGACTTTAGTTTGGAGGAGCTGCATTTCCAACTTGGGCGTGCTGAACGCCAAAGATGCGGCTGTTGCAGTCCCAAGTTTTGAGTCTCAAATCTTGGGTGTTCAGCGCCACCGACATGGTAACGTAGATTTCTCGAATTGAGAACGTAGCACATCCAAACTATAGTTCCCCCACTTTCCGACGATTGGGATTGCACGTCACCCAAGATTTTTTCCGTGGCTCCTTTGTCTATCTCTTACTACCTACTCTCTACCTTTCATTCGTTTCTTGGCGTTGGTGACAGCCACACACGTTTTCAACGAAATTAAAAGTGTGTGAAGAAGATGGAAAAACTGGAAGTGTGGTAGAGCAGAAGCGGAACGTTTATAGGATTTTAAAGAAAGTTCATGCTTCTGCAGCATGAGAAGACAAAGTCTCCAAATAATAAGGAAGTAAGCTCGAATATGTACGTGTAAGTAATTTAAGCATGCAAGTATTGCTTTTCCCAACATGGCTGAGCTTCAATCCCGAATTGTTGCCAATAGCTGAGAGGGATTCCTGATCCTCAATCATGAGTTGAGGACGGGAAATAATAAAAAGTAATTAACGACAAATAATTTGTTAAGTCTAAGAGCTACTTCCGTGCATTCTTCAGATACATTATAAAGAAAAAGTCTCAAAGGATGAGTTTCAAAATAAAATCGAATGTATTTAATACAATTTGGACAATAAACTTAGCCAAAGGCATTTAAGAAGGAAGAAAAATATAATAATAATAAAAAAAAAACAGGAGAATTATAAAAAAAAAAAATTCTATTATGGGAAAGGAAGTTCTATCAATCCTTTAGTGATTGTTTTTAGTGTGAAAATTTCTGTATATATTTATCAGAAATATTAGTGACAAAATTAAATATATCTCAATTTAAATTAAAAATCCTAATAAATTATTAGAAAATGTCTGGCTCAGCATTAATAGCTTTATCATGACATTAAATCCCATTATTAAATTATTCTCAGAAAATTGTTGACAGAATCTCAACTGCTTTCCTCTATAACCGAAGCAAGGAAAGTTTTTATTTTTGGTAAATATAGTACAAAAATAATAAAATTAATACATTTCTTAAATAATACTCTTATTTGGAAATCATCTGAAAGCCTTGTCTGACTCATCTAAGGCCATCAAGGATGTTTTAAAGTAATACAGAAACAATACACCCTAAATAAGAAAACATTCTAGCAACATCAGTACCAGCTATTAGAGCCTCAGCGCAAAGGATTGGATTTACATTTACATCCGTTGTTCTCTAGGGTCAAATATACTTATGTTTTTTAGCCCTATACCTAGGTTTTATTTCTAATTACAGCAATAAACAAGCTGATATTAAAGAAAGTAAGACGGAAACAAATAATCTAAGACAAAGTGATTTGCCATTTAGTACAAAAATACCTTTTTATACACAAATAAGGCTTTCACTCACCAGTCAATCAATTGCTATCTATAGAAGCAAATGATAAGTACACTGCAAGCCCGATCAGCGGTCAGCTCCGGGGGTGCTCGACCGCTGATCGGGCGTAAACATATAGGACCGTACGAACTGTTTTATGATGGGTTACCATTACTTGACTACTGAATTTTTTTTTAAGGGGCCAGAGCGTCTTTAATGTATACGCTACTGCCACAACTTTTCGACTCCCTCTTTGCCCCTCGCCCGCCCCCATCTACAAACGACGTAAACAAGTGACCACTGATCGGGTGACCGCTGATCGGGCTTGCAGTGTATAGACAATATCATACTGGTTTCTTCATAAATTATATGTATATTATTAATAACTTTAATTTAAACAAAGCATTTAAAGATCTCCTGTTTTGACTATTATCATAACTTTTCGTCTTCATATGATCTGATTAGGAAATTGTTATCAGATTCATACTTTTATTTAGATGACTTTCTAATTATCAAGCAATTGGGAAAGAATGTCCAAATAACATTAATCTAACAATAAGACTTGTTAATGTCTTTTATTTAGGTTTTGTCGTTAATAATAAGAGTTAATTTACATTAACTAATTAAAGTTCTTTCTCAGGAATTCTAAAAATAAAAAATAAAATAAATAAATAAAAATAAAATAAAAAATAATAATAAAAGGATAAGAATAAAGTATTAGTTATCTTACAAAATAAATAAGTGTATATAAATTAAGAAAGTTATCTTTAATATTGTAATGTAGTGAAACTTAAACAGAGAGATTCCTAATCTCAAAATAAAAATTATGTATGTTTTACAAAATCATCGTCAGATTACTTAAAATGTCAAAATTTATAAAATTAATACATTAATTATAATAATATAAATAATAATAATAATAAAAAAAAAAAAAATTGAATGAAATAAGATCTAGTCATTCTTCATCTTGAAATAATTTTAGATTATCTAGTCCATTATGGTCTATAGAGGCTAGTTGTAAATCAATAACGCTTAAAAAAAATAAATAAATAAATAAATAATAATAATAATAATAATAATAATGATAATAATAATAAGAAGAAGAATAAAATAAATAACTAAAAGTTGAAGAAAACTTGTAAACTATTTAGAAGTTAAAGGCAGTTGTTTCTGCCGCTTAACTCTTTAGCCTCTAAGAGTTATTAATTGAAATACATAGTATCACAACATTAGCGTGTATACCAACATAATTAGATATAAAGGAGTAAACTAACAAAACTAAATTAGGAATAGCTAACATCTCATCTCGATTTTCGCAGTTTACGTCATATCCAAGAGTCTCTAGAATATCGTATTTAGATACAGCGTGGGACATTATAGATTCCTTGTTTAGGAATACTATTTTAAGAATATGTAATATCATCTTGGCATGTAAATATATTATAAAAATTGTTCTTGCATAAAGTGACCCATAAACGTAAGCTATAAATGTTTTTACATTTGACTAGAAATGTGAATTTTGATATGCCTTTCAAATATTTTCCTCAACCTCAAGTATTCTTCAAAAAAGATAGTTTCCTTTTAAATATCTATTCTTTTGGTTTACAGAGTTTCAGATTTTTTAAATCTGAATTGGAAACATTAGTAATTTAGTTAGTAGTTTAACCAGATAATTTTTTCTCACAGGACAATCAAACATTCTTAAAACAATTCTATTTTTTTGGTTTCGAAAATTTTATTAGTTAGATCACATCTAGGACTAATCTAATCCGTCTTTAAAAATTTAGTTGAATTTTTTGCAGGAAAATTAAATAATATCAATTATCAGCTAGTGATACAATAGGGTTTAAGCACCCAGATAACAATTTGAGATTGATATGCGTCTCATATCTCTCGCATGTATGAGGTTTCTTTTCGCACTCGTGCCTTCACTGATGCAGACAGATGCGTCCTCATATGAGACGCATTACGCTCGCATGTCATAAAGGTACATGATGCATGAGAGTGAAATGCGAGTCTCGTGCGTTTTTTAAGGATTATTTATGATAAATATATTGTAAAAAATTAAATACAAAAAACTAAGGTTAAATTTAAAAATATTTTATTAAAATTTTTTATTTCAATAATATAAACATGGCATTAATATTGAACATTTTTCTCTTTAGTCTTGAACATACATAACCTCCTAAATAACCTATAATAAACAGCTGAGATCATAATTCGTAATAAATATAAACTTTTCAACACAAGTTCAACAAAAGTCAACTGTATAACATAATAAATTAACGGCGTTGGAGGTCGGGAACTGTCAAGTGTTGCCAACCCACTCTCCCCCACTGTCCAATATGTTTCGTGTAATTTTCCACTTTGATCACTTTTTAAAAAAAAACAAAGAACTTAATCAAAAAAAGGGCTCTTTACCCTAAAATAAAATTAAATAAAGAATTAGTAAAAATTTACTTTGTCTCGATACGATGTTTCTACGAGCCACAATATGGTTATTACGATGACAATTTATAGATGTAGTTGGCTTGATATGGGGAAAAAATGGCCGCACAACAGAAGGTGGAGTAAGGCGGGGTTGCCTACGTAAAGGCATAACAGTATCATAATACAGGGCAGTAAGTTTTATTTTGTTGAAAATTATAAAAATAACGTTTTGCAGTAATAAAAACTAATATAATTAATATAAATAAATGGGGTTTTGTTTATAATAATATACATAATATAAAATATGTTGAATTGAAACGAAAAATATGAAAAACATTTTTTTTAAATTTTGTTATTCATTAAAATAATTTTTTAAGGAGATTAAAAATAAAAATTGCCAATTAGTACCTCTAGAGGTACAATTTATTGAATTGTAATTAATAAAAATAATAAAAATGACAAATATACAGAATTTTGAAAAATTAAATTATTTATAAAAATTGAATTTTTTTGTATTATTATATGTAAAAATTAATTAATTAGTAATTGGAAAATTATATAAAATTAAAAATTATTTATTAATTAAAAAACCGTAAAAATATGTATTATTTTTTTCCTTATATATTGGTTACATTATTATAGTAATCATGTTTTCTAGTCTATAAAAATTTATTTATTTTAATCCTTTGTATAAAAATAATTAATGTAATTATGTTTTTTTATTCCTCAATTATATAAGATAATAAAAGAAATTTATCGCTAATAAATTTTCTATTCTAAAACAATAATTGAGGCCTTGGATCCAATAACTCGCCCGACGCTCGGAGGAACGCGCAACTGCCAGTCAGTGAGCAGTGAGCGCCTCTGGGCCACTCACTGCTACCCGACTGGTATTAGCGCGTGCCTTCGAGCGTCGGGCGAGTTATTGGATCCAAGGCAAGAAGACTAGAGACAGGAGGGATAACTCGGGTAGTGGGGATGGCTTGGTAGATGAGGACAATGGGGGAAGTAGTAATATAGAAATGTAGTTTGTGCAGAAACGCAAAATAGGTTACTGCGCAAGTAGTGGAAAGAGATGAGAGAGAATAGCAGACGTCAAAACATAGAAATGTCATATATTATATTATGAAGAGGTTATTTTAACGATTATGATTCTTTGACTTTGAAATTCATCGTCATAATAAGGTAGTAAACTGAAAGAAATTTGATAAAATGCAATCCCAAACTAATGTCGAAAAAATATTAGAAATTATTAATAATTGTATTGATAAAAGTTGGATGTTTATTTCATAACCTCAAAAAAAACCTTGGTTTGTATTCATATTATATTGATAGAAGGTGGACGTTTATTTCATAACTTTAAAAAATAACCTTGGAAAATTAGTTGTAATACGTAGTAGGTAATTAAAAACAACTTAAATTGTTTTCATAAAAACTTTGCGGTAAACACAATATCACACAATGACAATGTGCAGCACGTGGAAAAAGATTTCTCTTAGAGCGTGTTTGAATCTGAATCGTTTGAATGTTCAATATGCGCAGAAACCTAATTTTGGCCTATTGCACTAACTACATTTTCAAGTACCACCTCCATTGCCCTCACATTTTCTGCCACCGCACTCTACAGGAATATATCGAAGTTGCTTTTCCTGTTTCTAGTCTTCTTGATCCAAGGCCTCAATTACTTATTCTACTATTTTAAAGCCCCTTTCAATAGGCGACCAATTTATAAGTTTATTTTTTATGTTGAAACTGTCAATTTGTATACCGAAAACAATATTGACGCTCGTTAAAAAATCGTATTATTAAAAACAAATTTTTTCTTAAATCGTTATTTCATATATAATTACAATAAAAAGCCCCCTTTTTTTATAAGTTTCTGCTTTTTCTCTTTTCATTTAAATTATCCAACACTTTCAACTGCTTCATACTAAACTTTTTACTTTGACAATTTTTTATAAAATAATTTGACACTTTCTCAAAAAAGGGCTCTTTACCCTAAAATAAAATTAAATAAAGAATTAGTAAAAATTTACTTTGTCTCGATACGATGTTTCTACGAGCCACAATATGGTTATTACGATTACAATTTACAGATGTAGATGACTTGATTTGAGAAAAAAATGTCCGCACCGAAAGGTGGAGTAAGGCGGGGTTGCCTACGTAAAGGCATAACAGTATTATAAAACAGGGCAGTAAGTTTTATTTTGTTGAAAATTATAAAAATAATATTTTGCAGTTATAAAAACTAATAGAATGAATATAAATAAAGGGATTTTAGTTTATAAAAATATACATAATATAAAATATGTTAAATTAAAACGAAAAATATGAAAAAAAAAATTTTAATTTTGTTATTCATTAAAATAATTTTTTAAAATGATTAAAAATTAAAATTGCTAATTAGTACCTCTAGAGGTACAATTTAATAAATTGTATAATTAATAAAAATATTAAAAATGACAAATGTACAGAATTTAAAAAAAATTAAATTATTTCTAAAATTTATTGAATATTTTTGTATTATTTTGGAAAATTAGTTAATTAGTAATTGGAAAATTATATAAAATCAAAAATTAATTATTAATTACAAAATCATAAAAAAGTATTAATTTTTACCTTATATATTTGTTAAATTATCTTTAATCATGTTTTCTTGTCTATAAAAATTTATTTATTTTATTCCTTTGTATCAAAATAATTAATTTAATTATGTTTTTTTATTCCTCAATTATATGAGATATTAAAAGAAATTTGGAGCTAATAAATTTTCAATTATAAAACAATAATTACTTATTCTACTATTTTAAAATCCCTTTCAATAGGCGACCAGGTCATATAAGTTTATTTCCGACATCAAAGCTGTCAATTATTTGTATAGTGCAGGGCTGATAAAAATCATGACTTTTTTAAAAAATCAAAACAATCCGATTTTTTTTATTTAAATCATTTTTTTAAATATTTTAAATATTTAATTATTTTATAAGTAGTTCGTTTTTAAATATTAAAAATTATAAAATTAATAATAATAGGGTGGATGGAAAATTTTATTTTAAGAATTCTCTGACATTTCCTGACTAAATTTTCGGTTTCCCTGATTAATAAATTTTTTAATTATTTAATATTCTGCATTGATAATTAAAAATTTAATAATGCTTTTTAAGTAACAATTTTATTTAGAAAGAAAAACATAAGATAATTCAAAATTGTTTGTTAAAAAAAAATTTTAATGTGTTTAAAACTTTTATTATAAAAAAAAGTTAATGAAAATTTACAATTTAAATCGTGCTCAAAAAGTTATATTTATTTATTTAAATATAAACCGCCAATGCCCGTTTATCAAATATTATACAAAAACTAAATTGACTTTTATCAAAGTTTTTTAATTTGTGGTTAGTCTTTTACGTAGGCAACCTTCACAAAATTTCTGGACACTTTCTTCCACAAGTCACATTCAGCTCTCAATTTTTATGGTGGAAATAAGATTGTGGCTTATAAAAACATCATATCGAAACAAAATAAATTTTAATTAGGTAATTCTTTATTTATTTTCGCTTTACGGTAAAGAGCTCTTTTTTTGAGAAAGTGTCAAATTATTTTTTAAAAATTGACAAAGTAAAAAGTTTCATAAAAATCAGTCGAAAGTGTTGGATAATTTAAAAAGAAAGAATAAAAGCAGATACTTATAGAGAAAAGGACTCTTTATTAAAATTCTATATAATATGAAATAAGGATTTAAGTAAAAATCTGTTTGTAATAATATACGATGTTTCTACGAGCGTCAATATTATTTTCACTATAGTATAGTAGGGCTGCAATGATTTAAATCAACTTGATTTAAATCATGATTTTAATCTTGATTTAAATCTTGTCATTAAAATCATGATTTAAATCAAACTGCAAAATGCATTAGAAACAGAAAAGTTTGCAAAATTAGTATTTTGGTTTAAAGTTTTGAATTAAAAAAAATAAAAAAGAATACATTACAGAGATAATAAAGTAAACATAATAATTATTAGTTTTGTTTATTTGACTCAAATTACAGAATAACTGGAAATCAGAGAATTTTTTTGTTCAGGGAAAAGTCAGGGAATTTAAATCGAAAAAAACCACAAATTAAAAAACTTTGATAAAAGTCAATTTAGTTTTTGTATAATATTTGATAAACGGGCATTGGCGGTTTATATTTAAATAAATAAATATAACTTTTTGAGCACGATTTAAATTGTAAATTTTCATTAACTTTTTTTTATAATAAAAGTTTTAAACACATTAAAATTTTTTTTTAACAAACAATTTTGAATTATCTTATGTTTTTCTTTCTAAATAAAATTGTTACTTAAAAAGCATTATTAAATTTTTAATTATCAATGCAGAATATTAAATAATTAAAAAATTTATTAATCAGGGAAACCGAAAATTTAGTCAGGAAATGTCAGAGAATTCTTAAAATAAAATTTTCCATCCACCCTATTATTATTAATTTTATAATTTTTAATATTTAAAAACGAACTACTTATAAAATAATTAAATATTTAAAATATTTAAAAAAATGATTTAAATAAAAAAAATCGGATTGTTTTGATTTTTTAAAAAAGTCATGATTTTTATCAGCCCTGCACTATACAAATAATTGACAGCTTTGATGTCGGAAATAAACTTATATGACCTGGTCGCCTATTGAAAGGGATTTTAAAATAGTAGAATAAGTAATTATTGTTTTATAATTGAAAATTTATTAGCTCCAAATTTCTTTTAATATCTCATATAATTGAGGAATAAAAAAACATAATTAAATTAATTATTTTGATATAAAGGAATAAAATAAATAAATTTTTATAGACAAGAAAACATGATTAAAGATAATTTAACAAATATATAAGGTAAAAATTAATACTTTTTTATGATTTTGTAATTAATAATTAATTTTTGATTTTATATAATTTTCCAATTACTAATTAACTAATTTTCCAAAATAATACAAAAATATTCAATAAATTTTAGAAATAATTTAATTTTTTTAAAATTCTGTACATTTGTCATTTTTAATATTTTTATTAATTATACAATTTATTAAATTGTACCTCTAGAGGTACTAATTAGCAATTTTAATTTTTAATCATTTTAAAAAATTATTTTAATGAATAACAAAATTAAATTTTTTTTTTTCATATTTTTCGTTTTAATTTAACATATTTTATATTATGTATATTTTTATAAACTAAAATCCCTTTATTTATATTCATTCTATTAGTTTTTATAACTGCAAAATATTATTTTTATAATTTTCAACAAAATAAAACTTACTGCCCTGTTTTATGATACTGTTATGCCTTTACGTAGGCAACCCCGCCTTACTCCACCTTTCGGTGCGGACATTTTTTTCTCAAATCAAGTCATCTACATCTGTAAATTGTAATCGTAATAACCATATTGTGGCTCGTAGAAACATCGTATCGAGACAAAGTAAATTTTTACTAATTCTTTATTTAATTTTATTTTAGGGTAAAGAGCCCTTTTTTGAGAAAGTGTCAAATTATTTTATAAAAAATTGTCAAAGTAAAAAGTTTAGTATGAAGCAGTTGAAAGTGTTGGATAATTTAAATGAAAAGAGAAAAAGCAGAAACTTATAAAAAAAGGGGGCTTTTTATTGTAATTATATATGAAATAACGATTTAAGAAAAAATTTGTTTTTAATAATACGATTTTTTAACGAGCGTCAATATTGTTTTCGGTATACAAATTGACAGTTTCAACATAAAAAATAAACTTATAAATTGGTCGCCTATTGAAAGGGGCTTTAAAATAGTAGAATAAGTAATTATTGTTTTAGAATAGAAAATTTATTAGCGATAAATTTCTTTTATTATCTTATATAATTGAGGAATAAAAAAACATAATTACATTAATTATTTTTATACAAAGGATTAAAATAAATAAATTTTTATAGACTAGAAAACATGATTACTAATAATGTAACCAATATATATCAGGAAAAAAAATAATACATATTTTTACGGTTTTTTAATTAATAAATAATTTTTAATTTTATATAATTTTCCAATTACTAATTAATTAATTTTTACATATAATAATACAAAAAAATTCAATTTTTATAAATAATTTAATTTTTCAAAATTCTGTATATTTGTCATTTTTATTATTTTTATTAATTACAATTCAATAAATTGTACCTCTAGAGGTACTAATTGGCAATTTTTATTTTTAATCTCCTTAAAAAATTATTTTAATGAATAACAAAATTTAAAAAAAATGTTTTTCATATTTTTCGTTTCAATTCAACATATTTTATATTATGTATATTATTATAAACAAAACCCCATTTATTTATATTAATTATATTAGTTTTTATTACTGCAAAACGTTATTTTTATAATTTTCAACAAAATAAAACTTACTGCCCTGTATTATGATACTGTTATGCCTTTACGTAGGCAACCCCGCCTTACTCCACCTTCTGTTGTGCGGCCATTTTTTCCCCATATCAAGCCAACTACATCTATAAATTGTCATCGTAATAACCATATTGTGGCTCGTAGAAACATCGTATCGAGACAAAGTAAATTTTTACTAATTCTTTATTTAATTTTATTTTAGGGTAAAGAGCCCTTTTTTTGATTAAGTTTTTTGTTTTTTTTTAAAAAGTGATCAAAGTGGAAAATTACACGAAACATACTGGACAGTGGGGGAGAGTGGGTTGGCAACACTTGACAGTTCCCGACCTCCAACGCCGTTAAACAATTTGGACTGCGTCTAAGAGCCTTTCTATTCGAAGCAAATTAACTTTAAATGCTCTTGTTCGATATGACCGTTATATTTTTTAATTTTTCAATTTAAAAACGAGTTTAAACAAAAACAAATATTTATAAAGCATAAAAGAAACAAAACTGTGATTCGCACACGCACTTTTTATAAATAACAAACAATCACGACATTCACCCAACGATAAAAACACATGCTCAGAGCGAAACTGGACGTCATGTGACTCGAGACGGACATCAACAAGTACATTTTCGGCCATATTGGGAAAATTGGCTGCGCACCCTGCGCACATGCGCATCGGTGAGACCGCGAATATTAAAAAATTGTAAAGTCAAATATTTTTCTGCCTTTATTATCAACTTTAGATAAATAAATGAAAATAACGTTCTACAGTAAAGTTTTATTTTTTTAAGTAAAAATTTTTTGTAGAAATTTCAAAACATTTAGTAATTTATTATTATTTAAATTAAATTATAAATTACAATCTATAATAAATATTATATATGTATATGAGTCATTCCATTATATTGTGACTAAAGTCTTTGCCGACTAATTTTAAAAAATTATAATATTTTGCAGGAATGATTTTAAAGATATATTAGGATCATCGAACAAAAAGAATTTTTTAAATATTTTTTATATTTATTGTAAAATAAGCATCTAAAGTATATGGGCAATTCTCTGGAACCGGTCGATTTTACATGATAAATATGAAAAATTTTAAATTACAAGCACAACTTTTATTTATAGATAATTTTGTTAAGAATACATTTGAAAATAGTCATTTTCCTTGTGAACCATTTTTCTTTAGTGCTAAAAGAATTATATCAAAAAAAGTCTAAGGAAATTTTTTGTGTCAAAAATGCATTATTTAAAAAGACAAAATAAATGAAGGCTATTTAACCTTTGGATAAATTCATGACAATTATTTTAGTAATAAATGTTGTTAATAACTTGTAAATTCAACGTTTTTTAAATGTTTTATTTAAAGTAAAGGTTCAGCGTTTAGAAATAATATTATTAATAACAATATCTACTGTTAACATAAACATTCAACCTATTATTCTTTAATCTGTAAGTGTGCCATTGAAAATAATCAGAATTGAAATCCGTTCACGCTTGAATGGGAAGAGGTAAATATTGTTATATTATTTTTATTTTTAATAGCACACAATTTAACAAGGTTTTAATTTGTTCCTTTTTTTATAAGCAATATACTCATTAAAAAAAACCATAATTAAATTACCGCTAAAAGTAAAAAATGGAAAAAACTCTAAAACTTTTTGTTACTGATAAGTAAGAGTAACAGTTTTTAAAGTGTTAATATTTAGTTTTAATTAAGGAGCACATACTTTTTTCGACATGTAATGTATATTTCAATATTAAAAATTTTATTCATTACAAGTTGGACCGATTTCGTGTTGTGCTGAAAAAATTATTTACAATAAAAGCAAAGAAAATACTCAGTGTAACAAATGAAATATGCAAAATTTGACATTTAAAATTCATATAATATTTCTTAATTGTCAAGAAGAGTATAAAAATTATGATTTAATGAACTTTTCCGTTCAGAAAGTCATCAAAATAATACTAATAACAAAATAAAAAATAAATATTTTTATTAAAGCAGCATAAATCAAGAGTAACGTGAAATCGACCGGTTCCAGAGAATTGCCCATATAAAGTCGTAAAAACTGTCTATTAGAAAATATTAAAGAAAACACATAATTTACTATGAAAACGTAAAAAAATTATTAGAATTTATTATGAATGAATTATTTTATTATTATAAATTGATACAAACAATTATTATTAGGAAATATTAAATAAACAATTATTTTAAAGTTCACCTGGCAAATAACCTATTTTTGCAAATTTCATTCGCTAAATGTGAGAAAGAGAAATCATTAAATTGAATAAAACCTTATGAAATATAAAGAAACTTTTAATAACTTTTAGTTTTTCTTATCACTTTCTTCCTCTTTTCTTCACAAATGTTAAAAAATAAGCAATTAAAACTGGCACTTTGCTTATTTTCACGATTTTAAAACAGGCCTGTTTTAAAATGTAAATAACTTCTGCCCAGAAAAAAGAAAAATTACGAAAATTGGGCAATAATAATAAAATGATTATTTTGCAATAAATATAAAAAATATTTAAAAAATTCTTTTTGTTCGATGATCCCAATATCTTTAAAATTATTCCTGCAAAATATTATAATTTTTTACAATTAGTCGGCAACGACTTTAGTCGAAATATAATGGAATGGTTCATATGCATTTTATATAAATTAATAAAATATAAATTGTAAATTATTAAATAATTCAATTTTAAAAATTTCTATAAGTTATCATTAAAGTAATTTTCATAAATTCATAAATTTTATTAACTTTAATGTAATATAAAATAATTTGAGGGGCTGATATAAAGTGGTTTAAAAAAACATTGGGAGATAAGTGACTTGGTAGCAAAAATGGTTTAAAACAATTAAAATATTTATCAATAAGTTTATTACACGAATGATTTGCAAAATATTAAAGTTTTTCTTTACTATTTTAAATATTTTTTTATCATTAATTATAATTAATTTATCCATAAAATACAAAATCATTTTAGCCCGTATTTGCGCCCAAGTCACTTATCCCACTTTTGCTCCTAATTACCACTTTTACTATCAACCCCTCATTTCAAAGTATTACGTTTATGCCCTCACGCATGCTACAAAATTAGCACGAGCGACAGCAAAATGTGTCTCATTAAGCAAGCACGGTGTGACTCGCACGTCATGTGCCTAAAGTGCAACAAAATCAGAACGAGTGACTGCTAAATGCGTCTCATTATGCACGCACCGCGTGACTCGCATGTCCTGCGCCCGAAGTGCAACAAAGTGCGACGCATGATTGTTATCTGGGCACTTTCTAATAAGTTTTTCACTAAAGTGAGTAGTGTTGAGTATTAATTTCTATATGAGTAGATATCTTTCGCCCTGCTGGAAGTAAAGAGATACAAAGAGATTAAAAAAAGGGGATAAAAAAAGATTAGAAAATATAATAGTTTGGAGATGCAAAATGGATACTTAAAAGAGATACAATTTTTTTATCTCTTTCTATAACTTTATATTTATATATCTTTTTATCCCTTCTAATCTCTTTATATACAGTTTTAGATATAGAAATATATAGAAAAAAAATATATAGAAAGAGATAAAAAATTGGGGATGCAAAGTGGTGAATTAAAGAAGATAGAACTTTTCAATCTCTTTCTTTTCATACATTTCTGTCTTCCTCTATCCAATTTCACATCCTTTCTAATCCAAAGGAAAGTAAAAAAGGAGATACCCCTTATAGAAGAAATCGATTAATTTCAATTAAAAACTTTCTCTATTGTTGTTAATTGAGTTTCTTAATCGTGTTGTTTTAATTCATTACGATTAACTATAAAAAATTTGCAAGTAAATCTTTAATACATTTTTAAAAAAGTTTCGATGCTTTGTGAGTTTAAAACTAATTTTGGTTGTCTATTACTGATAAACATTTATTGGTTAAATATATTTACAATAAACTATAAAAATATGGAAGTTATAAACTCAAACAAAAACGTACAATCGCACAGTGCATAACACACGCTTTCTGATCTACGGATCTACTGACCCGACGCCATGACACATAACAGCTGGGAAGATCGACGCATGCGCGTATAAGTTTATGAGTATGTATATAGAAAGGGATATACTATAGTAGATTAGAAGAGATAATCTTATTATATCTCCTCAAATCCCCATATTCTTAACTATCCCTATCTCTTCTAAATAAAGTAATAGGAGATAGAATATGGGATTGAAAGAAGATTAAAAGAATAACATTCGGAAAAGAAGAATGATAAAAAGGAATAAAAAAGGTTTATAGTTTTGCAGTCTCGCATTTCTATCTTTTTCTATCTCAATAATGGGAATAATGGTAATAAATAAGTGTTAATAAGATCCTACATAAAAAGCGATGGAAGGGTATAAATAGGATATCAATAGTTATTAAGAAAAGGTTATAAATGTGGAGAAAGAAGAGTATCGAGAACTTCTGTCATAAAAAGAGATAGAAGTTTATAGACAGGTTATTAAAAGGTATTGAGAATAGGTTATTAATAGGTATAAAGAATAGTATCTATAAGGTCTAACATTGAAAGAGATACAAGGAAATAGACAGGATTTTAAAAGTAATAGAGAAAAGGTGATTGAAAGGGATAACAACAAGTTGTAATAAGATTGTGTATAAAAAGAGATAGAAGGGTTTAAAATGGCTATTAAAAGTTATTCAAAAAAGGTGATTGAAAGAAATAGCGAACAAGTTGATAAAGGTAGGAATAGAAAGGCATAAAGAAGTATAGGTAAGAGATTAAAAGTTATACATTATTCATATCTTTTTCTATATAAGCAATAGAAAGGGATTAAAAGAGAAAAGGTTTCTATCTATTTACTTCCAGCAGGGCGATTATATTACATTTAGCAGACATCAAGCTGCCTTCCCAGTGGGCACAGGGACGTCTAAAAGACGTCTTAAAGACGTCCCTTCTTGTCCGCGGACGATTCGGGGACAATGATGGCAATGTCTCTGAGTCATCAAAAAGACAGCTAAAAGACGTCTAAAAGACGTTCTATGTCTGGTCCAAAAGACGTCCAAAAGACTTCTAAAAGACATAAAAAAGGACGTCTAAAGTACGTCTAAAAGACGTCTTTTGGACGTCTAAAAGACATAAAAGGGACGTCTGAAAGACGTCTTTAAGACGTCTTTTGGACGTCCTTTTTACATTCCTTCAGATCTTCAATAAACATTTCTTTTATAACATTTTCTAATTTGAAATTCAGTAATATTGTATTAAATTTATTTTAAGTTTAATTTTATTTTTTCTAAAATGTGGAGAAATAATGAAAAAATTCCGACGAAGCTGGGATCGAACTCGGATACCTTGGGCTTGAAACACTGCGCCTTAAGCACCTCAGCCGTTCAAGACAGATATGAACCTCTACAAAGTTAACGATCTCACTTGTCAATGAAATGAATTGAACTTAGAAAAATTCCAATGAATTTCACATTCATAAATTTCTAAGTCCAAGTTGCACTTAGAAAATAATATTTTCTATTTATGAAAATTTTTCTATTTTCAAATGTTGAATGAAAAAGACGTCTTTTAGACACCTTAAAGACATCTAATGGCCAAGACATAGAACATGAATAGGACGTCTTTAAGACGTCTTAAAGACGTCTTTTTGTACAAGTCCAAAAGACGTCCGCAAAAAGACATCCTTAGGACGTCTTTTGAACAAGGGTGCCCACTGGGTTACAATATAACCACAGTATTTAAAAAAAAAAAAAAAAATTTCCAGATTACAACCTTTGAAAAAAAAAATTCAAATTTTAATCTACAGAATTTACGGAAAGTAAATCGCGTCTTAAACATACTAGAGGAGTAGAGATCAGTTGAACCTAATGATAGCTCTAGGTCTGACATTAAGGACCACGCAATAGGTTATAAAATAACAATTTAATTAAGATGTCCAGATACACAGAAGGCCAGCCTTAGATCTTTCCTTTTCTTAAAAAAAAAAAAAAAAACTTTTCTTATTTTGACAAAATCTTGTTACATTATCCGAAATCTTACAAAAGAATATTAAGGAAAATATATAAAATCCTCTTTAAAGATTTCATAAAATGGTCATGGAAGAGATAAGTTTTGATAAATAAAACTTTGGCGTTATAATTTCAAAGGACTTGCTTCAACTTCCAAAGCCTTGACAAAGATACTAAATATTAATAACGTTAAAAATATCGGTAATTAGTCGAAACACTAAATAATTTCTCTTTTGTTTTCTCATAAAAAGCTTTATTTTTAGCACTATAACTGACTTAAAAAATAATAAAAATAAATAAAGAAATATAATAAATAAATACAAATAAAATAAAAATAAATAGTAATAAATTGATGGAATTATTCATCAGTCTTTTAAGTTTTTTATCGCAAAAGCATTTTTTGTAGGCTCGAAATGAAAGTTAAATGTTTTCACTAAGAAAACATTGTAAATCTTACAGAATGTTCCATTCTACTCTAAACATCTACAAGTTATTATATCTTCGAACAAGTTGAATGAAATATAATTAATGATTAAACGAACTTACAAGTGAAGTTCGATCATAATTATATGAATAACTTGTTCGAAGATATAAATTCCCACCCTTTTTTATTACACACAATAGTAACAAATTTACTAAATTGTAAGTTACAAATAATTGAAGATTAAAACTAATTCCCCCCCCTAAAATAAAGATAGATAAATAAAAACAATTTAATATAAGATAAATAAGTAGAAATAATAAAAATAAATCAGTAAGCAAAAATAAATATGATATATTTATATGATTGTATATGTATGGTATAATTATATAGATATAATTGTATATATATATGTAATAATAATTAATAATTACATTATTAATAACTATTTAAGCCTTCTCTAAACTAAATGAAAGGTAGAGAGTAGGTAGTAAGAGATAGACAAAGGAGAGAGAGAGGGAGTGAGTTTTTCTCTTTCTATCTCTGAACAGTGGCGTCATCCGACAACAAGTTGCGGTACTACAAGTTATTATATCTTCGAACAAGTTATTCATATAATTATGATCGAACTTCACTTGTAAGTTCGTTTAATCATTAATTACACTCGCTCGCAATCGGGTGTAATAAAATAGGGAAAAGTGCAGATAGGCTTCTAGGGAGTTAGGTGTACACTATTGCGTCACTTCTGGTAACGAGAACGCCGTAGTGTACACTTTTGTACAAAGTGTAGAAAGTGTAGCTAGAGAGAACAAGCAGCACTAAAATTCGCGGTTTAATTCAAATTAATATAATATAATATAATGAATACATTTAATTTATTGAGAATTCTACGTATAATTTAGAATATTGGCAAGCAACATGGGCAAATCGACAAAATACTTTCCCACAGTAAAATCTTAAGTGGAAAAATCATAAACTCAAATACAATAGAGCATGTAGTGGAGGCGACGAAACTTAATCCTTCCCGTAATAAATATTTTAGGATTATTTGAGTATAACACTAAAAATAAGTACATGTTTTACTTATTTGTCACGTTTTTGAAATTCACATTTATGGTTTTATTGCTTCTTAAAGAAACTCGAGTAAATCGCTCATCTGGTTACCATGAAACCCCAAGACCCTTTTTTTTGCCTGAGCAATAAAAAGGGGATGCTTTTGTTTCGTCATCCCTGCTGCATGGACTAGTTAGAAAAAATCTGAAACACCTTCTTTTTCCGCCTTTTTGGGTTTTTCCTCTTTTTAACGAATTAGAGTAAAGGAGGCGTACTTTCGCCTTCCTTCCTGGCACTCGGGGATGGGGGCGGAGGCCCCCAGGATGGGACCGTATAGGGTCTCGGAGGAAAACGAGAAGACAGATACTGTTCGACTTCAGAATTGGAAGAACTTTAACTTTGAGATAATAATAATAAAGATAAATTTATAAGAACTTAGAAGTTTCATTTTAAACAAATCATCCTTAATTTTAACTTGCATTTTCATTTGATAAAACAGTAGATCAAATATTTCACCGCGGGAGTTGAGCTTCCTAGCTCTTTGTTGTGGAAAACGAACAGTCATCGTCGAGGATTCCGCTTTGAATTTAATTGAGGAGCTGGATCGAAGAACCGGCTCTTCGCTCGAACTCACGCAGAAGATAGTCCCTTCGTCAGTTATGTCATGAAAATTTAAAACTCAAAAAAAGAAATATTTAAAAATTAT
This sequence comes from Leptopilina syphax, assembly GCA_032872505.1. Lineage (NCBI taxonomy): Eukaryota > Metazoa > Arthropoda > Insecta > Hymenoptera > Figitidae > Leptopilina > Leptopilina syphax. Next base: position 20,788,728 of record CM065475.1, read on the forward strand.
GACGTTGTAGAGGAGAAAAAAATACATCTTTTTTCTATTTACAATTTTTTTCTAGAATGCAAGTTATTAATACTAAAAAATAAAAACTAAAAAATTTTTTTCTGAAAAATTAATTACCTTTTGATAAATATATCGTCATTTCTCAGTCAAATATTAATGAAATGAACCGATTTTTTTTAGGCTTGCACAATATACCTTACCGAAGCCCATAGGCCAAAGTAAAGTCCAAAAAAACAAATTGTTTATTAATTATTAATTTTGAAAGTTGTTATTTACAACAACAGGAATTTCAATTTTCAACGAGAAAAAGTATGCGACGAAATTTCACATTATGAAAACTTCTCGCGAGAAAGTTTTTCCTTTATTATTCAGGAAGTTTTTCTAAAAAGAATTAAACCGATTCGATGAGAAATAAAGAAAATAACAGAAAAATAGCGAAACAGTATTTTCGTTCGCAGCGAAAATCCTGTTCGGCAGCCATGTTTATCATATGACTCGTAGCTTACGCACGCTCACACACTCACGCTGCTGTGTAAAATAGAAATGTGTGCGTGAGTACGTTACAAGTCATATGACAAACATGGCTGCCGAACAGGGTTTTCGCTGCGAACGAAAATACTGTTTCGCTATTTTTCTTTTATTTTCTTTATTTCTCATCGAATCAGTTTAATTCTTTTTGGAAAAACTTCCTGAATAATAAAGGAAAAACTTTCTCGCGAGAAGTTTTCATAATGTGAAATTTCGTCGCATACTTTTTCTCGTTGAAAATTGAAATTCCTGTTGTTGTAAATAACAACTTTCAAAATTAATAATTAATAAACAATTTGTTTTTTTGGACTTTACTTTGGCCTGTGGGCTTCGGTAAGGTATATTGTGCAAGACTAAAAAAATTCGGTTCATTTCATTAATATTTGACTGAGAAATGACGATATATTTATCAAAAGGTAATTAATTTTTCAGAAAAAAATTTTTTAGTTTTTATTTTTTAGTATTAATAACTTGCATTCTAGAAAAAAATTGTAAATAGAAAAAAGATGTATTTTTTTCTCCTCTACAACGTCATAATTATTAAATATTTTTTTCTTGAGTTTTAAATTTCCATGACATAACTGACGAAGGGACTATCTTCTGCGTGAGTTCGAGCGAAGAGCCGGTTCTTCGATCCAGCTCCTCAATTCTAAAAATTAAACTCTAAAGTATATTAAATTTACAATTGAAATTTGAATTTTGAGAGTTTTACCGCGCGAATCAGACTCGGCGCGTCACAATCTTGTTACGAGGGGTGTTTTCGACGTTGACACTCTGAGCGCTCTGAAAGTACGAAACGTGGTTGGTTGGTCTAGGGGAATTCTGAATGTTGATTGGCTGAACTTCAAAATTCATAGTTTCATGCTCTGGTTTCCACACTCTGTATAGCTCGGACCTTTGATACAGAGCTACACAGAGTGTGGAAACCAGAGCATGAAACTATGAATTTTGAAGTTCAGCCAATCAACATTCAGAATTCCCCTAGACCAACCAACCACGTTTCGTACTTTCAGAGCGCTCAGAGTGTCAACGTCGAAAACACCCGAGCACAAATGTAAATTACTCGCGCAAACGCGATTACTGCTCGGTGATTCGTTGAGTTCAGAATTTGGTTAAATCCTTGATAGGAACCGGGAAATTTCAAATAATAAACGTGAATATTCCGTTAAAACGGAGGGAAAAAGCTCACAAGTAGAATAAATCATTCAATAATTAATAACATTAATTATTGAAGGAAATCAGTCTTCTTGAGAGTAAACCCAAATAATTTATTTAATATAAGTTCAGGAATACAAAAATGACTATTGACTAAGGAAACTTAGAAGCAACCTTTCTAGTCAAATGTCAACTTAAATCTGGCTATATATAACGTCTCGAGGTAGTCTGAGACTCATGCTCTATGGTGTGATCCTTGGTGAGGGAGATGCGCATGCTCAGCTTCACAGGACCAACACCCACACACACACATACTATGTATTTACACTCCATGCTATTCTACACAAACATAACATATCTCGGTTATACATTTGCGAGGATAATTTTATATTACATTTAGTGGATAGTAATTATATTAATTATAACAATATTAATTAATATTAGCGATGTTACATACACGAATAACCTTAGTATTTACTAATTATTATACTAGAACGTAGAGCGTAGAATATTCTTTTAGTTGATAATTATTTACAACAATCTCATTCAACAATGAGGATATTGAATTAAACATATAGATTAAAATATCATTAAAATACAATTATGAATAATTAGTTCTATTAATTATTACGGAGTGTGAAGTAATTAATTATATACAAATGCATATAATTAATGACTTAGTTAATATTTTATTTTATACAAAATGCATATTTGTCGTTGTAGTATATAAAAAATACGAAATCTGGAATTTCCCAATACGTGATTTTATCCTGAGAAAAAGGATAAAATGTACGTTGGTCAACCGATGTGTTTTATGGTTTTACCTCCAAAGAGGGTCTACTTGAGAATTGAAAGACAGTTTTTTATGACATCTTTGGGGTTATCTCCCTTAGTTTATGGTTGACAATTGTGTTTGAGTTTTAAGGGTATATTGTCTTCAGAGTGACAATACACAAACTCATATTGCTGGAAATGTGTTTAAGACCTTACTATTTTTTGTAGCGATATTTTCAAAGACATACTGTGTCTGCGAAACATATGTATTTTATCTTTTGTTATATTTCGGCTATTGATAGAGAGATATTTGAAGAATACAATATTTTAGGAACATATTTACTAAATTGAACGCAGAAAGTTCTTCTCAATCTATGGACAGGATATTATTTTAAATATAAAATTAATATTATATTTTCCCGCGACTTTTAATCGCATTTCGATTAATATCGAATCACGATTCGAGCGAGATAATAGTCGCTCGTTACAATCTTGTAACACGCAACTCAATTTATTGGCGCGAAACTTTGGAATATTTAAAAGTTCCTAAAGAAATTGGATTCGTTCACAATTAAGGGTATAGAAACCCAACCCATCGATGAGATCCTCTTCGAATAGAAATTCGGTGCCAACGTCGAATCGAATAATCTTTAAATTTTATACCGAAACTTCAAGAAAAATAGAGAAATCAAAAGCAAAAAGGCAAAAAGAAATAAAAGCAATTAAAAAGTCAAGTAATTTGGGTTTTACATAAGAAAAACAATTTATTTTCTCTACTTCAAGCTGAATTAGCATATAATTACAACTTCGTACAACCGTTCGCGACAAGTCCCAAATTCCTTCTGTAAAAACTGGCCGCTCAAGCGGGCCCAGGTACTTCTACTTTCCTGCTCTAGGTATGCGCGCGCCATCCAGGTTGGAAATTTGCCTGGTTCGAGCCGACTCAATGTTTTTGGAATCGTTTGCAATATCATAAGTATAATTATTAATAGAGATATTGAAAAAGAAATTAAACTTAAACATTTTACAATAATTAAAAATAGGTCTCTATTAATTAAATTTATAAAGATATTAGCTTTTGTTTCTTTATCTTTATCTTTGTCTCTATCGCTATCTCTATCTCTCGTTGAATTAAAATGTAAAAAGACCTTTTTGTATTTCTTTTAAGAAATCTCACTATCAACACTCATACATCGTACTTACAACAATAGTTTAATTCAATTATCATTCTTAAAAATTGTAAAAGTTTATTATATTTAATTATGAAGTTGATTAATCTATACACTTATGTGAAAATAGTCGTCGTTGCAAAAATGTTTATGATTTATAAAGGATTACATTTGTCAAATTTGTTTTACTAATGTTGAGTTATATATATTGAAAAGCAATGATCAAATATTAGATTTAAATTAATTAAGGATGTTAATTCAAAAGTTCAATTTTAAAATTGATGTAGTACTCATCAAGTTTCAATTTAATAATTAGATGTTAGGTGTTAATTCAAAAGCTCAATTTAAAATTGATGTAGTACTCATCAAGTTTCAATTTAATAATCGCTTGGATAGGTTGCAATTCTCTTCTTTGACATTTTATAGTTTTTACGTGACTCTTTTTAGCAAAAAAGGCTAAGTTCAATTTTATGAGACCCAGATGTTTAGGCTTTTGTTTGTAAAAAGGGGCGATACGAGATTGAGCATTGCTATGTTATTTTTAGTTTTATTACTTTTACTGCAGGGTTTGGGTTTTTACTCTATTTATTGCCTTCTAGTCTGATTTCAATTTCTATAAAGTCATAAAGGGATTTGCAACCCACCGATTTCATACCATTCCTTCTAACTAGCCTAAAATAACAAATTCGAGAGATGAAATAAAAAATTGGTTTTCCCCCATTTTCTCTGATTTTCGTTTTTGTAAGAAAAAACGAAGAGAGAAAAGACATATTGTAATCTATATATATATTCATTTGCTTTTTCTAGTCAAATTGTCCAACGCGTAACTGTTTGCCAATCATATTATTTAATTAGTTTAATTTATTAATATCATATACATATTTTATTATTCGAAAGTTTACCGCGCTTTCATCTCCCTCGATAGTGCTGTTTTTAACGGCGAGCTCGCGAATCTTACACGCTCGTTACAATCTCTGAACAGTGGCGTCATCCGACAACAAGTTGCGGTACTACAAGAAAATTTTAAATTACTTAACCTAAAATTCTTGTACAATTTGACAGGTGCATTTATTGACAAATGCATTTGACAGATTTAACAAGTGGTTCTTATACAGTGATTTTTAGTAATTTTAATAATAAATATAAGAATTCGTAAAATAATAGATTTTTACTACAGTTTCCATGGCAATTTTTCAAAATGATCAAGTTTACACCAAGTCTTTTACTCCCCGAGAGTATCAGGTATGTTTTGAAAACACTAATGTTATTAGAAAAATGTAAATTTGATAAATCGTAAAATATGAATGATCGTGAAGAATTTTTACAGTTTAACTATCGCATTAATTTAGAAAAACAGAGACCACAATTTTACAAATAAACAAAAAACAAGTAAACAATTTATTGTTATTAAAGGGTGATTTATAGACAACAATTTCATTAATTTTTGGTTAATTGATTTTAGGTGGAACTTCTTTACACAGGCAAGGTAAAAAATATAATTGTTTGCTTAGGTAAAAGTTCAGAGCAAACTTTTATTATAATAAAATTGATTCAAGAACTTTCCAATAGTACTCGAAGGTGAGTAAAATATAACAATAATTCCACCAATTAATTATTTCAATATAGAGAATAAATCTATTGTCCTTTTGTATTTACATAAAAACTTGTTTTTTTTTTTTATTTGTAGATTATTTTCCGAAGGTGGAAAACGATCAATTTATGTTTTAAGGGATAAAGATAAATGTTTGATAAAAGCAACTTACGTCCGCCAATTAACAGACTTGAAAGTAATCATTTGTGATTCTGGAGTAAAACCAGATTTTAAAGAACAATTTTCTAATGTTCAGGTATTACTCTAATTAATTAATTATATTTAAAAGTAAAATTCAAGTGAACGAACTTTTTTTATTTCTTCTTCAAATTAAATTTATACCATAATTATTTTGCGTCATTATCAAAAATACAAAGCTTCCTCATGAGGAAGCAAAATTAATCATAGTTCAGGCTCCGCACTCAAGTACTAAAACCTACTGTTACTTTTTTAGATTTCTGATACTAAAAGTTACTTTTTTCTTCCGTTTAAATAAATCCGCTAATAATTGAAATAAAAAAAATAATTCTCAAAAATTTTAATAAAATCCTTAGAATCACTTCAAAAATTTTTGATGAAATTCTTTGAAACGATTTAATTATTCTCAAATGTTAATAAAATTCTTTGCAAAAACTCCAATTGAAGGGCTACATAAAATAAGGGGACGAACGCGAGGCTTGGAAGGGATACTACCAGTCGGGTAGCAGTGACAAGCCTTGAGCCGCTCGCTGCTACCTGACTGATATTATCCCTTTCAACCACGCGTTCGTCCCCTTATTTTATGTAGCCCTTCAATTATTTTCATACATAATAAACTTTCTACAAAAATTCAATTATTTAAAATCCAATTTTAATAAAATTTTGATAAAATTTGTTTACAAAAATTCACTTATTTTCAATAATTTTAATAGAATTCTTCGTGAGAATTCAATTATTTAAAATAATTAAAATTTTTCTCAGGAATTCAATTATTATTAAAAATTTTAATTAAATTCGTTGTAATAATTCAACTATTTTCATAAATAATAAAACTCATCGAAGGATTTCAATTATTTTTACCTCTACAATTTTAAATGATTTCTTCAAAAATGCAATTAATCTTTAAAACTTTATTTAAATATTCAATTCAATATTTTTTATTTTCTAAGAAGAATTATTAAAGTTTTGAATAATTTTATTTAAATCACAATTAGAATTTATTAGAATCACAATTGTAATTTTTAGTAAGAATTAAATTTCAAAAAGATTTTACATTGAAATTATTATAAATATTAATTCCCGTGGAAAAATATATATTTAACAAAAATTATTCCAGTTTTGAATATTTTAACTTAGAAATTATGAAAAAATTAGATATTTGAAAAATTGTAATTAAAATTTTTTGAAGTTAGTTAAATTTATAATTATTAATTTAAGATCTTGTCAAATTTAATTGAAATAAATTTTATATTGTATAGAATTTTATTTTTCGATATTTTTTTACTACTTTTTTTAGTGTTAAAGCTACTTTTTGGGACTTTTTTAAACGTAATTATCGAGTGCGCAGCCTGATAGTTTCTTATTTTAAAATATGTTTTTAATTTTGATGGCAAATCAGTAATTTATGAAAATATTTGTAGTATACCTGGTAACGATCAATTATATTGTTAATTTAAATAAATATTTTGTTCATTTAAACGTTCAAAACTTATGGATAATTTAACGTTTTATTAATAATAATATAAATAATATTAAAATTATGATTTTAATTAAAGAGAGACAATTTCTTATAGGTAATAGTAACAACGCTCGAAACATGCGCACAATTAATAGAAGAAAAGAAAATATTGCCAAATGAAATAAATTTAGTTGTAGTTGATCAGTGCCATAAAACTGACGAAAGAAGCAAACTCGATTTTATATTGCGATACTTTTTATCCAGCAACGATGTGCCCCGAATTATCGGGCTTGCTGTGCCTTTATTTAATCTGACTACAGTTCCTGGCCGAATTGGTCGTGAAATAGAAAAAATTGAAGCTCTTTTTCAATGTGACATTGAAACAGCAAGCGATATCATATCAATACTTCGGTAACAAAAATTTCCTAAAAATTATATTTTTATTACAAATTCAGAACTACATATTTACATTTTTATACAATAATTCAATAACATTTTTTCAAATATAATTTCTTTTTACACGTTTTGAATTAGATTTTACTTCCTCATAGAGGAAGTATTGTAATACCGAAATTTTTTGAGTTCGATTTTTTGACATATCTTTATGTTATTTGACCTCAGGAGTTCAAAAATGACATTTTTATAAAATGTCATTCCGTATGTGTGAGTGTGTGTGTAAACATCACATTTTCATAAATATCTCGAAATTATGAAGAGCTTTTGAGCTGGATTTTTTTTTAAATTGTAGATCTCACCTGCGGACATAAAGCGAGAGTATTTTCTGATATATTAATAAAGTTTAACTAAATTTTTTTTTATTTTTAATTTTCCAAAAAAACGTTTTTTGCCCATAACTTTAAAAAAATGTTAGGACACCTATAAATGTTTTTTCATAATTTTGTAGAGTTTTTTTGGACGCATCTTTTGAGCCCTAATTGAAAATTTTTCGTCCATATTAACCGGAGTTATTAAACTTTTAAAAATCAAAAATTTTGGAAAATAAGACTTTTTTGAAAATTTTGTTGAAAAACATTGAAGTAACTTTAAAATTATCGTTATCAACTTGTAGAGCATTAAAAAACGCTTCGATTGACCTATTTTTGAACCTAATTCGATAATAAATTTCTAAATTATTGGTATTTTAAAATCCAAAAATTGTGAAAAATGACATTTTCTCAACTTTTTTGTTCGAAAATTTTTGTCTGACTATTAAATTATTGTAACTATCTTGTAGGGTATTTAAAAATAAATTGATTGACCCAAAATTCAATCACTTTTACCATATTTATAAAAAGTTATTTGTATATTTCTATTATTTTTATCTCTATGAGGAAGTAAAGTGTTCATGAAATGAGCACCAAAATTATACAAAAAAATATACAACTTGGCAGCGGTTTTAGTTTAATTTAACTGCAATGATAATTTATATTTATAGATTTTCACTGCTTGTTCTCATGGGTTTTCTGGGACAAAATAAAGAAACTCTAATTCTAATGAAATGTTTGTTTTTCAGTTATAGTCCGAAACCAAAGGAGTTAATGATAGAATATGACGAAGGCGTCAAGTGTGATTTGTACGAGACTTTAGAAACATATGCCAATGAAGCTTTAAATTTTTTGAAGGATCATCGTTACGATCCAACGGAAATTTATACCGACGAATTCCTCGAAGACATTAAAAAAATTCCCGATCCCACACAAAAACCCTGCGAAATGATAGGAGATTTTTTATATATTCTTAGAACACTTGGACCTTGGTGTGCAGATCGTGCGGCACTTGCACTTATCATGTTGAGTGAGAAATTGAAAGTTAAAACTCCTTACGAAAGACATTATCTTCTCTTTAATATGGTGGAATCATTATTTATAAAAATGAGGTACCTATAATAATTTAAATCCTTTATTTAACAAGCTTTGCACTCATCTACTAACTGAAAACTACTATTTGTTCAGTATTGAATGTGCCCTTCGTTAGAAGGGAACACCTTGCTAAATCTACTAATAAATCTACTAATAAATTCTTTTATTAGTTAACTAACTGTTTTCAATCTTATTTACAAACTCAGTCCAACAGATTTTCATTTATATTTTAACTTTCACATAAAAATTAATTGAACATGAAAATATTCGATAAGAAAAATTATTAAAAATGTTGGGAAACAAAAAAGCAAACAACAACTAACTTTAAACTGCGAACAGATTACCCACAGATTATCGGAATACAACGATTATTAATATAGATTATTTATAATAATTATAAATTATATTTATTAAAATTCTTAGCAATAATTCAAGAATTTTCATAAATAATAAAATTCTACGTAGGAATTCAATTATTTTCAAAATTTTTAATAAAATTCTTAGCAATAATTCAATTATTTTCATAAATAATAAAAATAAAATTATTTCATAAATAATAAAATTCCTGAACTTTTTCGAGAAATTTTACTAAAATTTTTTAATATAATTGAATTTCTAATTTCTGTAAAAATGTAATATTTATAATTATATTTACAATAAGCATTTAAATTATTTATTTAAGAATGGAATAAATTAAGCTTTGAATAATATATTTAGAAATATTTTTTCTAAATAAAAATATTTAAAAACTCTTAAAAAGATTAGGTTTCTGATAAATTGTAGTTAAATTTTTTTCGAAGATAATTAATTTTTTAAAATAGTTTTAAAAAATTGAAACAATTCGTAATTTTGTCCAATTTTATTGAACTAAATTTTATTTTAATCTCTTATTATAAAGAGTTTTATTTTCTTGCTTTTAAAAATTATTTTTTAATATAAAAAGACATAAAGACATTTTTAAAATTTTTTTGATAAATTCTAACTAAAAATTTGGAAAATAATTGAATTTTCAAAAAATTTAGAATTGAAATTATTACCAGAATAAGGAAGAAAGATAATATTATTTTTGGAATTAGAGAAATACACGTTCGAATTTTTCTGATAACCCTGAATAAAATAAAATTATTTTTTATTTTATAATATCTAATATTTGAATTTAAATAAAATAAGTTGCATTTTTGTACATAGAATCGATTAAATCGAGTTTTTTCAGTTTTCCAATAGTTACTTTTTGCAACTTTTTAAAATTAATTAACGAGTGCAAAGCCTGCTATTAACATTAATTTACAATTTATTTTTGCAAATTTCCAGAGCACATTGTGACTATATTTTTGAGTCGTTCAGTGAAAAGGAAAGAATTTACAAATTTTCAACACCAAAAGCACACCGGTTGCTGAAAGTTTTGAAAACTTACACACCCGTTCAAAATAAAGAGACAAAGTCTGAAGATAAAAAAAACGATGGTACTATAATCAAATAATTTTTATTGAAAAATAATTATTTAATAATAAATAATATAATAAATAGAAAATAGAATACAGTATATTAATAGATAATGTTAGATTTCATAATGTTTTATTTATTACAATAATACTTTAATGCATTATTGTATAATAATAATAATAATAATAATAATAATAATAATAATAATAATAATAATAATAATAATGTTATTATAAAAAATATCCTAATATTATTAGGATGAATTTTACATTATATTATTATTATAATTATTGTAGATGTAAAGGCTGCAGACGTGAAGAAAAATGTAGCAAATGAAACAAATTCAAATCAGAAAGAAGCGTATCAGGGGAGAAAATGTGGAAATAATTGGAGACCAAATGAAGACGGTTATAGGAAACCGATTAAATCGTCGAGATTTATGCGTGGAATTACAGATCCAGATTTACTTTGTGGAATTATTTTTGTCAATAATGGATTTACAGCGAAGATTTTATTTTACCTTTTAAATGTTAGTTTTAAAAATCCATTATATTTTCCATTGATATAAATAAATTGAATTTGGATTTTTTTTAAAATTGAATAATTTTTTTTTGTAGGAAGTTAGTAAACACGATGAGGATTTACAATTTTTATCGCCACTTTACACGAGCGAAAAGTCAAACGAGGATATGAGTTATTCACGTGATGTGGCAATGGAGCACAAAAAGCAGGAGGAGGTTTTAAAACGTTTTCGAATTCACGAATGTAATTTACTCATAGCAACTTCAATTTTAGAAGAAGGTTTGTCATTTATATTTTTCTACTTTTTTTGTATTTTTAATCGACTAAAACGACTTTTTTGTGTCTTAAAGTAGAACCGAGGCTTGTTTATAGTAAAATTAATTAATTTAATTATTTAACTCTGTTCTTAATGTTTAATTACTGATTGTGTAAATTTACCATTTAAGGAATCGACATTCCAAAATGTAATCTCGTCTTGAGATATAATTTTCCAAAGAATTATCAATCGTACGTACAGTGCAAAAGTAGAGCGAGGGCTGTGGACGCCTTACATATTCTTCTAGTGTCACGAGATGAAACAAAGGAATCTGTGTGGCAACTCGCTCAATATCATTATATTGAAAAGGTATTAAGAACTAAATTTTTAGTTTTTAATTTAAAAGATCAAATACCAAGATTATGATGATTATAGATAATTATCAAATACTTCTTTTTAAATCATTTTGCAGATTTTATTACTTAAGTGCTCAAATAAGGAACCGACTGAAAATGAAGAATTTGAGGCTGATAAATACACTGACATCATTCCACATTACAAACCCCTGGAAGAGGATGATTCGGCTAAAGTTTCTTTCAATTCAGCCATTTCTTTAGTAAATCGGTAAAGATTTTTTCCCTATATTTTGAAACTAAATTCTTAAATATTTTCCGAGTTTAAGTTATTAAATAACAATATTTAAAATTTAAATTTGTAAATAACTGATAATAACTATAGTAAATAATTTTTATTTCTCAGATATTGTGCAAAATTACCGAGTGACACTTTTACAAGACTCACTCCAGAGTGGAATATGGAAATGGTTGAGATTCATGAGAAACCGATGTATATTTGTTCCTTGCGTCTGCCAATCAATTCTCCAGTGAAATATGTTGTTTCTGTAATTATTTATCTCACATTTTTGACACGAATGATTGGATATTATTGTTAACATAATTAATTGATAGTTTCGCCTTTTTTTCATTTATAGTCCTATCCAATGCCGAATAGAGCAATGGCTCGAAGGATGGCTGCTTTGCAATTGTGTGTTGAACTGCATAGAAGAAATGAAATCGACGACAATCTTTTACCAATTGGCAAGGAAAATTTTAAAGCCAAGCCCGAAGATGCTGAAGTTCCAGCATTACCAGACGAAAGTAGAGCTGATTTTTCAGAAGCTCGACCTGGAACGACAAAGCGTAGACAATATTATTACAAAAAGGTAATTGTTGTTGTTGTTACAAAAAGATCTCAAAATTTTCTTTTTAATAATAAAATATATATTTTTCTTGTTAATATCTTTAGATTTCATATAAATTTATTTTGCCTTATTTAGGCCTTTTAATTATATAAATTAAACTAGCTGTCGTACCCGTCTTCGACGGGTTTTAGTTTCTACTAATATATTTGAAGAGGTGTCTACCAATCGGGAATTTAATTTGATTGGGAAAAACTAATAATTAGTTACATTAACTACTTCATAAGAAAAATATTACTGTTTGAATCAGTAAATGACTTTTCCTATCAAATACTATTTTCAACTAATTCAGATTTACAGAACAGTATTTGTCAGTTTGTAGTACTTTATGCGTTTGTAGTATTTCAATTAATGTATTAAAAATTAATCTTAATTTTCCACCAGCTTTTGGAGTTATGTAGAGTCTAATTCGAACTAATTGTATCGCAAGTAGACCCTACGTTACGACTACTAAAATCTAAAATAAGACCTATATTGTAGGCTGAATGTAGGGCTTAAATTTTGACAAATAAAAATATTACATCAATAAAAATTAAAGCAAAAAACAATTTTTTAAAAACGAATTAATATAATAAAACATTTTTTAATTAGATAAGAAAATTCCCGGTTTGGCAAAAAATTCCCGATTTTTCCTGGTCGAATTAAATTTCCGGCTATTTCTCGGTTTTCTTTTGCGGTTGATAGACGACACTCTGTTAAATGTATTGGTAGAAACTATAACACATTTTTGATTCCTACATGGGAATCTACATGGGATCCACTTTCATAAAGGAAACCATTTGGATTCCCATGTAAAACCGTATATGGTAAATTGCGACACGATTTTGAGTGATAACTATACCTTAAATAAACCCAAAAAGCCTATGTTTATTTAAGAAAAAATCCCATGTAAAATCTATTTTTATTTTTCATGTAGGTATAATTTTTCCATATCCCTATTGAAAATTTCCACATAGGATTTTACATTTTACCCGTTTTTGCTTAATGTCCAGATAGAATTTTGGAAAGCAACAACATACCCCAAACATTTCTAAAATTAATGAAACAAAATTTTAATTCATAAATAGGAATTTGTTATTTATTTTTATAGTCATTTTTAAAACATTTCTAGAATTCAAAAATAAGAAAATTTTGATTTATAAATCACAATTTGCCCTAATGGCGTTTTAAGGACTTTATATGTTACCGTACCCGCTGAAGTTAAATTTCAGTTTTATTGATGCTTTTACTGTACCCTTCATATTGAACATATACATATATTTTATTTTCTACGTTAAATGAAATATGAAAATACATGCTATGAAATTTCCAAACTTAAAACATTAAAATAACAATACACAAATTATTTGCAAACTCACGTTAATTGATTTTAGACAATTTGTAATAGACATTAAATTCATGACTCTAAACTTGTTAATAAAATAAATGTAATGAATGTAATTTAAAATTTTAAAACATCAACCGATATCAATACCAACTTCATAAAAAATTAAACAATATTGAAAAAAACAAATTAAAAATTTGGTCGAAAATCAAAAATATGATTTTGGCTTAAAAATTCGGATTAATTATTTATATTTTTTATTTTTATAGTGAAAATTAATTGTATTTAAATATTAAAAAGTAGCTTCAAAAAGTGTCACATCAATTTGACAAAAATTTAAAAAATTTGCATTTTTTCAATTTTTTGAAATTTGTGAAAAAAGCTATAACTTTCGTTCAGCTTAATATTTTTCAATCGGATATCTAGAAATTTAAGTTACACCAATACCTTGCATACATACATAATTTTTTTTATTGGCATTTTTGGAATTCTTACTACTTGAATAGAAAAACTAAATAAGAATTTTCAATTTCTATGCAATGTACAGACAAAAGTCTGATCTTATTTATAAAGATTTCTTTTTCTTTAAATCATTTTTATATTATTTTTTCATTAATTTATACCTATTAATCGTTAAATTCTTTTATGCATTAAATTTTGTTCTTTTTAGACTGCTGAAGCTTTGACGGACTGTCGACCAGTGATTAGTAAACCTGCTTTTTTGTATCATATTAATATGGTTCTAAGTTGCCCTTTGCCCGAGGAGCAAAATACGAGGGGACGAAAAATTTATCCACCTGAAGATGCCGATATAGGATTTGGTATTCTGACCCTTAAGAAAATTCCTAAAGTAATTATTTACTTTTATTAATTATTAATTTTACGTAAAAGTATTTACTTCAAATTATGTGAATTTCTAATGTAAAATTGTTAATTTGCAGCTGTGTCCTTTTCCAATTTATACACGATCGGGGGAAGTGCACGTAACGCTTACGCTTAGCAAGCAAACTGTGATCTTAGATGAAAATCAAATCGATAGAATGGCAACATTTCTTAATTACACATTTACAAATGTATTAAGACTCCAAAAGTATTTAATGCTCTTTGATCTGAATGCTTCAGAGAATTCTTATATCATTGTCCCTGTAAAAAAGAGTAAGTACTTAATGTCTTCCTTTTATAAAACTTTTTCAAATATTTAAGCTATCATTTTTCACTAAAACTTTTCTTATTTTTCTTTTTTCAATTATTGCTTCCTCATGAGGAAGTATTGTAATACCAAAATTTTTCAAATTTCAATATATTGTGTTCATGAAATGAACACAATATATATTCATCTTTTAACTTGGCAGCGGTTTTATATTTTTTTTCAATTTTACTTATTATTTTCAATATTTAATATTTTTTTGTATATTCAATATTTTTTTCCAATTATTCAATTCAATTATATAAATAATTCAACTGCTTGGATAAAATAACAAATCTCTGTAATGAAAATAAATAATGCTTTTTTTCCCTTCATTATTTCAGTTTCAGGAACAAATGATCAGGATATTGTAGTTAATTGGGAATTTCTCGATAGTATTTATCAAAATCGAGAAATGCTCCCTCGACAAATGCCAGAGGAGGAAAGAAAAGACTTTAAATTTGACGCGACTAAATATCATGATGCAGTGATAATGCCTTGGTATAGAAATAAAGACCAGCCACAGGTATTAACTAAAAAAATTATCACTTTTCTCAATAACGTTAAGTTTTATTTACGTTATTATTTCGTTAAATATTATTCAAATTTTATTACATATAATATAAAAAATTAAAAACCCCGAAAGTTCAAAACCTCGAAAAATCAAAGCTTCAAATGCTTAAAACATGGAAAATCAGGGTTGCCACAGGTCAGGGAATTCAGGGAAAAGTCAGGGAAAGTAGAATTGGTAAGGGAAATCAGGGAAAAAAAGTACTGGAAAAAATTAAATGTTTAGAATGTATAAGAAAATTCTGAATTTTTGTGTCTTTACTTTTAATAAAATTCATTGCAAAATTCAATTGTTTTCCTGAATAATAGTATTCATCACAAGAATTCAATAATTTTCAAAACTAATAAAATTCAATTATTTTTAAAAAGTTAAATAAAATTCATGGCAAAATTTCAATTATTTTCAAAATTTTTTCTTAATTCAATGATTTTCAATATTTTACTATTTTAATATTATTTAATATTTATTTAATATTATTAAACAAAAATTTTGATAAAATTCTACACGAACATTCCATTATTTTCCAAAAAAACAAAAATTGCACAGGAATTCAATTATTTAAAATAGAATTTGCATACATTTTTTCGAAAAAAATCAAATGTTTTAAAATTTGGCATTAAAGTCTTCGCAGTAATTCAATTATGTATTTTCATAAATTTTAAAATTCCTTTCAGAATTACTTTCATTTTCATAAATAATAAAATCATTCGGAGAAAGTCAATTATTTTCAAAAATAAAAATATTCATTACAAGAATTCAATTAGGTATTTCCAAAAGTAATAAAATTCAACTATTTTCAAGAATTTTAAAAAAATTCATTGCGAAATTTCAATAATTTCAAAAAATTTTCTTAGTTCAATAATTTGTAGCTAGGTATATCTATTATTTTATAATAAAATTTCTATTTCTATTATTCTATTATTCTTAAAAATGTTATTAAAATTCGTTGAAAGAATTCAATTATTGATAAAAGTATGCTTAGGAATTGAAATTTAAGAAACATTCAATTATTCAATAAATTATATATGTTTGTATTTAAATAATAATTGAATTGATTTAAAGAAGAATTTTATTTAAAAATTATAGAGAATAATAATTGAATTGAAATGTTGAAAATAATTTTGATGGAGTTGCAGTAATAATATTTTTATGATATAAAATAATGATTTTATTATTTATTATAATTGAATGATTTTTTTACAGTATTTTTATGTCGCCGAGATATGTCCGAATTTAAGTCCAAAATCGTCGTTTCCTGGTGCCGATTATAATACATTCGAGGAATATTATTTAAAAAAATATGATATTCAAATACAAAATTTGAAACAACCTTTGCTAGACGTGGATCACACGTCTGCTAGACTTAATTTTCTAACTCCCAGGTGAGTATTGTTTTATGTCCAGAAAGATTAAAATTAATTGATCATTAATTGATTCTTGCAAGGCAATAATATTAAATAAATATTTTATTTATTATTTTTTCTTTTATTTTCTGTTCAAAAAGATCAAAATTAATTATTATTCATTAATTGAAACTTTTAAGGCAATAATATTCAATAAATATTTCATTTATTATTTTTTCTTTTCTTTTCTGTCCGAAAAAGATTTAAATTAATTATCATTAATAAAATTAAGACTTGCAAGGCAATAATATTAAATAAATATAACTTTATTTATTCTTTCTTACAATGTTTATTGATTTCTAAAACTAATTTCACAGGTATGTGAATCGAAAAGGCGTTGCTCTACCAACAAGTAGTGAAGAGACGAAAAAGGCGAAACGAGAAAATCTGGAACAGAAGCAAATTCTCGTTCCTGAATTGTGTGCAATTCATCCTTTCCCAGCATCTCTCTGGCGACAAGCAGTCTGTTTACCTTGCATTCTTTACAGAATAAATGCACTACTCTTAGCTAATCAAATACGATGTCAAGTAGCACAAATGATTAATTTAGGTCAAGAAAATTTGAAGTCAGGTAAATACGTAAAATTGTATAGTTAAAATAATATTTAAGATAATAATGATTTATCTTAAATATTTAATTTCTGATTATAAATGTCAATTTATTTCAAGTTTAAGTATTAACTTAATATTATTATTAATTTCCATCGTTTTTCTCTAGATTTCAAATGGGAACCATTGGACTTTGGCTGGAGTCTCGCGGACGTCTTGAGCAAATCCAAAGAACTGAATAAAGCAAATGAGTCAAAAATAAAAAATCAATTGAATTCCGTTTCGAATAATATAATACAAAAAATCGAAAAACTTCCAAAATTAGAAACAAAACCAATAAAAAAATTTAAGGAAATTCCCCAAGAAGAGAAAGATTCTTTCACTTGTAACGAAAACGAATTGGAAATTGGAACATGGTCCAACGATATGGCAATACTATCGATGGACTTTAATTCAAAGGAAGCTTTTCCCCTCGACGTCACGGCTCTAGAGGAGAATTTCAATTGGAACGACGTTCGTTACGGTTCGCCGACTTATGAATCCGACGATGCTTACGATTCCGACGAGACTTATAGCGACGGTTTTGGTGACTCGTCCGACGACAGTAACGACGAGGGAGGTAGAGGATTAAAAATTGCCTACATGGGCGAAAACATTGCCGAGGCCGTCGAAGACGAAAAACAAATATCAAAGCGAGAAATTAATAAGAAAATAATCCAACTTCTCGAGAGCGAGAAGAATTCCAATGAGAATTCCTGGATTTATGAGAGTGACTCTGAGGACAATGATGAGAATCTAGAAAAACACAGAAACGCTCATTTTAAATTTGCAAAAGTACGAGAGGAGGAAATTCTCAAAAATGGTTCTTTTATTTCGTTCGATAGAGAAATTTCCATAACGCGAAAAAATTGTCCCGATGTTCGCGTCGAGGAAAATACACCAACAAAATGGAGTAACTACATGGAAAAAATTGCGATTAAATTCAAGGAACATTTATCAATTGGAAAATTCACCGGCAATGGAGAAAGAAAGGAATCTCCGAAAATGGAACATTTGAAAATAAATAAAAGTTTATTTAGTTTTGATTATCAACCGGTATTAGATGGACATTCAGGACCGAGTCCAAGTCTAATTCTCCAAGCGCTGACAATGTCGAATGCAAACGATGGAATTAATTTGGAGAGACTCGAGACGATTGGCGATTCTTTTCTGAAATATGCAATAACAACGTATTTATATTGTACATATGATAATATTCATGAGGGGAAATTAAGTCATTTGCGTTCGAAGCAAGTGAGTAATTTAAATCTCTATCGACTGGGAAGGCAGAAAATGTTAGGGGAGAGTATGATAGCGACGAAATTTGAGCCGCATGACAATTGGTTGCCACCGTGTTACTATGTGCCGAAGGAACTTGAACAGGCTTTAATTGAATCGGGTGTGCCGTCAACTTTGTGGAATCAGGCCGATATGCCGACATTGCAAGCCGTCAATCCAATGGAAATAAATCAACTTGTTCGCGAAACGGAGCATAAATTAGAAATAATGAAAAACGAATTGGATCGTAATGAAATTGAGCCAGCTAGCGAATTGGATAATTTACGATGTTTTATTCCGTATAATTTAATCACTCAACATAGTATTCCGGATAAGAGTATTGCCGATTGTGTTGAGGCTTTGATTGGTGCTTATTTGATTGCTTGTGGACCAAGAGGCGCTCTTTTATTCATGGCCTGGTTGGGAATACACGTTTTGCCCACTGAGAAATTTTCTATTGTTCAAAATGTTGAGCCCGTGGAGAGACCGCCTGGTAGTACGCCGTACGTTCAAGAAACGAACAACAGTGGGAAAATTGTCTGGAAACAGGTGGTTTTTTAGTAATAATTTTTCTTAATTTTTAACTTTTTAACTTTTTTTCTATTATTTATTTATATAAGTATATTTTTTTTATTCAACTCTTTTTTTCTTATTTCTTTAATTTTAGTCACTTAATTTTTGACTGTTGGATTTATTTCAATGAACAAATAAATATATTTTGCATACCAATATTTAATAATTTAAATTAAATTAAATAGTTTATAATATTATTAATAAATAATAATAATAATAATATTAATTTTATTTATTTAATAATTTTTTAATAATTTTGCAAAAGAAAAAGTGAATAAAGAGAATAATTTTGTTTTTGCAGATTCGTTATGGTAAATTGGAGGAGCCACAGAATCCGCTATTAAAATATGTGCCCAATCCTGAACAAGAACTGGAACAAATGCTCGATGGATATGATTTTCTGGAGGAAAAAATTGGCTATAAATTCTATGATAGAAGTTATTTGTTACAAGCCTTCACACACGCTTCTTATCAACCGAATAGATTAACAGATTGCTATCAGCGATTAGAATTTCTTGGCGATGCTGTTTTAGGTAATTTTAATTAATTGTTTTCTAATTAAATGTTTTTAATTTTAAATTTCCAGTTGGAATTTAATTAAAGTAGAAACTATTGACTGATATTGCAAACATTTGTTAATAAAATTATTATTTTAGCTAATTTAATTTAATAGTTTAGTTCATTAATTAATTAATTAATTAAATTATGAATTGAATTAGTTAAATTATTAGATCAACTAATTAAACTGTTTTTAGATAAATTAATTAAACTATTATTTAAGTAAACTAATTAATTACCTGTTCTAATTGAATTTTGTTCCTAGATTATCTAATCACGAGACATTTGTACGAAGACTCGAGACAACATTCTCCAGGAGCGTTGACCGATTTAAGATCCGCTCTTGTGAATAACACAATTTTTGCTTCCTTAGCCGTTAGATGTGGTTTCCAAAAATATTTTCGACATTTATCTCCAGGACTGAGTGTCGTAATTGACAGATTTGTTAGAATTCAAGAGGAAAATGGACATTCCATTAGCGAAGAGGTTTTTGTTAATTATATTTTTAAAAATATATTCAAATTAAAATATATTGCAGGCTTGCCACAGGTTCGAATGTAGAAAATTTAACATTCGAATTGCGTAGTTCGAATGTCGAATAATTCGACATTCGAGTTACTAAACATTCGAACCGAACCGTGTTTTGTTCGGTTTTGGAGCGCTAAAATGTCAAATTTCCAAAATTCGACATTTTCAATTCAATTTCACAAAATTTACATTAATTTGATAATTTTTTAATAAAATTTTAGGTAAAATTCAAGTATCTTGAAAAAATTTAACTTAAATCTCTCAGAAATCTGTGTGCTTCAAAAATTTTTAATTAATTGTAATAAACTTTAAATAATATTTTAATTAAAGAAAATTACAATTTTTAGAAATAATTTAATAAGAAGATTTTAAACTAAAATTTTTGAAAATTTCAATAGATGCGAAGAAATGAATAATAATTAATATTTATTTTAATCTAGTAATTTAATTTTAAAGTGATTTGAATTAAACAAAAAGTTGTATTTGGAATTCTGAAAAATTAGATTTTTGAAATATTTCAATTCTGTTATTTAAAGATAATTGAATGTTAATCAACAAGTATTTGAAAATTTTTGAAATAATTGTAATTTTATAAAATTCTATTAAACATTTAGGAAATAATTGAAATTTACTAAGTTTCTGGTGTATTTGAAATTTCCTAAGATTCTATTAGAAAGTTTTGAAATAATTTAAATTTTCTTAAATTCTATTAAAATGTTTTAAAATAAATGAAAAGTTCTAAAATTCTATTAAAAATAATGTTTAAAAATAGTTTTTTTTTTAAATTTTAATGGAAATTTAAAAAAAAATCAGTGAAAGTTGACCACAGTTTAATTAATTTTATTTTCAAAATAGGTAGATAGACAATCTTAAAGTTATAAATCATATTTTTGCTTCTAAAAATTATCATTTTTTTTAAATAGGGTCATTTGGGGTAAATGTAAACAAGGGGTAAATGTAAACAGTAGATGTTTCAGCTAAATTTACAAATTTAAAAATAAGTACGACGTCAATATTTTTACCTCAGCTCACCTACAAGATGTTCTGAGTATTACCAATATTTTATTTTGACAATTGGTAACGCTATAGTGTAAGTTATTTTTTAATGCAAAAAAGATTGAAAATCAAAATTTTACTGTTTCAGTATTTTGTCTCGCATTTGCATAAAAATAAATTTAAAAATCAAACAAAAATATGTAATTCTTCCTTATTAATGCCCTAACAAAA
Organism: Leptopilina syphax; assembly: GCA_032872505.1. Lineage (NCBI taxonomy): Eukaryota > Metazoa > Arthropoda > Insecta > Hymenoptera > Figitidae > Leptopilina > Leptopilina syphax. Next base: position 20,810,176 of record CM065475.1, read on the forward strand.
ATTGACTTTGATTTTTGATTTTCGTCAATTTACTTAATAAATAATTAAGTGTTTACATTTACCCCGAGAATTCTAAAACTCGGGGTAAATGTAAACAGAACTTGAACTACATTTTAAAAGAAAATAATTGAATAAATTTGCTTCTATTTCACAATTTCATTAATTTGGCAATGTAAATATTACATAGAAAAGGAAATTAGGTCCTTTTTGAAAAAAAAAAAAAAAAAAAAAAATTTTGAAAATTTGATCAATTTTTAAAAATATTTTTAGGTTTATCCGCCATTTTGAAAATTTAAAATTTGACTTCAAATTCGTATTCAGCGACCTCAAAAACCCTCTAGTAACCAGATTCAAACAAATTTGATCAATTTTTAAAAATATTATTTTTAGGTTCATCCGCCATATTGGATCCACCATTTTGAAATTTAAAAATTCGATTTTAGATTTTTATTCAGAAAAGTAAAAAAAACTTCTTTTTACCAAGTTGAATGAAAATCAATTAAAATTTGTTCAAGTTATTCAAGTTTTTACATTACTAATTTTGTAATGGTTGATTGTTTATTTATATGATACATTATCAGTCAACTGGTTGATTTACTATACATCTACGAAAAATTTTTTTTCAGTTTTTCCATCCCTTAAAACAGTAGTATACTTGAAATAACTTGTTTCTTAAACCTCGCTTAACTACAGTGGTGTTTACATTTACCCCGAATTTTAGGAAAATTTCAAAATCTCGGAGTAAATGTAAACAGTCAGTTTTAGGCGATTCAGGTGCATCAATATTTCTTTGTACCTCATCAAATTTTTCTAGGGAACACTAGCAACAAGTTCATGCAAAAGAAATCCGTCCGTTTTACCTTTTAACGAAAAAAACTAATGTTTTTGGTGAAACATAGATATTCCGTTTACATTTACCCCAATTGACCCTAATTGAACTTCTCTAAAATATTTTTAATAGGGATCGCGGGAAAGTCAAAATTTTGTCTGTAAATCAGAGGAAAAAAATTTTTCTGGCAACCTATAAATAATAAATTCATTAAAAAAGCCTTAGATTTTTAATAATTTTCTTTTATGTTTTATAATATTTTTTTAAAAGAAAAGATTTTTTTTATTTATTATTTATTTATTCATAAAATAAGTTGAATCTCTAATTGATAATTGCAGTATTATTTAATTGGAGAAGAAGAATGTGAAGAAGCGGAAGACGTCGAAGTACCAAAGGCTCTGGGAGATGTTTTCGAATCTTTAGCAGGAGCAATTTATCTAGATAGTGGAATGTCCCTGGACGCTGTTTGGGGAGTTTATTACAAAATAATGAAATCTGAAATTGGTAAAGTTAATTTTTAAATATTTTCTTATCCCTCTTTATTTTTCTATTATTTATTCTTTAATTATAATTTTTAAACTTAAAATTTAAAACGTTCTAAATTATAATAACGATATTAAAAAACAACTTGTTATTTTCAGAGCAATTCAGTACAAATGTTCCTAAATCACCGATTCGAGAACTTTTAGAATTGGAACCAGAAACAGCGAAATTCGGAAAGCCGGAAAAATTGGCAGACGGCAGACGAGTTCGTGTGATTGTTGATGTATTCGGTAAAGGTTCATTTAAAGGAATTGGACGAAATTATCGAATTGCAAAATGTACAGCGGCAAAGTGCGCATTAAAAAAATTGAAGAGAATGCAAAGTTGCCAGAAGGAGAAACTATGATACATTTTGTAAATATTGCTATAAATAATTTAAATGAACATAAGAAATTTTAATTTATGCAAATAGAGAATGCATAATTTAAGACTCATAGGAAATTATAATATGTTAATTGAGGAGCTGGATCGAAGAACCGGCTCTTCGCTCGAACTCACGCAGAAGATAGTCCCTTCGTCAGTTATGTCATGGAAATTTAAAACTCAAGAAAAAAATATTTAATAATTATGACGTTGTAGAGGAGAAAAAAATACATCTTTTTTCTATTTACAATTTTTTTCTAGAATGCAAGTTATTAATACTAAAAAATAAAAACTAAAAAATTTTTTTCTGAAAAATTAATTACCTTTTGATAAATATATCGTCATTTCTCAGTCAAATATTAATGAAATGAACCGAATTTTTTTAGTCTTGCACAATATACCTTACCGAAGCCCACAGGCCAAAGTAAAGTCCAAAAAAACAAATTGTTTATTAATTATTAATTTTGAAAGTTGTTATTTACAACAACAGGAATTTCAATTTTCAACGAGAAAAAGTATGCGACGAAATTTCACATTATGAAAACTTCTCGCGAGAAAGTTTTTCCTTTATTATTCAGGAAGTTTTTCCAAAAAGAATTAAACTGATTCGATGAGAAATAAAGAAAATAAAAGAAAAATAGCGAAACAGTATTTTCGTTCGCAGCGAAAACCCTGTTCGGCAGCCATGTTTGTCATATGACTTGTAACGTACTCACGCACACATTTCTATTTTACACAGCAGCGTGAGTGTGTGAGCGTGCGTAAGCTACGAGTCATATGATAAACATGGCTGCCGAACAGGATTTTCGCTGCGAACGAAAATACTGTTTCGCTATTTTTCTGTTATTTTCTTTATTTCTCATCGAATCGGTTTAATTCTTTTTAGAAAAACTTCCTGAATAATAAAGGAAAAACTTTCTCGCGAGAAGTTTTCATAATGTGAAATTTCGTCGCATACTTTTTCTCGTTGAAAATTGAAATTCCTGTTGTTGTAAATAACAACTTTCAAAATTAATAATTAATAAACAATTTGTTTTTTTGGACTTTACTTTGGCCTATGGGCTTCGGTAAGGTATATTGTGCAAGCCTAAAAAAAATCGGTTCATTTCATTAATATTTGACTGAGAAATGACGATATATTTATCAAAAGGTAATTAATTTTTCAGAAAAAAATTTTTTAGTTTTTATTTTTTAGTATTAATAACTTGCATTCTAGAAAAAAATTGTAAATAGAAAAAAGATGTATTTTTTTCTCCTCTACAACGTCATAATTTTTAAATATTTCTTTTTTTGAGTTTTAAATTTTCATGACATAACTGACGAAGGGACTATCTTCTGCGTGAGTTCGAGCGAAGAGCCGGTTCTTCGATCCAGCTCCTCAATTAAGAAGGTACTTTTGCGACTCTACTTTCAGAAAAATATTTTTTTTTAAAAATTATTCTCGAACAAAAATGAAATCAGTGTAATAAATTTTTTTATTCGTGATTTTTTATTGTAGATCGAATAGTGCTTTTGCTTTCGGTCTTTTAAACAAAAAATGTAAAGATAAATCGTGAGATTTATTTCTTCTTTATGAATAGTGTCATATTACTTTTCTAATTCTATTTGCGTGTGAGAATTTTTTAATATTTAATTATTGTATACATACAAAGACTGTTAAAGCGTGCAATTATAGTCCTTTGATGATAATTCTTTTCTAATCATTATTTATTTATTTTACTAATTTTTTGTTTTTACATGGGATTTTAAATAATTTAGAAATAAAACTATGAAAAATTGAATAATTATTAATTTTATAATTAATTATTAAATTAATAATTTATTGTTTTGTAAATTTATAAATAAGTTTTTTAATAATTTATTTTATATAATTTCGAGACATTCAATTAAAATTTTATTGAAAATAATTAAATTTTCTAAAATAAGAATTCAATTTTTAATAATTCCAGGTAAATTCAAAAATTACTTAATTAAAATTTAGAGAATACGTTTTTTGATAATTTATTTTTTATAGTTTCAAAAGATTTAATTAAAATTGTATTGAAAATAATTGAATTTTCTAAAATAATTCAATTTTTATATACATATATATAGAATTTAGCTACAATTTTTGAAAATAAATTCCTTGACAGAATTTAACTAAATGTTATTGAAAATAATTGATATAATAATTAGTTAATAAGTTTTTAGTTTTTTATTATTAGGTTGAGTCCACAATAGGCACTTTTCTTAAAGCGATGCATACCCTCTACATCGATTTCCATTGTTCGAACAATAGAAATCGATGTAGAGGGTATGCATCGCTCTAAGAAAAGTGCCTATTGTGGACTCAACCTTATTATAATTATAAATAATAAATATCTAATAATATATTTGAATATTAATAGAAAAATCTATAAACTGAATTTGAAAATTGGTGTTTCTTGTCACGTGACTTGCGCGTGCGCAACACGCACTGAGGAAAGTCAAACCTAACCTTAAATTTCATTGTTTGCCGGACTTCAATTGCGAAGTTAATAAAAGTTAATCAGAACTCAGTTAAAATCAGGCGTTTCAAATATTTAATTAATATCCTATACATGTTCCTTTAGTTGTAAATCTTTTAGCAATAAAGATAAAAGTTTACTTTGAATGCAAACAGGAAAAAGAAGAAAAACGGTTAACTGTGGAAGAAGGCGGGTGTTTCCCAAGTCATTCTGTTAGCGTGCGATAAAAATGTGAGTATTATCATTCTAATTTGATTTGTACGTATATTCTAGATATATTTATCACTTTATTATTATTCTAGTCTTCACGAGAAATCATTGCTCTTTGATTTACAATTTTCGTACTTGTTTTGTTTCAATGTATTTTACAATGTAAAACTAAACTTTAAGGTTAGTTTATACGACAAATATGCTTGTTAATGACCTTTTTTTGGAAAAACGAAAAAAAAAATTGTAACTCAAGTTAATATAAACAAAATTCAGTAATGGAAAATTAAGTACAATAGTTTTATTGTTGACATTTTGCGATATTTTTTATAAAACTCCGAAATTTGTATATGTGTAATAATTTGGAAACGTAATGATAATCTTATTTTCTAAATGCAATTTAATGTATTTCCACTGAAAATTAATAGTAATATTCTTTAAATTTCAGGTTTACGCTAAAATTTGAGAAAATTTTATGTGAACTGAACAGCAAATATTTCTGACATTCGAACATCATTTTTAATGATCATCGCAAACTGTGGTGATTGAAAGTATCATGTAAGTTGATTTCTTTTATAAATAACATTTAGTAGATTTCGAATAATAATTCGAAATTAGATAATAATTTAGCCAATTTCGAATAATAATCAGGGTTGCCATAGGTCAGGTAAATCAAGGAAAAGTCAGGGATTTTTATTAGAAGAACTGGATAAAATGACATTTTCAAAATTCATAAGAAAATTCTGAATTTTTGTGTCTTTTTTGTTTGCCTCATAAATTATGAAATTACCACAAATTCTAATACAAAACCTTCAACTTTTTTTATTTCTGACAATAATTTCTTTTTCAATAACTTAATTCTACAAGAACTATCATAAAATTATTAATTATTGAATCAATAACTTTACTTAAATAATTCAAAATTAATTGAATTTTAAAAGAGTTGATTTTACAATTTTTATAAATAGATGAACTTCAAAAGGTTATAGAAGAATTTTAGTTCAAAATACTAAAATTTCTATTATTTACAAATTTTTTATAAATTTTTCTTTACAATAATTAAAATATTTTCATAAATAATAAAATTCTTTTTAGGAATTCAATTATTTTCATAAATAATAAAACTCATCGCAAAATTTCAATTATTTTTAATACAATTTTAATCAAATTTTTTGAAAAATGTAATTATTTTTAAAAATTTTATTGAAATTCGTCGAAAGAATTCAATTATTTAAAAATTTGATAATTAAATTATTTACGAGAATTCAATTATTAGAAATTTTGAAGAACTTAGATTTTTGAAAAATGTTAATAATTTAAATTCTTCTGAAATTAGTTACATTTTTTAATTTAAGGGAGACTGGGGCTAAATGTTAAATTGTGCAAAAATGTCTTTTTCTAGGCAATAAATCCGCTTAGATGCAAATACGAATAGATCAATATTGTAGGGCAGCTTGTCCTCAACAACTTTCAATAAAGTGCGATTCCATGGGAGATTTTAGTTTTTCGGAGTAAGTAAACCAATTGCAATGAAACTTAGGAATTTTAATCTACGCATAAAAAGAAATATTTCCACCAAATATTACGTCAAAATATTCAATAGTTTTTGAGATGTCAAAATTTTGAAAAAATTTTGAAATCGTTATATCTTCTTGCCATCTTAACCAAATTACTTAATTCTTTTTGAAAAAGATTCAGCATAAAAAACGAAAAAATTGTTTATATTATGTTTACACAAAAATTTTATAAACAAAAAAGTTATTAAATAATAATTGAATAATTTTTGAACACAAGGACGAAATTGAATGAGGCAAACACTAAAAAAAGTCTTCGCTGCGGTTTCTATAAGATTCCGAAATAAAAATTTTGTAATGAGATTGTCTTCGTATAATATTTTTAATATTTTTCTTCACTTTTGTGCATAAACATTAGAAGTTTCTGCTCTCGTTTCTGCTACTTGGCGTGTAATTTTAGATGCGCGCGCGAACCTCTCTTTCTAATCAGCTGCTAACTTCCGGTCTTAGAGAGAGAGGTCTGAACGCACACCTAAATTTGCAAGTCAAGTAGCAGAAACTTCTAATGTTTACGCTCAAAAGTGAAGAAAAATATTAAAAGAGTCATTCCATTATATTTCGACTAAAGTCGTTGCCGACTAATTTTAAAAAATTGTAATATTTTGCAGGAATGATTTTAAAGATAATATGGATCACCGAACAAAAAGAATTTTTTAAATATTTTTTATATTTGTTGTAAAATAAGAATCTAAAGTATATGAAGTCGTAAAAACTGTCACATTTTCATCTATTAGAAAATATTAAAGAAAACATATAATTTACTATAAAAAAAAAAAACGTAAAAAAAATTATTAGAATTTATTAAGAATGAATTATTTTATTTGCAAAATGGAAAATTTTGATCCAATGGAAGGTAGATAAATAACAACAGATAGTGTTATTTCATTTATGTCATCGAAACGTCGGTGTTTTGTTAAATAAATGAAATAACACTATCTGTTGTTATTTATCTACCTTCCATTGGATCAAAATTTTCCATTTTACAAATAAATAATTCGGAAGGAAATTTTCTACTATTTCGAATTATTTTATTATTATAAATTGGTAGAAACAATTATTAATAAGAAATATTAAATAAAAAATAGTTTTAAAGTTTACCTGGCAAATAACCTATTTTTGCAAATTTCATTCACTAAATATGAGAAAGAGAAATCATTAAATTGAATAAAACCTTATGAAATATAAAGTACCTGTGATTAACTTTTAGTTTTTCTTATCACTTTCTTCCTGTTTTCTTCACAAATATTAAAAAATAAGCAATTAAAACTGGCACTTTGCTTATTTTCACGATTTTCAAATGTAAATAACTTCTGCCCAGAAAAATGAAAAATTACGAAAATTGGGCAATAATTAATTCATTACTAGATACACTCACTGGAAAAAGATTTTCTTTGGTCCCGAAGCTATTTTCCGAATTAATTAATTTTAAACTTTTCACTATTTCTATCAGGTTAATACATGTGATTTTTTTTAAACTGAACTTGGTTCAAAACGATTAAACAAGAAGAGCTAACTACGTCCTTAAAAAAATCACATGTATTAACCTGATAGAAATAGTGAAAAGTTTAAAATTAATTAATTCGGAAAATAGCTTCGGGACCAAAGAAAATCTTTCTCCAGTGAGTGTATCTAGTAATGAATTAATTATTGCCCAATTTTCGTAATTTTTCATTTTTCTGGGCAGAAGTTATTTACATTTGAAAATCGTGAAAATAAGCAAAGTGCCAGTTTTAATTGCTTATTTTTTAATATTTGTGAAGAAAACAGGAAGAAAGTGATAAGAAAAACTAAAAAAAAAAAATAAAATAGAAAAATATTTCTATTAAAAATATTTCTATAATAAGAAAAAAAATTTTTTTTTTTATATAAGAAAATATAACGATTCCAAAATTTTAACATCTCAAAAACTACTGAATATTTTGACGTAATATTTGGTGGAAATGTTTCTTTTTATATGTAGATTGAAATTCCTAAGTTTCATTGCAATTGGTTTACTTACTCCGAAAAAACTAAAATCTCCCATGGAATCGCACAATAAGAGTTTCTGATATTTTCGCGTAAAATACAGGTTCTATTTCTAGCCTAGTAAAACTACTTTCTGATACCCAGTAAAAAAAATTCGATACACGGACCGCGGAGTTCGTATACGAGCTCGGTAGCTCGTTTGAGAAATATGAGAAATCTCTCATACGAGCCTTTTCCGTAATGAGAAGTGTATATGTCGTAGGCAAATAGAAGAATTCGTCATTTAGCTAAATGCCTAGGCAATTAGCTAAACGGCGCCGAATAGACAAATGAGCTTCATTATTACTGTTATTCGTCTATTCGCCTGGAAGGATTAGGCAACTAGCTAACTGGCTAGGCATTTAGCTATTCGACAAACGCAGTTTAGGCAAATAGAAGAAAATGATATATATTAAAAAAATATTTTCATTTATTGAAATATTTGTTATTTTATTTATTATTACAAGGTTGTCTCTGATGACAGCGCGAGTTGCATAGTGTTCCTGACTTGAAACACTCTAGAGAGTAAGAGAAGTATTATTATACTAAATAAAATTTCGTTCTTACATGTTCCTCTCTAACATTTAATAAAGCTATTAAATTTATTTTGTTTCAATAATTATTGTTTACAATTTATCACGATGTGTATTTTTGTACACGGAAAAAATAAATTTAGCAGATTTTACGAAACTGAGTTTTGTAAAATGTAAGGAATATTTCCGGATAAACTTCAAAAATATTCAGTATAAACTACGAAAGTTCTGTACTTTATCCTGAAACATTCCTTACATTTTATAAAACTCAGTTTCGTAAAAATCTGTATCCGCTACTCCGTAACAGTTTTGTAAAATCTGCTAAATTTATTTTTTCCCTGTAATATTTATTAGGATATAAAACTTATTTTCCATCAATCTTCTGTTTACAGTTTATAGCTCATATTTAACGGAAAATAATGCAAATAAGACGTTCCAATATTTCAATAAATGAAAATATTTTGTCAATATATCATTTTCTTCAATTGCCTAAACTGCGTTTGTCGAATAGCTAAATGCCTAGCCAGTTAGCTAGTTGCCTAATCCTTCCAGGCGAATAGACGAATAACAGTAATAATGAAGCTCATTTGTCTATTCGGCGCCGTTTAGCTAATTGCCTACACGGAAAAAAAAAGTTCCCAGATATTTCAGGAATTATTTCCTAACTCTTGGATACGTGGTAACAGCTCTGAACTAGCGACGAACATTCAATGGTAATCAATGAATGTTTGAAAGAAATTCGGGAACTGTATTAGAAAAAGCTGTAAATAGTCCAATAGTCTTTTTTCATTGCTTTCTCATATAAAGTTCATGGCACTGGCCGCAACTGTTTCTGAAATTTTCGGGAACTCGTCAAGGAATCTTGGTGCGCAGAAACCCAGTGCGCACCAGTCTCAACAAGTCTCACAGTCAGTAAGACTTGCGTGCCTTATATATTTATTTTATGCTGAGGTATTTAACGTTCCTGTTTAGCTCAGATGGATAAGACGCCGGACTTCTATTCCTCGGGTACGCGAGTTCTGTTCCAGCCGCCGTCGATTTTTCTCTAATATGGTTTTTTCTATTTCAGAAACTTAATAAAAAATAAAAATTGTATGTGACCTTCAAGGATAAATGTGTGCGGACGTGTCAAGGAGGGGAAGTGGGAGGGGGGAAGCAGAATCCATTTTTTTTTTTTTATATATATTTTTTTTTTATATATATATATATATATATATATATATATATATATATATATATATGTGTGTCAGTGTCAGTATGGAATGACATGCCCCTTTCTTCTAGGCCCTTTTTTAGCAGATTGTAATTCTCAATTATGCCGTTATGAGCAACAACAACATTATTTGTACGAATGGGATGAGCATTTTTAAGGCCTGGAACTCCATGTGTAGCCCAGCGAGTATGTGCTATACCAACTGTACTGTGAGACATCTTGCTGTCATCAACAACTTCACATAACCTTTTGACTTTACCTTCTGATTAGATACCTTCTATTAGATAATCTTAAAGCTTTAATTTATTTAATTTTTTAAACACTTTTCGATTTTCTTGAACAGTTCCTGACTTTTTCAAGAACAGTTTGCCGAGAAGTGGTGAAATAGTTATAATTTCTAGAGAAATAGTAAATGACATATTTAAACGAGGCAACCTTTAGTTCTCTGTGAACTACCCGCCGTATCCAAGAGTTAAGAACGAAGTTCCCGAATAATCTTCGAACTTTTTTTTTCCGTGTAGGCATTTAGCTAAATGACGAATTCTTCTATTTGCCTACGACATATGCTTGGTGGCCAAAAGGCTAAATTGCCATTTCTCTAAACCACACACAGAAAAACTGTTTTACCGACTGAGTGTTCCGAACCTAACCTCTTACTGTGTAAAATTGTAATTTAGTGAAATAGAAATTTAGCATTTTGGCCACCAAGCATATAGATGCTTGTATACGAGGTGACTTTTAAAGCATTTTTATTAATGTAACACTATTTTAAAGTAAATGTAGATAATAGAAATGAATTATCTGATCTAAAACAAAGCTAAATTCATAAGGGAAATGAAGTTTTAAGAAAAAAAGAATAATTTTGTTCAAAAAATTTATTCACAGTAAAAAAAGGTTAGAATTTGATAATTCCTTGTTACTCTTACTTACCGACATTAGATATTTCTCGGATGCGGTAAGCACTATTTTGTGTTAAATTTAATTATTTTATATAAGAACATTTATATAATAAATAAATAATAATATATTATTAATTAGTAATGAAAAAAACTTATTTATTCTACCGCCAATACAAAATCGTGCTTACCGCCAAGAAATATCTAATGTCGGTAAGTAAGAGTAACAAGGAATTATCAAATTCTAACCTTTTTTCAGTGTGAATAAATTTTTTGAACAAAATTATCCTTTTTTTCTTAAAACTTCATTTCCCTTATGAATTTAGCTTTGTTTTAGATGAGAAAATTCATTTCTATTATCTACATTTACTTTGAAATAGTGTTACATTAATAAAAATGCTTTAAAAGTCACCTCGTTTACAAGCATCTATACACTATTACACTTCTCATTATGAGGGATTTCTCATATTTCTCATACGAGCTACCGAGCTCGTATACGAACTCCGCGGTCCGTGTATCGAATTTTTTTTACTGGGTAGGTGTTAAGTAGTCGATAAGTTAAAGTATACATAAAACAGGTAATTTAGTTAATAAAACATCTATGTTTATTTAACATTCTAAAGCTTTAGAACAGTTATAGAGTTAATAAATTACTAGAGGGCTTCGTGCGCCAACCCCCTCTATTTCTTATCTTGACTTAATTACATTTTGATTTTTTTTGGCATCATAACTGCACGGAGAGAAATCTGTTGCGAATAAGGCATAGAGTAGAGGTTATGAATATAGCATAAGCACTTACTAGCGAAAAGTATAAGAGGTCCGCCTGAATATCAGTCGACTCCGCCTAATTTTCAGGCGGACTCGAGCAATAAATAGGCTCTCTGTTAGGATTTTAGCATCAAAGAATCTATGGAAAAAGTATATGAAAAGTTTCGAGCATTAATCCTAACAGATTTCTCTCCGTGTGTAGAATTCTTATTACTTAAGGTAGTACGCTCGCGATCGCACTTTTCTATAGAATTCCCTGAAATTTAAAATCTGAATAGTTAATAACAAGATCTACAAGCTTGCACAATTTTAAAACAATTGACCGTTTCTAAAACAAGATATTTAAGTTAAAAGTTTGTTATTTAATATGGTTAACCTATAAAGAGTACATATAAATGGCACATTTTTTCTAATAACTTCTAAAATTTTCTATAGATTGTTTTCAAAAACTAATATATTATAAATGAATATTTGAAAAATTTAGAACAAAAAGATTTAACAATATTAACCGTTTCAGTTAAAGATATAATATAATATAATATTCTAATCTGACTAGTATACTTGTGTGTGAGTGTGTCTGTACATAGGGCTGACTTGTATTCAGTACAGTCCAAGCAAAAAAATGCTACAGTAACTGCACCATACTATTTTTGAGAGTGACTGTCGCGAGCGTACTACCTTAAAAAAGAACAAATTTTTAGAAAGTAAGTATTAATATTTTTGATTTTTACAATATTTTTTGAAACTTTTTGAAATGTAATTTAAAATTTATTTGAATTTATTTGAATGAAAAATTGGAAGAAGGAGAATTAATGTATAGACATTTTGATGAGAAATGATTTAAATTTTGATGAAACTGAAATAATATTTTGATGTTTTTGGGCATAATAACTGTATAATTCTTATTATTTGAAAAAGAACAAATTTTTAGAAATTAAGAATTAATATTTTTGCTTTTTACAATATTTAAATTTTTTTTTTGAAATGTAGTTTCAAATTTATTTGAATTTATTTTCATGTTCAATTTTAATAGAATTTTGTAAAATAGATGTTTTTTATAACAACTTTATTGATTAAAACTTATAATATGGAGATTATGTTCACTCTTTGTATTATGAAGTAGACTTTGAATAACTTGCCCACATAGCTAGAACAGAAATTTTCTGCAAGTTTGCCATGCAAATTTCGCAAGTTTGCAGCAAACTTGCATGAGGTGGATATCACGTCAAAACTCCACCCAAAAAAAAAATGTTGTCCAATTATTCCCAAATTTTTTTTATGATATGCCCTATAGGTTAGTAATTTATCATATAAATTTTTTTGAATTTTATAAAAAATTGTCCAAGGGGGAGGGGGTAGAAGTTCTGAACTTTTGCGTGACGCGCTCCACTTTGATTATTTCTTATAATTAGAGGAAAAAATTTTTAAAAAAATTAGAATATGGGTTTTTTAGATTTTTTCATGGGCTTTCGAATGGCAAAGTCTATTTTCAAAAATTTTTTTATTTTGACATAAATTTTGAAAAAATAAAAATAAATTTTCACTTTTCGCATCTTTGGGTTCATTTTTTCTTTTATTTTTAAATGAAAGCTGAGCTTTTTTCTGATGAAATACTTGTTTTCCAAAAAACCGTTTTTTTTTGTTTTCGAGAAATTAATTTTTGAATATAGCGCATCACGTCGTCGCGCCGCAATTTAATTTATAAAACGTTACAATGAACTATTTTCTGCATTTTACAGGGTTGAGACTGACATTAGAACAATATAATGCCTGCATTATAGTTTTTTTTTATTTTTTTAAATTAAAAAAAATATTTATTTTTTTAAATTTTTAACAAAATTTAAAAAAAAATTTTTTTAGACTTTTATTTTTAATTTAATGCCTACAATTTATTTATTTTCATTTCTAGAGTAAAAAAAAGCAAACAGAAAAATAAAATACAGGCATTAAATTAAAAATAAAATTGCAAAAAAATTTTGTTAAAAATTTAAAAAAATAAATATTTTTTTTAATTTAAAAAAATAAAAAAAAACTATAATGCAGGCATTATATTGTTCTAATGTCAGTCTCAACCCTGTAAAATGCAGAAAATAGTTCATTGTAACGTTTTATAAATTAAATTGCGGCGCGACGACGTGATGCGCTACATTCAAAAATTCATTTCTCGAAAACAAAAAAAAACGGTTTTTTGGAAAACAAGTATTTCATCAGAAAAAACATGGTGGCCACTGGTCAGGGAAAACCTGGAAGTCAGGGAAAAGTCAGGGAAAAATAAATAGGTCAGGGAAATCAGGGAAAAGTCAGGGAATTTTTTAATTAGTCAGGGAAATTGTAAAGATTATAAAAAGAAAAAAAATGTATGTAAGGGAGACTAGGGCTAAATATTAAACAGCCAAAACAGTCAAATTGCATTATCTTTTTAACGGAAATAGTTAGATATAAATATATCAAATAATTTTTATTTATATCAAATATCCAATTAATTGAGTGAAATAAATAAATTAATTGTTTCAAATAACTAATTATTTGCATTAAATAAATTCGTTTATTAGAATCAATTAATTATTTAATTGATCCAATGAAGATTTATTTGAGTTAAATAAATGTGATTCAAATAATTCAAGTTATTTGAAGCAAATAAATATTTATTAGATCCAAATAAAAATTATTTGAATCAAATAAAAATTTTGCAAATAATTTGAATTAATTGAATCAAATAATTTTTTTTCAGTGTATTTATGTCATTAGGTAAGTACACGGCCGAAAAACGAAACCGCCCAAAACAGTTAAACCCATAATTTTGTTTTTTATTTATAAATAAATTTTAGTTTATTAAATTTATAATTGTTAAATGTTACAAAATCAATGTTTTGAAAAAAGAGCAAAACATTTATTTCACGCTAAAATATTAGAAGCTTTTTTATGAAATGTTAGTGAGAACAATTGTCCTATACAAGATTGATCTATTTATATATTTTTGCATCTAAACGGACTTATTGACTAAAAAACATCTTTTCAAAATATTGGTCAGGGAAAGTCGGGAAAAAGTCAGGGAAAAGTCAGGGAAAAGTCAGGGAAATTTTTTTACTGTTTTTAGTGGCCACCATGAAAAAGCTCAGCTTTCATTTAAAAATAAAAGGAAAAAGAAAAAATGAACCCAAAGATGCGAAAAGTGAAAATTTATTTTTATTTTTTCAAAATTTATGTCAAAATAAAAAAATTTTTGAAAATAGACTTTGCCATTCGAAAGCCCATGAAAAAATCTAAAAAAACCCATATTCTAATTTTTTTTAAAAATTTTTTCCTCTAATTATAAGAAATAATCAAAGTGGAGCGCGTCACGCAAAAGTTCAGAACTTCTACCCCCTCCCCCTTGGACAATTTTTTATAAAATTCAAAAAAATTTATATGATAAATTACTAACCTATAGGGCATATCATAAAAAAAATTTGGGAATAATTGGACAAAATTTTTTTTTTGGGTGGAGTTTTGACGTGATATCCACCATGAGTATAAAAATGTCACCCTCTTGGCAAGTTTGCAGCAAACTTGCGTCAAATAGCAAAAACTTAAATGTATGCGCAGTAGTTTACTATGACATCTAGAGCTGCGCACTCAGGGTGTCTAGCGAAACGGGAATCCGGGAAAACCCCGGGAATTTTTTTTATTAAGTACTTTATTATGTTGTTGGAAAAAATAGTTACATTTTTTCAACGCTTAATTTAATTTTTTTTAAATTTCAAGTATAAAAAGAGTAAAGTTTTAAAAGAAGCAATAGAAAAGGCACAAATTTTACAAGAAGAAATTGATAATTTGAATAATCGGATTTAAAAAAAATTAAAAATGAGCCTCCGGAAAGTATAACCACACATAAAATTCTGACCGCCATGCTAATTCAATACGAAAACCAATAATTTTATTTCTCAGATCTAAATTTAATATACCTGATATTATCAAGTCAAGTAAGACATCTGTTATTTGAAATGTTTTTATAATAATTTATACATAAAGTATAATTTTGTTCAATGTGAGTTAATAAAAATGTTCAATTTTATAATAAAAAATTATTTTAATTTATAAAAATGCCTTCTATTTAATTCTTATTATAAGTTTTACAAATATTACAATTAAATTTACTGTAACATATTAGTTTTTAATTTATCCGGGAAAATTATTTACATACCGGGAAAAAACTGGGAAAACCCCGGGAATTTTATATTTCTAAATTATTGGACACCCTGGCACTACATATTAGTCACCTTCCCTTATAAAAAATTTTTTAAAAATTTTTTTAGGTATTTTAGAAAGTTTGCTGCAATTTTTCCTCAAGTTTTCATTGCAAACTTGCCAAGAGGGTGACATTTTTATATGTATGCAAGTTTGCTGCTAACTTGGATGCAAACTTGCGAACTTTGCATGGAAAACTTGCAGCAAACTTGCAGAAAAATACTGTGCTATATGGAGGTTAGGTACAAAGCTAATCTAATTTTTGACAATATTGACATTAATTGTAACTACTGGCAAGGTCTTTATGGACCCATTTACTCTCTAAATCTGAATCAGCGAAATTTCACTGATTCTCAGCGATAAGTATGCCACTATTTCAATTAGCGTATATGCGCTAATTAATCAGTGAAGTTTCACTGATTATTTAGTGAAATTTCACTAATTCACAGCGCATATACGCTAATTGAAATAGTGGCATACTTATCGCTGAGAATCAGTGAAATTTCGCTAATTCAGATTTAGAGAGTACGTTAAAAAAAAGGTTGAATTTCTTCTAAATTTTGAAGTAAGGGAACGACCGATTGTAGGGCATGCAAATATGGTTCCCCTTTTTGACTTATAGGTCGAAAAATATATTAAATAGGACTTTCATTTTGACGTAACGCAATACTCCTCGTGAATGATCAATTAGGGATCTCCTTTTGGTCAAATTTAACATATTTGACGGAAATAATGACCCCCTTGAAGGCATCAATAGGTCCTGTTTTGACTTGTATGTTAAGAAATAAGTCACATTTGATCTAGGGTACGTCGACAGGGTCCTCGGAAGGCCTTAATAGTGCCTCTTTTGACCTGTAGGTTAAGAAATTGGACCTAAATTTTGACCTAGGGTATCGACTTTTTGTAGGGTCTATATTGGATCTCTTTTTGACCTGTAGGTTAAAAATTAGGTCAAATTTAACCTAAATTTTGACCTAACTTCAAAGGGTATAAGGCCATTTGTAGCCAACTTTAGGGAACTGAATCTGGCTGCTAAATATTTTTATAATATAGAGAGAAAATTCCAACAACAACAAAAATATGGGTTTATTTCACGTGAGCGGTCTTCAGGGGACCCAAATAGGCTAAAATACTTTTGGCAATGAGAATAAATTCAAAAACCGCTGCCAAGTTGTATTTTTTTTTTATAATTTTGGTGATCATTTCATGAACACTTTACTTCCTCATAGAGATAAAAATAATAAAAATATATGAATAACTTTTTATAAATATGGTAAAAATGATTGAATTTTGGGTCAATCAATGTATTTTTAAATATTCTACAAGATAGTTACAATAATTTAATAGTTAAAAAAAAATTTCAAACAAAAAAATTGAGAAAATGTCATTTTTCACAATTTTTGGTTTTTAAAATATCAATAATTTCAAAATTTACTATCGAATTAGGTTCAAAAATAGGTCAATTGAAGCGTTTTTTAATGCTCTACAAGTTGATAACGATAATTTTAAAATTACTTCTACTTTTTTCAACAAAATTTTCAAAAAAGTCTTATTTTCCAAAATTTTTGATTTTTAAAAGTTTAATAACTCCGGTTAATATGGACGAAAAATGTTCAATTAGGACTCAATAGATGCGTCTAAAAAAACTCTACAAAATTATGGAAAAACATTTATAGGTGTCCTAACATTTTTTTAAAGTTGTGGGCAAAAAACGTTTTTTTTGAAAAATTAAAAATCCAAAAAAAATTTAGTTAAACTTTATTAATATATTAGAAAGTACTCTCATTTTATGTCCGCAGGTGAGATCTACAATTTAAAGAAAAATTCAACCCAAAAGCTCTTTGATGATTTCGAGATATTTATGAAAATATGATGTTTACACACACACACACACACACACACACGGAATGACATTTTTTAAAAATGTCATTTTTGAACTCCTGAGGTCAAATAACATAAAGATATGTCAAAAAATCGAACTCAAAAAATTTCGGTATTACAATACTTCCTCTATGAGGAAGTAAAAATATACTTGAAAGTTGAAATTTTCTTTTATATGGGTAGTTCTACAAACGAAGGACGAAAAACCGCTGCCAAGTTGTACATTTTTATAATTTTGGTGTTCATTTCATGAACACTTTGCTTCCTCATAGAAATAATAATAATTGAAATATAAGAATTACTTTTTATAAAAGGGTTCAAAATCATTAAATCTTGGTCCAAAAAATGTGTTTTTATATATTCTATAAGATGGTAATAATAGTTTAATAATTACACATAAGTTAATAAACAAGAATGTTGAAAAAATGATATTTTCCACAATTTTTAATTTTTCAAATACCAATAATTTCATTATTTCTGCCTGAATCAGGTTCAAAAATAGGTCAATCGAAGCGTTTTTTAATGCTCTTCAAGTTAGTAATAATTTTTTGAAGTTACTTTTACATAATTTAAAAAAATTTTTATAAAAGACTTATTTTTCAAAATTTTAGATTTTTAAAAGTTTAATATCTTTGGTTAATGTGGACGAAAAATGTTCAATTGGGGCTCAAAAGATGCGTCTGAAAAAACTCTACAAAACTAAATACAAAACAAAACTAAACTTCTACATTATTCAACAAAATTTTCAAAAAAGTCTTATTTTCTAAAATTTTTGATTTTTTAAAGTTTAATATTTCCGGTTAATATGAACAAAAAATATTCAATTAGGGCTCAAAAGATGCGTGTGAAAAAACTCTACAAAACTAAAGAAAAACATTTATAAGTGTCCTAACATTTTTTTAAGTTACGTCCAAAAAACGTTTTTTTACAAAATGAAAAATGCAAAAAAAAAATAGTTAAACTTCATGAATCGGGCTGAAAATACTCTCATTTTATGTCCCCCGGGGAGACCTACAATTTAAAAAAAATTGAGGCCTTTAGCTCTTTCTTATTCTGAGATATTGAGGCAAATGTAATGTTAGTACACACACACACACACACACACACACATCGGGACAAATTTTTAAAATCCGTTTTTTGGACTTCGGTGTTCAAAATACGTCGAAATTTTTTTTTATTTATTTAGAACATTTATACGGCGAGTTCCTGTGCATATATAAAGTACTAAAGTATTAGGCATAATAAAAAAAAATTTATAAATATGTCAAAAAATGACAATCCAAAATTTTACTAATACAAAGCTTCCTTTATGAGGAAGCAATAAAGAAAATTTTGGCACAATATTTTTTTTACGTTCAGGTTTTAAAAAGTAGGTTAAATTCAAGTTAAAAGTATTATCAAAGTAACCTAAAAGTGGCCAGTCAAAAAAATAAAAATTGTAAATTTTACATCTTAAGCCCATGTGTATTCTGTCAGAAAGTGCCAGGAAACTGAGAACCAGGAAACTGAGAATTTGGTCATTTTTCGTCTAAAAAATTGAAAAACAAGGCTTAATAACAAAATTTGTAATACTGGTCAACAGGGAATAAGGTTCTACGACACCTAGAACAACAAAAGTATACAAACATAAAATATTTTTTTTTTTAAATGCGTGCCAGGAAACTGAGAATTTGTCTGACCAAATGCCCATTTTGATCACAAAGTACAAAATTTTAGTTAATTGAACTGCAAGTTAAGTAAAATGCAAGTGATATCATATTTAGTTAACCTTTACTAAGCTCTGTGAAAAATTGTGAATTAATTGGAATGAAAATTCTTAATAATTTTAACGTTTTTTATGATGCCAGGAAACTGAGAATTAATTCGATGGACAAAATTCAAGATAATATTTTTTAAATGAAATATCAAGTAATGTAACAATTATTTTAATCTTTGTAAAGTACAACTATTTGAAATTATAATCCAAGTGTAAATTTGTATTTAATCGCTTAAAAATAATATTTATATAATTTATTAACTTTCATTTTCACATTGGGACATGCCAGGAAACTGAGAATTTAGCACTTGAATGCTTATTTTTTGCAAAAAATATTTTTTGAAACTGGGTAACGATTTGTGGCATAATAGTAATCATTAAGCACTACAGTTCCCATTGAAAATAATTTTATTTTTTTCAAAATTAATGTAAAAAACAACCTTGGACATCATATATTCCCTCGTTTGTAGAACTACCCATATACGTAAGAATTTACAAATGTAGGGTCAAATACATTATAGACACGACAAAAATAGTAATATAACTACGGACATTTATTTAGAATTTTAGAGTGATAAGACCCTACTAGCTACTATTGTCAAAACTGCAATGCTCTAACTATTTCCGCTCAAAAGATAATGAATTTTAATTGTTTTGACTGTTAAACATTTAGCCCCAGTCTCCCCTACATTTAATAACACAATTTTTGAAAATATTTAAATTCTTATTTGAAGAATTTTATTATTTTTAAAAGTTTTAATAAAATTCTACGCAAGAATTCAATTATTTTCATAAATAATAAAATACTTCACAAAAATTCAATTATTTTCAAAATTGTTAATAATATTTATAGCAAGAATTCAAGTATCTTCATGAAGAACAACATTTTTATCAGAAATTTAATGATTTTCTAAAATTCTAATTTTTGCAAACATTTAGTTGATTTCATAAATAATAAAAATTTTACAGGAATTCAATTATTTACAAATTTTTTATAAATTTCTACACAATAATTCCATTATTTTCATTTAAAATTAGAGAAAAAGAAAATTAAATTTTTGTGGCAACCTTGATAATTCGAAATGAAATAATAATTGATTAAAATTAGTGATGTTTTTGAATTATGTTTTAATTTTGTAGGTTTTCGTCGACAATTGAGTAACCTGAGAAGCATTAGTGAATGGAATTAGTGAATTTGAAAAGGAATAATCAACAAATAGTTGTACCTATGATCACGTCAGGTGGTCATGATGAATATGGTAAACAACGTGTTTGATTTTATTCGTAACATATTTACGTGGGCAGATAGAAACCAAAGAAAACGTGCAGCAAACGATTCACTTCCCTTTGAACAGGAAATAATAAGTAATAAACGCTTTCGTTACGGTGATCCACTATTTGGCAATGAATTATTCCTAAACGTTCAACACGATGAAAATAATGAGAATGCCGAGAATGATGATATGGAAATCATAGCAGAATTCCATTCAAGTCCGTTAAGATCATTCAGCCAAATGAACAACAATCGAAGAAACAAACGTCGTTCACTACCAGCTTCGAAAGCAAATTCATATCGTAATAATCCACCGGCCCAATCATCGTATCATTATTGTAATAATAATTCCGAAATGGGTTGCAGTCGTGGTAGAGGACAGACCAATAATGCAGTTGCCGATTCACATAATTCGACATTGGTCAGGACTCATCGTCTTCAGGAGAAACAACAGTATGGTGAGCTGTTGCAAAATTTTGTTCCTCAACGTAGGAATGTTATGCGCAGTGAACCTGAAAAAAATCATGTTTCTTCTATAGAGGTGATTGAACTCGACAAAAGTGATGAGTCTCAAACCTCGCAAAAATCCATTCCAGTTCAAAAGAGGCAAATCAACACGTCCTGGCGATATGGCAGGGGTAAGCAGAATTTCCTTCCTCAACGTTGGAATTTTTCAGAAAGTGAATCAACGGTTAAAAATCATGTTTCTCCCATAGACGTCATTGAACTCGATAAAAATGAGGAACCACATTTCTCACAAAAATCCATTCCAGCTCAAAAGAGGCAAATCTACACACCTTGGAGATGTGATAGAGGTAGAAATTATTCCGGCGGTAGGAGTCGAAATTCCTTACCGTCAAATATTTCCAGGATTCAAATCGAAAAAGAGGAACCGGTGGTTCAATCTGCTCTTGCTGTCGGCAAAGATAAAACACAAGGTAGTCAAATTTTTCACTTACTTCCTTAAAAATATAATTCGTTTTAAAATTTTCATATTTTCTGGCATTTTTTGTTGTTAAAATTACTGTATGAAAATATTTTTTGGAAAGTAAAGGAAAATTAGTATCATTAACATTGAGCTAATTGAAATGTAGGTTAAAAGGTTTTCTTGGCATAAAGCCAAAATCAAAATGTTCGTAAAGGTTATAAAAATAACACACGGTCAAGTGTTTTCGTATTAAGTAGAATTTTTCGTAAACATTTTCACAATAAAAAAGTAAACGCAATTTATTTAAATTAAATTTTTAATTCTTAATACGTAATAATAATTATTTTATTTTATTTATAAATTTGATTTTCAACTTAATTAAATAACTAGAAATTATATTCCTAAAGTTTTTCACCTTCAAATGAACGAAATTTTTTTACTTATTTAAATTTGTTCATTCATAGTATTGTTCATTTTCTAAAATATACCTACTAATTAACATTTTTTCTCTCTAAGTCACTAAAATCTATGTATTAAATTTTTTTAAAAATTATACCTCAAGCAAAAAAAGTTAATTAACTATCGGAGAAGCATAGAAAAACAATTTTTACTGCGCCTGATTTTTATTGATAAAAAATTGCTACTTAATTTGATTTTCAAAATGTGACAAAATAACTATTTAAATTTTTCCATCCAATGTTTTCTAAAATTTGTTGCAAAAATTATACTTTTTGGTGAATTTTAAAAATATTGGAAACGTTGAACTATCCTTTAATTAACTTTTTCACTTTAAAAACCTAAGAAAAACTACGAAAACTTACAGTTGCATGGTTGCCACACAACCTGGAAAACCTGGAAAACCTGGAAATAGCATGGAAATTGAAAAAGAGTATGGAAAACCTGGAAATAGCATGGAATTTGAACGAATTTCTGGAATTTTTTTGGGTTAATGAAAGATATTAAGAAAAATTTCATTCAACATGTTATTTTTCTTTAAAAATGTTAACATGCAATTTTCCTTTTCCATATGTTATCTTCTCTTTAAATTAATTTAATTTTTTTTTTAATTATTGTCTAAATTAAATGAATTTTTTTTTTTAATTATTGACTAAAACTGTGAAAAATAGGATTTTATATCTTTATTAGTCAAAATTTTTTGTTACCAGTTGCTTTTTGTTCAAGATTTTAAACAAAGTTTGAAGATGAAAATTATTTAATTTAGACATGACTTCAATGTGCTAATTATGGCTGATTCTTCTGAAAGTGACATTTTTGATATCTCGATTAATTTTATAAAATCTACTCTCTGATAATATTATTAACCATTTTCATAGAAAAAATTTAGCACTTACTTATCATTAAAAAAATTAAACAATTTTATTTAACTGAATTTATACAATGGCTAAAATAATTTCATCTTTAAAGTCTTTTTAACATGTCTCCAATAGGAGTTCTATAAGAAAACTAAATTTTTATGGTTTTTTTTCAAACTTTCAGAAATTTTTAAAAAATAGTGCCAGAAAATATGTACAATGTTTTTTCTATCATTATGTGCATTTTAAAAATTTTTTGACCTCCGTTTTATATGTGATAAAAATGTTTAAATTTTGTCTTCCGTTTAAGTTAAAATTACTTCACGATGATTAATAATGTTTTTATACATTAAAAATATTCTAAAAAAATGTGAATGCACATTAGAATAAAGTTAATGGTCTGATTGCTTTTATTTTTGATTATTGCTTTTATAAATATTCAAATTTTACATATTGGCCCGAATAAAATTCAAAGAAGAAAGACTTTATTATTTTTAAATTCTTACTATTGAGTATGAAATAAAGTAGTTTCAATAGAAAAAAACCATATAATTTTTAAAAAATATATTGAAAAATCGAATATCAAAAGTATCACTTTCAGAAAAATAAACATAAAAATGCAGTTTTGTAAAATACTTGTTTTTTCATCACAAATAATTCCTAAATTTTAACCTGGAATTTTTAATATTTTTAACCTGGAAAACCTGGAAAAAGCCTGGAATTTTGAAATCTAGATTTTGTGGCAACCATGAGTTGAAATTTTCATAAAAAATTGAATTCTTGTATTTCAACAATTGAATTCTTAAAAAAGTTTCTAAAAATTATTGAAACGATGAAAATACAAAAATTTTTGCAATTTACTCTTTAAATATATTTAAATACAAATCAATTATTTTCATAAATAATAACACTCTTCGTAAAAATTCAATAATATTTATTTATAAATAATAAAAATCTTTGCAAAAATTCAATTATTTGCAATAAAATTTCACTCAAGAATTTAATTTTTTTCTTTATTCGTTATAAAGTTTTTCAAAAGAATTCAATTATTTTTATAAATAGTAAAATTATTTGCAAAAATTAAATTATTTTTAATACAATTAATATTTTAATTATATTTAATAATTTTTATTTAATACAATTAATATTTTTCTAAAAATTCTTTTCTTTTAAAATTTTCACTTAAAATTATTAAAGAAACTCCATTATTTTAAAAAAATTGAATTAAAAAAATTCTTGGAAGGAATAATTAAATTATTCTCAAATTTTTGATAAAATTATTTGCAAGAATTCAATTATTTTCAATACATTAATTTTAAAATTGATAGATATTTTCATAAATTACTGATTTAAAACTTTAAAATATTATTTTTTTAATAGTGACGCAAAATTATTATCTTAAAAATTGAATTCGAAGAAGAAATAAATAAATTTCTTTCATTTGAACATTCAGAACATTCAGAAAAATTCATTAGAATTTTTATTTGTAATAATAAAAATAAATAAAAAAAATTGGAGAAGGAATTTATTCAAAAAATATTTGGAATCCTTTTTTATTAATAATAATATTTATTATTTTTCCATGAATTCGCAGGAAACGCAATGCCCCTGAAAGTGTTGCAAACAAATACATTGCGCGAGGCACTTGCATCGAAATCCGTATTGAAAAAGGACCTGGTGCCACAAATCGCAAAGCGACATGACGAAAGAATAAAGCAACAACTCCGTGAAGCCGAGGAATTAAAACGCCGAGCAAATCTTCTGTCCGATGCAAATCGCATGACCCGGGAATTGTCACTCGACGAGCAATTGGCACGCACATTAAAATTATGCAAAGAAGTTTATGATGATAGAGAAATTCCCGATGAAGAGCCATTGCCAACACTCACCGATGGAATGCTTCACGAGGTGAAAAACGCGCTGGCGCCCCGTTCCTCAAACGACGTTCTTGCCGAAGGTTTCGGCTTGAGAATAACACGCAAGGATATACAAACACTCGCCGGTCTCAATTGGCTCAATGACGAAGTCATTAATTTCTACATGAACCTTCTCATTGAACGCGGCAATAATGAGAAATTCCCCACAGTTCACGCAATGAATACGTTCTTTTATCCAAAATTATTATCAACCGGTCATTCATCATTGAAACGATGGACGAGGAAAATTGACATTTTCGCCAAAGACATTGTTGTTGTGCCAATTCATCTTGGTATTCATTGGTGTATGTCAATAATAGACTTTAGAGATAAGACAATTAAATATTTCGACAGTATGGGAAGTGCAAATCCCAAATGTCTTGTGGCACTTCGTAAATATTTGGAGGATGAGAGTATTGATAAAAAGAAGAAATCATACGACACAAGCGACTGGAAACTCGATAGCGTCAAAGATATTCCACAGCAAATGAATGGCAGTGATTGTGGCGTATTTTCGTGTATGTTCGCCGAATTTATTTGCGCCAAGAGAAATATCACTTTTACACAACAGGATATGCCCTATTTTAGAAATAAAATGGCTTACGAAATTCTTAAGGGCAAACTCTTGTGATCACGATAAAATAAGTTTTCATTAAATCGCGAGTAAAATGTCTCTACAAAAATATAATATGAAACGAATACCGCGTTATGAGTAAAAAACAAATATTTTTTATTCCAAAAAATGTGATGTATTTCTTCTAATTCCCAAGTATTTACGAATATATTTTCTGTTCACAAAAAAAATATCTAATTGTTAAGTTTCGTCGATATTTCCGCAATGAAGAAATCATAACAAGTTTGTTTCGATTTCTATAAAACTGTTTGCAATGCTCGATTACTTAAAGTATATTAATTAAATTCCTAAAAATAATTTTCTCAATGTTTTTCATTTTAGAAGTGGCAATTTTGTAAAAAAATGTGCCACTTCTCTTTATAAATTATATCATTTAAAGAATTTAAAGAGAATATTAAACAAATATAATATTAATTTAAATTTAAAAATTTTAATTAAATGCTAAAAAGTGAAAAAAAATTGACGACGAACTACTTCCAATTTAACTTTAAAGAAGAAGAAAAAGGATAATAATGAATTTATGGTAATTTATAAAATGAGTAATAACAATAAAATAAATAAAATAAAATAATTTTTGTGAAAAATAATTACTGATTATTATTTTTCATTTCTTTATTTATACAATTATTTTATTATAATATATATTTGTATATATACGTTTGTGTGTGTAATGGTAATGTTGCATAGAAATTATGTTTGACACAATTTTGGCGGACAGATTGGCTATGTTGAAGTTTCAATACCTTCAAGACTCTCGCAACAATCTGTGACTATCATTCATCACACACTCTACTTCTTTTGTCTTTTTAATTTTTTTGATTAAAATCAACGGGAGCCTCTATGCTTAAATAATAATTCTCTTTTTCATACCCGCAGACCTCTCTCTCTCTCTCTCTCTTTCAATTAGCGAAGAACAAATTTGTAAATGTTTGAAGGAAAAAGAATTATAAATTACAAATTTCTTTTACAATTTATAAATAATAAATAGATTATTTAAACGTGACAGTCTTATTACTTTATTACAATTGTGAAATTTATTTTTTTCAAATGGTAAAAAACTTTTCATAGTAAATATTTTAAATTAAATTTTTTAATTTGAATTTTACCGGAATTGATTCTCTGCCCCAGCAGAGAATTAGTCCCCCATTTTTTCATGGTTTTAATTTACTTCGTTAATTTAATTTTTTAATTAAAATTAATATAATTTAATAATTTACTGAATATTTATAATAAACGATTCAATTTTCGATTACATATTTATACCTAGCTGTCGATTAAGCTGAAGGTACAGCGATGTAAATAATTTGACATCTTTTGAATTTTTATGTTTCCTAAAAATTGATAGGATCCAAAATTCGTGCTTTTTTGGTGTTGTTTTTGTAAAAAATTTGTCTTTTATCCCCAAAAAAGTTGCCGAATGAAAAATTTTGATTTTGTACTATTTTTGAAGAATTTCTTTAAAATTGTTTTTTTTAATAAATAAATAAAAAATTCAATAAGTTTGTTTGGTTAGTACTTTTTTGCATTTTTAGTATAAAAAATTTTTTTTTTAATGCTTCAAAAATAGTAAACTACTATTTTTATTATTTTAAAGCATTTTTTCTTTTTTCTTAAATTCTAGTTTTAGACTAAAAATGCTTAAAATACAATTGTCATTCAATTTTTTCATTTGGAAATTAATTTGATTATTTTTCCAACTAATTTCAAATAATAATTTTTTTAGATAAAAAATAATGAAATTGAGGCCTTGGATCCAATAACTCACCCGACGCTCGGAGGAACGCGCAACTGCCAGTCAGTGAGCAGTGAGCGCCTCTGGGCCACTCACTGCTACCCGACTGGTATTAGCGCGTGCCTTCGAGCGTCGGGCGAGTTATTGGATCCAAGGCCTCAATTATATCAGTATTAATATATATTATATAATGATTATTAATAGAAAATATTAATTAAAATGAATAAACATTTAAATATTTCAAATAACAATTTTTGTATATATGAGAATTAAAAAATAAAAAATTCTGTTTTAAAATTATTTTAGCCTAAAAACAATTCAAAGAAAAAATACTTCAATAATAATAAAAATCAAATTTTTCTTCTGACAATTTTCTTGTTGATTCAAAAACACATTTTCTACAAAATTTAACCAT
This sequence comes from Leptopilina syphax, assembly GCA_032872505.1. NCBI lineage: Eukaryota > Metazoa > Arthropoda > Insecta > Hymenoptera > Figitidae > Leptopilina > Leptopilina syphax. The sequence continues at coordinate 20,837,667 of CM065475.1, forward strand.
TGATTTCAAAATCTACTAAATTTTTAAAGAAAAATAAAAATTCAAAGGGTAAAAATAAACATAAAAATAATTTTATGAAATATTTAAAAAATATTTTCTTGACATAGTTACTAAAAATATCAGTGTAACCTCTGCTTAAAAATTGGATATTTATCAATTTTCCTCAAACTTTTATCTAAAATTTTCTAAATATTTGGCATTTAGTCTTTCTTGACATAAAATTATTTATCACCAAAACCTAAAAATTTTCAAAATATTTTGAAAGAAAAAAAATCTGTCGGAAGACGATTTATATAATTAAAAAAGCAAGACTCGGTTTATAAAAGTAGATTTGTTAAAAATTATGGCACCAGCGTGTAAAACTTTGTCTTGCTTTTTATTTTATCTTTTTTTTCCATGTGAAAAGAAAAATGTGTTCTTCATTCCCTAGAGTGCCATGTAATTCTAAAAGAATGCAACAAATTGCGACAGAAAAATTTCATTCCCCTTCAAATTGCAATTAATTTAAAATTAAATCATATCTTCAAGTTTAAAATTTAATTCGCTATTTGGAAGCATTCTTTTTATAACATTACCTGAAAAAAACTATACGAATATTGAGTCAAGTCGAAAAATTTCTTTTTTGACGATATGAGAAATCGTTGAGGTTAAACAAAAATTTCATAATTTGTTTATACATGTAAATGTTTATACATGTGGGTAAGACTCCGTCAGAAAAATTACAATTTGCATGGGGTCTACGGATTATTCTGTAATTTGGTGAAGTTGTTATATTTGATAACAAAAATAAGTGTACCAAAGGATTTTTAAAAATTTTCAAAATTGTAAAAGTTACGCCATTTTGAAAATTATAAATGCAAAAGAAAATAGATTATTGGTTATATAATTATTAATAACAATGATAATTGTTAACTTTCAAATCATTTTTTTACAAAATAGACATACATTACTTAAATAAACATAAATGTGTCTACAAAAAAAAAACAATTTTAAAAAAAAGACCAAAGTTATCTATTTGTTAATTTAAATTGTTTTTTTTAACAATTTAAATAAACTGTATTATGCATTATTATTTGTCAGGTGGTCAGACTAGACTAATTTAAATTGATTTCGATCTTGTGCAATGAAAAAATAAAAAATAAACAGTATTTTTTACAAAAATATTTTAAATTGTTAACTTTGAGTAGCAAAAAAATAAATAAACAATTAAAAATTCAAAAATCGGTTTAAAGAGATCTCTTAGAAATTTTATCCCCTTTTATTTAAGACCAAGAACATCAAAATGCAATAAAATTTGTAAGCTCTAGAAAATTTTGAAGAGTGAAGTGTAAAAAATCCCACTGTGAGGCGTCCCGGGTAAAAGATACTGCGCTGGCACTGAAACGTGGTCGCGCTTCCACAAAAATTGCAATATCTCGAAAACTATTAAAGTCTTCATCGTTTTCTTTTTTGTAAATGAAAGGTGAAATTATAAGGAATATTTTATTATATATCGAAAAATACTTAAAAATCGGTACCGTGCTTAATAAATCGATTCAAAAAATTTTTTTTCACTTTTTTTTTGAAAAAAACAAAAAATTTTTTTTTCTTTTGAAAAATTCTGAAAGGACATGATTTTAACTATAACATAGGTATTTAAATTTTATTAAAATCCGTTAAATTGTTTCGGAAATATTCACATTTGAAAAAAATCTTATAAAAAAATTCAAAATGGCGTAACTTTTACAATTTTGAAAATTTTTAAAAATCCTTTGGTACACTTATTTTTGTTATCAAATATAACAACTTCACCAAATTACAGAATAATCCGTAGACCCCATGCAAATTGTAATTTTTCTGACGGAGTCTTACCCATGTGTAAACAAGAACAGTGAATAATTTTTTTTCTTTTCCTTAACAGACGCACAGTCACACTTAGTGTCATTGAGCTGCTCTTAATTACATCTAATTAATTTGTCACCTGTTACAACTATTATTATTATTATTATTATTATTATTATTATTATTATTATTATTATTATTATTATTATTATTATTATTATTATTATTATTATTATTATTATTATTATTACAATAATTAACAAAATTCTCCTAAATATGAGCTCTTTATGGCATTATAATCTACCATGAAAGCACGAGCAGCTTTTTTTGTATAATTTTTTTTACTTTTTTCTTTATTTTTTTAATTTCAAAAGTTTGGACGTGCTAGGAGCGCTGCTCGTGCGCTTCGTGTATAAAGCACAAAAGGAGAAACTCGCCTTTTAATATTAGTAACACCTCATTTTTTTTCTCTTTCACTCAAAACCGATTGAATTTACAATATTGTTGTAAAATTGAATTTCCTAATTTCAATAAATATTGCACAATTTTTTCTATTCTTTTACCAAGTTAACCAATTTTGTTTGGAAAGTAAACAAATTCTTTAGAAAGTAAATAAAATACTAATTAAATACGTGAATAAATTAAATATTTAAATAAGTAAATAAATTAAATTTTTCTATGAGAAAATAAATACAAATTTTTAAAAATACTAAATGTTAATTTTCAACCAATTAGAATACTGCCTCATAAAAGAAATTAAAAATAGGATACTATTTTAATCTTGTAAACTAAAATAGCTTAAATACTAAATTTCAAAAGACAGTAAAGAAACAAATTTTAACAAAATAATTTAAATGAAAATTATCTTAGAAATTAATTTCTTTTACATTTATAGCAATTATTATTAGAGCGATCTCTATTTAAACTTTAATAAAATTTGATTTAAATTAATTTCATAGAAATTAAATTCTTTGGATTAAAATAGATCAAAAATTAAAATTCAATCGATTTATCAAATTCAACGAAATTTGATAAAAATAAATTAAAATATTGTTTAAAAGTCAAATCGATCTTGAGTGGTAGATAATTACAATTGTAAATTTTTTTAATACAATTTCGAGAAAAAGATAAAAAAAAACGTAAAAATTGCAGATCTTTCAACGAATACTGTCTTTATGTACAAATATAGCAATAATTTAAATTAAATAACGTCACGAGCGTGTGTAATATATACAGAGTTTTTTTCAACTTATGACGAAAGTAAAAAATTTTTCTCTCTTTCTATAAAAGTGTATTTACAATTTAAGAAAAGTGTCTTTTCGTTAAATCGAATTGTCAAATTAGAATTGATCTAACAGCGTGGCATTGATATTATATTCAAAATGTTATCGATGCCAAGCTTTATTTGTTTTTTACCCAATAGGCTCCTCCTTTTGTGCAAGAAGAAAAAAAAGTCTTTTTGCGCGGTTGTGTAGTTTTAAACTTAAAAAGGATGACATGCACAAGTTCATTAAAAGGAAAGGACGTAGTATAAAAAATAAACATAATCACAGCTGAGTTGGCAGGCAGGCGCGCATTCCGGCGGACTTAGAATAATCGCTCGAAAAACTTTCTTGTTATTTCTATTTCTCGTTTCTTGAATCTTCTTGGAGGCGATCATTTTCTTTTTATTGCACGGGGTAAAAATCTCTTCTCAGCCTGCTGAGCCCCTTTTCGAAGACCATTTAAATATTAAACGTAATCGTTTGTTCCAGGACTCGTCAGCGGCTCCTGGGCCTGTTGAAAATAATAACATTTTTTTAAATTAAGTATTAAATTCGGGGTAAATAGAAACAGAAATTTCAATAATATTTCTTATAATAATCTTATTATAATAATTCTTTGTATCTTTTGACATTTCCATACTTGAAATTGATTTTTTCTTAAATTTTGCAAGAAATAGAAACAGTTGATTATTGCGATTTAATGATGTATAAAATAATTATTGTATTCTTGCAAAAAATTTAATTAAAATTTTTTAAAATAATTGAATTTTTTTATAGTATTATTTATAAAAAATATTGTCTTCTTCAGTAGAATTTATTTAGAATTTTTTAAAATAATTAAGTTGTTTCGTAGAATTTAATTAAAATTTTGAAAAGAATAGAATTCTGTCAAGGAATTTAATTAAAATTATATTGAAAGCAATTGAATTGTAATATAGAATTTTATAAAAATCATTGAAAATAAGTAATTAAATTTCTGCGAAGAATTTTCATCAAATTTTTTGAAGATATTTCAATTCTTTCGAGGAATTTCATTTAAATTGTATTGAAAATAATTAAATTTCTGCGAAGAATTTTATTATTTACGAAAATTATAGAATTCTTCCCAAGAATTTTGTTTTTTATGAAAATAATTTAATTCTTGGAATTTTATTATTAATGAAGAAAATTGAATTCATTCGAACAATATTATTTTGAAATATACCTATATACCTATACCTATACATACATAATAATAATTTGCTATTCCGTGAACAGAAAGTGTTCCCAGTAAAAAAAAACTAATTCAAACGGATTGAAATGAATTAAGATTTTTGGTAGAAAGCGGGATTCATTCAAGCTCTTTGTATATTCGATTGAATTCGATTCAATTTGCCTGAAGTTGTGCAAACGAATTCGCATTCGTAAGAAATGACCAAGGCATGCATTGAATTCGTGCTGACGAATTAAAAAAAATTAAAGGCCCCAAAACTTGTCCATTGAATTAGTAAGAATAGAAGGTTTGGAAGTTCAATACAGTTTGACGAATTCAGGAAAATTGCAACATAGCTCCAATTCGTATTTGTCACAAAGCGGGATTCACTGAAACTCTTTGTGAATTCTTTTTAATTTATTTCAATTAGTTTTTGTTTACTGGGTTGTCTTTTGTTTTTCTATAATTAATGTTTTGAAAAATGATTTTGGTTATATAATAATTGTTCCCGTATTTGTACTTTCTTGCATAACATCATTTTGTTTTTGTGTTACTTGGATTTACGAAAGTTATTTACAATTTTACTGTTCTTTTAATAATCTGAGGTATTAAAATGATACATAGTATTTTGTTCGTAGGCTTGCGATAGTCGTTTGTTTTTGGACATTGTTCAGCATTTTTTTATAATATTATTTGCTTATGAGGCATTCCATTTCAAAACTACCCCCTTCGTAAACAATTGCCAATGTAAGACTATTTTTAAATGAATATTTCTTCCATTCTGTAGAACCAAATTACTTTTTATATTAGTGATTTCGAAAGTAGAATTTCTGAACTTTCTGATAATAAAAAAATATATTTTTTTAATAATTTAATTTAAATAGAAAATTGAGTTTAAAAGTTAAACTTTGAAAAATCTCAAAACACGTTACCTCCGATTTTAATAAAATTCATATCAAACGAAAGCTTGAATATTCTTCTTTTTATTTATCAAACGATAATAATGGACATTTCAGTGGATTTTGAGAAAATAATTAAATTTCACAAACATTTCGAAGGTTATATTGAGAAAACCATTTATTAAGTATAGGGCGGCATTTGTTTTTCCCAATTAATGCATAATAACCTTCGAAATGTTTGTGAAATTTAATTATTTTCTCAAAATCCACTGAAATGTCCATTATTATCGTTTGATAAATAAAAAGAAGAATATTCAAGCTTTCGTTTAATATGAATTTTATTAAAATCGGAGGTAACGTGTTTTGAGATTTTTCAAAGTTTAACTTTCAAACTCAATTTTCTATTTAAATTAAATTATTAAAAAAATATATTTTTTTATTATCAGAAAGTTCAGAAATTCTACTTTCGAAATCACTAATATAAAAAGTAATTTGGTTCTACAGAATGGAAGAAATATTCATTTAAAAATTGTCTTACACATTGTCGTTTTGAAATGGAATGCCTCTTATATGTTACTCGATTTCATAGAAGTTATATATATATATACTGACGGCAAGCCAAGATATTTTTTGCATATAAAAAAATATATTTATAGCAAAGTAATTAAATTTATAATTTATTAAACTGATTGTTTGTATTCTTAAAAAAATTTTCAAAAATTAATAGCCTATCAAATTTTAGCATTTGATTAAATTTAAATAATTAAAAAGAGTATCAAAAACGTTTAATCCTGCGCGCTGTGTCAATTGCTGCGCGTCAGTTCCTACGGCCAAAATAACATGCATTTATATGTCATTTTGCCCGCAGCAACTGAAGCCCATGTATTTCACATGAATGTTTTAGTATCTGCGGTAAGCAGAATTAAAAGTTTAATAATTCAACCAATTATATTTTAAATGTAGGGTAAACGTACCAATTGTCGAGGATGGTTCCTGTTGTCGAGTAAACAAACTTTGAATTTTATTTAAACATTGTAGCACATTGTAAATGGAAAAAAGTGATAAATATTAATTTTCTTATGCGTTATAAATGTGAAAAAAATATATTAATATTATATCCACAAACAAATGAGACATTTTAGACAATATTTTTTTGTTATTACCATGGTAACATCGACAAATGGGACACCCTCGACAATTGGTACACTTACCCTATATCTTTTTAGATAATTGTATAAAATATTGTTCAAAATAATTTTTTCAATGTTTTTTAAACATTAATATTTTTTAAGTAATAAATAATCACACATTTCACGAACGCGCAGCAATTGAAGCACCCGCAGCAATTGACGCACTTACCCTACTACCAATTATTAGGGTAGGCGGCAACTTTTTCTAAAGAAATATTTTCTATTCCTTTTTGTCTAAAAAAAAGTCGATTTCTAATGAAATCTGTGTTTTAAAAATAGTTTTTCTAATAAGTTTTAATTTCTAAAAAAAGTTTTTCTAAATAAAAGTTATAATTTCTAATATTTATTTTCCTAAAATTTGTAAAATTCCATAATTTTGATAAAAATTAGAAAATTGTTAAAAAATTAAGATTAAGAAATAGAAACTATTTTGCATATTTTCTGTTTCTCAATCACAATTCTGTTTACAAAATTATAAGTTTCTTTTTGAAAAAGAAGAAAAATTTTATAAAATTACTATTTCTTATCACAATTTGTTAACAAAATTCTGTTTTTCTTTGAAAAAAGATAATAATTATTATTACCTTATATTACCTCATATTATGTAATAATTTTTATTTTCTTACTTTAGCTAAAAGACTTTTTATAAATCAATGTATAACCATTTATAAATTAATTAACTATTCCATTGACTCCGCTTATTTGTTATCTTTAATAAAATTTAAAATACCTAGACTGTCCTCTAGACTCAACCAACCTTTCGCTTTGTCAACTCCGAGATCCGCAATAGGTTTTTCAGCACCAATGTACCAAATGTGTGATCAGATTAACACTATGTGTATTCACTAAATTTAAAACAGCAGTTACTTTATAATATCTAAAAGATAGTTCTTTCTCCTTATTTTTTGTTTATCTATTTTATAATTTAAATTCTACGATATATACTACAATGTAATACCCTTTAATGGTTTTCTAACCGAGGGTTTAATAATTTTGCAAATAAAAAAAAATAATTTGCATCAATTTTATACCAAAATTTCCAAAGTTAATATATTTATAAAACATTTTTTTAGTAAATTTTAAATATCTTTAGGAAAAAAATCCCTATAATTTCTATTTGTTAATTACAATTTTTAACTAGATTACTTTAAACGAAATTACTTTTCAACGAAAATTTTTACCTTTACTAATTACTTATTTAAATGTTAAAAGCCCTTTAAAAAGAATTTCGGAAGGATCAAAGTCGGGGAAAGCAGTGATATAGATTTTTTTGTAACGGATACTCCAAAATTCACTGAAATTCAACTAAATTATTGTTTCCTCTCCTCGGAAACAGTTTTTTTTCACTTGGTAAATATTTATTTTAATAACAGAAGCCATTAAAAAAAAATTACAAAAGGATCCAAGGCAGGGAAAGCAGTAATTTTTATTTTTTCGCGGATTTTCTAAAAATCCCGGTATTTGCACTAAATTATAATTTCCACGCCTCAGAAGCAATTTTTGATTTTTTTTCAATAATGATTTATTTTATATTCTAGGATTTCTGAAAAATCCGTGACAAAAACTCAAAACCACTGCTTTCCCCGCCTTGGATCTTCTTGCAATTTTTTTAAATGGCTTCTATCATTAAAATAAACAATTAGCAAAAGAAAAAATTGCTTCTGAGGCGTGGAAATGATAATTTAGTTGAAATACCGAGATTTTTTATAAAATCATAACTATTATAAACATGGAACAATATAAATTAAATTTATTAAACTTTTTCTGTGGAGGCTGCGTCTAAAACAGAAAAAATAATATCTAAAAAATTGTGTAATATGTAGTTTAATTAATTGCTCTTGACAGTTGGCAATGCCAAAAACAATACACATTACAATACAAATTACACATTTTTCTACATATTATTTTTTTTATTGTAGACGCAGCCTTAAATCATTCACGCGCGCAATAATAATTAATTTTTTAAAATTTTTAATCTGAAATCATTAAAAAATTGAAGTTGATTTTTAAAATTAAAAAAGAATAAAAAATGAAATACCGAGTTTCGCGCGCGTGACATTTGCCAGTTAATAATTAAAGATTGAAAATTTAATGAGCATTTATATTATTTACCTCTTCGCCAACGCTTGCATTTGGAAGAGGAAACCTATTCTTCTCAAGACTGAATTGATCTTCTGTTGTTTTTCTATAAACTGGATTATCGAAATTCATACTGGTGACATTACGATGTAAGTAATGCCTGTAGCATAAAACTGCAACGAGTGCAAGTAACAAAAGTCCCAGGGAAACAATTCCAATCACAATTCCAGCGACTAGACCACGATCTGATGGTTCACTTGTTGAATTGTTACTTTCGTCTGGATCGGAATTAACTGGACCTAAAAAATTTATAATTCGGTTAATTTATTTCCTCAAAAAGTTCAATCAACTCAACTCTCAATAAATTATTTTGATGAAAATTATCTTCCTTTTTTTAATTGTAAATGAAATTAAAATGTAAACCCATTTTTAAAAAATGCATTATACATATTGAGAAAAATGCGTAAATATATTCAAATTTCATGCAAATACATATCATGAATATTTTTTCGCTCTTCATGCATCTTGTGTGTAATCATGGAAAAATTGAGAAGAATTTCCAATTCTTAAAAACCATATTAGGCCAAAATGAATTTTTATACATGTGAATTTGTATACATTATCAAAAGAATACCGTGTAGGATTAAATTTTTTGCAAATAAAAAAAAATATAAGTGGATTAATGAATCCAATGATTACTTACTGGCACTTGTTGAAATGTTCAGAGGCACAAGCTTCTTGAATGGCTTGATCACCTCTTTTGTCGTGGGTGCAACTGTCGTTGTTACTGGAATATCCCATTTTTCATGCAACATCGATGCAAATAAAAATAATAAATATCAAAAAAATATCGATAAGCGCCTGATGCAAAAGTAACGAGAAAAAAAGACAATAATATTTTTGTCCATCGACAGTTTTTGTGAAAATACAGTCTAAAAATGTATGTAATGTTTATTCCATGAATAAAAATTATATTCCCATCTGAATTATTGTAGTTAAAAAAAATTAAATTCGTTCTAAGAAAACAGGATTGCCACAAAAATTTCATTTTTTATTTCCCTCACTTTTTCCTGATTTTTAGGCAGAATATTCACTTTTTCCCTGAATCCTACCAAAAAAACAATTCAAAAGAAGATCAATTGAGGCCTTGGATCCAATAACTCGCCCGACGCTCGGAGGAACGCGCAACTGCCAGTCAGTGAGCAGTGAGCGCCTCTGGGCCACTCACTGCTACCCGACTGGTATTAGCGCGTGCCTTCGAGCGTCGGGCGAGTTATTGGATCCAAGGCCTCAATTATAAAAAGAGACAATTTTTAGAACCAAAAATTTAAATTAAAACTTTTAGAGTGTCTGTCTATTTACGAAATAAAATTAATTATTGGGTCGAACTTCTCAAATTTTCAAAAATTTCAATAAAGTTCTTAACAAATTTAAATTTTAATAAAATTCTTAAAAAATTTAAATTTTAATAGAATTCTAGGAAAATTTAATTATATCAAAAAGTTCCAATTACTTGTTTATAAAAATTCGATTCTCTTTTTTGAAAATAGAATTGAAATATTTTAAAAACCTTAATTCGTTATGATTTTAAAAAATAAAGAAATATTAAATATTTTAAATATTTACAAAGGTTACAAGACACCAAAAATGTATTATTTTCAAATCAATGTCATAAAATAACAAATATTCTTAAAATTATATTTAAAAATCTCTACCAATAAAATTTTTTTCAAATTTTTCTCTCAATAAATTATTTAATTAATAATTTTTAGAAATTAATTTCGAGAATTCACTTATTTAAAATAAAATTTCACTTAAGAATGGTCTAAAAATCAATTACTAGGTATTAATAATTTTTAGAAATTATTTTCCAGAATTCAATTATTCAAAATTAAAGTTTATTTAAAACTCATCGAAAAACCAATAATTGATTTTTCGACGAGTTTTAAAGGACGAGGTTGTTTACAGGTATGCAGACCTTCAGAAAAAATATTGAATTGACACTAAAGAATTTTTTAATTTTATTTTTAATCGTATCTTCTGGAAGAACAAATATCAATTTTCAAGAAAAAAATTTGAAACTTAAAAAAATTGTTTATTTATAGTCATTTTGCATATGATCAAAGTTTTCTTCATATTAAAAGGTTAAACTTTTTCAAAACTGATTCGATTTAAGTCTATGATGGATTATTTTCTTCAGAAAATGATTCTCTATAATTTGACCGCTCATATTTATAAACAAATACACCGTTTTGAAAATATGCCTATTTGTTTAGAAAAAGTGATTTAATTTAAAAATTTTTTTTTAAACAAATAAGCATATTTTTAAAACAGTGTAGGGTAACTGTACCAATTGTCGAGGGTTTTAGGCAACATGTGACTTTGACATTTTTTTCTCGGAAGTAAATGCACTTAAAAATTTGATTTTTGTATATTTGGACGAAGGATCTAATAATGTTTAATATTCATATTTATTTTTTTAATATAAACTAAATTGTTAAGCAAAAAATATATTTAAAAGTCAATCGAGCAAAAGCACCATTTGTCGATGGTCTTGTGCTAATTTCTCGAGGGTCTGTTCCAATTGTCGAGGGTATGACATTTTTAAACATATAACCCAATATAACCTAACAATTAACCTGTACAGATATTATAAAATCGAGTAGATATTTATTTTTTCGATAAAAATATTATAGAACATTACCAGAAAACAAATATATTTATTTAACTATAATTGAATAATTTATAATATCGATATAAAACATTTTTATAGTAGATGATACAGGACAGAAAATTATTTAACTGTTTTTTAAACTTTTATAAATAAGTTAATTAAATTTAATCAATTTTGTTAATCAGACATTAATTGAAAAAATAAATTAATTTAAGTCACATTAAATTTGTAAACGAATAAAATAAACTTTTATTACGAACTGTAAATATAATGGTTAATTATATTTAAACTATAGTACAAAATTTTTTAGTTTTAAATAATGCATTTTTTTTATTAATTTTTTTTCCGTCTTCCTCGTTTTTTTGGTTGATTATTTTCTGTTAGTTGTAAATTTTTGGAGCATTTTTTTTTCTTTTTCTCTGTACCTATAAATGTTTGGCATTTATGTTTGACGTTTAGTAAATAAACACTTAACCATCGATAAATGGTGCATCAGCGAAAAAAGTGACTACACCAATTTTCGAGTCATTACCTCGAAAAATGGAACTGTCAAAAAAATGGAACCAAATACCGATGATTTGCTTTTAAAAAATATTAAATATTTTTTTTAACAAAAAAACATGCATACAAAATTAATTTAGTTCGTGTACAAAATTATAATAATAATTTTGTACACAAAAAGTCATTATAAATACGTTTAATTTGCATTTCTAAAAATCTGTTTTAATTAACCTGAAGTATTAAGAAAATGGAGATTCGTGTAAATTTCACAGCAGTGAATTATAATATTAATTAAATAATTATTTTAGTAGAATCGCTACGAAATTTGTATATATAAATATACAGTTGAAAATACAAAGATTATTTCGAAATTTTTTTTGTTCTTAAATATTATATATTATACTATTTATCTAAAAAAGAAAATTATTATCCTCGACAATTGGAGCACCCTCGGCAATTAGTGCAGTTACCCTATTTGTTTATAAATCTGAGCGGTCAAGTTATAAAGAACCATTTTCTGAAGAAAATAAGCCATCATAGACTTAAATCGAATCAGTTTTGAAAAAGTTTAACCTTTTAATATGAAGAAAACTTTGATCATATGCAAAATGACTATAAATAAACAATTTTTTTAAGTTTAAAATTTTTTTCTTGAAAATTGATATTTGTTCTTCCAGAAGATACGATTAACAATAATATTAAAAAATTCTTTAATGTCAATTCAATATTTTTTCTGAAGGTCTGCATACCTGTAAACAACCACCATAATATTCCAAAATTACGATTATTTGATAATTTATTAATTAATGAATATAATTATATAAAAAAAGTTTAACTAGTTTTAAAAACATTGATAATAATTAATTTTTTTAAAAAACTAAGTTTTTCAGAATTTTTAATTAAAGTTACTCAAAATTTTTAAAAATTTTAATTTGAAATCTTTCGAAATTTAATTACTTCTAAAAATTTTTACTATAACTCTTCTAATATTCTAATTATTTTCTAGAATTTTCAACTGAAATTTTTCTCTAAATCAATTATTTAAATACAAAAGTTCAGGTGAAAGTGAAAATTTAAGGGCAATAAGCTTTTTAAAATTATTAAGGGCCACCAAAAGCCAAAAATATATTTATATAATATATAAATCTAAAATTTTTAAATTTGTTTTAATGATTCCAGAAATTTTAATCATTTGAATTTTAAATTCCCCAGAAAACTGATTTTTTCAGAATTTTTAAATATAAATTTATAAATTTTAATGTTTTGATTATTTACAAATTTATCAAAAAGCTAATTGTTTTCAGAATTTTTAATTTTTATTAATTTTTCAAGAGCTATTGAAATTCTCAAAACTTTTAATTTAAAACCTTCTAAAAATCAATTATATCTGAAAATTTCAACTTTTTCCAACTGACATCTTTTCTCAGTTAGTTGTAGTTAATAACAATAAGAAAGTTATTGTAGAATTTAATTATTTTACAAACAAAAAAACAGATGAAAAAAATTCAATGAGAATTCAAGGATTTTTTTCAAAAATACTTTTCGATTGTTGCAGGACAATAAGTCCAAACCGAAAAGTGTAGAACCAAAAGTCCAAAGTCATTGAAATCCAAAAATAAAAAAAAAATTATAATCCTTTATTTAGGACTATTTGGACTTTTTGTCCTGTAATCCTTTTCGATACCAAAAACTTGGATTTTTGTGTAATAATTCTAGAAATTTAATATTTTTACAGGTGAAATTCCATGATATTGATTTCTCTAACCAATTTTATTTTTCCTAATTTCTCCAAACAGTGGCAACCCTGTAAAAGTATGAAGTTAAAAAAATATAACTAGAAAATAAAAAAAGCAATTAGAGCACTTGCCAAAGGGAAATTTAAATAAAAATTCTCTAAAAATGAAAAGATGCTTCCCACTTTTAATAATACTGATAATTTGGAAAAAAAACTGTTCATGCACAACCAGAGAGATTAATATTCCATTCGTTTTTTTGAATGCAATGTATCTTCTACTGAGAGATATATATGAAAAACAATAAAAAAAAGAATTTATGTAAACATCTCTTACCGTTCTCGACGCACATGAGTCCGTCAGGTAATAATCTAAGACCATCGGGACAAGCGCAACTGAGTAGAGGCGACCTCGTATTAATTTTTGGAGCAGGCAAGCACAAATGACTGCAGTGGCCATTGACGGCCTGGCACTGATTAATTCCGTCAGGCTGGCGATAGGGATGATAAACGTGAACCACCATCGGATGCTGCTGTGATCTTTGCGACGTTATTGCCTGAACGTCCTTCCCAGTGAATTTATTCGCCTTGAAAATTGTCTCCTTATCCCAATCAGTCCAATAAACGTAATCCTCGAAAGTCGTGATGCTGAACGGATGACGCAACGAATCTGGTGAATACAAAATAGTCCTTCGACCCGAACCATCGTAATTACATGACGCAATGATATTTAATTTCGCATCGACCCAGTAGACCTTCTTGCCAATCAAGTCTAATGTTAGGCCATTCGGCCACTTGATCTCGGTGCCAACGATCACCGATCTATGGGAACCGTCCATGCCGGCGCGCTCGATTCGCGCCTCGTCTCCCCAATCGGTCCAGAACATCCAGCCCTCCAAGGGATTTAAGGCGATTGCTCGAGGCTCTTGCACTTGATCCGTTATCAATGTTTTTCTCATATTTCCCTCAAAATTGGCCAATTCTATTGTATTCTTCTCCGAGTCCGTCCAATACAAGTGATTGTAAATCCAGTCCACAGCCAGGCCATCCGACGTTGTTGTGTCCTGATCAATCACTGCCGTTCTCTCATTGCCTTCGTCGATTGGTGCTCTGTAAAAAATTGTACTTCAAATAATTCAATTTTATTATTTATGAAAATAATTAAAATAGAAAAAATTTAATTTAGATTCTTTAGAAGAATTTTATTTTAAAATTTTTGAAAATAATTCAATTCTTTTAAAGAATTTCATTATTTACAAAAAATAAATTTTCCATTGTAATTAAGATTTTCAAAACATTCAAATTCAAATCTTTTTGAAATTCAACAATTTATGAGAATATTATTATAAAACATGAAGAATGTTTCATCATGTTTTATAATAATTAAAGATAACCGAGTGATAAGATCATTATTTTCTACTATCAAAAATATTTTTACTCTAACTTCTTCAAAATTATTTTCATCATTTCAATTCAATTATTATTTTCTAGAATTTTTAACTAAAATTTTTCTTTAAATCAATTATTTACAATAATTTTTTTTAAAAATTCTGAAAATTTTCAAATGTATTTTTTTACAATTCAATTTTACGAAATTTCATCGATTATTCGAAAATTCTTCAATTAAATATCTATTTTAAAATAAAAAACTTGGAATAATTTCAATTAAACTTTTTGAAAAAAAAATAATTCTACGGAATTGTTAGTTAAAAATATGAAAAATTCGGATTATCAAAGATTTCAATTTGAAACTTTTTCAAAGTTTAATTATTTCTAAAAATTCACGCTATGCTTTTAAATATTCAATTATTATCTATAATTTTGACTAAAAAAATTCATATTTAAATCAATTTCTATTAGAAAATTCTACTAGAATTCAATTATTTAAATAGAAAAATTGATACTTTATTGAATATAATTAAATGTTTCTTAATATTGAATTCTCATAAAGAATTTCATCAACAAACTTTTAAACAATTAAATTTTTTCGACGAATTTTAATAATTTTTTTTTAAATAATTACATTTTTCGAGGCATTTAAATAAAATTGTACTAAAAATAATTGAAATTCTGCGATGAGTTTTATTATTTATGAAAATAATGGAATTATTGCGAAGAAATTTATAAAAATTTTGTAAATAACAGAATTTTCTTATTAATAAAAATAATTCAGGAGCAAGTTTTCAAAACTTGATAAATCCATATTTTCTTATTTCGAGAAAATGAAACAAATGACTTTTCCCACATAACCACTATAGTGAACTTTAAATTAAAAAATTTGCATTAATTTATTTTTTTAACAATGTTTTTATATTTAAGACGTTGTGTTTTTAATTAAACATTATCGTAATTAAGTGATTTAAAGGTTTTGGTAACTTTTTCTAATAAAAAACATAAAAATTATAAGTCATCTTGGTTATGTCAAAAAGTTTTTTAATTATAAATTCGTTGTTAATAAATTTTTTTTCTTACATTTAACAGTGAGAGGTCGATTTGTGAGGTCTTTAAAATATTAAATTTATGTTTATTTCAATTTTTTAAAAAATGGATTTATCAGCTTTTGAAAATTTGCTCCTCAATTAGACGTCTGCGTAGAATTAATTTAGGAAAATAATTGAATTTTGAAGAAAAATTCAAAGTAATTTCAAAGTTTATGAGGTGAACAAAAAAAATTGAAAAAGTAATAATTTCAAAGGTTGCTGGAAACCAAAGACAAGAATTTTTTTTTACAAATTCTAGAAGTTTAATACTTTTGGTAACAAAAGTATTAAACTTACTTTTTGAACTTACTTTTAAACTTACTTTTTGAACAAAAAAAAATTGAAAAAGTAATAATTTCAAAGGTTGCTGGAAACCAAAGACAAGAATTTTTTTTTACAAATTCTAGAAGTTTAATACTTTTGGTGAAATTCTCTGTTTTATTCCTGAATTGACTTTCCCCTGTAGAAATTCGATATTTTCTCAATACTTTTTGATAAAATTCCCTGACAAAACCTACTTGTATATTTTCTTCTCGCTCACGTCACTCCAGAAGATCATTCCCGTACGAAAGACAAAATCAAGAGCCGTTGCCATTTTTGTATCGTTGACAATCGACGTCATTTCTTGACGATCGAGAGCCACTTTTCGTATGTCGTGCCGTCTGGCAAAAAGTAAACTCGCATGACCCTCGGCTGCTTTGCAACGGGTCAGATTTCTCGGGTCACGTAAATAACCAGCGGCACAACTGCATTTGTAAGTGCCCTTTTCGTTGAAACAATATTGAGAACAAGTTCCTGGCTCTTGACACTCATCGATATCTGTTTTTAACAAATTCTTCAATATTAAAAAAACGTCTGCATTTTATTTCAATCATTATAATTTTTAATTATTATTTCAATTTGCTCAACTCAAAATGTTGTTAAATTAAAAAAAGTTGATCAAATATTCGCTAAAATAGCTTCTAAATTTTTAAAAAATTCTATTTTTAGAAAATCAAAAATTTCTTTTAAACGTAAATCAAAATATTGGAAATAAAATATGAGTTTTGCATAATTATAAATTATATTCTCTCAAATAGTAAAAAAGGGTAAAAAATCATAATTACCATCGCAAGTTCGATTGTCAACGAGCTTATATCCTGGATTACAATCACATCTATAACCAATGGGAAGATCAATACAGACTTGAGAACAGCCGCCGTTATTTGTTAAGCATTCATTGATTCCACAAAGTTCGTTACTTTCGTCCTCCCAACCAATGCAATCAGGCTTTTTGTCGCAAACATTTTTCAATGGAATACAAGAGCCCTGACTGCATTCAAACTCAGTCGTAGGATCACATGCTTTTATATTTGATGTACAATTTTTTTCGTCATTCCCATCAGCGCAATCTGCTTTTCCGTCACAATAAAGATGGCCTGAAATAATAATGAAAAAGAGATGATGATAGTAATAATAAAAATATTAATAATTATTATAATAATCGACATAATTTGTCCTCACGTCATGTTACACGGAAAAAAATAATTCGGAAATAGTTCCTGAATTCGTTCCGAAATTGTTATTTGGAAGAAATGTCGAACTTTCAAAATAGATATTTAGGAATTTTATGGTAAGAACTCGGTATTTATGTGATAGTTTTTACGAAATGTAGCGGCTGAGTATTTCAGATAGTCTGGACGGTAGAACTTCCGATGAGTTCGACATTCGTCAAGCAAGGCGAACTGTGATTGGTTGAGGAGGATACACACACATACATACATACATAATACACTTATAGCTACCTACATATATTCTAACGCACACATAATTTATACACAAATAAACGCAAATACACGACACATTGAATCGCACGCTGGTTGTAGGGACCTGGGAAGTCTCTTATATACTAGACTTTACTTTTATTCAGCGCTTGTGAGAAACGGGGTCGGCACATCTTTTCTTTCGATGAAGTTCGGGAATTATTATGAAATTTAAACTGGAGTTCTCCTTGATTAGACGCTTGTAAATACTATTTTAGAAGAAATATAATTTCTACGACAAAATTTCGATAATATTATAGACCAGTCCTGTATTTCTCCAGGAATTTATTTACAATGCTGATTTTGAAAGTCTCACAAAAACCGTTTCGTAATTAGTTCGGAACGATTCTGAAATACTTACATTGAATTTCTAAAAATTTCTGGAACTTTGCACAAATCCTCAATTATGGAACAAATTCAGGAATTCTTACAGAATTTATTTTTTCCGTGTAGTGTTGTTTTAATCCAATTTTTTGTTTTATAGTTCGAATTGTTATGTCAAAATTTGACAGTTAATTTGCAAATAATAAAATAAGTGGAGTAAGAAAATTTAACCAAAAATTTCAATTTCAGTTGCAATTTTTAAAAATAATTAATTATTCTATGCATTATTTATTTTTGTATTTAAATAATTTAATTCTGATAAGAATTGATTTAAAAAAGAATTTTGGTTAAAACTTTAGAAAATAATTAAAAATGTTAAAGTAGGATTCTTTAGAAATAATTATGTAAATTTCAATCTTATTTATGAAATTATAACTGCTGTAAAAGATATCATAATATTTAAATATAAAAAATTATTAATTTGTTAACTTCCTTAAAAATTAAAAGTTTCGAATTATTCAAAAATTTAAAAAAAAATAATTGAATTTTGGAAGATTTGCAGTTTAAATTTTCATAAAAAATTTTTCCAATGGTTTTACATTGAAAGTATTTTGAAATTTTAAATAAGTAAAGAACAATAAGTATTTAGATATTTACTTTACAAAAATGATTTAAATTTGAAAGATTTAATTTGAAAATTCTGAAAAAATTAAGTTTTTGAAAAATTGTAATTAAAATTTTTTGAAGATATACTTCACTGAGAGACCTTTGAGACTGTAGCGGAACAACGTATGTGACAGCAGCTCCACTATGGTTTTGGTGCGCTGCGGTAAAATTTTGGGCGCGTGACAGTCCCAAATGTTGGTGAGCAGCTCACCGAAGTAGTGGGAATGCCGCCTTTGGTTTGCAGCTAATCAACTTTTTGACTGTCACGCGCCCAAGATTTTACCGCAGCAACCCAAAAGTATAGTCCTGTAGCGTTCCTCAAAAATGGTCAGTAGCAGCCTATCGAAAGTCTGCTGCTGACCCAAAGGTCTCTCAGTGTTGAATTCCCGAAAATAATTTTGAAACAATTGGAAGTTTTGTAAAATTTTATATTTTAAAGAATTTTATTTTTTCATCTTTAAAAATTATCTATAAATATAATTGTATTTTTTAAAATACATCATTTTATGAATTCACAAAAATTATTTTATTTAAATAATTCAATTTGAACCTTGTTCAAATAATTAAATTTATAGAAAAACTGTTTGAAAAATTGTATTATATATCCGTTTGCAATTTTAGCTTTTGACTGTTTACACTTAATTAAACATTTGTTTTTTTTATTACTGTTGTGCTGTTAATTCCGCTTTTATATTGAAATAGTTTTAAATTTTTAACTATTGACGCAGGAGAATCGCAGACACAGAACAAAGTCGCAGCAGCGATAGAGTTGGAGCGCCTCCCTCGAAGGCTAAAGTCTTACGACAGTTCCGAGGGAGGGTAAAGGGCTCCAGAAGAAGGGTTACGGGTTTTAGTGGGTCGGGCTGGTAGTAGGTCGCCAGTTTATTAAATTTACTATAATATATATATTTATTTTTCTTTTTTTTTATATTTCCTTTTGTTTTATCATACCAACCCCACATAACCTTGGAGTGCGGAATCCAAGGTATCTGTAGGCGAGGGTAAACTCTGTGAAGAGATACAAGGATGCACTCCCTCTTCGGAAACTTCCTGCTATCTTGGAGAGACACATCGACCTCCACGTCCGAACATACATGTTCACGTGCCCTTGGATATCATAGACGTCGCATCAATGCTCCGGCAATGCTATAACGTCTATGTAACTAACGGAGGCGGTTCAGGGCCCATCTTGGCCAGATGGTAGTACCCTGTTTAGGCTCGATCGTTCCCTCGACACGGGTCAAAGAAATAAAAAAAAAATGTGAATGAAATGGACAAAAGTTTAGATATTATACTCCAAGTGGGTACCTCAAATGAGGGTAATCCCACCACCGATTCTGATCGGGTTGAAGCCCCGATAGTCGGTGCAGACGGCTCCAAGGATTTTGGAGGGAGCCAAAACGAAAATTGCGTGGATGGGGAGCTCAGCAGCTTTGAAAGAAATGTTGTTGAGCAGGTAGATTTAATCCCTAAAATATTGGAGAACATGTGGCGAGCCTGCAAGAAGCAGAGAAATATTAGTAAAGACGTTCAAGATGGTATGGTGGCTTTGGGGAAGGCGCACGCCGTGATTCGCAGTAACCTGCGTTTCATCCCCGAACCATTTAAAAAACCTGAGCCTCATGCTCTAAATATGGATACGCTAAGTTCAAACCCTGGTACGATAAAGAACAAAAATAAAGGAAACAAAACGACTGATGGTAGAAAACGGCCTAGAGAGAACGGAAGTCCAGAGGCAAGTCTTCAAAAGGGAAATCCAGTGGAAAAGAGGGTCAAGTGCAAGGAAACTCCTGCGCAAAACCCTATACTTCCGAAGGAAAATCAAAAGATAGCCTCAGTGGATAATCCGAAAACATACTGTGCCGCTACTTCAGGAAAACCTGCTAGCGAAAGCGACTTTAAAGTCGTTGTGTATGAGAAACGGGATGCTGAGATTAAAACGAAGGACTCAATAGAAAGGAAGAAAAAAGCGCCCCGAAATAGACTATTTAGAAATAGTACCACGGAGGCTGTGAAGATTAAGGCGGGAAACCCAAAGGAGTACCATGAAATTATAAACCAGATGAAGGCATTAGTCAAACCTTCAGACACAGGGACTGAAATTTTGAAAATCAGGAGGACTTTAAATAAAGAGGTTCTTGTGATCGTAAAAAAGGGAGAAGAAACGTTAAAATTTGCCGGAGCACTAGCTGCGGCTCTGATAAATAGGGCCGAAGTGACTGCTCTTGTAAGCAAAAGGACCCTCGAAATTGACGGGCTGGATGAAACTACAACAGAGGAGGAGGTAGTTTCAGTTTTGAAGGATAAACTAGGAAAGCCCGACCTAGATCTGGAGTGCAAACTGTTGCCGCGTTTTGGTGGTACCAGGGTGGCTTTGGTCCGCCTAACAGAGGTAGATAGCGAATCGCTACTAAAAATTGGTAAAATCCCAATTGGATGGATAAATGCCCAAATTAAAAAGCATATAGAGGTGATGAGGTGTCAAAGGTGTCTTGTATATGGACACGTTACCAGAAACTGCAAGGGACCCGACAGAACAAAGGGTTGTCGCAAATGCGGTGGTGACGGTCACATAGCAAAAGACTGCACTGTTAAATCCCCGAAGTGCTTAACATGCACTGATTTAGGAAAATCCGATAACGACCATGTAGCCGGAAGGAGCTCATGTCCGGTTTATAGGGAGGAGCTGCAGAGGCTGAAAAGGGCAAACCCCTAAAGTTTCTGCAGGTCAATCTGCATACCTGCAGGGAGGTACAAGCCCTCTTGATGCAATCAATTAGGGAAAAAGGAGTAGATGTTCTGTTCTGCAGTGAGCAGCATAGAAAGAACAGTCTTGCTCCTTGGTATAAAGATAAATCAGGAAGGGCTGCAGTGCAAATATGCAATCCTAACTTGCGGGTTGACGGTTTCCTGGAGACGAGCAGTGGGTTCGTGTGGGTGGAGGTGGCTAATGTACGAATGTACAGCTGTTATTTCTCCCCGAATGATCCGCTGAAGGACTTTGAATCCGACATTGACGAACTCGAATCGAGCATTAGAAATTCCAAGTTGGATGTACTCGTCACGGGTGATTTTAACGCAAAGTCACCTGAATGGGCCGAAACAAGGCTCGATAAAAGGGGAAAAATAATCGGGGAAATGGTCTCAAGGAACAACCTCATTGTTGTAAACCGGGGCAGTGTATGGACGTTTAGAAGAGGCGCCATTGGATCCATTATAGATCTCACTATCGCCTCCACCCGACTATTTAGTAGCATAAGCGACTGGCGGGTCTCCGAGGAGTTTACCGCGAGCGACCACCAGTACATCGAGTTTTCAGCCTCAGTGGGAGACACAGGAAACGGCGAAAGGCAGGAAGCACCGTGTCGAAAACGCCTCTCCTGGAATGTGAAGAAAATCGATAAGGAGAAATTTGTCCGATCCCTGGAAGAATCCCGCCTCATTGATGGGTAAACTTCTAGAGGATATGGTTCTGCAGAGAATGCAAACCCATTTGACCGGAGAGAATAGTCTATCCGATTACCAATTTGGTTTCCGCAAAGGCAGGTCCACGGTTGATGCCATTCAGGCAGTTGTGGACATAGGCAAAGCAGGAAAAAACAAATTAGGACCAAACAAGAAGAAGGGCTTCTGCGCTTTGGTGGCTATTGATATACGCAAAGAAGCGAGGCACAGACTCATAGAAAGATGGCAAGAAAGATGGAATGGTGAGGAGAAAGGTCGATGGACTTATCGCCTTATCCCGGCACTCGCCACCTGGATAAATAGGAAACACGAAGAAGAAGAAGAAGAAGACGAAGAAGAAGAAGAAGAAGAAGAAGAAGAAGAAGAAGAAGAAGAAGAAGAAGAAGAAGAAGAAGAAGAAGAAGAAGAAGAAGAAGAAGAAGAAGAAGAAGAAGAAGAAGAAGAAGAAGAAGAAGAAGAAGAAGAAGAAGAAGAAGAAGAAGAAGAAGAAGAAGAAGAAGAAGAAGAAGAAGAAGAAGAAGAAGAAGAAGAAGAAGAAGAAGAAGAAGAAGAAGAAGAAGAAGAAGAAGAAGAAGAAGAAGAAGAAGAAGAAGAAGAAGAAGAAGAAGAAGAAGAAGAAGAAGAACAACAACAAAAGCGGTCACCCCCACATAACCTGGAATTCATTACCCAGGTATCTGAATTCGCAGATTTTTCACTTCCGACTACAATAAAAAAAATATATAATAATAATAATAATAGTAGTAGTAGAAGTAATAAAAAACAATCAAATTTAAAAATTAACAAAAATAAAAATTGAATAGGAATTTTCTGTAAATCCAAGAGAAAAGATCTGTTAATTTGTTGTATTTCAATATGAAAAGGATTAAAAATATTTTTCTTTTATAAATTTTTAAACACCACTTATCACCTTTGAAAACAAATATCTCTTTTTACTCAAAGACTCGGAATCACTTTGAAATGTAGATCGGTGCATTTAGTCAGCTCAGTTCGAGGGTTCTTAAAAACCACTTGAATCAGTAAATTGCTGAATCGACTTACTCAAGTATAGAATATTCCTCTATCTTTCAAGGCGATTAAAATTTATTTATATAATATATTTATTATTCTGAAAATTCAATTAAGTATTCTAGATAATATTAGGAAAATTTAAATCACACTTTTTTCTCATCTAATCTTTTATTTAGAGATTATTCCCTTAAAGAGGGTCGAGACAAGTTAAATAACTTTATCTTTGGTGTTTGACGAGGGTATCCTACTTTTTGAAATACCTACTATATTAATGTGAAAAGGACTATTTTGATTAAAAAAGGCTTCGTACTCGACAATTAATTTAAAAAAATTATCTTGAAAACTGAATAAATTATTAAAAAAGAGAGGTTATCGAAAATTTGACGAATTTTATTAAAATGTTTTAAAAAAATTGAATTCTTAAGAACTTTATTAATTTTTTTTAAATAATTGAATTCCTGTAATAAATTTATTATTTACGAAAATAATTGAATGTTTGCAAAGAATTTTATAAAAAAATTTTAAATAATTAAATTCTGTTGAAAAAATTTTTATAAAAATGGTATACATATTGAAAATAATTGAATTTCGAAAAATTTTTGAAAACAATTGAATCGTTAGATCGTTTGACTGCAGTTATTTTTTTCATGAAAATACTAAATTCAACTTCAATAATTCCTTGTGATAATTGTAAAATTTTAATCAAGACATAAAAACGCACGAAAAAAGTCCCAAGTAAATCTCGAAACGAAAGAGAATTCTAGTTGAATATTAATTCATCGTTAAATTTCTCAAAATAGAATCAAAAATCAATTTTGAATTAATAAGAAAAGAATATTTTGTAGACCATAAAAATAAATTCGTGACTTTCGAAACATTGGCGAAAATGAAACAATAAATACAAAATTTACAAGAGAAAATCAATTACATAAGTTTTACAAATATTAAACAAACATTAAACAAAAAATATTTAAAGAAATAATAATTAAAAAAGAGCATAGAAATGAAAAAGAAATCAGAGAAAATTTTTATTTATTTTATTAGAAAAAAGATAATTTAGAAGATATTCTAAATTACCTAATTTAAAATGAAACAAAGCGAAATTTATTTTATAATTAACGAGAAATCGATAATGCGATTCCGCAGTTTTACATGAAACTTAAATTTTATTTCCGACAAGATAAACTTTCGAAACGTTAAAACTATTTTTAAATGCTTCAAACGTATAGCATTGTTCACAACAAATTTATTCATACTGACGAGATGAAATTACTGACCTATTTCAAAATCTTCCCTTCCAATTCTAGATACATTTGCACATTTATTGACGATGCCGCTAAATGCATTTCATGACCGATGTTCTCCAAAATTTGAAAGAAGTCATTTAAAACACCAAAATGGGGAAAAAATATGTCTATCAAAATATACATTCAAAAAAATGCAAACAGACAATTTTTTTGGTATACAAATAATAATTTTAATTTTTTAAAAATAGAAAAAGCGTGAGTGAAATTAACTAGAATTTCCTTAAATTTTTAAACTTTCTAATGAATAAAATATTTTTAATTATTCAAAAATATATTTAAATATTACTGCACTGAAATAAAAAATAATGTAAATTAAATATTTAGATAAAAATGGATTTTTTAAGTATCGAAAAAAAATATTTTGTAATAAAATTCAAATTGAATCAAGTAATAAAAATTATTTCAAAATATTCAAAACGAAATCTTTTAGAAACGTAAGTTTTCAGAATTTCAAATTAAACTTTTGAAACTACAATTTTTTTTTAAAATCAAGAAATTCTCTACAAAATTTAATTATTTTCAATTCAATTTGTAAAAAGTTCCACTGATGTAATAATTTATTGTCTGATAAAATTTTCTTTAAAAGTTTAAGTATATCTTGAAAAGAATTAAATTTAAATTTCGCAGAAACTTAATTTTTTCAAAAATATAAATAAAATTATTTTAAACTGCAATAAGTTTTAAATAAATATTTAATTATTATATTTTATTTTTACACTGCAATATTGAAGATAATTTTTGAAATTTTAATTTAATACCTTCTGAAATTCTATTATTTCCGAAAATTATAACATTTAACTAAAATTTGTCCTAATTTAATTGCAATTAATGACTTTAAGAAAGTTATTCTAGAATTTAATTATTTAAAGAAGTAATCACATTTGTTTTATATAATTGAATTAAATATTTATTCTAAAAATTATTTACATTTTTCACAAATTATTTTTAAATATAATTTTATGTGCAATTTTTAAAAAATTAGCTTTTTGAGTAATCTTAATTCAGTTTTTCTTAAGATATTTGCATTATTCACACAATTTTATTTAATAATAAAAATTATCAAATTAATTGGAAATTTTATGAAATTAAATTTTAAAAATAATTAATGTTAAAAATTTTCTATACAGATTAAAAAAAAAATGCAAAAGGTTTTAAAATAACATTTTTTAAAATTTCACTAGTTGTGAAGAAATTAATGTCTAATAATTCAACACTAATGTAAAAACTTATTTTACGTAAAATTTTTTTAAAAAATAGCTTTTTGAGAGATTTTAATTTAATTTTTTTAAGATATTTGCATTAATTAAAAAAAAAAAATTTGTATTATAAGAATTATCAAATAAATTGGAAATCTTGTGAATTTGAATTTTACAAATAATTGAATTTACAGATTTTCTTTATAGATTTAAAAAGAGAAAATTCACAAGTTTTTAATCTAACATTTTTGAAAATTTCAATCACTTTGAAGAATTTTTGAAGATAAAATTTCCCCACTTTTTTTTGTATTACATAATTCTAAAATTTTTATACACTGACAAAAAATGTGTTTGATTCAATTAAAAGATTACTAGTCTATTATCAAATAAATATTTATTTGTATCAAATAATTTTTATTTGAGTCAATTAAATTGAGTCACTTAAATTTTCTTCAAATACTGAAAGGGTTTGGTTTATTGGCTTAGATAAAATTTATTTGATTCAAATAAAAATTATTCGATTCAAGTAAATATTTATTTGATAATAGACAAGTAATAATCGATTATTTGAATGAAATAAATTTTTTTTTCAGCGCATTTTTCCATCACTTTTGATAAAATTTCCTGATTTTCCTGACCGTGTGTCAACATTAAAAAAAAAGAAAAACTCCCAAGGTAATAAAGAAAAAAATTAAAAGAAAAAAAAATTGAAGCAACATACCTGATATACAAGATCGATCACCACACTGAAATTGATCGGCTCTGCAAGAGATGTTGTGGCATTTCGCTAAGGATTCATCGGCACCATTTGGACAATCCTTGTCGCCGTCGCAAACCCAACTTTTATGGATGCAAGTTATCCTATCGCCACAATCAAATTCCTGTTCGGCGCAGTGGCTATTTTTCCCGTGCGGTGGATCCTTGCAGCCAATTTCATCTGAGTGATCTGGACAATCGAAATCTCCATCGCAACGCCATTTCGATGAGATGCAGTGTGTTGGAGAACAGGCAAAATCCGTGCCATCATTGCAAGTAACTGGACCGCAATCTTTCTCGTCGCTTCCATCGCCGCAGTCATCGTCCTTATCGCAAACCCATCGTTTATGAATACAATGCTTATTGGCACAGGTGAATTCGTCCGATCGGCAAGTTTCATCTGCAAAAGTGCAAAATAAATTAGCTCACGATTTTAGACTTTTTCTAAAAAAAAACAAACAAAACGAAACAAGTTTTTCTTTGTTAAATAACTCATTTAATTGTAAAGCAAAGTAAAGTAAAAAAATATTCAACTTAATTGAAATAAAATATAATTTATCAATTTATTAATTAGTTTTTCTGCGGATATTAAATTGAGACAAAAATCGTATCAAAATTGATGCAACAATTTTGATTCGATCTTAGTCTCAATTTGATATCCGCAGAAAAGCTACGAATAAAAAAATTACTAACTTAATAATTAAAAAATATATTAATTTATTAATAGAAAAAAAATTATTTATCATTGCTTTAGACACTAATTAATTTTTTATTTGAACCCCAAAAAAACAGAAATAATTAAAATATTGATTTTAATATTATTTTAAAAATTAATTATTTTAGAAACATTGATTACAAAAATTTCCCTTAAAAAATAATTTAATATCAATAATAGCTAATAATAATTATAAAAATTTCTTCATTGTCAACAAAATTCTAATTTTTAATTTTTACATTCAAAAAGATGTTTCTATTTATTTTGTTTTTTAATAAACTGAATTTTTTACTCTTTACTTATCAACAAAATGTATACAATAAAAAATATGAAAGTCAATGCAACACATAAAATAAATTGAAAAACAATTAATCGAATTCACAAAAAGCATATTTTGAAATCGTAAAAGAAAACAAGAAAGTCGATTTTCCAAAATAAATAATAAATAAATGAAATTACGCAAACACTTTTCAGTTAATGAAACAATTTTCAAACGAGAAAAAAGAAAAGCACATCAGAAAGAGAAAATTCACATAGCTAAAAAAAATGAAAAAAATACCTAGGTATTTTGTTAATAATTATACAACACAGTATCGAAGCACAGAGAAAGCTTTACATGATGTAAATGATCATTAATATTAAGTAGTTATTATTACACTAACGTAACATCATATTCAGGCTCCATTAGGAAAGGAAATTTAATTGGATTATAATTTTATTGACATGTTGAAAATCAATATTTGAAAAAATTTGGTTTTCATTTTTAGAAAAATTTTAAATAAATCCAGAAAAATGAATTTCGATAAAATAAATTGTTAATTATTAATAGTATTATTCAATATTAATATTAAAATTATTTACACTGATAATATTAAAATTGTTAGTATTAACAATATTAAAATTATTAACACTGGTAATATAATCAATATTGTTAATCTAATATTAATATTGTTAATATTAACAATATTAATTATTTTTGTTAACAATTTATTTATTAATAATAATCGTTTCTGTTTAACAAATTGAGGCCTCGGATTGGCTTTAAGACGAAAAAAAAAGTCGAGAAAGCTATTTTTAATAATTTTCCGAAAGTTTTTCGAGAATTAAATTACTTAAATACAAAAGATCAATTTCTGTATAATAATTGGAACTGCAACGCCTTATAATTTCTCTTTGAAGTTATGTAGGTGAATTATAAAAAAATTAAACAAAAAATTTAAAGTAGGTAACTTCTTTCTGTATATATTCAGAATTTTCGAAAATATGATGTCCCTGAAGTTTCGAACGTTCAATTTGAACGACGATATTTTTATTACTTCTTTTAATCCAAATTTTATTTTCAAAATATTGTTTTTTATAATTAAAAAATATTTTTTTAGCTAAATAAATAATTATTTTCAATATTTTTCCATTTCAGTCTATTAATTTTTTTAAATATTAGAGCACAAAAAAAATATTTCGTTCATTTGAACGTTCGAAACTTTAGGTAAATGAAATATGTCTAATTATAAATATTGAAAATAATTGAATTTTAACAAATTATGATCATAAAAAGTCTAATTTTCATCATTTATTAAAAATACTTTTAAAATAATTTTTAAATGATTGATAATAAATTTTTTAATTGTAAATAAATTAAAATATTTTCAAATAATTGAAATTTAGTAAAAAAAATTTTGAAATTGAATGTTTAAAGAGAATTTTTGGACTGTTTAAAAAAACTAATCAATTTTTTAAAAGTATTTTAATCAAAAATATTGAAAAAAAATTTTTTCTTAAAAATCCAAAAGAATTAGATTTATTACAAAATTTTAATGTAATTATTTTTTGCAGATATTTTGAATTTTTGGAAATGTGAAATTTAAAAATATTTAAAAAAAATTGAATTTTAAAAAATTATAATAAAAAGAATTCTAAGAACTACTTTCTGAAAACAATTTGTTAATAGATATACTTTTTTTAAAACTAATTTTGATTTTTCATTATAACTTTTGAGAATATTCAATTATTTTTATAAAAGCTAAAATTAAAATTTTTTAAAATGTCTAAAATTTAAGTTTTGTATTTAATTCAAAAATGTTTTTTTAATGAAATGCTTAAAAAAAATTAATTAATTTCAATAAAATTTTACAAAATTTCAATTATTTAAAAACTATTTTAAATCATATAGATAGGTATTTCGAAAATTTAATTGTCTTACCGAAAAACTAATCATAAATAAATTTTGAAACATTTTTGACTAAAGTTATTTTTTTTTACTACAAAAATCGAAGGCATTTTATACAAAAAAGTGGTATTTTTTGTGCAATATTTGTGAGAAAAGTTGAAAACATTGCATTTTTTAAAAATATGACGAAAAAACTCGAACTATCCGAGACCTGGAAATTATCCATATTTTTATAATAAAATATTATAAATTCTCTTTTCTTAAATTTGAAAATTAAGTAGAATTGAGTTAAGTTTGAATAGAAAAATTCGAAAATTTGAATAAAAAGCAGAAACGTATTTTATTAAAGCTGTCATGCCTTTCTGTTTATACAATAAAAATAAAAACAACATTTTTAATATCAAATAATAATTAATTTATCAAATTAAAAGAAATTAAAAATAATTTATTAAAATTTTAATTACCTATATATTAATTTCTTTTTCAATTCTCACTAATAAGGTTTTATAAAGAAGTATAAAATTTTATGTTTTTCCTTTAAAAAAACCAAATTTAACCCTTAAACCGCACACTGCCGAATCCATCCTTATACCGCACACTGGGTGTGCGACACCCGGGGACTTTTAAGTGTGTTCTCCAAGCTGGAATAGAATATTATCTTTTGGAAAAATTATCTTATATAGCTCAGTACATCTATTTTGAAGGAAAATAGGTTTCATAATGATTTATTTAATTTTAATAATTAAAAAAGAGTTTTTTAAAACTACTGAAATTACCTTAAACCAAAAACTGGGTGTCAAACAAGCAGAAATTTTTCTCCGACAACTTCATAAAGTTATCAAATACACAAAGACACTTGGGAGACTAATGTCCCTCACGGAACATAAACTTAAGTACAAAATGTATCGTCCAATAACGACACATGTTCAATTTTTAAGAAATTAACCGAAATATTAGAGTAAAAAGCTATGGGTGTCGCACACCCAGGGTGCGGTTTAAGGGATAATTTCCCTTTATTTTTATTTCTCTTTATTTTATTCATTTTCTATATTTGTTCCTTTATATGTTTTCACCCTCTTTATATACCTTTTTTTTAAAAACATTTACTTTAGAGCTGTGCAAAATTCGAACCGAACCGAGTTTAGTTCGGTTTTGGGGCGCCGAAATGTCGAATGTCGAATATTCGACATCCGAACTGGGCTAGTTCGAATATCAAATATTCGACATTCAAACTAGGCTAACTCGAATGTCGGTTTTTCGACATTCGAACTGAGCTAGTTCGAATGTCAAAAAACCGACATTCGAACTAAGCTAACTCGAATGTCGAATTTTCGACATTCGAACTAGGCGAAAAAATTCGAACAGTTCGGTTCGAATTATTTTGCACAGCTCTAATTTACTTCAATCGTTTTTTAAATATATTTATTTATTTACTTTTCTCTTTTGAAATTCTGCGAGGACGTAACATTACTTTCACATTATATGAATGCTTTATAGTAAAGGCCATTTTTTTCGCAGAGAAACTTGAAAAATGAAAAGAAGAATGATTCTAGTCAGTGAAAAAAAAATAATAATTCATAAATGATCATTTCTTTTACTTTTTAAGACTGCTGATGATAAATAAACAATAAAACGAACAAATAAATAATAATAAATAAATTTTTTTTGTTTTGTAATCCCGTTAATACTAAATAAATAAACAATCAATCAAACAAATAAATAAATAATAATAAATAATATTTTATTTGTAATCCCGTTGATACTAAATAGATAAATAAATAAATAAACAAACAGTAATGCTAATATTAATAATAAATAAAAAAAATAATAGTAATAATATTAAGACAAGTGGTTTCTTTAACACCCTAAAAAAGCAATTAATTTTAATTATATCAATGATTATAATAAATTATCTACATTAATTAAAAAATTTACTTATTTTACATGAATTCCATATTTTTGGAATAAAAAAAATGTTTTCGTCTTATTGTCAACCAGGAAAGAATAAAAATATTACACATTGAAATCGAATACTTTTGTTTCAAGAGAATAAATTGAGAGATAATTATTAAAAAAAATTGCTTTTTTCTATGGGTGTAATACACTGTTAACAAAGATGGAAAAAAAGGACGAAAATAAAAAAAGTAAATACAAACAAAAAAAAGAAGAAAAAAATTGAATGTAAATGTAAATGATCAGATGGGAGTGATCGAATCAAGAGAACTGATTGTGAATTGATTTTGAGCATGCAATGGATTCATGCAAAAGCCCTTACTGCAATCAGCTTCATCCGAGCCATCGGAGCAGTCAGGAGTATCATCGCACATCCACGTCAATGCCACGCATTCCCCATTTCCCGATCGACATGTGAATTGATCCGACGTGCAATTCTTAACTCCTATAAATGTTAACAATTCGTCGCATGAAATCCTACAGTGTCATAATGAGTGATGAGATTCGAAATTGTAGGTATAATAAACAGAGTCCAATGATGATGATGATGTTGATGGTGACGATTATGGTTACACCGTGAGAAAAAAGCGATTCATTTCGCTTTCGACGTTTCAGGTCCCATAAATTGCTAATTTCATTCATTAACTATTCAATTTATTACGTTTTCAATATCATTTCTTTCGTCTTTTTCTATTTTTCATTTTTTAAATTTTATTTCTTCCTTTTTACTTTCTTTTTATTCTTTTTATTACTTTTTAAAAAATTGTTTATCCTATTATTAATCCATAGCAAACTTTAATCACTCTTTTGATTTTTCCCTTAGAAAAATTATCTTATCCCTAATATTTCTCTCTAAATTTGAATTAGTAAAAATGTTTACTACTTTTTAATTAGTGACTGACTTTTTGCTTTTGAATTAGTAAATTTTATTAATAACTTAAAAGAAATTATTATTTATTAGAAAAATCTTTACTAATTCAAAAACAAAAAGTTCTATGTACACATTATAATAATCGCTAGTTTCCCTTTCCGTTAGCAAATTCTCTGCATTCATTTGTTTGTTTTAAAAATTTAATTCTTGTGGATTATTGTCATTTTTTATATTTTTAAACGTCAAACTTTTCAATGGTTATATTCTATATTATTGTGTTTAATTGGATTTTTAACTTTACAACTATCATTTACTCTAAAGGTCAATACTTTTCTATAATTTAATGTTAACATTATTTCAATATATTATTGAGAAAAGTTATTTGATATAATTTATTTTTAATTGAATCTATTTGAAATAATTACTATCTGATTAAAGACTAGAACATAAATTTAAATTATCAAAATATATTTTACAAAATAGTAACTTAATACAATAACTATTGTAGGGGAGAGGTACGCACGTTGAGACACTAAGATATTATAACCTATGTAACTGATAATACCAAAAAGTTTATTAGCATTTTGTAGTATCATTAATACCAAACTTTTTGTTCAATAGAAGCGCAATAACTCCTGTTTTTTTCGGTAGAACTAGAGCAAACTAATTTTTTAGTTAAAAAAAAGTGTTTTTCAGAATTTCTGTTTAGTGTATTTACTGTATTTTTTAGTGGCACAAAAAATTGCGGATAACATTTACATGTCAATTTTGGATCTATTTTAATGTTCCGACGAAAATTTAG
Organism: Leptopilina syphax; assembly: GCA_032872505.1. Lineage (NCBI taxonomy): Eukaryota > Metazoa > Arthropoda > Insecta > Hymenoptera > Figitidae > Leptopilina > Leptopilina syphax. The sequence continues at coordinate 20,870,535 of CM065475.1, forward strand.
ACATACGTTAACAACTACAAATAATTTCAAAGCTTTAAAAAAATATCGGCAAGGTCTGCACGTTGAGACACACTTTGGTACGCAGGTTAAAACGCTCACGGTGTGAAAATAGTACTGTCATTAAAATTGATTTTGAATCCCCAATTTTTAAGCGTTTTACATGTTCTTCACCTGTAAAAATTGCGAATATAAAAATTTCGATAAATTATTGTTGTGCAAAATAAAATTTTATTTTTTTATTATCTTCTGTAAGTTAATTTTTAATGTTTTAATTTTTTTCTTTGGGCTAAGACCATCAAAATAAGTAAATAAACAACAAACAATTAGAATCTGACGTAATTATTCATTTTGTTTCAATTTAAAATAAATTACTATGGGTGTTTCAACGTGCGTACCACTTTTTTTTTGGTAAAAAATAACATGTTTAAAAAATCAGCTATAAATTTTTCATTTTTTGCCCAAAAAAATAGCTTTTTTTGGCAATGTTGTAGCCCTGGACAATACTTTTAAGAAAGCACTTCGAATTTTTCGCTAAATTTTGTTTTTTAAAAATTATAACTGAAAAACAGAACCCGTCTCAACGTGCGTATCTCTCCCCTATAGAATTAAAATTTCGGGGCATCATACTTATTCAATACGCCTCAAATTTATCTGAATTTAGATTAGAATTTACAAAATTTAGAAGTTGTTTAACTTTATCATTATTCAATCAATTTAATTTGTTGCAGTTATTTTAGTTTTAAAAGATACAGAATTCTTTGTTTAAAAAGCTAAATGTATAATTATTTTTTTATTTTTTAGAATAATTAAAATTTTCGTAATCAAGATTATTTTTAAAAAATTTTTTAAATTATTCAATTTTCCTCGTACAAAAAGAAAGTTTAACAGTAGTAATAGTAATTTAACAAAATTTATCGGATTCACTTGAAATTCGTTTCTAATGTCGAATTGACGTTACATTTTCGAAATTCAAAATAGAGCTTCCATTTGTCTGATTTTTTCTAATTTATCAGATTTAGTAATTCTTGGGGTGAATTTGGTAAAGTTTAAAAATGATTAATTTCTCTGTTGAATTCGTTAATTTGAATTTAGAAAATCAGATGTCAATTTAATTTTTTTTTCGTTATGCACGGAAACAAATATTCACCTGGAAAAACTACAAATTTCATTGTATTAGCGAAATTTTTCAGTGCTTCAATTAATACTTTCGCTATTCTAGAGAAACTTATCTCTGTTTCAAGTGAAACATTTTTTCCGTGTGTAATAATTATTATTTCTTTCAAAATTATATTTAAATTGAAATTGTTTAGAATAAGCAATGCAATACAACATTCCCGCGCGGATAGTTGGGCTAGTAATTCAAATAAGTAAACATTTTTACTCATTTAAATTTTAGAGAGTTTTTTTAGTCATTTGGGGAAAATTATAAACTGGCAGTTTACATTTACCCGAGATTTTGAAATTTTCCTAAAATTCGAAGTTTGAAATTCAACCTTTTTTAAAATTCAACAACTTATAAGAATATAATTATAAACATGAAGATATTGATAACTCCGGGTCATCGACTCGGAGTGATCGATTTCTTTATGTTTTATAATAATTAGTGATGACCAAGTAATAAAATCATTATTTTATATTATAAGAATATTGTTAATTCAAAATTATTTTCATCATTTCAATTTAATTATTATTTTCTAGAATTTTTAACTAAAATTCTTTTTTAAATACATTAATTTTAATAATTTTTAAAGAAGATCTTTGAGAATTTTCAAATTAATTTCGATTATTCGGAAATTCTTCAATCAAATATATGTTAGAAAATAAAAACTTCAAATAATTACAAAAAAAATTCAATTAAACTTTTTCAAAAAAATTAATTCTACAAAATTGTTAGTTATAAGTATGAAAAATTCAGATTTTCAAAAATTTTAATTTGAAACCTTTTCAAATTTCAATTATTTATAAAAATTCACGCTATAATGCTTTTAATATTCACTTATAATTTAAAATTTTAACTGAAATTCATTTCTAAATCAATTTTTACTAGAAAATTCTACAAGAATTCAATTATTTAAATACAAAAATAAATAATTTATTGAATAATTAAATTTTTGTAAAGAACTTTCTCAAAATTTTTGAAAATAATTGAATTCTTTCAAAGAAATTTAATAAAATTTTCAATTATAATATAAAATATAAATCGTCGTATCTCCGACAAAAATGAATGAATTCTTTTGATTTTTGGGATACAAATGCATTTGGACCTATAGAAGACGACAATATCACGAAAATGTTAAAAGCAATTAATTGTTTATTTATTTTTAATTGTTAATACTGACCGATCAAAAATAATTTTTTCTTATCTTTGGCTGCAAAAAGTATGCGGGGAACTTTAAAATTCAAACAACTTCCAGTGAGACATTTGTTTATTACGATGTAAAGAAGTTTTCTGTAAAATTATTGCAGAAAGATTAGTTTTATATTTACAGAAATACAATAGTTTTAAGAAAAATGCTCGCGCCGCCAACGATCCCTACCGCACAGATTTTAAGGTTAGTTGCACGGTAAAGTTTTATTTATATATAAATACATATATGTGTGTAATATTTGCATTGAATTATTTATTAACTATTACATACTATATATACAACATAGGTATAAACTTTTAATAATTTGGTAAAACATTATGTATATGAATATAAATATTACAAATAATTCTAGCAGTATTTAATTAAATTAAGATTAATATCTGTGTTAAAAGAAATGTTTTTATTTTAAACATTATAAAATTTTTAAAACGTTTTTAGATGTCAATGTTATTGTTTAAAAACTGGAAAAAATTTTTATTTTAAACAATTTTTGACAATTGTGATATTTTGAACTATTATATTTTAATAGATATTATTAGATTATACTAGATTCAACGTAATATGTAATTAAAAAGGACATTAAGTGTTGTTACAGCATATTAAATAATAGTTTTAATACATTATAGAGTCGATAAAAATTCAGTTGTAAATAAACGATATACTAACAAAAATAAATATCAGAAATAATCTTAATTTAATTAAATACTGCTAGAATTATATGCAATATTTATATTCATACACATAATGTTTTACAAAATTATTAAAAAAGTTTATACCTATGTTGTATATTATGTAATAGTTAATAAATAATTCAATGCAAATATTACACACATATATTTATATATAAATAAAACTTTACTGTGCAACTAACCTTAAAATCTGTGCGGTAGGCATCGTTGGCGGCGCGAGCATTTTTCTTAAAACTATTGTATTTCTGTAAATGGGTAGTTCTACAAACGAGGGAATATATGATATCCAAGGTTGTTTTTTACATTAATTTTGAAAAAAATAAAATTATTTTTAATGGAAACTGTAGTGCTTAATGATTACTATTATGCCACAAAACGTTACCCGGTTTCAAAAAATATTTTTTGCAAAAAATAAGCATTCAAGTGCTAAATTCTCAGTTTCCTGGCATGTCCCAATGTGAAAATGAAAGTTAATAAATTATATGAATATTATTTTTAAGCGATTAAATGAAAATTTACACTTGGATAATAATTTCAAATAGTTGTACTTCGCAAAGATTAAAATAATTGTTACATTACTTGATATTTTATTTAAAAGATATTATCTTGAATTTTGTCCATCGAATTAATTCTCAGTTTCCTGGCATCATAAAAAACGTTAAAAATATTAAGAATTTTCATTCCGATTAATTCACCATTTTTCACAGTGCTTAGTAAAGGTTAACTAAATATGATATCACTTGCATCTTATTTAACTTGCAGTTCAATTAACTAAAATTGTGTACTTTGTGACCGAAATGGCCATTTGGTCAGACAAATTCTCAGTTTCCTGGCACGCATTTTTAAAAAAAATATTTTATGTTTTTATACTTTTGTTGCTCGAGGTGTCGTAGAACCTTATTCCCTGTTGACCAGTATGCTTTATTTTGTTATTAAGCGTTATTTTTCAATTTTTTAGACGAAAAATGACCAAATTCTCAGTTTCCTGGTTCTCAGTTTCCTGGCACTTTCTGTCAGAATTCACATGTGCTTAAGATGTAAAATTTACAATTTTTATTTTTTTGACTGGCCACTTTTAGGTAACTTTGATAATATTTTTAACTTGAATTTAACCTACTTTTTAAAACCTGAACGTAAAAAAAATATTGTGCCAAAATTTTCTTCATTTTCGTCCTTCGTTTGTAGAACTACCCAATTATATAAAACTAATCTTTCTGCAATTTTACAGAAAACTTCTTTACATCGTAATAAACAAATGTCTCACTGGAAGTTGTTTGAATTTTAAAGTTCCCCGCATACTTTTTGCAACCAAAGATAAGAAAAAATTATTTTTGACCGGTCAGTATTAACAATTAAAAATAAATAAACAATTAATTGCTTTTAACATTTTCGTGATATTGTCGTCTTCTATAGGTCCAAATGCATTTGTATACAAAAAATCAAAAGAATTCATTCATTTTTGTCAGAGATACGACGATTTATATTTTAAAATTCAATGAAATTTGACAATGAAAATTAATCACATTTTTTCCATTATCATATAAAAATATTAATTATTCAAAGAAATTTCGAAGGAAAAAAAGATGCGCATTTCTATTTCCTATGAGATGGCAGTTTTTAAAATTCAAAATTTTGAATTTTCATTTTTTACACTTTACGGTACCTTTGACTGACTTTAAAGCGGCTCGCCAAGCGTACGTCCCCTTGTTGTATCCAAGCACTCAATTTTATTAAAATTTTTGAAAATAATTGAAACTTTAAAGAGAATTTTTTTAAATTGTTTAACATAATTGAATTTCTGAGAAGAATTTTGATACTTTTGAAAATAATTGAATTTTTGCAATGATTTGTAACTTTTCAAAAATTCAATAGGGGAGAGTCTCCAGTTGTGAGACACCTCCAGTTGAGAGACAGTCAATTTTTTTAACATGCAATATGAAAAAGCCGATTGGTTTATATAAAAACATTTCTTTATATATGAGCCAACTTTTTCTTGCACGCCGAAGCGGATATATAAACTCTTTTTGTTAAATACCAACACTGTGTGTGATAATCGACTAAAAAGCGTTTTTTCAATAAATGCAAAGTACTTTTTTCCAAGTTAATTAATTGGAAAAGGTAAATGTAATGCATTTTCTTTTAGTGTTTTCCTTATATTTTGTGCTGCAATATTGCATTGTTCCAATCTACGGTTGAAAATAATTTAATTTTCCTTTTTCAAAATAGCGCCAATTTCTGGGTGTGAGACACAGCATATCACCAGTTGTGAGACGGTGTCAACACCCATCTGGGCAGCATAAAAAATACGACTTTGCAGGCATACTATTTAAATGTTGTTTTGATTTTTTTTCTAGTATTCTTGGGCATGTCAAGTGGAAAAAAGTCAATTGATTCAGAAGAAATCAATTTTAATGCTCTCGTTGAAGCTATTTAATTGTGTTTATTTGATAGTCATATTTTGTCGAATAAATATTATTATTTAGTATATAATAATATATATTATTAATATATTTAATTATTTATACTAAACATAACGTTTTATGTCAAACTTATTAAATTTTAGCAATTTTTAATGAGTGTCTCACAACTGGAGACATTTTTCTTTTTTGAAAAAAGCGATGTGCTCGGAAAATGTATCGTAAAATTTTTTGAGTTCATCGAAACACTATACTTTCTTTTAATAAAAGTTGCGTATTTCTGTTACCTTTCGAACGGTGTATTTTATATACAATTTCGTTTACCCGTTTACAATTTACGGGTCAAAAATAAAACCCGTCTCACAACTGGAGACTCTCCCCTACATTTAGAGTTTTTAATTAAAATCTTTCTGTAAATACATTATTCTTAATAATTAAATAAATATATTTTAAAAAATTTAACTAATTTCAGAAGAATTGGAATTATTAAAATTTTTTCAAAAACCTAAGTTCTTGAAAATTTCTAATTAAATTCATTTAAAATTGAAATTTTCTAAAATTTCAAATTGTAATCTTTTGAAGTCATCTATTTAAATATGAAAATTAAAAACGCAACTCCCCAATGGGAAATGCCAGTGTAGTGCCGATGTTCACCACTGGCTTAGTACACAAACGATTGTTCGGCGTAGTCTAGCCGAGCCTCGACAATTAGTGCTGGTGCAGTACAGAATTTTGTTTCGCCAAAGCTTGGACAAGCCACGGCGGCAAGTGCTGGCTGAGTATAGAAAAATTGTTCACAACGCTCTTTGCCAACATTGTTTTTTTGACATAAACTTGAAAAAAATTATAAAAAAAGTTTATAAATATTTATGAATATAAATTTATTGAAAAAAATTAATATTTTACTTTTCAGTTGTTCATTTTTTATTCTTATTAAATTTAATAATAACAATTTAACACAATTGTCTAATTTTGTAAATAATAAATTATTTAAACAAATTAAAATTATAAACAATATTTAAACTTTAATCTCAATAATAATTTGGTTCCTATTAAAATACTATTATACTTTTTACTATGAATAAAGTAATTTAATTTAATTATTAAAAATTTAGTTTAATTTATTATTTCTAACGTATCCCTATTTTTTTCTCATCTTTGACTCAATAATTGTATGTCTGAATGATACTGAGATATTAATACTTTTCTGTACACATGTGTCGTTAGCATAGTGGTTAGAGCGTTAGTCTGTTAGTCCGTAGGTCGTAGGTTCGATTCCCCTCGTTAGCAATTTTGTTTATTTTCATAGGTTTGCGATATTTCTAGATTCCAATCGTTAGGTACTAAAATATGAAAATCTAATGCACACTTACTGTAATTGTTTATTATTTAATTTTTAAACGAGTTTTTAAATGTTATAAACAATTTTTTTCTACTTCATTTACTGTATCCATTGTTAGTCTCCATCTTTAATACAATTTCTTTAAGAAGAGAAATATTTTATGAATAATAACTATTTATTAATATTATTTACCATTTTGCTGTTAAATTATTTATAATTATGAATTTACGACTAATTAATAACAATACGGCATTTATTGCGGCAATATTCTCAGCCAGCACTGGTCCAGTGCTGCGCCAGCGCTGTCTGGCAGCACTGACAGACAGTACTTCGGCAGCGCCAGACGGCGTTATCATCCCAGTGCCATGCCAGTGCTGGCTCTCAGCCTTGCCGCCAGTGCTGCCAGTGCTGGCGCAGTACTACGCCAGTTGTAAATTTCCCATTGGGTCTTTTCAAATTCAATTAATTTTGAAATATTTAAGTAAAATTATTCATTAAATAATTTGTGAGTATAATAATTTTATGATATTTTTTGAAGAAATAAGTTATTTAAAAAGAAATTATTGTCAGAAATAGAAAAACTTGAAGGTTTTGTATTAGAATTCGTGGCAATTTCATAGTTTATGAGGCAAACAAAAAAGACACCAAAATTGAGAATTTTCTTACGAATTCTAAAAATTAAATTTTTTCCAGTTCCCTGATTTCTCTGGCCAATTCTACTTTCCCTGACTTTCAATTTCAACTGTTTACATTCACCCCAAATGACCCTACTTGATTTCAAAAATATACCTAAATATGTATTATTTTGCATTAAATATTATATTTAAATAAATATTTTTATTTTGTATTTAAAAAACAATTCTATTAATTAAAACTAATGGTTATATAATTATAAATTATTGTTTTAAATCAACGAGAAAAATAATTGAAACATAAAAAAATAATTGATTTGTGTGTATCTGAAAGAGAAATATGAGCAAGCAAAAAAAATCATGCAACAGCCCAGAATAAAGAAAAGATAAATGTATACATTAATATATACCTAGTAAAATACGTAATGTATAATAAAAAACAAGTTTATAAAGCTTAAAACATCAAACATTGAGTTTGTAAAAAGCATGTCTCGTTTAAACGTCAATTTAAAATTCTAGATTCTTTAATAAAAAATGACATTTAAATTTCCGACAGTAAAACTTGGAAAAAGTAAAAATTAAATCCCCTGAAGGCTCGATTCGTCACAAGTAAATTTTTTCCAGTAAAAGAAAATAAAATCCCCGCAAATAAAATAAATATTACATAATACATAATATAAATTAGATAATAAACAGGCCTCGGATCGACTTTAAGTCGCTAAAAAAGACACTGATTTCTAAAATTCAATTTTTAAAAATTTAATGAAATACTTTAAAAAATCGATTATTTTCAATAAAAGTTTAAAAAATGTCAAATATTCAAAAACTTTTTAATTATATATATTTTTGAATATTTAATTATCTTATAGAAATATTGATTTAAAGTCAATATCGCAATATTTGACTACAGTTTTTTTTGCAGTAAAAAATCAAAGTATAATTTGCATTTTATAACAAAAAAGTAGTATTTTATTAAATTATTTGGAAGAAAAGTCCGAGACCTGAATATAATAACAATTATAGAAATAATAATAAATCTTATTTTTGTTTTATAAGCCTGTCAATACTAAATAAATAAACAAAAGAAAATAAATAATAATAATAATATACAAAAAAAAGAATAGTAAATAATAAAAAGTTAACAGAGAAATAAATTTCTCGTGAAACTCTTTGAGTTGGAGGAAGATTTAAAAAAATAAATCAAATCAGACGGAACAAACGAGAAAGAAGTGATTTCAGTGAAATAATGGAATTTACAATAATTTAAAGTTTCCCATAGTGGAAAAATTCGTTGAATTGCTTTAAAATGGAAATATTTTTCTGAGAGCAAAAAAAGCATGCAATTTATGAATTCTGAGACGTCGTCGGGTCGCTGAAAGAGTATTTTTATTTTATTCATGCTAACGTTCATCCGCAATTTCCTCTCTCCCTTTCCCCCCCACATTTTGGCCCTGGTTGCTTGATTCCTTTACGGCTTTTTTGCACGAGCAGTCCAATGCAGATGCACCTGATCAAAACTTACTTGGACAATTTTTCTCGTCCAATCCGTTGATGCAATCATATTGGCTATCGCAGACCCAGGAAATAGAAATACATTGCCCTGGTGAACACTGGAACTCCATTTCTCCACAAGCTCGCGATCCTTTGATTAATATTAATAAATAAATGTAAAAACACGAACACAACTTTATTTTTCCCTCTCATCCTCACTTTTCTCCTTTTTATTTTTAGAAAAAAACTTCAATGGGAATGTCATCAAAAGTTGTGTGCGCGTTGGATATTTAAATCTAAAATCTTACACTGAAATAGCATTAATAATCAAAATTATCCACTCGCTTTTATGTCAACATTTTATAATAATTTAATTCGAATAAAATATTTTATTCGAATACAATTTTTTATTCAAATACGAACTAATGAGAATTTAAAAAAGTTTAATTATTTTTCATGTGTTTAAAATGATAAAATAATATTAAACGACAAAAATAAACGAAATTTTAAATGCAATGAACATAAATAGTGGTTCTGGGAAAATCTTTTTCCAGACTTGATCACTCCATCCGTTTTATTCGAGTTATTCCGCACTATCCGAGCATTTTTAGTGCCTCGGATAACCGAGGTTCTACTGTACAGTCAACTCTCAATAAGACAAAGGTCGATAACTCAATTTTTTTTTTGATAAGTCAAAGTAATTCTTGGGTTTGTCTTATCGAGAGTTGACTGTATATGATAAATTGTAATATGATTATTATAATATAGTAATAAGAATTATCAATAATTTTAATATATTTAAGACATTTCTATTAATCCAATTTTCTGATTGAAAAAAGTGATTAATAATGTAAAAAAAGGATCAATGCATTGCCATAACTAGCAATCTTCGTCTAACTATATTAATAATCGTACATTGTATTCCTGTTGCCTTTTTGTATTTTGAAATTAATAGATTTTGTTTAAAAATAAGAAATAATAATAACAATTATTACAGGCCATGAATCGACTTTAAGGCACAAAAAACCGCTTTAGTCAATTAAAAATAGAAAAAGTCGATTATATAAGTCGGCGTTTTCACAAAAATTTTATTTTGTATTTCCCTGACCTTTCACTGATTTCTGAATTATATTCAAAACTTCAATAAATTAGATAAATATTTAAATACTTATTTGTTTTCTCACGAATATAAAATTTTAAAAATTTCAATTTTAATTGAAATTCTTCGTAAACTTGATTATTTTATAAAATTTTCCAAAACTTTCTCAACATTAGAGAAAAATTAGAGAACATTTTTTTTTAAATAATTAAATTCCAGAAGGATTAAAATTTAAAAAAAAATTTTTAATTCCTATGGAAAAATACATAGAACGTTTTTAAATATTTATATAATAAAATTATTACGTATTTTTAAATTTTCCGAAAAATGTTATTGAAAATACTGAAAAAATAATTGAATTTTATAAAATTAGAATAAAAACTTCAAGAGAATTACAATTTTTTCAAAAATGTTTTAATACCTATAATTTTTAGAAGTTAATTTTCATTAAAATTTTTGAGAATTTAATTATTTTCAAAATTTTTAATTGAGGTTCTTCGAAAGTTGATTTTCGAAAGTTGATTTTCATAAATATCTTAAAAAAAATGTTAGGACACCTATAAATGTTTTTCTCTAATTTTGTAGAGTTTTTTTAGACGCATCTTTTGAGTGCTTATTGAACATTTTTTGTCCATATTAACGTGAGATATTAAACTTTTAAAAATAAAAAATTTTGGATAATAAGATTTTTTGAAAATTTTGTTGAAAAATGTAGAAGTAACTTTAAAATTATCATTACCAACTTGTAGAGCATTAAAAAACGCTTCGATTGACATATTTTTGAACCTAATTCGATAATAAATTTCGAAAATATTCGTATTTTAAAAACCAAAAATTGTGGAAAATTACATTTTCTCAACTTTTTTGTTTGAAAATTTTTGTTTAACTATTAAATTATTGTAACTATCTTGTAGGGTATTTAAAAATACATTGATTGACCCAAGATTCAATCACTTTTACCATATTTTTTTTTATTGTTTATACTCCTGCCCTATTGGCCTTACGCACTTCGACAAGAGCCCCCGAGAAATACTTTTTTGGATTAAGCATAACCATTCTACTTAGAAATTTTCTATATATTAACCTAATTTGCGTCTACAGCCGACTTTATTAGGAGTACTCGCATTACGCCTGGACCACCCGTCAATGGGTTTTCTCGCCAGAGAAGAGGGAAACTGTAGAAAACCTCTCCTGAGCACAACCGGTTTATCGACAGTCGAGTTCTAATGGTGTGTACCGGACAATAATCGACGGTGCACATCATTATACCTCGACGTCAAACCTCCCGCTCAGATTGTCTCACGTGCCGGAAAAATACCAAGCCAAGTGGGCGCGAACCAAGGGTACTTATACCCTTGGTCCTTAAACGACCACCAACGCCAGGCATCTATCCGACTGAGCCAATCTGTCACTTTTACCATATTTATAAAAAGTTATTCATATATTTCTATTATTATTATTATTTTTTATTTATTTTTTTTGCTTAGGGACTTTTGGGAAATCTGCCTACAGATACCTTGGATTCCGCGCTCCAAGGTTATATGGGGTTGGTATGATAAAACAAAAGGAAATAAAAAAAAGAAAAATAAATCTATAAAAAATTAAATTTAATAAACTGGCGACCTACTACCAGCCCGACTCACTAAAACCCGTAACCCTTCTTTTGGAGCCCTTTACCCTCCCTCGGAACTGTCGTAAGACTTTAGCCTTCGAGGGAGGCGCTCCAACTCTATCGCTGCTGCGACTTTGTTCTGTGTCTGCGATTCTCCTGCGTCAATAGTTAAAATTTAAAACCATTTCAATATAAAAGCGAAATTAACAGCACAACAATAATACAAAAAAACAAATGTTTAATTAAGTGTAAATAGTCAAAAGATAAAATTGTAAACGGATATATAAAAAAAAACCGGACAAGTGTGAGTTGCACTCGCACTGAATTGGCGGGTTCCGTACAAAAATATAAGAATAATGCTTGTGATATTGTAACAGAAATTGGTAGAATTTTTTCAACTTTTGCATTATTTTGGTAAGTTGAATTTTCGACAATAGGTTAAAAATAAATAAAAAAGAAAAATTAAAGTATTATATATATTTTATATTGTAAGCATTAAGCAAAGGAACAAATATTTTGAAAATTTCCAATATTGGTTCCTCTGCTTATTGCTTATAATATAAAACAAATATAATACTTCAATTTTTCTTTTTTATTTATTTTTAACCTATTGTCGAAAATTCAACTTACCAAAATAATGCAAAAGTTGAAAAAATTCTACCAATTTCTGTTACAATATCACAAGCATTATTCTTATATTTTTGTACGGAACCCGCCAATTCAGTGCGAGTGCAACTCACACTTGTCCGGTTTTTTTTACATTAATTTTTTAATTTTTGTAAAAAATTTTTAAAAAATTAAAAAGAAATTTTTAAAAAAATTTTTTTAATAAATTTTTGTGAAGGTATCAAAAATACACAAAAAAAAAATAATTAAAAGAAAATAAATAATATTTTTTTTTTGAAAATTTTTTTTTTTTTTTTTTTAAATTTTTTTTTTTTTTTTTGAAAAAATTTTTTTTTCTTGAAAAATTTTTTTTTCAATTTAAAAATTTTTTTTTTTGAAAATTTTTGAAATAAATTTTTGGTGATCTAACTGTAAAAATATACTAATAAACCAATTTTTTTGTGAAAAATTTTTTAAAAATTTAAAAAAAAAAATTTTTTTTTTAAATTTTTTGTAATTAGACAGTGAAAATATAATAATTAACCAATTTTTAGTTAATTAGATCAAATAATATGGAAATTAAAAGTTTTTCATGGAAATTATCTAATACTCTATCTAACTATCTAATTATCTATCTAATTATCTAATTATCTAATGGAAATTAAAGCGTTTTTCCTTGACAACGCTATGGCCATCATTACATATCAAGTTCTCTATATTTTTCCTGTAATATTCGAGTAAAAATACACCAGCATGCAAAATTTCAGCTCTCCATGTCGAATAGTTTAGAAGTTAAGGGGGGGGAATGGTCACTTTTTATGCATTTTTGGCCAAAAATCTTGTTATTTCCTTGACAACGCTATGCCGATCACGTCCAATCACATTCGCTATATTTTTCCAGTAATCTACGAGTGAAAATACATATCTGGACCAAATTTGAGCTCTTTAGGTCAAATAGTTTAGCCGCTAGGGGGGGGGGACACGATTTGGCTACGGACGCCAGAGTCTCACCAATAGGGTTCCGCCGTTACACCGTAGGTGTACGGAACCCTAAAAAAGAAAAAATAAACGAGCATATAATATGGAAAACATAAAACTGTATAAAGACAAGTACAAACATAAAACAAATTAAAAAAAATGTATAAGGACAAACAAAACACCAAATAAATTAATAAGAAACGAACAAACAAATTAAAAGCTGTTTAAATTACGCTTTTTGGCGGCCGTCGAGATCCTTCCTCGACATAACCGAGATTATGAAGTTCTCGACTTGCCGCCAATTCTCTTCTGACTGGGTCATTAGCGATACCATGTTCTCCGGTGTAACTTGACTGTTTACACCTTCGAACATGGCCCGCCTCTCCAAGAATTTTTTTGCGTAGGTATATTATTCCATTAATTTTAAATTTTGTTATAAAAAACGCCTATATCATAAGAAAGTAATTTTACTATAACATTTTTATTTCAAAAGTCTTATTTTTTCAATAAATTGGTAAGTATTAAAATTTTAAAACCCATAAAATTTAACTGGGTGTCCAGCGAAGAGCGCGAAAATTTTGAAGATTAATATATTTATAAGATACCTAAATTTGTGTACATAATATAATTTTATATGTTTACAAAGCTCGAACCAGAAAAAGAATTTATTTTTCGAATATTCTGAAATTAAATATATATTAGAAAATAAAAACATAAAATAATTTTAAAAAAATATTCAATTATGAACTTTTTTAAAAAATTAATTCTACAGAATTGTTAGTTATAAGTATGAAAAATTCGAATTTTCAAGGTTTTTCATTTGAAACCATTTCAAAATTCAATTATTTATAAAAGTTCATGCAATAAAATTTTTGAAAATAATTAAATTACGCAGAAGATTTTTATTATTTATAAAGATAATTGAAATTTCGATGAGAATTTTCTTAAATTTTTGAATATAATTGAATTTGTCCGAAAAATTGAATTTCTATAAAAACTGTATTATTTATCAAAAATAATTAAATGTTTCCATAGAATTTTTTCAAAAAAATTTTCTAAATAATTGAATTTTTTTGAAAAATTTTAGTAAAATAATGTAGTATAAATAAATTTATTATTATATTTTAATAAATTTTTTAATATAACTATAGTTATATTGAAAATGATTGAATTAAGGAAAATATGAAAATAATTAAAATTTTGACAAGAATTTTATTAAAATTTTTGAAAGTAATTGAATTTCGGAGAAGGATTTTATTATTTATAAAGATAATTGAAATTTTAAAGAGAATCTTACAAAATTTTAAAACAATTGAATTTCTGCGAAGAATTTAATTACTTTTAAAAATAATTGAAATTCTGCACTCATTCGTAACTTCTCAAAAATTTTCCAAATTATATCGTACAATTTACGGTTTTTTCGTACTTTTTCAAACAAATTACGGACTTTAAACAAACCAGACCTAGTTCGATCCCTGTGCTTAAAATTCCCGGTGTCAGAAAAAAATCCCGTATTTTCCCGTACATTTCCCTCACCAAAAAATTTCCCGTACAATTCCCGCTTTTCACGCATTTCCCGGACGCTGGACACCCTGCTTTTATTGTCTATTTCAAAAATTTAATTAAATAAATTATTCAATTAAATAATTTTTTAAACATTTGCCTACAGTCGAAAAAGTCACAAGTTTTGAAAATAAGTCAAAAAAAGTCGTATTTATTGAAAATCATCAAAAAAGTAAAAAAAGTCATAGGTAATATTCAAAATCCGCAGTTAATTAGTTAATTAGCTAATAAGTGAATTTTTCAAAATTCATAATTGAATCTAAAAACATTTTTCAAAAAATTAAAGTTATTATTTAAAAATAAAAATATTCACGATTTTCTTAATAATAATGAATTGAATACCGTATTTCAAGCAATGTATTTGCCACTTTTGATGTAAAGCTTGACTATGAAAGGAAGAAAAAAAAATTAATTGAAAGTAGAGAGAAAAAATATCAAACTGTTGGACAAATCGAATTATCAAGGTAAACAATATTTTCCGCGGGTACAACAATCGATTTCAAATTGACTCTTCGGAAAACGAACTGAGCAATTTGCATGAAATGTCCGGTTGTAAAGTTCAAGTGGCAAAAGTCAATTGAAAAGCGCGAATTACATTTTTTTGACAGTAGGAAGTTTCATTTTTTCCCCTTGATATTTTCATTCTCCTTTGTTTCATTATAAAAGTCTCTCGTAATATAGTTTAAATACATTATTATTTTCTTTCCTTTTTTCGGCAACTTTTTATCATGTAAATGAAATTCCTCTTTCTTGAAAGCTTTTCATAAATTATAGAAAAGAATCGATTCAATTGATACAATTTTCCCCTTCTATGTTTTGGCAGACTTTCAAGTTCTCTATATATAGTAGATTTAAATTTTTGTTAAATTCGATTTTAGAGAAATAAAATTCTTTTTTTATTTTTGACTTAAAGAAATTGTGAATTTAAGAGAACTAATAGTATTTATTTGAAAACTTGAGAATTTAGGTTTGTAATTTTCGTTTTTCAATTAGAAAAGCGAGTACTGATTAATAATGCGATTTATCCTCATCGCAGTGATAAAAACTCGAAATCTTCATCTGCAGTAAAATGCGGAATAGCACGTTTCAAATTTTCCTTTAACGACTTAATAATTGATTGTCGTTTATAGCAGATTGTTGTCTTCTATTTTTTATAAATTTTATTTCAATTTTTAAAAATAATCCACTTTTTGAAGAATTATAATTGCAGGCTTTGTACTCATCTATTAAAACCAACTATTTACTACTTTTTCTACAATTTGCTACTATTATTTGGTTATTTTTTTAGATTTCTGATACTAAAAGCTACTTTTTTCTTTCTTTTAGTTAAATCCACAAATAATTGAAATAAAAAAAAATTATTCTCAAAAATTTTAAGA
The DNA here is from genome assembly GCA_032872505.1 of Leptopilina syphax. Classification (NCBI taxonomy): domain Eukaryota; kingdom Metazoa; phylum Arthropoda; class Insecta; order Hymenoptera; family Figitidae; genus Leptopilina; species Leptopilina syphax. The sequence continues at coordinate 20,886,712 of CM065475.1, forward strand.
AAATTTTTCGCAAGAATTCAATTATTTTCAATTTAAATAATGAAATTCATGGCTGAAATTCAATTATTTTCAATATCTACAATAATAAATTTTTACAAAAGAATTCAATTATTTAAAAAAAAATGTTAATAAAATTATTTGCAAAAACTCCAATTATTTTCATACATAATAGAATTTTTACAGAAATTCAATTATTTAAAATGCAATTTTCATAAAATTTTTTGAAACAAATTAATTATTTAAATTTTTTTCTTATAAAATTCTCCGAAAGAAATCAATTATTTTTGAAAATTTGTTGGGAACCTAATAATTTTTAGAGTGATTACGGATTTTTTTGTTGGTCATAAAAGCAATATTTTTTCAAAAATTATGTCTAAATATTTCATAAATTTTATTATTACAATTATTTATTTATAATAAACGGGACAGGTAGTTAAATACTTAACTACTTTGATAATATTATATTATTATTATAATATTATAGTTTTTAAAATCTGGTAGAAATACTTTTTCTCAAAAGCATTATTCTAATTTTAATTCTCTCTCTCTCTTTTTTTATATACACAGAAAAAATTAACTTATTAATAAAAAATTCCACAATCTTTTTCTGCAAAATCGTTTGTAAAAATGTATTCTTTTTCCCTTCTCAAAAGAATGAATAATTGAAACGTAGTTAAAGAAAAAAAATTGTTATTAAAAAAGTTTAAGGGATGTGATTTTATTTTATGGGATAATGATATATATGTCGTGGCCACTTAGACGAATCCGACATTAAGCTAAGTGTCCAGACAGTTAGCTAACTGCTGACAGTTAGACGAATACACGTCGATATCGTCTATTTGTCTAAGCAGTAAGCTAAATGTCCGACACTTAGCTTACTGTCCACCGCCATTTGGACATTTAGAGTAAAGTAGCTAAATGAATAAATTCATTTCATCTATACCAAAATAATTTATTTAATGCGGCCAATAAAAAAACAAATTTCACATTTATTATTAGTCAGCTTAATATCCACCGCCATTTCGTCATTTAAAGTCAAATATTTTTCAATGCAAAAAAAATTATTTATTGTGATAACAAAAAAAATTAACAAATTATTTATTTTTGCAGGGATTGGCATGGTGGCATCGAAATAATTATTTTATAATTATTATATTTAATGGAAATTAATTTGTAATACTTCTATAATATTATTTAATTATGTGGCATTCCAGGAGAAATTTACTACTTTTCGGAGCACCCTCACCGATTTCTTTCAAACTTGGTAGTATTACATTTGTTGGTCTAAAGTTTCAGAAAATCAATTGTTTATTTAAAAGTTACAACAATTGCTCAAAATTGTTTAAATGCCCATATCTTTTAAACGGTACAAGATAATTGAGTTTTCTTTTTTGCTAAACATTCATAAAGACGAGACGCTTCAAAAATGTTATTAACATTTTTTCTTATTTTGTTAATTAAAAAAGTTATTTAAATAAATAAAATTAACTTTTGAGCCGGAATTCAAAATTAAATGACTTACGAACCAAAAAATTCCTTGTTTTCCACACTTTTATATTCTGAAGATAAAAAGTTGTTTGAGTTTTTCAATCACTTATAATTTAAACAATGACCCAAGTGCGAAATTAAAAACGGCCCAAAACTGGCCCAGTGACGGCATAGTCAGTGCCTACTCTTGGCAGACAATAGTGGCCCGACTGTCGGGAGGTTAACCGCGGTAGGCCGTCGGCAGCCAATCATCGGCCGATTCTCGGTAAACTTTAATGGCCCATTATTGGCTGCCTTTACTCCCCAGTGTTGAAAAAATTAAAAAAAAAAATATTTTTTATTTAATTAACTAATTAATTCATAATATTTATACAGTTTATTTCCCTGAATTAATCGCAAACTTACAAATATTTGAAAAATTCTTACCGCTCGCGGGGATCGATACCTGAACCTGACGCACCACAGCCTAACACTCTGACCACTCTGCTACTCTGACTTGAAGTCGAGGAAGCAAAAGGGTTCTTATAAGGTACACTACACTGGCCGATACTGTGCCATTATTGGGGCGAGCTACGTCCCAATATTGGCAATTATAATTTGCCATCATAGATACAAAATTATAGACATTAATGTGCCATTCCTGGGCCAAGCTACGTCCCAATTCTGGCAATTATAATTTCTCATCAAAGATACAAAATGTTTACCATTAAAGTGCCACTAATGTGCCTTTAATGGGCCGATCTTTGTCACATCATTGGCAATTGTCTTTTGCCATTAAAGATTGATCAACTTCGCCAATATTGTGCCATTATTGAGCCAAGCTACGCCCGAATTCTGGCAATTACAATTTGTCATCAAAGATACAAAATGTTTGCCATTAAAGTGCCATTAATGGGCCGATGATCGGCACATCACTGGCAATTGCTTTTTGCCATTAAAGATTGATCAACTTTGCCATGAATGTGCCATTATTGGGCCGAGAGCTGGCCCAGTCTTAAAAAATTTGAAAATCTGACCATCAGCGCCATCATTGGCCCATCAATGGGACGTTTTGAACACCAGTCATGGTCCAGTAACTACTGCCAATTCTCGGCAGACATTACTAGACCAATGATGGGCCGTTTTTGCAGTCTTGGCATTTCGCACTTGGGGATTCGCTTGTTTACAATTATTTTGCAACTAAATCATCTGTTCTCTCCTGCGTGCGACTACTGCTACGTCACGTCCGTCTGTCGGCATATAATATATTTGACAAGCATGGAAAAATTGAGGTTATGTTTAATCAAAACAACGCATTTCAATCTTTTTAAAGTTTTTAGCAGTCATGGAAAAAAAGTTAAATCAGGATATTGATATCCTGATATCCTAAAACTTTAAAAAGATTGAAATGCGTTGTTTTGATTAAGCGTAACCTCAATTTTTCCACGCTTGTCAAAAATATATTCTGAAGACAGACGGACGTGACGTAGCAGTGTCGCGCGCAGGAGAGAACAGATGATCATTTAGTTGCAAAATAATTGTAAACAAGCGAATCAATGTTTAAATTATAAATGATTGAAAAACTCAAACAACTTTTTATCTTCGGAATATAAAGTGTGAAAAACAAGGAATTTTTTGGTTCATAAGTCATTTAATTTTGAATTTCGGCTCAAAAGTTAATTTTATTTATTTAAATAACTTTTTTAATTAACAAAATAAGAAAAAATGTTAATAACATTTTTGAAGCGTCTCGTCTTTATGAATGTTTAGCAAAACAGAAAACTCAATTATCTTGTACCGTTTAAAAGATATGGGCATTTAAACAATTTTGAGCAATTGTTGTAACTTTTAAATAAACAATTGATTTTACTTAAAAAATTGATTTTCTTAAACTTTAGACCAACAAATGTAATACTACCAAGTTTGAAAGAAATCGGTGAGGGTGCTCCGAAAAGTAGTAAATTTCTCCTGGAATGCCACTATAAGATTTAATTGCCGAAAAGTTAAACGTGATTGTAAGCAATCATTTAATTATTAATTCAAACAATGAATAACAATGGGTGTATTGTTTTTGTTTTCATCAATGATCGCTTATAGTATAAGACTCCTATTCATATTTCGTAAACTGATTTAATGAGAATGTTGAAATAATAATTTATGTTTGTATTCACCACGGGTCTTTTGCTTTAAACATCATACTTTCGCGCCTTATTAAGTAGCGACACCTATTCTTGTGTTTTACCAACTAACCAGTCTTTGCGTACTTAGCGTATATTGCACTCTCTCTGTAAATTATCTCCATTCACTTTATACAAATAAATGCCCAGTAAAAAAATTCGATACACGGACCGCGGAGTTCGTATACGAGCTCGGTAGCCCGTATGAGAAATATGAGAAATCTCTCATACGAGCCTTTTCCGTATAATGAGAAGTGTATAGATGCTTGTATACGAGGTGACTTTTAAAGCATTTTTATTAATGTAACACTATTTTAAAGTAAATGTAGATAATAGAAATGAATTATCTGATCTAAAACAAAGCTAAATTCATAAGGGAAATGAAGTTTTAAGAAAAAAAGGATAATTTTGTTCAAAAAATTTATTCACACTGAAAAAAGGTTAGAATTTGATAATTCCTTGTTACTCTTACTTACTGACATTAGATATTTCTCGGATGCGGTAAGCACGATTTTGTATTAAATTTAATTATTTTATATAAGAACATTTATATAATAAATAAATAATAATATAATATTAATTAGTAATGAAGAAAAACTTATTTATTCTACTGCTAATACAAAATCGTGCTTACTGCATCCGAGAAATATCTAATGTCGGTAAGTAAGAGTAACAAGGAATTATCAAATTCTAACCTTTTTTCAGTGTGAATAAATTTTTTGAACAAAATTATTCTTTTTTTCTTAAAACTTCATTTCCCTTATGAATTTAGCTTTGTTTTAGATCAGATAATTCATTTCTATTATCTACATTTACTTTAAAATAGTGTTACATTAATAAAAATGCTTTAAAAGTCACCTCGTATACAAGCATCTATACACTTCTCATTACGGAAAAGGCTCGTATGAGAGATTTCTCATATTTCTCATACGAGCTACCGAGCTCGTATACGAACTCCGCGGTCCGTGTATCGAATTTTTTTACTGGGTGTATTAAATAAAGTTCCAGACTGCTTATTTATTAAAGGTTCAACAGAGAAATTAATAATTTTAATTCGCAATCGCTAAATAGTAGTCGAAGCAAAAACATTCTACCGAACGTTAGATTTTTAAATTCTAATTTAAATCGATTCTAAATTTCTAATTTTTACAATGGAAAGTAATTCAGTGAATTCTATTCTGTTCTTGCTTTAAAGCAAATATTATATGTGGTTCTCGATGCCACCATGCCAATCCGTGCAAAATAGTTATTTTCGTATTAAGGGCGCAAAACAGGTGATTACGGCGAAGGCGAGATTGGGTAAACCAAGGGGACCCGAGGTTTCCCCATAATCTCGCCTGAGACACTATCTCCTTTTGCGCCCGTGCTGCGAACAACGTTTTTTGTCCGAATTGCATGGAAAGTGGGTTATTAAGTGCACACATATTTGAAGGAATTCAATAGTCGTTTATTACAAAATAATACAAAAATTGGTATTTATTATTCAATAAATAGTATTTAGAGAAGATTAGTCGGTAAGAAATCCGATTTTGTGATTTTAGCGGGCGGGAATGTATTTTGCGCCCGCTCTATGACGTCAGCGGGCGAGAATGTATTTTGCGCCCGCTCACCCTACTTCAGAGCGGGAATCACTCACTTTGCGACCGCCTCACATGCACGAAATAACACACTTTCCGTGCAGGTAGGACAAAAATAAATAATTTGTTAATTTTTTTTGTTATCACAATAAATAATTTTTTTTTCATTGAAAAATATTTGACTTTAAATGACGAAATGGCGGTGGATATTAAGCTGACTAATAATAAATGTGAAATTTGTTTTTTTATTGGCCGCATTAAATAAATTATTTTGGTATAGATGAAATGAATTTATTCATTTAGCTATACCCTGTTCCACGAGAGAATGCTGTCGTAAAAGGACGAGTTTTCGTCCACTTCGCGCAGATATTAGAGAAATTGTCACTATTCGCTAAATTTTGAAATTTAGACAACCCATTTTCCAAAAAAAAATTGTGGCGAAGCCTTTTTCCATAATTTAAATCCCCCGACTCAAGTTTAACTCTCGGACGACACATATGTCTCGACGACCCACGTTTATGACAGTGGTAATAAATGAAAAAAAATAGAGGCAATAAAATATTAAAAATGTTTAAATATTAGAATTAATAAATTTTTAATAATATATTTGTAATCTATTAATTCTGCCGATTCAAATGATATATAATTTTTTTTTTCAACTATGAAATTGAATATTTTCTATTGTCGATTCGCAAAGTAATAAATCTTAACAATTTTTATTGAAAGCTAATTTCACTGTCGAAATCACATAGTTCAATCTAATATATTTTAAATGATTAATAAATTTTTAAAAAATATTTTGAAAAAAATTTGGAGTTCTCATTTGTAATATAATTTACAATAAAAAATTTTTAATTTTATGTTTAGAAACAAAAATTAAATATCAATGGAATCAGCAAAACTGATAGATTCCAAATTTGTTAATGGAAATTCATTAATTGTAATATTTAAATATTTTGAATATTTTATAGCCTCTATTTTTTTCTTTTATGAGTACCGTCATAAACATGGGTTGCTAGAACACGTGTCGGGAAAGAATTGATCTTCAGAGGTTTGAAATGTAGGTGTTCAGTTAGCAGGCATAATTTTCATTGGTTACAGAATTTTCGGAAAACACCATTTTTAAATTTTTCTCCACACTTTAAGAAAAAAAACTGCGCGTCAGAAAGCATTTTCTCGTGGAACGCAGTATACTTTACTCTAAATGTCCAAATGGCGGTGGACAGTAAGCAAAGTGTCGGACATTTAGCTTACTGCTTAGACAAATAGACGATATCGACGTGTATTCGTCTAACTGTCAGCAGTTAGCTAACTGTCTGGACACTTTGCTTAATGTTGGATTCGTCTAAGTGGTCACGATATATATATATATATATATATATATATATATATATATATATATATATATATATATATATATATATATATAGAAAGAGAGGGAGAGAGAGCGACTTTTAAGGAGATTTCGAACGACGATCGGAAGTATTTCTAGAACATGAGATCAGTACAAATGACCTGTACATTCTACAGAGTTGTTATTGAAAAGTGAAAAAGGGAATGACACTTTTTCTTCTATTGGAAAAGAACTTTTCAGCCAAATTGAAATTCCAAACAAATTCAGGTCGAACATGCTTCTTTTTTATGTTAGGTACAAATTATTTCTGATATATATATATTCATAAAAATTTCTAGTTGTCTTGCATATATTATGTTTTGAAATTGTATATTATATTTCACTAATTAATTGTAGTCTCTAAATTTTAATTAGTAAAAATGTTTACTAATTTTAATTAGTGACTCACCGTTAGCTTTTGAATTAGTAAATTTTGACTTTTTCCCTGGCACTAAAAATAATATTCTGATTCACTCTCAAAATGATTAGATAATCAAAAAAATGTTTTATTATACACTGAGAAAACTGGAGTATTGGACTAAACATCTGGAGGGACAAATCGTTGATATTTGAGAGTTAGCTATTGGATAACAATCTAAATGTTCAAATACACCATTGACAGATATTCGTGCCATTTCTCTAACAGAGGGACAAATTAACCATCTTGAGAAATCCCTTCCTTATCCGGCGCGAAATGAATAAATATGGCAACCTAACCCCTAAATTAAATACATAAAATGTCAGAAAAATAATTTCGCACGCATCAGATCGTACACATTTTCTGCGCAACTTTTGACCCTCAGATATAATGGGAGAGAATATACAAGTAGATTTCCATTATCAATTCAAAATTTATTTTAGAAGGACTATTTAACTCTCTTCATAAGCAAAGGAAACATACACTTTTTGAACCTCTGAATTTGACTCTCCAGTTTTCTCAGTGTAGTATTTTAAGAATTTCTCTAATTGCAAAATTATTCGAAACCATCAATAACTTAATTTTTAAATAAATATTTAATCATTATTATGTTTCCATAAGAATTAAGATTTTCAAAAAATTTCAATTTAAATCTTTTGAAATTCAACAACTTATAATAATTAAAGATGTCCGAGTGATAAAATCATTATTTTATATTATTATAAGAATATTATACTTCTTTAAATGAATTATTTAAAAAAATTTTTGAAAAAATTCCTTAAGTGTTAAGTGTGTGTTTATATTTAAGTTATACGCGAATATATGTGTGTGTTATAGGTTAGTTCATAAGTGTTGACGAACGTCGAAAAGTGATACAATAATTGTTCTTTGTTTGTGTGATTAATTTTCCAAATATGTGAATGAATGAGTGAATTTCAGAAAAACTGTGAACAAGTGGAAATTATTTTTTTTATTTTACAATTTTTTTGAAAGTCAATGAAATTCTCAAGCAAGGTACTAGAAATTTTCATTGACTGCTTTTGAAACTCTCATGCAAAAGTACTAGACTGTTTTTAGTATTTTGTGTCGTATCCAAAAGTCAAGTACCTAGTCAATGAAAATTTCACGTACTTTTTTTTCCGTGTGATGTACCACTTTGAAATTTTCAAAAAATCGAAAAAAAATTTTTTTTGCTTAAAGTATTCTTTATGGACACCAAAATGATATGTCATTAGTTATACATATCGATATCCCAAGTGAAAAGACAATTTTCGAACTGTTCAAGTAGGATCGCGCGCTGCGTTTACGTTGTAATGAAAACTTTGAACGCGTTTTTCTCAAAACTGTATTTTAAAAATCGGTGGACACTCTGGCTGTCACAATTTTCAATCGATTCTCTTAATTTTTTAAAATTTTGTTTGTGATATAATTACTTCTTTCATCAAATCAATGTCATTTTGCGAAAAATGAATTTTTTTTAAAACGAATACGTAGTCCGCTAGATTTTGAGCTGCAGAAACTAATGCTTTTTTATTTTTTGGTCTAGTTCAAATCTGTAGGGGAGAGTCTCCAGTTGTGAGACACCTCCAGTTGAGAGACAGTCAATTTTTTTAACATGCAATATGAAAAAGCCGATTGGTTTATATAAAAACATTTCTTTATATATGAGCCAACTTTTTCTTGCACGCCGAAGCGGATATATAAACTCTTTTTGTTAAATACCAACACTGTGTGTGATAATCGACTAAAAAGCGTTTTTTCAATAAATGCAAAGTACTTTTTTCCAAGTTAATTAATTGGAAAAGGTAAATGTAATGCATTTTCTTTTAGTGTTTTCCTTATATTTTGTGCTGCAATATTGCATTGTTCCAATCTACGGTTGAAAATAATTTAATTTTCCTTTTTCAAAATAGCGCCAATTTCTGGGTGTGAGACACAGCATATCACCAGTTGTGAGACGGTGTCAACACCCATCTGGGCAGCATAAAAAATACGACTTTGCAGGCATACTATTTAAATGTTGTTTTGATTTTTTTTCTAGTATTCTTGGGCATGTCAAGTGGAAAAAAGTCAATTGATTCAGAAGAAATCAATTTTAATGCTCTCGTTGAAGCTATTTAATTGTGTTTATTTGATAGTCATATTTTGTCGAATAAATATTATTATTTAGTATATAATAATATATATTATTAATATATTTAATTATTTATACTAAACATAACGTTTTATGTCAAACTTATTAAATTTTAGCAATTTTTAATGAGTGTCTCACAACTGGAGACATTTTTCTTTTTTGAAAAAAGCGATGTGCTCGGAAAATGTATCGTAAAATTTTTTGAGTTCATCGAAACACTATACTTTCTTTTAATAAAAGTTGCGTATTTCTGTTACCTTTCGAACGGTGTATTTTATATACAATTTCGTTTACCCGTTTACAATTTACGGGTCAAAAATAAAACCCGTCTCACAACTGGAGACTCTCCCCTACCGAGTTATAGTGTCCACCGCACGGCGATACATTTTTTAAGCACTCCACCATATAATTTTTATTTTTATATATAAATTGAAATTTTTTCGAGAATTTTTTAACATAATTTAATTTCTGCGAAGAATTTTATTACTTTTAAAAATAATTGCATTTCTGCAAAAATTTGTAACTTCTCAAAAATTCAATTTTTTTAGTTTTAACTAAAATTCTTCTATAAGTTCATTATTTTTAATAATTAATCAAATATATATTAAAAAATGTAAATTATTTTAGAAGAATATGAATTATTAAAATTTTTCAATAATCTAAGTTCTTTAAAATTGTTAATGAAATTCATTCGAAATTGAAATTTCATAAAATTCCAAATCTAAACCTTATTTTGAAGCTCATTTATTTATGAAAATTATAAACGCAACTCTTTTAAAATTTAATTAATTTTGAAATATTTAAGTTAAATTATTCATTAAAAATAATTTGTGAGTATAATAGTTTTATGATAGTTGTTGAAGAATTAAGTTACTTAAAAAAAAGTATTGTCAGAATTGGGGAATTGTGGGTCACCTCCGTTATTTAATAATATTTAAAAGTTTGATCATCCTATTTTTTTTATTTTTTTTTCTTCATCCAAAGTAAATTTTTCATTAGCATTTCATGACTTTACAATGCTTTACTTATATACCTATAAATCATAAACAACAACCACCCAAAAAATTGCATTCAAATATTTATTTTGGGCGTTCATGTTTTTATTGTTTTTACAAGGATTTTCAAGAATTACTTAAAGAAATTATTCTGACTTCGATATATGTTAGATCTCCTACTGACACAAAAAATTTGGAAATTTGAAAAAAAAAATTTTCGTGCAAGATATTGAGTTAAAAAAATAAAATGTGGCCCACAATTCCCCAATCTTCCCTACCCTACAAACATTATTCAAAAATAATTTTTGAAAGATTTATTTACAGTTATTTTTTACATATATGAAAATAAAAGTTGTAATTTATACCAAATATGTGGTATTTTACTGCAATATTTGAAAGAAAAGTCGAATTTTTTATTTAAAATATACTCGAATAAAGTCCAAAATTATATTATCCGAGATCTGTAATATAATAACCGTATTCTATGATATACTATATTATAATAATAATAATATTACCATACATGTAACAATTATCACTATATATTAATTGAAAACGCATAAAACTATATTTTAAAAATACACAAAAACACAGTTGAACCTCAATAAAACAGGAATTTTTAAGAAATTGTCTTCAATTCAAGTTCTTTGATCTTTTGATTTTTGATTCTAAATCTATTCAAAACCAGAAAAGAATAAATATATCAAAAATATTTCCTATCCACTTTGATTTGAATGTATTAAAGGTTCAACTGTATTTTAACGAATTAAAAATAACACCCAAAACTATAAAAATCAATTCACAATATATTATTTGTCAAATTTCGGATAAAATTTAAAAAAAAACAAAAAAGATTCAGATAAAATTTTGCGAAAATATGCGTTTTTCTTTTTTGTCAAACAAGAAAATTCTCATATAAATATATATAAATTTTTAAAAATGGCAAAGAAGAAAGAAAAATAAAATGAAAACTTACTGCAAACGAGAGGATTTTCGTCGGATCCATCAGGACAGTCTTTCTCTCCATCACAGTGCCAATTTCCAGGAATACATCTGCCATTGCTGCACTTAAACTCAGACTCCTTACATTCTTCCTGATCTGCAATTTTACGAGAATGAATTACTGTAGTCGTCGTCGCCGTCGTCGTATTTTTTCTCTCGTCCGACAAGCAAAAGGTTGCACACCACAATGCGAACAAGAGACAAAGTTCTTTATTACAGTTCAACATTTTCATCGACTTTCCCTTAAATTCCAATAATTTTCTAATTAACAAGTTGAAACTAGAACTGAATTTTTTAGTTGAAACTTCAATCCATTTTTTTCGTTGAAACGAGTTCAATTTTTGTTTAATAATTTACTTTTTGTTCGAATTATAGACAAATTACAGAAAACAATTCACGATTTACTTTTTTTCCTGCACTTTTTATAAAATGTTCAATATCTTATTATTGTTATTATTATTATTATTATTATTATTATTATTATTATTATTATTATTATTATTATTATTATTATTATTATTATTATTATTATTATTATTATTATTATTATTATTATTATTATTATAACAAGTGATTAAACGAATTAAATTAAGTCACAAGTGTAAACTTTTGAATCTTTTTTCCGGACCTCCAAATATTTATCAGAAAATTAAAAAAATTTAAATTCCGAATTGAAATTTAGAGTTTAATTCGTTTTTTTCTAAATCGCAAAAATAAATTTTCCCCAGTGTCCATTTGCCCGATGAATTATTTGGATCAGATTTAAAAAGTTTGAGACATTATTTCGAGTTTCTCGAAGCTTGCGAAGTCTAGTTTAATTTAACTTTGTTTTACACACTGAGAGACACACAGAAAGTTGGAAAAGTCGATTATTTGATTGTCGATTTATCTTCTTTTAAGTGAAATCCGATTTCAATCGAATACCTTTCTGGTCAGACAGACAACTCCGAACACCTCTGTCTGTTCTAGAACAACATCTTTCACTGTTGGTCCATTTCACAAAAATTCACCCCTTTTTATCCCACCCGCACAATTTACAGAAATCGAATTTTAAATTGAAAAATAAAATTGTATTTGCGATTGAAGAGAGACAGAGAGGAAAAAAATAAAAGAGAAAAGAGATTGCGAATGGTCCATTCGTCTTGAAAGTCGCGGATGCTGTAAGGCCCCGGAGACTAAAGACCCTATTTATGTATCGACTACTCGGACTCAATATCTCGTTCAGAGGTAATTTTCTATTTATTTTTACTCGTTTAAATGAACGAGAAATATCAACAGAATTTTTTTTATTTCTTCTCCTTTTTTTCTATATATAGAAACTCTTTTCTATATAGAGGAAAAAATTATCAATATAGTATAGGCAAAAATAAAAGGTATCATAAAAAATTTGTGCGAAATAATTTTCTAATAAGATATGATCCTTTGAAGATCAAAGCACGTCGCGTTTCTTTTCATTTTTATATCTAGCGAAATGCACCGAAAGGATTGCGCGAGAAAAATTCACACAATTTTTTTGCATGATGGAATTTACTCCCGAACGAAAATGAAAGAGGAAAAAAAAGTAGAAAATGAGTGGTTGTAAAGAAAACGTCGACTTTGGAGTTATTTTTTGTTGTTGAAATTTTTAAGTGTTTCGTTTTTGATGAATGGATAAAACAGGAGGAAGATGAGAAATGGGAATAAAAGTATTCATATTTCTCTTCTATTTTTTGCCAAACATAATGTTTTAATTGTCTCAAGGAATAAAATTTCGAATGTTCAAATCAACGACATTTTTCTTACTTCTTTTAACTTGTGTTTTATTATCACAGTAAAACGTGAGGTGTTAAAATAACACCAGAATGGATTAAAATAATCTGCAACAGTTTAATCCCTCTATAGGGTTAAATTAACACCAGAACCCGTGCAGAAATCGCCACTTTTGTTCCCGATTACCGCCCTGGCCCCGGTCGGGATTTCATGATCTGGCCCCGACTTCGTGGCCCCGACCAGGACCAGGCCGGGTTTGCCCAAGGATCTACAAACAGCGCACAATGGGATTTTTTTTACAATTTACTGTTCAAAACTGTCTACAGCCTACAATTCTTAACCGGTTTCAGTATTCTTTATTTTAAATTAAAGGCGAATAAATTCTTAAGACATCCCTTAAGGTCAATTTTTTAGTTCTTAATTGTTTATAATTTTTATTTTCAATCAAAGTTAACAAATTAATACAATTTTTCAAAAAAGGAGGCTTATTTTCTTATTCCGTTGCTGCATATGATCTGAATCAGTTCAAATTAATACAATATGACCACCATACAATTAATAAAACAGAAAGTAATTTATATCAATTGTTATAAACAATATTAATTAACAAATAGTTAACATTGATTCCTATTCCACTAAAAATTTTTTTTTCACATTTTCTTTTTAATTTAAGTCTATTTAAAGAATATTTGTCCTTTTTGATTAAAAAATAACTTATTTAAATTGTTATAAACAATATATTAAATAACAAATAGTTATGTAACTTATGCTCCTGTCCACCAAAAAAATTTTTTTTCACGTCTACTTTTTAATTTAAGTTCATTTTAAAAATATGTGTCCTTTTTGTTTAAAAAATAACTTTTTTAAATGGTTACAAATAATATTAATTAACAAATAGTTAATTTTTGTTCCTTTCCACCAAAAATTTTTTTTTCACGTTTACTTTTTTATTTAGATAATGTTAAAAGACCACGGATATATAATATTAAATATTTAAATAAGTTATATTATAAGCAAAAAAGACATATATTCTTTAAAAGAACCTAAGTAAAAAAGAAAATTTGCAACAAAAATTTTCTGTTGGACAGGATCATAAGTTAACTATTTGTTAATTAATATTGTTTATAACAATTTAAATAAGTTATTTTTTAATCATAAAGGAAAAATATTCTTCAAATGAACTAAAATTAAAAAGAAAATGTGAAAAAAAAAATTTTATTGGAGAGGAATCAAAGTTAACTATTTGTTAATTAATGTTGTTTATGACAATTGAAATATATTACTTTATGCACTGAGAAAACTGGAGAGTCAAATTCAGAGGTTCAAAAAGTGTATGTTTCCTTTGCTTATGAAGAGAGTTAAATAGTCCTTCTAAAATAAATTTTGAATTGATAATGGAAATCTACTTGTATATTCTCTCCCATTATATCTGAGGGTTAAAAGTTGCGCAGAAAATGTGTACGATCTGATGCGCGCGAAATTATTTTTCTGACATTTTATGTATTTAATTTAGGGGTTAGGTTGCCATATTTATTCATTTCGCGCCGGATAAGGAAGGGATTTCTCAAGATGGTTAATTTGTCCCTCTGTTATCAACTCATTTTCCCTCAAAGAGAAATGACAGGAATATCTGTCAATGGTGTATTTGAACATATAGATTGTTATCCAATAGCTAACTCTCAAATATGAACGATTTGTCCCTCCAGATGTTTAGTCCAATACTCCAGTTTTCTCAGTGTGGGTTTTTAATTGTCTGCTGGTAATATTGGATTAATTTGAACTGATTTAGAGCATGTGCAGTAACGGAATAAGAAAATAAACGTCCGTTTTTAAAAAATTGTGTTAATTTGTTAACTTTGATTGAAATTTGAAAATAAAAATTATAAACAATTAAAAACTCAAAAATTGTCCTCGAGGGATGTCTTAAGAATTTATTCTCCTTTAATTTAAAACAATAGGACAAACGCACCATCTGTCGAGGGTGAACCATTTGTCGATGTTATCATGGTGATAACCAAAAATATTGCCTAAAATGTTAAATTTATTTGTGGTTATAATATTAACATATTATTTTTGACATTTATAACTCTTAAAAACTCTTAATTATTTTTCACACTTAAATTGAAATTCCATGTTTAAGGCAAAAAAATAAATTATTATTAATTAATAATTTTTAGTATTATTGTGAATTATTAATAATAAAAAAAATTTTATTATTTTAAAAAATAGTTAAATTGTAAATAGTGGAGAATAAATAATTAAATTAATAATTTTTACCATATTATTATGATAAACATATTAATTTATATATATATATATATATATATATATATATATATATATATATATATATATATATATATATATATATATATATATATATATATATATATATATATATATAACATACATTTTTAATAATTTTTCTATAAATAAATATGATACAGTCAATTTATTATGATAGCACTGTATATAACGGTCCCATGATTCAAAAGGAAGTTTAAGCAAGGTCGCTTCCAAGCTTGCGTGGCTATGCGGTATGTGTATTCGACTTGCGTCCTCGAGGTCTAGGGTTCGGTCCCCCGTGCGTGCGATATTTTTCCGTCTTAGTTTAAAGTGTTTTGTGTATAATTCTTAATAATGTTACATAAAGTAAAGGTTTAAATAATTATTAACAATAATAATAATTATAAATAATTATTAATTTAAATAAGATAGTCTGTCTAAATTAATGAAAGAAAATAAGAAAAATATTTTTTTTAAAAACTTAGTTCAATAAAAGCAATTCTAATAATTATTTACATTTTTAATGACACTCATAAAAGTTTATTTACTACAAAAATATTAAGAATAATTATTAATATTGAAGTAAATACTCCCCATGCTTTAATAATCAAATAACGAGCTTTAATATAATAAAATGCAGTCAGTATTGGATTTCTACCTGGGTAGCGAAAAGATCTGGCCCCGACCTGGCCCCGGTCAAAATTTCTGCACGGGAAAGGATTAAAATAATCTATTTTGGTGTTATTTTTAACTATGAATGAAATTTAACATTAAATAAAACACCAAAGTCAATGATTTGTAAAAATTCAATGAATTTAGCTTCTCCAGGGAGAATAGTAGGGAAGCGTGGGGTAATGGGAGCTTGTGGGTAATGGGAGCTTTTAAATTTCACATACTTAAAAGCCTTCAAATTCGCTGCAATGGCTAGAAAATCTTCTACAACCTTTGTTTATATCATTCCAAAACAAACGATCACATTCTTGACAAATTTTTAGTAAAGGCAAGGGAAAATGTATTTTTTGAGTTTTCGTTGTAAAATGCAAAATATTTCTAAACATCACCAAAGTAGTTAAAATCGTATTATTTAGTTCTGTTTTTTCATTATATAGGTGAATATGTGTAGATATGTATACTTGTATAAAAATCGAGATAATAATAAAATTTGTTTATGTTTTTATTTTTTTATTCAAATTTTGGCCTGTGAAAATTCTGTGGGGTAATGGGAGAAATAGTGTCAGCCCAAAGAATGTTCGTTAATATGTTGCGGATTTCGTTATTTCTTTGAAAATTGTAAAAGATATCACCTTATGAACAAACTTTTAATTAAAAAATATTTTTTGGTGGAAAAAATGAAAAATTTAATTTTTTTCAAAAATTTTGTATTGAATTATAATTTAGGAAAAAATTTATTCTAAGTCTAAAGTTTTGGCTTCATTGTAAGTATTAACACTTTTTTCTATTAGAAAACAAAAAATATTCCTAAAAAATAGAAATTTTTTAAATTTTAAGTGAAAGCTCCCAATACCCCACAAATTGGGTGATCGCAAAAAATGTATTTTTTTTTGAAAATTAAACATAATTAATGATGAATAACGAAATGAGTAGAAAATGACGAAAACAATGTATTATTGTAAAGATAAGTTGGTTTTTTTTAATAACTTTCCTTAAGGGGCTCCAATTCCCCCACGCTCCCCTAAGTTAGTAACTAACTTACTAACTAACTTAGTAACATAGTTACTAAATTCAATTGTGTTCAAAAATTTAAAAAAAATTCTCGTCAAAATTTCAATTCTCTGTATAAATAATAAAATTCTTCTCTGATATTCAATTATTATACAAAATTTTAATCAAATTCTTGTCAAAATTTCAATTATGTATTTTCAAAAGTTTTCTAAAATTCAATGATTTTCAATATCTACTATTTCAATAAAATTTTCCAAAAGAATTCCATTAATAAAAAAAATTTGAATAAAATTCTACGCAAACATTCAATTATTTTCATAAATAATAAAACTCATTGCACAAAAAAAATATGGTAAATTTGCCTACTTTTTTACTATTTCCTGTAGTTCCTATAGGCGCCCGTAACATTATTTAGTAAAATGAACTATGACAGAATAGTTAGTCTAACTGTAAAATGTAGTAATAAATACCATTTTTACAGTAAATTTAACTACTAAAACAGTTATCTTAACTATTTGTTGTTAGTCATACTAACTGCTTCATTTAGTTGCAGTAACTAAATTTTCATAGTTCCCATAGGCGCCCGTAACAAATTGTAGTTGTAACAACTGTAAAAAATAGTTAAATTAACTATTTAAAGTAGTAAAATTAAATTATTTATTTGTTTTTTATTTTTATTGAGGTCCATTTTTTTATATTTTCTCTTACCTATTTTTGTTCATATATAATTTATATATTAAATTCTTATACACCTAACAGAGAAAAATCCCCAAACGCCGGGGATTGAACGCACGACCCTAACATTCGCAAACCGATAACCTAACCACCTAGCCACGCTCGCACGCTACGATGACTGGCATTGTACTTGAGGACATTCTTCTTAGATTCAGTCATAATAACTACTCCGTTTAGTTGCAGTAACTAATTTTTTAAGCACAAGGACTTAGTTGAAATGTAGCCAGCATATGATTTTAAATGACTCAACGATAGTGCAGTAGTTAAAAGTACTGTTGAAAATAGTTATTTTCAGAATTTCTGTAGTAAAATTGTCCACTTTTTACTAGTTATAAAAAAATTAAACTTACTATTTTCATATAGTAAAAATAACATAAAAATTGTTACTTTTATGACTTTTGTAGTTATAAAAATAAGTAGTATTCTTTGGAAAAGTAAGTTTTAATTTATTTTGCAAATAGCAAGAAATGGATATTTCTACTACAGAAATTCCGAAAATAACTATTTTTAACAGTACTTTTAACTACTGCACTATTGTTGAGTTATTCACAATCATAACGTATTAGTAGTAATTCTAACTACATAAAACCAACTATTTAATTTTAGTTCCACTAACTATGGAAGTTTAGTTAAAATACTGCTGAATATGGTAGTTTTAACTATATTTTTTTAACTGCACATATGTGGATGTTTTTACCACTCACGTTTTTTCTCTGTAGAAAAAAATGATCTTTTCAACTGCATAAATAGTAAAAATAACTATTTTCAACAATTGATTTTACTATATGAAAACAGTAAATTTCTTTCTTTCTCTGCAACTAGTAAGAAATAGTTGTTTTAACTACATAAATCATAAAAGTAACAACTTTTAGAGGTTGTATTTACTATATAAAAACAGTAAGTCTCATTTTGTTTGCAACTAATACAAAATAGTTATTTTTGCTACCACAATAGTAAAATTAATTATTTTTAACAATAGTTTTTACTACTATACTATAGTTGAGCCATTTACAAGCATCTGTTAGTGATTTCAACTACGTAAAGTAGTTATTTTAACTAGATAAAACCACCCAACGGGAAGTTGCCAATGGTAACGATTGGTTCAATAATGGGCCATGCTTGGTGCCTAATGGTTTTTTCTTGGCAAAACAATTGGCAACCATCATTGGACCACCAATGGTTTAAACTTGGGATGATCACGCTACTGCCAATGATCGGTAGCCAAGCATCGGGCCAATATTAGTTGCAAAGGAATTGCCAAGGAAACAAAATTGATTTTCAAAAGCTTGATTTTTTATTGGCAGCCAACAAAAAATCAAGGTTTTGAAAATTGATTTTTTTAATTATTAATTAAAATTTATTTTAAAAAAATATTTTTCAAAAATATATATTTTTTTAAATTAATAGAACATATTAATTTAATTTGTCACCTCTTGTAAAACAAAGATGAAAGACTGATAAATTCCCTCACTTTATATCTTACAGTGGAGGGATAACTGTGAATGTCTTTGCGGGAGAGGAGCCCAACGTTGGTTGTCAAGCGCTGTGTCGATAATGTCAGGATATGCATGCGCGCCAGAAAACAGTTCCGACAAGCGCCGCCAGAGTGCATGCTAGTGATTCCTTCTCGCTTGTGACCTGTTTCACTGGCTCTATATAAGTACCTGCTCCTCTCTCGCAAAGACATTCACAGTTATCCCTCCACTGTAAAATATAAAGCAGGCCCGGTTAACTCTATTGTATGAATACGGCAGTTTTTGGCGCCACCTACCACCAACATAGTAACTTAATTTACCCCAGCTTGTATATCTATATGTCGTAGGCAGATAGCATAATCCGGCAGTAGGCAAACTGCCTAGGCAGTTGGCCAACCGCTGGCAGTTAGCAGAATGACTGGTTTAAAATGAATTCAATTAGTCATTTAGTCAACTGCCTAGGCAGTTTGCAAACTGACCAAGACGTTTCACGCAATTAGAAAAAAAGAAGATATATTCAAAAATCGAAATATTGTAATAAATGATATTAAAGGAAATATTGTAATTTATTAACATTTGTTATTGACATGTACAAAGTAAACAAATATAAGAAGTTATTCAAAAGAATATTGTTGTTTTCTTACATTATATAAATAGAATATTAGGGCCTTAATTTCGAAAACGATTTAACTACAAAATTCATCAAATATTATTTTAGTTTCGAAAAGTCGTTTGCAAATTTCAGCTGCGTCTTATTCATCCAGTTAATAAAATTCAATTTTTTTAATTAAGTGGAATATTAGTATTTAAATTTAAAATGGAAGGAAATGCAGTTAATCAATCTGAGTTTGAGGAGAAATTAAAATTAATTCATAAAAAACAATGTGGTAGCAGAGCAATGTGGGATAGAAAACGAGTAGAGAGTGTAAAAAAAATTTTACAGCAAAATGTGAGTAATTGTGAAAATCCGACATCTTTTTATCAGTACTCAAAAAGATATGAACTTTTGCAAGTTGGAAGTGAATGCCATATCATTTTAAAACGAAAAAACGATTCCGATCATTTTGTTTATGTTTGTGCAATGGAAGATTATTATTTAAAACTTTTAGAAGCTCATATTCAGACTGGTCACGGCGGTCATGACAAAATGTTATATTTTTTAAAAAATAAGTGCAACATTACAAGATCTGCTTGTGAACTCTTTTTAACTTGCTGCCAAACATGTGATCGAAAAAAGTCAGTCCAAAGAAAAAAGGTTGTAGTTAAGCCTATAATTACAAATGGTTTTAATACTCGTCTACAGATTGATTTAATTGATTTTCAATCATGCCCTGATGGCGAGTATAAGTGGTTGTTAAACTGCCAGGACCATGCAACAAAATTCCTGCATTTGCGTCCTTTGACAACGAAACAAGCTGCAAATGTTGCTGAAGAACTGACTAAAATTTTTTTTACTTTTGGTACACCGAGTATTTTACATTCTGACAACAGGAGAGAATTTGTTGCTGCTATTATTGAAAAACTAGTAGCTACTTGGCCACATTGCAAAATAGTGCACGGACGTCCACGACATCCTCAGAGTCAGGGTAGTGTTGAGCGAGCAAACGCAGATGTTGAGAACATGTTAAAAGCCTGGATGGTCGATAATAAATCGAATAACTGGTCACGAGGTTGTTATGAAGTTCAGGTGAGAAAATGTAACTTTTACTATTTATTTAGTTAAAAATGTAAATAATTGAATAATAGTATTAGTAATAATAATAATAATAAATATAATAATAATAATAATAATAATAATAATAATAATAATAATAATAATAATAATAATAATAATAATAATAATAATAATAATAATAATAATAATAATAATAATAATAATAATAATAATAATAATAATAAATATAATAGTAATAATAATAATAAATATAATAATAATAAATATAATAGTAATAGTAATAATAAATATAACAGTAATAATAAATATAATAGTAATAATAATAATAGTCATAATTTCGTTTTCATAAATTTTGTTTCTTCTCTGTAGTTGCAGAAAAACTCTTCTAAGCACCGAGTAATTAATAGAACACCTCATGAGGCTGCATTTGGACCAAGTAAATTTGATTTACACAATATTGGTTTGCCAGGAGATGTTCAAAATTTGAGAACTGAAGAAGACTTGGAAGCTATACTTTCACAAATAGGTCAATCCGAAGAGAAAGATGAAAGGTATTTTTCAAATAAAATAGATGCAGCATATACTATTTAATAATAAAAAATAATACAATAAGTCAATTTCCGTATGTCCGACATACAAAAAACTGGAACTGAAGTGGTAAGCGTAAACGCTGTTCCTAAAGACAATTTTATTTCTTTAAGAGAAGCTGCGTCTATGCAATAAGTCAGTGGTGGTCAAGGTATGAAAAAATGTAACTGCAAACCGGCAAAAAATCAATGCAAAATAAATCGATGCTCTTGCTTTAAAGCTAAAATATTGTGTGGATCTAGGTGTCATAAGACAGCAAACTGTTCTAACAAATAATAATAAAAAATTAATTACAATATTTCCTTTAATATCATTTATTACAGTATTTAGATTTTTCAATATGTCTTCTTCTTTTTCCCATTTTGGAATAATGTGAATTACTTTACGTGTATAATAAAGAACATTTTTTTAATTTTGACTAATAAATAAGATTTTTATTATCCATTTCTAATTGCCTGAAACGTCTTGGTCAGTTTGCAAACTGCCTAGGCAGTTGACTAAATGACTAATTGAATTCATTTTAAACCAGTCATTCTGCTAACTGCCAGCGGTTGACCAACTGCCTAGGCAGTTTGCCTACTGCCGGATTATGCTATCTGCCTACGACATATACATACAATAGATATAGATATACTGTATACATATATATATACAAGCTGGGGTAAATTTAGTTACTATGTTGGTGGTAGGTGGCGCCAAGAACTGCCGTATTCATACAATAGAGTTAACCAGGCCTGAATATAAAGTGAGGGAATTTATCAGTCTTTCATCTTTGTTTTACCAGAGGTGACAAATTAAATTAATACGTTCTATTAATTTAAAAAAATATATATTTTTGAAAATAAATTTTAATTAATAATTAAAGAAAATCAATTTTCAAAACCTTAGTTTTTTGTTGGCTGCCAATAAAAAATCAAGCTTTTGAAAATCGATTTTGTTTCCTTAGCAATTCCTTGGCAACTAATATTGGCCCGATGCTTGGCTACCGATCATTGGCAGTAGCGTGATCATCCCAAGTTTAAACCATTGGTGGTCCAATGATGGTTGCCAATTGTTTTGCCAAGAAAAAACCATTGGGCACCAAGCATGGCCCATTATTGAACCAATCGTTACCATTGGCAACTTCCCTTTGGGTAATTTACCTTATTTTCCATTTGAGTAAATAGTAATTTTTGAACATATTTTCATTAATTTGAACTTTCAAAACTTTACAGACATAAAGAATAACAAAGATAGAGAATATTCTACTAGAAAAGATAAATGAAATACTGCTTGCCATCAGTATTTTCAAATCAAAGTAGTATATGGAAAAAAAACTAATAAAAGATACAGAAAATTGAAACAGTCAATTCCCAATAGATAGTGAAAATTTTATGAAAAATCTCGTTTCAATAACCAACAACTCTCAAGAATCTCAAGGGGAGAATATTTTTTAGAAACATGAAATAGAACTTCCGGGGGAAAAAATTTGACAAAACTTTCTTTTTGTAAAATTACAATAGATTTTTCTTTTCGCTTTCTTCCCTTTTTGAAAATATATAAAGAGGATCAATTCTCAATATAAACCACAGTTTAAGTCATATCATTACGTCTAAAATATTTAATAGAAACTAATTTTTAATTTTATACAATTAAAAACAATTGACAGAAACTTATAATTAAGATAAAAACAGTGTTGATAGCTTTATACAAAGATGATCAGCGTCCTAAAATTATATAAAGGTACGAAATTTTCATATAGACCTTGAAATATTTTTAATTTTTTACTGACCCTAAAGAATATTCTGATTCACTCACAAAATGATTAGACACTAAAAAGGATGTTTTATTACATTTATTTACGAATTTCTTTAATTAGAAAATTATTCAAAAACATAAATAACTTGAAACCTTTTCATAATTCAAATATTTCTAAAAATTCTTGCTATAATTTTTTTAATGCTCAATTATTATTATCTACAATTTAAACTAAAATTCAGTTATAAAACAATTTTTATTAAGAAATTCTACGAGAATTCAATTATTTAAATACAACTCTCTAAATCTGAATTAGTAGAAATTTTACCTTTCCAATTAGTAGGTTAATATTTTACTAATGAATTAGTAGAATTATCAAATTTTACTAATGAATTAGTAGAATGACTATGCAGTGCCTATAACTAATTTAAATTAGTAAGAATTTTCACTATTTGAATAAGTAGTTTTTACTAATTCAATTAGTAAAACGTCTATGTGACGCAGAAGATGGCGCTCCTCGTGTTCACTTTGGGTAAATAAATAAACGTGGTGTACACAGCATATCAAGTGACTCGTATAATTTTGAATATTTTTTGTAAGTTTTAAGTGCTAGAAAAGAATTCTTGTGCTAAATCTGCTAAGATCTTTTAGATTTTGGTGATATTTAGAGAAATTTGATAATTATAACGATTTTTACTAATTTAAAATAGTTAATTTAGATGATTTTAACACCATGAGAAAAAAATTTCTCGATCATTTAAAAACAGAAATTTTACGATGTTCACGTTACAACGAGACTCATACCACTATTTACCTCAAAACTTTACTAAAATCTTTGTCTTCTCAAATAATAACAATAACAAAAAAAATTGGAAGATACTAACTAATATACAAAAATTTTCTTAGGGTGACCACCTTAGGGCCCTGACCACCTTGGGGCCCTCTCCCCTACTTAATTCTAAATATTGTTTAAAATTTCTAAGAATAAACATTTTACTAATTCATTTAGTAAGAACTAATGGCGTCTAAATATGCGCATGCGCAAACCTGCACCTTTTGCCTTTATCCTTTTACTAATTCAATTAGTAATGACTACCCAATGGGAAATGCACCACGGGCGCAGTACTATACCAGCGTTGGCAGTATCGGGGCTACACTGAATTTCAGTACTGGTGCAATACAGATTATATGTATTGTAGACAATGTTCTGTACTGACAATCGGTACTAATTCAGTACTGGCGTCAATGCAGAATGTTAGTGTTGCGGTAGTACAGGTGAATACGTATTTTTAGTGTCACGCCGATGTTACTTTTATTTTTATAAAAAAAATTTATAAATTAAAAAAAAGAATTTCATGCTATAATGAATAAAATTCCTAAATTTTTATATAAAATTTATATTATAACTTTTCATTTAAATAAACAGATTTTACAAAATTATTTGCTAAATTAGTTTATTAAAAAAATTTACCATTATGAATAACAATATAATGCCAAATGGAAAAATAAGTACCGAATAATTACATTACACCATTAAAACAAAAACGAGACTTTTATACATAAGAACATTGTTTAAATATTTACCAGAAGAATAATAAAACAATACAAAATATTTCAAGATACAGTAAAAAATGCCTCATGTCAATCATACTCAAAATTTAGATTTGCATATAATTAAAAAATGACAAAAAAGTGAGGTTACTTTTTGTGAAATGTGAATGAAAACAATAACAACCTAACAAGATGGTTGGTTTTACCAAGAAGCTTGTGTTAATTTTATTAAATTTGTTTAACTTGTCCAATGTAGTTCGCTTTACCAGCTCTCACTATATAGTTATCAAAATCAAGTACAAAGTAAATTCAACAAAAGTCATTTTAACCATCTTAAAAAATAAAAAGTATATTCAACTTCACAATTTTAATTCATTCTACTAAAACTTTAGTTAATATAAGAATATGACTACAAATATTTTAACTAACGATAAATTATTAATTTAGTATTGAATTTCTTTTTCAATGAATAACACTGGTTTACAGTGAAATTGCCAATTGAACAAAACATTTTTTTTTCGATTAGTAGGTGTTTGTTGAGTAAGAAAATCATAGTTTTAATTTTTTTCCCTCGTGCAGTTTTTCTGTAGCTTCAAATTTTGCATTTTCGAGGTGCGACGCCACTTAAACTTACCTGTAGGAAAATTAGCTTGTCAAAATATAATAAATGAGGTATCATTGGAAAGGTTATTAAATTACCTTTGGATCCATAGGTCACAGAATAAAATTCAACAAAAATTGAGAGAGTTACAGTCGATTAAAGATGAAATTTCATGCCAATTTTGATGATTTTTAGACCTTTGAGTAACTTCTACTATTTTTTTCTACATCAAACAGGACAGAATGTTTAGGTTTTAATTTTTTTATTGATAGACTATATCATTACACAAATTTTGAGTCCTTGTGGACCTCGATTGGATTAAAAATGCCAATTCTACACTAAATTTAGTGAACGAAACTACATTCTTCATTTTTAGTACCCCTTAAACATTTGCACCAAAAATTCAATAATAAAATTTGGTTAAGCGCTAAAGTTACTTAAATCACTAATCAAGAGTTTCTGAAGTTGTAGATTTCGAATGCAATATTAGTTTTGCAAATTTCAAAATGGCGGATCCAATATGGCGGGAAAGTTTTCAAAAATCGATGAAATTCGTCTCAAATTCGTTACTCGGGGGTTTTCGGGGTCGCTGATTACGAACCCGATGTCAGATTTCAAGAATTAAAAATGGCGGATCCAATAGGTGCGAATTCGATGGATTTTAAAAAACTAGTTCACCATTATGAGTCCATCATTTTTAATTTTCGAAATCTGACATCAGATTCGTAATCAGTGATCCCGAAAACCCCCGAGTAACGAATTTGAGACGAATTTCATCGATTTTTGAAAACTTGTCCGCCATATTGGATCCGCCATTTTGAAATTTGCAAAACTAATATTGCATTCGAAATCTACGACTTCAGAAACTCTTGATTAGTGATTTCAGTAACTTTAGCGCTTTACCAAATTTTATTACTTGAATTTTTGGTGCAAATGTTTAAGGGATACTAAAAATGAAAAATGTAGTTTCGTTCACTAAATTTAGTGTAGAATTGTCATTTTTAATCCAATCGAGGTCCACAAGGACTCAAAATTTGTGTAATGATATAGTCTATCAATAAAAAAATTAAAACCTAAACATTCTTTCCTGTTTGATGTAGAAAAAAATAGTAGAAGTTACTCAAAGGTCTAAAAATCATCAAAATTGGCATGAAATTTCATCTTTAATTGTCTGTAACTCTCTCAATTTTTGTTGAATTTTATTCTGTGACCTATGGATCGTAAGGTAATTTAATAACCTTTCCAATGATACCTCATTTATTATATTTTGACAAGCTAATTTTCCTACAGGTAAGTTTAAGTGGCGTCGCACCTCGAAAATGCAAAATTTGAAGCTACAGAAAAACTGCACGAGGGAAAAAAATTAAAACTATGATTTTCTTACTCAAAAAACACCTACTATACAAAAAAAAAATGTTTTGTTCGATTGGCAAAAAAAAGTTTTTAATTTGTAAACCTGTGTAATTAACAAAAAAAATTATTCAACT
Source organism: Leptopilina syphax (assembly GCA_032872505.1). Lineage (NCBI taxonomy): Eukaryota > Metazoa > Arthropoda > Insecta > Hymenoptera > Figitidae > Leptopilina > Leptopilina syphax. The sequence continues at coordinate 20,913,442 of CM065475.1, forward strand.
TGTGAATTTTGAAATTAAGTTCTTAAAAACATATTTTTGTCCTACCTGCACGAAAAGTATGTCATTTCGGGCACTTAAGGCGGGCGCAAAGTAACACATTACGCCCGGGAGTGGAGGAAGCGGGCGGAAAAGTATTTTGCGCCCGCTTGTATGACGTCAGCGGGCGGTAAAGTATTTTCCGCCCGCTTCCCCTACCTCCGAGCGGGCGGAAAAGTATTTTGCGCCCGCTTGTTAATTATTTGATTTTCTTCATTAAAATGCGACATTTTCGACTTTCTTTTTATGTTGACTATAGAACTGCTAACATTTTCAACTTGTTTTATTTTGTCTATAAAAATTTGCAATTTTTTTTTTATTTTCTCTAAAAAAATAATGAGATATTTGGTTTTGTTCCTATTTCGTTTATCAAAATTGTCAATTTTAAAAGTTCTTGTTTCAGTTTTGTTCAATTATTAATTACAACGTTCTAAATAAATACTATGTTTCCAGAATACATTGTTTTTTATTTCTATTTTAAAACTTCTATCATTATAGACTTCATTCGATATAATGTTTATATAGAGCTTAATTTTTAACTAATATGAGCGTTTAATCGTGCGTGCCCTCAATGCCATACTTTCCATGCAGTTAGGACAAAAAATTATGTTTGCATCATGGGCGCAAAGGTGATTACGACTTTGGCGAAATTTCGGGACCTCGGGGACACTTTCGCTCCCTCGGCTTCGCCTCGGGCGCGAAATTGTGTCCCCTCGGTCCCTTCATTTCGCCATCGTCGCAATCACCTATTTTGCGCCCTTGTTACGAAAATAACTATTACAGTACTAAGCCGAAGTATTATTGCCAAGATTTGGCATTACTATGGCGAAAACATTTATTCTGTACTGCGCCAAGATTTACCTGACAAGGTTTGGCATAACTATGGCGGAACCATTTATTCTGTCTTGCGCCAAGATTACCCTGCCAAGACTTGGCAAAATGCTGGAAGAACAAATGGTTCTGTACTGCGCCATTTGTCACTGTTGGCATTGTACAGAGATTTCCCATTGGGTATTTGAATTAGTAGTTTTCTACTAATTCTAGGTGGACGACTTTTCCCCATTTCAATTAGTAATATTCTACTAAGAATTAGTAGAATTTTACTAATTCAGATTTATTTTTAAAAATAAATCATTTATTGAATAATTTTTTTATTTATTTCTGTACATTTGTATACCCGCGATCCTGCCGAACCATTTTTGGGTGTACATGCAATCTGTAGGTGTTGAAAAAATATTGAAAAAATATAGTTACTTATTGATAAGAATTATTTATCGCAGACTTTCGATATACTTATCCACAATTTTTAAAAATTCGGAAATTTTGCAAAAGGTTATGTCGAGGTTTAGGTTTACATTTGAATAAATTTGATTTACATGATAGCAAGATACTTATAGTGGATCCATAGTGGATCCATTGATGTGTTTAATAGAGGTATGAAAAAAGGAGTATGAGTTCTAGACGAGATTCGGGGAACTCTAAAATTAATTCGACTTAACAAATACGGGCAAGAAATTGATGAGTTAATAATTTTAAAAAGGAATAAGAGTACACTATATAAATTCAAATAATTGAATGTTTCTTAAAATTGAATTCACATAAAGAATTTTAATATTTACGAAAATAATTAAATCTCTGTCAAAATTTGATTTATGTGTGACCACATTAAAAGGTCCCATTTTTTTCGGTTCTAGTTTTCGAGATAATCGCAATTTAGTAATTTTGAAGCAAAATCTTAATTTTTTAAAATTTTTTATTATCAATCTACATGTTTTGACAAATCGAATCATGCGGTTTTCATTATATGTGACTGTCCACGAGAAAACAGGGCTTAGGTCCAAAAAATCAATTTGAGTTTTTTATGGTAATCGACAGATTTTATGTTGCTTTTTCAGATGCAAAAGTCAAAAGTTAAAAATATCAACTACTTTCGACAATATATCGTTTTAAAGATGGGTATGTCAAGCGTAGTTAACTTCAATCGCTCACCCTGTGAAATTTACGTTTGGGAGCTAAGCCCTGTTTTCTCGTGGACAGTCACATATTAATTTATCGATAATTTAACTGTTTGATTTCATTGGTTCTTTAGAAAAAAGAAAAGGGCCCATTTTGTTGGTTATTTGCAAAAGTAATCAGTATTTTAAAAATGGAGGTGTGGAAAAATTAAAAACCTCTTGATTTTTCATCTCTAAGGTGCCCTGGACTGTAAACAATTCTTATCTGAATAACTTACCAGAAGAACCAGTGATTTTGATGTTAGAGTCTTTGTTTTTGTACTCATAGAAATGAAAAATTCGATATTTCTTAAAATTTTTCGTAATAGAGACTGTTGAAAAATTTTGAATAAGTTTAATTTATATTCTTTTTCTTCTAATGACACAATAAAATTAGGGGAGCGTAGGGGAATTGGAGCCCCTTAAGGAAAATTATTTAAAAAACCAACTTATCTTTATAATAATACATTGTTTTCGTTATTGCTTCCTCATAAAGGAAGCTTTGTATTAGCAAAATTTTGGATTGTCATTTTTTGACATATTTATAAATTTTTTTTTAATTATGCCTAATACTTTAGTACTTTATACTTTAAACTTTAAAAAATCAAAAATTTTAAAAAATAAGACTTTTTTGAAAATGTTGTTGAAAAATGTAGAAGTTTAGTTTTGTTTTGTATTTAGTTTTGTAGAGTTTTTTCAGACGCATCTTTTGAGCCCTAATTGAACATTTTTCGTCCATATTAACCGGAGATATTAAACTTTTAAAAATCTAAAATTTTGAAAAATAAGACTTTTATAAAATTTTTTTTAAATTATGTAAAAGTAACTTCAAAAAATTATTACCAACTTGAAGAGCATTAAAAAACGCTTCGTTTTGACCTATTTTTTAACCTGATTCGGGCAGAAATTATGAAATTATTGGTATTTGAAAAATCAAGAACTGTGGAAAATATCATTTTTTTCAACATTCTTGTTTATTAATTTATGTGTAATTATTAAACTATTATTACCATCTTATAGAATATATAAAAACACATTTTTCAGACCAAGATTTAATGATTTTTAACCCTTTTATAAAAAGTAATTCTTATATTTCAATTATTATTATTTCTATGGGGAAGCAAAGTTTAATTAGAGACTTAAAAGGAGAAAGTAAATTGGAAAAAAAATTTTTTCAAAAAAAAATACATTTTTTGCGATCACCCAATTTGTGGGGTAATGGGAGCTTTCACTTGAAATTTAAAAAATTTCCATATTTTAGGAATATTTTTTGTTTTCTAATAGAAAAAAGTGTTAATACTTACAATGAAGCCAAAACTTTAGACTTAGAATAAATTTTTTCCTAAATTATAATTGAATACAAATTTTTTGAAAAAAATTTAATTTTTCATTTTTCCCACCAAAAATTATTTTTAAATTAAAAGTTTGTTCATAAGGTGATATCTTTTACAATTTTCAAAGAAATAACGAAAGACGCAACATAGTAACGAAAATTCTTTGGTCTGACACTAATTCTCCCATTACCCCACAGAATTTTCACAGGCCAAAATTTTAATAAAAAAATAAAAACATAAACAAATTTTACTATTATTTCGATTTTTATACAAGTATACATATCTACACATATTCACCTATAATATAATGAAAAAACAGAACTAAATAATACGATTTTAACTACTTATGGTGATGTTTCATTCACTTTTGATTAGAAATGGCGAACGTCAACGAAAAACTGAAACAAAGTGTGGCGGTTCGCTTAAAGTTTGTCATTTCTTCGATGAGAACTCGCCTTTACGTTTTCCCCACTTTTGTTTGAAAAGTAATGTGAATGAGTATGCGAGTGGTTAGAGTTAGTTGAATCTGAGATTCTCGACAATCAAGACGATTAATATAATTTCTCAGCTTAAAAATAAAGTGTCCTTAAATATTAATCTGAGTTGACAGAGTTATTATTTATTTGGTTAATTTGGGAACCGACCTCAATTTGGTAGAATTGATACCAAATTTCCCACACTGGTGACCTGCCGACTTGAGTAGTTTTTCATTCTGTTGGAGCTACTTTGCAACACGCATGTTATCACTCTTTTACGAATCCATGCATATCAAGTCTACATAAAAGCATCTGAGCATTATTCTACCTCTTCGAGATAAAGGAATTTTTTTCATGCTCACTCCTGACTTAATTTCGGGATACTAAATATTTTTTCTGTCAACTTTTGGAGTTTTTCTCATCGACCACGTTTTTTTTCTTGCACGTGTGTCCGCCATCTTTGAAGAATTCAACAACTTCTCATCACATCTTCCACTGAAATTGATGGATTGTGATTATTGCTATCTTTCGTCGAGACAACTTTCCACTCAACATCTCTGCCAGCACCACTGACAACTCTCATACAGCGATCATCACCTGTTTGCCTGTGTTGCGGTGAAATTATTTTTTTTCAAAAGCGCTTTCGAGTTTTACGCATGGGCTTTTTAACAGAGCCTATGCACCAGGTACGTCATTTTTTTTTCTCCTGCCTGTTTTGATTTTTTTTTGTTGAAACATTGTTTCACATATTCATGAATGCATCTCTTTCATGATTACGTTCAACTGAGGGATCCAATTGTCTGCTGAGTACATCCTCCAGTTCAAGTTGCTGAGGGGACATTTGCTTGGTTTCCGTAATTTTCCAAGGCATTTTCCAAAGAGGATACATCTTGCCTTTTTCTACACGGTCTTCAGCATGTTCATCTGTACATTCGGCATTTGCATCTCTGGATTTGTTACCACTGAAAGAAAATTCATCGCCTATTGTATTTTTATAGTAAAAGTATGCTTGATCGCCTATGCTTGATTGCCTCGTGAGTTTTATTTTTATGATTTTTTATATTATTTTATTTTTATTATCGACATAAATTTCATTCAGTGAAAAGTGTTAACTATTCTTATTTTCTTTAAAGAAAGGCTATATTTAATTATAGAAATTATTTTTCTAACTTATTTGGATAGTGTGTTTACATTTTGTCATGCGACAACTTCCGATCGATTTCAAGGTTACGTGTTAATTGTTATTATTCAATTGGGACTTTCATTGCCTTAATTACATATTAGTATCATTAAATTTCAACTTAGAGAATAATTCTTTTGGAGTTTCATCATATTAAATTTTTTTTTCTCTTACTAATTTGTTTTTGTGTTGGTGCGAGATCGTTTCTCTTTCTATTTTGTTTTATTTTATTTTTCATTATGGATCAGGACACGAGGTTGGGGTGTGAATCGTAATCTTGGCGATGAACAGTTCCAGGCTTTACAGCAGCAGTTAAATAGGGTTTCCGAGAGCATGAACGATTTTCGTGATTTTCCTCGGGTTGATGCTTACCGCAATCCTAAACTGCCTCGATTTATTTCCAATGACCCTGAATTCTGGTTTTTGCAGAATTCATCAGCCTTTAAAAATTATCGCATCACTACTCAGTCAACCATGGCTAATCACATTATTGCTGAACTTGATCCGGAGGTTTTGATTTGTGCTCGCGATATTTTAACAATTCGCCCGGTTCCTGATGATATTTTTACTCGACTGAAAACAAGAATCATTTCCACTTATTCAATTTCGGTCGAGTCTCGACTTCGGCAGTTTCTTAAGGGAGATATTCCCACTGATGGAAAACCATCCCTTATTTTGACCCGATTGCGGAATTTGGGTGATGTTAATTGCAGTGATGAGGTTGTTAAGTCCGTTTTCTTAGACCAATTACCTCCTTCAACTCGCGCCATTCTGGCCGCGTCAAAAGTTTCTACCATTCAGGAATTGGCAGATTTGGCGGATAAGGTTTACGAGACCACTAACATTTATTCTTCTTGTTCCGTTGTCGATGCAGTGCCTATTTCTCGACCTAGTTCATTTTCTGAGCCTCTCTCGATTATTCAGAATCAGATTAGCGATTTATGTGCTCGGGTTGACGCTCTTAGCAGCAAGTCTTTCCAATCAACGGGTCATCGTTCTCGGTCTGAATCACATGGAGCTCGAAACAACAATAGATCTCGTTCGTCATCTCGCAATGCTGGGTCAAATTGTTGGTACCATCATAAATTTGGAAATAAGGCGACTAAAGGTAAGGAACCATGTTCTTTTTCGGGAAAGTCAAGTGTTGGCAAGTCTTCGGAAAACTAGTCACGCCTCTTCATCTTGAGACTGTTGATTTCGGCGCATCTTCCAAACGTCTCCACATTCGAGACCGAAATTCCGGGTTACTTTTCCTGATCGACACTGGGGCTGATATTTCTCTTCTTCCTATTCAAAAAAATACCAAACTTAGTCCTTCAGATGTTTTTCTTTTTGCGGGTAACAACTCTAAAATACCGACATTTGGTGACAGACGTATGAAGCTGGATCTTGGACTCAGGCGGGACATCGATTGGAATTTCTGCGTGGCTGCTGTTCCTCATCCAATCATCGGGGCGGATTTGTTGGCTCGTCACAATCTTGTTGTCGATCTTGGTCAGCGGAAATTGATAGACTCTATTACTGATTTGGATGTTAGTTTTGAAGTCCGTAAGGTATCTTCGTCCTCTATAAGTATAATTGATCATCATGCTCCTTATGCGGAAATTTTATCAGGGTAACTAGAGGTTACCGGATTGTCGCAGGGCGTTGCCAATTCTACTCGAGATGTTTATCACCATATTTTGACACACGGTCCCCCCCTTGCTGAACGAGCACGGCGCCTTTCGCCTGAAAAACTTAAAGCTGCGAAGGCTCAATTTCAAATTTGGACCGAGTTAGGAATTTGTCGTCCTTCTAGCGCTTCTTAGGCCGCACCTCTCAACATGTTCTTAAAAAGGATGGACAGTGGCGTCCTTGTGGTGATTATCGTCGTCTCAATTCGGTTACGGAGCCGGATCGTTACCCGGTTCCTCACCTGCATGATTTTTCTTCTCAACTTTCTGGTAAAACTATTTTTAGTAAATTAGACCTTCACATGGCATACAACCAGATTCCGGTCGCTCCGGATGACATTCCAAAAACAGCCATCATCACTCCATTCGGATTATTCGAATTCGTGATGATGACTTTTGGCTTGCGTAATGCCAGTCAGACTTTCCAACGATACATTTTCAAGGCCCTTGGTGATCTTGAATATGTATTCGTCTACATTGATGATATTCTTATTGCTTCAACCAACCCCGTTGAGCATGAGAATCATCTCAATGAAGTTTTTCGTCGACTAAAGCATTATGGTTTGCGCATTAACGTTGGTAAATGTCTATTCGGACAGAGCGAGCTGGAATTTCTCGGTCATATTGTTAACGCTCAGGGTTTTAGATCTACTTCCGACAAGGTTCAAGCTGTCGTTACTTATTCTAAACCTAAAACTGTTTCCGATTTACGTAGATTTTTGGGCCTTATTAATTTCTATAGGCGTAGTATTTAACATGCAGCTCACATCCTTTTACCTCTTAATAGTTTTCTCTCTTCATCAAAGAAAAATGATAAAACCTTGATAATTTGGACCCCTGAAGCTGACCACGCCTTCGAACAGATTAAAAGCAAAATGGCCGACTCGGTTCTTCTTTTCCATCCGGAACCTAATGCTGAAACCCGTTTGATTGCTGATGCTTTTGACTTCGGAATGGGCGCTGCCTTGGAGCAATTTATCTCTAACTCATGGAGACCTTTAGCCTTCTTTTCGAGAAAATTGTCTCCTTCTCAGAAGAATTATAGCATATTGACTGCGATCTTCGAATCGATCAAGTATTTTCGTCACTTCTTAGAGGGACGTGAGTTTCGAATCGTTACCGATCATAAGCCTCTCATTTTCGCGTTCAAGCAAACTTCTGCAAAAGCATCACCTCGTCAGCAGCGTCAGTTGTCTTATATCTCTCAGTTTTCCGTTGTTATCGTGCATTGTCGTGGTTCGGATAATGTTGTTGCAGATGCGTTTTCCAGGGTCGAGACGGTTGTTCTTTCTCCTGGAACTTGCCGAGGCTCAGGCACAAGATCAGGATCTTCAGAGGGCACTCACCGCTGGCGAGTGGTCTATTCGATTGAAGAGATTCGTTTTTGGTCCTGATAATGTTGGATTGTATTGTGACGTTTCTGGTGACGATTTGAGGCCTTTTATCCCGGCACCTCTTCGTGAGAGGTTGATTAGATCTTTTCACTCGTTGTCACATCGTAGTGCTCGTGTTCTGAATAGAACCATCTCAAAAAAGTATGTTTGGCCCGAGATGCATAAGCAAATCACTCAATTTTGCAAGAGTTGCATCGATTGCCAAAAATTGAAGGTTTCCAGGCACAATGTCCTTTTACCTGCTCATTTCACTGCCCCTGAGACACGTTTCGAACACGTCCACATGGACATTGTTGGACCGCTTCCAATTGATCAGCAATTTCGTTATTGTCTCACAGTCATTGACCGCTTTTCTCGCTGGCCTGAGGCCATTCCAATTAAAAATATGGAGGCTGGCACTGTCGCCCGTGCATTCACGGACACCTGGATTTCGAGATTTGGATCACCCCAGACGGTGACGACCGATCAGGGTACTCAATTCGAATCCAGGTTGTTCTCTGCTCTTCTTCAGATTTCTGGTTGCTGCCGAGTCCGTTCCTCCGCTTACCATCCCGCATCCAACGGCATGGTGGAGCGTTGGCACAGGACTCTCAAGGCGGCCATAATGTGTCGATCCTCTTCGAGTTGGGTTAAGGTCTTGCCTACCGTCCTCCTCGAACTTCGAACTTCAGTGATGGATTGTGGGGCATCTCCTGCGGAATTTGTTTTTGGGAGGGCTTTGCGCATTCCAGGTGAATTTTTCTTGCCGGCCGATTCTCCCCCTGAACCTAATGCATTTTTTGTCGAATTTAGAGACCATATGCGCGAGATTAAACCGGTTTCTGTTTCTCACCACCACAAACGCAAAATTTTTGTCCACAAGGATATAACAACTTGCTCCCATGTATTTTTGAGAATTGTTAAAATTATTAAAAAACCGCTTCAGTGTCCATACACTGGACCGCATCGTATTATTAATCGCACTTCGGATTGTGTTTTCAAGATAGATGTTGATGGAATTTCAAAACAAGTCTCTGTTGAAAATCTTAAGCCAGCATTTACCGCACTTGATTCCTCAGAAATTCTTGAATCAGAATAACCGTCAACTATACCTATAAATATTAATTTAAAGAAAAAGATATTCCTTCTTCTCTTAAATCTTTCGATAATGCCAATCCTTTTGAATCTATGATTCCGCCGGGGTTTGAGGGTCCGGTTGACTTGAACGATCGATCGGGGGTTGCTGTAAATTTCGAAATCGTTTAAAAATAAATATTGTAGGTTTATGTGAATTATTATAAATAAAATTTTCAATGAATTTAATTAAAAATTCTAAAGAACTTAGATTTTTGAAAAATGCCTAATAATTAAAATTCTCCTGAAATTAGATAAATTTTTTAACATATTGTATTTGATTAATTATTAAAAATAATTTATCTATAGAAGAAATTTAGTTTAAAACACTATACACAATTGAGTGTTGGAGAAGTTACAGATTATTGTAGAAATTTAATTATTTTCAAAAGTAACAAAATTCTACACAGAAATTCAATTATGTTTAAAAATTTTTTAAAATTCTCATCAAAATTTCAATTATATTTATAAATAATAAAATCGTTCTCTGAAATTCAATTATTTTCCAAATTTTTAACAAGATTCTTGGCAAAATAAAATGTAAGCAAAAATTTAATTACTATCATAAATAAAAAGCCTTTCACAAAAATTCAATAAGTATTTACAAATTTTTTATAAGTTTCTTCTCAATAATTCAATTATTTTTATAAATAATAAAATTCTCCGAATTTTTTTATTATTAAAAATTTCTTAGTTAATCTCAGAATTTCTTAATGATTTTTAATACAATTTTAATCGAATTCTTCGAAAAGTGTATAATTATACTTAAGAATTCGAGGCGCATGAAAAGTCTCCAATTTTTATTTTCCGAATCTTTATTTTATCGAAATTCTTTTTATCTAATAAGAATTAATTATAATTTCTTTTAATCGAAAGAATAATTGTGAATAACATTATTTTTTTGAATGACTAAATAACAGAATATTTAATACTGCGAAAGAAAATTTTTTATAATCTTCAAATAACTGAATTATCATTTCTAAAAATTATTATTTTTTATACATCTTATTTACACTAATATTTTCATTTTCGAAATGTCAATTTTCATAAATACACTGTAAAAAATAATTGAAAATTTTCAATATAAGTGTATAGATTATTTCCCTTACTCTGTATGGGAATATGCTTTTCCATACACTAGTATGGAAAAATTTCAAGACATTTTGGAAATATAGTAAAATTCCAATTTTTAGTATGGAAAAATTACAATTAAGAAAAATTGAGTATGGAAATTTATTTTTCCATACACAAGTATAAAAAAATTACAAGACTAGAAACTAGACTAGAAACGAACTGAAAACGTATGTTGAAAAAACCTTAGACTTTTTTAAAATAATTTTCAGTGTGAAATAACTAAATAATAATTCGATTATCAGGTAGGTTTTCGACATAATGTTTATATTATATATAATATAAGTGAAATTAATTTTTTTAAAGTATATTTTTGAAAGTTTACAAATTTGTTTTTTTTATTCCAGAAAGCATTTTATGTTAAATAAAATAGACATTTATCAAAAACAGTTCGAGTCTCTTAAACAAAAATTAAATATAAGCGACACAGAAAATGCTAAAACGAGCAAATCAAAGAGCGCTTTGATCAGTCCGAATAAATCTTCGTCTTCTCATAGATCGCGCAAACGTTCAACTTCTACTTCTTCTCGCTCCTCAAGCTCTGCTTCGTCGCAGAAAGGGGGGGAAAAACGTAGATCGTCTGCGCACAAGAAAAGCGAAAATTCTCGTGGTCGTGGAAATGGCCACCGAGGCGGTAACAATCAAAATAATCGCGGACGCGGTTATAACAATGGTTGGAATGGCAGTGGCCGTGGTTACAATCAAAACCAAGGCTACTACCATAACTCCCCCCACTCTCCGCAGTACTACCAGCTAGATTGCCAGTGCAGCGCACAAAACGTAAGACCTCCTTGTCCTCCGCACGCGCCTCCACCGCAACCAACGCAGCCACCATGGCACAGTAATTACAACCGCGATTATCCACAAAACTACGGTCATAACGCGCAAGATAATCAATCAAAAAACGACAGAGATGCCAGGAGAGACTAGATCTCCCTGGCAAAACCCCACCAAAACAAAACGAAAATCGACCGATAAATTACTCAAACGAAATTGATACTCATCCAAATTCAGAAAGCATCCCTATCGCTAATGAATCAACGTACAATCCTCAAATAGCATCAACGCTAAACAAAGCGCATGCAGGTAGGATTGATACTAGTGATTCTGAGAGCGATTATAATGATTGCTTATATTCTGAATCTGAGACTGAGTACTCTGAATCTGAGGAAGATTGCTCTCCCACAATAGGCGCGTGCATATCTTCACTCAGATCGTTGCCATTGATTAATCAGTCGAACAATTTATTTGTATTGACTGATAAAACTAAGCGCAGAGTACACAAAGGGCACGCATCGCCCTCACCGCCTCAGGAAAGATGTACAATTTCCACGGTAATCAAAATCGGTAACGAAAAAATAACAGCGCTTCTTGACACAGGTAGTGATCGAACTTTTATGTCAGGAGAACTTTTCGACAAACTCGAAAGTTTAGCTAACGGCGATCCGATTAAGGATGCGATAACGCGCGCCGGCGTACAACTCGCGCAACGCGATCACGTAGCCGCACCTCGCCACTCCGTAAAATTCAATATCGAAATAGATAATTGCCACGGTGAAATATGGTTTGCCGTTCTCGACGGTCTAACTACACCAGTCATTTTAGGCATGGACTTTATAACTAGTTGGCAAGTTATTATTGACGCAAGCCAAGGTTATTGGTCCATGAAAGGGTCCTCGGTTCGTCACCCTTTAGGCTCCATTTCCAATGCGCGTAGCTTCCTAAATTCGGCTCAATTAATCGAATTATCTCCGGAACAAAGGAATAAATTAAATGCATTTTTAGATGATAAATTATCGAAATTTACTTCTGGAACCGGTGTTACCAACCTCACCACACACGTGATAGAACTCACCGATCCCACGCCATTTAAATTAAAGCCTTATCGCCGCAGCTTAGAAGCGAACAAAATTATTAACGATCAAATTGACATTTACCTAGATAAAAAGTTTATAGTTAGAAGCAACGGACGCTTTGCAAGCCCAGTGGTGCTCACATACCGCAAAGACGGTAGGCCTAGAGTATGCATGGATTTCCGAAAGTTGAACAAGAACACAAAGAAATCAGCATACCCTTTGCCACGTATGGACACCATACTTGATGCGCTATCTGAGGCTAACATTATTAGCACCATTGATTTAACCGACGCGTTTCACCACATACCAATTGACCCGAAATCGCGAGAATACACCGCCTTCGTTGTCCCTGGTCGTGGACAGTTTGAATGGGTCAGAATGCCCTTCGGACTCACAAATGCGCCGGCAACTTTCCAAGCTCTAACCGATAGACTGAAAGAAAAGTTCGTAGAACACATTCGCGCTAAAAACCTGCCCGAACATTACTGCGAACAAGTTCACGCGTATCTCGACGATTGGATAATAATATCCAAAACTTTTAAAGAACATATTCTGCTTCTCGATGTAGTCCTTACCATTCTACAGGAAACAGGATTGTCTATCAATCGCGATAAATCCTATTTCGCGAAATCGTCAGTAGAATATTTAGGTTTCATCCTAGACAAAGATGGTTTAAAACCAAACGCGAAGCGTGTCGAACCAATCCTCGAACGAGCAACTCCTCGTAACCGAAAAGAGTTGCGCCGATTCAACGGCTCAGTAAACTGGTACCACCGGCACCTGCGCAATATTGCAAAAGTGCAAGGACCGCTAAATAAATTAGCGAGTCCAAAGGTACCTTGGCACTGGACCGAAGAACACGAGGCCGCGTTCAACGAAGTTAAAGAATCCCTAAAAAGCGCTTTAACTTTAGTTGCGCCTAGGCCCGGTTTACCATTCTACTTGTATACCGATGCAAGCGACACCGGTATCGGTGCTATCTTGACACAGCAAGATGGAGAAAAAGAATACTTAATCACATGCTTAAGCAGACCTTTAAGAGGTGCCGAATTAAATTACACCACCACTGAAAAGGAATGCTTGGCCGTAATCTTCGCTATTAAGAAGCTCCGCTGCTACCTCGAATGCGCTGAATTTACTGTGATCACAGATCATTCTAGTTTAATTTGGTTGCAAGGTCTCAAGGACCCAAAAGGCAGACTTGCGCGATGGGCTCTCGAGCTGTCCGCAAATAACGTCAAGATTGAGCACAGAAAAGGTACGACTAATGAAGCGCCGGATACGCTTTCGCGACTTTACGAAGACGATACTAGTGATACGCTCGTTACCGAACTAAATTCCGTTAAAAGTCAAAGTTGGTACGACCAGATGCTAGAAAAAGTTCGTAAAGATCCCTCGCGCTACGAAAGATATAAAGTTGATTCGAACAATCAACTATACTATTATAAACCAAATATGGTTAAAGAAACCATCGGCGATAATAACGCCTGAAAAAAGATCCTTAAAGAAAATGAAATTTTACCGATTATTACCGAACATCATTGCACTACTCAATCCGCGCACCAAGGCATCAATAAAACTTATCTTTCGATAATTAATCATTTTTATTGGCCCGGTATGCGCGAAGACATCAAGCGTTACGTTAATGAATGCGAGATTTGCCTCAAGTGTAAGCCGAAAAATACGCCCCCACAAGGTTTAATCTATCCGCGCAAAATTACGGAACCCTGGGAAACAGTGTCACTCGATATCGTAGGTCCCCTACCTCGGTCAAAATCCGGTAAAAATTATATCTTGGTTTGTGAAGACACGTATACTCGTTACATTGACTGCTTCGCGCTTTCTAAAGCAGACGGTCCCAAGATTGTAAAATCTTTAAACACCCTTGTTAACCGCTGGGGAGCGCCTAGAATTGTCATCACCGACAACGGTACAGAGTTCGTAAATCGGAATATCACATCGTTTTTACAAAAAATCGGTTCGGTACAACGGACAACACCCGTATACCATCCTCAGGCCAATCCTGTCGAGCGCGTAAACCGTAATTTGAAAACAATGTTAGCAAGCCTCCTCGGTGAAAATCAACGCGAATGGGATGTTCTGCTCGAAGATATCCAGTTCGCCTACAACACCACTGTACACACATCCCTTGGAGTCACTCCAGCTTTCTTAAATTTCGCTCGCGAACCGAGACGAATAGGCGAACCGCCACGTGACACAAACACAGACGTTAAAATTGACGAAACAATTAACACATGGCTAGATCGAATAAAACATATAGATGCGCTTCGCGCAAAAGTTGAACAATTCATGAAAAAGGCTAGTAAGAAGCAAGGCAAGATATATAACAAAAATCGAAAGAATAATATTGATTTTCAACCTGGAGATCTCGTATTCTACCCTAATAATGTCTTGTCTAACGCTGCACGTGGTTATAGTTCTAAACTAGCGCCACGTTATAAAGGTCCAGCAACAGTTCTAGAAAAATTGTCACCCATGATAGTTGTTATCGGCAATTCGCATGGCAAAAAGTTAGGAAAATATCATATAAACGACTTAAAACCTGCAAGAAAGAATCTTCGATCGCGCTCTACGTTGTAAAATTTCTATTACAGATATACGATCACCATGGAACCAACGCCCAACGACAACACGAACAACGCTACTGGATCTGCCCTACAAGAGATTCCGGTTCTGTGCATTACGCCACTCCTCGAAGACGATTACTCTTACCAGGAAGACTACAGCCTCCGCCTCAAGAAACTCTTTTACAACACGGTATCCGAAGTATGCCATGCTCTCGCAAATTTGCGTGAACCGAAGCTGAGACCTAAGGCCCCCGAAGGCTGCCTTAACTGTGGTATCAGCGGGCATAGTTTTCGTTCCTGTCATAGGAAGTATAACGGACGATTCTGCCAAACCTGCGCACACCCCGACTTTTCAACCGAAGAATGTCCTTGGCCTCACTACCCTAATGGACCCTCTAGCATTCCCGAGAACAGCAGATGTAAATCGTGCTGGCAATCAAAGACTACGCCAAACCCGCATTGCACTGAGTGCCGTCGAAGAATGATAAGAGAAAATACCATTAAGCGCAATAAACTCGCCCAAGAATTAGAAGATGCATCATTCTCACTCCCTTCCACCAGCCAATCAATGAAGGATGGAAGACAAGCAACTCGCGCCATCATCGCTCCCCCAGCTTCTCAAGCCCAGCAGATAGCCATTACGTCAGTTGTAACTAACAACTCTAAGAGCGAATTTTGCATTCAATCCGAACCAAAAGCCGAGATTGGAATGCAGCCTTCTACTCAGCCAGCAAATCCCAAGACTGCTCTGCAAAATGCGCAATCCAACGAAGAGCCAACGGTTTCACAAGACCCAATAGTTGAACCATTAGTACTCTCACTCCAAGTACAGCCCAGTAATGTGCAGAACCTGATCTCTCCAAGGGAATCGATCGATGACAACGTTGCTCTATGTGAATCTCTCACGGAAGCGTTTAAAATTGGACTAAACGAAGACGCCGAAAAGAATTAAACTCCAGCCTTCCTTGTACAACTAGTTTAGTAACGATAAACAGTATTACTTTAATTTTTTAATTTAGTTTTCTTTTAGTTAAGAACGATCTCTTGACAACCAAATATTATAATTATCACCAATTTTGTTTTCTTTACTAAGTATTATTTTGCAAACTAAACTAAGCCATGATTACTATAGTAACTATTATTAAACAAAAAAAAAAAGAATTTTTTACTTATTTTTGTTAGACTTCTAATAATAGTCGAAATTTTTATGTATTGTTGCACCGTTGTGCCTTCGCGCCGTTGCGCAGTAAACTATTAGTAAAATCAAAAATATTAGCTTAGTATTTCATTTAGTTTCTAACCACCAAAGTTACTTAGATATTAGCGCCGTTGCGCAGTATTATTCTCATTATCTAAAGATTATATATATTTTTGTACTACTTAGATCCTAGCGTCGTTACAATTGTAATCAACGACTTCTCAGCGCCATTAAAACTTTTCGAATAAAGCAAATCTAATTGAAATATGTTGTTAGATATAATTATATTAATTAATATCCCACAACTGATTATTAAGACGAGAAGTGAGATATCAGATAAGTTTTGATTTCAGATTCTTTTCCTTCCTTTCATTCAGTTATCTTTGCATCTCAATTTTTAATGATTTGTTTTATTCCTAAATCATTCTAATAATTATTCAATTCTAACTTAAAAGGATTAGTCTCTTTTGCAAGCCAAGGATTATGGGTTGGAGAGATTTAGCCAAACGACTCAATCCTGGGTAGCAACAACGATTTAGGAAGGGGGAATTGTAACGTTTTATTACGTTTCTGTTCTACTGACAATCCTTGTTGTTACTCAGATTGAATAATTCATATTAATATTATATTTTCAAATTATATTTCGCGCCTTAGCGCCAAACTTCAACACCAGGCGTCGCGCACGCCAAAAACAGCAGACGACAAAAAGTACATGTTGCTTTTGACCGGCAAGAGACGCCAGATTGGTGTGAACCATAAGTGCGAAAACGCACCATTGCGCATAATTAATATAATTGTATTTTTATTCCTTGTGCTAAATAAATTGTTGTTTATTGTGAGTGCGCTAATTATTTCCGCCGTTTCCAGCGTCATAATTGCTAATTTCAGTTGTGGGAATACTAAAAAGGTTAGTCTTCTAATTTCGTTTTTTCTTGGCTTGTCACCGAAGGAAGGAGGAGATATCTTTCGAGCAGTGGATTCCTGGTTGGTAACTGTAATGTTAAAAATTATATACATTAAATCAAATATATGGTTTTAAAAATAAGTAAATTGTAAAAAAAATAAAGTATATACTAAAAAAATTTCAGTATATATATATTGAATTCTTTATAGACAAGTATATTGGAAAATTACTAATGAATAAACTGAAATTACCATTTTATATATAACTTTTTCCATACTAATTAAATGGAAAAATTATAGTTTACTATACCAAAAGTACTATAGGATATACAAATTTTTCCATACAATCGTGAGGAAAAATTACATTTAACAATATTAATATTACCATACAGTGTTTGGTTTTTTTCCCATACAAGTGTATGGAAAAAATTCAAAACTAGTATACTGCCGTCCAGTTTAAAAAAGGCACTATCTACATATTTTATGAAAAATGAGTTTTTTATACCGTTGAATTCGTATTGAAAAGACGAATCTAATAGTCGTATTCGTAATTGAAAATTTTAATTAGATTAGAAGATAATTAGCGGTCAATTAAACTATCTACAGAGATTTTCGAGAAATATTTTTTAAAGTGTCACTATCTGCAGAAGGAGACGACCTATCTACAAAATTTTCAGGATTTTAACCCACTTGACCCCTGAAATCCTGATTCACGAGCACTATGTACATAGGTTAGTCAGTAAACTGGTCTCAAAAGTCACAAAAGTAGAGAACTATGTACATAGTGACGTTTTTCGTACATATTTTTCTCGAACTTTGGTTAACTTTCCGCGAGAGAGAGCACTATCTACAAGTTTAATTATGCAAATAAAATAAAAATAATACAATAATTTGCAAATAAAGCTTTTATTTTGTATTAACACATATATTTAGTGCAAATTAAAAGCAATTTTAATTATTCTTTTTGTAAAGTTAACATTTAATTTAATAAAAATTTCATGCAGAACATAATAATCAAATAAAATAAAGTTATAACTTATAATGGTAAATAAAATTTATGTATTGAGGGGCTGATAGTAAAAATGGTTTGAAATAATAACGGGAGCAAAAGTAGAATAAGTGACTTAGAAGCAAAAACAGATTAAAATGATTGTGTAATTTCTTGATAAATTAATTATAATAATTACAAAATATTAATTCAAATAAAATAAGTTTTTTTATTATTGACAATATTTTTTAAGCATTAATATAATTAATTTATCAAGAAATTACATAATCATTTTCACCCGCTTTTGCTCTCAAGTCACTTATTCTACTTTTGCTTCCATTATTATTATTATAAACCATTTTTACTATCAGCCCCTCTATTGTTCGTCATTTTTCGTTCGGTATTTTCAAAATTAAAAAATATAATATAATTATAAATAAAATAAAATATAAAATAATAATAAAAATATAACAGAAATAAAAGATTGTGTTATAAAATAATGTAGATGGTGACGCTTTAAACAGGAAAGTGGACCGACAAAGCAATTTTAAACGTACTATCTACCACATAGTGCACTTTTCATGTATTCTCCATAATTTTTGGATAAAAAATGTGCACTATCTACAGTTTTATTAATAAATAATTAAAATTAATAATTTTTTTTTGCACCAATGAAAAGAGCGTGTCCGAATTAGTCAAGAACATAAGTTTGTTTACAAAATTTTTAATTTTATTAAGAGATCCAGATGCAAACGCGTTTCCTTCAATATCTCCGATTGAGCTGAAATGTGTATAGTGTGTTTTTTAAAAAGTACGGCAGTATAGGTTAATTACGTCCAATACATGTATGGGAAAATTACCACAAAAATTTTTTACAGTGTATTATTTTATAGATTTATTAATAATTATAATAATTATGTTCCCGAATTATTATATAATATAATTCAAATATTACCGAATTACCAATTCTTAAAAAATTTATTGTTCCTTATAATATTTTTTATAATGAGTACACGGAAAAAAAGAAATTAGCTGCAGCAGTAAACAGATGTTTGCTGTGAAATCTTTGAAAATTAGCTACCATAGCTAAGAAGTTTGCAGTGGCAGCGAACATGTTAGCTGTGACAGCAAACATTAGTAAAAATTTAGTCGAGTTTGCTGTCATAGCGAACTTGTTCGCTGTCCCTATTTCAACGAACAAGGTTTGCTGTGGCAGCAAAATGTTCGCTGCCACAGCAAACCCTTTCTATGCGTGTAAGTGTTCTAAATTCTAAAGTCTCTAAATTTTATTTTATCGAAATATCATTTGTTATAAAACTTTTTTCTTATAAATGTTTTTCAAAATAATTTTAACTTTTTCGAATTAACATTACTCATAATTTTCTTTACTCCTAATCATTCTTCTTTATAATTACTACATTTTCTAACATGTATTTCTTTTAACTATAACTTTACCGAATTGTCACTTCTCATAATTATTATTATTATTATATTATTATTATTATTTTATTATTTAAAAATTATTAATTATTACAAATATTGTTTAAAACAATTTCCCTAATGATATTTAGCGTAGTTAATTGTTTTAAACAATATTTGTAATAATTAATCATTTTTAAATAATAAAATAATAAACTTTTTTCAAATTTGGCGCCATATTCTTCAGAGATGGGAAACGTCGAAACCGGATATTCTGTAGGTGAAATAACTATTCGGTGCAATTCTTATTATGACATTTATAGGTTAGGCAAATAATAAATTAGAGAATTTAAATCTTAGAAGAAATGGATGTTATGTAAAATACGAATTAGGAAATATAAAAATTATGAAAAAGAATTATTTGGAAAAATAAAAAATCGATTGAAAAAAATTATTTAAAATATAATTTCGGTAAGAAAAAAATTATACGAAATAATTATTCGAATAAAATAAAATTATAAAAACTGGTTATTACCCTACTAAAAATAAAGTCACAAAACGACAAAAAAATCATCAGAATTTCTGACGTTCTGAGACTGCATTTGTTACGATTGCAGCCACATAACGTCAGGCTTGTGTCATTTTTCATCAGAAAGCTTCAAAAGTAGTCAGGTTTTTTATACAAAGTCGACACCCTCTTTTACCTGGAAAAAGGTCAACTGACCGTCATAAAATTGAAGGGAAATCTTTTTATTTGTTTATGTTTATATTTATTTAAACATTATACTTGTTTTTCATCGACTTAGAATTCTTCTCACAATATGTTCTTGTTATATAAACAATAATATATCCTTTAGAACTTAAATTCAAAAATGATATCAGTTTTTATTTATCAATTACGGTTTTCGAGATACGTTACAGTTTTCTTAAAAAAATGTTTTTCAAAATAAATTTTAGATATTTGCAATCGTGAAGATTTCTAGATTCTGAATTTATATTCATTTCACCTGAAATGTTAAAATTGAAAAACTTTTGAGCAATAAAAATCAGGTTGAAGACCCGAAGCACGTAACAATAGACCCAAAATTCTATTGTGAAAAAAGGGCTACGCACAAATTTGAAGTTTTTATGGTACTTTACATTTACCAACTATCTTTCGGTGGGGGACTGTAAATTAAAAAAATGAATTCAATGAGAAATAATCACAATCCATAAACATCAGTATTCAACAGTAGGAGCATAAAAAATCCTGTAGTCAGAATTAACCAAAAGCATCAGAAAACGTCAAAGTAGTCACAAAACATCAAAATTTCTGACGTTTTTTCATTATTCCTGATTTTATTTTTAGCAGGGTATACAATAAAAAAATTTGTATAAAAAATTATTAGATATTACAAAAATTTTGAAAAATAATATTTTGATATAATAATAATTATGAGAAGTGACAATTCGGTAAATTAATTCTTATTAGATAAAAAGAATTTCGATAAAATAAAGATTCGGAAAATAAAAATTGGAGACTTTTCATGCGCCTCAAGAATTCTATTGAAATTCGTCATAACAATTCAATTATGTAAAAAATATTTGAAAAAACTGAAAGTAATCCCGAGTCGAAATTTAGACCCTACTTAGCCTCTGAAAAGTAGGGCTTATTCAGGTTTAGCAGTCGTAAAGTAGGGTCTGATTTCAATACAATTTTTAAAAACTAGACCCTCCTTTGACTCCCAAAACAGGCGGAAATTTGCCAATCTTCCATTTGGAGCAGCAAAGGAGGGTCTACTTCTAAGAAACCTATACCGCACTTTTAAACCTCGTAGACCCTACTTTCATACTCCTAGACCCTACAATTAGAAAAAGTAAAATTTAAAGATTTGCTCAGATTCAATTGAAGCACTTGGGATAAGTAAAAGTGGAATTTTATGTGTTTTATAGCGTCTATATACACGGAGTGTATATAGACGCTATAAAACACATCAGTATTTATGAATTTGGAGTACTTTTTGCATTTGCAGTGTTTCAAGTAATGCATTAAAAAATAATTCAAAATTTTCTTTTAGAATGTAGGGTCTAGGAGTATGAAAGTAGAGTCTACGAGGTTTATAAAGTAAGGTATATTTTTTTCGAATTAGACCCTACTTTACTTCTCCAAATGGAAGATTGGCAAATTTCCGCCTGTTTTGGGAGTCAAAGTAGGGTCATAATTTTTACTTCGTCCTTATAAGCAACAGAATATATGACACTGGCATTGATATAGTAAATTAGGAGAGTTCACACCCAGACTTCAGTGGCCGTGCGGTTTAAATGCTTCGAGTTGGGTCGTCAAGGGTGGGGGGCGTGAGTTCGATCCCACATGCGAGCAGATATTTTTCATTGTAAGTGTTATATAAAATAATAAAATTACTATATTTAATCTGTATAAGTGTTATAAATTAAAATTGTAAACATGTTTGTAAATAATGTTAAAGACCTGTTAAAGAATGACTTTAAAAAATGTACCAATTAACGCAAATTGTTTTTTTATTAAAATTATTTTTCAATATTACTATTTTAAATGATATTTACTGCTAGTGCAGTATATTATTTATTTGGAAATAATATAATTATTATAATAATAAGTTATTGTCATTAAATACATATACACACATATATATATGAATAACAATAATATTTATTATTATTAATAATTCATATTTTCACATTACATTGAATAAACGTGAGAACCGAGTAAATTTGGGTAAACTATTTAAAATTAAAAAACTGAAATATTGAAATCGAACCTAAAATTTTAAATATTAGCACTGCTCATTAGCCCTGATTAGCTCGTCCAGTCTGGACCAACGCGTGGTTCGATCGTCACTGGTCTGATTAGCCCATGGTCAGACAGTCTTTTCAGCGCCCAGTTAGAGAATAGACTGTCTTTCTGGCACCACACTAGAACCCAACAATTTTTCTACACGGGATTCTAAAACATCTTGTAGCATCTGGTGGTAGCAAGGCAATTTTTCTAAAGTATTTTCTCAGTGAAAGACAAAAGGAAAATAAAACAAACCATAATCTTAAGGCCAGGTTACTCTGAAAAACGAGATTTTTTTCAATACATTTTATTTATAATACAAAAAATGTTAAGTAATAAATTTTTTTACATATGATAGTACATACATGAAATTACTTTAAAAAATTTTTTTTTTCAAAATGGCGGTCTTGAAAATGGCTGCTGAAAGTTATCTACATTCGTAGGTGGATGACACTCTCATTTCAAAACTATTGCACTTATCGATATGAACCAAACGGCATTTTACTCTTTAAATGTCTGGCTATGGCCTCAAGCAGAATTAAAAATTTTCAATGAAAAAGAACAAAATGGATGACTTTCGAATTTTTTCAACCTTTTTTTAAAACTTTTAATTGTTTATAACTTTTTTAAATAATAATGAATATTTCTGGTTCTGCTTGAGGCCATAGCCAGACATCTAAAGAGTAAAATGCCGTTTGGTTCATATCGATAAGTGCAATAGTTTTGAAATGAGAGTGTCATCCATCTACGAATGTAGATAACTTTCAGCAGCCATTTTCAAGACCGCCATTTTGAAAAAAAAATTTTTTTTAAGTAATTTCATGTATGTACTATCATATGTAAAAAAATTTATTACTTAACATTTTTTGTATTATAAATAAAATGTATTGAAAAAAATCACGTTTTTCAGCGTAACCTGGCCTTAAAAGAAAGAAATAAAAAAAAATTGCTCAAAAAAACTGCTAATTTTACCGGAGCAAAAAAATTTACCGTTTTGGCTTCGATTTCGGAAAGAAAATAAAACTTTCTGCAATTGGCACTATAACCTCTGTACCTAATTTTGACGTCATCTGGCTCGAATTCCAGAGAATATAAGAGTCATTACGCGACAAGTATTAATTACATTGATAACTATGTGACTGTAAAACCATTAATTAAATATATTGAATATTATCGTCGAGTTCGCCTTGAATGGACCAAGAGAACTTTTTTCTTCCCCATTATAGAAATGCAAATTTTCTTCTCTGAACTTGAGGGTAAGGAAAAATAAAATTATCTCCTCTCTGTGTATATATTTTTTTTGTAAATTTGTCTTTCGCTTTATAGTATGTATATAGCATAAAGTAGTTATAATATCATGATGAGAAAACTAAATTCAACTCCTGTTGACTGCGAAAAAAAATTGTCAAAGATTTTTATGATTCTTAAGTACGTTAAATTTGTAATTTCTTGCTTTGAGTCAATCAAAAATGATGTTTTAGTCAATTAAACGATTAATTATATTAACTAAATTAAATGTTTGAATTAAACGTAATAAGTTAGATTCGTTGCAAATTTTTGTAATTATAAAATAATTTTTGAGGAATAAAATGGTGGTTTAATTTCTCCACTTGTGAACGCCAAGGTCACCACCAGGTTGCAAGAGAAATTCCAAGAAAAAATTCAACTGTCATCTAGCGGTGACCTTGGTGTTCGCAGTTGAAGAATAGCATCTCCATATTGAATCTCAGGATGTACGGAATTCAATAATTATTTATAATCAAATATAGAGTTAGTTTGTGAAAAACATTTTTTTCACGAAATCAAAAAGAATCATACAATTTTTTAAAAAATTTTAATTAAAAAAGTGATCTGAGAAAAATTTTTAACTGCCTGGGTGAATGAAACATTTTGAATTAAAAAAAAACAATTTTCTTAGTGAACATTTTTATACAAACGAGAAAAAAATGAATAATCAGAATACCTAATAATAAATAATCTACGCGTTGTAAAAATTACCATCAATTTTATAGAAATGGTAAAAAAAATATTCCTATCTCATCTGAATATTAATCTAGAATTTATTTTGATTTCCAGAAAAAATTGAGTTAAAATAACATTTTCTCACACTGCAGTAAGGATAAATGTCATCATTTAAGATTTCAACTTCATGTATTTTATCGCTAAAAATCTCATTTTAGAGCGCGTAGAATTTACTATTTATCCGTTTGTATTGCAGGTATGCCGCGCTTGGTCCTCTAATCTAATTGCTGGTAGTTTGGAAACAATCTCAGAATCGTGCCAGAAGAACATGGAACTGGTTTTAGTTTTGTACCTAAAACTAAAATTGTTTTTGAAGCGCTAGTCCACTCACAAAACTAGTTTCCATCGTGCAATAAAAACAAATTTCCCCCAAACTTTCCTCATAGTTAATTCTATTCAAATTCAAAAAGTTCAATTCACGAAATTGATAATTCAAAGAAAAATCTACTCAAAGAAATAACAAAATTTTTGTTATGTGGGGACAATATTAATTTGGGGAAATTTCAAGAGCAAATTTGCAGCACAAGGTCTTGGACGACTGAATCGATTGATTTTATACATGAAATTGACCTAGTGAAAGATTTCTTATTCATCGTTGAAACATCGCCTGGAAAGAGCGCGACTTTTATTCAGGAACTCTTGAAATAAAAACGTTTCAACTATGGCAAACTAAAGTAGTGTGTGTGTGTGTGAGTGTCATACATGTCAGGTTCAGCGACATATATTTCTCCACTGGGTCACAATGCGGACAAAGTTCGGTGGTTACTTTGTCACCAGCTGCGATTCCAGCTAAACCATTTCCTTCGTTCGATTCTAAATGCTGACTTCCACTTTGAAAAAAAGATTTATTGGGACTCGAAAGGGTAATTGCTCAACTCGTGTGAAATTCCTCTGATGCGGCTAATTCCCATTTTTATCGATAAAGATTTATGCAAAATCTCCACATTCAATAAATCATACGCAGACAAATGAAACCAAAAAGTTAAATTACTGAAAAAGTCCAATAATATTAGCCACTAAAATTCGTACATATCTCTTATGACCCAAAAAGTATCTTTGAGACTAAAAAAATTAGTAAAAAAATATCGATAGTAGTTTTTGCAGGGCTCGAACCCAGTAAAAGTATTTAAAATTTTTTAATACTTTACGGACCAATTGCTGACAAAAGTATAATCAGTCCAAGTCAAATTTAAGAGAACGTTTTACTTAAAACTTAAACTATAAATTAAATTTTTCATAACTATACAAAACATGAAGATATCGATCGACTTCTTCATGTTTTATAATAAGTTAAAATTTATTTATTTATTCAATACACGGGTTTACAATTTACACCCTTTATAATAGAAAATATAAAAAAGTTTAATGCTAAATGCTGTGTGAACTTCGCAATTAATTAAATTAATTATTTTGGTTAATGTAAATTCGAAGGTCATGAGTAAATCTTGACTTAAAATTATCGAAAAAATCAATACTTTTAGCATGATTTGCTTGACGGCAAAGACGCACAAGGGGTGAGTTACCACCGAGATTAGTTCGACAAAAAAGCACCTTAAATACAGGACCACTCCTCAGAGAGATGTATGAAAATGACCGATTCAATTATTATTTTCAAGAATTTCTAACTAAAATTCTTCATTAAATCGATTATTTTTAATAATTTTAGAAAACGTTTTTTGACAATTTTCAACTCCATTTGTTTACGATATTCAATTTTATGAAATTTTAATTATTCGTAAATTCTTCACTTAAATATATATTAGAAAATAAAAACTTCAAATAATATAAAAAAAATTCAATATAGATATGAAAAATTCAGATTTTCAACGATTTTAATTTGAAACCTTTTCAAAATTCAAATATTTATAAAAATTCACGCTCTAATGCTTTTAATATTCAATTATAATCTAAAATTTTAACTAAAATCAATTTTCAAATCAATTTTTTATTAGAAAATTCTACTAGAATTCAATTATTTAAATACAAAAAAACAATTTATTGAATAATTGCGTGTTTCTTAAAATTGAATTCTCATAAAGAATTTTATCAATAAATTTTTAAATAATTGAATGCTTTCGAGGAATTAATAAAATTTTTAAGAATAATTATATTTTTCGAGGAATTTGATTAAAATTGTATTAAAAATAATTGAAATTCTGCAATGAGTTTTTTATTTATGAAAATAATTGAATTCCTAAAAAGAATTTTATTATTTACGAAAATAATTGGATCCCTGTAAACATTATATTATTTATGAAAATATTTGAATGACTGCGAAGAAATTTATAAAAAATTTTTAAATAATTGAATTCCTGTGAAAATTGTTATTATTTTATGAAAATAATTAAAGGTTTGAGTAGAATTTTATTAAATTTTTTTAAATAATTGAATTCTTTTGAAAAATTTGTTACAGTTCTACAACAATTAAAATTTTCAAAGACAAGCAATTTAAAAAATTACTTACAATTTAATTATTTCTAAAAATTCATATTGTAACGCTTCTAATATATTCAGTTACTATCTACAACTTTATTGGAAATTAATTTTTAAATCAATTCTTCTTAGCAAGTTCTACGAGAATTCAATTATTTAAATACAAAAATAAATAATTGATTAAATAAATGTTTATGTCTTAAAATTAAATTTTTATACAATACTTTATAAAAAATTTTAAAAATAATTGAATTCTTACAAAGAATATTCCTTGAAAAATTCAATTATTTTTTAATTGAATTGAATATTGAAATACAATTTTTAAGATTTATTGCTTTTTTGAAGAAATCATTTAAAATTGTAGGTATATTAAAAATAATTGAAATCGTTCGATGAGTTTTATTATTTATGAAAATAATTGAATTCTTGGGAAGAATTTTATTAAAATTATTGAAAATAAGTGAATTCTTATAAACAAATTTTATCAAAATTTTTATAAATAATTGATTTATTTCGGAGAATTTTATAAAAAAAATTTTAAATAATTAATTTGTTTCAAAAAATTTTTTGAAAAATGAATTTTAAATAATTGAATTCTTTTGTAAAAATCTATTTAAGTTGTAGATATTGAAAATAGTTGAATTTCAGCCATGAATTTCATTATTTAAAAAAAAAATTGAACTTTTGCAAAAAAGTTTCTTAAATTTATTTGAAAATAATTAAATCGTTTCAAAGAATTTTAATTATGAAAATTTTTTGAAGTGATTCTAAGGATTTTATTAAAATTTTTGAGAATAATTGTTTTTTATTTCAATTATTAGCGGATTTAACTAAAAGAAAGAAAGAAGTATTTTTTAGCATGAACTCGCATTTCGGCTTTTGCATTTTCGAGAATTAGTTTCGAAGAAAAGTTTGTTCCGATACTGCAGTGTGTGTTGTTCAAGAAAATGATAATATTACGAAAGAAAAATTCCAATAACAAAAGTTGGACCTTAGAAACAGCAACAACTGTTTCAATTGAAGAAAATAACAACACTTGTGCGATATGGATAAACTGAATGAAGAAGTTAAATTGAAAAATTTAAAATTTGAGTCCCGTGAAATCGACTAGAATATGACATTTACCTAACGTTTCAAATTTAATTTTAGCATTAGCGACTGTGAGCCTATAAAAAAATCTCGTTTCGAATTTCCCAGGAGGTTGGAGCGAAAAGGATCAAAGAATTGGAAAACTCGAATTTCCTCTTATATACCAAGGGAATAGGGATTTTGAAACTTGGTCGATTCAAGGATTAATAAAATAGGATTTTTCAGTTCCAAAATACACACACACACACACACACACACACAATGTTTGACAGATATAAAATTCTTCTCTGTCCTTCAAATTGAAGATAATCCGAAATGCTAAAAATATTCAAGAGTTTGATGCAAAACAGAGTTGTGTGTGTACTGTGTATATCTCTATTTTGTCGTTTTCCTATATAGAGAATGAAGTAGAATGTGTAACAATGAGACAGACATCCACCGATGTACAATCGGATCAGATTGGATCAGACCAGATTAGGTAAGATGCACTTCTCTATTGGTGCAATGCAGCTTTCGTTCAAGCTGCTCTTTGAAGTGTATATTTACTGCTCGAAATTCCAATAATTGGATTAACTATAATTACAAATAACACTGTCTAGGATTTCCTCTTGCAATTTCAAGTTTAACTGCGCATTTATTTTAACGGAGGGCACTTCTACTATCAATAAATTACCCACCAGATCAGAGAAGTAAACACTAAAACGACCAACTTATTTATCAAATAAAAGACGAAAATATACATCGAAGGATTAACCATTGATGCCACAAAATGACAAAAATTTTATTTTCTTTTTCCCTGACACTAAAGAATAACCTGATTCACTCTAAAAATGACTAGATAATCAAAAAAATGTTCTATTACATTTATTTACGAATTTCTTTAATTGGAAAATTATTCCAAAACATTGAAAGAACAGAATCCGTTGCGTAGACGACTGTCTGGCATGATTATAAACCACTACTAACAAATGTTTTGAACGCCATCAGACCCATATACACTGGTCTGAATAAAAAAGCTTTACTTAAACGATGTGAAGAGTTACTATCTGGAGACGAAATACACTAAAAAAAAATTTTTTTTTTACTGTAAACTAAAGTTAAAACTTTAAACGCGTTTTTCTCGAAGTGTCATTTTTTACAAAAATAATTTAATAATTCAAAATAACTTGAAAACTACTAAACCGATCTTTCTGAAATTTGTCAGACTTATATTATTCAATACATAAAAATGTAGTCTTTATTCGTTCGATTTTTTTTTTTGATAAAAAATGGTTGTTTTATAGCCGAAAATAACGACCGTTTCTTTAGTGAAAATCGAAACACAAATTTTGATTGTCATCAGTCATTTTGTCAAAAATGTATATTTTTATAAATCCAGGCATCACAGTACATTTTCTTATCGAAAAAGATAAAAAGGGGAGTTTTTTTCCTCAAAAAGAGGATAAAAAATTATTTGTTTATACAACTTGCATACATAATTCAAATTTTTTACTACATAGCTTCCACAAAATTTTTTAAAAATAATTCGATTTTAATCAGAGTTGCCACAAAAATTTAATTTTCTTTTTCCCTGATTTACAGACAAAATTTTCACTTTTTACCTAAAGAATATTCTGCGATTCACTCTAAAAATTATTAGATACTCAAAAAAATGTTCTATTACATTTATTTACGAATTTCTTTAACTGTAAAATTATTCGAAAACAACATAATAACTTCTTTTTGAAAAAAAATATTTAATCATTATTACTTTTCCATAGGAATTAAGATTTTCAAAACATTGAAATTCAAATCTTTTTTAAATTCAACAATTTATAATAATTAAAGATAACCGCGTAATAAGATCATTATTTTCTAATAGGTATAAAAAATATTTTTACTCTAACTTCTTCAAAATTAATTTCATCATTTCAATTCAATTATTATTTTCTAGAATTCTTAACTAAAATTCTTCTTTAAATCAATTATTTACAATAATTTTAAAAGAAATTCTAAGAATTTTCAAATGTATTTGTTTACAATTCAATTTTACGAAATTTCATCGATTATTCGGAAATTCTTTAATTAAATATATATTTTTAAATAAAAACTTGGAATAATTACAATTAAACTTTTTAAAAAAAAATAATTCTACAGAATTGTTAGTTAAAAATATGAAAAATTCAGATTATCAAAGATTAAAATTTAAAACTTTTTCAAAATTCAATTATTTCTAAAAATTCACGCTATACTGCTTTTAATATTCAATTATCATGTAAAATTTTAACTGGAATTCACTTAAATCAATTTCTATTGAAAAATTCTACGAGAATTCAATTATTTAAATAAAAAAATAAATAATTTATATTGAATAATTAAATGTTTCTTAACATTGAATTCTCATAAAGAAGTTTATCAACAAACTTTTAAATAATTCAATTTTTTCGACAAATTTTAATAAATTTTTTTTAAATAATTACATTTTTCGAGGCATTTGATTAAAATTGTACTAAAAATAATTGAAATTCTGCGATGAGTTTGAGTATTTATAAAAATAATGGAATTATTGCGAAGAAATTTATAAAAAAATTTGTAAATAATTGAATTCCTGTGAAATTTTTATTATTTATGAAAATAATGAAATGTTTGTGTAGAATTTTAATAAAATTTTTTTGAAATAATTGAATTCTTTTGGAAAATTTTATTAAAATGGTAGATATTAAATATCATTAAATTTAGGAAAATTTTTGCAAATAATTGAAATTTTGCGGAGAATTTTATTAAAATTTTTGAAATTAATTGAATTTTGAAGAAGAATTTTATTATTTATAAAGAGAATTAAAATTTTGACGAGAATTTGTTTAAATTTTATTATTATTATTATTTTTTATTATTTTTGAAAATAATTGAATTCTTGCAATTATTTGAAACTTCTCCAAAATTAAATTTTTTTTACTGTTTTTAACTAAAATATTCCTCGATAAATTCATTATTTTTAATAATTAATTAAATATACAGGTATATTATAGTACTTTATGATACGAGTTCGAGAAAGCGGAGTTTATACAAGGGCGACGTTAGCGCCACGAATCGGAAACGAGTGGTGACTGTTGCATGAGCTGACGATGAGGGGCGCAATAACGTTGCTCTTGTATAAACTCCGCTTTCGAGAACGAGTGTCATATACTACTTTATATAATAAATGCTTAAAAAGTCAAAGAAATTGCACGTATATACAATGAAGGCCAAATTTTAATCTTTATTAAAAATTAAAATAAAAGAAATGTTTAATTAACTATGCAAGGTGAATGTGAATTAATCTTTAATATTTTTTTCAAATTAATTACATTCATCTTTTTCTCTTTTTTAAAAACATTTATAAAGTATGAATGAAACGCAGTAAGTTACAAATGTTTATTTTAATAGTTAATTTTGTATTAATTTCGAATAGTTATAAAGTGAAGTGTTCAACTAATTATTCCTAAATAATAATATAAAGATAAATATTAAAAACATTGAAGATTAAATAAAAATATAATAAAACTTTAAATTTATTTGCATAATATAAATAAAATGCAAAAATATTGAAAAATATTTGCGTAAAAATTATTATTCACTTTATATATAAGTTTTTGTTTAGCGGTATTGTATATTGGCGTTGTTTTGCTCTCATCCGCAAGCGAGCGAATAGCGTAGTGGTTAGCGTATTAGACTTCGGTGCGTAGATTAGGATAGGCTTGGGCTTCGTATCCCACTGCGAGCGTTTAGAATTTTAATGTGTAAAAAAAATGTTAAATGTGTAAAAAAATGCTTCAAATGATCTATAAATAAATGTTAATTAACATGCACCATGCATAGTTAATTAAATATTTTTTTTATTTTATTTTTCAATAGAGAATATAATTTGGCCTGCGTCGCTTGCTAGGCGGACGAATGCCAGTAGAAAGTCATCTTTCGGAACAAAATTTGGCCCGTCCTGGTTGCCAGACGGATGAATGCCGGTACAACGCCGGTTGTTTGGCGGCATCAAATCTGTACCGAGCCAGGCGCGCAGCCACTACAATACATTGTCAGGTTCCAGTACAAAGTCTGCACCGCTCCGGTCGTCAGGCGGACCCATGCCAGTACAGTCTTACCGACGTTTGTACTGGCGCGGTACCACCCAACGGGAAGTTGCCAATGTTAACAATTGGTTCAATAATGGGCCATTCTTGGTACCCAATGGTTTTTTCTTGGCAAAACAATTGGCAACCATCATTGGACCACCAATGGTTTAAACTTAGGATGATCACGCTACTGCCAATGATTGGTAGCCAAGCATCGGGCCAATATTAGTTGCCAAGGAATTGCCAAGGAAACAAAATCGATTTTCAAAAGCTTGATTTTTTATTGGCAGCCAACAAAAAACCAAGGTTTTGAAAATTGATTTTTTTAAATTATTAATTGTTAAGAAAATTCAGTATTTTGAACATTATCGATACAACACTAATTATTTTATGTACGTTCAGTCGATTGCACAGTGGAGGATGTGCAATTATATGCGAGGGAGACTATAACTATAGTTCTAGGTAAAAGGTGCAGATGTCGCCGTCATAGAAGCCAAACAAATTTGCGGTTAAGCGCATGCGTTTACTTCTTATTTATTTATCAATTATTTACTTAATTAAAATTTATTTTTATTTGTTTTTGTGAAATAATATATTAATATTAAAGAATACATTATTTGCATGAAATTTTACTTGAACCAAAAACATAGTTTTTATTTTTACCGAATAATTCTTATTTACATTTTTATTTGTAATAAAATTAGTTGAACCAAGTAAATATTATTTAAATAATTTAAATAAATTGAATGAAATAAAGATAAACATCAACTTAGCGAAACAACTTCAAAATTTTAAAGTCGCATATAGATGATAATTTGCCGTTTTTTGTCGCTAATTAGTTGTGAAAAAAAAAATTTTATCGCTCCTTAATTTTTTTTTAATAATGGCTGTTTTGCTAAGTTTATATAAAGTTAGCGAAGCACCCATAGAAAAATGATAATTACAAATATTCACTAAATTACTCTTCACAGGAATTTGCTGTTTTTTTGCCGCTAAACAATGAGCTACTTCATTTTACAACAAAATAAAAATTCAGAAAAAAATATTTTTTTTAAATGGGCATTAAATTTTTTTTAAAAAAAAACTTTAAAAAATAAAAAAAGACGTTCATTCACGGGATTTCTATTCATGTTGAGTGGGGGTCCGATTGTGTGGGACTCGCGAAAACAGCGCACGGTCGCGCTATCGACAACAGAGGCTGAGTATATGGCCTTGGCCGAGGCGGCCAAAGAAATAATTCATCTTCGTCGCTTCTTGATGGAACTTGGAGTTCCGAATGTCACATCGGTTAACCTGCAAATCGACAACATGAGTGCTCAAAAGTTGGCTCACAACCCCGTGCACCATAATCGAACGAAACATATTGACGTCCGTCACCATTTCGTCCGCGAAGTGATAGAGAAGGGTCAATTAAAGTTAAGTCATGTAGGAACAGAAAACATGTTAGCTGACGTGCTAACGAAAGCTTTGGGAAAGCCCAAACATGAACATTGTATTAAAACTTTGGGACTTTTCAAGTGTAAAAATTAATGTGTAGTGATTGAATCGAGGGGAAGTGTTAAGAAAATTCAGTATTTTGAACATTATCGATACAACACTAATTATTTTATGTACGCCAGATGGCGTCCTCTCTGCGCATGTTCTCTTTGTTCAGTCGATTGAAAATCTCCGATCAATACACATCGCCGATCACTTAAATAAACCAAACCCATTATTCTAAACGAAGTCGTTCTTTATTTCGCATTCTGCGCAACCTTTTCCAACATTAATTAAAATTTATTTTTCAAAAATATATTTTTCAAAAATTTATTTTAAAAAAATAAATTTTTCAAAAATATATATTTTTTTAAATTAATAGAACGTATTAATTTAATTTTTCAACTCTGGTAAAACAAAGGTGAAAGACTGATAAAAATTCCCTCACCGTATCTCACAGTGGAGGGTTAACAGTGAATGTCTTTGCGGGAGAGGAGCAGGTACTTATAGAGCCAGTGAAACAGGTCACAAGCGAGAAGAAATCACTAGCATGCACTCTGGCGGCGCTAGTCGAAAGTGGCGCAACGTTGGTTGCCAAGCGCTGTCTCGATAATGTCAGGATATGCATGCGCGCCAGAAAACAGTTCCGACAAGCGCCGCCAGAGTGCATGCTAGTGATTCCTTCTCGCTTGTGACCTGTTTCACTGACTCTATAAGTACCTGCTCCTCTCTCGCAAAGACATTCACAGTTATCCCTCCACTGTAAAATATA
Source organism: Leptopilina syphax (assembly GCA_032872505.1). Taxonomy (NCBI): domain Eukaryota; kingdom Metazoa; phylum Arthropoda; class Insecta; order Hymenoptera; family Figitidae; genus Leptopilina; species Leptopilina syphax. The sequence continues at coordinate 20,947,396 of CM065475.1, forward strand.
AAGTGAGGGAATTTATCAGTCTTTCATCTTTGTTTTACCAGAGGTGACAAATTAAATTAATATGTTCTATTAATTTTAAAAAATTTATTTTTTTTTAAAATAAATTTTTGAAAAATATATTTTTTCAAAATAAATTTTAATTAATAATTTAAAAAAATCAATTTTCAATACCTTGGTTTTTTGTTGGCTGCCAATAAAAAATCAAGCTTTTGAAAATCGATTTTGTTTCCTTGGCAACTAATATTGGCCCGATGCTTGGCTACCGATCATTGGCAGTAGCGTGATCATCCCAAGTTTAAACCATTGGTGGTCCAATGATGGTTGCCATTAATGTTCCAATAATGGAACGGAGTTCGACAAGCATGGCCCATTATTGAACCAATCGTTTACTTCCCATTGGGCATGCCAGTGGAAATTTTCCGCCTGGATTCTAGAAAAAATCGATTGGAAACAATTCACTGAGAAAACATTATACTTAAATGAAACACAAAAATAATGTTAGACGATTTTGTTTAATTGAAATTAGTTTGTAAGTTTAATCTCAATATACAGAAAATATCTACTGCATTGATTCAAAAGTATTATTTGTTTGAATAATTATATTTAATTCAAACATATTTTTTGTTACATTTTAAACAAAAATTATGTTTAAAAATTTTATGTTTGAATCAAACTTAAAAGTTGACTACAGATAATTTAAAATCAATTACAATTTATGTTTGATTTCAATATATAATCTCTTAAGCTGAACCAGAAAATATGTTTGAATTAAACTTAAATATGTTTGACTGTATAGCAAAGATATTTTAAGTTTGATTTAAACAAAATTTGTTTGAATCAAATAATTTCTTTTTCAGTGTTGAAAACAATTAAAAAGAATTATCTATTGTCCTCAATCGTGTTTCTTAATCGTGTTCTCACAATTAGGGACGATTGACTTTTTAATCGTTCTTAATCGTTCTATCGGCTACATTGCATGCACTAAAAAGAATTATCTAAAAAAAAAAAAAAAAAAAAAAAAGAAAAAGAAAAAAGAAAAAAGAAAGAAAAGAAAAAAAAAAAAAAAAAAAAAAAGAAAAAAAAAAAAGAAAAAAAAAAAAAATTAAAAGAATTATCTATTGTCCTCAATCGTGTTTCTTAATCGTGTTCTCACAATTAGGGACGATTGACTTTTTAATCGTTCTTAATCGTTCTATCGGCTACATTGCATGCACTATTTGGTGGGAGATTTGAAAATTTTAAAAAGGGTTATTTATTAATTGAAATTGTTATTAAAAAAATAACATTGTTTAAAAGATTATTTTTTGGACTAAAAATTAAAATAGTAATCAACCCAGGCGCAAAGTGACGCCGAGTTCAGGCTTTATAAAGATTGGCCGAGCATTGGTCAACATTGATTGAGCATGAGTGAATTAGCGAGAGCAGGAATGATCGAAGCTTTAATGTAACACCGATTCCAGACTGCAGAGCGAGCCTTGATTCAGCATTGGCACCAATGCTCAATCAATGCTCCGGACGCCTAATGCAGGACTGAAACAAGACTGCTTCCACTGTTCCCAAACTTACTCGTTTCTCACGTTTATTCAATATAATGTGAATATATGAATTATTAATAATAATAATAAATATTATTGTTATTATTTTAATTCATGTGCGTATATATACATATATATTTAATGACAATAAGTTATTATTTGTAATAATTATATTATTTTCATATAAATAAGAATATATTACTAACAATAAATATCATTTGAATAGTAATTTTAAAAAAATAATTTTAGTAAAAAAAGACAAAATTTTTCTGTTAATCGTTACATTTTTTTCTTGATTTTTAACAGACTTTTAACATTATTTATAAACATGTTCACATTTTTTATTCACAACACAACACACAATTTTATTATTTTATATAAACGCTTATAACAAAGAATGAAAAATATTCGCTCGCATGTGGGATTGAAACTCACGCACCCCGCCCCTAACGCATACCGAAAGTTCTCAACGCACGCATTTAAACCGCTCGGCCACAGAAGGCTGGAAGGCTTCTCGCCTAATCTACTATATCAATGCCAGCACCGTCACTCAACATGGGATACCAATGTTCGTCCCATACTCGTTTCAAGTCTCAGTAATCTTGTTACAATATTCAGTTCGGGAGTTCTGTTTGAACCGCTTTAGTGTACGGTCACATTTGTATTTTAATTTGTAAATTGGCGTTGTTTTACACGCCATAATTCTATGTGTTAAATTAGTAAATTTGTGAACTTAGAGCATATTTTAAATAAATTTGTATTGAATCTGTCCCTTTTGTTAACAGGATTGTTTCTTGTCAACTCAATTTTATTTATTTGTGAGATTGTGTTGAGTATTTTATGGCGACATTTTGTCCACTTCTCTAGTATCCACTTATTTTCAGTTTTTAAACTCAAGCAATTAATAAGTAATTTGTGCAGTCAAATAATACCAAATTGGTCTATTTGTAATAAATTCTAAGTTGGTGCTTTTATAAGAGTATTATAAAAGAGTATCATACGTTATCTGGTCTTTTTGGAGTCGGAATTGCCTGCTGAAATACGTATTTTGCCTTAGCACGTGCTTAACCTCAAAATAAGGCTTGGAAATTATAACCTCTTTGGAAAAACCAATTTGGAGTTTTTGGAGTCACAGAGGATGCTAGCGTATTTCTGGGTTTGATTTTGAGACTGAGGTTTTGCCTTTTTTTCCACTTTTCGTTAATAGGAAGTGAATTGGTTCTCTTAAGTGAGCTAGAAAATTTATTTTGAATATTGATTTTATACTTTGACTTCTTTTCTAAGTACTTGTGTGATCTCTGAAATATACATAAAATTCTAAATTTCATCTGAAGTTTGGTCGGGGACGTGAAGTTCCCTCAGTTAATTGAAATTTTAAGTCATTAATTTAATTGAGTCTGTCAGTTTTATGTATATTAAGATTCATAAGAGCTTACCCGAGTCGAAATTTAGACCCTACTTAGCCTCTGAAAATGTAGGGCCTATTCAGGTTTAGCAGTCGTAAAGTAGGGTCTGATTTCAATACAATTTTTAAAAACTAGACCCTACTTTGACTCCCAAAACAGGCTGAAATTTGCCAATCTTCCATTTGGAGCAGCAAAGGAGGGTCTACTTCTAAGAAACCTATACCGTACTTTTAAACCTCGCAGACCCTACTTTCATACTCCTAGACCCTACAATTAGAAAAAGAAAAATTTGAAGATTTGCTCAGATTCAATTGAAGCACTAGGGATGAGTAAAAGTGGAATTTTATGTGTTTTATAGCGTCTATATACACGAAGTGTATATAGACGCTATAAAACACATCAGTATTTATGAATTTGGAGTACTTTTTGCATTTGCAGTGTTTCAAGTAATTCATTAAAAAATAATTTAAAATTTTCTTTTAGAATGTAGGGTCTAGGAGTATGAAAGTAGGGTCTACGAGGTTTAAAAGTACGGTATAGGTTTCTTAGAAGTAGACCCTACTTTGCTTCTCCAAATGGAAGATTGGCAAATTTCCGCCTGTTTTGGGAGTCAAAGTAGGGTCTAATTGTATTAGAATTAGACCCTACTTTACTACTCCTAACACTCAATAGACCCTGAAAATTCAGGGTGAAAGTAGGGCTTAAATTTCGACTCGGGTAACCATAAATTGCTTGTTTTCTCTTGCATTCATTAAAATTTAAATAGGAAAAAGAAAAAATTTTTCTTTGTGGATAGTATATCGTTCTTGTGTTTTTTTAGGCTGTCGTTCCAAAATAAGAACATGTCGTTCAATGGAAGACCGGGTGGATTTCGTCAGCCAAGGCCAACAATAATGCCTTCTCGTTTGGGTCAGGATACCTCTTTTAAATCAAACCCCCAGAATTCGAATATTATCTTAAAACACTCCTATGATAGTGAAAGAAAGAGACAATTGTCATCTGGTGCTATTATTAAAGTGGGTGATCCATCTCAGAAAAAGCCTAAAACCGGTACTTCAGTTGGTGAGAAACCAACCAATTCTCCCCCTCCATCTGATCAATCGGAACAATCCCCTCAAAATTTACAGCAGAGTACTTCGCAAGCCCCACTAACAGCTAGTGTGGCTTCGAATGCTGGTGCTGTGACAGATGCCGATAATTCTGTTTCTCAAATTCCCGAGACAAATACTACTGAATATTTTCTTTGGAAGAGAACAGCTTCAGAGGTTTTGGAAAGGTTCAGTTCTGAATCCCCTCCCCCATTTATTGTTCTCATTGAATCGTTGGATCCAAATAGGAATGTGGGTAAAATGAAGAAGATTGCTGTGGGCATTCTGATAAGTAGTATCATTTCTGGACACAAGAGAATTACTCCAAATGGCCAGAATCAACTGAAGGTTTTTTGTAGTAAATGGCAGGATGCCAATACCCTTGTTGATTCTTCAATTTTGGTAGAGAGGGGCCTTAAGGCTTTTATCCCTTCTTCTCTTTTTAATCGTCGTATTTTGGTTAGAGAGGTTGATGTTGATTTGGGTGCGGGTGACATATTCGATTTGCTGGATCGCTCCTTTCGTTCGCAGGTTTTGGAGATCCGTAGGAGAACAAAGTATCGCCCTCAGGATAGGAATGGTGGGGTTAAGGCTAATCCCGAGCCTGTGGGCATGATAGAGATGACTCTGCTCATAATGTCCCTAAGACCATTTTTATCGCTAATATAGCTTGCTCAGCTATCCCAATCATTCCTCCACCTAAGAGGTGTTTCAATTGTCACAGATTCAGGCATATTACGAGACAATATAGAAGCTCGAGACCGATATGCGTCGCTTGTGCAGATTTCCATGAGGAGGAGAATTGTCATAATAAGCTGAGGCCTGCTCTGTGCTCTAATTGTGGTGGCAACCATCTTGCCTCCTCAAAGGATTGCCTTTGAGTTCGAAGTTATGAGGGTCAGATTTGAGAATTTTTGTGGCTATAATGAGGCGGATTCTATCCTTGAAGCTCAAGGCATTACTAAGCCACGCTTCCCAGCAGCAATTATACGCAATCTTCAGGAAATATCTCTTCGCAGACCTCAGGTTGGACAGTTTGGAGATGATAATTTGAGTGGTGGGAATACTCTCCCCCCACCATCTATTCCGTCTGGAAGTGCCTCCACAGGTTTGAGTTTTGCTGAGATTCCTGATTCGGATTCCTCTGAAAAACTACTATCGGCGATTTCTAAGTCGGCTGAGTCTTCAAAGAACACATCTCTGGTGGACATGGAGTTGTGAAGAAAAGGAATTCTTCTCTTTTTTATGTATTTGTTTTCAGTTTAGGGACTTTTCGTCCCCGGCCATAATTTTTGGCCTGTGGATTGTTTTTGTCTGAATTTACAACGTTTTGTCAGTTTTGTCTATTGGAAACTATTTTCTTTTCTACTTCTTTGGTTATTTTGTTTTATTTAAATCAAGTATAAATTTTTCTTTATTTGATTTGAGCTTTGTTATACATAACAAATGACTCAGCACAATCTTACATGGGGCCTCTGGAATGCCCATAGTGTGGTCCATAAAAAAGCAGAAGTGGAATCAATTTTATGCACCCATCGTTTAGATGTTCTATGCATATCGGAAACATGGCTCACACCGGAATTGAATTTTAATATCTATGGCTATTCTACTCACAGATCTGATCGGATTGCTGGAAGAGGAGGCGGGGTTCTTATTCTATCCAGGGATGGTTTGAAGATTGAGTTGGGGAAGGTACCAATACTGTGTGGAGGGGAAATTGATCTTTTGTCTATGAATGTGGAGACTGATCTGGGTCTGATTTCCTTTCTTTTGGTGTACTGTCCGCCCAATGTGCATACGGAATTTGATGACTGGCTAGCAATTTTCGACCTTATCAATACCTGTTCTTTTCCGATTGTATGCGGCGACTTTAATGCTCATCATGAGTCTTGGGGAGCATCCCACTCTGAATTGAGAGGTAGACATCTTTCATCTGTGGCCTCGGACCAGGGATTTGTCGTTCTTAACGACTCGCTTCCAACTTTTTCTCCATTTGGTCACCGTAATCAGTCTAATCTGGATCTGATCTTTACTCTCTCTGAAAATCAACATTTGTTATCTTGGGAAGTCACTGGTGACAATTTTGGCTCGGATCATATTTTGATCACTTCTTCGATATCCTGTGATCCAAGTTTCTGCTCAGCATCCTCGATTAGATACAACGTAAAGAAGGCCGATTGGTCCATTTTTCAGCAACAGGTCGATGAGATTGTACCTGCATTGTCTAATTCGCTAGATTTGGGTGAGGATCCTGTGAGGATCTATGAGGCTTTTGTTGCTGGATTGGTGAGAGCGGTTGAAGCCTCTGGGGGCTTTCTCCCATCTAAGAACTCAAAATTTTGTAAATCACGCCCGCTATGGTGGAATGAGGAGTGTGATGATGCGATTGGGAAGAGGAGGGAAGCTAACAGGGCTTATTGGATTGACCAATCGAGGGAGAATGAGGAAGAGGCGAGGAAAGTGGATATGGAGGTCAAGTGGTTTCTTCGTAATAGAAAACGGGAGTCCTTTAGGAGTATGTGCAGTGAACTCACCCCGGATGTTGGTCTTTCGAAAACATGGTCTGTTGTGAGATCTTTGAAGAGTGGCCCTAGGGGCCCCCGATCCAATTATTGTTCATCTTCGAGTCCGGAGATTAAGAAGCTGCAGGACGAATTGGTTTGCGAGGAGGTTCCTCCTGTACAGATTCCACGCTTTCCGTTTGTTGATGATAACAATATCTATAATGCCTCTCTTTCCTGGCAGGAGTTTCGAGCTGCTTTAATGCGGGGTAATGTCAAATCTGCCCCGGGTATGGACTACGTCACATGGGAATGGTTGAGAGCCTTATCATTGAAGGCTCAATACTTTTGTTTAAGGTTGTTTAATGTATTTTTTTTGCGCTCTGTATTTCCTGAATCTTGGAGAAACACAAGAGTAATTTTTCTCACAAAACCTGGTGGAAAGGGTTTTAGACCCATCTCTCTAACTTCGGTTCTCTCCAAACTCATGGAGAGAATGATACAACGTAGATTGGAGCACTTCATTGAGCAGAATAATATAATTCCAAACTTTCAGTTTGGTTTTCGTCGCAAACGTTCTTCTCTGGATTGTGTGTCAACAGTGGTGACGGATATCTTGCAGGGTTTTGGTCAGGGATGTGTTACACTTGCTTTGGCCTAAAAGCCCTTTGACATAAAAGGGGCATTCAACAATGTTCGACCTCTGATTCTGAATGAAAAAAAGGGCCAATTGAATGTTCCGGGACGTATTGTGGATTTTGTTGCCTCTCTTACTGAGAGAAGGGAGCTTTTATTCCCTAACTCAGTGGAGCACACTGGGATTTTTTTACAATTTACTGTTCAAAAATGTCTACAGCTTACAATTTTTAACCGATTTGAGTTTTTTTTTTAATTAAAGAGAACTAAATTCTTAAGAGATCCCTCGAGGCCGATTTTTAAATTTTCAATTGTTTATAATTATTTATTTTAGTCAAAGTTAACAAATTAACACGATTTTAAAAAAAAATACGTTTAATTTCGAATTCTATTACTGCAGATGACCAGAATCAATTCAAAATCATGTAATATGTTCTCTAGACGAAAAATAAAGAATACAAAATTTTTTTTCATTTGTTATAAACAATATTAGTTAACAAATAGTTAACTTTGGTTCCTCTCAAACAAAAAATTTTTTTTTTTACATTTATATTTTAATTTAGTCTTATTTTAAGAATATATATCTCTTTTTTTAGTAAAAAAATTATTTCGATTGTTATAAACAATATTAGTTAACAAATAGTTAACTTTGGTTCCTCTCAACAAAAAAAAAAAAATTTTTTCACATTTATATTTTAATTTAGGCATATTTTAAGAATATATGTCCTTTTTTTAAAAAGCAAATTATTTCAATTGTTATAAACAATATTAGTTAACAAACTGTTAACTTCGGTTTTTCTCAACCAAAAAATTTTCTTTTTCATATTTATATTTTAATTTAGTCTTATTTTAAGAATATATGTCCCTTTTTTAATAAACAATTTATTTTAATTGTTATAAACAATATTAGTTAACAAATAGTTAACTTTTGCTCCTCTCAACCAAACAAATTTTTTTTTCACATTGATATTTTTTAATTTAGGCTCATTTTAAGAATATATGTCCTTTTTTGATAAACAAATTATTTCAATTGTTATAAACAACAATTTTTTGAAAAAATAAATATTTTGCAGAAGCAAATTTTTATAATTCCGCTCTCAGCCGAACCCAGAGTCATAAACGAGGACATGGCGGAAAATTTTTTTTTTGGTTGAGAGGAACCAAAGTTAACTATTAGTTAACTAATATTGTTTATAACAATTAAAATAATTTGTTTATTAAAAAAGGGACATATATTCTTAAGATAAGACGAAATTAAAATATAAATGTGAAAAAGAAAATTTTTTGGTTGAGAAAAACCGAAGTTAACAATTTGTTAACTAATATTGTTTATAACAATTGAAATAATTTGCTTTTTAAAAAAAGGACATATATTCTTAAAATATGCTTAAATTAAAATATAAATGTGAAAAAAAAATTTTTTTTTTGTTGAGAGGAACCAAAGTAAACTATTTGTTAACTAATATTGTTTATAACAAATGAAAAAAAATTTTGTATTCTTTATTTTTCGTCTAGAGGACATATTACATGATTTTGAATTGATTCTGGTCATCTGCAGTAATAGAATTCGAAATTAAACGTATTTTTTTTTTTAAATCGTGTTAATTTGTTAACTTTGATTAAAATAAATAATTATAAACAATTGAAAATTTAAAAATCGGCCTCGAGGGATCTCTTAAGAATTTAGTTCTCTTTAATTAAAAAAAAACTCAAATCGGTTAAAAATTGTAAGCTGTAGACATTTTTGAACAGTAAATTGTAAAAAAATCCCACTGCACCGTGGCGCTGGCTGGTTAGTTGGCCGATATTGGATTGGGGTACAAAAGATCCAATCCGAAAGGTCCAAGACGAAAGGTCGAATCCATAAGGTCCAAAAATTTATTTATCCAAAGTACAAAAAATCCAAGAGTACAAAAAGTCCAAAATTGCAAATTGTCCAAAATATGTATAATTACATAGGCCTGCAAATTTTGGCTTAGTTCTGTTACAGAAAAAGTGGTAGGTGATTCTTATAGCTTTTTTGACGTAGAATACGAATCCGATTTCCAAAATGGCCCATCACGTCAGGATTTCTTGTAATATTGACTTAAATAGCCAAAAAATGTCTATTTTGGCCACTTTTTAGAATTTTTTTTGGCTAACCAAATTTTTTTTTCAATTTGCAAAATTGCATCGTATAGTACTATATCTAAGCTTTAAACCCCATTTTTCAAAATTGCTTTACGTTTTTTTAAAAAAAAGTTATGTAGATTTGAAATTAAATGCCATTTTGAACTTCTTTATACCTACATTTGTCTAAATAAAAAAATTTCAAATCTACATAACTTTTTTATAAAAAATCGTAAAGCAATTTTAAAAAAATGGGTTTTATGAGGAAGCAATAAAAACAATAGAACATATATTTTTTTGCACTTTTTATCTTTTTGAATGTTTAAATTAAAAAAATGAAATAAAAACAATAGAAAATATATTTTTTTTGTTTGGACTTTTTGCCCTTTTGGATTTTTAATTTTTTGGATCTTTTGGTTTGGATCTTTTGATTTGGACCTTTTGTACCAGAACGCCGATATTGAATAAAAATGCATTAGAAAAAAAGAAAAAATTATTTTACAGTCAATAATATTAATTTAATGGTATTTATTTGTATATAATATTAATCCAGTATCTTTTTAGCATTTTTTATAATATTAAAAACTTAGAAAAAGCGTTTAATATTTTATTTTTAATGAAAATTGTGCAAAAATTCATGGCGGGAAATTTAAATTAATAAAATTATAATTATTTTTTATTATTTTAATTATTGTTACTGACTATTATTTAATAATATTTTACAGTATAAATAAAAATTTGTTTGATAATTTATTTATTATAATATTATTTAGTATTTAATTTAAATTTCCCGCCATGAATTGTTGCACAATTTTCTTTATAAATAAAAAGTTAAACACTTTTTCTAAGTTTTTAATATTATAAAAAATGCTAAAAAGATACTGGATTAATATTATATACAAATAAATACCATTAAATTAATATTATTGATTCTAAAATAAATTTTTCTTTTTTTTCTAATGCATTTTTACTCATTATCGGCCAACTAACTAACCAGCGCCACCAGTGGCGACGGTCAACTCTCAGGTTAGTTTATTCTAATGGGAAACTGCAACAGTGTCACCCCCGTGGTCAGCACTGGTCTTTCGCGCCTGGGAATGCATTTGTCACTCAGAAAGAAAACAAGATACTTTAGCAAAAAATTAAGTTTTTTTTTATTCGTCTTTGAATAATGCTGCAAAAAACTAAGTATTTATAGTTTATTGAAAAAATTGTAAATAATAATTGTTGACAAATGAGTCGTCGTATCTATTAAGGTTTTAGAAGAAAACGCAAAAAACTAATTTTTTTATGAAATAACATTTCATTCATTTTTTTTCTTCAACTCGTTCTAAAATGAAAAGTTATTATTATTTTTTCATGAAATTTACAGGAGTTATAGTTTATGCTATCCTTTTGGTGAAAAAATATTAAAAATTATAAATTTTTGAATTTAAAAAACAATTATTAATAATTTCTTTAATCAATGTTCAACTAATGCTTGATAATTTGCAAACGCTTCGTTTATCCAGGAAATTTTCACGAAGAACTAACTTCCAGTGAATGAAATGTTTATAGATATATAAATAAGTTTTCTATAAAGTTTGATTTCAATTCCATTAGCCGTTTACGAAATATTAGCAATAATATTTTCGCGGCGCTACGAACATAAACACAATACTCTGAGGTTAACGTATATACTACTTTTTTCATTATAATTTTTAACAAATTACTTGTATTTTATTTAAAATATAAAAATAGATATATTTTTTATAAAGGCAAAGTAATTTAATAAGTTTTGATTATACTGAATAAAATGTAAACATTTATTAAAATAAATATAAAATAACATTAATTATTACATTAGATTTAAATAATCTTTTAAAATAAAAGCTTGTAAACATTTAATATTGTTATAAATAAATATGTCACAATTATGAAGTATTAACATCTTTTTAAATAATTTTTTTTCAATAATATAAAACATATTATATTGAAAAAGGAATTAATCTATCAAACGAGGATACTATATGAGGAGCTGTATCGAAGAACTCGCTCGACGCGTGAGAAAAAGGGATAATACCAGTCAGGTAGCAGTGGACGACCCAGAGGCCCTCACTGCTACCTGACTGGCATTATCCCTTTTTCTCGCGCGTCGAGCGAGTTCTTTGATACAGTTCCTCATATAGTAGAGTGGTGTTAAGCGTTAACTTCAGATTACTGTGTTTACGTTCGTAGCGCCGCGAAAATATTATTGCTAATATTTCGTAAACGGCTAATGGAATTGAAATCAAACTTTATAGAAAACTTATTTATAAATCTATAAACATTTCATTCACTGGAAGTTTGTTCTCCGTAAAAATTTCCTGGATAAACGAAGCGTTTGAAAATTATCAAGCATTAGTTGAACATTGATTAAAGAAATTATTAATAATTGTTTTTTAAATTCAAAAATTTATAATTTTTAATATTTTTTCACCAAAATGATAGCATAAACTATAACTCCTGTAAATTTCATGAAAAAATAATAATAACTTTTCATTTTAGAACGAGTTGAAGAAAAAAAATGAATAAAATGTTATTTCATAAAAAAATTAGTTTTTTGCGTTTTCTTCTAAAACCTTAATAGATACGAAAAATTTTTATAGAAGAAAAAAGATGCGCAATAAAATTTCCTATTCAGAAGTAATTAAAACAAATTTCTTTTTTAAATTAATTTTTCAACCTTCAGGGGCCAACTCAAACCCCTGTGGAAATTTTATGTGTCGTTATAAGATCCGACGACTCAAATACATCAAATATTATTTTAATAATTAAATTCTGTTTAAAAAATAATCTTTATGACACTGTTATTTATTCAGCCAAAAGGGTAGACCTGAAAAAATAAAATGAATTAAATTATTCTTATTTTTAAATAAATGAAATATATTATTAATTTTAATATAAAAATACTAAATTTTTAAAAAACTGATGTAAAATTCAGTATAATTGTATGAAATATTATGAATGTTAGGGTGATTAAATTTAAAATGTCATTTTTGATCCTACTAACTTTGATTTTTCGATGTTGGATTTTGAACTTAACGATACTCTATTTTGGTTGACTAGAATATATGATGGACAAAAATAATAGTGGTCGAGCAGATGGAAGCAAATTTTAATTTTCACCAGGTGAAAAACGATAGGCAGAAATAATAAGAAATTTTCTGTTTTCGTTTATTCTTTTCTCAAATAAATTCTTACAACTTTAAAAAGTTAAAATATTTCAAATTACAATAATGAATGTTTCAACATGACTTAAAAAATATTTGTAATGAGTTCTGCCATAAATTAATATACTTTTGAAGACCAAAAAGACATATGAACATTGAGGGACACCACTGACAGTTTTGAAAGATTTCACTGATAATTTTTTTTAATAGTGAGAATAAAATCAGCTTATAAATTACAATCCAGTATCAAATCTTCATTAACTGCATATAAGGGGTAAATTTAACACAAATTTATTAAAAATAAAATAATAAGATGCAAGAAACAGAATTTTGATGTGACACCACTGACATGGTGTGCTCGACAAAGTGTTACTTGCTTTCTGCCACCAACCGTACAAGTTATAGATGTGATAGAATATTGTTATGTTTTTTCTTTAAGAAGCTATACATATCACCAATACTATTAACGCTTAATAAGGCAATTATCTGCACTAGCCCAATGGGAAATGCCAGTGTAGTGCCGATGTTCACCACTGGCTTAGTACTCAGACGATTGTTCGGCGTAGTCTAGCCGAGCCTCGACAATTAGTGCTGGCGCAGTACAGAATTTTTGTTTCGCCAAAGCTTGGACAAGCCACGGCGGCAAGTGCTGGCTGAGTATAGAAAAACTGTTCACAACGCTCTTTGCCAACATTGCTTTTTTAACATAAACTTGAAAAAAATTATAAAAAAAGTTTATGAATGTTTATAAATATGAATTCATTGAAAAAAATTAATATTCTACTTTTCAGTTGTTCATTTTTTATTCTTATTAAATTTAATAATAACAATTTAACACAATTGTCTAATTTTGTAAATAATAAATTATTTAAACAAATTAAAATTATAAACAATATTTAAACTTTAATCTCAATAATAATTTGGTTCCTATTAAAATACTATTATACTTTTTACTATGAATAAAGTAATTTAATTTAATTATTAAAAATTTAGTTTAATTTATTATTTCTAACGTATCCCTATTTTTTTCTCATCTTTGACTCAATAATTGTATGTCTGAATGATACTGAGATATTAATACTTTTCTGTACACATGTGTCGTTAGCATAGTGGTTAGAGCGTTAGTCTGTTAGTCCGTAGGTCGTAGGTTCGATTCCCCTCGTTAGCAATTTTGTTTATTTTCATAGGTTTGCGATATTTCTAGATTCCAATCGTTAGGTACTAAAATATGAAAATCTAATGCACACGTACTGTAATTGTTTATTATTTAATTTTTAAACGAGTTTTTAAATGTTATAAACAATTTTTTTCTACTTCATTTACTGTATCCATTGTTAGTCTCTATCTTTAATACAATTTCTTTATGAAGAGAAATATTTTATGAATAATAACTATTTATTAATATTATTTACCATTTTGTTGTTAAATTATTTATAATTGTTAATTTACGACTAATTAATAACAATACGGCATTTATTGCGGCAATATTCTAAGCCAGCACTGTCTGGCAGCACTGACAGACAGTACTTCGGCAGCGCCAGACGGCGTTATCATCCCAGTGCTGCCAGTGCTGGCGCAGTACTACGCCAGTTGTAAATTTCCCATTGGGAGGTTATTTAAATATCAGACATGATATTGAAAATTTGCGATAATTACTTAAAAATATGAAACTTACGGACAGGCGATTTTGATTTTTTTTCGAGCACTGGATCAAAATTATTCTGCTAGCACAATTACCATATAAAAATATAGACTCTTAGCTGTACAAAATAATTTTTCTGGTACTAAAAATGTGAGAATCAAAATTTTTATTATTAGGTAAAGTTCTGATTTCTTAAGTGCGGACAAGGGACACCACTGACATTTTGCTTCTAATTCTTCTGCCAAATTTTTTCAGAAAATTTCTAGCGACTAAGAATTATTAATTTAAGTAGAAGGAGTAATTAAGAAAATTAATTGACTTCAAAAACTTTTATATATGAACTAGTATTCCAGATTTTTGGGCAGGACATGAAAATGACATTTTAAATTTAATCACCCATTAATTAATTGCCTGTATTAAGGAGGTTGTTTACAGGTACCCAATGGGAAATCTCTGTACAATGCCAACAGTGACAAATGGCGCAGTACAGAACCATTTGTTCTTCCAGCATTTTGCCAAGTCTTGGCAGGGTAATCTTGGCGCAAGACAGAATAAATGGTTCCGCCATAGTTATGCCAAACCTTGTCAGGTAAATCTTGGCGCAGTACAGAATAAATGTTTTCGCCATAGTAATGCCAAATCTTGGCAATAATACTTCGGCTTAGTACTGTAAATATGTTTTTAAGAACTTAATTTCAAAATTCACAAGTTGAATAATTTTTTTTGTTAATTATTCATTGAAAAAGAAATTCAATACTAAATTAATAATTTATCGTTAGTTAAAATATTTGTAGTCATATTCTTATATTAACTAAAGTTTTAGTAGAATGAATTAAAATTGTGAAGTTGAATATACTTTTTATTTTTTAAGATGGTTAAAATGACTTTTGTTGAATTTACTTTGTACTTGATTTTGATAACTATATAGTGAGAGCTGGTAAAGCGAACTACATTGGACAAGTTAAACAAATTTAATAAAATTAACACAAGCTTCTTGGTAAAACCAACCATCTTGTTAGGTTGTTATTGTTTTCATTCACATTTCACAAAAAGTAACCTCACTTTTTTGTCATTTTTTTAATTATATGCAAATCTCAATTTTGAGTATGATTGATTATATATTCTTCTGGTAAATATTTAAACAATGTTCTTATGTATAAAAGTCTCGTTTTTTGTTTTAATGGTGTAATGTAATTGAGCTCCCGCGTCCAATAACTCGATCTGCGCTTGAACTGAAAAATTCAAGCCAGTCAAGCCGTCAGAAAATGGAAAAAAATAAAAGTCGGAATTTTTAATTTTTAAACATACTACCGTATAGAGCATAAAAATGCCCAACTTTTTTGTCTTTGAAATTTTTTTGTAGGACTTTTATTTTTAATAATAATGGACAAAAACTGAATTTTTTTTATTCTTCAATTTCATTGAATTTCAAAACATAAATCGACTTTTCTCAAACAAATCTTAATAAAATTAATTAAAAATTGATATACTTACTTATCAGGGTCTACCGAAGACGATGAAATGATTGAAACATTAAAAAATGTTTATTGCAAAATTATTTGTTAATATAAATACAGACCTGTCGGTAAATACGTTTTCTCAACTTTGACGAGAAAAAGTGTGCGGTGAACTTTCGAGTTGACACAACTTCCAGTGAGACATTTGTTTATTAACATGTGTAGAAGTTTTTTTGAAATTTTTATTTAAATCGGATGAAAAATAAAGAAGATACATAATGTTTAAAAAAATATGCGTCGTGCGGCGTTTTGACATTTTGACGCAAGAGGAGAAAACTATTGGAAACTATTGCTATTTTCTGTTGATTTATTTAAAAATAAGTTTATTCATGTATTATATTTAAAATAAAAACAATTCTATATTTGAGAATTGTTATTAATTTATACTATAACTAACTATACTATACAATTGTACAATTTCTATACTTTATATTTTAATATTATTAAATTTTTTATTATTACTTTACTATTAATTTTTAATTTTAAAACATGTGGTTTATTAAAAAACTTAACAGCAGTAATAAAGTAAACTGTATTTTCTTCAAAAAAATACAAGGATCTGCTTTGTTTACATTAACGGTGTTGCGCAATTTCAAACAGTGGTCGCCTTTTAAAAATGGCTGCTTGAACGTAAACGAAATTTCAAAAGGATTTTTCTCCCAATTTGGACAATTATTGCAAAATAGGGAAAAATACTAGTTATACTGAAATTTTGTTCCTTCATTTGTGCACAAGGAATTGGAAATCCAATATAATACACGACGTCAGGAAGTAAAATGAGAAAATTAGATGTGCCCATTAGGTGCTGCCCTCTGGTGGTAATTTTATGTATCGCGCATTTGTTTAACTTTTTCCTATTTTTCTTCCTGTCGTTGTAAATCTAAATAAATCTTTCACTGCCTATCATATTATAAATGTATAGAATTGTTTTTATTTTAAATATAATACATGAATAAACTTATTTTTAAATAAATCAACAGAAAATAGCACGTCCATTAAGTTAGCAGGTCAAAGTCAGCAGACAAACTTCGGAATACCATAGTAATTAAAGGCTAATTAAAGGCTATTTAAGTGCCCTATACCGAATTTAAATGCTCCCATAGATTTCGAGAAAATGAATGTTCTGCTAACCCTAAAAAAAGTTAGCAGAACATTTTTTTTTTAATGTAAATAGACTTATTTCTTGACTCCTAATACAAAGGAATTAAAGGCTATTTAAAGGCTCTTAGTATAAACTTAAATGCATAAAAAATCCAAAATGGCGAATCCAAAATGGTGGAAGATTTCATGAAAAGTAATTATACCTTAATATATGGTGCGCAATATGCTGGAAACAAAAGTAAATTCAAATTTGTTTCAAAAACATTTTACTCGGTTTTACTCCAAACAATTTTTTCAAAACCTACTGTAATCCACTGAACTACAAGACTTTCAAGTTTCAAAAAAAAATTTCTTTATAAATTTATAATTCAATTCCATTAGATCTAAAAAAAGATCTGTATGCTGCACTCCCATTCAAAGTGTTATATAATTTAGGGGTCGTCCATATACCACGTGGGCAGTTTAGAGGGGAGGGGGGGTCAAAAAGTGACTAAAAATGGCCACGTGGTATATGAAACGACCCCTTAGTTGTTTTTAGATTTGTCAAAAATTGATATTGTAAGGTTTTTTGTGGAACTCGATAGGAGGCTTGCAGAATTCTGATCTGAACTAATAGAAAACTCAATTTATACAAAAATTATTTTTTCAAATTTTAAAATCTTGTTGTTCCGTAGATTTTTCAAGGTCATTTTCCTGTCATAAACTATTTTTCCCAGTCATAAAAAATAAAATAAAAATAAATAATGTTATGTAAGATGAAAGTATAATAAATGCTGGTAGTTTGTTAATTAACATAAAACATGAATATGGAGGATTGCCACAAAAATTTGATTTTATTTTTCCCTAATTTTCAGAGAAAACTTTGACTTTTTTAAACCCTAAAAATATTTTAGTTCACTCTAAAAATAATTGAAACTCCAAAAAATATACCTATTTATAATACATTTTTTTAATATCTTTAATTGTAAAATCATTTAAATTTTTTGAAAAAATATTTCATTATAAAGGTAAACCAGGCAGTAGTCGGACACTTTTCAATAATTTTGAACGGCTTTTTTGAGTGACCGACTACTGTCTTATTCTTACTTGTTTATTTACTCTTTTTTTAAGGAATATAATTTTTTACATTCTCATCACATGAGAAAGTATTAGACTACAGCCGTATTTTTACTTGTTTATTTGCAAATTTTTCTAAAGAATAAGAAATTTTTATTGTAAGTAACACGTGGAATAAATTTTAATTGCAATTTTTAAACAGTATTCATTAAAAAGATTTTCTTAAGTATCCGACTCCTGTCTGGTTTACCCAATCCATTATTTTTTCCATATGTATTAAGATTTCAAAAAAATATGTATAAATATAAAAATATATAGGGTAACTGTACCAATTGTCGAGGGTTTTAGGCAACATGTGACTTTGACATTTTTTTTCTCGGAAGTAAATGCACTTTAAAATTTGATTTTTGTATATTTGGACGAAGGATCTAATAATGTTTAATATTCATATTAATTTTTTTAATATAAACTAAATTGTTAAGCAAAAAATATATTTAAAAGTCAATCGAGCAAAAGCACCATTTGTCGATGGTCTTGTGCTAATTTCTCGAGGGTCTGTTCCAATTGTCGAGGGTATGACATTTTTAAACATATAACCCAATATAACCTAACAATTAACCTGTACAGATATTAGAAAATCGAGTAGATATTTATTTTTTCGATAAAAATATTGTAGAACATTACCAGAAAACAAATATATTTATTTAACTATAATTGAATAATTTATAATATCGATATAAAACATTTTTATAGTAGATGATACAGGACAGAAAATTATTTAACTGTTTTTTAAACTTTTATAAATAAGTTAATTAAATTTAATCAATTTTGTTAATCAGACATTAATTGAAAAAATAAATTAATTTAAGTCACATTAAATTTGTAAACGAATAAAATAAACTTTTATTACGAACTGTAAATATAATGGTTAATTATATTTAAACTATAGTACAAAATTTTTTAGTTTTAAATAATGCATTTTTTTTATTAATTTTTTTCCGTCTTCCTCGTTTTTTTGGTTGATTATTTTCTGTTGGTTGTAAATTTTTGGAGCATTTTTTTTCTTTTTCTGTGTACCTATAAATGTTTGGCATTTATGTTTGACGTTTAGTAAATAAACACTTAACCCCTTCACTGTCAGTGGGCTCTATAGAGCCATAAAAATGTCGTGCCCTGTATGTCCATGGGCTCTATAGGGCCATCGGAAAAAAAGACATTTAAATGTTAACGAATCTGGCTAAAAATCCTTACTCGGGGGTTTTCGGGGTCGCTGAATCCAAATCCGTTGTCGAAAATTCAAAATTCAAAATGGCGGCTTCAAAATGGCGCCCAAAAAAATTTTTAAGTTTACGAATTTTTTTTAAAATGCCTACTCGGGGGTTTTCGAGGTCACTGATTTCAAATCCGTGGTCAAAAATTCAAAATTTAAAATTGCAACTTTAAAAAGGCGACAAAAAAAAATTTTGAAATTAACGAATTCGTTAACTTTTCAATTTTTTTGCTCGATATTTTGAAGCCGCCATTTTGAATTTTGACTTTTCGACCACGGATTTTGAATCAGTGACCTCAAAAACATAAAATATGACAATATCATGATTTTTAAAAAAAAAAAATTTTTTTGAACACTTATGGCACAAAAACTTTATTTTCACTCGACTGTGAAGGGGTTAACCATCGATAAATGGTGCATCAGCGAAAAAAGTGACTACACCAATTTTCGAGTCATTACCTCGAAAAATGGAACTGTCAAAAAAAAGGAACCAAATACCGATGATTTGCTTTTAAAAAATATTAAATATTTTTTTTAACAAAAAAACATGCATACAAAATTAATTTAGTTCGTGTACAAAATTATAATAATAATTTTGTACACAAAAAGTCATTATAAATACGTTTAATTTGCATTTCTAAAAATCTGTTTTAATCAACCTGAAGTATTAAGAAAATGGAGATTCGTGTAAATTTCACAGCAGTGAATTATAATATTAATTAAATAATTATTTTAGTAGAATCGCTACGAAATTTGTATATATAAATATACAGTTGAAAATACAAAGATTATTTAGAAATTTTTTTTGTTCTTAAATATTATATATTATACTATTTATCTAAAAAAGAAAATTATTATCCTCGACAATTGGAGCACCCTCGGCAATTGGTGCAGTTACCCTACCTATTTAAAAATATAACTGAAAAAAATGTGAATAAAAATGTTTCAAAAAACTAACTTCTTCAGAATTTTTAATTAAAATCTTTTTCAATTCAACTTTTTTAAAATTTTAATTTAAAACTTTTTTAAATTAGATCTATATTAATATTAGTAATATTAATTATCAACAAAAACATGCGCGGCTGACATCTCACTCACCTTTTTATAAATAAAATTAGCAATTTTAAAAATAATAGAACGTAAAAATTATTACTTCAAAATTTCTTTTATAAACAGAAAATATGAATTGGAATATATAGTTTTAATGTTATTATAATTATAATAATCATATATTCTGATATTTTATAAAATTTCAATGTTGAATGAATTTACTTAGAAATTTAACTGAACTTAGATTTTTGAATAATTTTAATAATTCAAAATTCAATTTTGAAAAATTTTACTCATTTCAATGATTTTAAATATCTAGGTACTATTTTCATAAAATTACCCAAAAGAATTCAATTATTTAAAGACAATTTCAATAAAATTGCACGCAAACATTTAATTATTATCATAAATAATTAAAATTTTACAGGAATTCAATTATTTTATAAAATAATAAAACTCGATCCAGAATTTTAATTATTTTAAACACAATTTTTAATTGATTTCCTTGAAAAATGTAACTATAACTATTCTAAAAAAAGTTCTTAAAATTCGTCAAAAGAATTCAATTATTGAAAATCTTGTTAATACAATTCTTTATAAGAATTAAATTTTAAGAAACATTCAATTATTCAATAAATTATTTACTTTTGTATTTAAATAATTGAATTTTTGTAGAATTTTTTAATAAAAATTGATTTGAAAATGAATTTTAGACAAAATTCCTGATAATAATAGAATACGAAAATAATTTTTAAAAAGTTGCAGTAACAATATCCTTATAATATAAAATAAAGATTTTAATACTCGATCCTCTTTAATTATTATAAAACATAAAGAAATCAATCAATCACTAATCGTTATCTTTATGTTTTCGAACAATATTTTTAAAGTTGATTAATTTCAAAAAGGCTTGAATTTGAATGTTTTGAAGAATTTGAATTCCTATTAAAAAATAATAATAATTAAATATTTAAAATATTTAAAAATAAAATTATTGTTTTCGAACAATTTTACAAATTTAACAGTTCATTTTTTTAATATAAATTTTTCCTTTATTTTCTAAAATTCAAAAATTTTCAGTTTTATTTTCAATTGAATTTTCTAATTGACAAATATAATTTATAAATATTTTTTCCTTTATTTTTAAAAAACTTTATATCTAATGTTTTTCTTCCCAAAAGAAAAAAATAAGTTTGTAAACAATATTGTTATTGAGGAATAAAAATTATGCATAAAAATGGGTGTATTTCCTACTTCTTAATCATAATTTTAAAAAAAATTTCTAATTTGTAATATTATATATTAGGATAAAGCATACACAAAAACTAACTTCAAATTGCAGACAGAATGAATGAAAGAATACGATACTAATATAGTTTATTTAACATTCTAAAATATATAAATAGTTACTTATGAATAATTGTAAAAAACAAATTAATATTAATGAAAAATACGGTTTCTAAAAATTTATTTTCTAAAAAAAAATTTTATTTCCTTTATCTATTATTTTAAATTAATTTTCATAAATTTCGAATCACTTTTGTTATAATTATTACAAATTTTTACTAATTCAAATTTGTTTTGTGATAATATTATTGCAAAAAAAAGTTATAAATTGATTATTTTTAACTTTTTTATAGGATGTAAAATTTTTTTTCTTTCAGATTTTTTTACGAATTTAATTATTATAAAATATGTTTAAAAATTTGTTAATTAATATTATTGACATAGTAATATGATTAAATTAATTAAAAATGATAATAGTGCAAATGCATTACCCCATACTTTTTAATTGAAATAAGGCCGCATAACTGGCGCCATCGGTGGTAACTTTCATAAGTTTTGTTTTTTCATCTTTTACTAACCATGCTAACCAATGTAAAGGTCTAAGCACAACTGCTTTGCGAACAACGCGAAGCATGTGTTAGAAAAGAACAGATATATTTCTGTCCTTTTCTATCTCATGCGTCTCGTTCACGAACGACTTTCGCGAAGCTATTGTGCGTTGGTCTTAAGAGTGCAGTTACATGCTGGTAGAATAGTGGAATAGTGGAATAGATTTGACCAATCAGATAAGGTGATCAAAAAATCCAGTCATTTCATTGGTCAATACTGTTCCACTATCTTATTATTCTACCACCATGGGACTGCCATCTAACTGAGTTCATTTTGTTCGTGATTGACCTCAAGTTGTAGTCTTGTAAATACCTTGTCTTTCGTGTCTGTTCGTGTCTCTGCAAAATGTAACTATTGAATCTTACTTCGAAATGTTATATTGAATTCATCTGGTTTTATTAGGTATAGTAAATAGTATGCAAAAAGTATACTTAATAAATAATATTAATTTTCAGTTCTCTTTGAGTTCAGTTTTAAAGTTTTTGAAAATGGATAAGTGTTTACATTTTTACGCATTTAGTTTGTGAATTTGGTTTTAGGTTATGTAGTAATGTATTTCTTTTCAGTAATTTCATTTTTAAATTATTTTTAAAATCTTTGTTAACAAAAATCGATTCATTAACTAAGGATTACAGATTAAAGATAATACAAGAATACCACAAACTTTTTAAATGTCTACTAAAGTAGCATTGTCGAAAATTAAATTCTAGATTTCTATTATAATAGATTTAATAAAAAAATTTTTTTTTACTTTTTTGTACTAAATGAAAAAGATAAAAAGTAGGGTATTGTTTAGTAAATGATAATAAAGAAAGCAATAATACAAAATACTAATTAAATTATTTTTACACAAGATTAGTAACTCAGTTTTGTCCGCGCTGCACACTGTAAAAAAAATTTTCTGTAGATTTACAGTTTTATTTACAATTTTATAGAAACTTATAAAATAGCGTCTTTAAAAGTAGTAAATTTAAAATTCCGTCTGTAAAATTAATACTTTTAATGTGTCAATTTTACAATTTTCTGTAAATTTACTACTCTGAAAGTAGGTAATAAAAAGACAAAAATATTACCTACTTTCAGAGTAGTAAATTTACAGAAAATTGTAAAATTGACACATTAAAAGTATTAATTTTACAGAAGGTATTTTAAATTCGCTACTTTTAAAGACGTTCTTTTCTAATTTTCTATAAAATTATTAACAAAACTGTAAATCTACAGAAAATTTGTTTTACAGTGCACGTCATGGTTACCATGTATTTTTACGTTATGTTTTTTGTAAATCAGATTTTGAGGTTTTATGTTGATTGTTCCTAAATATTCGATATTTCTAAGAATAATGTGTCCATGATCCACTATATTTTATAAAAGTAGTAAAAAATTCTTTAAAATCGAAATATTTTGATGTTTAAAAAAAAATACAAATCCTAAAAAAACAATGTAACCACGGCTGGTACTGCGGTCACGACTGGATTACTTATCTTAGTTAATATAGATTTTTGTTTAGAAATTTTAAAATGACTCGTACTGGAAGGATTCCTTTAATAGATCCGTCTATTGTTGTTTCCACACTATTGAAATATAAGGAGATAATTTTACTAGCAAATGACAAGATTTTAAGCAAAACGCATTCTATTTGGAAACAAATATCAGAGGAGTTAGAAAGGAAAAAAAGTAGCAGCTCGCTATATTCGTTTGTCTGTGACAATAAACACGGTATTCGAGATCTTTTAAATGGCCGAGAAAAAGTTAAAAAAAATGATGTGCTTTCGAATGCAATTGATGATAAAAATGTGGAAAGTGTTGAGGATTGTGATAATTCTTTTAATTCCTCCTTTGAAGCAGATAATCCCGAAATCGTCAAACATATCCTGTCTATGAGCAGAAAAAATTTTAATGCTATGACTACAGATAAAATGTACAATGGGCGAAAAGTAAAAAAATTAGTGCCAGGAGTGTAGCAGCAAAAAATTTCAGAACTTTTATGGAATTATACTAAAATGTCTTGTGGTTTTAATTATAAATGGCACTACCTAAACAACGATCTTGACTCTGGTTCAATTCATTGTGAGCGTTTAAAATTTTCAAATCTGTTTAATTATATATAATAAAATATAATAAAAATTAATTTTACTGTGCTTAATATTATTTAATGTTTATATATAAATTATTGTTTATTAATACTAATTTTTGTTCTTTTTACTTCTGTTTCATAGGAAAGTGTAAATGTGGTACAACGATAAAAATAACTATTGTTGGTACTGAGCATACCGTGAAATTGAACTGCGAGTTTCTTGTCAAAAAAGGTTGTTGTGGAAAGAGGCAATTGCGTCAACCCATTAGAAATGATGTAGCAAAAATCCTCATGCATAAATCTTCGGAACGTTACAGAAAAGAGCAAGCAAAGAAGTTGATGTCATTTGGAGACCCTGAACCGCCTACTCTTCCTAAATTATCAACTTTAAATGTTGCGAAGCACGAATATGTTGAATCTTTGCATTTGGACAAAGATCCTGTCATCGCTTTAGCAAAGTATAAAAGAATAGGTGAAGTCGAAGTTAAATTGTCAATTCGAAACATAGGGTACGATCCATTCCACGTTATGTATTGGACAGAATACCAAAAAATTGTATACAAAAAGTATGCTGTCAACGAAGATTCGTGTATTAATACAGATGCTTCAGGTAAACTTGTACAAAAATTGATAAAGGCGGATGGAACAACTGGTCCACATATTTATTTATATCTAATGGTAATTAATTGTGAATCTGGTCAATTCCCTGTTAATCAAATGCTCTCAGAAGCGCAAGACACAGGAACTATTCAAAATTGGATAACACAGTGGATTCGTTCAGGAGTCCCTTTGCCCAGGGAATCGGTTTCTGATTCAGCACCAGCCTTATTGACTGCTTTAGTAAGAGCTTTAACTGGGCACATGACAGTTGAAAGTTATTGTGATGTGTTTCAAAAAGACCTATTACCTTCGTGTTTTGTAAGAATAGACGTTGCGCATTTTATAAAATTATATGCAGATGATTTAAAACAGGAGCGTCGTCTGATAAAAAAATTTTATTTAGGTGTAATAGGCAGTATAATATTAGCAGAAAATTTAAAATGGGCCAGAAAACTCATTAAAGCGTCTTTAATAGTTGCATTAAGTGAAACAGAAGGAGACACATCTAAAACAAACAGGATTTTCTTAGGCAACTTAATTACTGGTCAAAAACAAATTGAAAAACTATTAGAAACTTTTGAAAATGAAGAAACGGAAGAAGACGAAATTTCGGATGAAGAAGATGACTCCACTGAGCCTGAAGAGTTAGCTAATGAAAATTTATGGACGATTTGGGGTAAAACAATCGTGGATGAAGTTACTCCACTTTTAAACATGGGTAACGAGGTGAATGCATACTTTTGTCCAGTTTTTGCGAATCGTCTTATAAAGGACATAAGACGTCTTCCTATGTGGAGCTGTGTTTACGTGGAGAAATTTAAATACGGAAGAATACCAGCTTCAAGTGCAGCCGTCGAGGGAGAATTTAATAAAATTAAAAATGTCATTTTCAAAAACTCTAATAGGCAAAGACTGGACACGTTTGTCGTAGAACACATTAATTTATTAGATGGTCGAATGAATACTATCCAAGCAGACATGTTGAGGATCGAAAAAGAAAAATAATTTGTGGAGAAACCAATTGGAAAAAAAAGAAAAATAGATGACGTGAACAGCTCTTTATCAGATTCTGTTAATAGTATCGAAGCTTATTATGATGAGAACAATGTAAAGCCAATTAATGATGATCCATCGAAACTTGTTGCAAACGAAACAACAAATTTTTTTGATAGTCCTGAAAAAGGCGACAATATCACCGAAAAACATAAAGAGACACAAATAAATGATTCTCAGAATGAAAAATGTTTTGCTTGTGAAAACAAAGATGAGCCAACAGGTGCACACAAATGTGCAGTGTGTGACAAAGCTGTCCACATTTTTAAGGAATGTTCGTTGTCAATATCTGGTTGTGAAGAAGGCTTTGGCCAAAAACGTATTTGTCGTGAATGTCACAACTTAAAATCAGCTCCTGTAATTCTCGCATCAAGATTTGAAGAAAATTGGAGGGGTCTGACAAATTCTTCGAAAACAAAAAAAATTACGGGAAAGTAAATATCTCAAAAATGAGAATCATCTATTTGATGCTCTTAATTTTCCTAAAAATAAACAATTTCCAATATTGAAAAATGGATCTTTAGGAGTAGGTACAGTTACAAAAGGTGGTCATTCTACATTTGCAACTAATACGTGCGCGTACGATTCCATTATGCAAATATTATCACTTTGTATGACAGAAAATAAAAATATTAACTTGGACATTGATGAAAGTAAAACAACTTTTATGAGTTTAACCAAAAAGTTTTCTCTACATGGTTTAGATGGAGGAAATCTGTACCAAATTCGAACTCGGTTACTATTCGAATTTTTTGGAAATGATAAAAATAGACTCAAAACGTGGAATAATTGCAGTAAGCTTAATTGTGCGATAAACATCTCGCAGGCAGCTTCGTATATGTTATCTGAATATCCCAGTTGCCGAGAAACTAGTGAATGTATTAATGGATGTTCAAAAATAGAAAAAACAAGGGTAACTATTATGCTTGCATATAAGGATCTTTTTCACGAGGATTTCAGTTTCGTCATGCAACAAAAATTGTCTTTGCCAGATTATTCATGTGATTTCTGCTCCAATATGATTACTACATCTTTAATATCAACAGGTATTACAAATATAATTAATACAATTATTCTAATTTCAGGGTGTTTACTATTTTCGTTCAACGAAATTCCCGGTTATTTCTCGATTTTTCCCGGCTATATCTTAATTTTTTCCGGTTTTTTCTCATGAAATTTTAATTTGATTTGGAACGTGAATAAACCTTTAAATTTTTTGAAAATAATGTTTTTTTCAATAATTTTAATTAAAAATTGGGAAATTAATTGAATTAAAGAAAGAATTTTTTAAAAATAATCATGTCTCTTTATAATTATAATTGAAAATTTGATTTTTCAATTTTATCAAAATTATATTGATAATAATTGAATTTCTGCAAAGAATTTTACTATTTACAAAAATACTTGAATCCTTCCAAAGAATGCTATTATTTATGAAAATAATTTAATTCTTGTAAAGAATTTTATTAAAAGTTTTGAAAATTATAAGCAGTAATAATTAATTATTTACTTAATAAGCAATAAACATTTAATTTTCTCAAGAAATAAATAAATATCATTGATTTGAACATTCAGAAATTTAAAATTATAAAAATTTAAGAGAAGTTCAATAATTATAATTAATGAATAATAATATAATCATATATTTTTTAGAAGCAAAAAATTGATTTAAAACTGTAAGAGGGACTTTGAATTTTAAAAATAAAATTATAATTATGGTCATTAACTTTCCTTGATTATTTTCGAAAAATTGAAATAAAATTCTTTAAAAGAATTCAATTATTTTTCGAAAAAAGTAAAGAAATTTCAATTATTTAAAAAAATTTCAATTAGTTGTTTAGAAAAATTCAATTATTTTGAAACAATAGACTTGAAAAATTACAACAATCTTATTCTTCAGATTAGAAAAAAAGAAAGTTCAATTTTAATAATCAATTTTAAGTATGTATTTTTCAAAATTACAGTGAGTTCTCGCGAGTCGTTCAACTCACGAGTCGTTCAAACTCGCCAGTCGTTCAACAGCTGATCAGTGTCTGATTCACGAGTCGTTCAATTTCTAGCATGCGCGCGCCGGTGCTCAGTGCTGTGTAATTTAAACGAACCAAAGCCATCGAATATTGTGTCTTTCGGGGCGATAAATATGTTTCACACATCCCTGAAATCGCCTTGGAGGCGTGGCTTATGCGTTGAACGACTCGTGAGTTTTATGATCTTGAAAATTTTCGAGAATTGAACGACTCGCGAGAACTCACTGTAACTAATAAAAATTTTAATTAATAATCTTCGTCCTTAGAAACTTGAATACATTAGAATATGACTCTTTATAAAATTCAATTATTAAATTAAAATACTTTGAAAATTATATTTGTTAAAACATTTCTAATGAAATTCTTTAAAAATTGAATTACATATTTTCATTCGAATTTCACAATATATCTATTAACTCCATAATTTTTTAAAAACTTATTTAAAATAATATGTTTAAATTGGTGACTGATTTTTTACTATTAAATTAATTATTGTAAACTAATTTAAATTTAGAGAACAGTATAAATATTTATAAAAATTGAAATAAAAAGTGATTTTTTAAAAACAAATTAAAATAATAAAACTTTTTTAATTTTAGTTAAAAAATTTCCGGTCAGTTAAGTCAGTAAAGCCAGGGAAATGTCTGCAAAACAAATGTTTTGTCAGTAAAGTCAGGGAAAAAACAGGGGAAAAATTGTTTGTCAGCAGAATGGCCACATGTCAGAAAAGTCAGGAAAATGTGAGGAAAATTAATTTCGACTTTTTTCGACTCATTTACAAAAATTGAGACTTTTTCGATTTTTTTTCCAAACATTGTAACGAATTACCACAATTTTTAGTAAATAAGTGCAACTTATTTTGATTTTTATATTGCGAAAAATAACTATAAGCAAATCTTTCAAAAATTATTTTTCTATTTAAATTTTCTAAATGTACAATTAAAAAGATTTTCAATAATTGAAATTTTGTAAAATTTTATTGAAAATAATTAACTTTTTCAAGAATTTTGTTAGAACTTCTGATAATCAACTTTTGAAGAATTTTAATTGCAAATTTTCAAAATAAATGAATTATCAAAAATTTTAATGAAAATAACATTAAAATTCATCAAAATATTAATTACTTTTTTTAAATCATAAAAAAACTCTTTTAAGAAATACAATTGTTTTCGAAAAATTACATTAAAATATTTTTAAAAACAACTTAATTTTCAGAACTTTTTAAGATTTAATTATATTTGAATAAAACAAAAAAATTATTTTTTCGAAATGTCAGGGAAATTGATAAACTGACTCTTGTGACCACACTGAAAGTGAAAATGTCCAAAATAAAAAAATCCAAAATAAATAGTAAAAAACATTTTTTGTTTCCTTGATATATTTACAAAAAATGCATAATAATATTACCTAATAATAATATTAATAATGAATACAAAATGCAAATAATTTAAAATTAATAAGTATTAATAAAAAATTAATTAAACCACTTAAAATTTAAAAAAATGATTTCAGGTACGTTTATGATTCTCTTTATTGACGATGCAGACCTGAACCCTCCAATGCAACTGCAAATGATTCCCCAATCATATACAGTTGTACATGATGATAAAAGTATACAGTACAAACTTGCTGGCATCGTTCACTTTAAGATACCATATATTCCTTCTCCGAGGCAGTCAAAAAAAGGAAAAGCTTCTGTAAAAAAAACAGTAAGCAACATGCAAGAGTTTCTTACAAAAAATCTAAAAAAATCGGTAGATGAAAATGATGAAACTCCCGTAGGACACTACACGGCAATCTGTCTTCGACAAGGAAATAAATGGACAGAATATAATGACCTAAAACTCAACGAAAACCAACGATCAAGTACCTTCCCATGCTGCCCAAGTCTCCTAATTTTTCAACAATTAGAATAAGTTTTAACAGAAAAAGAAATACAAAGTCAAATATATGTTATATAATATATTTTTTATAATTCAAAGCTTATTTGATAAGTAATATAATAATAAAATAATATAAGCACCATGGCAATATAGTGTTAAATAAACCTAACAGTATTAACAATAAACTGACAATACAAAATTTAACACCTGCCTAAAAACATTAAGATTGATATTACGTTGTATAATAATACAAAAATTGTGATATAAAAATAAATAATACATTACAAATTAATGAACAGTAAATCAATTCATTACATATTACTAATAATAAATGTACATTTCTAATTCTGCTGACTATAATCGACAAGTATTCGTATAGTATTTTTTTAATGTTCAGCTGGTAGTTAATAAGCTTGAAGCTCATCCTAACAATTTCTACGTATTCGTATGGCTGTTTTATATGAGCCTTTAGATAGCATTCAATTCCCCAGTTAAGAAAAATTAAATTATATAAAAATTCTTACGATTTTAAATGTTCTGCTGGTAGTTAATGATCATGAAGCTCATCCTAACTATTTCTACATATTCGTATGGTTGTTTTGTATAAGCCTTTAAATAGCATTTAATTTCCCAGTTAAAAAAAATTAAATTATTAAAAAATTCTAAGGCTTTTAAATGTTCTGCTGGTAGGTAATAAGCTTAAAGCTCATCCTAACTATTTCTACGTATTCGTATGGTTGTTTTGTATGAGCCTTTAAATAGCATTTAATTCCCCAGTTAAAAAAAATTAAATTATTAAAAAATTCTAAGGCTTTTAAATGTTCTGCTGGGTGTTAATGATCTTGAAGCTCATCCTAACTATTTCTACATATTCGTATGGTTGTTTTGTATGAGCCTTTAGACAGCATTTAATTCCCCAGTTAAAAAAAATTGAAATAATGAAAAATTCTAAGGATTTTAAATGTTCTGCTGGTAGTTAATGAGCTTGAAGCTCATCCTTACTATTTCTACATATTCGTATGGTTGTTTTATATGAGCCTTTAGATAGCATTTAATTCCCCAGATAAAAAAAATTAAATTATTAAAAAATTCTAAGGATTTCAAATGTTCTGCTGGTAGTTAATGAGCTTGAAGCTCATCCTAACTATTTCTACATATTCGTATGGTTGTTTTGTATGAGCCTTTAAATAGCATTTAATTCACCAGTTAAAAAAAATTAAATTATTAAAAAATTCTAAGGCTTTTAAATGTTCTGCTGGTAGGTAATAAGCTTAAAGCTCATCCTAACTATTTCTACGTATTCGTATGGTTGTTTTGTATGAGCCTTTAAATAGCATTTAATTCCTTATTAAAAAAAATTAAATAATAAAAAAATTCTAAGGATTTTAAATGTTCTGCTGGGTGTTAATGATCTTGAAGCTCATCCTAACTATTTCTACATATTCGTATGGTTGTTTTGTATAAGCCTTTAAATAGCATTTAATTCCTTATTAAAAAAAATTAAATAATAAAAAAATTCTAAGGATTTTAAATGTTCTGCTGGGTGTTAATGATCTTGAAGCTCATCCTAACTATTTCTACATATTCGTATGGCTTTTTTTGTATGAGCCTTTAAATAGCATTTAATTTCCCAGTTAAAAAAATTAAAATAATTAAAAATTCTAGTGATTTTAAATGTTCTGCTAGTAGTTAATGATCTTGAAGCTCATCCTTACTATTTCTACATATTCGTATGGTTGTTTTGTATGAGCCTTTAGACAGCATTTAATTCCCCAGTTAAAAAAAATTGAAATAATGAAAAATTCTAAGGATTTTAAATGTTCTGCTGGTAGTTAATGAGCTTAAAGCTCATCCTTACTATTTCTACATATTCGTATGGTTGTTTTGTATGAGCCTTTAAATAGCATTTAATTCCCCAGTTAAAAAAAATTAAATTATTAAAAAATTCTAAGGCTTTTAAATGTTCTGCTGGTAGGTAATAAGCTTAAAGCTCATCCTAACTATTTCTACGTATTCGTATGGTTGTTTTGTATGAGCCTTTAAATAGCATTTAATTCACCAGTTAAAAAAAATTAAATTATCAAAAAATTCTAAGGCTTTTAAATGTTCTGCTGGTAGGTAATAAGCTTAAAGCTCATCCTAACTATTTCTACGTATTCGTATGGTTGTTTTGTATGAGCCTTTAAATAGCATTTAATTCCTTATTAAAAAAAATTAAATAATAAAAAAATTCTAAGGATTTTAAATGTTCTGCTGGGTGTTAATGATCTTGAAGCTCATCCTAACTATTTCTACATATTCGTATGGTTGTTTTGTATAAGCCTTTAAATAGCATTTAATTCCTTATTAAAAAAAATTAAATAATAAAAAAATTCTAAGGATTTTAAATGTTCTGCTGGGTGTTAATGATCTTGAAGCTCATCCTAACTATTTCTACATATTCGTATGGCTTTTTTTGTATGAGCCTTTAAATAGCATTTAATTTCCCAGTTAAAAAAATTAAAATAATTAAAAATTCTAGTGATTTTAAATGTTCTGCTAGTAGTTAATGATCTTGAAGCTCATCCTTACTATTTCTACATATTCGTATGGTTGTTTTGTATGAGCCTTTAGACAGCATTTAATTCCCCAGTTAAAAAAAATTGAAATAATGAAAAATTCTAAGGATTTTAAATGTTCTGCTGGTAGTTAATGAGCTTAAAGCTCATCCTTACTATTTCTACATATTCGTATGGTTGTTTTGTATGAGCCTTTAAATAGCATTTAATTCCCCAGTTAAAAAAAATTAAATTATTAAAAAATTCTAAGGCTTTTAAATGTTCTGCTGGTAGGTAATAAGCTTAAAGCTCATCCTAACTATTTCTACGTATTCGTATGGTTGTTTTGTATGAGCCTTTAAATAGCATTTAATTCCTTATTAAAAAAATTAAATAATAAAAAAATTCTAAGGATTTTAAATGTTCTGCTGGGTGTTAATGATCTTGAAGCTCATCCTAACTATTTCTACATATTCGTATGGCTGTTTTATATGAGCCTTTAGATAGCATTTAATTCCCCAGTTAAAAAAAATTAAATTATTAAAAAATTCTAAGGATTTCAAATGTTCTGCTGGTAGTTAATGAGCTTGAAGCTCATCCTAACTATTTCTACATATTCGTATGGTTGTTTTGTATGAGCCTTTAAATAGCATTTAATTCACCAGTTAAAAAAAATTAAATTATTAAAAAATTCTAAGGCTTTTAAATGTTCTGCTGGTAGGTAATAAGCTTAAAGCTCATCCTAACTATTTCTACGTATTCGTATGGTTGTTTTGTATGAGCCTTTAAATAGCATTTAATTCCTTATTAAAAAAAATTAAATAATAAAAAAATTCTAAGGATTTTAAATGTTCTGCTGGGTGTTAATGATCTTGAAGCTCATCCTAACTATTTCTACATATTCGTATGGTTGTTTTGTATAAGCCTTTAAATAGCATTTAATTCCTTATTAAAAAAAATTAAATAATAAAAAAATTCTAAGGATTTTAAATGTTCTGCTGGGTGTTAATGATCTTGAAGCTCATCCTAACTATTTCTACATATTCGTATGGTTGTTTTGTATGAGCCTTTAGACAGCATTTAATTCCCCAGTTAAAAAAAATTGAAATAATGAAAAATTCTAAGGATTTTAAATGTTCTGCTGGTAGTTAATGAGCTTAAAGCTCATCCTTACTATTTCTACATATTCGTATGGTTGTTTTGTATGAGCCTTTAAATAGCATTTAATTCCCCAGTTAAAAAAAATTAAATTATTAAAAAATTCTAAGGCTTTTAAATGTTCTGCTGGTAGGTAATAAGCTTAAAGCTCATCCTAACTATTTCTACGTATTCGTATGGTTGTTTTGTATGAGCCTTTAAATAGCATTTAATTCCCCAGTTAAAAAAAATTAAATTATTAAAAAATTCTAAGGCTTTTAAATGTTCTGCTGGTAGGTAATAAGCTTAAAGCTCATCCTAACTATTTCTACGTATTCGTATGGTTGTTTTGTATGAGCCTTTAAATAGCATTTAATTCCTTATTAAAAAAATTAAATAATAAAAAAATTCTAAGGATTTTAAATGTTCTGCTGGGTGTTAATGATCTTGAAGCTCATCCTAACTATTTCTACATATTCGTATGGTTGTTTTGTATGAGCCTTTAGACAGCATTTAATTCCCCAGTTAAAAAAAATTGAAATAATGAAAAATTCTAAGGATTTTAAATGTTCTGCTGGTAGTTAATGAGCTTAAAGCTCATCCTTACTATTTCTACATATTCGTATGGTTGTTTTGTATGAGCCTTTAAATAGCATTTAATTCCCTAGTTAAAAAAATTAAAATAATTAAAAATTCTAAGGATTTTAAATGTTCTGCTGGTAGTTAATGAGCTTGAAGCTCATCCTTACTATTTCTACATATTCGTATGGTTGTTTTGTATAAGCCTTTAAATAGCATTTAATTTCCCAGTTAAAAAAAATTAAATTATTAAAAAATTCTAAGGCTTTTAAATGTTCTGCTGGTAGGTAATAAGCTTAAAGCTCATCCTAACTATTTCTACATATTCGTATGGTTGTTTTGTATGAGCCTTTAGACAGCATTTAATTCCCCAGTTAAAAAAAATTGAAATAATGAAAAATTCTAAGGATTTTAAATGTTCTGCTGGTAGTTAATGAGCTTAAAGCTCATCCTTACTATTTCTACATATTCGTATGGTTGTTTTGTATGAGCCTTTAGACAGCATTTAATTCCCCAGTTAAAAAAAATTGAAATAATGAAAAATTCTAAGGCTTTTAAATGTTCTGCTGGTAGGTAATAAGCTTAAAGCTCATCCTAACTATTTCTACGTATTCGTATGGTTGTTTTGTATGAGCCTTTAAATAGCATTTAATTCCTTATTAAAAAAATTAAATAATAAAAAAATTCTAAGGATTTTAAATGTTCTGCTGGGTGTTAATGATCTTGAAGCTCATCCTAACTATTTCTACATATTCGTATGGCTGTTTTATATGAGCCTTTAAATAGCATTTAATTTCCTAGTTAAAAAAAATTAAATTATTAAAAAATTCTAAGGCTTTTAAATGTTCTGCTGGGTGTTAATGATCTTGAAGCTCATCCTAACTATTTCTACATATTCGTATGGTTGTTTTGTATGAGCCTTTAGACAGCATTTAATTCCCCAGTTAAACAAAATTGAAATAATGAAAAATTCTAAGGATTTTAAATGTTCTGCTGGTAGTTAATGAGCTTGAAGCTCATCTTTACTATTTCTACGTATTCGTATGGTTGTTTTATATGAGCCTTTAGATAGCATTTAATTCCCCAGTTAAAAAAAATTAAATTATTAAAAAATTCTAAGGATTTTAAATGTTCTGCTGGTAGTTAATGAGCTTGAAGCTCATCCTAACTATTTCTACATATTCGTATGGTTGTTTTGTATGAGCCTTTAAATAGCATTTAATTCACCAGTTAAAAAAAATTAAATTATTAAAAAATTCTAATGCTTTTAAATGTTCTGCTGGTAGGTAATAAGCTTAAAGCTCATCCTAACTATTTCTACGTATTCGTATGGTTGTTTTGTATGAGCCTTTAAATAGCATTTAATTCCTTATTAAAAAAAATTAAATAATAAAAAAATTCTAAGGATTTTAAATGTTCTGCTGGGTGTTAATGATCTTGAAGCTCATCCTAACTATTTCTACATATTCGTATGGCTTTTTTTGTATGAGCCTTTAAATAGCATTTAATTTCCCAGTTAAAAAAATTAAAATAATTAAAAATTCTAGTGATTTTAAATGTTCTGTTGGTAGTTAATGAGCTTGAAGCTCATCCCAACAATTTCTACGTGTTCGTATGGCTGTTTTATATGAGCCTTTAAATAGCATTTAATTTCCTAGTTAAAAAAATTAAATTATTAAAAAATTCTAAGGCTTTTAAATGTTCTGCTGGTAGTTAATGAGCTTAAAGCTCATCCTTACTATTTCTACGTATTCGTATGGTTGTTTTGTATGAGCCTTTAAATAGCATTTAATTCCCCAGTTAAAAAAAATTAAATTATTAAAAAATTCTAAGGCTTTTAAATGTTCTGCTGGTAGTTAATGAGCTTAAAGCTCATCCTTACTATTTCTACGTATTCGTATGGTTGTTTTGTATGAGCCTTTAAATAGCATTTAATTCCTTATTAAAAAAAATTAAATAATAAAAAAATTCTAAGGATTTTAAATGTTCTGCTGGGTGTTAATGATCTTGAAGCTCATCCTAACTATTTCTACATATTCGTATGGCTGTTTTATATGAGCCTTTAAATAGCATTTAATTTTCCAGTTAAAAAAAATTAAATTATTAAAAAATTCTAAGGCTTTTAAATGTTCTGCTGGGTGTTAATGATCTTGAAGCTCATCCTAACTATTTCTACATATTCGTATGGTTGTTTTGTATGAGCCTTTAGACAGCATTTAATTCCCCAGTTAAAAAAAATTGAAATAATGAAAAATTCTAAGGATTTTAAATGTTCTGCTGGTAGTTAATGAGCTTAAAGCTCATCCTTACTATTTCTACATATTCGTATGGTTGTTTTGTATGAGCCTTTAAATAGCATTTAATTCCCTAGTTAAAAAAATTAAAATAATTAAAAATTCTAAGGATTTTAAATGTTCTGCTGGTAGTTAATGAGCTTGAAGCTCATCCTTACTATTTCTACGTATTCGTATGGTTGTTTAATATGAGCCTGTAATATCAATAGCAATTGTGCAATATGTCAGCTACAATTTCACTAATTATTAGTTATTTTTAAATAATTTTGATTCGAAGAGTGATATATGTTTTATAACATCTATATACACTACTATTAAAATTACTAAACGATAATTTCAAAATGTGTTTAGTAAAATTTGAGTGTTTGTGTTTTAGAACAATAACATGTTTTTTTACTTAATTGAGTATATGTATTGAAATTAATATAATATAATATTAGAAATTTATAAACATATTTTCAGAGAGAAAATGAATTTTAGTGCCATTTGGAGATTTATTTATGCTGTAAATGAAATAAATTTAATTTTAATGAAAAAAGTATAACCGTGAAAAATTAAGACAAGACCTGAAAAAACTTGTAATTTTGTTTATATAAATAGTAGACACCCTGTCTAAAGTTTTTTCACATTTTATAAGAAATCGTAGGTTGTTATAGTGTGGATATAATTTAGGATCTTTTAAGTGACATTTATTTGTTACATATTAAATCCACCAAGTTAGATGTTTTTAAGCAAATTTGAATTTACTTTTGTTTTCCAGCATATTGCGCACCATATATTAAGGTATAATTACTTTTCATGAAATCTTCCACCATTTTGGATTCGCCATTTTTGATTTTTTATGCATTTAAGTTTATACTAAGAGCCTTTAAATAGCCTTTAATTCCTATGTATTAGGAGTCAGGAAATAAGTCTATTTACATTAAAAAAAAAATGTTCTGCTAACTTTTTTTAGGGTTAGCAGAACATTCATTTTCTCGAAATCTATGGGAGCATTTAAATTCGGTATAGGGCACTTAAATAGCCTTTAATTAGCCTTTAATTACTATGGTATTCCGAAGTTTGTCTGCTGACTTTGACCTGCTAACTTAATGGACGTGAAAATAGCAATAGTTTCCAATAGTTTTCTCCTCTTGCGTCAAAATGTCAAAACGCCGCACGACGCATATTTTTTTAAACATTATGTATCTTCTTTATTTTTCATCCGATTTAAATAAAAATTTCAAAAAAACTTCTACACATGTTAATAAACAAATGTCTCACTGGAAGTTGTGTCAACTCGAAAGTTCACCGCACACTTTTTCTCGTCAAAGTTGAGAAAACGTATTTACCGACAGGTCTGTATTTATATTAACAAATAATTTTGCAATAAACATTTTTTAATGTTTTTCAGTTCAAGCGCAGATCGAGTTATTGGACGCGGGAGCTCAATTATTCGGTACTTATTTTTCCATTTGTCATTATATTGTTATTCATAATGGTAAATTTTTCTTATAAACTAATTTGGCAAATAATTTTGTAAAATCTGTTTATTTAAATGAAAAGTTATAATATAAATTTTATATAAAAATTTAGGAATTTTATTCATTAAGCTTAAATTTATTGCACTAATCTTTCATTTATATTAAAAATTAATTTTTAAATGATTCCTTATATCAATTCCTTAATATAATGTATATTACAATATACTATTGTTGCAATTACAATATCCCACTTTAAAGTTACAGAGCATATTTTCATACTTCCTTCGTATGTATGTATATTCTAACTTTCCATTCATGAGCCTCCGTGGCGCAGTTTAGTTGGTAGAGCATCCGCTCCTAGCAGCGTCTTGCGTTCGAGACTTCATGATGGTAAATATTCAGGTAAATAGAAAAACAAATTTTCTTCGACAGGTATTAACATTCCAAGCATACATGACATGAGAATAGCATGAAATTCTTTTTTTTTAATTTATAAATTTTTTTTATAAAAATAAAAGTAACATCGGCGTGACACGAAAAATACGTATTTACCTGTACTACCGCAACACTAACATTCTGCATTGACGCCAGGACTGAATTAGTACCGATTGTCAGTACAGAACATTGTCTACAATACATATAATCTGTATTGCACCAGTACTAAAATTCAGTGTAGCCCCGATACTGCCAACGCTGGTATAGTACTGCGCCCGTGGTGCATTTCCCATTGGGTATGCAGACCTTCAGAAAAAATACTGAATTGACATTTAAGAATTTTTTAATATTATTGTTATTCGTATCTTCTGGAAGAACAAATATTAATTTTCAAGAAAAAAATTTGAAACTTACAAAAATTGTTCAGTCATTTTGCATATGATCAACTCTCTTAATTTGAATCACTTAAACATCGTGGTTTTAACTGACAATCAGTGACTGACTTTTTGCTTCTGAATCAGTTAAAAACAACTGATTTTCAGTAAAAAATAACTGAAAATTTGGTTAAACTTGACTTATTGAATCAGTCAAAAAAAAAATTTACTGAAACTTTAGTTATTTTTAACTAATTGTCAGTACGTAGAAATATTACTATTTGAATTAGTGACTGACTTTGCTTCTAAATCAGTTATTTTTAACTGATTAAAATTTAGAGAGAAAGTTTTCTTCATATTAAAACGTTAAACTTTTTCAAAACTAATTCGATTTAAGTCAATGATGGCTTACTTTTTTCAGAAAATGGTTCTCTATGACTTGACCGCTCAGATTTATAAACAAATACACCGTTTTAAAAATATTTTTATTTGTTTAAAAAATGTTTTAAAATTAAATCACTTTTTTAAAACAAATAGGCATATTTTTAAAACGGTGTACCTATTTGTTTATAAATCTGAGCGGTCCAGTTATAGAGAATCATTTTTTGAAGAAAATAAACCATCACTGACTTAAATCGAATCAGTTTTTAAAAAGTTTAACCTTTTAATATGAAGAAAACTTTGATCATATGCAAAATGACTAAATAAACAATTTTTGTAAGTTTCAAATTTTTTTCTTCAAAATTAATATTTGTTCTTCCAGAAGATACGAGTAACAATAATATTAAAAAATCCTTTAATGTCAATTTAATATTTTTTCTGAATGTCTGCATACCTGTAAACAACCTCCTTCAACGTAAAAACTCGCAAGGACAATATCCGTAATAAACAAAATATGAAATTGAATTAAATTCCATAAATATTTTTATTGAAATAGTGAATTAATGTTACACTCTTTGTTATAGAGTCCTGCATGAGAGATTCAAAAAAGTCAATGAAAATTCCTTGCACCTTCTTTGAGAGTTATTTATTGACTGTCAAAAAATAGTAGGTTTTTGTATAAAAGAAATAATAATTTCAACTTGTTTACAGTTTTTCTGAAATTTTTTTATTATTCACTGACTTTAACAAGAACACAGGTTACAACACTCTTTTTGATTAACAAAAACAACCTACCATTAGTCCATATATTGACTAAAATTCTGAATTGAAAATTGATTTCAAGACCTATAAGGAAATTTCCTTAATTTTTTAACCCCAAAAATGAGTCGAATGTAAGAAAAAACACGTTTAAGTTGTAAATAATTTAAGAATTTAGTTTTTATAGTGCACAATAATTCTTCGTATCCACTTTGACACTTATCAACTAACCTATAAAAAATGTATTCTTATTATATAGGGTAAGTCCGGGGTAGATGGCCATAGTTTTTTTAAAGTAGTGTTAAATTGATAAAAAAGCTTTTTTTGTCTAAACTTTTATTGATAATTAAACATTGAACACTTAACTTGAAAATAAAGAAACATAAAATAAAATATTTGCATTGCAACAATCCTAAAATTTACATTTTCGAAAAAGTGCATTTGGCCATTTCTCTGGAATGTCCGGGTGAGATGGCCACATGTGTTCGGGAGAGATGGCCACTACCTATAATTTTTGGCTTTTATCTTAAATTTAATTTTTAATCGTTCACATCACTTTCCTCTTTTTCTGGTCGCATTTTGAAAATTTTTCATGGGGTTCAGAGCAGTTTTCATGTAGCCACAAGTGTCAAATTCTGCATTGAATTCAATCTTCAATTAATGTCGTTCGGTTGTAACTTTTAGCACAACCTACAAATAAATCTCCATCTCTGGTGTCAATTAGATCAATTATTTTGTTCTCAGACATTTTTAATTTGCTTTTCTTTAATATTTCTCAAGTATCTAACATTAACATAAAAAAAATTTTAAATAAAAGTCATTAATGGCCATCTTACCCAAAAATTCATGATAAAAGTAAACATCAAAATATTAAATAAATAAAATAATTTTTCCTATCATTTTTCGTTTATATCGAAGAGTGGGTTATACACTACTCAATAAAACTTAAATTTAAAAATTATGTTAACAAATAACAATATAGCAACAAGAAATCTGAAATTTTCAAATTATTTTGGACCCATGCAAAAAAAAAACAAGGATTACACTTACAGCTTCATTATTTTTCATTAAATTATTCTTTAGATTTATTATTAATCACAAAAGGTTGAAGAATAACCCATAAAAAGTGATATTTCTTTACAAATTCTGTAAAATATTCGAACTGGCCATCTCTCCTATATGGCCATCTCCCCCGGACTTACCCTAACCTAAATATTGACACTCTTCTTCACACTTAAACTTAAACGGAGAGAAATCTGCTGCTAATATTACTCGAAAGAGCACATTACTTAAATTGCTTAACGTTTCTCTTATATATTTTTAGCATCGATTCATATACTTATTGTAAATATATACTTATACTTATATACTTATACGCACATATAACTCACACACATATATATTTCTCTCTCTCTCTCTCTCTCTCTCTCTCTCTCTCTCTCTCTCTCTCTCTCTCTCTCTCTCTCTCTCTCTCTCTCTCTCTCTCTCTCTCTCTCTCTCTCTCTCTCTCTCTCTCTCTCTCTCTCTCTCTCTCTCTCTCTCTCTCTCTCTCTCTCTCTCTCTCTCTCTCTCTCTCTCTCTCTCTCTCTCTCTCTCTCTCTCTCTCTCTCTCTCTCTCTCTCTCTCTCTCTCTCTCTCTCTCTCTCTCTTATACTACATATAATATATAATAATGTTTTGCAGGACAAAGAAATATCAAATATAAATATATATATATATATATATATATATATATATATATATATATATATATATTTATATTTGATATTTCTTTGTCCTGCAAAACATTATTATATATTATATGTAGTATTTAATACTTGTTGCTGTTATAAAAAGATAATATTTATTTAATAGTAAGTATATTATTTAAAAATTATTGCATTTTTATTCGTGTTTGAATATATAAGCAACATGTGAAAATTGTTAGGTTATGTTATTGCAAACGTCACCGCTTTGTACGCGTTCCGTTCCTCGAAACCATCCAGAGAAATATATGTGTGTGTGTGTGTGTGTGAGTTATATGTGCGTACACGCAAGTAAGATTGTGTTGTATAAAGTCCGCCTGAAAATCAGTCGGAGTTCGAGCGATTCTTATAAGAAGAATCTAATACTTTTATAGCACGTTCTCTTTATATTTATAATAAAGATTTCGTGCAAAATTAGCAGCTGCTTTTTGTGTATATTACATCGAACTCTCCATTACATTAAATAGATGATTTCGTATATAAATTATTATAACCTCAAGCTAAAATTCTATTCAGCAGTGACTAATAAAATTTGTAAAGATTCTGCAAGCAATAATAGCAGCAGATTTCTCTCCGTGTACAAATCGAACTGTTCGTATAAAACTGCATGGCAAAATTTTTCACAACTTGTAAGACACAATACTCACTGAAAACTCAATAATATTTATAACTTTTTATTTTTCAAGAAACACGCAGAATAAAAACAGATGATCAGATACATGACAATAAGGTAGTTCAAGTTGGATGGGGGAAATCCAATATGGCTGACATCAGCTGATTTACCGGAGGACAAACAATACATTGAATTCAATGGGACAAATCAGTTTTTTAACCATAACTTTTTAAATATTTATTTTTGAACCATAGTGTAATGGAAAATTATTATTTATTTATCGAAATCTATTTTTTAAAACAATAAAATTTAATTTTTTGGTTTTATTGTTTTAAAAAATAGATTTCGATAAATAAAGAATAATTTTCCATTACACTATGGTTCAAAAATAAATATTTAAAAAGTTATGGTTAAAAAACTGATTTGTCCCATTCAAGAAGACTAGAGACAGGAGGACTAACTGCAGTAGTGGGGGTAGGACAAATATAGGGAGATTATGAAGGCGTGGTTAGATTGCGCCAAGTATCATGTTTTGATTCTGCACTTCCACTCACACACGCGTGTCACGTATTCAAATATATAACGTAAGAGTGTTGAGATGTGCAGAACCGAAAACAAGTTATTTGGCGCAATCTAACTACGCCTTCAGAACCGCACTAATACTGACTCACTGCTGTGAGTGAGAAAACAGCCGAGTTAGCCCTCCTGTCTCTAGTCTTCTTGGTCCTATTGAATTCAATGTATTGTTTGTCCTCCGGTAAATCAGCTGATGTCAGCCATATTGGATTTACCCTACCCAACTTGAACTACCTTATGCTCACTTGACACTGCGCATACTCCCTACAGAATAACACTTCTTAACTCTCAATTGTTCTGAATCGTGTTAAATATACCCCAATTGGCGACAATTAAAAACGATTAGCTCTGAATCGTTCTTAATCGTGTTAAATATCTCCCAATTGCCGACAATTGAAAACGATTAGCTCCCAATTGTTCTGAATTGTGTTAAACTGTATCCCAATTGGCGACAATTGTAAACGATTGGAGAGTTGATAACTTTTTATCGTTTTGAATCGTGGTCAATCGATATTTTCTAGAAGGGAAGTTAAAATCTTTTCAAGTTCATCTATTTATGAAAATTGTGCACAAAAAACTATTTTAAAATTCAATTAATTTTGAAATGTATAAATAAAATTATTCATTAAATAATTTCTAATTTTATGATAGTTCTTCAAGAATTAAGTTATTTTAAAAGAAATTATTGTCAGAAATGGAAAAAATTGAAGGTTTTGTTAAGGGATCTGAAATACTGCGATACGCATTCTAGTGGCAGAAAATTTAACTAATACAACGAGGTCGATTTTGACATTTTACAGGGAATAATTTCTAAACTCGCAAGTTTTATAATTAAAAATCCTAAAATATAGCTTGATAATTAATAATTGAATTAATTTGTAAAAAAGAAAATACTACAAACCAGTCACATTTAGTACAATAAATAATATTGATTAATATTATGAAATATTCAAAAGCAAAGTGTGAAAGCAATAATCTAACTCTATTTTGTCACACTAAATATTTAATTAAAACATGTTTAATTAATTGTATTTTCAGTTAATCAAGATTTGAAATTAAAAGTAGTTTATAAATATTATTTTTTCGTTGCAGTGTGTCTCCTACAACATATTTATTTAACATTTTCAGATTGGTAAACAAGAAACACAACATAACCTAAAACATAACCTTAAAACTAGAGCTGTGCAAAATTCGAACCGAACCGAGTTTAGTTCGGTTTTGGGGGCGCCGAAATGTCGAATGTCGAATATTCGACATTCGAACCCAAGTAGAAATGTAATACTGGCATAGTACTGATCTTGTACTGACTGCCAGTATTGCAGTACTGACTCCAGTACTAAGTCAGTACTGGGAAAACCCTGGCTGATAACGCTGTCCAGTACTGATTTTTACCGGCGGTCAGTATAAGCTCCTTATTTAATTATTAAAGCATGGGGAGTAATTTTTGAATACTAATAATTATTATTAGTATTAATTATTATTAATTAATTATTAGAATTCCTTTTATTAAAATAAGTTTTAAAAAAATATTTTTCTTATTTTTTCATTATTTATTTAAATATTATTTATTTAAATTAATGACTAAATTATTATTATTACTGGTTATTAATTATTTAAACTTATACTTTATGTAACATTATTACACGGAGAGAAATCTGTTGCTATTATTGCTTGCAGAATCTTTACAAATTTTATTAGTCACTGCTGAATAGAATTTTAGCTTGAGGTTATAATAATTTATATACGAAATCATCT
This sequence comes from Leptopilina syphax, assembly GCA_032872505.1. Lineage (NCBI taxonomy): Eukaryota > Metazoa > Arthropoda > Insecta > Hymenoptera > Figitidae > Leptopilina > Leptopilina syphax. Next base: position 20,991,679 of record CM065475.1, read on the forward strand.
ATTTAATGTAATGGAGAGTTCGATGCAATAAAAACAAGAAGCAGCTGCTAATTTTGCACGAAATCTTTATTATAAATATAAAGAGAACGTGCTATAAAAGTATTAGATTCTTCTTATAAGAATCGCTCGAACTCCGACTGATTTTCAGGCGGACTTTATACAACACAATTTCTCTGGATGGTTTCGAGGAACGGAACGCGTACAACTCGGTGACGTTTGCAATAACATAACCTAACAATTTTCACATGTTGCTTCCCAGGCGCAAAAGACCAATGCTGACGATAGATTAAAGGTTGATTGAGTCTTGAACGCTCAGTGTGGGTAACTCACAGTAGAAGCAGTCTTTACATCACTGTCAATCAATATTAGTTCAATATTGGTTCAACATTGGACCCAATGCTCGTCCCATGCTCGATTCAAGATTCGGTCAATCTTTATGAGTGAAGTTCGAACATCTAATCTTGATTCAAGCTTGAATCAATCTTTACACAATATTCAGTATATCTTTATTTATTACCGTGTTCACTTAATTAAATAATATTATAATAATTATAATTATAATAATTGTTTTAAATAATAATAATAATTAACATTAAGTTATCAATTGATTAATAAATATTTATATTTATTTAGTATAAATATATTATTATTTGTAACATTCATATTTAAAGAAAGTTAAATGGAAAATTTTTTTTATAAATGTTTTCAAAATTACTATAGATAATTAATAAATAATAATTAAAATGTGCAATAAATATTCCTGACACTGCATCATATTTAATAATTTTATTAATTATGTTAACTTTTAATATTAATTTAATTAATTATTATTTATTTATTAATTAATTATTATAATTATTAATAATTATTGTTCAATTAATAAATATTATTATATTTAATAATAATTATAATATTTAACATTATAATTCATTATTATTCCAAATTATATTTATTTAAATAATATATTATTAATATATCTAATAATAAATGTTAATAATTTTGTTACTGAATAATAAAAAATATCAATTATTTATCGATGTTTATTAAATTATTCATTAAATATTTTTAATTTTAAAATGTTTTAAAAGTTGAATTTTGTAATGATTATAATTTTATTATGAGTTATTTAATATTTATTTTTAATAATTATTAAAATAATTCAGGATTAGTATGTGTAAAATTTTTAGTCATAGTTTTCACTTTGCCCTTATAAGTAACAAAATATACGGCACTGGCATTAATATATTAGATTGGCCCGAGTTCTCATCGAGACTCAGTGGCCGTGCGGTTTAAGTGGTTGCGTCAAGGACTTCCGGAATGCGTCTGGGGCGGGGGAGACGTGAGTTCGATCCCACATGCGAGCGGATTTTTTCATTATAAGCGTTACATAAAATAATAAAATTACTATTTAATCTGTATAATTAATAAGTGTTGTGAATAAAAACTTGTGAACTTGTTTGTAAATAATATTAAAAGTCTGTTAAAAATGAAGTTAAAAAATGTACAAATTATCACAAATTGTCTTTTTTTGCTAACGTTATTTTTCAATATTATTATGTTAAATGACATTTATTGTTAGTAATATAATATTTATATGAAAATAATATAATTATTATAATAATAACTTATTGTCATTAAATATGTAAATACATATATATTAATAACAATACTGTTTGTTATTAATAATAATAATTAATATATTCACGTTATATTGAATGAACGCGTGAGAAGCGTGTAAATTTGGGAACAGTGGAAGCAGTCTTGTTCAGTCCTGCTTTCGGCTTCCGCAGCATTGATTGAAGATTGAACGCCAGTCTTCAACAAAGACTGAGCGTCAGGTTTACATCGATGTTACTATTCCGGACTCAAGCAGCCTTGCTTTCGCTGTCCCACCAATCTTCAACCAATACTGACCAACCCTTAATCAAGCTTCGTAAAGCCTGAACTCACTGTCAGCTCGCGCCTGGGTTATAAATTCAAACACGAATAAAAATGCAATAATTTTTAACTAATATCCTAACTATTAAATAAATATTATCTTTTTATAACAGCAACAAGTATTAAATACTACATGTAATATATAATGTTTTACAGGACAGAGAAATATCAAATATAGAGAGAGAGATAGAAATATATGTGTGTGTGAGTTATATGTGCGTATACAAAGGTAAGATTGTGTTGTATAAAGTCCGTCTGAAAATCAGTCGGAGTTCGAGCGATTCATATAAGAAGAATCTAATACTTTTATAGCACGTTCTCTTTATATTTATAATAAAGATTTCGTGCACAATTAGCTACTGTCTTTTATGCTTATTGCATTGAAAGTATTTTTACAATAAGTATATGAATCCATGCTAAAAATATATGAGAAACGTTAAGCAATTTAAGTAATGTGCTCTTTCGAGTAATATTAGCAGCAGATTTCTTTCTGTGTAAGAAATATACACAAAACACTTAAAACTAAGACGGAAAAATAACGCACGCACGGGGGACCGAACTCTAGACCTCGAGGACGCAAGTCGAATACACATACCGCATAGCCACGCAAGCTTGGAAGCGACCTCGCTTAAACTTCCTTTTGAATCATGGGACCGTTATATACAGTGCTATCATAATAAATTGACTGTATCATATATGTTTATGATAATAATATGGTAAAAATTATTAATTTAATTATTTATTTATTATTTATAATCTAATTATTTATTAAAATAATAATAAAAAAAAATTTATTTAAGAAAAATTTTTGTTAAATAAATAAATAAAAATATATATACAGCTTTAAAAAATAAAATTTTTTTATTATTAATAATACGTAATAATTCTAAAAATAATTAATTAATAATAATTTATTATTATATTATTAAAATATATCTATTAGTTAATAATAAATTAATAAAATGTTTGATATTATTGTTGATGAATAATGTTTTACAAATCTTTGCAAATATTTTAATTGTTTATAAATCAAACGATGTTTAATGTTTAATTACATTATAACAAATTTTGATTGTTTTGTTAACTCCTTCGCAGTACTGATTTAGTGTTAAGCCAGTTTTCTGACAGTACTGATTTTAGAACTTTTCTAACTCCGACATAGTACTGATTCGGTTTTGGAGTCAGTATACTCCCAGTACTGATCGGGTTCCGAAAGTCAGTACCGACGGTCAGTACTGAGTCAGTACCATGTCGGTGATTAACTCCGTCCTAACTCTGGACATTTCTACTTGGGAACTAGGCTAACTCGAATGTCGGTTTTTCGACATTCGAACTCAGCTAGTTCGAATGTCGAATATTCGACATTCGGACTGGGCGACTGAAATGTCGAATTTTAGAATTCGACATTTTAGCGTACTAAAACCGAACACAACTCGGTTCGGTTCGAATTTTGTAGTAACTCGAATGTCGAATATTCGACATCCGAACTGGGCTAGTTCGAATGTCGAATATTCGACATTCGAACTGGGCTAGTTCGAATGTCGAAAAACCGACATTCGAACTAAGCTAACTAGAATGTCGAATTTTCGACATTCGAACTAGGCGAAAAAATTCGAACAGTTCGGTTCGAATTATTTTGCACAGCTCTACTTAAAACTATTCGAACTATTTTTTAACTCGATTAACTCCTAACTTTTCTTGAAAAGGAAACTGTATTTACACTTCAAATTTTAATTAAATATTTAGAGTAGATATTTTTTAACATTTTAATAAAGTAAATAATGTTTTTCGATATGAAAACAATTCTTTTATTGACAGTTGCATTTAATTATGTGATTTATTTTACTGAATATATTAAATATTTGGAGCGAATTGCATTTTATAATTTTTTAAAACTTGCGTATAAACAACACGGAGAAAAATGAAAATTCAGATTTCGGACTGAATATAAAACAATTTGAACGATTTGTATTATCATAGGAAGAAATATTAAATTTTGGTTCTCTATCCTAAAAAGTTTAGTAACGATTTTCAATGAAGATCAATGCTAAATATCTTAATAAACGCCAATAGTCTTCTTTCAACAAGTGCAATCAGATTCCGTAATTAATTCAAAGGTGAAAAGAATTAGGTATTATTATTTGCATTTATTTTAATTCAGCTACTCAATTGTTACAAACTTTGTATCAACGTTCACTTAAATGGGGACTGTTCTGTGCGAGAGTCCTTAGATTTATTCCCAAACAGTTTTTAGGAATGCGAAACTCTGTGGCGCGCCTGCGCCCGCGTTTGTTCAGTTTCTTCGTTTTTGATATACACGGAAGTCTCGGTGTAGTTCGTAGTGTATTAATTGTTTCAATTAATAAAAATTTTAGTTTTAAATATAATAGTGAGTGCAGTTTTGTAATAAAGTTTTAGTGTTACAAATGAATGTAGAAGAATATCTATGTGAAATGTTTGATCTCATTTTCTGATTAAGTGTGTGTTTATTTTGTTTTTAGCCGATTATGCAATGCCTAATTGTTATTATATTTTATTGTAATGTTCAATTTAGGCAACTAAATGTAAAGTCTAAAATGAAATAATATTTTAAAAAATAAAGAATACTTTGAATTTTAAAAATCTTCGCATTGGAATTTTTATTTAATCTGTAGATATTTAAATAAAATCTCTTTCTTTAAACGTTTTAAAACAGATCATTTTAGTAAAAATGGCATAGGACTTGTATTTAATTTTTAAAGAGATTCTACGTTTAAATATTTAAAGAATAATAAAAATCCCAGTGAGAAGTTTTATAAAATTCAAAGTATTTTAATATTTTCAGTTGTTTCATTTTTCGATTTAATATTTAGTTTCAAATTGAATATTCCAATAAAAGTAAATATTTTGACAAATAAAAGTAATAATGTATGTCACTAGAAGATCTGCTCACATTATATTCAGTATGGGACTCGGCACTAGACTTGCCTTGGACTCCGCCCAGAAGCGCCTATCAATGTGTTTAGTCTGCTTTGTTCCGCGTATAAGTGTGCATAAGAACGAAAACATTTTAAGCCTACTGACGTGCTTTAACCCTTTTACGATTCATTTCCCTGTTTTCTATCCTGGAGCCGCAAAGGTAGACAAGTTTGGGAATGAAATCTAAGTTACTAGCGCTGAACTCCACAATTTTAAATCGGATTTTTCTGCGTGTTTAAACTGAAACAATTTTTAGCCCCCCAATTAACTTTATTCAACTTTTTATATAAAAAATAATTAAAAAGAAGTCTGAAACATGTGTGTTTGTTAAAATTTGACCCCGTTGTCGACCGCCATGTTTGTTAGTGACGACATGATTTCAGATCCCTATTAGAATTTTTGTTTTTTTAGAAAAAACTATTAATAATAATATTTGAATTATTTGAATGTTAACTATTTTTCCAAAGGTCTTCATTCTGTTGAATGAACCACCTTATAATTTATAAAATTCTCTACAATAATTAAAATAAAAAAAACACATTTATATTATGTTGTGGTGTTAATAATCTAAATAAGATATAAAACGCACTGAATTCTATAACATTGAGTCTAAATTTTATGATTACACTTAGAAAAAGATTTGAAAAAAAGAAAAACTTGTTTATTTTTGATTAGAAAAAGGTGAAAAAGGAGACAAATCAGCGAAAAAGGGGGAAAAGGTGACAAATCGTCAAAAAAGGTGAAAAAGGGGATAAAATTGAAATAAGGGGACAAAAGGGGAAAGGGGGACAAACTGTGATGCCTGAATCATAAGTAATAATTTTCTGATAGTTCTTCCAGAAGTTCATAATTTTTCATAATTTACGAGGTAAACAAAAAAGACACAAAAATTTAGAATTTTCTTATGAATTCTAAAAATTTATATTTTTCCAGTACTTTTAATAAAAATCCCTGACTTCCCTAACCTGTAACAACTCTGCATTAATAGCGTAATGAAAAATTTATTTCCTATTGCATCACATTCAGTAAATTAATTTTAAAAAAAGTGATAAGTACTGAAAAATAAATCTGACAAAATTCATAAAGAGAAAAATTATATTCCGACACATTTGAATTTCCGCGTGAAAAAAAGTGAAAAGATTAGAAAAAAGAGTCATAGAAAAATGAAGCTTCTTTTTTTAATGAGCTCGCCTCTTTAACTCTCTTAATTAAAGTAAATATTAAGTACTTCTCTTTCAAAAGAGAGCTCATTTTCGCTAATGAAACACTGCAGGGTAGGAAATAGTTTTAAATCAGAAAAACGTTCGGTACTAATTTCACGGTTCCTACTATATGCTATATTTGAAAAACTTTTCCTTTTCTCCCCCAAACCTTTTTTTTGACGAAAATTTATGGAATTTAATTTGAAAATTCAAAACTTATAATTAAACTTTAAACAATCTTGAGAAATATAAAACAAAAGTTGAACGGAAAGAACTTTTCAAAGGGAGAAAAATTCAATTATATGGAGAGACCATTAATTAAAAAGAATCACTAATTAACCAAAACGTGTTTTTTTACCACAGTGAACTAAAATAACCTAGAGGAAAAGAATTATGAAGAAATTATTAAAAATGCCTTTCTGAATGTTAAACATTTTTTTTATTTAAAGGACTTTTGAAGCTTTTGACGAAATAATTTTTAATTTTAAGTCATGTAATTTAATACATAATATAAAGGAGAGATGAATTCTCAATGTTCTTTTTTTTTAGAAAAAGAAGTAAGATAAAAAAGAAGAAACTGGCTTTGGCGAATCTTCTGATCAGAAGTGGTCGCGCCTCTGGTCTATTTTTCTTTTTTCTTCCTTTTATGACTCCACTTCTCCGAAGTCTTTCACAAGTCATTTAACATGATGAGCCCGTCTCGTTCTGATGTAACTTTAGTAGAATATAACGTTTATTTATAATATAGACGATTATAAATAAAACATTAAAAGAAAATTTTGCTACTATTTTTCAAATTATACTCTCCATTAGCCACGATATTATATAACCATTTTTTTGTTTTCTTTTTTCGCAGAACTTTTTAATTTGAGCTTTGTGTTCATAAAAAATTCTAATTATTAATTTTCCGTTAGTGGTAGTTTTGGATATAAAGTTAATATTTTTATAACTTTGTATCAATTTTTTTTATTTTTCTATTTTATTATAGCGAATATGAGATCTTTTTTAAAAGAGAATATTGCCTCATTGTAATTATTATCTTCTATACCCAGACGCGAAAGACCAGTGCTGACGATGGGTTGAAACTTGACTCAAGGCACACTCACAGCTAGTAGGCAGCAATACAAATTTGAATTTACTATCTCTTTCACTCTAATTGACTTTCTCTCTTACTCCAATTACTGCCTGCGCAGGCAGGCAGAGCTGTGAGTGCTCCATTAGTCTTGAACGCCCAGCGTGGGTAACCCAGAGTTGAAGCAGTCTTTATATCATTGCTACTCAATATTGGTTCAGCATGGGACACCAATGTTCGTCCCATGCTTGATTTAACACTCGGTCAATCTTCGTGAGTGGAGCTTCAACATCCAGTCTTTATTCAAGCTTGAATCAATCTTGATAGTTTATTTATTACCGTGTGCACTTAACAATATTAGATATAAATATTTATAAATTATTTAATATTAAAATATTATTAGTGATATTTTTTAGTAATTTTTTATACTATTTAAAAATTATTATTCTTATTATTCATTATTATTAAATAATATAATAAGTATTATTATTATTATTAAGATATAAATTGGTAAATAAATATTAATATTTATTTAGTGTATAATATTTATATTAATTATATAAGATTCATATAAATAAAATTAATTATATATTATTTTTTTTCTTGCAATGTCAAATTATTATTTTCAAAGTTCAAGAGTTTCGTTTATCTGAAAAATTTTTAGTGAAAAAAATGTTCATTAGGTAGTAATAAATATTTATGCCTAGTAGTTTTACACTAGGTTTAACTGTTTACTGAATATTATCAAAAATATATTTTTCGTCAAACGCGCGCGACTAAACACAAATAACCTTGAGACTTTACAGCGCGACGTTGCGATTGTCGTGCTCCCACCATCCCATCTACTCAATGCTTTCCCCTCATGACGTCACAGGCGGGGAGTGCATTGAGTAGATGGGATGGTGGAAGCACGACAATCGCAACGTCTCAAGGTTATTTGTGTTTAGTCGCGCGCGTTTGACGAAAAATATATTTTTGATAATATTCAGTAAACAGTTAAACCTAGTGTAAAACTACTAGGCATAAATATTTATTACTACCTAATGAACATTTTTTTCACTGAAAATTTTTCAGATAAACGAAACTCTTGAACTTTGAAAATAATAATTTGACACTGTGCGAGAAAAAAATAATACATAATTTAACTTATAAAATTATCAGAAAAAATATTTTAATATTAAATAATTTATAAATATTTATAGATAATATTGTACAGTGCACACGGTAATAAAGAAACTGAATATTGTATCAAGATTGACCGAGTCTTGAATCGAGCATGGGACGAACATTGGTGTCCCCTGCTGAACCAATATTGAGTGACGGCACTGGCATTGATATAGTAGATTAGGCGAGAAGCCTTCCAGCCTTCTGTGGCCGAGCGGTTTAAATGCGTGCGTTGAGAACTTTCGGTATGCGTTAGGGGCGGGGTGCGTGAGTTTCGATCCCACATGCGAGCGAATATTTTTCATTCTTTGTTATAAGCGTTTATATAAAAAAATAAAATTGTGTGTTGTGTCGTGAATAAAAAATGTGAACATGTTTATAAATAATGTTAAAAGTCTGTTAAAAATCAAGAAAAAAATGTAACGATTAACAGAAAAATTTTGTCTTTTTTTACTAAAATTATTTTTTTTAAATTACTATTCAAATGATATTTATTGTTAGTAATATATTCTTATTTATATGAAAATAATATAATTATTACAAATAATAACTTATTGTCATTAAATGTATATATACACACATACATGAATTAAAATAATGACAATAATATTTATTATTACACGGAAAAAAATTAATCTCTAAACTTGAAATATTATTAATTTCAAATCCAATGAAATATAAGTGTATCTAAATTAAAAATTATAGTCACAATTACTGTGATAAGTTGTGTTTGATTCTGTCAAACTTTATAACAGAAAACGCCATAAATTCACATCTCTGATTTAGAGATTTGTTAATATCACAACTTTTTTTATATGAATTAGGTACATTGCGTTTTAAGTTAATCAGTGACAAAAAAGATTTAAACCATTTTATTAATAATTAAGTATTAATTTTATTTTCAAATATCCAAATAAAAGCGAATCCTTACGTTCCAAAGGGAATTTTAAATATATTACTCCTTTCCTGCAGTTTCTTTCAGTTTTCATTTTCCGTATTTTATGAATGTTTTTCGCGTCATCACGTGGAACATATATTGCTTCCTCATAAAGGAAGCTTTGTATTAGCAAAATTTTGGATTGTCATTTTTTGACATATTTATAAATTTTTTTTTATTATGCCTAATACTTCAGTACTTTATATATGCACAGGAACTCCCCGTATAAATGTTCTAAATAAATAAAAAAAAATTTCGACGTATTTTGACCTCCGAAGTCCAAAAAACGGATTTTAAAAATTTGTCCCGATGTGTGTGTGTGTGTGTACTAACATTACATTTGCCTCAATATCTCAGAACGAGAAAGAGCTAAAAACCTCAATTTTTTTTTAAATTGTAGGTCTCCCCGGGGGACATAAAATGAGAGTATTTTCAGCCCGATTTATGAAGTTCAACTATTTTTTTTTGCATTTTTCATTTTGTAAAAAAACGTTTTTTGGACATAACTTAAAAAAATGTTAGGACACTTATAAATCTTTTTCTTTAGTTTTGTAGAGTTTTTTCACACGCATCTTTTAAGCCCTAATTGAACATTTTTCGTCCATATTAACCGGAGATATTAAACTTTTAAAAATCAAAAATTTTGGAAAATAAGACTTTTTTAAAAATTTTGATAAAAACTGTAGAAGTTTAGTTTTGTTTTGTATTTAGTTTTGTAGAGTTTTTTTAGACGCATCTTTTGAGCCCTAATTGAACATTTTTCGTCCATATTAACCGGAGATATTAAACTTTTAAAAATCTAAAATTTTGAAAAATAAGACTTATAAAAATTTTTTTAAATTATGTAAAAGTAACTTCAAAAAATTATTACCAACTTGAAGAGCATTAAAAAACGCTTCGATTGACCTATTTTTGAACCTGATTCAGGCAGAAATTATGAAATTATTGGTATTTGAAAAATCAAGAATTGTGGAAAATATCATTTTTTCAACATTCTTGTTTATTAACATATGTGTAATTATTCAACTATTATTACCATCTTATAGAATATATAAAAACACATTTTTTGGTCTAAGATTTAATGATTTTTAACCCTCTTATAAAAAGTAATTCTTATATTTCAATTATTATTATTTCTATGAGGAAGCAAAGTGTTCATGAAATGAACACCAGAATTATAAAAATGTACAACTTGGCAGCGGTTTTTTTATTTATTAGACTTATATATCTCAATGGCAAATGATTTTATTACATCTTTTTGATTAAGTGAAATTTAATAGAGTACTTCCCTGTATTTGTTAAACTTATAATAAATATATGATTTTCTTTTGACACCTGAAAACCTAACCTATAAAATTTTTTACTAAAACATGTTTTTTATTAAGAAATGGTAAAAGAATGTCTATAATGTGTGATGTTGAGACAATTTGATTAAAACAAAAAAATGAAATAAAAATATAAAATTAGTATTGTGTTTTAAAAATATCCAACTACCTTTTTATGCTTGTCAATGTATAGTTCATACAGGGAAAACAATATAAATATTTTGTGAATAATTCTCACTCTAAATTGTGCTAAATTATAAATTCTTATTACATCGAGTTATTACAAAAATACGAATTATATAAATATACGACTAAAATTTTTAATATTGTTTATTCAAATAATATATTAGATTTGAATTTATTCAAATAAGTTGATAGTTTAGAACATATGTTCCATGTCATAAAATTTGAGATTCCTAATATCATTTTTAGGCATAAAAAATACGTGTTCTTCACAATACTAATATTCAGATTAGATATAATACCAAATTTCAGTTTTAGTGATCTGCTTACATCTTACGTCCGATTCCAGTGATAGTTTATGCCTAAATCTCAGATTTAATCTCTAATTTAGAGATTAAATTTTTTCCGTGTATTATTAATAATTCATATATTCACATTATATTAAATAAACGTGAGAAACGAGTAAATTTGGGAACAGTGGAAGCAGTCTTGTTTCAGTCCTGCATTAGGCGTCCGCAGCATTGATTGAGCATTGGTGCCAATGCTGAATCAAGGCTCGCGCTGCAGTCTGGAATCGGTGTTACATTAAAGCTTCGATCATTCCTGCTCTCGCTGATTCACTCATGCTCAATCAATGTTGACCAATGCTCGGCCAATCTTTATAAAGCCTGAACTCGGCGTCACTTCGCACCTGGGTATTAATATACTTTTATTCCGAAAGTTTGTTGGAAGATTAAATTTATAGTTATTTTTGTGTGCTTTTTTGTTTCCTAAATTTTTTGGATAATTTTTCTATTTAAATGCTTTATATTTTTAACTTAATGAAATTCTAATTAATTTTGAATTTAAAATTAATTTATTTTTTATACAGAATAATTTTATTACAATTTTTGTAAATAATTAAATTCTTTCGAGGAAATAAATTAATATTTTAGGTATTGTAAATAATTGAATTCTTATTTTGTCAGTTGGGTGCAGAATTGTGCAAATTCAGACTACACTGAAAAAAATGATTCTATCAATCCTGACATACGAGTATGCTGCCGTCCTTTTTAAAAAAGACACTATCTACATTTTAGCTCAATCGGAGATATTGAAGGAAACGCGTTTGCATCTGGATCTCTTAATAAAATTAAAAATTTTCTAAACAAACTTATGTTCTTGACTAATTCGGACACGCTCTTTTCATTGGTGCAAAAAAAAATTATTAATTTTAATTATTTATTAATAAAACTGTAGATAGTGCACATTTTTTATCCAAAAATTATGGAGAATACATGAAAAGTGCACTATGTGGTAGATAGTACGTTTAAAATTGCTTTGTCGGTCCACTTTCCTGTTTGAAGCGTCACCATCTACATTATTTTCCTTTATTTCTGTTATATTTTTATTATTATTTTATATTTTATTTTATTTATAATTATATTATATTTTTTAATTTTGAAAATACCGAACGAAAAATGACGAACAATAGAGGGGCTGATAGTAAAAATGGTTTATAATAATAATAATGGAAGCAAAAGTAGAATAAGTGACTTGAGAGCAAAAGCGGGTGAAAATGATTATGTAATTTCTTGATAAATTAATTATATTAATGCTTAAAAAATATTGTCAATAATAAAAAAACTTATTTTATTTGAATTAATATTTTGTAATTATTATAATTAATTTATCAAGAAATTAAACAATCATTTTAATCTGTTTTTGCTTCTAAGTCACTTATTCTACTTTTGCTCCCGTTATTATTTTAAACCATTTTTACTATCAGCCCCTCAATACATAAATTTTATTTACCATTATAAGTTATAACTTTATTTTATTTGATTATTATGTTCTGCATGAAATTTTTATTAAATTAAATGTTAACTTTACAAAAAGAATAATTAAAATTGCTTTTAATTTGCATTAAATATATGTGTTAATACAAAATAAAAGCTTTATTTGCAAATTATTGTATTATTTTTATTTTATTTGCATAATTAAACTTGTAGATAGTGCTCTCTCTCGCGGAAAGTTAACCAAAGTTCGAGAAAAATATGTACGAAAAACGTCACTATGTACATAGTTCTCTAGTTTTGTGACTTTTGAGACCAGTTTACTGACTAACCTATGTACATAGTGCTCGTGAATCAGGATTTCAGGGGTCAAGTGGGTTGAAAATCCTGAAAATTTTGTAGATAGGTCGTCTCCTTCTGCAGATAGTGACACTTTAAAAAATATTTCTCGAAAATCTCTGTAGATAGTTTAATTGACCGCTAATTATCTTCTAATCTAATTAAAATTTTCAATTACGAATACGACTATTAGATTCGTCTTTTTAATACGAATCCAACGGTATAAAAAACTCATTTTTCATAAAATATGTAGATAGTGCCTTTTTTAAACTGGACGGCAGTATGGTTGTGAAGAATTTGTAAAAATTTTTAAACGTAATTGAATTCTTTCGAGAAATTTTATTAAAATTGTATCAAAAGATTTCAATTTCTGCGAAAAAATTTATTATATTTAATGAAAATAATTGATTTCTTGTAAAGAATTTATCAAAATTATTTAAAATAATTTAATTCTTGAGAAGAATTTTATTATTTTTGGAAATAATTTCATTTTTTAGAAGAATTTTATAAAATTTTTAAAAATAATTTAATTCTGAGAAATTTTATTAAAATTGAATTGAAAATAAATAAATTCTCTTGAAGAACTGTATTGTTTATGAATATAATTTAATTTTTTCAAATTGCAATTTTTTGAAAATTCTTAAATCTTGTAAAGTATTTATTCCAAAATTTTGAAAGTAATTGAATTCTGTTTAAAAATTCTTTTAAATTTGTATTAAAATTAATTGAATTTCTGCTAAGCTATTCTTATTTTTTCTAAAAATAATTGAATTCTTGTGAAAAATTTATCAACATTTTTTTAAATAATTGAATTCTTGAGAAAAATTTTATTACTTTTGAAAATATTTGAATTTTTGAGAAGAATTTTTATGAAATTTTTAAAAATAATGGAATTCTTCTAAGAAATTTTATTAACATTGAATTGAAAAGAATTGAATTCCTGTGAAGAACTGTATTGTTTTTTAATACAATTCAATTCTTCCGAAGAATTAAATTAAAAGTTTTTTGAAAATTCTTGAATGAATGTTTATAAATATAAATTTATTGAAAAAATTAATATTTTACTTTTCAGTTGTTCATTTTTTATTCTTATTAAATTTAATAATAAAAATTTAACACAATTGTCTAATTTTGTAAATAATAAATTATTTAAACAAATTAAAATTATAAACAAAATTTAAACTTTAATCTCAATAATAATTTGGTTCCTATTAAAAATAATGCTATTATACTTCTTACTATGAATAAAAAATTATTAAAAAATTACCACGTAATTTAAGAATGACGTAAAATGTTAAATGCAATAAGTAAAGTAATTTAATTATTAAACATTTAGTTTAATTTATTTTATTTCAATTTATTATTTCTAACGTATCCCTATTTTTTTCTCATCTTTGACTCAATAATTGTATGTCTGAATGATACTGAGATATTAATACTTTACTGTACACATGTGTCGTTAGCATAGAGGTTAGAGCGTTAGTCTGTTAGTCCGTAGGTCGTAGGTTCGATTCCCCTCGTGAGCAATTTTGTTTATTTTCATAGGTTTGCGATATTTCTAGATTCCAATCGTTAGGTACTAAAATATAAAAATCTAAAGCACACTTACTGTAATTGTTTATTATTTAATTTTTAAATGTTATAAACAATTTTTTTCTACTTCATTTACTGTATCCATTGTTAGTCTCTATCTTTAATACAATTTCTTTATGAAGAGAAATATTTTATGAATAATAACTATTTATTAATATTATTTACCATTTTGTTGTTAAATTATTTATAATTATTAATTTACGACTAATTAATAACAATACTGCATTTATTGCGGCAATATTCTTAGCCAGCACTGTCTGGCAGCACTGACAGACAGTACTTCGGCAGCGCCAGATGGCGTTATCATCCCAGTGCCATGCCAGTGCTGCCAGTGCTGGCGCAGTACTACGCCAGTTGTAAATTTCCCATTGGGAATGTGTCTCGTTTCATATAGAATTTTTCTCGAGGAAAAACTTTTAAAACCCTCGAGTATTTTTCTCTCACTCACTAATAAAGTAACCTTCATCAATTTTTTCCGGATAAAAATGAAGATGAGAGCACTCTCTCTCATCTTCTAGTATAATCGTTTATTTTCTATAGTGCGATTCCATGGGAGATTTTAGTTTTCTCGGAGTAAGTAAACCAATTGCAATAAAATTTAGGAATTTTAATCTACACATAAAAAGAAATATTTCCACCAAATATTACGACAAAATATTCAGTAGTTTTTGAGATGTCAAAATTTTGGAAAAATTTTGAAATCGTTATATCTTCGTTCCATTTTAACCAAATCACTTAATTTTTTTTGGAGAAAATTCAGCATAAAAAAACGAAAAAATTTTTTATATTATGTTTATACAAAATTTTTATAAACAAAAAAGTTATTAAATAATAATTGAATAACTTTTGAATAGCTTCACAGAATTGAATGAAATAAACACTAAAATAATCTTACCTTTGATTTCTTTAAGATTCCGAAAAAAATACCTGGCAACGAGATTGTCTTCATATAATATTTTTAATATTTTTGTTCACTTTTGAGAGTAAACATTAAAAGTTTCTGCTACTTTACGTGCAAATTCAGGTGCGCGCGCAGACCTCTCTCTCTGAAACCGGAAATTCGGAGATGATTAGAAAGAGAGGTCTGCGCGCGCACCTGAATTTGCACGTAAAGTAGCAGAAACTTTTAATGTTTACTCTCAAAAACGAACAAAAATATTAAAAATATTATATGAAGACAATCTCGTTGCCAGGTATTTTTTTCGAAATCTTAAAGAAATCAAAGGTAAGATTATTTTAGTGTTTATTTCATTCAATTCTGTGAAGCTATTCAAAAGTTATTCAATTATTATTTAATAACTTTTTTGTTTATAAAAATTTTGTATAAACATAATATAGAAAACTTTTTCGTTTTTTTATGCTGAATTTTCTCCAAAAAAAATTAAGTGATTTGGTTAAAATAGAACGAAGATATAACGATTTCAAAATTTTTCCAAAATTTTGACATCTCAAAAACTACTGAATATTTTCACGTAATATTTGGTGGAAATATTTCTTTTTATGTGTATGTGTAGATTAAAATTCCTAAATTTTATTGCAATTGGTTTACTTACTCCGAAAAAACTAAAATCTCCCATGGAATCGCACTATATATAATATATATAAAAAAATATATAATAAAATTGAAATTTAAAACTGAGTCTTTCTTCTACTGTGTATTAAAAATGTAACGATTTTTTAAAAATTTAGTCTCATTCGAAAAATCCAACTTACTTGGGACATTTGAATAAATTATTGTCATCTCGAATATATTGGAACACAGTTTTCTTGAAAGTATCAAATTGATACTAAATTGGATCAAATTGATGACAAGAATTTCGATCAATTTTTTATTTGATCCATATTATTATTTCAAAAAATTGTTTTATGCCATAACTTAAAAAAAATGTTAGGACACCTATAAATGTTTTTCTCTAATTTTGTAGAGTTTTCCTAGACGTATTTTTTGAGCGCTTATTGAACATTTTTTGTCAATATTAACTAACCGGAGATATTAAACAATTTGATATACATTTTAACAGTGAATTAATTTTGAACAAAATTAAAATGCAAATGTCAAAATGTTATTAGAATTTAAACATGTACGGTAAATTAGAGAATGTATTTGATCGTCTGGTGACTTGTTGGCATCATGTCTCGATCGACAAATGTGGTTTGGCTTTCACCATAATTATCCGGCGTCAAGGAACCTACGCACGCAATTCGCTGTAAAGCTGCGAATGATGATGCAAGAGAAACAGGCCTTGCACTACAAAATTTACAATATAGTCCAAAAAGGTTTACAATAATTTCAGTCAACAAAATTTTTACACAATTTTACTACAGTCAAATCTGTCGGAATGGAACACTATTTTCAAAAATTTTTTCTATTCCAAAATGTCCAACGAGAATTATTTTCACTTAGTTCCAGAATATTGTAAAAATATTAGAAAATTAAATTTTAAACAATTTTTTAATTGTAAAATTTTTTTGAATGTAAAGTTATTATTTACTGTTAATGAAAGTATTCAAAAATACGGACTTTACGGACCAAAATTGAAAAATTACGGACCAATTATTGACAAAAATATATCCAGCCCGATAGTCAAATAAGAGAACATTTTACTTAAAACTATAAATTAAATTTTTCATAACTATACAAAACATGAAGATATCGATAACTCTGAGTCTTCGACTAAAAGTGATCGATTTCTTCATGTTTTATATGATCCCCAAGTTTTGAACGTTCAAATGAACGAAATATTTTTTATTGAAGATATTTTAATAAATTACTAATCACAAACAAATTGAAAAACTGAAATATTTACGTTTAGAAATTCAGTAATTAATTTTTTGGATAGTAACGCAAAATAATTGCAATAAAAATTTAATTTGGAGAAGAAATAAATAAATTTCGTTCATTTGAACGTTCAGAACTTTAGGATCTTTGTTTTATAGTAATTAAAGATGACCAAGTGATAAAATCAATTCAATTATTATTTTTCAGAATTTTTAACTGAAATTCTTCTTTAAATCGATTATTTTTAATAATTTTCAAAACAGTTATTTGACAATTTTCAAATTCATTTGTTTACGATACATTCAATTTTACGAAATTACAATTATTCGTAAATTCTTCAATTAAATATATATTTTAGAAAATACAAACTTCAAATAGTTTGAAAAACATTCAATTCAACTTTTTCAAAAAAATTAATTTGAAAATTCAATTATTCACTTATTATCTCAATTTTAACGGAAATTCATTTTTTAATCAATTTTTATTAGAAAATTCTACTAGAATTCAATTATTAAAATACAAAAATAAATAATTTATTTAATGTTTCTTAAAATTATATGGCAATTAGCTTCATTATTTTTGGGCTCTTCAAAAACACTTTACATATATATAATAGTCTCTACCCTTTGGTTAAAAATCTAAAATTATCAAAAATTCGAAAAACCGAATTTCTTAAAAATCAACATTTTTTCTTCTTTTTTATAGCATTTAGCTTCAATATTTTTGGGCTCTTTAAAAACACTTTATTTATTTAATAGTCTCCACCCTTTGGTAAAAAATCTAAAATTATTAAAAATTTGAAAAGCCGAATTTCTTAAAATACAACATCAGGGTTCCTACAGAAATCCGAACATAAAATTCTATACCTTTTCCATGATTTTCAGGTCAAATTTTTAGGAAATTCCAGATAGGCCTGTGCGGTTATTGAATTCTGTAACCGCCCAATGGGAAATTTACAACTGGTGTAGTACTGCGCCAGCACTGGCAGCACTGGCGGCAAGGCTGAGAGCCAGCACTGGCATGGCACTGGGATGATAACGCCGTCTGGCGCTGCCGAAGTACTGTCTGTCAGTGCTGCCAGACAGTGCTGGCTGAGAATATTGCCGCAATAAATGCAGTATTGTTATTAATTAGTCGTAAATTAATAGTTATAAATAATTTAACAACAAAATGGTAAATAATATTAATAAATAGTTATTATTCATAAAATATTTCTCTTCTCAAAGAAATTGTATTAAAGATGGAGACTAACAATGGATATAGTAAATGAAGTAGAAAAAAATTGTTTATAACATTTATAAATTAAATAATAAACAATTACAGTAAGTGTGCATTAGATTTTCATATTTTAGTACCTAACGATTGGAATCTAGAAATATCGCAAACCTATGAAAATAAACAAAATTGCTCACGAGGGGAATCGAACCTACGACCTACGGACTAACAGACTAACGCTCTAACCACTATGCTAACGACACGTGTGTGCAGTAAAATTTTAATATCTCAGTATCATTCAGACATACAATTATTGAGTCAAAGATGAGAAAAAAATAGGGATACGTTAGAAATAATAAATTAAACTAAATTTTTAATAATTAAATTAAATTACTTTATTCATAGTAAAAAGTATAATAGTATTTTAATAGGAACCCAATTATTATTGAGATTAAAGTTTAATTATTGTTTATAATTTTAATTTGTTTAAATAATTTATTATTTACAAAATTAGACAATTGTGTTAAATTGTTATTATTAAATTTGATAAGAATAAAAAATGAACAACTGAAAAGTAAAATATTAATTTTTTCAATAAATTTATATTTATAAACATTCATAAACTTTTTTTATAATTTTTTTCAAGTTTATGTCAAAAAAGCAGTGTTGGCAAAGAGCGTTGTGAACAATTTTTCTATACTCAGCCAGCACTTGCCGCCGTGGCTTGTCCAAGCTTTGGCGAAACAAAAATTCTGTACTGCGCCAGCACTAATTGTCGAGGCTCGGCTAGACTACGCCGAACAATCGTCTGAGTACTAAGCCAGTGGTGAACATCGGCACTACACTGGCATTTTCCATTGGGCGGTTTCCGGTTATTGAAATAACCGGTTATAAACCCGGTTAACCGGTTACAGATAAATAACCGGTTATTCGGTTATAACCGGTTTTAACCATATAACCGATTAACCGGTTATTCGGTTATTATGAAATAACCGATTAACCGTTTATTCGGTTATTTTAAAATATCCGGTTAACTGTTTTTTCGGTTTTTTTTAAGTAACGAGTTAAACGGTTTTCCGATTATTTTGAAATTATAGGGAAAGAGAAGCATTATTTTTATTTGTGTAGATAAAATTGTTTCTTATAAACATCTAATTTGCAAAACGGAAGGCAAAATTTTCAAATCTAAATTTAAATATTTTAATAGTTTCTTAGATGTTTTAATGTAATTTTTCAAAAATGAATTTTTCTTTAAGGGGACCGTACACCACTTTTGCGTGTTTTTTCAACATTTATTTTTTTATAGTAAAATGTATCAAAACACTGGGCTCTTTTCACACATATAACCACACATATTGATGATTAAGAAAAAAATATTTATTTATTTATTCTGACCTTCATGGCGACAAAATGGCGGCTGAAGTGATTGTCCGGAAAAAACTGGTTGACACGTTATCTCTGCTTCAAAATGTCGGAAACAAAAAATCAAAAGAATTTCTTAAAATATATATATCAGTGGCTATGGCCTGAACCACAACCAACATTACATCCATTTTTAACCCCATTTTTTCACCGTTTTAGGGGTGGAAAAAGGGTAAAAAAAATTTAAACCGCCGCCATTTTCTCATTTTTTATTCAAATTCACTCTTTTTTGGTTTACTGACACATATTTTAAGAAATTCTTTTGATTTTTTGTTCCCGACATTTTGAAGCAGAGATATCGTGTCGACCAGTTTTTTCCGGACAATCACTTCAGCCGCCATTTTGTCGCCATGAAGGGCAGAATAAATAAAAAAATATTTTTTTCTTAATCCGCCTCAATATGCTGCCGTCCAGTTTAAAAAAGGCACTATCTACATATTTTATGAAAAATGAGTTTTTTATACACGGAAAAAAAAAGTTCGAAGATTATTCGGGAACTTCGTTCTTAACTCTTGGATACGGCGGGTAGTTCACAGAGAACTAAAGGTTGCCTCGTTTAAATATGTCATTTACTATTTCTCTAGAAATTATAACTATTTCACCACTTCTCGGCAAACTGTTCTTGAAAAAGTCGGGAACTGTTCAAGAAAATCGAAAAGTTAGGCAAATGCAAGAAAAAATGGATTCTGCTTCCCCCCTCCCACTTCCCCTCCTTGACACGTCCGCACACACACACACACATTTATCCTTGAAGGTCACATACAATTTTTATTTTTTATTAATAGTCCGGGAGCTAGCGACCAAAACAACTATCTCATTCCATACCGGCTGAAAATTTGAGTAAAGATTACTAAAGACATGTAATTAACAGAAACCCACGTCTGGCAGGCCGGCGTTGGGCAGGGGGCGGCGTCGGGGGGGCGAATAGGTGAAAAATAATGTAAAATTTTCTGATTTCATACCGCTTAAAACCTTCATAACTCGAAAGTAGACACCCACACGAGTGTAAAAATGTGCGTCTGGCAGTTCTGGGGTGGGGCAAAGTACGTCTGGCAAAGGGTTAAACACGCAAAAAAATCGAAAATTTTTTCTGATTTCATACCGATTAAAACCTTTAGAAATCGAAAGGTTACATTCAAACAAGTGTAAAAAAGTGCGTCTGGCAGTTCTGGGGTGGGGCAATGTACGTCTGGCAAAGGGTTAAACACGCAAAAAAATCGAAAATTTTTTCTGATTTCATACCGATTAAAACCTTTAGAAATCGAAAGGTTACATTCAAACAAGTGTAAAAAAGTGCGTCTGGCAGTTCTGGGGTGGGGCAACATACGTCTGGCAAAGGGTTAATCACATAAAAAATCATAAAATTTAATCTCATTTCACATTGATTAAAACCATCATATATCGAAAGTTTACATTTAAACAAATATAAAAATCTACATCTTCGAAGGGCTGCCAGACGTACTTTGCCCTACCCCACGACAGACAGACGAGTATTTTTACACTTGTTGGAATGTAAACTATCGATTTCTAAAGGTTTTAATCGGTATGAAATGAGAAAAAAAATTTCGATTTTTTACGTGTTTAACCCTTTGCCAGACGAACATTGCCCCACCCCGGAACTGCCAGACGTACATTTTTACACTCGTGTGGGTGTCTACTTTCGAGTTATGAAGGTTTTAATCGGTATGAAATCAGAAAATTTTACATTATTTTTCACCTATTCGCCCCCCCCCGCCGCCCCTGCCCCAGCGCCGGCCTGCCAGACGTGGGTTTCTGTTAATTACGTGTCTTTAGTAATCTTTACTTAAATTTTCAGGCGGTATGAAATGAGATAGTTGTTTTGGTCGCTAGCTCCCGGACTATAAGTTTCTGAAATAGAAAAAACCATATTAGAGAAAAATCGACGGCGGCTGGAACAGAACTCGCGTACCCGAGGAATAGAAGTCCGGCGTCTTATCCATCTGAGCTAAACAGGAACGTTAAATACCTCAGCATAAAATAAATATATAAGGCACGCAAGTCTTACTGACTGTGAGACTTGTTGAGACTGGTGCGCGCTGGGTTTCTGCGCACCAAGATTCCTTGACGAGTTCCCGAAAATTTCAGAAACAGTTGCGGCCAGTGCCATGAACTTTATATGAGAAAGCAATGAAAAAAGACTATTGGACTATTTACAGCTTTTTCTAATACAGTTCCCGAATTTCTTTCAAACATTCATTGATTACCATTGAATGTTCGTCGCTAGTTCAGAGCTGTTACCACGTATCCAAGAGTTAGGAAATAATTCCTGAAATATCTGGGAACTTTTTTTTTCCGTGTACCGTTGGATTCGTATTGAAAAGACGAATCTAATAGTCGTATTCGTAATTGAAAATTTTAATTAGATTAGAAGATAATTAGCGGTCAATTAAACTATCTACAGAGATTTTCGAGAAATATTTTTTAAAGTGTCACTATCTGCAGAAGGAGACGACCTATCTACAAAATTTTCAGGATTTTCAACCCACTTGACCCCTGAAATCCTGATTCACGAGCACTATGTACATAGGTTAGTCAGTAAACTGGTCTCAAAAGTCACAAAACTAGAGAACTATGTACATAGTGACGTTTTTCGTACATATTTTTCTCGAACTTTGGTTAACTTTCCGCGAGAGAGAGCACTATCTACAAGTTTAATTATGCAAATAAAATAAAAATAATACAATAATTTGCAAATAAAGCTTTTATTTTGTATTAACACATATATTTAATGCAAATTAAAAGCAATTTTAATTATTCTTTTTGTAAAGTTAACATTTAATTTAATAAAAATTTCATGCAGAACATAATAATCAAATAAAATAAAGTTATAACTTATAATGGTAAATAAAATTTATGTATTGAGGGGCTGATAGTAAAAATGGTTTAAAATAATAACGGGAGCAAAAGTAGAATAAGTGACTTAGAAGCAAAAACAGATTAAAATGATTGTTTAATTTCTTGATAAATTAATTATAATAATTACAAAATATTAATTCAAATAAAATAAGTTTTTTTATTATTGACAATATTTTTTAAGCATTAATATAATTAATTTATCAAGAAATTACATAATCATTTTCACCCGCTTTTGCTCTCAAGTCACTTATTCTACTTTTGCTTCCATTATTATTATTATAAACCATTTTTACTATCAGCCCCTCTATTGTTCGTCATTTTTCGTTCGGTATTTTCAAAATTAAAAAATATAATATAATTATAAATAAAATAAAATATAAAATAATAATAAAAATATAACAGAAATAAAGGAAAATAATGTAGATGGTGACGCTTCAAACAGGAAAGTGGACCGACAAAGCAATTTTAAACGTACTATCTACCACATAGTGCACTTTTCATGTATTCTCCATAATTTTTGGATAAAAAATGTGCACTATCTACAGTTTTATTAATAAATAATTAAAATTAATAATTTTTTTTTGCACCAATGAAAAGAGCGTGTCCGAATTAGTCAAGAACATAAGTTTGTTTAGAAAATTTTTAATTTTATTAAGAGATCCAGATGCAAACGCGTTTCCTTCAATATCTCCGATTGAGCTAAAATGTAGATAGTGTCTTTTTTAAAAAGGACGGCAGTATGTATGTTAATATGTGTGAAAAGAGCCCAGTGTTTCGATACATTTTACTATGAAAAAATAAATGTTGAAAAAACACGCAAAAGTGGTGTACGGTCCCCTTAAGCACATAGAGTTTAATTGCACACACTAATTTTATGTTTTTTGAAAATAGAAAATGAATAAACAATCGGTTATTCTAAAATAACCGGTTATTTCAAAATAACCGGTTATTCCTAAATAACCGGTTATTTCAAAATAACCGAAAAAAGGTTAACCGTTTGCTCAAAAATTTTATAACCGGTTAACCGGTTATGACAATAACCGGTTTTATAACCAGTTAACCGGTTAACCGCACAGGCCTAATTCCAGTGAAATTTTAAATTTAATTTCTACGTCGTATAATATATATTATATCTTGAAATTTCTAATTGAATTTCTATTGAAGAGAAAAAATGGAAAACAGGAAAAATTTAGAAACTTTTAAAAATTCCAGGCCTTTTCCTTTTCCCTGATTTCTAGAAGCCTTTTAAAAATCCCATACCATTTTCATGATTTTCATGATTTCCAGATTCTGTAGGAACCCTGGCTGACATCATTTCTCTATAAAATTCTCCAAATTATATAGTAAAATTTACGAACTTTTCGTCTTTTCTCAATAAAATTACGGACTTTACAGACCTTTTTTTTTAAAACTGATTTTTACGGACTTTAAGTCAATTTACGAACCTTGATTTAAGGGATTTACGGACCTAATAGTTTGAGCCCAGTGAAATTTAAAAAATCCAGTTTCTTTCCGATAGGTTTAAATGAAATTTTTCTCTGGGTGCACGGGAAGTAAAATTTAAAAAATTTCAATTTAAAACCTGAAATTTAATAATTTCTAAAAATTACAACTATAACCCTTCCAAAAGGGTTATAGTTAAACCTAGTTATACCACTAAAAATGTGGTATTTTATTGCAATATTTGTAAAAAAAAGTCGACAAAATCATAATATCCAAGACGTGAATATAAATAAACTAATCAATACCTTTAATTCATGTTTTAAATAATAAAATAAAATGAAAGAAAAAATTTCTCCTTTAAATGCGCAGACTTTAATATTTTACATAGTTGCATATTTGCAGATCTGACAGCTGCTATAAAATGGTCCATTTTTCGATAGCTTCTTTACATTCAAAGTGTATGAAAATTTTTCGATTTTCAAAAAAAAAAGAAAGAAAAGAAAACGAAATGTAAAGATATATGCCCTCGCGAGGATAGAATTTCTATTTGCCCTGAGGAAATTGTCCATAAAAAAAATACATGACACACTTTTTGATAGGATGAAAATGATATTCTAACTCCACTTTAGGTCTACGAAAAATTTTGAATAATAGAAATCGAAAAGATGGAATTTTTCTTTTTGTGGAATTCTTAATGGTCAATTCAAAAAAATGGTGTTTATAAAATGGTAAAAATGGTATTTTATATATACCTATATATAGACGTATAGGTTCAAATACATATTCATTTCATTTAGATCGGATCAATTTTTTATGAACAAGCGTTTCGGTCTTTTAGTATTTTTCATATGTAGATATGAATCGCTGTAGATATATATATATGCTCGATATAAAAAGCCAATGTATTTCTAATCAAATTCCTCTCAACGCTCTTCGAAAATTAGATGATCGAAAACGATATGAATGTCGATTTTGCTTTCAAATTATCAGTCACTTTTTTTGCCACTGCTTTTTTTGTCAAAGGAATTTTTTATCAAAAAATGCTTTTCGAATATAGCATATAAATAGTTCATTATAATTTTTAAGAATTCAATTAATTTGGAAGTTTTTAAAAATATTTTTAAATTATATTGAAAATAATTGAATTCTTGCGTAAAACTACAATTAAATAGAATAAAATAGAATAGAACCACGAGGACAACCATTAAAAATTCAGTATAATTTAACTTTTTGGAAGTAATTGAATTTTCTAAAAATAAGAACTAAAATAATATGTTATTAATATGTCATTAAAGCTTTTGAAAATAATTTAATTCTTGTGAAGAATTTATAAAAATTTTCAAAAGTAATTGAATTCTTTTGAGAAATTTTATTCAAAAGGATTTCAACTCCTACGAAAAATTTTATTATTTAATAAAAATAATCAGGGTGGCCACTTTTTTTATAAAAAAAAATTCACGGTCATTTCCCGGTCATAAAGAATAACTCTAAAAATAAATTATTCCATAAAAGATGAAAGTATAGTAAATATTGATAGTTTGTTAATCAACATGAAACATGAATATGGAGGGTTGACTCAAAAACTTGATTTTATTTTTCTCTGATTTCCAGACAAAACTTTGACTTTTTCCCAAACCCCGAAAAATATTTTAGTTTACTTTAAAAATAATTTCCAAAAAATTTTTGTAATACATTTTTTTTGAATATCTTTAATTGTAAAATGATTTGGAATTTAGATATATTATTTTTAAATAAATATTTAATTATTATCTACTATTTTTCCATAGGTATTAATATTTCAAAAAAATTCAAATTTTAAATCCTTTAAACTCGAATAATTTTTAAGAATTGCTACTGTAACTTATTAAAAATTATTTTCAAAATTTCAACTCAATTGTTTTCTAGAAATTTTAACTAAAATATTTCTAAAATCCACTTGTTTACAAGACAATTTCATGAAATTTTGAATAATTTAAAAGTTTTTCAATTAAATATATTATATATTTAATTGAAATATAAATAATTTGAAAAAATCTGAATAAAAATGTTTCAAAAAACTACTCTCTAAATCTGAATCAGTGAAATTTGACTGAGAATCAGTGACTCTATTTTCGCGATTGGCCAATGAAAAAATTACTGAAAATTTCGGTTGAAAATCTTAGTTCAATTTCACTGATTTAGTTTTAGAGAGTAACTTATTCAGAATTTTTAATTAAAATTTTTTACAATTCAACTTTTCTAAAACTTTAATTTAAAACTTTTTGAAATTCAATCTATAGGGGAGAGGGCCCCAAGATGGACACCTCTTCGATTGATGGCTCTAAAATCCAAACCGAATAAGATATGTTTTATACTAAATGAAAGTACAATTTATTAGGTAACTTATGGCCACTGAGATAAAATTTTATTTTGAACTTAAACATTTTTTATAGCATTTTTTCTAATTGTTAAAATTTTTGACCAAAAAAAAGTGGCCCCAAGATGGACACCTTCTTAAAAATCACTTTAAAGTGTGGTAAATTAAAGATAAACATCCTGTATTAATTTTTAAACTAATGTTTAATCATTTTATTCTATTTACTAGGAATAACATTATTAAAAATCTTAATTTTATAACTTGAGAATAAAAAAAATAACATATTTAACTTTAATTTGACAAGTTAAGATATATCGATATATCGAATTCTCTATCGATAGCTTTACATTCCATGGCGGTAAAAATAAAAAATCTCAATTACGAGGCTTACAAAATTATTTAAAAAATGTGTAATCGAAAGCATGAAAATAAATACATTGAAATGTGGTGTCCATCTTAGGGTCTCAAAAGTGACCATATTAGGGTAAATGACACCATTTTTTGAAACCCAGAAAAAAATTGTATACAAACAAAATATTTCGCGCCCATTAGCCTGGGATTTTTCCGACACGTGATATAATCTGAGTGGGAAGTTTAAATTTTTCCACACCTCCAATTTTAAAATACTCAATTTTTTTATTTAATTCTAAAAATTAAATATTTGTCCAGTAGTTTTGATAAAATTCCCCGACGAGAATATGAATTCGGTAATTTTTATCTTAAAAAATATAATTGAAAATTTTTAATTTTGAAAAGACCGAGTCGTCATTATAATCGAAAATAATTGTGAAATGGATTAACGGAAATATGAGGAAATCTCTAATTAAACAGAGATATTATTTTGCTATGACAAGGCCAACTGCGCATTTAATTTCATTAAAAAATAATTATTATCACTTGCTCCAGAGTAATCTTGCAAAATGCGAATAAACTTTAATAAAGTCCACGGCTTTCTGAACTTTCCTATATATAATAATAATATGACGAATGAAAAAGATGGAAATTCTCTTTACGTATAATTAGCATACCATTTGAAAATTTGTTATAAAATCTCATTTTATTTCAATCATTATAAATTTCAAGTTCTAATTTCATCACGCTTGAGGATTTATTTAAGCACTAACTTTGAACTCCACTAGAAAATTTCCCGCTTTTCTTTTTTATGCAAGTAAAAAATTATTCCCCACGACTTTTGTTCCAATATTATAAAAAGGAAAATATAAGAAAATTTCATCTTTCTTCTTTTCTTTAGTTTCAAATCGAAGAGATCATTTAGTAGATGAATTTTTTAGCAGAAAAAGAGTGGAATTTATCTAATCTATTAATTCGGTTTTTTCAATTTTTTATTAGTATTATGGTATAATGAATACTCAAAATGTATTTGACATTAAAATAAGAGAATTTTGATTAGAAAAAATCATAAAAAATATTCACTCGATCAATGTAATGTTTATAGTTCCTCTCTGATCCTCTTTTTATTTTATAGCCTCGAAAGCTGTAAAATTTATGTTTCAAACTCTATCGATGGATAGTTTATGAAATATTAGGAACATTTACTTTCATAAGTTGAATTCGCTGTTTGAAAAGTTATAAAATTGGGACTTTTTACTCTGATGAAATTTTTTGTTTTATTACAAGAAATGCAGTAATGTATTCTTGTGGATATTTTTATTCTTTTTCAGATGAAATTAATATTTTTAATTTATAAAATAAAATC
Source organism: Leptopilina syphax (assembly GCA_032872505.1). Lineage (NCBI taxonomy): Eukaryota > Metazoa > Arthropoda > Insecta > Hymenoptera > Figitidae > Leptopilina > Leptopilina syphax. The sequence goes on from CM065475.1 coordinate 21,019,974, forward strand.
TATCTTAAGTAAGGGAGAGTGGGGCAAACCGGCCATACTAACGGTTTTTTTACTCTTGTGACTAAACGAATCAACCGATTTCATTTTTCGATGGCTTGTTTGAAAGATCATTTATAATTGCGCAACTTTTTCCCAGAGACACCTATACTTTATCTTTTATTGTTTAGTTGCTGTATTAACTTTAAAAAAATTTGCAAACTGCCCGGTTTGACCCACCCCCTGGGGTAAACCGGACAGTTGGGATTTTTATCTATAATATTGCATTTGTATAATCTACAATAACAACAAACGTAAAGAATCATGTGAACAATGGTTGTAATAATGTAAATAATAATACAGGATTGAATTTTAATTAAATAAATAATTTTTTTTAATAACAAAACAAAAATGTTTGAAATTATAAGGTAACAATATTAAAGGGTCTAATTCTCATTAGAAGATAATTATTTTTCATTGAAAGTAAATATTTTAATGAAAAAAACATTTGAATTAATAATAATTTTCTTGAAACTCTGATACAATGAAAATATCCTATGGCCGGTTTGCCCCACAGGCAAATCTTAAGTATACTGTGGAAAAATAATTTAATAATAATTAAATATTTATTAAAAAAAAAACTGTTCATGTTCCGAATAATTTTACAATTAAAGATATTCAAATATTTTATTACAAACATTTGTTTGTGTATCTAATTATTTTTAGAGTAAATTACATTATTTTTTATAGGGTCAAGAAAAAAGTCAAAATTCTATCTGGAAATCAGGAAAAAATAAAATCAAATGTTTGTGGCAACCTTGTTTATATTAATTACAGGCTTCGCACTCGATAATTACGTTGAAAAAAGTCGCAAAAAGTATTTTTAAGACTAAAAAAAGTAGTAAAAAAATATCGATAGCAGTTATTGAAAAATTAAATTTGACGACTAAAAAAACTCATTTATTTTTATTGAAAATAAGTGAATTCTTATAAAAAAATTTTAGTGTGTATAAAAAAATTGGAGTTTTTGCAAAGAATTTTATTAACATTTTTTTTTAAACAATTGAATTCTTTCGTGAAATTGAATTCAATTAAAAAATAATTGAATTCTTGCAAAAAAGTTTCTTAAAATTATTTGAGAATAATTAAATCGTTTCAAAGAATATCAAAATTTTTTGAAGTGATTCTAAGGATTTTATTAAAATTTTTGAGAATAATTTTTTATTATTTTAATTATTAGCGGATTTAACTATAAGAAAGAAAAAAGTAGCTTTTAGTATTAGAAATCTAAAAAAGTAATCAAATAGTAGCAATAGTAAAAAAAAGTAGTAAATAGTTGGTTTTAGTAGATGAGTGCGAAGCCTGTAATTATGGAAAAAATCAATTATTTTATATATTTCTTAACAAATTGCATTAAAGGCTTCTGTAAATAACTCAATGCAAATCCTACCTTTGCATTCTTCATCCGAGTTGTCACCACAGTCATCAAATTTATCACAGACCCAAGAGACAGGTATGCATCGTTCGTTCGCACATCGAAATTGCCTTAGTGGACATCCTCCTAAATCTGAAATCAAAATTACGTCTAATCTTGTAACCAACTGATGGATTTATATAAGAATTTGTCGGTATTATAAGAATTATTTTATAGGTTCTATTAATAAAAATTTATTTGTGCCAAGTTAAAGTTACATACATAAGCGTTCGTTTAATTAATAATGACTTTAAAGAACCTATGAACTTACATGAACCATAGTTAATTCATTTCTAGTTTGTGCCAGATGGAAATATAAATATTACAAACTAGAATAAAGGAATAGACAAAGTAGCAAAATAATGTGATCGATAAATGTAAAAAAAGTGTATCATCCTTTTTTCCACTACTTCTAGCAATGCATTATTAATCAATTCTAAATATGTCCATGTCTCTGAATTTTTAGTGTCGACGCTGAGAGTTGAATTTTTTTCTCGAAACGAAAAGAATAAAAAGTTTCAAATGCCAAGAACGTTTCTTTAACTTCAAAAGTGAAAGAAAAAAGTAAAATTATAAATTAATAACATATTTTTATCTCCAAAAATCCAAAATAGTTTTTGATCGCTTTTGATGCTGAGCGTTGACGCTATCTTCAGGGACATAATACGGATCTAAATATATTAATAAACAATAACATGCAAATATTATGTAAATATGTAATACATAGTATATGTGACTATTACTTTTACATAATAATATTACATTTTTCATTCTCAGGATGATAAATCATCTATTCAAACAGTGTGTTGTATACATTAATTTGTAATCTGCGGGTATTTCATTTGAAACTGGTACTCACAATAATTATTCACACACGTATTGAAAGATTGTTTTATGCAAATAAACGGTGAATTGATTTAAATTTCCCGACATCGGAACTCACCATAGCGAAAGTAACATTTTGAATATTCCAACAGCTCGTCACTTAGGGATGTTGAAAGCTTTCAACTATGTTTCAGTTCTATGTTTATTTATAATAGACAAGAGAGAGAGAGAGAGAGCATTGAAAACAACCCTCTAGTACTAATAGGCCAGTCGGTGAGTGCAAAAAGTGCACAAAAGTGCAACTTGAAAAGTCTCAATAGTTTCTTGTAGTTTGGGGGCCCCATATAAGAGCCCCATGGTTTGCTCTCGATTTCCGGTTGCAAAAAATAGTGTAAACAATCGTCAAAGTTCGAGAAACGTAGTTTTTTGATGACCCTTGCTTCCGGTTAAATTTTAGAGGAAAAAGTTGTGATTGAAAGTTGTAGAGCTTGAAAATACCTTTCAAATGACTGGTCATACGTTAAAAAGGTTAATTAGTTTAGTTGCAAATGAATTTAAACCATTAAAAATAGCACTTTTTTAATTGTTTAATAACTTTGTTAATAATTATTGAATTTGTTTCTAACTTACCAGAAATATTCTCCTTGCAAAGCTGAATAAATCACAAAAAAAATCAACTCGATCGGATAAATAGTTTATGCATAATTCCATTTGTTAACTAAAAACATGAAATTTTTCAACGAAATTTCCCCACTTTTAAACCTGCGAATTTTTTTTTTTTCTTGGAGAGTACAGTTAAGGAGACTAACTTTAATTCCATTTAAATGGGAAATTGATTTTTTTTATCTAAGTGCATAATAATAGACGTTAAAAAAGGGTATGTTTTTTTGACATAAACAAATGGAATAACTCAATCAATTTTCACTTTATCGATTTGGTGTAAAGAGAATTTAATTTCATTCGTTTTCACAAAACTTTTCTAAAAAAATATCCGACCTAGCTTCAAGGAGGGAGGAGTTAGTTTATTTTTTTCAAAAAATTCCTGACTAGTTAATTATCAATATTTTTAATTGCAATTCATACCACTTATAGCTCAATATATGTATTTTATGAAAAAAAATTGGACATAAGGTTTTGTGCATTTATTTTTCATTTATATCAAGTAAAAGTAAATGTATCCTTTTTTCAACCTCTGAACGTCGGAGTGGGGGTACTCGAAGGAGCGTAATTCTCGCCGGCACAACTCAATTCAGCCGTTCAAATTTGCAAAAATGGTCATAACTTCGTTAATTATTTACCGATTTTAATAATTCTTTTTTTAATTTGATGTATTTTTTTACGCTGAATCCAAAAATGATTTTATATTTTTTCAAAATACAGTATTTTTAATAATAAAAACGAAAATTTTTTTAACAAAAAGTTTTTAATTATTATTTATAACATTTGACAAAAAATTCTTTTCGTACATATAATTCCATTGAATTCAAGAAAATATTATAACAAAAAAAATTCAATGTAATTATATATAAGCTTGTAGCATTAGGTTTACATATGCACGCCTGTTCAACTATCAATACATCGATGCTACACACTTATATAAAAATAATTTGAATTTTTTTATGTCATAATATTATTTTGAATTCAATGGAATTATATGTACGAAAAGAATTTTTTGTCAAATGTTATAAATAATAATTAAAAACTTTTTGTTAAAAAAATTTTCGTTTTTATTATTAAAAATATTGTATTTTGAAAAAATATAAAATCATTTTTGGATTCAGCGTAAAAAAATACATCAAATTAAAAAAAGAATTATTAAAATCGGTAAATAATTAACGAAGTTATGACCATTTTTGCAAATTTGAACGGCTGAATTGAGTTGTGCCGGCGAGAATTACGCTCCTTCGAGTACCCCCACTCCGACGTTCAGAGGTTGAAAAAAGGATACATTTACTTTTACTTGATATAAATGAAAAATAAATGCACAAAACCTTATGTCCAATTTTTTTTCATAAAATACATATATTGAACTATAAGTGGTATGAATTGCAATTAAAAATATTGATAATTAACTAGTCAGGAATTTTTTGAAAAAAATAAACTAACTCCTCCCTCCTTGAAGCTAGGTCGGATATTTTTTTGCAACTAAACTAATTAACCTTTTTCAACGTATGACCAGTCATTTGAAAGGTATTTTCAAGCTCTACAACTTTCAATCACAACTTTTTCCTCTAAAATTTAACCGGAAGCAAGGGTCATCAAAAAACTACGTTTCTCGAACTTTGACGATTGTTTACACTATTTTTTGCAACCGGAAATCGAGAGCAAACCATGGGGCTCTTATATGGGGCCCCCAAACTACAAGAAACTATTGAGACTTTTCAAGTTGCACTTTTGTGCACTTTTTGCACTCACCGACTGGCCTATAAAGAACAGACACTTTCAATTACATTAAACATTCATTGGAAACGTTTCATTTTTATAACTATTTATATAGTATCAATAATTCAATTTTATGTCTTTCAAAATCGCATTATAAATAAAAATCCATATATAACTATATTTAAAATTGGTAAGTATTCTTTAATTCTTCGTGAACCAATTTTTATACTCTACACCAAGAAAGGAACCCAATGGGAAATCTCTGTACAATGCCAACAGTGACAAATGGCGCAGTACAGAACCATTTGTTCTTCCAGCATTTTGCCAAGTCTTGGCAGGGTAATCTTGGCGCAAGACAGAATAAATGGTTCCGCCATAGTTATGCCAAACCTTGTCAGGTAAATCTTGGCGCAGTACAGAATAAATGTTTTCGCCATAGTAATGCCAAATCTTGGCAATAATACTTCGGCTTAGTACTGTAAATATGTTTTTAAGAACTTAATTTCAAAATTCACAAGTTGAATAATTTTTTTTGTTAATTATTCATTGAAAAAGAAATTCAATACTAAATTAATAATTTATCGTTAGTTAAAATATTTGTAGTCATATTCTTATATTAACTAAAGTTTTAGTAGAATGAATTAAAATTGTGAAGTTGAATATACTTTTTATTTTTTAAGATGGTTAAAATGACTTTTGTTGAATTTACTTTGTACTTGATTTTGATAACTATATAGTGAGAGCTGGTAAAGCGAACTACATTGGACAAGTTAAACAAATTTAATAAAATTAACACAAGCTTCTTGGTAAAACCAACCATCTTGTTAGGTTGTTATTGTTTTCATTCACATTTCACAAAAAGTAACCTCACTTTTTTGTCATTTTTTTAATTATATGCAAATCTCAATTTTGAGTATGATTGACATGAAGCATTTTTTACTGTATCTTGAAATATTTTGTATTGTTTTATTATTCTTCTGGTAAATATTTAAACAATGTTCTTATGTATAAAAGTCTCGTTTTTGTTTTAATGGTGTAATGTAATTATTCGGTACTTATTTTTCCATTTGTCATTATATTGTTATTCATAATGGTAAATTTTTTTAATAAACTAATTTGGCAAATAATTTTGTAAAATCTGTTTATTTAAATGAAAAGTTAGAATATAAATTTTATATAAAAATTTAGGAATTTTATTCATTAAGCTTAAATTTATTGCACTAATCTTTCATTTATATTAAAAATTAATTTTTAAATGATTCCTTATATTTTAATATTCTTCTGTAATATATATTAAATATAATGTATATTACAATATCCCGTGTGGAAAAAGCCACGTTCGAGCCCCACAGCTCCGGGGCCCTCGTGGAAGATCCATGAGGAGAAATCCACGAGGGCACCAGCAGGGGCCCCGTTCTTTGCCCTTACGGTTGCCCTGCTCAAAAATTTATCTAAGTTTAAAAAAAAATTTTTTTGGTTGAAAAACTTTAGTTCAGAATGCATTAAATTACGTTTCAAAGCACCTGAAATAAACATTAAGTGACATTTTATCACAAAGTTATGGAAATTTACGAGGGCACCAGCAGGGCCTCTGCTCTTAGCCATTATGAATGCCCTGCTCAACAATTTTTCTAAGTCCAAACGAAAATTTTTTTTTACAACAAAAAATTATTGTTTACTATAATTTAGACAATGAAAAACACGTTTTTAACAAATATTTAATGTTACTTTTTTTGAAAATATTGAATTTACCTAAGGGCAAATCCATGAGGGCCCACGCGAGGGCCCTCATGGATTGCTCACATCATTAACTAGAAAAAATTTCTAAGTCCAAAAAAAAAATTTTTTTTTACATAAAAAAATTAATGTTTATAATGATTTTAAACTATGAAAAACGCGTTTTTAACACAAATGTTTTGACATTTTTTTTTTTTTTGAAATTATAAAAACATTAATTTATGAATATTTATGGTCTATTATTATATTATTGATATTGTTATTATTATTATTAAACTATTTAATTATTTATCATGGTGTATTAGTGTTAATAAATAATTTATTGAATCATCAAAAGCAAGTCAGCAAGTCACCTACATTAAAGCAATAATTTTCAAGTAGGTCCCGTAGCATAGTGGTAAGAGTGGTCAGTAGGTCGTAGGCTCAATTCCCGCGTGCGTCAGATTTTTTTTTTTTGGTCACGATTTAATTAAAAAAAGTAAAAATTGTTAAATAAGAATGTTATTTATCAATAATTGGACTAATTTGTTATTAATAAATAATTAATTTATTAATTTAATTGAAAATAAAGTTGAGGGCATTTTATGAAATCCACGAGGGCACCGCGTGGAAAATCCATATGGAATCCATGAGGATTTTCCACGAGGGCACCCATGAGGGAAAGCATGTCACGCCTTCGAGGGCTCCGCGTGGATTGCCATTACGGATTCCATATGGCAAGAGGGCAATCCACGAGGGCCCCGCCGGGGGCCCTCACCATTTTTCTGCACGGGTTATTACCAAATAATTACATTATTAGTGCATTAATAATTATTAATTATTTATTCTATAATATAATTACAGATATAATACATAATTTGTTAATTAATATTTATAAATAATAATAATAATAGAATTATAGCAATTTTTTATTCTAAAAAATAATCAGGGTCCTAATTTAAAATAAAAATCCTGATCTTTTTCCGGTTATTTTTCTTGACGAGACTGCGGGAAAAATTATTATTTTTCCCAGTCATTGCAAGAAAAATTCTAAAAAAACACATGAAATTGTAGTCAATATTTATTAATTCGTATGTCATATAAATTTGAATTATATGCTCGCGACATTACTACTAAAGAATATTATAACATGTTTTTTTAGATTTATTATGGGCATGTGGGAAAAACCACATACAAGTTGTGTCTACGTGTCAGTGGTCCAGGAGGTGGCGCCAATTCTAGTGGCCGCGGTGAACTAATGAAACTCAAATTACTCCACTTTAAAACTTTAATAAAATAATTTCCTTGCGAAATTATTGTAATTTTGTTTAATTTTTTGCTTAATTTGGTAATGAACTTAAAAATATTAATTTTCGCTGGCAGTTACGACGTGAGTTTTTCCATTTTGATGCTCGCACATCAAAACAGGGTGATAATATAACCTCACTTTTGCTTTATTGTAGGCTGCTGTAGGCGCCTTAGACGTTGCGCTTGCGCAACGCACAGATATTAAATTTGAATATATTAGATTGTCAAGTTCAATATCTAAACGTTATATTCTGCAATACACTACATATTAAATCTAAACATCTGATATACTAAGCGTTAAAATCTACATAATATGTGGACGTCCGCATGAAAAGGGACCACTTTGTCGGTTCTAGATTCCGAGATATTCGCAATTTACTAATTTTGAAGAAAAATATCGAAATTGTTTTTATCTTTTTTTCTTAATCTACAGGGTCTACCACGTCGATTCATGCAGTTTTTATTAATTTATTGATACTCTAAGTATTTTATTTCGTTGTTAGAAAAAAAAATGAAAAGGGACCACTTTGTCGGAAATCTGTTATTTTTTCATTGTTTCAAAACGAAGGGAGGGAAAAATTCGAAACCTATTGATTTTCAATCTTAAGGGTGTACTAGACTTAAAACAACTCTTATCTGAATAACTTCCTAGAAGAGCCGGAGAAATTCGCATTACAATCTTTGATTTCGTTTTTCTCGAAATGACGTATTTGATACTCCAAACTTTAAAATTCTGTAACTCATCGAATTTTTTACCAAAAAGGTTGTAAGACCACTCAAAATTTTCCAAATTTTGTCAGGAATTCGCCCATATAGATAAGTCCAATAGTGCCAAAGTGGTCCCTTTTCATGCGGACGTCCACATATATTTAAGTATCTCATTTTTAATATCTAATATATTAAGAGTTTTAATATCCATTTTTCTCAGTGTAGTTTTCACTTCGTCCTTATAAGCAACAGAATATATGACACTGGCATTGATATAGTAAATTAGGAGAGTTCATACCCAGACTTCAGTGGCCGTGCGGTTTAAATGCTTTGAGTCGGGTCGTCAAGGGTGGGGGGCGTGAGTTCGATCCCACATGCGAGCAGATATTTTTCATTGTAAGTGTTATATAAAATAATAAAATTACTATATTTAATCTGTATAAGTGTTACAAATTAAAATTGTAAACATGTTTGAAATAATGTTAAAGGCCTGTTAAAGAATGAATTTAAAAAAATGTGCTAATTAACGCAAATTGTTTTTTTATTAAAATCATTTTTCAATATTATTATTTTAAATGATATTTACTGCTAGTGCAGTATATTATTTATTTGAAAATAATATAATTATTATAATAAGTTATTGTCATTAAATACATATACACACATATATATGAATAACAATAATATTTATTATTATTAATAATTCATATTTTCACATTACATTGAATAAACGTGAGAACCGAGTAAATTTGGGTAAACTATTTAAAATTAAAAAACTGAAATATTGAAATCGAACCTAAAATTTTAAATATTAGCACTGCTCATTAGCCCTGATTAGCTCGTCCAGTCTGGACCAACGCGTGGTTCGATCGTCACTGGTCTGATTAGCCCATGGTCAGACAGTCTTTTCAGCGCCAAGTTAGAGAATAGACTGTCTTTCTGGCACCACACTAGAACCCAACAATTTTTCTACACGGGAATAAGTGTCATTTGCAACTTATTTATAAAAATAATAACCAAATAGTTGTATGAGGTGAAAAAAAGTGTCGCGTGAGTCTGAAGGCCTGAAATAGGTAAAAATTAATATTTATATGTACAAATATTATCGCTTTTTCACCTCAATAGTATATACATATAATTAAAAACATTATTTTCAATATTACCATTCACGGGTATAAATCACGTTTCATTAAATAAAATGAGATAAATGCAAATTTAATTAAATTATTGAAATTCTCAAAAATGAGAAACACATGAAATCCTCCCTCATCCGATTTGATATAAATGTACATATAATATACATATTAAATAATATTCTCGGAAAAGTGATTTGAACAATCATACACATGTACATCTACTGATAGCTTTAGGCAAAGTATAAATAATTCGAATTTCAAATTACCAATGTTCAGTTACGCTTCAAGCTTGATATAATTAATTCTGATTTGATAAAAAAGGCGATACAGGGAACATTTTCATCGAGGCCGAAAAATATGTGAAAAAGAAATGTTTGAAAAATTTAATTAAAGAAAAAATATTTTTTCTATTTATTTCTGTATAGAAAAAAGAGAAAAAAAATTATTTTGTGTGATGACCGGTATTCAAATATTGTTCTATTTCTGCGTCTGCATGCAAATGAACATCAATGTATTTTGTATTTAATGATAGGTATATGGTCTAGTTAATAACGATGAAGCTTATCGAGAGACCATAATAACTAAACGTTAACCAACGAATCATTTTGCTTATAATTTAAACTATTATATGCAAGCGCGCAAGTTAATTTTTTTCTAATATGCAAAATGCAAGCACTTAACTAATAATTATCTGCATTATAAAACATATATATGTATATGTATAAATAGGAACTTTATACTTTTGCAAATTACGTTATAAACTCTTTAAAAATACGTACACAATATTATAACATACGCAAACAGGAAATGCCATTTTTATAGGAAGTAAAATTTCTTTCCATTTACATAATAAATATTTTTCAAAATAGTTCATAAAGTTCTTTTTTTGGTTTTCATTAAAAAAAAGTTCCACCAATCATGAAAATTATGAGTGAAAAGACTTGTGGAAATGTTCAGGCCTCGGATCGACTTTAAGGCGCAAAAATAAGTCGCTTTAGTCGATTAAAAATGCAAAAAAAAAGTCGAAAAAGTCGGTTATTTATTTCACTGTTTAGTCATAAAAATTTTATTTAGTATTATCCTGATTTTTCAATAATTTATTTCTAAATTCAATTATTCAAAACTTGAATAATTTTGTTAAATAAATATTGAAATATTTCTTTTGCTTTTCCCTCGGGAAATAAAATTTAAAAAATTTCAATTTGAAGCCTTCTGAAATTTAATAATTTCTAAAAATTACAACTGCATATATAGTCCTTCCAAACATTCAATTATATTCTACAATTTTTGACTAAACTTCACCACTAAATCAATTATTTTTAATAATTTTTCGAAAGTTCACCGAGAATTAAATTATTTAAATACCTACAAAAATTTAATTTTTTACTAATAAGGGACCATTCTAGTATTACGTAAGCATTTAAGGGGAGAGGGGGTCTATAGCTATTGCTTACTTTCATTAGAAAAAATAGCGCTAATATTGCATGTAAATATGCTTACGTAATACTTGAATGCCCCTAAATTGTAACTGCAGCTGTACACTGTAAAAAATTTAGGGAGTTAACGGACTCGGGAGTTGGAAGTTAAATTTTTCGAGTTAAAAATCAACTCCAAAAGAGAGTTAATTTCTAACTCCCTTCATTCAACACCTGCGCGAGCTATTTTTTCCATGGGGAGTTAGCATTTGGGTGTTAAATTTTAACTCTCTTTATTTAACTCCCCTGGCATTAACTCTCCAATGGGTGCGACTTTTATAGAATCCCCTGGGGAGTTAAAATTTAACTCCCTTTTTTTACAGTGTACATGTTTATTTAAAAAACTTATTAAGGTATAATATATTTGAAAGTTAATTGGGTTAATTGAAAAATTTCCCAACAATTGAAATTTGGTAAAATTTTTGAAAAATAATTGAAACTTGTAATAATCTTTTAAAAATAATTAAATTTATGAAAAATATAGAAAAAAGTAATCACATTTTGAAGAATTTTTATTATAAATAAGATCATGATTTCACTGAAATTTTAATAATCTAAAAAAGTAATTTTTCATAAATTTTAATTTTCTTTCTTCAAAGATAATTGAATCTTAAAAAATTTATGAAAAACAATTCTAAGAATTAGTCTCTTAAATAGGGAAGGGGCAAGAAGACTAGAGACAGGAGGTAAAACTTCGGTAGTGGGGGTATGGCAATGCTGAGTCGCTCAGCTGATGTATGGTCAGGCGTTTACTTTCAAACAAAGTTTTCGCCGCAGTAGACCAGACGGACTTCTGCGCAATCTAACACACGTAAACACGGGAAAATATATTCTATACAAATACAATATGAAATATAAGTGTTTATATTTTCAAACATCTTATAGTTATTAAAAAAAACGTTTTAAAAACAAAAAAATGTGTAAACTGTAGCATCCCAGGCGCGAAAGACCAATGCTGACAATAAATTAAACCTTGATTGAGTCTTGAACGCTCAGTGTGGGTAACCCACAGTAGAAGCAGGCTTTACATCACTGTCACTCAATATTAGTTCAATATTGGTTCGACATTAGGCCCAATTCTCGTCCCATGCTCGATTCAAGACTCGGTCAATCTTTATGTGTGAAGCTCGAACATCTAATCTTGATTCAAGCTTGAATCAATCTTTACTCAATATTCAGTTTATCTTTATTTATTACCGTGTTCACTTAATTAAATAATATTATAATAATTATAATTATAATAATTGTTTCAAATAATAATAATAATTAACATTAAGTTATTAATTGATAAATAAATATTTATATTTATTTAGTATAAATATATTATTAATTGTAAAGTTAAATAGGAAATTTTTTTTTATAAATGTTTTCAAAATTATTATAGATAATTAATAAATAATAATTAAAATGTGCAATAAATATTCCTGACACTGCATCATATTTAATAATTTTATTAATTATGTTAATTTTTAATATTAATTAAATTAATTAATTATTATTTATTTATTAATTAATTATCATAATTATTAATAATCATTATTCAATTAATAAATATTATTATAATTAATAACAATTACAATATTTAACATTATAATTCATTATTATTCCAAATTATATTTATTTAAATAATATATTATTAATATATCTAATAATAAATGTTAATAATTTTGTTACTGAATAATAAAAAATATCAATTATTTATCGATGTTTATTAAATTATTCATTAAATATTTTTAATTTTAAAATGTTTTAAAAGTTGAATTTTGTAATGATTATAATTTTATTATGAGTTATTTAATATTTATTTTTAATAATTATTAAAATAATTCAGGATTAGTATGTGTAAAATTTTTAGTCATAGTTTTCACTTTGCCCTTATAAGTAACAAAATATACGGCACTGGCATTAATATATTAGATTGGCCCGAGTTCTCATCGAGACTCAGTGGCCGTGCGGTTTAAGTGGTTGCGTCAAGGACTTCCGGAATGCGTCTGGGGCGGGGGAGACGTGAGTTCGATCCCACATGCGAGCGGATTTTTTCATTATAAGCGTTACATAAAATAATAAAATTACTATTTAATCTGTATAATTAATAAGTGTTGTGAATAAAAACTTGTGAACTTGTTTGTAAATAATATTAAAAGTCTGTTAAAAATGAAGTTAAAAAATGTACAAATTATCACAAATTGTCTTTTTTTGCTAACGTTATTTTTCAATATTATTATGTTAAATGACATTTATTGTTAGTAATATGATATTTATATAAAAATAATATAATTATTGAGTCAAAACGCGTCAACCGTGAATAGTGAATATTTCCGAGATATTTGCATTATTTTAGAAAAAAATTAATAACTCATTACTGTTTTGCTAGAAATTAATGGCAATTTTTTTGGTAGTCATTGAATATCCACTCTTTTGAATAAACTTAATAGTGATAAAAAATTTTCAAAAATTTTTAATTTTTAATAACAATTTTATAAACAATTAGTGTTTTTTATGCTTTCTAGAGCAAGGATTTTAATGAAATTTATATGTAAGATACATTGAACCTACATCTTTATATTCCCGAAAAAAAAAATTTGTATTTCCAATTACAACCGGCGATTTTGAATTTTTTGTTGCGCCGTGCGCCGTCTGCTCGTTTACCGCGACATTTATCACAGCGATGGATGCCACGATGACGGCGCACGGCGCAACAAAAAATTCAAAATCTCCGGTTGTAATTGGAAATACAAATTTTTTTTTTCGGGAATATAAAGATGTAGGTTCAATGTATCTTACATATAAATTTCATTAAAATCCTTGCTCTAGAAAGCATAAAAAACACTAATTGTTTATAAAATTGTTATTAAAAATTAAAAATTTTTCAAAATTTTTTTTCACCATTAAGTTTATTTAAAAGAGTGGATATTCAATGACTACCAAAAAAATTGCCATTAATTTCTAGCAAAACAGTAATGAGTTATTAATTTTTTTCTAAAATAATGCAAAAATTTTTTATTATAAAAAAAGGTATAAATATTTAAAAATTTGAAAAACGGTTAAGAGTTTTTTTGGTTTGCTGTGAACTACAGATTTTCATAAATGTTTTGACTTTTCCAAAATTATATGTAAATACATATATATTAATAACAATACTGTTTATTATTAATAATAATAATTAATATATTCACGTTATATTGAATGAACGCGTGAGAATCGTGTAAATTTGGGAACAGTAGAAGCAGTCTTGTTCAGTCCTGCTTTCGGCTTCCGCAGCATTGATTGAAGATTGAACGCCAGTCTTCAACAAAGACTGAGCGTCAGGTTTACATCGGTGTTACTATTCCGGACTCAAGCAGCCTTGCTTTCGCTGTCCCACCAATCTTCAACCAATACTGACCAACCCTTAATCAAGCTTCGTAAAGCCTGAACTCACTGTCAGCTCGCGCCTGGGATGAAGTGTATTAAAAGTTTACAAAAAGTAATAATCATAGTGTTGTGTTTATCTTTCTTCTTGTTACAATTTTTCATATATATATATCTTACGGTACAATGCTTATTTTGATAATTTTTTACTGGTTTTAAACTCATTTAACCCAAAGGTCCTGGCATCTGGGATTTTCTTCTTGGTTTCGATTCTGGAGTGTTAACACATGATTTTACAACGAAAATTAAAATAATCGCCGGAGCCGTTTTTGATAACATCGATTTTTACTTTTAAAAAAACAAAAATTCAAATTTGCTTCAAAAATTTTTTATTTTAGAAAAAACTCTTTTTATAAAAGTAACAGATAATAAAATAGGGAATATATTTTATTCAGGTCTTTTTTTAATACAATCAATACTTTCCGAGATAATCGGAAAAATAACATTTTACACATTTTTAAATCTAATTAGCTTAAAATTGCGGATACTTTCAATTTTCTTGTTGATTTTGATAGTATCCTGTAAACATATGATTTTCCAATAAAATAGAAATATTTTCCCAAGCCTGTTTTGAGAATTGTCGATTTAAAAGTTTATTTTAAGAAAAACAAAATGTTTACGTGAAACAAAATTCATAGAAACTAGCGTCATATTCTTCGCTCGCTCGGAAGACATTTTACTTATTTATTTCCACTTACATAAATTTTTATTATTATACATTATCAGGGGAGACTACGTGCGGTTATTACGCTGTGCAGTTGTTACAAATGAAAAATCTCAGAAACAGTGAATTGTAGTTTTTATGTACGAACTTTCTGCAATATGTTTAAAAATTATATGCAAGCTTTACAAGTAAAAAAATAGGCACATTGGTTTTTAGAGGCCAAAAGTATATATTTCTCTGTCTGGTATTTTTTAAATAATTAATAGACCTTTATACTTAACAAAGTACATTTTTTAAATATTAATTCTATGAGGATTAAGCTTTAAAAAACTGCCTTGGTTGTCCACATTAAATGTATACTTTTTTAATAAAGTGTTTTATTGTAAAAAATGTACCTGTTGTGGCAAAAAATGAGTGTGATTACATTTTTGACAAATATTTTACATTTCAAACGAATCTGCTGAATTTTGGAAAAAATACTTTTGGCCTCTAAAAACCAATGTGCCTATTTTTTTACTTGTAAAGCTTGCATATAATTTTTAAACATATTGCAGAAAGTTCGTACATAAAAACTAACCATTTTTCCTTTGGGAACCCCATCTCTACAATTCACTGTTTCTGAGATATTCCATTTGTAACAACTGCACAGGGTAACAACCGCACCTAGTCTCCCCTAATAATGTATAATAATAAAAATTTATGTAAGTGAAAATAAATAAGTAAAATGTCTTCCGAGCGAGCGAGGAATATGACGCTAGTTTCTATGAATTTTGTTTCACGTAAACATTTTGTTTTTCTTAAAATAAACTTTTAAATCGACAATTCTTAAAACAGGCTAAAGAAAATATTTCTATTTTATTGGAAAATCATATGTTTACTTGATACTATCAAAATCAACAAGAAAATTAAAGGTACCCGCAATTTTGAGCTAATTAGATTTAAAAATGTGTAAAATGTTATTTTTCCGATTATCTCGGAAAGTATTGATTGTATTAGAAAAAGATCTGAATGAAAAATATTCCCTATTTTATTATCTATAACTTTCATAAAAAGATTTTTTTCTAAAATAAAAAATTTTTTAAGCAAATTTGAATTTTCGTTTTTTAAAATGTAAAAATCGATGTTATCAAAAACGGCTCCGGCGATTATTTTAATTTTTGTTGTAAGATCATGTGTTCACACTCCAGAATCGAAACCAAGAAGAAAATCCCAGATGCCAGGACCTTTGGGTTAAATGAGTTTAAAACGCACCGTGTATTAAACATAAAAATTTGGCCGAGTACAGTATCGAAAGGATTTTTCATGCTCTTTCGATTGGAAACAAGCATTTTGAAAAAAAAATTTTTTTTTGACCAAAAAAAATCAAAATTAAAAATAAATTTTAATTTTTTGGGGGAAGGATACGATTTTTTTTTTAAACGAAAGCTGAGGTTTTTTCCTAAAAGAACATATATGTGCAAAAGTGGGACTAGAATGTTTAAACATTGAAAAAAAGAGATTTCTACTGACCGGAGTGCTCAAAACCCGGTTTTTGGCTCCATTTGGTAGAAATCTCTTTTTTCAGTGTTTAAACATTCTAGTCCCACTTTTGCATATATATGTCCTTTTAGAAAAAAACCTCAGCTTTCGTTTAAAAAAAAAAATCGTATCCTTCCCCCCCAAAAAATTAAAATTTATTTTTAATTTTGATTTTTTTTGGTCAAAAAAATATTTTTTTCAAAATGCTTGTTTCCAATCGAAAGAGCATAAAAAAACCTTTCGAAACTGTACTCGGCCAAATTTTTATGTTTATTTGTTTAAGAGTAACTATCCACTAGTACTACAAAAGCCCCAAGTTTAGGCACGATTGGAGAAAAATTTTTTCCCACCTTGATCACTTGACATGGAATCGCTTATATATATATATATACTAGGGGGGATTCGCCCCCCTGCGCGCTTCGCGCGCCAACCCCCTATCTCTATTTTTATATTAATTTTAATTTTTATAAATTTAAAGTAATTTTTTCTTAATATCAATGCATCTTAATAAATTGCATACAATAGAAAAAAATTATGACAAAATACACATAGATTTTGACGTAATGTAATAATCGTTATGGACCTTTTTTATATATATATGTCAAAAATTAGATTAAACTTTGACACATATTTTGACTCATTTTAACCATTTTTTAAGGTTATAAAGGCGTCAAATTTTAAATAGATTTTGACGTATCATAGATACGTTTATTGTCCTTTATTGTCCCTTTTTAAGTTGCAGTTAAATAAAAGTCAAATTACACATAGATTATGACGTAACTAAATGAGGAAGTAAAAATAAAACGTCAAAATTAGGTCAAAATGATAGGTGTAAGAGCAAACACAATTTTAAAATTACCTTACATTGTTAGGTCAGATGGCAAACTTCACCTCATCATTAAGTCTGCGCGCGGAAATTCTTTGTCAAATTTTGATGTGTAGGTCAAAACTGCCCTCAAAATTGACCTAAATTTTGAGGGTAGCGGAAATTGTTTGTCAAACTTTCACGTCTAGGTCAAAACTGCCCTCAAAATTGACCTTAATTTTAAGGGTAGCGGGAATTCTTTGTCAAATTTTGACGTCTGGGTCAAAACTGCCCTCAAAATTGACCTAAATTTTGAGGGTAGTGGAAATTGTTTGTCAATTTTTGATGGGTAGGTCAAAATTGCCCTTAAAATTTACCTAAATTTTGAGGGTAGCGGAAATTGTTTGTCAAATTTTGACGCCTAGGTCAAAACTGCCCTCAAAATTGACCTATATTAACGTAATGTGAGGCCTTTATTTATCCTCTTTTTGACCTACAGGTCAAGAAATAGGTCAAATTAGACATATATTTTAACGTAATGTGAGGCCGTTATTTATCCTCTTCTTGACCTATAGGTCAAAAAATAGGTCAATTTTGACATAAGTTTTGACGGCCCCTTTGGGATAGGGCGCCCTTACAGAATCTTGAAACAGCGGCGGCGGCGATATCTTTTTGTAATATATATATATATATATATATATATATATATACTAGGGGGGCTCCGCCCCCCTGCGCGCTTTGCGCGCCAACCCCCTTGTTTTTTCTTCTTCTTTCTTTAATAATTTACGTCAATAGTATTTTATATTATTTAAAAATTATAATTATTGGTTTAAAAAAAAAATAAAAACATAAAATTCATAAATAAATAACATAAAATTCTATGTTGAAATTCTGAATTTTATTATTATTGTTAATTATAATAATTATAATTTATTAATAATTAATATAAAAGTAAAAAAGGTTGTTTTGAATATACTATAGCTTTCACTTGCAAGAGGCCTTTGAGGTTATACTTGCCCTGTGACCTGTCCTTGGGGATAAAGAGGGAGGGGCAATTTTGAGGTTATATTTGACGTGTGACATGTGAGTGAGAATAGAGGAGAGGGGAGATTTTGAGGTTATGATTGTCCTGTGACCTGTGAGTGGGAAGAAGGGGTGTAATGTAATAATATAAATGAGGGTTTAAGGTTATGTTTTGAGGGGGTTTCGAGGTTACATTTGTCATGTTACCTATGAGTGGGAAGGGGGGTTTGTGGTCATATTTGCCATGTGACCTGTGAGTAGGGAGGGAGTTTTGAGGTTATGTTTGACCTGTGAGTGGGAAGGGGGTTTTGAGGTTATGTTTGACCTGTGAGTGGGAACGGGGTTTTGAGGTTATGTTTGACCTGTGAGTGGGAACGGGTTTTGAGGTTATGTTTGCCCTTTGACCTTGAGTGGGAAGGGGGTTTTGAGGTTATGTTTGCCCTTTGACCTTGAGTGGGAAGGGGGTTTTGAGGTTATGTTTGACCTGTGAGTGGGAAGGGGGTTTTGAGGTTATGTTTGCCCTTTGACCTTGAGTGGGAAGGGGGTTTTGAGGTTATGTTTGCCCTTTAACCTTTAAGGAGGGGGGATGGAATCTTGAAACAGCGGCGACAGCGATATATTTTTGTAATATAGGGAGATATATATATATATATATATATATATATATCCGTTATGACACACATTGTCATTTGTGTCTCGATTGCACTGATTGCACTTTAACCCTTTAACGCCCAAATGTGCTGTTTTCAGACTTGAATTTTAACTACGTACAGCTATTAAAAGAAAGCTAAAAAAATTTCAAAAGTACCATTTTCTACTATTTTTGGAGTCGCTCTTTCGAATGGCGTTGTCAAAATTTCCAAAAAATGAAATTAACCCCCTCTTTTAATGAAATTTTCCCAAAAATGCAAGATTTTTGGATGAAATTTTTTTTTTATTTCAATTTTCATTGTTATATCGGTATCTACATATCGTCTGAGGTATAAAAACCGTATTCCCGATAAATAAAAATATGATGAAAATATGATAAAATTATTAAATAAGAAATGTTTACACTATAATTTAATAAATTAAGGTAACAGTAATAACAACCGCATAATTTAAATCACGATTACGACCCTTGCAGTTTAAAAAACTACCCCCTTATACATCAACACTTATGCCAAACCCCCAAAAAGGTATAAAACGTCAATATATTGATACATAACAAAGCAATAATTAATCCTTTAAAAATAAACAACGCTTACCACTACTGCAGAAATATCGGCCACCCCTAAATATGTTAAAAAACTACCCCTAAACAACAAAAACCAAAAAAAAAACTTAAAATGTCATGGACTAAGATTCTAATGTTTTTGTTAAAGAGTTATCCCTACCAATAACAAATAAGCAACTATTGTTACATGTACCATTAACTCAACAACCCTTAATCATGATCAGAAACTACCCCTATATGATCTTTAAAAAATTACCTCCGAAGTTACAAATTAAAAACCAAATTATTTTACTATTTATGACACTTTAAATAATCAAATCAATTATTATATGGGTTATCAGGTCCAACCACTGGAGGTGAGAAACATTGTCCAATCAATGAAGATCAGGGTTATCAGATCAAACTCTAAAGGTAAGATACATTGTTGTCCAATCAATGAAGATCAGGGGTATGGAATCCAACCACTGAAGGTAAAAAACATTGTTGACCAATCAATGAAGATAAGGTTTATCAGGTCCAACCACTGAAGGTAAGAAACATTGTTGTCCAATCAATCAGTGGTTGGACCTGATAACCCTGATCTTCTTTAATTAGTCAACAATGTTTTTTTTACCTTCAGTTGTTGGATTCCATAACCCTGATCTTCATTGATTGGACAACAATGTTTCTTATCTTCAGTGGTTGGACCTAATAACACTGATCTTTATTGAGTGGTCAACAATGTTTCTTACCTTTAGTGGTTGGATCTGTTAACTCTGATCTTTATTGATTGGACAACAATGTATCTTACCTTCAGTGGTTGGACCTGATAACCCTTATATTTATTGATTGGACTATAATGTTTCTTACCTTCAGTGGGTTTATCTGATAAACTCTGATCATTATTAATTGGGCCACCAAAGACTGTACCTTCAAGGTTTGAATATTTTATGTGTTTTCTTTATTGATTGCAATAAATTGATTATCACCATATCAAACAATTATTTAAAGTGTCATAAATAGCAAAATAATTTGGTTTTTAATTTGTAACTTTAGAGGTAATTTTTGAGGGATGATATAGGGGTAGTTTCTGATCATGATTAAGGGTTGTTGAGTTAATGGTAGATGTAACAATAGTTGCTTTTTTTGTTATTGGTAGGGATAACTCTTTAACAAAAACATTAGAATCTTAGTCCATGACATTTTAAGTTTTTTTCGTTTTTGGTTGTTTAAGGGTGGTTTTTTAACATATTTAGGGGTGGCCGATATTTCTACAGTAGTGGTAAACGTTGTTTATTTTTAAAGGATTAATTATTGCTTTGTTATGTATTAATATATTGACGTTTTATAACTTTTGGGGTTTTGGCATAAGTGTTGATGTATGAGAGGGTAGTTTTTTAAACTGCAAGGGTCGTAATCGTGATTTAAATTATGCGGTTGTTATTACTGTTACCTTAATTTATTAAATTATAGTGTAAACATTTCTTATTTACATAATTTTATCATATTTTACTGTTGTTTATTGAAAACGGTGTCTCTGAGTTAAGGGTGGATTTTTAACCCTTTCCCCAAGGTTTAGAACTTTCTAAGGGTGATTTTCGGATTCAGCAGGTCAAAATCTATAAAAACATATACTTCTTTTA
The DNA here is from genome assembly GCA_032872505.1 of Leptopilina syphax. Taxonomy (NCBI): domain Eukaryota; kingdom Metazoa; phylum Arthropoda; class Insecta; order Hymenoptera; family Figitidae; genus Leptopilina; species Leptopilina syphax. The sequence goes on from CM065475.1 coordinate 21,041,233, forward strand.
CAATCCCCTTTGGGGGCAAATTTTGACCATTTTTCAGCATCGTTCTTTTTAAAAAAATCGTCCGCCATTTTGAATATTTTAAAACTAACATCAGATTCGTAATTAGCGACCCCATAAACCCCCGAGTAACAAATTTCAAGTGAATTTAAGCAAATTTAGAAAAAAAAATTTGTATGTGTAATAAAAAAAAAATTTTGCGTTCGGGCGCCATTTTTTAATAAAAAATGAAAAAAAGAGAAAAAACTACTGCACATTTTTAAAGTGCAGCTATCGGGAATACGGTTTTTATACCTCAGACGATATGTAGATACCGATATAACAATGAAAATTGAAATAAAAAAAAAATTTCATCCAAAAATCTTGCATTTTTTGGAAAATTTCATTAAAAGAGGGGGTTAATTTCATTTTTTGGAAATTTTGACAACGCCATTCGAAAGAGCGACTCCAAAAATAGTAGAAAATGACACTTTTGAAATTTTTTTTAGCTTTCTTTTAATAGTTGTACTAAGTGAAAGTTCAAGTCGGAAAACAGCACATTTGGGCGTTAAAAGGTTAAAGTTAACCTCAAATTAAAATCGTATCATACACATATGTAAAACATATGGTATACAAGAATTTGAATGTGTGAGTGATGTGCAGAAGCACCGCTCCGGCGACTTTTCGAAACGAAAAACGCCTGGTTAAAGAAAGGTTCTTGACTCATCCCCACTACCGAAGTTTCACCTCCTGTCTCTAGCCTTCTTGGGAAGGGGTAAGGTCTATTCGGTGAAAAAAACGCATGTTTCTAAGAATTTTTTTTGGCGATACACAGAAAGTTAATTTATTTTATCGCTTCCCCAAACCGGGGTGAAACAATAAAACCGGCCGGGACTTAGATCTCCAATATGAAAGAAACTATATTTGTGACATTGCACGTCAAGTGATCCGGGTCCAAATTTGAAATGTTTCGGATCAGGTTAAAAGTTTGCACAAACAGTAATCCTATTAGATATAATTAAAAATACAAAAAATTATTAATTTATTTAAACAAATGTAAAAACTGGAGGGGGTCAAAGTTTAAACTTTTTGTCTTACATGGAATATTTGAAAAATTTATAGTTTCTTTAAAACAAAACGAAAAAATGTTTTCTATTTTGGGTTTTTTAGTTGTTTTTATTCACTTTCTAATGGTGTAAACAGATTTAAAAAAATTTTTTTGATCTTGAAAAATTAAGTTAAAAAATAAAATTTAATTTTTTCATCAATTGCAGTCCCCTGCGTTTGTACCCCAATCATATTTACGGGAGAGTGGATCAAAATAGGGTACCTTTTTGAAATTGGCTGTTTACAGAGAACCAAACGAATAAACCGATTCGACTAAACATCAGAATTCTTCTTTGTACACTTAGCTTTGAGGAAATAATGATAATAAAGAACAAAATTTTTTAAAGAACTTATATCGTATTTTCTGAGAAAGTGCTAAAACGTGGTGGTATCAAATAACTATAAAACATGGAATATTTTTTCAAAATTTATTAGATTCTATATTGTCATACAAAAAACAAGTAATATTTATTATAATTTAACAAAAAAATATCGATATGCAAAATATCGATTCTTCTGCGCGAAATTTTTAAATTGTTTAAAAATTAATGCAGCTAGAAAGCTTACTTTGGTACTTGTGTAGGGGAAAGGTGTACGAGATGATCCCCTGGGGCAAGATGATCCTTTTGAATTTTGGAGAGCCTATTAGCGCCACCTTTTAGGCAAATACGGTAATACGTTGCCAATGGCATACCTATGAATCAGTCAAACTGTCATGACAACACGCGTCATTAAAAAAATTCTATTCGAAAAAAAAAATACTTTTGATCTAAGGAAAGCTTAACTTTGGGCTTAGATAACTTTTGTTGTAGTAGCTGAAATTCCATGTTTCTTGTACTCACGGCTTCAGTATATCTTCAACTAAGTGTTCTGATTGGTATTATGGAATAACAGAGCTCGTAGGTTAAGTTACGAACAAATTGCAAAATAGTGGCATTTGGGGCAAGATGATCCCTCAATGGGTGTACAAGATGATCTCACCTCAAAGTGAATTTTCTAGTATTAATAAAAAATTCAATTTTTCTCGCTTCTTATATGTTTTTATTATGAAAAGTAACTTATCTAAAACTAAAATTGACATCTACACTGAGAAAAAAGAGGGCGCGTTGCAGCACATTTTCGATTCATGTTGCGCGACTCAACCCTGAAGTCTTCTACACACTTTCTGGGGCGTGCAGCACGCCTCAAAGAGGCGATTATGTATAGCAGATGGAAGAATATTGCTAAATGCACCTTTGAGGTGCAAGCGCAACTGTGTGGCATGCTCGTTGGAACCCCTGATGGATGTCAGTGGCAAAGGTGGATACACAATCGATGGTTGATCTCCCCCTTTGAAACCCAAATTGAAGGGGAGGAACACCACCGACTGATTCCACGTAGTGTTTAAGACGTTTATGTATAAGTTTCTCAAATAGTTTGCAGACAGCCGAGGTCAGAGAGATGGGCCTGTATCCTTTGCCGTTGGGTTTTGGCAGGAACACTACTTTAGTATCCCTCCAGCTGAGAGGGAAACTTGATGATAGAAAAAAGCAGTTAAATAAGAGTAGAAGGTATCTTCTAGATTTAAGAGAAAGATGATTAAGAATTACATTAGAAATAGAGTCCAACCCAGGAGCAGTGTCCTTTTTTGAGTGGAGAATAGCTAGGTTGAATTCTGCTTCAGAGAAAGGCCCGTTAAGAAGTTCGTCATCATTGATACCTATAATAGGTGGAACATGTTTGCATTTTATGTGTTCTTGAATTAAATCTGACTAAAGTTGTTTAAATAGAGTAGAGTTCAGATTATTACTAATGCCTGTGCGTAGGGGCTGGGTAGAGGTGGCAAAGGCTTTTACTTTTCCCCAAATTTCTTTAGAGCCCATTGAGGAAGATAGGGAGTTGCAGAATTCCATGAAGGAAAGTTTCTTTTTGTTTCGAATTAAGCGTTTAACTTCCTCGTCTATCTTTTTGAATTTAATTCGATTTTCGGGAGTTTGAGTAATGAGAAATTCTTTCCGGGATGTTCGTCTTCTATCTAGGGCCTCATCGCAATCAGTGTCCCACCATAAGGGTTTCGATTTTCGATAACCCGGTAGACCTGAAGGGATGTAAGCTCCAGATTCGCTCAGGACTGCCTTAATCCGATCGATGAAGGAGTCGTATGCCGACTCAGGATGAATAATGCTCGAAGGATCCCAGGGATCAACCTCCAGGGAGTCAACATACGAATCCATGCCCGTTATAAACTTAAACCAGTCCACGTTTTTGACATTGTAGCGCTTAGTGTTGGATTTTAGGTACTTTGGAGAAACGTCAGTGGTAGCGATCACCAGAAAATGATCCGAATTATACGTGTCAGGCGTAACATCAGCTGACGAAATGTTGCACAAGAATGCTGAAACAAGAATGAGATCAATGTTTCCTCCTAGTTTGCCATCACTTCTAATAAAGGTAGGTTTATTGTCATTGAGAGGGATGAGGTTGTATTCCTCAATGACTTCACTCAGGTGTTCACCACGTGGAGAACAATATTTAGAGAGACGCATGCTTATTCCCGAAATCTTTTTTTACCAAATAGTTATTTGATATAAAACTACTTAACTTAAAATTCACATAATATGCACATTATTTGACATTATTTTCATTGCACACAAAAACCATTTAACATAAATATCATTTGTCATAGAATTCATTAAACAGAAATATTATGTTACATAAAACTCAGATAACTTAATTCCCATTTGACATAAAAATTATGTAACATAAATTTCTATTGACATAAAAATCATTTAACATAAATTTCTTTTGATATAAAATTCATTTAACGTAAATTTTATTTGTTTTAAAATTCATTTGACATCAATTTTTATTTGGCATAAATGTCATTTAACGTAATTCTCATTTGACATAAAAATCATTAGACATAAAATTAGCTTGACATAAGTTTCATTTAACGTGAATATCATGTAACATAATTATTATTTAACGTAAAATTAAATTTATATAAATTAAATTTATATAAATTTCATTTAGCATAAATTTCATTTAAAATAATTCTCATTTGGCATAAAATTTACTTGACATAAATTTCATTTGGTATAAATCCCATTTAACATAATTATCATTTGACATAAAGTTCATTTGACATAAAAGACATTTAACACAATTCTCATTTGTCATAAAAGTCATTCAACAAAATTCTCATTTGACACAAAAATCATTTTACACAAATTACATTTTACATAACAATATCGGCGCGAATTTTAAAAGTAACAAATTAGATATTATCAACAACATTGTGATTCGCCAATTTTGAAATTCGCGCCTATATTTCCATGTCAAATGATCTGTATGTAAAATAAAATCTATGACAACTGAATTTTATGTCAAATGAGAATTATGTGTAATGAGTTATCCGTCAAATAAAATTTATATCAAGTGAATTTTATGTCAAATGAAAATTATGTTAAATGGGATTTATACCAAATGAAATTTATGTCAAGTAAATTTTATGCCAAATGAGAATTATGTTAAATGGCATTTATGCTAAATAAAATTTATATAAATTTAATTTTACGTTAAATAATAATTATGTTACATGATATTCACGTCAAATTTGATGTCAAATAAATTTTATAACAAATAAAATTTACGTTAAATGAATTTTATGTCAAAAGAAATTTATGTTAAATGATTTTTATGTCAATAGAAATTTATGTTACATAATTTATATGTCAAATGGGAATTAAGTTATCTAAGTTTTATGTAACATAATATTTCTGTTTAATGAATTCTATGACAAATGATATTTATGTTAAATGGTTTTTGTGTACAATGAAATTAATGTCAAATAATGTGCATATTATGTGAATTTTAAGTTAAGTAGTTTTATATCAAATACCTATTTGGTCAAAAAATATTTCGGGAATAAGCATGCGTCTCTATTTAGAGCCCCATGACCAAGAATGTGCATTAAAGTCACCACAGAATAATCGGGTCGGAATGGGAACAGCAAAGCAGTAGGTCTCTCCAGGTGGATGATGGTATTCGTATATTGGGGGGTGCATAAACCGAGATGATCTGAATAAAACCAACAGAAGTAGCCATCCTAATTCCCACACAATCTATATGTTTAGTAATTTTAGTAGGAATTTTAATAATGGAAACTGTGAAAGATTTCTTAATTAATAATAAGGTGCAACCTTCCGGTTGTGACTTACGATCAGACCGATATGTTAAAAATCCAAAGATTTGCCAAACAGGCGTTGTTGGCTTTAACCACGTTTCAGTGACAGAAAGAAAATCTAATTGATTAATGTGTATAATTGCTTTAACTTCTGTTCTCTTATTTAAAATACTGTGAGAATTCCATATACCGTATTTGATCGAGTTAGTTAATGGCATTTTGGCATTAATGGCACTTCATAAAAATAAAGTAGAAAACGTATCCTAATTAGTATTCAAATATAATGCATTAACAAAACGACTAAAATTAAAATAGAACAAAGTAAAGTAAATTGCCAACGGGCAAAACTTAACAAATTAAGAACAAAAAATGGGAAAAGGGAAAATTTACTCTCTTTCACCGCTTCTCCCCTTCCCAAACGACAATAACAAATAAATGACGGCGATGTAGGAGTCCCAGGGTCTAAGGGGGGAAGCGTATATATCCAGGGTGGCCATTTTTTTGTAAAAAAAAATTCACGGTCATTTCCCGGTCATAAATAATAACTCTGAAAATAAATTATTCCATGAAATATTAAAAGAATTTCCTGATTTTTAGACAAAACTTTGACTTTTTCCCAAACCCTAAAAATATTTTAGTTTACTCTAAAAATAATTTTGAACTTCAATAGATTTAAAATATAAATAGATTTTATAGAAGATCGTTCAATCTTTTTTAATGAAATATAGTTAATACCTAAGTCTTAAAATAAATATTTCTATTTTTTCTCACAAAGTAATGTGTGTTTAAAAAAAAAAATTCCAAAATCCCGGCCAAGATCAAAATTCACGGTCATTTCCCGGTTTTTCCCTGTCCAAAAAATTCACTGTCATTTCCCGGTTTCCCGGTCCAGCGGCCACCCTGATAACTTTCCTTTACTATGAAATAATTTATTTTCCCTTATTCCTTTTGGACAAAATAGTACGAGTGTAAACAAAAAGAGCGACAAATATAAAATGAAATAGATGCTATAAAGGGCAAAATGAACGATAGCCCAAATTCCGATGTTCAAAATAGAATAGATTAATTATTTTAAACGTAGAATATATCAAAATAACAAAAAAATCAAAACAAAATGTAAAAAAAAATTTTAGCTAGTCGACTTTTGTTTAAACAAAATTAAGGCTCCTAATAAGCCTGAAAAGTATGTTAGATATAACTAATTTTATTGTTGTGATAGGTCTGACCACTTCTCATGCATGAATGAGATTATTTGACTCTTATTTAGGTTTAATCTTATGAGAGGATCTACCGATTGTATGGGATTTTTTGGATCGTGATCATCCGAGGTTGCAGTAGGTGGAGGTTCTGCTTCATCCTGGCGTGGGAGAGGGGCTAGGGAGCCGTCCCGTGGAGTTGAATGACCTGTTTTAGAGGTGAGTGGATCACGATCTAAATTTAGGTTCTCAATAAAATTTTCGACTAGTGAAGAATCAGGTCTGGGTTCCACTGTATTATATAAATCAGGATTTTCCGCAAAAACGAGGAGTTTAGCCTCTTCTCTATTACAGTTGGTTGTGAAGCGATGTCGTAAAATCACAAATTCCAATTTAAAGATTGGACAGATAGAGGACGAGGCAGGGTGATCTCCTCAACAATTTTTGCATGCAGGATTGTGTTCAGCTTTGGGACAGTAAATAATAGAGTGTCTACCAGCACAGTGTTCGCATGAGGGGTATGTTGATCTACATTGATCCAGCGTGTGTCAGAATCGTTGGCATCTATAGCATCTGTGCGGTCGCGGGATAGAAGGTGTGATGGCAATGATAAAATCGCCCAATCGGATATTGCGAGGGACTGTGGGTATATCAAAGGTAAATTCCACTTTGTCGTTGATCACGTTGTTGTCGTCGACTACTCTTTTTATGCACGTAATATGTTCAAGGTCGCTCGTCGAGCAAATAGAAATTATATCTTTGATAGAGCGAGTTGAGGGAAACCATGTCGTGAAACCCTTTTTTCTAAGAAACGAGTCAGGAACGAATACTTTATAGCCTGCTTGAATTAAGTCCCGGGATGTAATCAAGGAGTTGGTGGAGATTAGATCGTTACATTGAATTTTGATTTGATTTTTGCCGCTTCTTGTGATGGTTTTTTCGCCGCGAATAAAAGGAGTCAACAGGTCAATTACCTTTACAGGATCAAATCTACCCAAATTCATGCCCTGGATAGTGCTCTCTATCAGAAGAGTATATGGGGGGGAGATATGATCAGGGTAGGTGTTAGTGTTTTTTTTAGTTGTTGTGCCAAACTAGATGACTCTGTTGCCAAATCACGCCCATAGGTTCATGACTATCAGGAGAGGAATTAGAAGTAGATGGAGTGGGGTTCTCGCAATCGTTAGAGATTCCAGGAATGCCGCTTGGATCAAGAGTAGGTGCAGAGCGATGTGTATTCCCGAAGTCTATAAGGGGCGCGGACTGATTGCCTGTATCCAAGGAAAATTTTTTGTGTGTGTTGGGATTAACAAGGTTAAAGGAACTCTCGGTCGATGAGTTCTCCTTCTGGAGAGTATTTAGGTTTCGCTTCTTGCTAGCCGATTCAAACTGTTGCGTAGCGGTAGGAGGTTGTGATCCTAAATTTTGATTGATGGGCGAGAATTGGCCTGATAGAAAGCCAAATAGTGTCTCCATGTTATGGGCCGGAGAAAGTGCTAGTCCGGATGGTTGTGTATTCCGAAGTGGGGTAACCATGTTCACCCGCGTAAAGGGTGCACCCGAGAGATTGTGTCCAGAGGAACTCCGGGAGTCCTCAGTTGTCGCAAGTTCCCCAGTCCCAGGCAAGGCCGATTCGCCCCCCGGACCATCGAGGGTGGAGTCCATCACAGAGTAGATAATCTACAAAAATTAACATAAATCAATAATATATACGATACGATAAGACCCCTTTCTCCCTTCGATTCGGAAAGAAAAAGAGAGAGAGGCAATCAAAAAGAAAAATCAGCAATTAGTAACCTTTATGTTATGTATGACAAAAGCTGTTAGAGCAGCCATCGATTTAGTGAGAAAAAGAAAACTTATTATTTATTTAGATGTTTACTCCCTTACTGTTAATTCCAATATAATTTGTTTATTTATTCGTTCACTCTTTTCTTCTTTTAGTTATTGGTGAGAGGAACAGCAAAAGCAAAGGCGGCAAGAAGCATAAGTGTACAGTAATTTAAAAGGAGAAATTATGAAGAGTCGACTGCTAAGCTCTTAGTTGAAGAGCATATTCATAAAAAGTTTTGTAAAACAAGATCTTAAAAAATAAAATAAATTGGACAAGCAAAGACAAAGTAGTAACACAGCAATTAACTTTTATATACCTCCTTGTCCAGTGGCGGATTAAGACAATTCGCCGCCCTAGGCAGTTATCAAATTGCCGCCCTTTGTCACCCACTTTAAATAATTTAGGGTTTAATTATTATAGGTATAATATACATACATTACATAAAATAAAATGCATATTAAATATTATCATTGAAAATTTCTTATTTAAATTGTATAAATATTACTTAATTATTTATCATTATACTCCCAATTTCACACAATATTCTAAATCAACAACAGCTAAGACGTCAGAACTTTTCAAAACAAAAGTAAATTAATATTTATTTACTTGGTTATTTATCAAGAAAATTTTTCACCCTATTGTAAATTAGTAAAAAACTATATTCATCTCATGACAACTTGACTTTACGAGTATCACGACAATTACACGCGACTCTATAAAAAAATGCCATCACTTTGTTAATCATATCTTGTAAATAAAAGGAGATACAAAAAAACTTAAATACGGTTAGAAAGATGATTAAATTTTGCGAAAAATAAGCCGTTTTTACAGTCATTTAGTTAACTATTTTTTGAGCTGTAGAGTGAGAAAGAAATAAAAAAAATTACTAAATTTTCTCATTTTTGTCTCTTGACTTCCAACTTTTTCAAAAATCTAAAAAAAATTTAGATAAAAGTTTTTTAAAAACACAGAAATCTTCGATATAATTTCAGCTTAGAAATAAGCCTTCGAAAATTAAGAAATGTTAATCTGTTATCGATTTATCATTAAAAATGTGAAGCTGTGTTTCGACCGATTGGTGCATTGAATTATTTAACTCTGACTATTCCCTCTAGAAATAGTTTTTCCATCACATCGAAAAAGCGAAGTGTTAAGGCGTTTTTGACTTTTTCGGTAAATTGTTTTTCTACTGATAGTCGTATAAATGCATCCTAATATAAATATTAGAATATTAGAATAAAAAATTCTATTTTACATCATCCGAGTAACAAAATATCTAGTGTAAACCTTTAAAATTTGCCGCCCCTAAAATTGGCCGCCCTAGGCAGCTGCCTACCTTGCCTATCTAGTTAATCCGCCACTGTCCTTGTCTCTTACAGTTGTGGAGGGTGGAAGAATATAGAAATTGATAAAATAATAGGTTTAGGTTGTAGGTAGAAAAAAAGGATAGTAGGATTTTAAGGAACTTGGAATAAACTGTATTTCCTTCGAATGATCCGAGCAGTTTGAGTTACGTGCAGTGAGGTGATGTTTGAGTATTCCAAAAAAAATTGTTGGATCGAATTTGAAACGGTTTGTAAATTTGTAGTCCTCGAGATAATAAATTGTAGACTGAATGGAGTAATTATGTCAAATCTATCTTACGAGTAACGCTGAGTGATGTTGTTGAGATTGAGGTTATGTTCCCACGTGTTGATCCAAGCCGACTTCTCTAGAGTATTCGGGCACACAATTACCAAAATATATGGCACGAGTTCTTCGTATAGGTATTGTTTTTGGTATATTATCTTGTGTTTAAACAGATTACTTCTTAGAAAAGTGATATAAACGGATTGAACGGTTTAAGATAAGTTGCAACACATGAGGCAGTACTCTCAACTAGTAGTTGACATAAAAACGAAAAACAAATTTCACCAGGTATAATTGATAACTGTTACTAATTAAAACAAAACTCAAAATTATATTGTACTAAACAATTTAAGCAGGAGTATTGAAGCCCGCTGAATTACACAAGTAGCACGAGGTATAAGAAAGTTACATAATACGCACAAAACACATCCGAGCCGTACTACACGGGGAAAAGAGAAACGTTGATCTAACAAACTAGGCCTACTTCACGGCAATGACATTGAATTAACACAGGTCCACCTGTTAAATCAACATACCACGATAATTTTGCTTGACCAGAAATATGTCTGCTTGCGCATGCGCAGCGCGTGTGTAATTGTGACTGATCAGCTAGGTTATGGCCGTATATGAAAATTGACTGATTTTAATGATTGCGGAAATTATCTTTCATAATGGATTTGCCAAGTGATTCATGTTTTAAATAATTATTTCGTAAATATTATTTATTTTGATGTATAAAATGATATAGTACGTTAATTCAACGGCTAATGGTAAAATGAATTAACACACCATCGCCTGACAGTTACTTTCGGAATCAAATTAACTTACGAGGTGACATTAATACAACATACATTATACTACAGATGTCGCCTATGTTGAAACAGCACCGAAAAACTGTTCATCCAATCCGAAATCGGTATTAACCCAACGTTTCTTTTTTCCCCGTGTAGAGTTGGCACCGGAATCCGACTCAGGGGTCCGCTCAAGCCCCAGAAAAGTGTCTAGCAGAACACAAGATTGAGTCGCGTAACATGAATCGAAAATGTGCTGCAACGAACCCTCTTTTTTCTCAGTGTACATCTATTTTATTAATTTTCTCGTTGTAGACAATGCCTCGTGATTATAAAATAGGAAAACGAATCGTGGTGAGTGGTCAAAAGCGTTTATGGTTTAAATAAAGTATATTTAACATTGATATATTGTTATTCCTTCAATTTAGACTCCTTTTCCAATAATTGGGGTAAGATAACTCTACGGATCATATTGGACACCCCGGTGTCCAAGATGATCCTTTTGTAAGGTTTTAGAAAAATTAAATTTAATAGTAAAATATTAATTAGCTGCAAATATTTCAAATCAGAATAGTTAGATAGATTAATTATCTAGTAGTGCGTACAAAAAAACTCGAATATGTTGATTTTTCTTTGAATAATAGGTTTTTTCCCTTAGGGGGATCATCTCGTACACCTTTCTACTACTTTGATATTTTCAAATTTGGAAATTATTTATATTGGAAATTATTATTTTAGAACTTTTTTAAATTGGACATTTTGTACATTGGAACTTTTTCATATTGGAGATTTTCGATTTGAACTTCTGGTTTGGAACTTTTGTCCTACAATCATATGCGTAATAGGTATAATGTTTTTAAATAGTTGAATGAAATGGCGTAGCACCCGGTATGCCCCACACTGAATATTAAAATAAAATGTAATGTTTCCAAGTTATTGTAAACAATTTAACAATCTATCCTACTGGAAATTACTCTAGAGTAAGTGCTGAAAAAGATCCCATACTTACCAAATTAAAAAAATCGAGGATAAAAAAATTAAAAGTACCTATCATGAAAAAACAAGGGTAACTCCCATTTGACCCGCCTACCTCATTTTGCCCCACTCTTCCGTATATATAATAACAAATATTTGGTGCTAATAAATATTAACAATAATAATAAGTAAAAATTTTATAAATAGTAATGATAATAATGGTAATAATAATAATAATAATAATTAGAGGTGTGCAAAAAGCTCGAAACCCGAAGCTCGAGCGGGTATTTTCGAGCTTTTCATTTTTCGAGCCGAGCCGAGCCGAGCCAATTCAGTTCGAGCTCGAGCCGAGCTCGGGCCGAGCCGAGCTTTATAAAAAGCTCGAATAATTTCGGGTACTCGAATTTTTCAGGTACCCGAAACTTTCGGGTACTCGAAATTTTCGAGTACTCGATTTGATTCGAGCCCTTGAGAAAATCCAAAATTTTCTACATTAATTTTTAATTAAATTTTTTTTTTCAAAAAAAAATTTTTTTAATTTAAAAGCTCGAATTAAATCGAGTACTCGAAAATTTCGGTTACCCGAATTCATTCGAGTACCCGAAATATTCGAGTACTCGAGTGAATTCAGGTACCCGAATGTTTCGGGTACTCGAAAATTTCGGGTACCCGATACATCGAGACCGGCGCGGGCTCGGCTCGGCTCGACTCGAAAAAATTGCGGCCCGGCTCGGCTTTTCGAGCTTTTTGCACACCTCTAATAATAATAATAATAATAATGTTACGTCCGTAACTTCTTAATATACTTAAATTATCTATAATATTTAGGTGTGTATTTCTTTTAAACATATTGAATTATACAATATATTATACTAACGTATTTGAAATACGTATTCATACAATCTCTTCATATTATTGCATTATATTCAAATATATTTTATAAGAAGGTAATTGTTATTATAAATTTTATATGTATTTAAACAAACTTATAAATTATAACAAATCCAAGAACGATGGGTAATACTTTTCATGTAAAAAGAATAACGATAATCCATCAGGCAGATTAATATAATCCCATAATCATTGGAGTGTATAAAACAAGCAGGCAGGTGTCTAATTTCTGGAATCTGAACTGAGAGGTACAACGGTTGCCCCTCAACTCCCCTTAAACTATCGCTCTGGATTGCAACCTACCAGCCACAAAAGAGAGAGACAACAGTCGCCTAGCAGTCACAACTGAGAGAGAAAATAATCACTCCTCACGCCTCTTAGACAGTCTTCACGGCATTGCAGCCAGTCGCTCCAACCCCCCTTAAAATCCAAGCAACATCGACACGTGTATGATTCCAAAGAATTGATGAAGACAGTTTTATATAAAAGGGGATATGAGTTCTACTCAGATCAGAGAGTAGTTTTTTTAGAAATCAACTTGAACACATCGCTTAGTAGAAGAGAGTAATTTTTTGGGAATCAACCAGTTTACATCGTGCAGTCAACGTTAACACATCACATAGTTTACAAGTGAATTTAAAGTACATCTTTGAAAGTGAACAGTATATCTTCAAGTATTCTTTTCAAAGTGCATTGTTCGAAAGTGAACAATATATCCCCAAGTGTTAAAATTGAAGTGAACTGTAAATCAACCTTTTATTATACACCAATTTGCAAAATATAAATTTTAAACAATTTCCAAAATTATTAAATTGGAAATAATCTCAACAATCAAAGATCTAATATTGAAACAACACATTCCAAATTTCGAACCATCGAAATTTGCTCAAGAGGCGACAACCGTCTGGAAGAAAGCAGATATTTTCAAAATACAATACACTATCTCATTAGTGTAAACAAGAGGATTAATACCCAACCATTAAGGACAACAAACGGAAGGCCCCTTTTCGTCTAGCGCTCAACACCATTGAGATTAGACAGGAGATTATCATCACACCACCAGTAATCGTTATTCTTTAAGTAAGATTCATAATTTTTTGTACTCATTGTAATTTTGTCAACTCTTTTCTTTCTTGTTGGTTTTTAAATAAATTATTCTCTCACATTTAGTAGGCTCATTGACTTATCCTCATCCCAAATTAGATTCATTTATGAAACTAATTTAAAACGAGGAACGCTAGGTATATTTAAAAAGGTTTCTCGTTTTGACGTAACAGAACCCCTTTTAAATTTTGGTGCATCGGCCCGGGAAAATTATAAAGTCGATCAGCCATATAATTTTGTCAAATTTTTAATAACATTCGAAAATTTTAATGGATATAATTTTTAAATTAATGAAATAATTCAATAAAAATAAATAAATCAATGAGTATACCAATTGTTTAAAAAAGGGGAAATTTTTTTTTGTAACAAATAATAATAACAAATAATATCAACATACAATAATTGAGAATAATCAGTATCATAAAAAAATTTAAAAAATTTTTTTTATTAATTTAACACATCTTATGCTAATTGATAACATTATACAAGATTTAAGTCGCAAGGTGAATTCATAAATATACATCTTATATTGGTATTGATGAATAGAGGTTCGAGTCCTCTTAACTTATAAATTTTTCTTTAATGTGCATGGTGCATTTATTAATTCAATTCTGTATTAATAAATAGAGGTTCGAGTCCTCTCAACTTATAATTTTTAAAGTTGCAAGGTGCATTCATCAAATTAAATCCTTTGTTATATTACTGAATAGGGGTTCAAGTCCTCTAGACTTATGGAATTTTTTGTCTTGTATATGAATCATTTTTGACATATTAATTTATGCTAAAACAAAATTTGTTTTGTTCATTTAATTTGTTATTATTATTACATGTTTAAAAATATTTTATTATACTAAAGCAAGATAAAAAAATTAACCACAAAAGAAAAGTGTATTTTATATTCAAGAGACAAGATTGACAATTTTACAATTAACACTATGCTAGTTTTTAATGTCTTCTTCGAATAAAAATACTACCGATTCCTCACATTTAACTCGTTTACAAATAAAGAATAATCCAGAATTAGCATTGAATTCGGGAATTCCTAATTATAAAATAAAACCATCAACAAGTACACCCAGATATTCTAAAAAAAACCCTAATCCCTTAGAATTACAGGAACAGTTTGACTCAGGGTATATTAAATCTCAACTTTTTGATCAGACGATAATTCATTCGACAGTGACAGTAACGATAGTGAAAATACCATAACTGAAAAAACCTTAGTGGATCAGAATTCAAATAAAAGCTTAAATAAGTCTTTAACTGGCGAAATTGAAACAAACGATAACTCTGAAAATAATTCTTTTGACAACACTAGAGATAGTAACAATTTTGAGGAAAACATGGCTCTTCCAAATAATCAGCAAGTGTCTTTACGCGATGCTTTAGAAACAATACCAATGTTTGATGGAAAAAACATATCACTATCTATATTTATTGAAATTTGTTTAGAAGCAAAATCTATGCTTCCTGATAATGCACAAGTACAAACAAATTTAGTAAAATTAATTAGGAGTCGAATTTCGGGTGAAGCAAGAAGAATTATAATAGGAAATAATTTTAATACAGTAGAACAGTTAACAGAAAGATTAAAACAAATTTACGCGCCAGCAAAATCTGTATATCAGCTACAAGGAGAACTAGGAGCAATATATATGTGGGAACACGAAAATGTAATTTCTTATGGGTCAAGAATCGCAGAAGCAGCAGAAAGAATATTAGACGCGCATAGGATTAGCAATGAAAATAGAGTAGATGAACCATTCAAAGCAAGTTTAGATAAAACAACTGTTGATTGTTTTTCACGAGGACTTAGACCAGAAATTGAAATACGAATTGGAACAGCAGATACATTTCAAGATATAGTTAACAAAGCAGTAGAAATAGAAAGAAAATTGTTATCACACCGCGAACTAAGAAAAAATGAGCATAATAATGAATATAATTCTCATCTTAAAAATAATAAAGACTTTGCTAAGACAACAAAAATTAATGTCGCTCAAGATAATATAATAACTTGTTTAGTTTGTGGAAAGAAAGGTCATTTTGCAGTAAACTGTTTTCAACTTAATAAATTAATAGGACCAAGACGAGAAAACTCTTCTTATCCAGGACTACGACAAAATTTTTCAAACCAAAATCAGAATCGATTTAACAATCAAAATCCAATGTTTAATAGATTTCAAAATCAAAACTTTTACAAAAATCCTCAACAAAATCAGTTTCAAAATCAATTTAGAAACACATCACAAAATCAGTTTAGAAACATACCACAAAATCAATTCCGAACTCCATACCAAAATCAAAGACAAAATCAACAACAAAATTTTTTTCCAAAACCAACAAAGAAATTTTTCTCAAGAACCAAGAATTAACAATACTACAAACTTTGCGAATAGAAATCAAAGTATAACGTGTAATTATTGCAAAAAATTAGGTCACATTTCCACCAATTGTAGGAAAAAGATGTGGGATGATAACAATAGACAACAACAAACAAATTCACAAACACAAAATCAGGGAAACTCCAAAATTCCTCTTCAGTAGGGTGCTCTGAGGAAGAATTAAGAAGAAATTACTATGCATCCAGAAACATAATTTAGCAAAAACTAATGCAATCCCATACATTCGAATTGATACTAAAGAGTTAAAAGTTCCAATAACAATGATGATTGACACAGGAGCAGGACCAAATTTATTAAAAATTCGCGCATTAAATCCTGATATAAAAATTGATGAAAATAAGTGTCTTAAATTAACAGGAATTAACGATCACGCAGTTTATACTTTAGGACAAGTAGAAATTAATATTTTCGGGATTCCAACAATTTTTAATTTATTACCCAATGAAGTTCCAATCGAACATGACGGTATTTTAGGAACAGAATTTTTTGTCCAGAATAAAGTAAAAATTAATTATGAAGAAGGACATCTAGAAATCAATAAACAAAAATTTAATTTTGATTCAAAAAATTATTTTACAATACCACCAAGGTCCATCTGTAACATTCATGTAAAGATTTTAAATAAAAATAAAAAAGAGGGTTTTATTCCAAGATTAGAAGTAAAAGATGGTGTTTACTTAGGTAATGCAGTAGTTTCAAACATAGAAGGCATAGCTTATTTAAAGGCAATTAACACACTGAATGAATCAATTGATATTCCAATTTTTGAAATAAATTTAGAAGATTTTGATGAAATAAAACAAGAAACTCCAAAAAACGAATCTGATATTAAAAATGAAGACTCATCAATTAAACAAATAATTGATGTATTTTCAAAAAATATTAAATCAGAAAATGTTTTCAACATTACAGGCAACGATAGAGTCGAAGAAATTAAAAAATTACTTCGTCTTGAACACTTAAACAAAGAAGAATTAGAACACATCATGAACTTGGTAAAAAATTATTCAGACAGATTTCATATACCTAGAGAATATTTAGAAGGAACAGATCTCATAAAACATAGAATCATAACGACAGACGATACACCAATTATAACCAAACAATACAGATTTCCGCCTGTTCACAAAGAAGAAATGACACGCCAAGTAAACGAACTATTAAAACAAAAAATTATTAAAGATTCGGACTCACCGTACAATACACCAATATGGATTGTACCAAAGAAAAATGACTCACAAGGGAATAAAAAATGGAGATTAGTTTTAGATTTCAGGAAACTTAATGAACGCACGGTAGGTCAATTTTACCCACTACCTAATATTACGGACCTACTGGATCAACTCGGAAATGCTCAATATTTTTCAGTTTTCGACTTGGCGTCAGGGTTCCACCAAATCAAAATGGATCCTAGAGATTCTTACAAGACAGCTTTTTCAACTCCATTTGGACATTATGAATTCGACAGAATGCCTTTTGGACTGAAAAATTCACCAAGTACATTTCAAAAACTTATTGATCAAGTATTATTAGGCTTACAAGGATCAGAACTATTTGTTTACTTAGATGATATTGTGATTTATGCAGACACCTTGGAGGAACATGAAGAAAAATTTTCTAAACTTATGGAACGATTACGTTTTGCTAATTTAAAATTACAGCCAGACAAATGTGAATTTTTGAGATTAGAGGTAGGATACTTAGGACACATAATAGATAAAAACGGGGTAAGACCCGACCCGAAAAAAGTAGAAGCGGTAAAGAAATTTCCAAAACCAAAAAATGTAAAAAATATAAAACAATTTTTAGGATTGGCAGGTTACTATCGAAAATTTATAGACGGATTTTCAAAAATCGCTAATCCTTTAAATCAACTTTTAAGAAAAGATATTCCTTTCCTTTGGACTGATAAACAACAGACAGCTTTTGATATGTTAAAAAATAAACTATGTGAGGAACCACTACTGAGAAGACCCGACTTTTCACAACCTTTTATACTGACAACAGACGCTTCAGGTTTCGCAATAGGAGGGATTTTATCGCAAGGAGTGATTGGAAAAGACCAACCAGTCGCGTACACGTCAAGAACTTTAAATGAATGCGAAAGAAAATACGACACGTACAAAAAGGAAGCCTTGGCCATCATATATAGTGTGCAACATTTTCGACCATACCTTTATGGTAGAAAATTTACGCTAGTTACAGATCACAAACCATTAGTTTGGTTTCAAAATTCTAAAGATCCCTGCTCCAGAGTAACAAGATGGAAGCTGAAACTTGCAGAATACGATTTTAACGTGGTCTACAAAGCAGGCAGAACAAATGTCAATGCTGATGCCTTATCCAGAAATCCAGTTGAAGATATTATTGAAGAAAAAGTACAAGGAATAAAAGAAGAAAAAATGAAAACTCAGGAAATACAAGAAAATATAATGAAATGTGTGCAAGAAAAAATTGAAAAATATATACATTGTGTAGCAAATGAAAATAAATACTACTTGAATTCGGAGATAATAAGAAATCTCCATGATATGGAAAAATTATTTAAGAACAATGAATCCTATTTGAATTTGGAGATAAGAAAAAGTCTCCCACATATTGAAAAAATAATTAATGAATGCTACACGAATTTGGAGACAAGAAAAAGTCTCCCATCTATTGAAAAAATATTAAAGGACAATGAATCCTACATGAATTCGGAGATAAAGAAAAATCTCCCATCTATTGAAAGAAATTATTGTACAAGTAAAGAAACTTGTAATGTCATAACAAGAAATCAAAGGAAAATACAAGAAAATGATTATCAAGAAAAGAATATACAAGAAAAGAAAAATGAAGAAATCGAAGAAATTGAAAATGAAGAAATAAAAGCACACAAAACAAAGAAACGAGGTAGACCGAAGAAACATAGCACACGTTTGAATACCTCCTTTTCCAAGAAGAGAAGGGGAAGACCGAAAAAGGTACGCAATACAAATAATAAAAGAAAAGAAAAATTTTATAATGAAGTTATTCCTGACGAAATTGAGTCAGATCCTGAGTATATTAATAAAAAATCAAAATTGAAGAATCACGAAGAAATCGACCAAGGCTACGAAAATTCGAATTCTGAAGAATCATCTGATGAAAAAAATAACTTAGTGGAAAATGAAAATTGTGAAAATTTAAATAATAATCAAGAAAAATATATTATCGACTGTAGAGACCAATTACCAATACGAAGAAATACCAATGCGAAGAGACAATCTAACCTATTTTCTTTCAGTTGAGGGAGATCCTCGAGATAATGGCTCCAGATCATTAGCCAAACGCGAAAAATTGCCAAATTTTGGTAAACTTCAATTAGGTTTAGCAGAAAAAATAAAGAGAGGTATATATTTCCATATCGCTCTCCCTATAGAAAGTGAAATGAAAGAAAATTTATCTGATACAATAAAAAGAATTAAATCTACAATTATTTCAATGAAAAACTTATGTGAAGAATTAAAATTGAAAAGTATCAGTATTGCAAAAACAGCCCAAATAAACAATGTAACTTGGGACGAAATCCTATCAATGATAAAATTAATTTTTGAAAATTCATTTGTAAAAGTTGTTGTATGAAATGGATATACAAAATATCCTACAAAAGAAGAATATATGCAGTTAATCGAAGAAGCTCATTCAAGCTCAGTTGGAGGACATAAAGGTGTAACAAAAACATATGGAAGAATACGTCAAAATTATTATTGGGAAAACATGAAAAATAATATTCAAAAATATATTCAAAGTTGTCTCCAATGCCAATTAAAGAAATTAGTTAGAGTTAAAACAAAAGACCCAATGATTATAACAGATACACCAGGTACAGCCTTTGAAAAAATTGCAATGGACATTGTTGGCCCATTACCAAAAACTAAAAACGGAAGTGAATATATATTAACAATACAAGATAATCTTACTAAATATTCTTTAGCAATCGCACTTCCAAATCATCAAGCCAGTACAATAGCTGATGCATTTATTAAAAAATTTATTTGTATTTTTGGATCACCTAAAGGAGTGTTAACAGATCAGGGAACAGATTTTTTAAGCAATTTAATGAGAAGATTAGCAAAAAGATTTAGAATACGACAATTTAAAACATCTGCTTTTCATCCCCAGTCAAACGGATCAATCGAAAGATCTCACCATGTTTTAGGAGAATATTTAAAACAATTTATTAATAAAAATGAAGAATGGGATGATTGGTTACAATTAGCCATGTTTTCATATAATACAAGCATTCATGAAGGTACAAAGTGTACTCCGTACGAGTTAATTTTTGGGAAATTGGCACGATTACCATCAAGCGATCCGCCACTTGAACACGAAAAATTAGAAACATATGATCAATATTTAACAAATTTAATAACAAGACTTCATGAAATGAGAAATATCGCTAGAGAAAATTTAATTTTAGCAAAAGAAAAGTCAAAATTTTATTATGACAAAAATTGTAATCCACAAAATCTTAAACTTGGAGACGAAGTATTTTTATTACATGGAGGAAAAATTCATAAATTTGCTAATCAATACACAGGTCCACACAAAATACTAGAAATCCTTCACAAAGGAAACGTTAAAATACAAGTTAAAAATAAACAAAAAATAGTACATACGAACAGACTGAAACTATCGCGAATTAAACAAAAGTAATAAAATATTTTTATAATACCTATATAGTTTCATGTTTCAGGAAGGGACTTCAAAAGAAAAAGAAATTAATTTGTTTTCAATAAATTAAACTTTTATAAATATTAAGCAAATGTTTAATTATCTTTTTTAACTATAACAATAATATAATTTTAAAAAACATTACTTTTAAATATTCGCAAGTTTAAATTAAATTTTTATAATATTTTATCAATTTTTGATTTTGTAATGATTTGATCTTAAATCTTAAACACTATTCTACATACTTGTTTTGCACTAAAAGAAATTAAAACTTTTCTTTTTAACACATTAAAATAAACTCTACACCTTATTTAATATAATTTTATTAAAGAAGAATTTAAAATGGTATTGTTCAAATTTATAATAACAAAACAAGGTTACTTCGAAATTTTACCCTATTATTGACTAAAGAGTATTATCAAGAAAAAAGCTATTTAAATAGAAACAAGAATTACAACCACAGTGTTTAACAAACATCTTAATGATTTATGTCTAAATGTAACTTGAGAACGAAAGAGAATCGCATAAATGAAATAAATAAAAGCGACGAAAATTAAGAAATAAACATTTAAAAATTGTCATGTCAAAAAAGTAAAATGTGTTATTAAATATTTTCTATTTGTAAAAGTAGAAAATTTTTGCTTATAAAGGTTAAATGATTTTAAAAATATATAATAAATAATAAAATATTTAAAAATCTCTAAATCTGCAATGAATTTAAATCATAAACAATTTTTTTATTTTAGAGCAAAAATTTTGACATAGTTTTAAATCATGCAAGACTCAAGTTTCAAAACCAATTTGTAAAAATATTTTTTTTAAATGTAATTTCAAAGCAGACTATAAAAAATTTATAATTTGCATTTTATAAACATATTTTGTTAATTTCGATACAAAATGTTACGCAAAAGCAATCCTTTGTATAAAACAAATTATTTTTCTTTTTGTAGATAAAAATTGTAAGCATCAAATTGTATCAAACATAAAATTCATTATATAAAATTAATACATAAAATATTTACATAAAATTCATTATATATTGTAAATTTAGAAGATTGATTCAAAGAATATACATTAATAACAAAAATAATTATTGTAATGCAGATGAAAATATGAAAAATAAGATAAGTTTGAATATTATGTAAAGAATATAAAGAATGGATAGAATGAAAATATAAAAAATAAGATAAGTTTGAATGAAAATAATTTTCCAAATATATAAGAATATAAAGAGTGGATAGAATGCATGTATAAACGGTCATAACATTTCCTCTATAATATACGTTTTTAAAAAGTTTGAGCATGTTTCGTTTCTCTCCCATGCTCAATCTGAGAGGGGAGGTGTTACGTCCGTAACTTCTTAATATACTTAAATTATCTATAATATTTAGGTGTGTATTTCTTTTAAACATATTGAATTATACAATATATTATACTAACGTATTTGAAATACGTATTCATACAATCTCTTCATATTATTGCATTATATTCAAATATATTTTATAAGAAGGTAATTGTTATTATAAATTTTATATGTATTTAAACAAACTTATAAATTATAACAAATCCAAGAAAGATGGGTAATACTTTTCATGTAAAAAGAATAACGATAATCCATCAGGCAGATTAATATAATCATTGGAGTGTATAAAACAAGCAGGCAGGTGTCTAATTTCTGGAATCTGAACTGAGAGGTACAACGGTTGCCCCTCAACTCCCCTTAAACTATCGCTCTGGATTGCAACCTACCAGCCACAAAAGAGAGAGACAACAGTCGCCTAGCAGTCACAACTGAGAGAGAAAATAATCACTCCTCACGCCTCTTAGACAGTCTTCACGGCATTGCAGCCAGTCGCTCCAACCCCCCTTAAAATCCAAGCAACATCGACACGTGTATGATTCCAAAGAATTGATGAAGACAGTTTTATATAAAAGGGGATATGAGTTCTACTCAGATCAGAGAGTAGTTTTTTAGAAATCAACTTGAACACATCGCTTAGTAGAAGAGAGTAATTTTTTGGGAATCAACCAGTTTACATCGTGCAGTCAACGTTAACACATCACATAGTTTACAAGTGAATTCAAAGTACATCTTTGAAAGTGAACAGTATATCTTCAAGTATTCTTTTCAAAGTGCATTGTTCGAAAGTGAACAATATATCCCCAAGTGTTAAAATTGAAGTGAACTGTAAATCAACCTTTTATTATACACCAATTTGCAAAATATAAATTTTAACCAATTTCCAAAATTATTAAATTGGAAATAATCTCAACAATCAAAGATCTAATATTGAAACAACACATTCCAAACTTCGAACCATCGAAATTTGCTCAAGAGGCGACAACCGTCTGGAAGAAAGCAGATATTTTCAAAATACAATACACTATCTCATTAGTGTAAACAAGAGGATTAATACCCAACCATTAAGGACAACAAACGGAAGGCCCCTTTTCGTCTAGCGCTCAACACCATTGAGATTAGACAGGAGATTATCATCACACCACCAGTAATCGTTATTCTTTAAGTAAGATTCATAATTTTTTGTACTCATTGTAATTTTGTCAACTCTTTTCTTTCTTGTTGGTTTTTAAATAAATTATTCTCTCACATTTAGTAGGCTCATTGACTTATCCTCATCCCAAATTAGATTCATTTATGAAACTAATTTAAAACGAGGAACGCTAGGTATATTTAAAAAGGTTTCTCGTTTTGACGTAACAATAATAATAATAATAATGAAATAATTATAATTATAATTATAATTATAGTTAAATTTACTTATACGGATTGATAACACAAACTGTTGCATTATACAATAGATTAATTCGAGGTATAGTACAAATACAGTAGTATATAATAGATTAATAGGCATAATTTTCTGAAAATTCAATGATCAATTCAAAAAAAGAATAAAATCGTTTTTATGAAAAAAAAAATTTCCTTTTAACTTAAATATTGCTAAAACGATTTTGAAGATAAAAATATGATAATTCCGTTGAGAATTTGCATTTAAAATCCAGACCAAAGAGTACATGAATGTTAATAGCTTCCAACAGGTGCATTTATATATGAGACCGAATAAAAAGTAAAATAAATGAAATGTCAAACTATTTCGACTATTCTTTTAATAATTATAAAATTAATTGACCTTTTTAAATTGTATCTCTGTAAATGTATATATGCATGTTCGATGAAATCAATAATAATATTAAATTTTCACACTCGCGGATTATATATATTCGCGATCTAAGTGCGCGGGAAATTAATGTCTTTTAATTTCTGCTGTTTGAAATTTGACAGTTTAATATATTAATAATTTATTTCATGTATGGATTATTATTTGCGGTGATGAGAAAATGACAAATATTGTTTAATATAATATTCTCGAAAAATTGGCAATTATTTTTGTTAAGTTATATAGCTATAATATAAAATAATAATAATAATAATAATAATAATATAAAATAATATAATATAAAATATATATAGCTGTAATAAAAATATATCATTGAAATTCAGTTTAATAAGTTTTAATTAATTAATTTTCATGGAGTAAATATAATAATAAATAGTAAATTCCGTGTCTATATTAATAAAGTTAAGTGATGAAATTTAGCTGTCCGATAATGCCTTGTTTATAATATTTAAATATTTAGCACACTTTATTATTAATTTGATGTCACTAAAAAGAAATTTATTTAACAATTCAAGTAAACGATAAAACAATTTTTGAAAATCAATTTTTAAAGAATTTTAATTGCAAATTAAAAATCGAAACAATAAGTTGCATTTTATCCTGAAAACATGCTATTTTCTTACAATATATTTGGAAGAAAAGTCGAAGAAATCGGAAAAAGTTGCATTTTTTAAAAATAATCTAAGAAGTCGAAAAAGTCATAATAATTGAGGCTCCCAATTCAAGAACCGGTCGGACGCTCGGACGACACGCGCAACTGCCAGTCAGTGAGCAGTGAGCGCCTCTGGGCCACTCACTGCTACCCGACTGGTACTAGCGCGTGTCTTCCGAGCGTCCGACCGGTTCTTGAATTGGGAGCCTCAATTATGCGAAGCCTGATATTATAAGCCTTGATCTATATTTATATGTGTACGTCCACATAAAAAAGGACTATTTTGGCACTATTGGAGTTATCTATATGGACGTATTCCTGGAAAAATTTGAGTGGTCTTAGAACTTTTTTGGTTAAAAATTCGCTGAGTTACGGAATTTTAAAGTTTAGAACGCCAAAAACCTCATTTCGAGAAAAACGGAATTAAAGATTGCGATACCAACTAATTGTTGTATCTCTGGTTCTTCTTGGAAGTTATTCAGATAAGAATTGTTTCCAGTTCAGGGCACCTTGAAGATAAAAAACCAACAGGTTTTAAATTTTTAAAACCATCCCCCCCTCCTAATTTTGAAAATACGAAAAATCGACAATATGGGCCCTTTTCTAAAAAGGACAGTTTTTCCGTGCAGAAAATTCCCCGCTTTGCCCTATTTAAAACAGGGTTCTGGTCGGGGCCTCGACAGTTTTCCCTATTAATTTTTTTTTTTTTAATAAAGTTTTTAGAATTCCTTTTTGTTGTACAAGCTATTAACAATGAAAGGCAATCATTATTTTAGTTATTTAATAATTTTTTTTATTTTAGGGGTTTGACTAGAATTCCCAGCCAGAACCCCAGGTAGGGTGTTCATTAGATTTTAGATAGGGTACTGAACAGGGCCTCGACAGTTTTCCTTGTTTAAATAAAGTGTAAAAAAATTAAATCTCTAAAATTACTTTTAATAAAAAATAATTAACAATTGAAGAATACAATTAAAGGGAGTAATTATACTAACGTTTTAATAATTTTTTTATTTTGTGGGTTTGACCAGAATTTCTGGCCAAAATCCCAAGTGAGGTATTCACTAGATATTAAATAGGGCTCTGATCAGGGCCTCGACAGTCTTCCTCGTTTGAATAAAGTGTAAATGAATTAAGTTTTTTAAATTAGTTCCCATAATAAAATTATAAACAATTGAAGAAATTAATTAAACGGTGTAATTATACTACATTTTTAAGAATTTTTTTATCTTATGGGGTTGACCAGAAATTCTGGCCAAAACCCTAAGTGGGGTGTTCACTAGATATAAAATAGGGCTCTGATCAGGGCCTTGACAGTTTTCCTCGTTTTAAAAGCATGTACCGTAAAAAGGGGTGATAAGCGCCACCAAAAAATTTCAGATGAAAATCTAATTATTTTTTGCTACAGTAAAGGCCCAAAAAATAACGGTTAATACTTATTGTGTATTTCTATTTGGAAAATATACAAGAAAATTATGGACTTTGATAGTAAAAATATTTTTTTTATTAAAAAAACGTAGATTTTTTAGATAAGTCAAAATGGGGTGATAAGCGCCACTTGCAGAAAATGGATAAAAACAATCATTTTGAAGCCCTATTTTAATTATTTTTTATTAGAAAAAGTAAATGTATCATTTTTACAATCTTAGCCTCAAATTTAAACTAAATGTCATTTAATTTAGTCGTCGGACTCAACAATGGAATGTGAGCGACAATTTCGTCTTGCATTTTTGCGTCTAGGACAGGCGGCATCATTTCGCAAATTTTTGGATTTCTGTGGCCGTCCCTTTTTTCGTGTAGCATTTTGTGTTGTAGATGGTGTGTCGGTAGCAGAATTAGATGGACCTGAAAGTGGATTACTCAATTCATCTACTGAAACGCTTTTCCCCGGCGCAGTTGAAAGACGTTTTTTTCTCCCTCGTTCAGAAGTAGTAGGAGGAGCACGCAACGCTGAGAGATAATTGATGAAAACGTTGTCGACAGCATCATTCGGCTCATCATTTGAAGAACCTGGAGGCAATCTGGCATAGACTTCATTAGGATTCAGTGGAAATATTCCACATTTTCGAAATCCACTTCTCACATTCTGATTAATCCGTTCGAGGCCAATTTTTTCCAACATTTTCCTTAGCAATGAAGGGAAAAAAACTTTTGGAAGTGTAGCTTCATTTTGCCCTGGACCTCTTTTCCATTCTAGAAGTATGTCCCTCCAATTGCTTTTGAATGAAGCAAAAACGGCAACATCAAGTGGTTGCAATAAGTGAGTCGAATTTGATGGCAAAAAAATAAAGTGGATGTTATGAATTTCACACGCTTCGATGGCTTTCAATGAAATGTGAGCAGCCAGATTGTCTCCAATAATGAATTTTTTCCCTAAAAACAAAAAGATTAAAGAATTTTTCCTCATAAAAATGTATAAAAAAAATATCTTTTCCACCTTCGAGGCGACGAAGGTGCGGTATCACTATTGTTTCGAGGCAATCGATGAAGGAATCCTTGTCGAACCAGCCGCTTTGCGATCGATTGTAGCGGGTTCCTGTGGGTCCACCACTGATCCATGTGTTATATATTGAACAAATGTTTTCACTAAAAATATACGTTAATAAATGTGGCGCTTAACACCCCGCATACTTTGCGTGAGTGACTTTTTATAACTTGAATAAAAATATCTCGACAATTTCAAACTATAAAATTATAATCAAGGTCACAAATTCATCACAGATAAATGCACTGTCGCGTACTGTACGTCACTTATTAAAAAAAATTTTTTTACTTACCTTGTCAATATAATGTTTTCCTTATTTGCAAAAAAGTGAAAAAAACCATGTTTCTTCATTCACGTGATGCAGCTACAGAAAATTTTGTTTTGTCATAATAGCTCTTTAACAGTGTTGCCAACATCCTAACCTAAAATTCGAGAGGTCGAACTTGTAAATTGTAATATATTTAAAAAACGAAAATACATATAATTTTTTTTTCTTTAAGTACAATATTATAATAAAGTTTATTTATTAATAATAACAACTAAATTATAAATTACGAATAATAATAGTTATGAAATAATTAATTATTATACATTTATTTAAAAATAAAAATTATGAGTTTCAAAAATAATAATTAATAAACAACTATTAACAAATTATACTTAATGAATTTTAATAATTATTAATTTATAGGATGAATTTAACATTTGGTTTGTATATATATTATATTATTTCAATAATAATTATTATTTATATTAGCATAAAGTAAGAAAATGATTCGGAGAGATTGTTAAATTTAACACCTTCAATATTTAATAACTATTTTTTAAACATAATTAATAAATTTGAATAAAATATTTATTAAATAAATATTAATTATTACTTATACATTTGAAATAAAAAATTATAACCTTTATTAATATTATAAAATTAAGGAGGCAGAAAGGAGCGACAACCTCCAAAAGAAAAATGAATTAATCATAAAACCAAAAATTATATTTTTCAAAAATTTTTAAGTTTTTCTATTCTTGAAATTATATTATTTTTATCATTTTCACTTTTAAATTAGTCAAAATAACTATAATACCTCATTATGTTATGTATAAATATGTTGTATATATAATGAATATGTTCATTATGTTTCTAATATAATAATATTTTTAATTACAGTAATTTTATTGTAATTTCTTTTGAATAAAATTAATCTCACAAAATACGGCAATTTTAAGAAAAACTGACGAGGCCCTGACCAGCTTTCCCTAAGTAGGGCATTGGTCGGGAACAGCGTCACACACTAGTCGGGCACTGGTCAGTTTCTCTACCCAGAGCCACACCAGAGATCGGGAAAACTGTCCAGTACCCTATCAGGCCCACATTTTAATTTCTGCACGGGTTTCTATTAAAAAACCATTTTTTACAAGATTAATGATTAGGTACAATTTAATTGTGTCATTTGAAGAAAAAGAATAGATATTAAACTTAATTAAAAATTTTTGACAGTCTCTCTATTATGAAAAAATTGACGCAATATCCAAATTTTCATTTCGACAATTACAAAAAAAAGACTCTAACATCAATATCTCTGGTTCTTCTAAGAAGTTATTCAGATAAGAGTTGTTCTTATGACCACTCAAAATTTTACAAATTTTGCAAGGAATTCGCCCATGTAGATAAGTCAAATAGTACCAAAATGGGGCCCCTTTCATGTAATGTGGACGTCCACATATGCTTTAAGTGTATATTTACACTTTAAAAATTGAATAAAAATTTTTGGTTATTATTTTGAGAGGTAAAAATAAAAAAAATTGCTTGGAATTATTAGGAAAGAGAGGTTTCTTTTGTATTTCCTAATAAATACATTAGTTATGTATACAGATATGTGTGGAGAAATACATAAATGAATCTCAAACTCCATTGAAGCAACTGTTGGTTCGCATACAGATGTATGTTATATATACCTCTCCAGTTCAATTAGCTCACTTTGCTTTAGACATTGTGTGCTTTGAACTCACTTGCTTTGCTCATATTGATATTACGCTCTATACAACTTAACTCAAAATATCTGAAATATTTCTCCTCATTTCACTGTCGCGCAATTATTTATTTAATAACTCGCATCTTAATTGTAAATATCACTATCTTCAATCTTCATATATCACATATACTTATTATAATTAAATCTACATTCTGTACAATATTTCCTTGAAATATTTATTTATATCTAAATCTTTTTTAAATTCTTCCCATTCTTCCCTAAATAATTTTTAACTTTTTCCTAAATATTTCTGAAAAAGTTTTCTTTTAACAATTTTTAATTGTTTCTATAAAATAGTACATTTCGTAACAAGTGTGAACTGATGGCGTTTTTGAAACGAGCGCCTCGCCTACAACTCGTTTCAAAAACTTAAGCGAGATTCAAAAAGCAGTTCACGCAAGTTACGAACGATACTTTTTATAATAAAGTCATAAAAAAAGGCGTTAAAAACGAGACACCCAGATTTGTCACAAAACTAGTTTACCGATATACATTCAAACGTACAAAAACGTTTTGTCGCGCGGGGGGTTCGGGGGGTCTCCCCCCGACGGGGTCCAGGGGCGGAGCCCCGGCCAGGAGGTTCGGGGGGCGGAGCCCCCCGACTGCAAAAAAACCGACTCAAAAGATTAATTTTCATTGACAATTTAAAAGTAATCAATTCATTTCAGTATTGTTGAAAAACCGTTGGTGTGGCCTACAAGGGGAAGGGTACTTCGGGGGGCGAACCCCCCGTTCTCAAATAACCATCTCCAAATCATAGGCTCCAAATATTAATTATTCTGACAGTTGATAAAAAAAAGTGAGGTTATGTTGAGGAAATGTTTTGACAATGATAGCGAAATCATAGAGATTTTTAGATTTCTATCGAATCTTAGGTTGGTAGTGCTGTCCATAACTATTGCTATATATATCTACGCCTGTGCTACGACGCGCTGCGTCTGTGTGCTACTATTCTCGATAAAAACGTCGACTCATGCTGTCCTTCTCACTTGGTTCATCGCAGTCGTAACATTATTTTTCTTTTTCGTACTCTGGGGTAGTCTTATTTGCACTCCGTACGAATAAGAGCTCTTATGACGCTCTGTTCAAGAAAAGGCAGTTTTCTACTTATCTCCGGAGTACCAAAAACGCCGTTTTTATGACTGAGTTATAAAAATATTTTTTCATAATTTTCATTTTTTTAATGTCTTCTTAAACTTGATTTATCTTTAAGAACAGTAAATTTAACTACAAGTGAGGTAAACTTAAAAAGGTTTTAAAAATTTCAAGAAACATTTTTTATTTACCGTAGTTTACAAATCAATTGCAAATAGACATAATCTTGCGCACTATTTGTTAAACAAACAAAAAATGAAGAGATTTAAAATTAACGTATTATGCAAAATAGAAATTTAAAAATGATGAAATCTGTTTGGCACGAGCGTATAATTTATGGTCAATGTCATTGAAGTTGAGAATTATACATATCGATAAATAAACGTCATGTTCGTCTGTAATATGTCAACAAATCGTTTGATATAATAATTATTCATGAAAAGGGATATTCAATTTGTAAGCTCTCTTAAAATTTTGTTGATCTACGACTATATATTGAAAAGAAATAGTGAGATATAAAAGTACATTTTTAATGGACCCCAAGGGTGTTTTTCTCAACAATTACATGAAATTCTTTTTTTTCAAATTCATCTTTATAGTAAACAAAGATAAATATATCAATTTTTTAAAAACTGAATTATTTTCAATATTTTCAATTATATATTTGCGAAGATTCGACACATCTACAAAAAATAATTCAAATTCAAATTTTTAAAAAATCTAATTTTTTAGAATCATGTATTTTGCTTCCTCGTGAGGAAGCTTTGTAGTCGTTTAATTTACAAAATTTTTAAAAATCCTTTTAACAAATTTTCTTCTATATGGGACTATGTTATATAAGACCCTGAACAATTGTCCGGATGTATGTATGTGTGTGTGTGTGTGTGTGTGTGTGTGTGTGGATCCCGATTTTTGTGAACACGATAACTCGAAGAGGTTTTAACGAATTTGGCTAAAATTTACCAGGTATATTTATCATAAAAATATCTCGAACTGGATTGATAGACTTTAAAAAATTCTCAAAAAACAAATTTTTTTTTGACTTTTTTCTAAAAAATTTTTTTTTCAAAAAAATTTTTTTAAGTTGTTTATTGAAGTTAATATATACTAAAATCTTATTCTTTGCATCAAGACAAATCGATTGGTATATAAGAAGTATAAATTGTATGAGAATTTATAGAGTTAATCACAATTAAAGCTGAAAAAATCGCATTTTTATCAAAAAAATGAGTTCTTTCCGCAAAATTATGTTGCTGTGTAAGAAAATCTTACTCATTTATTTCTAAAATCTTATTCATTACACCAAGACGGATCGATTGGTATATATAAAGTATATGTTTTACTTAAATTTATAGAATTAAAACTAATTATAGACAAAAAATTTGCACTTTTAATAAAAATTCATTTTTTCTTAAAAATCATGTTGCTGTACAATAGAATGTTATTATTTATTAAAAAATAAATCAAAAATCTTATTCTTTGCATCAAGACGAATCGATTAATGTATATAAAGTATATATTCTATTGAAAATTATAGAATTAATTACAATTAAAGTTGAAAAATTCACTTTTTAACTAAAAATTTTTTTGTTTATTTAGATTCATATTACTGTATAAGAAAATTTTATTCTTTCTATTAAGATGAATGAACTTTATTTTATAAATGTTAAATTGTATTAAAAATGATTTAAAAATGAAATATATTTATCGTTAATGCTTCCTTCACGAGGAAGCAAATTTTTTTTGCTGATCGTAAAGAGGAAGCAAAATGTTCATGTAATGAACATCTGGATTTACAACTTGTTTATAGTATTTTCAATTGAAATTCTTCAAAAGTTTTATTATTGTTTTATATTTTTCGAAAATACTTTTAAAAAATTCAATTATTGTCAAAACGTTTTACCAAATTTCAATTAGCTGGTAATTTTTAAATTACATATATATAATTTAAAAATCAACTATCATTATCAAAAATTAAGTAAAAATATTTATAAAAACTAATTTTAAGAAAATAATTAATTTTTTTTACAATTTTTTGAAAATCAACTTTTATAGAATTTTAATTGCAAATTTTGAAAATAATTGAATCCTGGAAAATTTTAATGATAAATCTTCAAGTAAAAATTAAAAAATTAATGAGAATTAGATTGTAAAAATTGTATTAAAATATTTTTTAAAAAAGTATAAAATTAGAATTAGAATCTTACAATTTTTTTCTCTAAACTTTTAAAATTCAATTATTTTGCTTCCTCATGAGGAACCTTTGCATTGGTGACGATTTTCAATTTTTCAAAAGAAGGTTATATGGACTCATTTTCATCTAGAACATATGTATATTCAATTATGAGCAAATGTCCAGATGTATGTGTGTGTATGTGTGTGTATGTATGTCACAAGAATTGTGTACAAATTATCTCATACAAATTTTGATGGATTGTCCTGAAATTTTGCAGGTTTATTGCAGTCATTAATACCTAAAATCTGACACAAGGATTTTCAAAAATATCTATACAAAATGTTTTTTTTTATACAATTTCTTTAAAATTCAGAAAAAATTTTTTTTGGTATTTTTTGAAATAATTTTTTTATTAATTATTCTCAAAATTACATTCCTGACAAGAAAACGAATCGATTGATGTATACAAAGTATATATTTTATCAAAATTTATAAAATTAATAAATATTTTTCTTTTTTACAAAAAATTCAAATTTTGTATTTTTTTTATAATTAATTTAATATTAATATTAATATTTTGAAATAATTATTCTATCATAAAATAGAAGCAATTGGCAAATGAAAGTGTAAATTTCACCAAATATTTATACAACAACTTATAAATGATTTATATAATTTTATTTTTAACAAATCTTCTAGACGAACCCTTTTGTACATAGTTTTTTAAAAGTTTGCAAAACCGTAATTTTTATATATTGAGGAAGCTAAATGGTCATAAAATGAACAGCTTGTTTTCAATATATTCAATTACATCTTTCCGAAAATTCAAATACCTACCCGAGGGGGAATTTACTCAGGGAGTCAAGTGTACACTCTCCTGGTAATACTCGGTAATACTTGGTAATACTTAGTAATGCCTGGTCATCAGGGCCGGATTTACCGCGGGGCCAGTGGGGCCGTCGCCCCAGGGCCCCCACCATTTAAGGCCTCCACCAACTCAAATACAAATTTCATGATTTTTGCTCGTGTTTAAAAATTCTCTGCTCGTGTTTAAAAAAATATTCTCCAGGTCATAATTTACGACCTTAGTAACGTTTGAAGAAATTACTTTCTTTTAATTCGCCACCTTGCGATCGTTGTGCTCAAGGTGGTGGTCCTTTTTAGAACTATCTGTTTGTTCAAAATCTGAACCTTCTCCTGACATCACAGTTCCTAGAACTATATGTCTATATATATATATATATATATATATATATATATATCAATCAACACTGTTTATTATCTCCAGATGCTTTGTAGTTAGACCTCCATTTTGCTTTTGCTTTAATAAGAAAATCGTGATCGAATTAAATAAAATTTGTAAATGTAAAGTATATATACGAGAAGAGATGTAGTTTATTGAATATCCTATTGTTTTAACGTGGACAGACAGCAGTGTGAAATTTATAGTGTCGTTTTTGGGTTAAGTTTTGTGTATTATACTTACACTGTAAAAAGTCCTAAAAATATTACATAGTTTAAAAGTGTCATATTTTACAGACAATGGTAAAAATGCTGCATTAATTAAGGTTATGTTGTCACATTAAATGTAGGACTTTTCATTTTTCAGGAAAATGTGACACTTTCAAACCGCAATAGTTTTAGAATTTTTTACGGTGTAATCATGTATTTTTTTGCACATAACCTTACCTAAGGGATGGAAATTATGAACTGTATCTTATTTTAGCTCTACATGCAAGATTATTTCCATTTTGAAGTCTAATAAAATATATTGTAGTCAGGCCTGATTGTAGTGTTTGTGTTCGAATTTCAAATATTTTGTATGGAAAATACAGTAAGTATTACCTGTTAATAAAGGTTATTGAGATAAACACTTAGTTCTTAATTGTAATTTTTATCGTTATTTATAGAGCAGATTAAAATGTACAATCGAAGTGAAGATCGACATAAATCTCGGCGAAGTTTTCAAAGTGGTGCGCAAAAAAGGAAAATTGCTGCAGAAAAAGAACAAAAATTTGAACAGATACTTTGTAAAACTCCAAAAATAAGCAATTATTTTATTGATTCCAAAATTCCTGAACCTGCGAATATCGATAAACCAACTACTACTTCAAGTTCAACTATTTCTCAATTTGATGAAACTGAATCAAAAATTGACGCCACTAACAACAGAAATCCTGAAGTCACAAGTAACGAACAACCATCTACTTCTTCTTCCAGTTCAAATATTTCAAAATTTGATGAAGTTGAAATAAAATTGGCCACCACTGCACACTTGGAGAAGATATCGGATAATCTTAATTTTACGACTGATATAGGTCTTTGGAAAGAACCTTTCACAGACGATATAATTAACTTTTGGATTAAAAAAGGTTCAACTGAATTACAAAACTGCGACGAGGAAACTATCTCTAAATTGTCTGCTACTCAGACAACACAAAATGTGAATGAGAGTAAAAGAAAATGCACATCAAGTCTCTTTTATCGAACTAATCAAAACAAAGAAGTAGTTAATCGGTTTTGGTTATGTTTTTCACCATCTACCGGAAAAATATATTGTTTCTTATGCAAATTATTGTCAACTTCAACGTATGTAGCATTAGGTAAAGAAGGCTACTGTGATTGGAAACATGCATCGGAACGTGTACGTCAACATGAACTGTCGAAGAATCACTTGAATTCAGTTATAGTTTTTTCAACGCGTTTAAATGAAGTAAATTGTATTGACCGTAAACTTCAAGAACAAGTAAGTATTTACTTCTAAATTGTTGAGTGCCATGTGTTAATAAAATATAGAACCACAAAGTTTAATTTTTGATAAAAATTTGCTTGCTTAGTTGCTTTCATTATAAATTCGAATTTTCATTAAATAAAATTTTTAAAAGCTTGCTATAACAAAACTTTAAATAGTAGGTAACAATAACAAACATTTTTGGTTCTATAACAATCTAATTTTTCTGTGTAATAAATTATGAGCAATACTAATAACATAACAATTTACATTAACTGGGTTATTAGGCCTCTGAAGTAGCTGGATATTGGCGAGAAGTCCTTAAAAGAGTTGTAAGCACCGTTACATTTATTGCTGAGCGTGGACTAGCTTTCCGAGGTCTTGATGAAATTATTGGTTCGCCAAATAATGGAAATTTTTTGGGAATTATGGAATTAATTTCTCAGTTTGATCCTTTTCTTGCTGCTCATATGAAAGAATATGGAAATAAAGGAAGTGGCCACACAAGTTATTTATCATCAACAGTAGTCGAAGACATCATTTTCCTTATGGGCAAAGAAGTATTGCGTGAAATAGTCGCTCGCATAAAAATAGCAAAATACTATTCTATATCAGTTGATTCTACGGCTGATGAAGGACACATTGATCAATTAACGGTAGTTATACGATACGTGGAAAATTTGAATCCAGTAGAACGTTTTTTAACTTTTATTCCGAATTGTGGCCATACCGGCAAAGATATGGCTCAAGCTCTTCTTGAGTTTTTAAGTAAACAAAGTTTGAACATAATGGACTGTCGAAGTCAGTCTTTTGATAATGCAGCAAATATGAGTGGCAAATATAAAGGTATGCAGGCTTTAATAAAGGTGGAAAATCCTCTAGCTGAACATCTTCCATGCTTTGCTCATTCATTGAATTTAGTAGGAAAATCAGCTGCTAATACGTGCCTTGCTGCAGTTCTTTTTTTTAGCTTTGTCCAAGAACTTTTTGTATTTTTCACCAATTCGACTGCACGACATAAAATCCTAATTGAGAAATTATCCTCTTCGAAAACAAAGGGTAACTTCTATACTTTAACCCTTTGCGGCATGCATAATATTATAACATTAATTTAAAAATCACAAATGCTTATGAGGGTTTTCAGGGTCGGTGATTACGAATCTGAAGTCCGTTTTCTAAAATTCAAGATGGCGGATCCAATATGGCGGACAAATTTTTTTAGAATTGATCGAAATCGCTTTAAAATCGTTACTCGGGGGTTTTCGGGGTCGCTGTTCACGAATCTGAAATCCGTTTTCCAAAATTCAAGATGGCGGATCCAATATGGCGGACGAATTTTTTAGAATTGATCGAAATCGCTTAAAAATAGTTACTCGGGGGTTTTCGGGGTCGCTGTTCACGAATCTGAAATCCGTTTTCCAAAATTCAAGATGGCGGATCCAATATGGCGGACGAATTTTTTAGAATTGATCGAAATCGCTTAAAAATAGTTACTCGGAGGTTTTTGGGGTCGC
Organism: Leptopilina syphax; assembly: GCA_032872505.1. NCBI lineage: Eukaryota > Metazoa > Arthropoda > Insecta > Hymenoptera > Figitidae > Leptopilina > Leptopilina syphax. Next base: position 21,077,884 of record CM065475.1, read on the forward strand.
TGATCACGAATCTGAAGTCCGTTTTCCAAAATTCAAAATGTCGGATTCAATATGGCGGACGAAATTTTTTAGAATTGATCGAAATCGCTTGAAAATCATTACTTGGGGGTTTTTGGGGTCGCTGATTACGAATCTGAAGTCCGTTTTCCAAAATTCAAAATGGTGGATCCAATATGGTGGACGAATTTTTTTAGAATTGATCGAAATCGCTTGAAAGTCGTTACTTGGGGTTTTCGGGGTCGCTGATTACGAATCTGAAATTACTTTCAATAAATAAACGTTAAATTATTGAATAATTGTACCGTCGGAATTTTCGTTACCCGATGTACACCGCGGGGAGGTTGCACGATCAGGATTTGTACATCGTTTAGCCCTGAAAAGGGCAGTTTGGTAAATACTGTTCAAAACTTTATAATAATCAAATTAAGCTGTTTATTTCCTAATAAAATTAACTAATTAATTAAAATTAGCGGATTTTAATTGCTATTATAAAGTTTTGATGTCTCTTGCTTTGAACAAGTGAATTTTTTTTCAGCAGTGGTAAGCAGCGAAGCAATTTCTTGTGGGAAACAGGCAGAGTGGTACATTGCAAGTTTTACACATCCATGATGTTCGCTTTTGGTCGGCTTTAGTACTGCAATGAGCGCAGCGTCTAGGTGAAGCGATAATTTTAGGCATATGAGCTGATTGACTTTTTCTTTTTTCCTCTGACACTTTTGGTTTGTAAGAAGAGATTGTACTTAATTTACGTTTCTTCCCAGTTGAACTTGGTAGTTTGTGTCCTACCAAATCATCTACTAAACGTAGCGTAAAAAAGACAAGTTCTAATTCAGCATTATTTGACTGACCGCATACCTACGGTGATGGTAACAAACAATAAACAAAATACTATACATAGTTTGATGAAACAAATAAAGAGCGCAAAAAAGACAAGTTATAAATCATCAATATTTGACTGAACGCATATTTAGGTTGATTATAACAAACAATAAACAAAACACTGTTGAGAGTTCAAAGAAACTAAAATACTAACTGAACTAAAGCAAATGAATTTTACTGAAAGCGAATTGCTTCGCTTCTTACCACTGCTGAAAATAAAATTCAATTGTTCAAAGCAAGACACATCAAAACTTTATAATAGCAATTAAAATCCACTGAATTTAATTAATTAGTTAATTTTATTAGGAAATAAACAGCTCAATTAAATTATTATAAAGTTTCGATCAATTCTAAAAAAAATTCGTCTGTCATATTGGATCCGCCATCTTGAATTTTTAAGAACGGACTTCAGATTCGTGATCAGCGACCCCGAAAACCCCCAAGTAACTATTTTCAAGCAAATCAAATCACTTTTTAAAAAATATGTCTGCCATATTGGATCCGCCATCTTGAATTTTGGAAAACGGATTTCAGATTCGTGAACAGCGACCCCGAAAATCCCCGAGTAACGACTTTCAAGCGATTTCGATCAATTCTAAAAAAATTCGTGCGCCATATTGGATCCGCCATCTTGAATTTTGAAAAACGGACTTCAGATTCGTAATCAGCGACCCCAAAAACCCCCGAGTGAAGACTTTCAATCAATATCGATTAAATTTAAAAAAAATTTTTTTTTGTTCTTCAATTTATTTATTTATAGTTGTTTATAATGTCACGTAACCTCATTCGCTATCAATTTTTCGACATTTAACAATGTTTTGATTATTAATATACAAAGATTTTTGGATTTTACTTGAAAAAGACTGTGTATAAAAAGATATTTTCACAATATAAAAGGTGGTAATCTGGGTTACCACTATGCCGCAAAGGGTTAAAGAAATTAAGCGATACTAGATGGTCATGTCGGGCCGATGCCACTAAAGCTCTGGCTTATGGTTATAAACCTATTCAAGATTCATTAGCTCAAATTTATGATGACGTCGAACAAAAAAGTATCGTAAGAAACGAAGCTCTCGGTCTTTTGCAAAAAATGTCTAAACTTGAAACTACAATTTATATTAAATTTTGGCATGATATACTTGAAAGGTTCAATTCAACAAATAAAATTCTGCAAAGTTCCACAATGATTCTGTCTACAGCTGTTAACGGACTCAAGTCTTTAAAAACATTTGTAGAATCGAAAAGAGATTCATTCGAAACGTACGAAATAGCGGGTAAGGAATTATCTAATACTGAAGAGTATGAATCTGTACGTGTGAGAAGACCAAGTGTGAAGCTCCGACCTCTTGATTATGGACAAGCACCTGCAGTTCAATTATCGGCGAGAGACAAATTTCGAACCGAATGTTTTCTTCCGGTTATTGACCAATTAAATTTGGCATTGGCTGAACGAATAATGGCTTATGAGGCTATTTGTGAAAGATTCGGTTCTTGGCCGAATTGAATGATATAGAACCTTGCGAATTAGAAATAAAAGCAAATAATCTTGTAGACGCCTATCCTGAAGATCTCGAACGGAATCTGACAAATGAACTTGTTCACCTTGTGGCTTTTTCTAAGCAATATGAAAAAAGGGAGGGAGAATCTACAGAAGTATTCCTTTATAGATTAATTTTAGAAAATAATTTTAAGTCATCATTTTGCAATGCAGAAATAGCTCTTCGCATATACCTGACCTTAATGGTGACCAATTACAGTGGAGAAAGGTCATTTTCTAAGATGAAAATAATAAAAAACAGATTGCGAACTAGCATGGGACAAAATCGTTTAGAAAATCTAACGCTTCTAAGTTTGGAAAATGACATCCTTCGCAACTTGAGTTTTAATCAAATTATAGATGATTTTGCCAAAGAAAAATCACGTAAAGTTCATCTTTGATTAATATAAGAAGTAAAAAAATAAAAAATCACCAATTATTTTATAATTTCATATGTACGTATTTTTTCTAAAAAAATAAATGCACTTATGTCATTTAATGACATTTCCTTTCAACTAATTATAATTTAATATTTCCTTACATTAAACAAAATTTTAGAAAGGGCCTCCACAACTGTAAATCCGGCTCATACGTACATTCTTTAAAAAACTTAAAAAATTTATTAGCATAAACAATTACATTTGTTATAAACAAATGATTTACTTATTAAACAAATAAATGGCTTATTTCTGCAAAAAGAAAAACTGTTTTTCTTGTTTTTACGAGTTTAAAGTCATGTAAAGCTCTACTTGATTATTGGTAAGTAGATAATTGTTCATGTAATTATTGTTAATAACAATTGTAATTATTAAATTAAAAATAATTTTTTAGCAAAATAGACTTAAATTACTTAAATAATTTTTGTTTGCAAAAAAAAACAATTGTTTTATGAACAATTACTAAAGTTATCTATTTGTTAATTAACATTGTTTACAACAATTTAAATAAATTGCATTATCTGGTACACATACTAGACTAATTTAAATTGATTTTGATCATGTGCAAAGGAAAAATAAAAAAATAAACATGATTTTTTCTAAAAATATTGTAAATTGTTAACTTTGAGTAACAAAAAATATAAACAAATAAAAATTCAAAAATCGGTTTAGAGGAATCTGTTAAAAATTTTATCTCCTTTAATTTAAGTTTCATACTCGGAGACGTTTAAGGAATACATATAATACAACTAGCTGAAAATACAACTAGCTGAAAAATTCTTGGCATGATTTTTTTAGCAATTTTTATCAAATAATAGAACCCTCTTCCAAAGAAGAAAAAATGTTACTCGAAATATCAGTTGAGAAAAATAACCCTGAACTGGAAATTCCAATTTCTAGAGAAGAAGTTATCTCTGCCCTCAAAAACTGTAAATATAATAAAAGTCCTGGTTCAGATGAGATCTCATTCGAATTTTTAAAAAACTTGCCCGGTGATTGGATTAATTTTATAGTATTCCTTTTTGACCTAATTTACAAAAGGGAAAAGTTCCGAAGACTTGGTCAGAAACAATTTTAAGAATGGTCTATAAAAAAGGTGAGAAGGACAAGCCATGCAACTATCGCCCCATAGCATTAGTCAACTGCATTACTAAGATACTTACAAATATAATAACTACTAGATTAACAATTTGGGCTGAAAAAAATAAATTACTTCCTGAATTCCAATCGGGATTTAGGAAGAGTAGAAACTGTGTAGATAACATATTTGTTTTAAATGCCTTAATTCAAAATCATCTTAGTGTGAAGGGAGGAAAGTTGTATGCCTTGTTCGTCGATTTTAGTGATGCCTTTCCTTCGGTCTCTCACCCTCTTCTTTGGTTAAAATTGTATAAACTGGGAGTTGGTCACAAATTAATTAGTGTCCTAAAAGATTTTTACTCGAAAGCGACGGTCTCAGTTTTAAATAATGGGGAAAAAACGAAAGCAATTGTAGTGACAAAGGGAGTGCTACAAGGTGAGGTTAGCAGCCCTTTATTATTCACTTTTTTATTTCGGATTTAGAAACTTTTTTAAAGTCTGAAGGTATCGAAGGGGTCTCTATTGGCCCTAGACACGAGATTATTTTACTTGCGTACGCCGACGATATCGTTTTATTTTCTGATTCGCAGACTGGATTGAAAAAAATTTTAAAAGCTCTTCGAAAATATTGTACAGAGAACAAATTAAAAGTAAATGAACAAAAAACTAAAATTATCATTTTCAAAAAAGGTGGACACGCGCACGATAAAAAATTAAAATTTTTTTATGGTGATGTTCTGATTGAAATTGTAAAAAACTACACATATTTGGGAGTCTCTCAATCTCAAAACGGGTTATTCGAAGAAGCGCTAAAAAATTCAACTACGTCTTCTAGATTGGCTACCGATTCAACACTGTCTCTTATTAATAGAATGGATTTAAATACTTGGCGTCCGATTCCTAAATTGTTTAATAGTCTATTGGTGAGTACTTTTTTTACGCAATTCAGGTTTGGGGATTAAGATTTCTAGAGGAGATTGAAAAAACACAAACGGGTTTTTTTAAAAAACTACTCTTAGCTCCAAAAAATACTCCTAACTATGCGGTACGACTAGAAGTCGGTGCAATTAAACTTGCAAGTAGAGTTTTGAAGTTTACCCTGTATTTGATTGAGAGAATCTTAAATATGAGCTATAATAGATTTCCGAAAATATGCTTAAGACTCGTATGTTTAGCTAAATCACAGAATGTGCCTTCGAAATATAACTGGTGTAAACAGGTAGAAAAAATTTTTGATTTTATCGGTGAAACTATTTTATGGGACTTACAATATATACAAACAAATAAAATTAGATTAATAGAGGCGTTTGAGGCATTTCTTCGTGCGGAAGACGTTAATTCCCTGACAAACTCGAGGTCTCTGCAAATCCTTCCTCATTTGACTTTATGTGATGGAGTACAAAATTACTTGAAATGTAAAGTTCCTTTAACATTTATGAAAATTATTGCACAAATGCGTTTACTAAATAACCACAATATGAGAATTATACATAAAAACGAAGTTTACAGATTTGATAGGAAGTATTGCTGCGGATACGACGAGTTGTCAGGAAGGGAATTGTATCATGTTCTAATTGAATGTAGTGTGCTGAGCGACTTTAGAAAGAAATTTATTTGTACGATCGAAGAACACTCAGTTGTAAGGGATACGTGGTTTGATTTTTTGAATTTTCTCCAACCAGAAGAAATCAATTCAATGGTTCTCTTCGTCATAAATATGTTTAAAAGTGTATAATAATATTAGGTTTCTTTATATAATGTATTTTGAATATTGTTTATAGCTCAATCCAACTTCTTTGTATGAATCGATGATTCGAAACAAATAAACTATTATATATATATACATAACTTAAATTCTTTTGTTCTTAAAAATTTGTTTTTCTGTTAAATTTGTTTTTCTGTTAATCTGGTTTTTCAAACCAGATTAAAACATTAAATAATAAATAAAAGTGTTACACAGAGAAAACATACTCGATTCAAGTAAAAAAATAATTTTAATTGATTTTGTTTAATTTAAATTAGTTTGTAAGCTTAATCCTAATATATAGAAAATATATATTGCTTTGATTCAAAAATAATATTTGTTTGAATAATTATGTTTAATTCAAATATATTTTCTGTTTTGGTTTAAACAAAAAATACCTATGTTTAAAAATTTTATGTTTGATTTAAACTTAAAAGTTGATTATAAATAATTTAAAATCAACCATAAATTAAATATATTATTTTTATAAATGAACCAAAAAATATGTTTGAATTAAACTTACATTTATTTGACTGTAAAGCAAAAATATTTTAAGTTTGATTTAAAAGAAATTTGATTGAATTAAATAAATTGTTTTCTCAGTGTATTCTTAATCTTATTGTTTAATTTTTTTGGTCGTTTACTTGAAGCACCTTGCACACACTCTACTCTCTACTTCTGACATTATTTAAATTTTTTTATTAATTTACAATTAATTTTCAATTTTAAAGCACATGGATTATTAAAGAACTTAACGACAGGAATAAAGTAAACTGTATTTTCTTAAAAAAAAATACAAGGACCTGCTATGTTTACATTAATGCACAGTATATAGTGCATCAAAACAATCTTAACCTTGGATTGAGTTAAAAGTTGTAAATAAGATTCAAAAAACGTAAAAAGCTGCCTATCATATATAAATGTATAGAATTGGTTTTATTTTAAATACAATACATGCATAAAATTATTTTTTAAATAAATCAACAGAAAATAGCAATAGTTACCAATAATATCCTCATATCGTAAAGCTTTCGCGTCAAAATGTCAAAATGCCGCGCGACGCATATTTTTCTAAACATTATGTATCTTGTTTATTTTTCATTCGATTTAAATAAAAATTTCCAAAAAACTTCTTGACATGTTAATAAACAAATGTCTTACTGGAATTTTTGTCAACTCGAAAGTTCACCGCATACTTTTTCTCTTCAAAGTTGAGAAAACGTATTTACCAGGGTGTCTAACAAGGATTGAGAAAAAAATTCCCTGACTTTTCCCTGACTTTTCCCTGACTTTTTAATAATTTTATTTTTGCTTTCTTGCGACAAAAATATGGTAACTGACATATTTAGCAATAAATTAATATCTAATGATAGAAACAAAACGATAATAAAAATCGATAATAAAAACTAATAATTGTATGTAATTTCAGTTTAAAATTATCTGAGGATGCCTGTCGTCGGCGGGCGAAAGCTAATAAATAATTATAAAATTATATAAATGGATTTTTTCAAAAAAACAAAATAAGATCTCACTAAAATTACAAATCCAAACAAAATAACATCGTAATAGATAATAAAAATCTTCTAAGTTTTGTTAAATTAAAAAAAAATTTTATTCACAAAAAATTTTAATTTTTGTATAAATTTTAAGAAATTTCCCTGACTTTTCCCTGACCGTTAGACACCTGTTTTACCTGTCGGTAAATTACTGACAGGTCTTTATTTACATTCACAAATAATTTTACAATTAATTTTTTAAAATGTTTTAATCATTTTATCGTCTTCAGCAGACCCTGATACGTAAGTATATCTATTTTTAATTAATTTCATGAAGATTTGTTTAAGAAAAGTCGATTTATGTTTTGAAATTCATTGAAATTGAAGAATAAAAAAAATTCAGTTTTTGTCCATTATTATTAAAAATAAAAGTCCTACAAAAAAATTTCAAAGACAAAAAAGTTGCGCATTTTTATGCTCTATACGGTAGTATGTTTTAAAATTAAAAATTCCGACTTTTATTTTTTTTTATTTTTTGACGGCTTGACTGGCTTGGATTTTTCAGTTCAAGCTCAGATCGAGTTATTGCCCGCGGGAGCTCAATTAAAACCATGACCATCGTGGGGCCTTTTTTTATAGTATTATTAATATTAAATTATTATTATTAATATTAATAATAAAATTGAAAAAAAATAGTTTGATTCAATTATAGTACATTATGCAACAAGGGAGGTACGGAGGGTAAACTCTGTGAAGCGGTACCAGGATGCACTCCCCGTGCGGAAACTTCCTGCTATCTTGGAGAGACACATCGACCTCCACGTCCGAACATACATGTTCACGTGCCCTTGGATATCATAGACGTCGTATCAATGCTTCGGCAATGCTATAACGTCTATGTAACTAACGGAGGCGGTTCAGGGCCCATCTTGGCCAGATGGTTGTACCCTGTTTAGGCTCGATCGTCCCCTTGATACGGAAAAAACATTAAGTATGAGCGATTGTTAAAACGAGGAGTACCTGCGGGGTAATGCTTCGGCTAAATCCCTCACTGGTTCCGATCGTCAAGCGCTTTCGAGCGTAGGGCGGTGGCCAGTGGCCCATGGATGCAGGAGGGCAACAACGCGTTGGGAGTTCCACAGATCATCATGGATAGGGTAGAAAGAAGAGGAAGTACAAGCAGCGTGACAAGCCAGGCCAGTGGCATTTCTGTCTTCAGTAATGCCTCGGCGAAGGACATTGCAAGCTGCAACCAAGATCGAGATAAGTGCATTAAGCTGCGGGAGGAAGAGGCAGCATGCATTCTAGCAATGGAGAAGGAGGTTAACAAGATAATGAAGTTCTGCGAGGTCCAAAAGAATGTCAATATGACAATCAAGGATGGACTCAAAGGCATGAAATCGCTCATACAGGAGATCAAGGAGAAGCACGCAGCAGCTACGAAAAAGGATGAGAGTCTCTATCAGGGATTGACCTGGTCGGAAGAGGCCAAACAGGATCGTAGAGTTAGACGAGATCGTTGTAACGCGATCGTGTTAAGAAACGTCGTCTTGGATGCTCAGAAGCGTACACGCTAAAAAAAGTTCTACTAAAGTAGAGAAACATTCACTATAATAGCTATAAGTTTCACTGATTTGGCTCCATCGATAATCCATTTTCGCTGATCGAGCGAAAATATTTCTTGCGTTAAGTTTTGAAAACAACACAACCTCAAAATAACACTTAAATGAAAACATTTTTAAATTAATGTTCAAAGCGTATATTCAAATTCTATTAATTATATTTTTTATGTTATAACTAATAAAATGTAAAATTAGTAAATTAATACGCATTTAGAGGTAAGAAATGTAAATTTGACATTTGTGATTTTAGAGATATTTCTATGAGAATGGTAAACTGTCAAATATTTTCAATATGGCTGACCATTTATATTCATTTTCTCTATATCAGAGAAACATTTTGACTACTGCATTGGAAATCATTCACTGAATTAGTTGCATAGATTCTTTATATTATTTATTTTCGAAATTAGCTGTATCCCACAGTAAAAATTTTTTTCCGTGTAAGAGAAGTGATCCTGAGCTTGCGAAGGGTCCAAAAAGGAAAAGGGAGGAGGGACCTCCTAAAAGGTCCAAAGGCAAGGAGATGAAAACGGCACCAAAGCCAACTTCAAATAAAAAGGGAAGAGCCACAATGGTCGTCAAAATGGCTGAAGGAACTACCTTTGCCGAAGTGCTGGCGAAGGTTCGAAAAGAGGCTGACTTGGAGGCAAGCCAGACAAAGGTTGTGGGAGCTGTACCCACTAAAAAGGGAGACCTCCTCATTAAAATTGGGAAGTCTTCGAACAAAAAGTTGTTTACCGAAGAGGTGACAAAGGTGATCGGCGATATAGGTAAGGTGCAGATGGACACCCTTACCGAACAGGAGGATGTCAAAGAGGCCCTGGACAAACTATTTACGGTGCCAGCAGGAAGGTGACGGTCCTCGGACCAAATAAGCGAGGTATTAAGCTCGCTGTCGTAGTCACCACCCAAGAGGACGCGAACAGGCTGGAGAAAATGGATGATCCACAAGTTTTGAACGTTTAAATGAACGAAACACTTTTTATTAGAAATGTTTTTATAATTTATTGTTTGCAATAAAAATTAAAAACTTATATTTTACACTTAGAAACTTTATAATTCATTTATTTTATATCGACAAAAAATTATTGTAATAAATATTTAAATTAAAGAAGAAAATAAACTTCGTTCATTTGAACGTTCAGAACTTTAGGATCATGAAAATGGGGCACATTAAGATCGGTTTTGTGTCCTGCAGAATAAGTAGAAGAGTTATGGTCACAAGGTGCCACAGGTGCCTTGGCTATGGCCATATAGGTCGAGACTGCCAAGCAGTAGATAGATCGGCTGCGTGCTTCAAGTGCGGAGAAGCCGGCCATAAGGTAGCAGATTGTAAGAAGAGCCCATGCTGCTTCTTATGCAAGGCGAAGTTCGGCGAAAAGGAAAACATCCAACATGTCGCTGGATCAGAGAGATGCAGAGTTTTCAGAACTGCCCTTGAGGAGGCAAAGAAGACTCTGTCAAGGACAAGGAAAAAATAAGGCCAGAACAAGAGCGGCACGGAAGAGTCGCGTAAGCGATATAATGGGACCTTCACCCCACGAAGTTAAAAGCCAATAGGTAATTCCGTGGGTTGAAGAATAGTCCAGATTAAGACGGGAGTGGTTTTCAGTGGGTCGACCAGAACATGAGCGGTCATTCCCACATAACCTGAAATTCATTACTCAGGTATCTGAATTCACAGATTTTCCACTTCCGACTACAAAAAAACAAGGGAGGTACGTCCGAGTTTATGTACCGAGCACAATATTGAAGAACTCGTCTTCGCACTCGCTTCGCTCGTGCTACGACTCGTTTTTTTAATATTGTGGGAGGTCATAAACGAGGTTACCTCCCTTGTTCCATACTTTGCTTTATACAACAAAGGCGTATTATGGTTACTCTATGCTATCTGTACCGGTGCATGTTAAGTTCTCCCATATAACTCAGCTGGTCAATAAAGTAACCATTATAGCCCTAGGGAGATAATGGTTACTTTATTGACCAGCTGAGTTATATGACTGAGTTATATGACTGAGTTATAAGGGGGAACTTAGTACGCGCCTGTACAGGTAGATAAAGTGACCATAATACGCCTGAGTTCAAATCAATTATGAAAATTGCTTGATTCAGTAATTCATGTTCTTTTAATTCGAATATTTATTTGAAGCAAGAAAATAATTTTTTTGAAAGAACTACAGATTTATTTGTATCAAACATTCATAATAAATCATTATTTTATTTCAGACTAATATACCATTAATTGGGTAAAATAATTAATTATTTATCCCAAATGCTTCTAAGGACTCACATGCTTGGAAATATTAACATTAACTCTTAAACCGCACCCCGGGTGTGCGACACCCATGTTCTAGCTTTTTACTCTTATATCTCAATTAAATTCATAAAAATTTAACATGTGTTGATATTCGACGGTATATTTTGTACTTAACTTTATGTTTCGTGAGTGACATTAGTGTGACAAGTGTCTTTGTGTATTTGTTAACTTGATGAAGTTGACGGCGAAAAATTTCTGCTTGTCTGACATCCAGTTTTTGGTTTAAGGTAATTTCAGTACTTTTAAAAAACTCTTTTTTTAATTATTAAAATTAAATAAATCATTATGAAACCTATTTTCCTTCAAAATAGATGTACTGAGCTATATAAGATAATTTTTCCAAAAGATAATATCCTATTTCAGCTTAAAAAACACACTTAAAAGTCTCCGGGAGTCGCACACCCAGTGTGCGGTTTAAAGATGGATTCGTAAGTGTGCGCTTTAAGGGTAAATGCAATCCTTTCTTAAAAACAAACCACACAAACAAAAAGAATTTCTGTTGTTTTGGTAGCTTAAAATTATATTAAAACAAAAAAAAACATATTTATTATATACGCGTTTATAATAACTAAACAATAATAAATAAAACAATTATTTGTGGAAAGATGTATTTTTTATATCATTACTAAAAAAATACATAAGGAGACACACGGTAGTTTTTTTTATTATTTTTTGTTTGTATATTTTGTATAAACTATAGCTTTCGTTCAAAAATATTTTTAGTGCTGAGTGATTTCGTTAAAAATAGTTAATTTAAAAATAAAAAGAAGTTTAAAAATAAAGATTTAAATATTTAATTATATTTTAAAAATGAAAATTTAAAGTATTATAATATAAGAATACAAAGAAATCTAAAACTAATCTAATCTAATTAACTTATTATAATGATTGTAGATCAAAAGTTCTACACAAAAAGTTCCAAAAAAATAGTGCCAAAACACGAAAGTTCCAATATAATTTTAAATGTAATGAGGAGCAATTGAGATAAACACATTCAAAGCATTCGTTAGAAATCGATTTATCAATGTTCAATTTAAAAAAAAATTATTACCAAAGATTTTTCAATTTAAAAAATATTTCAGCCTAACCTTGATGAAAACCTTTAAATTTCCTTATTACAATAGACTTTAATTACAAACAGAACGTTTTAAATAGAAAAAAATATTCAATAATGAATAATTTATTCAGGGTGTCTACTACTTCCTGGTTAACTGGGAAAAACCGGGAAATAGTCGGGAAATGAAATATCTAAATAACATTTTTATCAAATCGTGTGCTATGTAAGGAAACAGCTTGGTCGGAGAATTTTACCTAAGCATTCAGTATTAGAAGAAATAATTTTTCTCATGTTTGAAATTAAAAAATTAATTTCTGTTTTATTTATAAAGTGTTACTTTATAGCTTTTTTATAAAAAGATTTACTATTTGAAGGGTGGCATGATAAAAGGGGTTTATCAGATTTTAAAAGCTTACTCCTCATAGGGACCATTCAAGTATTACGTAAGCTTTTAAGGGGGAGGGGGGGGTCTAGCTATTGCTTATTTCCATTAGAAAAAATGGCGCTAATGTATATAAAAAATCTTACGATAGGGGAGGGGGGGGTCTAAAAACCTCAAAAATGTGCTTACGTAATACTTGAATGGCCCCATATATGTAAAAAGTACAAAAATTTTAAAAAACATTAATGATTCAAAAAATGTATGAAAGAGACAAATATGAATAGGGAGAGAAACTTAAAAGACAATATTATGACTAATATTGTGGTTTTTGGAAAAAAAAGTTTTGAAAAAAAGAACTTTTGGAACTTTCAGTCTTTGGAAATTAAAATCTTTTGAACTTTTTTTCATTGGAACTTCTGTTTTGGAACTTTAGTCCTCCAACCATTATAGCAGAAAAACAAAAGAAACCTATTGTGAGCATATGCCTTAAAACATAAAGTATATTATGGTCATTTACATTAATTTGCTTTGAATTGAAAAAAATATAAAAAAAAAAATAAAATAAAAAAAAATAAATAAATAAATAAATAATAAATAAAAAAAAAATATATATATATAAGTTAAAAAAAATTATTAACATTTAAACAAATGAAGTAAAAATTATTATTGTTGTTAAGTTACCAAAAATGATACTAAATGTAATAACATTAAAATTATTATTTTACTACTAAATAAATAATATGTGGACGTCCATATGAAAAGGGCCCATTTTGGCACTATTGGAGTTATCTATATGGGCGTATTCCTGGCAAAATTTGGAAAATTTTGAGTGGTCTTAGAACTTTTTTGGTTAAAAATTCGTTGAATTACGAAATTTCATGTATGTATTCGAAAACTGTAAGTTAATTAATTAAAAAATGTAGTATCTAATTCATAACTTGTTGAAATTTTTAAAATTGATAAAAGGTTATATATGGAAATTATGATAAAAGAAATTTAGTTATTCTTTTTATATATTTTATTTGCCTATATCAATTTATTATTTGCAGACTTATGCTATTATTATTTTATTTGAAATTAAATTTAATTTCAAATATTTCATAAATTTGAGTCCCAAATAAAAAAATTATTATTACAATTAAATAAATATAAATTAATGAATCACAGATAATAAAAATAAATAAAACTACTGATAAAATGATTCTTTTTAATAGTAAACAAAAATCATTTATATAATAATTAAAGGATATAATATAAAGTAATTTCCTTTTAATAGAAAAGGAATTCCTCTTAGACAAATATTAAAAGGAAAATCTGCTTATAGTAAAAAGATTCCTTTTTATTTAAATAGACTGTTTTGTGAGTGTAATAATATTCATCAAGGAACAAAGGAAATCTATTGTTAGCATAGCCTTAAAATATAAATTCTTTATATTATATAATCATTGAATTAACTTTTTTTTAATAAAAAAAATATTATTCACAATTATAAAATACAAAAAAATATATAATTATATATAAAAGTTTAAAAATTATTAACAATTAAACAATCTGAAGTGAAAATTATTGTTGTTGTTACTAAAAATAATATTATTATTATAATAAATTGTTACTAAAAATTAACTATAATAATCGTCGTATTCTGTCCATTCTGTCCAGTCTGTCCACACTTGAAGTTAGACTATTGTGCATGCTTTTGTTTTTTTGATATATTCTGATAGATAATATTATACGTCATTATTTTTTCACTAATTTTTTAATTTAATAATATTATTTTTATTTCTCAAATAATTCAAAAACATTTTTATTAATTTAAAAAAATTATTAATGTTATTATATTATTCATTATTTCCTTTCTTTCTAAAAAATATATCCTATTTTCTTTTTTTTTATATGAAAAACTTAATTACTTGACAAAAATTTGACTTCTTCCCTAACCCTTAAGGAATAATTCTAATACACTCTAAAAATGATTAGACACTCAAAAAATGTTCTATTACATTTGTTTACCAATTTCTGAAATTATTTGAAAACATCAATAACTTCTTTTCTAAATAAATTTTAATCATTATTATTTTCTCACAGGAATAAATTATTTTTAATAATTTTTGAAAAAAGTTCTTTGAGAATTTTAAAATCCATTTGTTTACAAATCAATTTTACGAAATTTAAATTATTCAGAAATTCTTCAATTAAATACGAATTAAAAAATAAACACTTCAAATATTTTCAGGATAAAATTCAATTAAACTTTTTTAAAATAATTAATTTTACAGAATTGTTAGTTATAAGTATGAAAAATACAAATTTTTAAAGAATTTGATTTGAAACCATTTTAAAATTAAATTATTTCTTAAAATTCATGCTATAATGCTTTTAATAATCAATTATTATGTAAAACTTTAACTGAAATTTATTTTGAAATAAATTTTTATTAGATAATTCAATAATTTAAATGCAAAAATAAATAATTTATTTAATATTTAAAATTTTTTAAAATTGAAGTCTCATAAAGAATTTTATCAAAAAATTTTAAAATTATTAATTTCTTTTAACGATTTTTCATAAAATTTTTAAGAACAATAATTACATTTTTCGATGAATTTGATTAAAATTGTATTAAAAATAATTTAAACTCTGCGATGAGTTTTATTTATGAAAATAATTGAATTCCTAAAAGAAATTTTATTATTTATAAAAATAATTTGTCGTAAATAATTTGTCGTAAATTACTGAAGTAACATTTCAAAAAACTTTAACTAATTCATTTTTTCACCCCGAGTCAACAACCTGACTCAGGGTGATCGATAATTTCAACTCTATTATTTAATTAATTCATTTTTTGAAGGCACAAGTAAGGCACTTATATATAAATTGTGATATATTTTGTAAATTTTAATTTTTAATTAAATTCATTTTTCTTACTAAACGAAAAAGTAGGCATAATTTGATCATTTCTATTTTATAATCATAATTTTCACACAAAATTTTGTTTTTTTTTAAATATTTGAATTCATTTTTGTGATTACACATGTGTAATCTCGTTTTTATTGTTTATAGGCATTATTATCAATTATATATTGATACTAAGAGAAACTACACGCGCGCTTTAGCGCGCGTTTGTTTAGCTGTTACCTATACAATAATTTAAAAAGATAATATTTTTGTAATTTTTTATAAATTTTTCGAAGAATTTTTTATTGAAATCTTGTAAAGATAATTGAATTTCTTTTGAGTAATAATAATAATAAATTAAATACTTCATTTGGCAGGCGTGACAGTTGCTACTTATTTATATTACTTAATAAAAAAATTTTAAATACAAATTTCTTAAAATTCAATTATTTTTTTAATTTTTATAAATAAAAAATTATTCCAAAATAATTCATAAAGAATCATTTTTTCTCGACAGGTTTTCAATAATTAAATTATTTTAAAAAATCAATTTTAAATCTGTAAAGTCTAATTACTGTTAAAAACAGGAAAAGTTTGAAATAAATATAAAATCTTTTCAACGCTGAAGAATAACATTCAGAATTTTCTTATGAATTCTTGAAATTGAATATTATTCCAGCACTTTTGACAAAATTCTCTGACTTTTTTCTGATTTTCCTGAAAAAATTTAGAAAAATAGTGATTTTGTGTAGAATTCTTCTGAATAATTGAATTTTTTAATGTTAATGACATGAAAATAATATTATTTAATATTGACTAGAAAACTATTAGAAACAAAATAAGAAATAAGTAAATAATTGTAATTAAATGTAATTTATTTTTGATAATTAATAAGTCAAAAATACTGTAATAAACATATCTTCTATTATCGTCTTATTGGCAATCACGCTTTTCTATGAACAATAGTCAACCTTAAAATATAACATGCTTAACGGAATAAAAATTTAAGTTTTATTCTCATGTGACATGTAATGTAAAAATTACATTATTGTTATATATAATATATGTTAAAAGTGAAACGAGAAACTTCACGCGCGCGTTATTTGTGCTAATAATAATAATAATATTTAAATGTAATAAAATTCAAATTATTCTTATACTCTGCTAATACTATTAAAAATAACATATTTAAATAACTAGAAAATTTTATGCATGAAATGAAAAAGGAAATATTAAAATAGTGAAATAGAATTTTTTTTATTAAAAAAAAACATAAATTGAAAAAATTAACGTTAAAACTTTTAAAAATTGAACAAAAATGAACATAAAACGGAAGCAACGGAGACGGCCGAAGGCCGTCGGAGGCGCTAGTAAAATTAAGATTTGAAATCTACGGGGATCGAAACCTAAGCGTACTTATTTAGCCTAAGACTCCTAACTCTGCCGTACTAAAGAAATAGGAAAAACAAACTACATCGTCAACGGAACCGACTTATTTCATCTAAATATTTTTTTATTTGTTTTCGTTAACTACTTTATTCGCATTAAATAATCCAGTATTTGCATTAAATAATTTAATTAAATAGGGGAGACTAAGGTAAACTCGCTCATTTTTTTCAAATCGGTAAAAATCTAAGAAATTATTCTCTAAATCCAAGTTAATTTATATCATTTGATAGCTAATGTTTTCTATAAAAAAAGAGTTTTTGATTTATCTTTTTTAGTTTCATGAATTACAACTATGGATTTAAATAATGTTGTATTTTATAAAGAGAAAGTGAAATGTAGTTATAATTTTGGTTTTAACAAGTTATAAATTTTATTATTTTATTCTGAATTTTAAATTTAAAACTAAGTGAGCGGCTTTACCCCGAATGTATTCCTCACATTTCAGAATGAATTTAATTAAATCTTTTTTAAATCAGACAAAACTATATAATTATGTACTTCGAAAATGGACATCCAATAGCATAAAAAAAGTTAGCCAAATAAATTAAGGCTCAAAAATAATTATCAAAAAACTTAAAAAAGCAAAGACTGTTTTTTCTGACACCTCTAAAAACATTTGATCGGCTCTGATTCTATGTTGAATTCATGAAACTAAACTAAAGTTCGTTAATATAAGTTGAATGTTAAGTACTATTTGCAGTACCAATATGAGTTCATAGCGTCAAGTCGCTAGTTAGCTGAATTACCCCAGTCTCCCCTAATGTATGGAAATTATTTATTTTTTCTTAACCCATTAACGTCCACCAGGACGCAAGATGTACCATGATTTCACGACTCTTATTTTGTATGAAATAATTAGTTAAAAATTTTAGGAAATACCATTTCCGACGTAAAATTTATTGCTCTTTCGCAATATAAAGCTAAAATTTGTTTATAATTATCTCAAAAAAATTTATAAAAATTTTATTGCAAAAAAACACATTTTTTTACGAAAAAAATGATGTTAGATTTAAAAAATTAAAAATGGCGGACCCGAAATGGCGACTACAAAAGTTTTTAAAAAATTAGATTCGCTTGAAACTCATTCGTTATCGAATTCAGCGACCCCTAAAACCCCCAAAAACGAATCCAATCTATTCTAATTAATCTATTTCAAATTCGCCAAATTCCAATTTCATCCAATATATTTCCCTTTAATCCATTTAAAATACGTCAAATTCCAATTTCATCCAATATATTTCTCTTTAATCCATTTTAAATACTTCAAATTCCAATTTCATCCAATATCCAATCAATTGAAATTTCAATTTTATCCAATATTTTTTTCTTATCTTTTAAATAAAAAAAATCAAATTGATATCATATAGGGATAAAATTAATACGAAAACTTTGAATCAATTTATGATTTGATCGACATTTTTGGTATCAATTCGTTTCAGTTTGATACTTTAGTTGAAATTCTGAAAATTATTCAAATTCCTGTGAAAAAAGAAATAACAATATCTATTTAAATTGTCTTATTTAACAAAATAATTTAATTTTTGAATATTGAATTTAGAAATCAATGAAAGGAGAAAATCAGGAAAAAACCAAAATGAAAATTTTGTGACAATACTGAATAAAATAAACGACTTTTTCGCAGGGATCACAGTACCTATTATCATGAAAAAAGGTGAAAAGGTACAATTTTTTTCGAAAATAGGTAACAAATAGGTAACAATAAAAGTACTGTAAAACATGAATAAACATGTAATTTAAGGTTTATTAACATTTTTATTGTTAAAAGAAAGTATTTTTTTCAAATATCTAAATATATAATTATAAATTTTAAAGTATTTTTTTCAAATATCTAAATATATAATTATAAATTTTATAAATTTGTAAAATATATATAATCAAAATTTACTCCAAATATATTTATTTCAGGGTTGCCACAAAACATAGATTTTAAAATTCCATGACTTTTCCAGGTTTTCCAGATCATTTCTTTAAAAATTCCAGACCCAAAAGTGAAATCGTTTTGATAAATTTTTTTCTAATTACGACAAAAAGTTTAAAAATCTCCAAGTAAATTATAAATAACATAAGTTATTATTTTTTAATTTTATGAATAATTGAAATTAAGATAAAACTTTGCTAGATTATTTGTGACACACTCCAAAGAAAAGTCCTATGAAAACCTTAGAAGCAAATCGTTGTTTGTGTTATTTTTAACTTAATTAAAAGTAAAAAATTAAAAGTTATTGTTTAATTTTGTAAAACCAAATTTAATTTTAATTTATTATGTTAGTTGTAATGAAGATTTTAATATCAGTTTTTTATATTGAGAGTTAATCCCCTTTGTGTAATTTCATTCAAAAAATTACAACCATAACCTACAATCTTTTGCTTCTAAAGTATCTTTCTTCAGAGCGCATCACACTTACATAGTTTAAAGTAAACGAAAAAATATAGATAAAAATAATAAGAAATTAAAAATTTAGTTTTGTTCAGAATTTTTCACAATTAAACGAGTATTTTAATCATTTTAATAACATTTTGAGTTTCTACAGGGTGTCCGCTGAAAATATGAAATAAAATTCCCGTACATTTCCCACATTTTTTACAAAATTCCCGTACATAAAATATAAGGGTTTATACAATATTGTATATAAAAGGTAAAGTATTAAGAAAAAGTAATAGAATTTTAAATGTTTATTTTTTTATTATTTAAATAACATTTAATCAGTATTAATATTTTTATAGTACATACTGGGGTCACAAAGTTTCAGTACATTTGGACTGATTAAATTTGAATGCTCGCTTCACTTCAAATTCAAATATTTTAGTAAAAATGGGTGTAACAGATATCAAACCAATTTGAGATATAACAGATATAACCAATTTAATCATGTCAAAATTAAAATATAATTAATTAAAGTTAAATAAATAATATTTTTAAGCTTTGACAGTTGTACAATATGAAGTATAAATTCCATTTTTAATTCTAGACCAAAATCATTCACAAATATTAAGTATTTTTTTCAAATTCTGTAAAAATAACTTCTCTTGCTTTAAATTTTTCACAGTATATAAATTGCAAATTTGTCGATTCTATTCATTCATTTGTTTTATTAATTAACCACACTTTTGAAAAATATAGAACCTCTTGATTGTAGGGAATTTAAGATAATTATTTATTATTAATTGTTATAATGTTACAAATTTTAACTGTGTTATTGTTACTTATTTCATTTCTATGTAACATCCTTCTTGTTTTACAATAAATAAGTGATAAATGTTTTTCAAAAATGTGGTTAATTGATAAAACAAGTGAACGGAAAAGGCGAATTTGCAATTTATATACTGTGAAAAATTTAAAGCAAGAGAAGTTATTTTTACAGAATTTGAAAAAAATACTTAATATTTGTGAATGATTTTGGTCTAGAATTAAAAATGGAATTTATACTTCATATTGTACAACTGTCAAAACTTAAAAATATTATTTATTTAACTTTAATTAATTATATTTTAATTTTGACATGAATAAATTGGTTATATCTGTTATATCTCAAATTGGTTTGATATCTGTTACACCCATTTTTACTAAAATATTTGAATTTGAAGTGAAGTGAGCATTCAAATGTGATCAGTCCAAATGTACTGAAACTTTGTGACCCCAGTACATATTTTTTAAATTCAAACAACGAAATATAAAATTATTTTAAATAAATATCAAACAAAATTATTTTTTTAAGTCTTTTTTTTACTTTGAAATTCTACTTCAAGCAATTATATTGTGGACTCAACCTCAATTATAAACTTTTAGGTGCTTGCACATTTCCAAATTTTTTCATTATTACGACCATTTTAAGTAAAAAATCCCGTTGAACAAAATAATTCCCGTACATTTCCCGCACATTTCCCGTACAAAAAAAATTCCCGTACAATTCCCGCATTTCCCGCTTTTCCCTGTATCTAAAATGCATTGAAAAATATTAATTTTAAAATTATGCAAAGGAAAATATTGACCAGAAGAAACTAAACTTTAGAAACGATTTAGATTTTAACTGTAAGCACTAAATTTAAAATCAAAAAGATATTGTACAATAACAACTTAAAACTTGAGATTTTGAATATTCAAATAGAAAAGATTGAATTTTCAGAATGAGAATTTATAAAATTCCCTGACAATTCAAGGTTTTCCAGGTCTGTGGCAACCCTGTATTTCTTTGATGACGATCTCTTTAGCATGATTTTTTACTGCTTCTTTTAAAGCATTTTGCATTGATTCTGAATTTTTGGCAAAAAATGTAAAATTACATCGTCTAACGGGGGAAAAAGTGACCACAAGTCCAACCGATTAATTAATGCTTTATTTTAATGCTTATTAAATAAGGGTTAATTTTATGTAAGAAAAAAGATATTCAAACGCAGAAAAATAATTATGAAATAAAAAATAATTTTTAAAACTTACTGTGATAACTTAAAATAGGTAAAAAAGGTAACAAATAATCAAAATAGGTACAAAAGGTACCAAATTTCAAAATAGGTACAAAAAGGTAAATAGGTAACACTCTGTGATCCCTGTTTTCGACTTTTTTGGCGAAATCACGAAAGGATTTAAAATAACATGATATTAAGTATAAAATAAGATAATAATAATAGTAATACTTTTCACCGTGACGAATCTTAATTTTCAGGGTGTGAAAAAGCCGAGGAAAAAGCATAGTTAAAATTAGCATTTGTTAAAAAATATTTTTTTGTTAATTCAAAAAATTAATTTCTTTCCCAATGTTGAATTAATTTTATTTGAAATTTAATTCTTCCAAATGTTTGAAAACATTTAAATAAAAAATTTATTTCGTTCATTTGAACGTTCAAAACTTTAGGGATATAGAAAAAAGAAGGGGGAAATATTGACGAAATGTAAATTTCAACAGCATATTATCATTCGCAACACAAGGAGGAGGTAAACAACTCGAGTAAATCTAAAGGCGAATAAAATTTCTGCCCGTTAAAAAAGAACAAGAAGACGTCAGTATTGATTAAACAATTTCCTTTCTCAAAAGCCGCATCTGTATTCTCCTGCATTCAAAGGAAAGATTGACCTAAGAAATCCTCTGCTACATTTACTACGCCTGATTTCTAGCGTCTACACACAAGAGACGAGAGAGTAAAAGGAGGTTGTGTGAGTATGAGAGAGAGAGAGAGAGGGAAGAGAGGGTGGATACAAAGCCGTTCCTTCGATCGACCACCCTCGCTTGAAACGCTCTATACGCAACACTGAATGGCTGGACCAGAATTGAGAATTTCTCCCTCTAGATATGACACATTTTCATTTCCATTTAAATCCAAGCATTCACACTAGCAAATGACTTGCATTCCGAAACATAATCATTAGAGAAATATATATAACGAACCACCTGCTCCTATTTATTATTTATTAATTAATCATCAATGACAAATTGGTTCTGAATAAAAGATAAAAACCTATTACGATATGGTTGTTATTCGTCACGTCATTTATGATAATAAATCTGTAATATGCACTCAAGGGAAAATTACGTTTCAAATAGTCGAAAACTCTACATATTTAAACAAAATAAAATAAAAAATTTGTCTGAACTTTCTTAAACTGAATCAGTAAAGTTTCACTGATTTTCAGTGACTCTATCCCAATGGAAAAAAACCATTGGCGCATTAATGACCCAATAATAGAAGCCACCATTCCATTATTGTCCCATTATTGGCACCCAATAATGGACCACTAATGGTAAAATCGTGGGATGTCCACGCCGATGCCAATAATTGGCAAACCATTATTGGCACATTATTGGCTGCCATTAAAAAACCAATAATAAAAAAAAATTTTTTTATTAAATTTTATTAAATAATAAATTTATTTATTTAATAATTATTTTATTTATTATTATTAAAAATATTAATTTTTTTAATTAATTATTTTATAGAAAAATGGTTATTATTTTCTATCACATCGAAATGTGAATAACCCTTTCGTTCAGAGTCTAAAAATTATTTACCTCACATCCATCAGTGCAAAAATAGGAGAGGACGGGCAGAATAAAATTCTACAAATATTCGTGAGAATGCTGCCTCCTTCTTCTTAAATGACTTGTGGCCTTGCCGAGTGTCAGAACTATTAACGTAAGAAGAATGAGAAATATATTAAGATTAGTTGTTGTTATGTGAAATCCCTTGGTTAAAAAACATGTAGATAGGTCTCTTTAGCAAGCAAGCGGTGGGAACCGTATTTATATGTAGAGAACTGGTTCCAGTGGTCTACAGAGGACGTTCAAACCAGCGGGTAAAGTCAATTATTGGGATAGTTAAAATAAGGGATTGGATAAATATCTAGGCTGTAAGTTAAATAATTAAATAAAATGATGATTAAATGTGAAAAATTTTCCCAGCTCTCTGACCACTTGCTCATTGGGTGAGAATACGAGCTCGTCGACGTCTGCCGAGTTGGGAACTGAATTGGGAAATTTGCTGTGCCAAAATCTCATAAAATCATATCTTGCTAATGCATAACTTAAGCAATCATTTAACAAATGAGTAAGGGAACAACGTTCTTCGCCACAATCGCAGCGTGCCGCTCCAATCCAATTAATTCTTATCAGATGCTCACTTGTTAAAGTGTGGCCTGTTCTCAATCTAGTGACTATGTTTATCCAACTCCTCGGGCGGTTGAGATCCAGAAACCAGGGCCTGGCTGCTTTAAAGGATACCCTTGAGAAGTATCTGTGCTCCGTCAGGTCCCTCTCTGAGTATGACCAGAGATGGGAAAGCCATGCTTTCCTGTCCGGAGCAAAGACACTCATTCTCAGGTCATCGCGAGAGAGTTTAAAATGCATTCTGTTATTATTATTTGAGATGTTAATTTCACGGCAAATTGCATCGATATATTCATTGCCTAAAATTCCATTATGTGATGGGATCCAGATAAATTTGAAGCAAGGAAGAGTGTTAGGATCAGAATTTGTATGTAATAATTCTAATATTCTGTATATGATGTATGGGTTGTTTTTATATAGTAGACAATTCCTGAGTCTCTGGACGGAGGATAATGAGTCTGTGATTATAAGAGTACGTGATATGTCGTGTTCGATCGCGTATGTGATCGCTGTGTAGATGGCATAGAGTTCAGCTGTTAAAATCGTGATGTACGGTTGGAGAGGAGTACATTGCGTGTAGTTAGAAACCTCGTCAAAGAAAGTCGCTGTAGACAATCCATTTGCAGGGTTTAAAGACGCATCTGTATATATAGGACTGTAGCCATCGAACTCAGTCGAAAGGATTTCTCTAAAGAATATCTCAGGTGTATTATGGTCTTTGAGGAGTATGCCGTTAGAGATATCACACACAGGAGAGGATGATAGGATCTCCCAGGGCCAGTCAAAATAAGCAGGTCTAACGGATCTAAAACCCATGTCCAACAGGGGAACCATCTGTGTATAAGTTGGAACAAGAGGTTTTTTTTATATGCTTTTGTTTGTGTTGGAATTTTTAGTTTCCTGTTAAGGGTATACAAAAGGGGATTTAGCAAGTTGTCAGACCACGAATAATTACGATGGATAAACGAGTTCGTCAAGAATGTTCTACAAAGTGTTAGAGGGGGCTTGCCTGCCTCCGACAGAAGAACCGGGATGGATGTTGATTTCATGCAACCCAGTGTCATTCTGAGGGCTGCAGACTGCACTCTGTCCAGGCATTTTAGGGAGGTCATAGCAGAATTAGCGAAAAGAGGAGAACCCCAATCTAGAATAGCTCTTATTAAATTTCTATAAACTGTCAAGGCCAGCATGGGAGAAATACCTCATGTGGCCCTTGTTATGATTCTGAGAATACCTAGTGCCTTCGTTGCTTTATTAGATATCATCTTTATATGCGGTGTCCATTATAGTTTCCGGTCCAAAAGTATGCCCAGGTGTTTCATTGTAGGATCACATGTGATCGAAGTCGAACCTAGCCTTAATGCGAAGTCTTCATAGGATAATCGGGATTTTGTGAAGATGCAGCAAACCGTTTTTTGCGGGGCGACGTCCATTCCCAGTGTTTCAAGCCAAGCAGACAGACTCTCCAGAGCCGCGGAAACATTGGTGGAAAGATTGGCAACAGAGGAGAATTTTACATAAAGTAGAAGGTCGTCAGCGTAAATGACAGCCTTCATGTTAGGTGGAAGATATTGTTCCAAATCTCTCAGATACAAATTAAATAAAAGGGTTGACAGGACTCCACCCTGTGGGACTCCAACACCACATACTTTTGAATCTGATCCGTCAACATTAAAAGAGACGTACCTTTTTCTGGTCATGTGATTGATGAAGTTTACCATACAGGGGTGGAAATTTAAATCCCTAAGCATTGTATTTAGAATAAGGGGGCGAACGTTATTAAAAGCACCCTTAATATCGATAGAAACTGCCAGAGTATGCTCTGAATCCGCAGAGCCGATCAGGGTATCAGTGACAAAAGTTGCAACACAATCAACCGCTGATCTTTGCTTTCTGAATCCAAACTGGTAGGAAGGAATCAAGCCCCAACTCTCCACATCGTGTTCCAAACGTCCCTGTATTAGTTTGTGGCGAAACTTCGCGAGACTTTAATATTTTTGAAAATTAAATAAATGAGGATAAGGGTTCGGCTCAAGACAGTCGACACAAGGGTTAATGAACGAAATCTTCACACATCAAAAGTTGATTTTACCAATAGTTTTAATTAAATGAGCAATTGCAACATTATTGAAAGACGAGACCAATCGATGAGATAGAGAAGATTGAGCGAACTTACCAAATGATGCAGCGCAAATGTTCTCCTGTAAATGATATTCCTAGCGATGGGAACAACACAATAAAACAAGAATAATTAAAAAGCAAATATTTAATTAACTATAAAGCGCGTTACAACTATGCGTCGAAGCGCAATATGCACACACACACATACACGCGTTATTCCACGATTACAAAAAGAGATCTCGTAGATCTCTTCGGTGTACGAAGGCACGCTTCTCTCTGATGAGAATTTTCACGTAATCGTCATCGTAACCATAAGGCCATTCGTCTTTGGTCCGATGACACCCGAATTTATAATTCTTTTAACGACCGGTGGTCGCAGTAGCTATTAGGCTAACACCTAGCGCGATAAGTTGTGAATTGGGGAAACAATCAGAGAATGGCATATTTAAAGAAAAGTAAGAAAACGATTTGGATCGTTACAAGTTTTTCAAAAACTTTTGATAGAACCGAGGTGAGAGCTATGGGCCGAAACCCCTTTCCACCTGGTTTCGGTAGAGCTATAACTCTGGTGTATAACCACGAAGATGGAAAAGAGGAATGCAGAAGCATTCTATTAAACAATATTAAGAGGAATTCCTGTGATATTGGTCCAAAAATTTTATCATATCAGCAGTGATGCCATCAAGGCTTGCCGCTGCTTTTGATTTAGAAGAAGAAATGGCGTGTTCCAATTCATTCCTTGAAAAGGGTGGAAAATCTTCACCGAGATGACTCGGTGTGGGCAAATATGGGATTTCGACTGGAGGAATATCCTCTCTAATTAGGTCTTTCCGAAACTTAATGAATTCTGGTGTGGCTTGATCTGTTGAGATGTTTGTGCGAAGTTGTCCAGATCGGGAAGATAGCGCTTTGACGGTTCTCTATAGGGTGAACATACCTCTAGATGGGGACATGTTCTCACAGAATTTCTTAAAGGCTAAGGATCTTTGTTCCCTAAGAGACTTCTTTATTTCAGCATTTTTGCGTTTGAATTACTCTCTATTACTCATTGATTGGTTAGAGTGATACCATTTAAAATTCTCCCTCCTGAGAGAAAGAAGTTTGTCGCATGTAGAATTCCACCAGAGTGGCTTTGAGATATGTAAGCCAGTTGATGCATTTAAGACAAAATCTGTTGCTAGGAGGAAGAACATGGTCGGGTGAAATATCTGCTCTAAATATAACTCGGAGATGATCTGAATTAAAATGATCCTGGATGACGTTTGTGAATGATGACTGAAGAATAGTTGACGAACAAAATATCAAACCCAGGTTGCTACCCATAACATTGGCGTCCCGAAATCTAGTGGGGATGGAATCATTGGAAACAAACAATTCAGAGTCCATGGTAAAAGTTTCCAGCGAGGAGCCTCTAAGGTTTGTGGATATATCGCCCCAGCTGGTGTGATGGGAATTAAAATCCCCACAAAAAATATGATTTGTTTGTTTTGGGAGTAAATCGAAAATGGCTGTCCACTCGTTTGGGGGAATATCCCCACCTGGGGGAGCATAGATGGTTGTGATTTGTGTTTTACCAAAGAGAGTATGAACAGAGATCGAAGCTATGTCGATCTATAAGTCATTGACGTGGTGTGTAAGTGTTATAAATACGAAACTTGATCTCTTTTCGAACCAGTAGCAAAACTCCTCCTCCTCTACCATTGGGACGATTCTCTCTGACCGAAATATAATTTGGTAACTCAAAAACTGAGTCAGGGGTAAGCCATGACTCTGTGATACAGACTACATCAGGATTGTATTGCCAGAGAAGAGTCTCTAATTCTAATCGCTTGGGGAGGATGCTTCTAGCGTTCCAAAGAATGAGTGTCAGAGACTTGTGAATGGCTGCAGGTTTAGTCATTTTATATATGTCGTCGCCACTTAGACGAATCCGACATTAAGCTAACTGTCCAGACAGTTAGCTAACTGCAGACAGTTAGACGAATACACGTCGATATCGTCTATCTGTCTAAGCAGTAAGCTAAATGTCCGACAGTTAGCTTACTGTCCACCGACATTTGGACAGTTAGAAAAAAGTAACTCAATGAATGGATTCACGTCATCCGTACGAAAATATTCATCTATATTAAAATTATTAACAAATTTTGGATAATTATTAATTAATTTATTTATGCCAAATTAAGTATGAAGAGATAAAATACATATTTTATAATTATTATAATAATAAATTAAATTGTAAATTAATTTGTAATTATTAATTGCATTCCGCACCAATTCGAAGGATTTCATAAGTTTTCGAAAAATGATAAAAAGCAGCACTTTTTCACTTTCGTTACACAAAATTGATATAACTTTTTCAATTTGTTTTCTATCCCACATTGTTCTATTTCCTTTTTCCGATAATCTTTTTTCTTCCATTAATCTGTCGAACTGAATAGAATTCACTGAACTGCTTTCCATTATAAAAATTAGAAATTTAAAATTGATTTGAATTAGTATTTAAAAATCTAACGTATCTTAGAATGCTTTTCCTTCGACTACTATTTAGCGATTGCGAATTAAAATTTTTAATTTCTCATTAATTATAGTTTACGAAATATATATAGAGTCTTATACTATAAGTAATTGACGAAAACAAAAACAATACACCCATTGTTTGCGAATTAAATATTTAAATGACTGCTTACAATCACGTTTAACTTTTTAGGAATTTAAACTTATGATTAAATAATTCTAGAAAGATTACAAATTAATTTACAATTTAATTTATTATTATAATAATTATAAAATATGTATTTTATCTCTTCATACTTAATTTGGCATAAATAAATTAATTAATAATTATCCAAAAATTGTTAATAATTTTAATATAGATGAATATTATCGTACGGATGACGTGAATCCATTCATTGAGTTACTTTTCTCTAACTGTCTAAATGTCGGTGGACAGTAAGCTAACAGTCGGACATTTAGCTTACTGCTTAGACAGATAGACGATATCGACGTGTATTCGTCTTACTGTCTGCAGTTAGCTAACTGTCTGGACAGTTAGCTTAATGTCGGATTCGTCTAAGTGGCGACAACATATATAATTTGTCAATTTAGTCAGAATTAGACTTGGATAAAATAGATTTGTGTATAAGTAGTTACATTAATTGTTATATAGTCGGGATGGATAAAATAAACCAGAAAATAACGAAAATACAATAAACAAATCCAATTATGAAAAATTATTAAATAACTCCTGCACAGTTAAACTCAATAGTTATGATTAATTAAATCTGGTTAAATATTTATAATTAGAGTCAATGTGTTGGTAAGGAGTCACGATATGAAATTAAATATTGGAAGTAAATCCTAGTCAATATAACAAAACATAGGAAAAAGCAAAGACAAAAAAACAAAAAATCAAATAAATATCGCAAATAAACGACAATAAACAATCAAAAGGACAAACGAATACACAAGCTTACAGATAAATAAATAAGCAAACAAATAAGATCAGAACAATACTTGAGAGGACGGTAAAATTCTGTAATTAAATATGCTATTATGCTTATTTATTTCTGTTGTGTCCAATTTAGTTCAATTTAGTCACCGTAAGTTTAATTGTATTCAGTATAGCATAAATTAATTTCTATTATTTCAGGTATTTGTATTATTATAAACAATTTAGTATTGTTTGTCTTAATTTAATCTGTTTTTTCTTGATCGACTTCGTCCACCGACATGTATTTATACGTAGGTGAGACGTAGGGGAGAAGGGAGCAATTGCGAGAGGGGTGGAAGCTCGCTTTGGTGTAGTCTGTATTTCCCTGATCTGGAGTACTGAGGGATCTATTTCTTGCTGCCAAAGGATGTCAAAACCGGGGCGGGAATAACCCTGTGAAAGAAGGAAAGCATCAGCTGCTTCGTAACCAATATTCAATTCAAGTCTGCACTTCATTATCGCGAATTCGTATTTATAAAATATGCATTCTTTAGAAGAAGCTGCATGACGGCCGTTGCAGTTTGCACATACAGATGTTCGTAACGAATGAGGGCATTTCTTCTTCTAAAGAGGTTCCGGGTGTGATTCGGAGCAGAATTCGCAGGTGGAATGCGTAGAACGGCACTGAGAGGCAAGATGTCTAAACCGCTTTTTCGCTCTTTGTTCTTCGACGTATGGAAATGATTGAAGTAAGTATATCCGGTTGAATTTTAGAACTAATTATGGAAGGAGAAAGTTCAAGGTCCACATCGTGGGCCAAGGCCTTTCTACTAACCAAAGATGTTGGTATATAAGACTTGTAGCCCCTAGAACGAAGAATTTCGGCGTCCAGAAGTTTGTTAACAAGAGCCCCATTTGAGTATGTAATTCGGAGTTGGTTGAGGCCATTGGAAACCAATGTTCTCTCAGGGTCACTGATCACTGATTCCAGAAAGTCGGCAAAGGCAATTCTATTGTATTTGCCTATTTTTTTGTCCTTAATTATAGATTCGATAAGAATTGTGTATGGGGGGGTGAGTTTTCGGTGAATCTCGCATCGTTTGAAAAATCTTTGTTTATCCAAAGAAGATCGTAGGTGATTGGAGCTCTGTCTGGTTGAGAAGTTTGTGTTGGGTCATTGTTGTTATTATCATTTTGTTTGTGTTGTGTATCTATATTGTTATTCGGAGAAAGAGCTGGGGTATTGGTAGAGGCATTGGACGAACTCGAGGAAAAAGATTCGACCTCAGCCTCGGCCAACCCGTCCACTCCCGGGCCTCCCTCGTCCTCCTCCGAATGTTTTTCTGATGGGGTAGGAATAATAATAAGATTTTGAGGAAAAGGGATAGGAGACTCAGTTGATGTTGGTTTTGGTAATTTTTCTAATGGAAGTGAAGAGGGTTGTAGAGAAATTGCGTTGGATGTAGAGGGTATTTGTATGAGGACTGAATTTGCCATCTTTATGGAATTAACCTTTGATGTTAAGAGGTTAGTGTTTCGATTAGTGGGTGATTGAGTTGCTAACTGTGACTTATTTGTAGTGAGGTCCTTTTTAATGGCGGCAGCCAGGCCAGGTCTCAGGGTCGGACGCTCCGAAGGAAGTTTCATCGATCTTGATCTACCGCGTCCAATTCCAATGCCCGCAGATGGAGCGGCAGGCCTGGGAGAGTGAGGAGAACTCGTCTCGCGGGTCCTTTTCTGTGGAGTTGGAGCCATGTCACCCTAAAAAAGGAGCAAAAAGAGTATCCAGATCCCAAGTCGGCTTAAGTCGCCGAACTCTTATTTTATTTTAATTAAACAGATTAATAGTGGTGAAATCACCAGAAGTCAATAAACTAATTGAGTCTATACTTGTTATTCTATGTAGTATTTATAATTGTGATTGAAAAATAATAAAACAGAAAATTTCCTCTTACGGCTTTGGATAATTGAATAATTTATTTACTATAAGGTACGTAGAGATATGTATATATATATATATATATATATATATATATAAATTATAAAATAAAATATGTAAGTGGTAAGAGAGTGAGGATATAAATTAAGATTAAACTTTATTTAGGTTATGATAATGAAAAACTATATGCCTATTTATATTTCAAATATTTAATTTTAATTCAACTTCTATAATTCAAGTCGATTATTATGTAAACTTTAGAAAACAACTTAATATAAATAAGCAAATAACTACAGCCTAAGAGGAGGAAAGGAGTATTGTGATATTTTGAGTGTATTTTAAAAGTAAACAGGAACGACTTTACCTTGAGTCCCAAGACTTGAAATAACCTTGTATATTGTTGATGATCAAAATTGTGTCCAATTCAATAAATTAATGAATAAATCAGGCGAATGTTACAGTTCGATATAATGGACTAAATTTAAAGATGTATAAATTTGCATGTAGAATTCCAGTTCCTTTAAAACGCACTTATTGTTGTTGAGTAAATAAAGCTTTCCGTTGTCGTGGATTAGCAGTAATATTCAACTGTAGTGTATTGTAGACGATATAAATTTTGACTTTTTATTAAATTTAATAATTTCAGTAAAGATAGTAATAGATTTATCTTATTCTTAGTAAGGTTATCTCACCGAAAAATACTTTTAGAACTATACTCGAGTGTGGTCTACACAAGACTCCCCGCTTACTTTCCAAAAAGTGTACCCGCTTTCCCCAAAAAGGAGAACCGTTCTCCCCTCGAGAGTAAGCAGCGTGCTTAACCTCAAGTTGAACGGCTGTTTCGCATTTAACGCAACCGCTCTACCGACAGGTAGAGCCGTTTACTTTTTTTTCTCTCCGTGTATATACTTTTCAAGTTTCATGTTAGTTCCGAGAGAGTTTTAAGCAACACCTCCTATGGGGCGTTGAGCGAACTACATACTTACTACATGATAATTTCTGCAGCGTCGGTAAGTAATTGTATGTAGTTCGCTCAACGCTCCGTAGGAGGTGTTGTTTCAAACTCTCTCGCAACTAACATGAAACTTGAAAAGTATATAAGGAGGCAGCATTCTCAGCAATATTTGTGGAATTTTATTCTGCCCGTCCTCTCCTATTTTTGCACTGATGGATATGAGGTAAATAATTTTTAGACTCTGAACGAAAGGGTTATTCACATTTCGATGTGATAGAAAATAATAACCATTTCTATAAAATAATTAATTAAAAAAATTAATATTTTTTTAATAATAATAATAAATAATAATAATAATAATAATAATAATAAATAAAATAATTATTAAATAAATAAATTTATTATTTAATAAAATTTAATAAAATTTTTTTTTTATTATTGGTTTTTTAATGGCAGCTAATAATGTGCCAATAATGGTTTGCCAATTATTGGCATCGGCGTGGACATCCCACGATTTTACCATTAGTGGTCCATTATTAAGTGCCAATAATAAACCTAAAGAAAACCAATGGCTTCCAATATTGGGCCATTAATGCACCAATGGTAGACTAATGGCTATTTCCCATTGGGATCCTCACAATTTCAATCAACGAAATTTTACTGAAGGTCACTTTAAAATGATTAAAATTACCGTCATTTTTCACTGATCAGGGTTGTCATAAAATTCTTTTTCCTGGACTTTTCCCTGATTTCCAGAAAAAATTTTTGACGTTTTCCCTGAAACTAAAGAATATTCTGATTCACTCTAAAAATGATTAGATACTCAAAAAAATCTTCTATTATTTTTGCCCAAGGGAGAAAACGGCCGCCATTTTCATACAAGTCGAACAAGTGAATGACTTTTACTCCCTGTCGTCTGCTATCTGAAATCGCCACTTTTGTGCATTAGGAATAAAAAATATCGTAAGTAACAATGATCCCCAAGTTTTGAACGTTCAAATAAACGAAATATTTTTTATTGAAGATATTTTTATAAATTACTAATCACAAAAAATTTTAAAACTGAAATATTTACGGTTAAAAACTCAGTTATTAATTTTTTGGATAGTGACGCAAAATAATTGCAATAAAAATTTAATTTGTAGAAGAAATAAATAAATTTCGTTCATTTGAACGTTCAGAACTTTAGGATCTTAAGTAACATGGGAATAAAGACATCCCAATTTAGGCCAGTCGGTGGGTGCAAAAAGTGCACAAAAATACAAACAGCAAAGTCTCAGTGGTTTCTGGTAGTTTAGGGGCTCCATATAAGAGCCCCATAGTTTGCTCTCGATTTCCGGTTGCGAAAAATGGTATAAACAATCGTCAAAGTTTGAAAAACGTAGTTTTTCGATGACTGTTGCTTACGGTTACATTTTAGGGGAAAAAGTTGTTATTCAAAGTTGTAGAGCTTGAAAATACCTTTTAAATGACGGGTCATACGTTAAAAAAGGTTAATTAGTTTAGATGCAAATGAATTTAAACAATTGAAAATAGCACTTTATTAATTGTTTAATAACTTTGTTAATAATTATTGAATTTGTTTCTAACTTACCAGAAATATTCCCTTTGCGAGGCTAAATAAATCCCAAAAAAATTCAACTAGATCAGATAAATAGATTATGCATAATTCAATTTGTTAACTAAAAACATGTAATTTTTCAACGGAATTTCCCCACTTTTGGACCGGCGAATTTTGTTCTTTTTTCTTGTAAACTACACTTAAGGAGTCAAACTTTCATTCCAGTTAAATGGAAATTCGTTTTTTTTGTTTAAGTGCATAATAATGGACTTCAAAAAAAGGTATGTTTTTTTGTCATAAACAAATAACTCAGTCAATTTTCACTTTTTCAATTTGGTGTAAACGGCATTTAATTTCATTTGTTTTCACAAAACTTTTTCAAAAAAAAATCCGACCTAGTTTCAAAGGGGGGAAAGTTAGTTTTTATTTTTCAAAAAATTCCTGCATAGTTAATAATTAATATTTTTAATTGAAAATTGCACCACTTATAGTTCAATACATGTAATTTATGAAAAAAAATTGAACATGAGATTTTGTGCTTTTATTTTTCATTTATATCAAGTGAAAGTACATGAATATTTTTTTCAAACCTTGGACGGCGGAGTGGGAGAACTCGGTACGCGGGAATTTCGCCCGCCACAAACAGAATTCAGCCGTCAAATTCACAAAAATGGTCATAACTTTGTTAATTATTATCCGATTTTAATCATTTTTTTCTTAATTTGCCCTACTTTTTTACGCTGAATCCAAAAATGAGTTTATATTTTTTCAAAATGCAATTTTTTTGATAGTAATACACAGTAAAAAGAAAATCTTATTTTAAGGCACGAAAGCTGCCTTAAATTAAGATGCAACATTTTTAAGACAGTCAATGTTGAATTTACGCACGTTTTTCGTATCCTTTAACATTATAGCAGACAGTGTTGAATTTAAGGCAGCTCTTAAATTAAGATTTACTTTTTACTGTGTAAAAAAAATTTTTTTAACAACGAAATTTTATTAATGTTTATTAAGTTAAACAAAAAAAATGTTGTCATATATATTATTTTGTTGACTTTAAAATAATATTATGGCAAAAAAATAATGAAATTATTTATACACAAGCATGTAGCATTACGTGTTATCGTTGTAGTAGTAAAAATAATTATTTTTTTCTGTTACAAAATATTAATAATTTTTTTTATTAATGTGAACAAAGGTAGTGTTAAAAATAAGAAAATATTTAAATATATAAGGGACCATTCAAGTATTACGTAAGCATTTAAGTGGAAGGGGGGGTCTAGCTATTGCTTATTTCCATTCGAAAAAATGGCGCTAATACATATAAAAAATCTTACGATAGGGGAGGGGGAGTCTAAAAACCTCAAAAATAAACTTACGTAACACTTGAATGGCCCCTAATGATAAAGTGAATAATGGATGATTAGGTTAATGTCACCTTGAGTGGACCGCCTAAGCTTTTTTTCTAAAAAATTCTTTATAACAGCAAATTAATCGGAGGTTTCTATTCCAAGCTTTAGTTTAGATCCCTAGATAAGTGTTTATACCATAATAGCTTTGATTTTTTTTATTTGAGAAAAACAATTGACTTTAAAAAAATAGCTCATTTTTAAGGAATGAAAAAAGTGTAACCTTGAGTGGACCACTCTTAAAAAATTGTAAAAGTTATTCTAAATTCTTTAATGTATTTAATATTTCTGATATATTGAAACAAAATTTATGCTTATGCAGCTTCAGACCATGTTTGTGTCGCAATGTTTACAAGTGAAACCATTTTCAATAATTTTGGCACAAATCACATCAAAATCACAAAAAAATTAAAAAAGAACATAAAACATAGTTTCAATTTTCAATTTTTTTTCAACCAATTTATTGTCAATTTATTTCCATAAAAATGGTAAACTGCCATTAAAATATAAAAAACAGGCAGTCCACTCATTGTTATAAACAGTGGTCCACTGATGGTGACATGCAACTTTTTATGGCAGACACCAAAATTTTTTTTTGAGTCAAAATTATCACTTGATTAAACTAAGACAATCAATTTCAATGTCCAAAGTAGTAGGAAAAAAATAAGTTACCTTTTAAAACTAAAATTTTACACTACTTTTACACTTCCGAATCACTTTACTCATTGTAAGAGCGACTTCTTTTTTGGTTTGTGTTCTTAAAAATGCGTTACATCAAACAATAACGTGTATGATTATCGCGAAACATAAATTCTTACGGTGTCTAGGTGCGGTGCTGCTATTCGTTTTATTTATTTCACGTTTCCGCTGTCAGATAACTTAAAAACTCAGGTGGTCCACTCAATGTGACATTACCCTATAATTACATAATATATGGGTGATTCTCCACGTAGCGCACGATTTAGTTATTACTATTAATGATTTTTTTTCAAATTGAGTAAAAGTCAATATAGAATCTTCGAATTTAGTGTTTATAAATGAAATATCAGTGGTGAGCCGGACAAAATATTCATAATTTTTCTATTTTTTTAACAAATAATTTTTATATATCTGTATATGTGACTGTCCACGAGAAAACAAGGCTTATTGTTAGGTCCAAAAAATCAATTTTGATTTTTTTATGGTAATCGACAGATATTATGTTGCTTTTTCAAATGCAAAAGTCGAAAGTTAAAAATATCAATTATTTTCGACAATATATCGTTTTAAAGATGGGTATGTCAAGCGTAGTTAACTTCAATCGTAGTACTTCAATCGCTCGCCCTGTGAAATTCACGTTTGGGAGCTAAGCCATGTTTTTTCGTGGACAGTCACATATATGTATACTTTTTTTTTCTTTTTTTTGCTTAGGGACTTTTGGGAAATCTGCTTACAGATACCTTGGACTCCGCACTCCAAGGTTACGTGGGGTTGGTATGACAAAAACAAAAGGGAATATAAAAAAAAGAAAAATAAATGTATAAAGTAGTAAATTTAATAAACTGGCGACCTACTGCCAGCCCGACCCACTAAAACCCGTAACCCTTCTTCTGGAGCCCTTTACCCTCCCTCGGAACTGTCGTAAGACTTTAGCCTTCGAGGGTACATATATGTATACTTTGCGGCAATACTATCCAGCCATGGTAAAATGAAAGCACCTGTTATATTTACAGGCAAATTAAATAATAATTATCTGTATGTTATTTTACAAATTACAATTGTTTAACAATTATTGCTTCACTCTGTTGTTACACCCCGTGCAGAAATTTTGACCGGGGCCAAGTCGGGGCCAGATCGGGACAAACCGGGCCCCGATCTGGCAACCCGACCTGGCCCCGGCCTGGTTAAAACACTAAAACCGACCGGGGCCACGGCACTTTGCCCGATCTGGCCGCCCTGTCGGGACCCGGTCGGGGCCATGGGATTTCCCCCGATCTTTTCGCTACCCAGGTAGAAATCCAATACTGACTGCATTTTATTATATTAAAGCTCGTTATTTGATTATTAAAGCATGGGGAGTATTTACTTCAATATTAATAATTATTATTAATATTTTTGTAGTAAATAAACTTTTATGAGTGTCATTAAAAATGTAAATAATTATTAGAATTGCTTTTAATGAACTAAGTTTAAAAAAAATATTTTTCTTATTTTCTTTCATTAATTTAGACAGACTATCTTATTCAAATTAATGCCTAATTTATTATTATTATTGTTAATAATTATTTAAACCTATACTTTATGTAACATTATTAAGAATTATACACAAAACACTTTAAACTAAGACGGAAAAATATCGCACGCACGGGGGATCGAACCCTAGACCTCGAGGACGCAAGTCGAATACACATACCGCATAGCCACGCAAGCTTGGAAGCGACCTCGCTTAAACTTCCTTTTGAATCATGGGACCGTTATATACAGTGCTATCATAATAAATTGACTGTATCATATATGTTTATGATAATAATATGGTAAAAATTATTAATTTAATTATTTATTCTCTGTTATTTATAATTTAACTATTTTTTAAAATAATAAAATTTTTTTATTATTAATAATTCACAATAATACTAAAAATTATTAATTAATAATTTTTTGTTTTTTGCCTTAAACATGGAATTTCAATTTAAGTGTGAAAAATAATTAAGAGTTTTTAAGAGTTATAAATGTCAAAAATAATATGTGAATATTATAACCACAAATAAATTAAACATTTTAGGAAATATTTTTGGTTATCACCAAAAATACAAATAACATCGACAAATGGTTTACCCTCGACCCTTAACCCTTAACCTAGAAATTTTAAAATCAAACTTGTGTGCCTTGTATGCAATGCGTTTACTATGGAATTTCAAGTTAACCTCAAATATTGATTTGATATCATGATATACATGGAATATAATAATCGCGTCACATGTAAAACAAATAAACATTAACAGTCATTAATTAACAAACATTATTTAATTTATGTTAATTCATTACATATGAATTGTAAGAAAAGAATGTCACATACACAAATAGCTTATGTCAAATTATTTTTCTGTGTATTTTCTTTGCTGAGGTAGCACAGTAATTTTTGTAGTTAAAGAGACAGCAAATATTTTCGTTTTTTTAGGTATAAACTGTGTTGGTTAATGGTACATTCTACTTTGCCAACAAAACGAACCTATTTTATACGGAAGCACAGTAATTTTTTCCATAATTTCCTTACAAAAATTAACAGAAATTTCTTTCCGTGCATCAATGGGACGTTTTGATCACCAGTAATGGCCCAGTAACTACTGCCAATTCTCGGCAGACATTACTAGACCAATGATGGGCCGTTTTTGCAGTCTTGGCATTTCGCACTTGGGCGTCCGTTTTTAAAAAATTGTGTTAATTTGTTAACTTTGATTGAAATTTGAAAATGAAAATTATAAACAATTAAGAACTAAAAAATTGGCCTTGAGGGATGTCTTAAGAATTTATTCGCCTTTAATTTAAAATAAAGAATACTGAAACCGGTTAAGAATTGTTGGCTGTAGACAGTTTTGAATAGTAAATTGTAAAAAAAATCCCATTGTGCGCTGTTTGTAGATCCTTGGGCAAGCCCGGCCTGGTCCTGGTCGGGGCCCCGAAGTCGGGGCCAGATCATAAAAACCCGACCGGGGCCAGGGCGGTAATCGGGAACAAATGTGGCGATTTCTGCACGGG
The DNA here is from genome assembly GCA_032872505.1 of Leptopilina syphax. Lineage (NCBI taxonomy): Eukaryota > Metazoa > Arthropoda > Insecta > Hymenoptera > Figitidae > Leptopilina > Leptopilina syphax. Next base: position 21,116,546 of record CM065475.1, read on the forward strand.
GCTGTTCAATACAGAAAAGCCGTACCATGACAAGAAGGCTAGACCATGACGCTCAAGAAAAAATGATTTTTTAAACAATTTATTAGCGATTTTCATTCTGTTTCATATTTACGTCATTTATATTCACTGATCTAATACTACTACACTTTAATTGACGTAAAATATAAATAATTATTAATTTTATTGGGAAGTATGTGAAGGCCAGACCATGACGATTATGTGATTCCCTATGCAAGTTTAGTGCTTTTAATGTCTAAAAAACAAAACAATTAATTCTCAAATTAGTTTCCCTCTTATTAATTTACTTAGGGACCATCCATAAACCACGTAGCCTGCTTTAGGGGGGGAGGGGGTTCGGTAATGTGCTACGTTAGACCACATGGGGGGAGGGAGGGTTTTGAGTCTGAGCAACGTAGCTTTGTATTTTTATTTGACATACATTTTTTTGAAATTACGCGGGCAGCACGAAAGTCAATTCGAGAGATATATGTGGACTTCCACATGAAAAGAACCCATTTTGGCACTATTGGAGTTATCTATATGGGCGTATTCCTGGCAAAATTTGGAAAATTTTGAATGGTCTTAGAACTTTTTTGGTTAAAAATTCGCTGAGTTACGGAATTTAAAAGTTTAGAACGTCAAAAACCTCATTTCGAGAAAAACGGTTACCTAGAAGATAAAAAACCAACAGGTTTTAAATTTTTAAAACCATCCCCCCCTCTTAATTTTGAAAATACGAAAAACTTTTTTTTCTAAAAAGGACAGTTTTTCTATTAAAGAACCATTTTTTTACAAGATTAATGATTAGGTACAATTTTCTTGTGTCATTTAAAGAAAAAGGATAGATATTAAACTTATTTAAAAATTTTTGACAGTTTCTATTATGAAAAAATTAACGTAATATCCAAATTTTCATTTCGACAATTACGAAAAAAAGACAGGGATCACAGTACCTATTATCATGAAAAAAGGTGAAAAGGTACAATTTTTTTCGAAAATAGGTAACAAATAGGTAACAATAAAAGTACTGTAAAACATGAATAAACATGTAATTTAAGGTTTATTAACATTTTTATTGTTAAAAGAAAGTATTTTTTTCAAATATCTAAATATATAATTATAAATTTTAAAGTATTTTTTTCAAATATCTAAATATATAATTATAAATTTTATAAATTTGTAAAATATATATAATCAAAATTTACTCCAAATATATTTATTTCAGGGTTGCCACAAAACATAGATTTTAAAATTCCATGACTTTTCCAGGTTTTCCAGATCATTTCTTTAAAAATTCCAGACCCAAAAGTGAAATCGTTTTGATAAATTTTTTTCTAATTACGACAAAAAGTTTAAAAATCTCCAAGTAAATTATAAATAACATAAGTTATTATTTTTTAATTTTATGAATAATTGAAATTAAGATAAAACTTTGCTAGATTATTTGTGACACACTCCAAAGAAAAGTCCTATGAAAACCTTAGAAGCAAATCGTTGTTTGTGTTATTTTTAACTTAATTAAAAGTAAAAAATTAAAAGTTATTGTTTAATTTTGTAAAACCAAATTTAATTTTAATTTATTATGTTAGTTGTAATGAAGATTTTAATATCAGTTTTTTATATTGAGAGTTAATCCCCTTTGTGTAATTTCATTCAAAAAATTACAACCATAACCTACAATCTTTTGCTTCTAAAGTATCTTTCTTCAGAGCGCATCACACTTACATAGTTTAAAGTAAACGAAAAAATATAGATAAAAATAATAAGAAATTAAAAATTTAGTTTTGTTCAGAATTTTTCACAATTAAACGAGTATTTTAATCATTTTAATAACATTTTGAGTTTCTACAGGGTGTCCGCTGAAAATATGAAATAAAATTCCCGTACATTTCCCACATTTTTTACAAAATTCCCGTACATAAAATATAAGGGTTTATACAATATTGTATATAAAAGGTAAAGTATTAAGAAAAAGTAATAGAATTTTAAATGTTTATTTTTTTATTATTTAAATAACATTTAATCAGTATTAATATTTTTATAGTACATACTGGGGTCACAAAGTTTCAGTACATTTGGACTGATTAAATTTGAATGCTCGCTTCACTTCAAATTCAAATATTTTAGTAAAAATGGGTGTAACAGATATCAAACCAATTTGAGATATAACAGATATAACCAATTTAATCATGTCAAAATTAAAATATAATTAATTAAAGTTAAATAAATAATATTTTTAAGCTTTGACAGTTGTACAATATGAAGTATAAATTCCATTTTTAATTCTAGACCAAAATCATTCACAAATATTAAGTATTTTTTTCAAATTCTGTAAAAATAACTTCTCTTGCTTTAAATTTTTCACAGTATATAAATTGCAAATTTGTCGATTCTATTCATTCATTTGTTTTATTAATTAACCACACTTTTGAAAAATATAGAACCTCTTGATTGTAGGGAATTTAAGATAATTATTTATTATTAATTGTTATAATGTTACAAATTTTAACTGTGTTATTGTTACTTATTTCATTTCTATGTAACATCCTTCTTGTTTTACAATAAATAAGTGATAAATGTTTTTCAAAAATGTGGTTAATTGATAAAACAAGTGAACGGAAAAGGCGAATTTGCAATTTATATACTGTGAAAAATTTAAAGCAAGAGAAGTTATTTTTACAGAATTTGAAAAAAATACTTAATATTTGTGAATGATTTTGGTCTAGAATTAAAAATGGAATTTATACTTCATATTGTACAACTGTCAAAACTTAAAAATATTATTTATTTAACTTTAATTAATTATATTTTAATTTTGACATGAATAAATTGGTTATATCTGTTATATCTCAAATTGGTTTGATATCTGTTACACCCATTTTTACTAAAATATTTGAATTTGAAGTGAAGTGAGCATTCAAATGTGATCAGTCCAAATGTACTGAAACTTTGTGACCCCAGTACATATTTTTTAAATTCAAACAACGAAATATAAAATTATTTTAAATAAATATCAAACAAAATTATTTTTTTAAGTCTTTTTTTTACTTTGAAATTCTACTTCAAGCAATTATATTGTGGACTCAACCTCAATTATAAACTTTTAGGTGCTTGCACATTTCCAAATTTTTTCATTATTACGACCATTTTAAGTAAAAAATCCCGTTGAACAAAATAATTCCCGTACATTTCCCGCACATTTCCCGTACAAAAAAAATTCCCGTACAATTCCCGCATTTCCCGCTTTTCCCTGTATCTAAAATGCATTGAAAAATATTAATTTTAAAATTATGCAAAGGAAAATATTGACCAGAAGAAACTAAACTTTAGAAACGATTTAGATTTTAACTGTAAGCACTAAATTTAAAATCAAAAAGATATTGTACAATAACAACTTAAAACTTGAGATTTTGAATATTCAAATAGAAAAGATTGAATTTTCAGAATGAGAATTTATAAAATTCCCTGACAATTCAAGGTTTTCCAGGTCTGTGGCAACCCTGTATTTCTTTGATGACGATCTCTTTAGCATGATTTTTTACTGCTTCTTTTAAAGCATTTTGCATTGATTCTGAATTTTTGGCAAAAAATGTAAAATTACATCGTCTAACGGGGGAAAAAGTGACCACAAGTCCAACCGATTAATTAATGCTTTATTTTAATGCTTATTAAATAAGGGTTAATTTTATGTAAGAAAAAAGATATTCAAACGCAGAAAAATAATTATGAAATAAAAAATAATTTTTAAAACTTACTGTGATAACTTAAAATAGGTAAAAAAGGTAACAAATAATCAAAATAGGTACAAAAGGTACCAAATTTCAAAATAGGTACAAAAAGGTAAATAGGTAACACTCTGTGATCCCTGAAAAGACTCTAACATCAATATCTCTGGTTCTTCTGGAAAGTTATTCAGATAAGAATTGTTTACAGTCCAGGACACCTTAAAGATGAAAAATCAAGAGGTTTTAAATTTTTCCACACCTCTATTTTTAAAATACGGATTACTTTTGCAAATGACCGCCAAAATGGGCCCTTTTCATTTTTCTAAAGAACCAATGAAATCAAACAGTTAAATTATCGATAAATTAATGAAAACCGCATGATTCGACTTGTCAAAACATGTAAATTGATAATAAAAAATTTTAAAAAATTAAGATTTTGCTCCAAAATTACTAAATTGCGATTATCTCGAAAACTAGAACCGACAATATAGGCCCTTTTCATGTGGACGTCCACATATATTGTTAAAAATATATAGTGATGAAAAAATTAACATATATATATATATATATATATATATATATATATACTAGCTGTCGTACCCGTCTTCGACGGGTTGTAGTTTCTGATAATGCACTTAACAGTGTATCTACCAACCTAGAAAACCGGAAAATAGCCGGGAATTTGATTTGACAGGGAAAAAATAATAATTAGTTACTATTGTCTATTTCATTAGAAAAATAATACCATTTGAAACAGTGACCGACTTTTTATTATCAAATTAGTTATTTTTAACTAATTCAAATGCAGAAAACAATATTTCTCAATTTGTAGTACTTCAATCAATATAATGTATTAAAATAAATCTAAAATTTCCTCCAGTTTTTTGAGTTATAGTACAGTCTAATTCGAACTAATTGTATAGCAAGTAGATCCAGTTTTTCTCTGTTACATTAAATTCCCTGATATTTTACGTCTTTTCTGGTTGATAGACACCCTGTTAAATGTATTATTAAAAAAACCCGTCCAATAAACCAGGAAAAATTTGGACAAAGCCGGAAATTGTTTTAAACCAAAATAAACACCGTGTATAACTTTTGTCTTTACATTGATCAAGATATCTCTGAAAGTTAAATCAGAGAGCCCACAAATACTACTGAATTAAGCTTCATAGCAATTGGTATCAATTATAATTTTTTCAATTTTTTGATATTCAAAACATTTTTATACTTACATCTTCGTTATAAGAAAGTATTTTGGAAAAATTATGATAAAATGTAACTAATAAATCACATGTAATATTCAATTATATGGGTGATTCTCCAAAAAACCTCATTTTGCATGTAGTCAAGATTTTCTAAATAATTATAATCATTTGGGAAAATACCAAGTCATATTTCCCTATTTTATCACTTTTTCTAAATGTTCTGCAAAAAAAAGTTGTAAAATTTTATTGTTTAATACATTTTTTAAATATTTTACCACCCCAAAATCGATTTTCTAACCTGTCATCTAAGTGCTTTTCATTTTTTCAATACGTAAAACAATTATTTAAAACATGAAAATTGGTACTTTATTAATTGTTTCTAAAAGTTATGATATTTAAGAATAATTTTCTAAAATATGAATAAAATATGTCGTGTAGTTTTTTTAAATATAGAAAATGAAATTTGTCATGTAGTACCGCGTCATTCCTCTCACTCGTTGAATATTATCCAATATTTTTGCTGTGGGTAGAGATATTGATTAATTATTGTGATCAATATTTAAATTAACATCTCTAATATTAATTTCTTAAGTTTCTTTTTAAAAAATGTCATTATTTTGCGTTAAAAAAATTAAAATTGAGACGTAAGCAGAGATTCACAACCTAAAGCATCATTCCTCTATAACCCCTAATAAAAACAATATTAATGTATATAAATTGATCGCAAATTTTTTTCACATAAAGTTATCCTTTATAAACATGATAGGGCATTTTAAGCTGGAGGAAAATTATTTGTCAATTAAATAAAATTAAAAAATGTTGAAATCGTCATTCCTCTCACCCGTCATTCCTCTCACTTTTTTGAATAAAAATTAAAAATTGATATGATTGTCGGTTGTTTACAAACTGCCAGTGAAAAGTGAACCTAAAATGTATGAAAAATAATTTTTGACAATTGTTAAAAGAGATTTTTGATAACTGTAAGTATTTCAAAATCTATAAAATTTATAGATAATATTAATAAATTATAATTTTTAAATAATTTTTTGTAAATAGAAAAATATATATAATAAAAAACGCCGGCTCCAAATTTTAACCTCTTAATTTTTTTGTAAATTTTAATTTAAAATATATACTTTAAAAGCTAAAAGTTAGCATGATCATGCTATAGAGGTGGTAGATTTTTGAAAGCTTAATATAATTGACTGCATTAATCCATAAATAATAATTTTTTTTCTTTTCTGTTTGTAACTCACAAAAAGGAGTATTTCGGGAGAATCACCCATATAAAGTTTAAAAGCTATCCATTGAAAAATGTAAAATTTAGAAATTTTCGATTTTTTAAAAATATTTTTATATTTCCATTTTAGTTATAAAGTATTATTTTTTGCAAAATTATGCTAAAATGTTAATAAATAACATGTAATACTTAACTATAGAAAGTTTAGAAGCAATCCATGAAAAAATATAAAATTTAGAAATTATTTGTGTTAAATAAATTCATTTATTAGAGTCAAGTATTTATTTCATTAATCCAATTAAGATTTATTTGATTCAACTAAATAAAATTATTTAAACAAAATAAATTCTTATTAGATCGAAATAAAAACTTTTTAAATAAGATATTTTTTTTCAAATAATTATAATTACTTGAATCATATAACTTTTTTTAGTGTAGCTATAGTAAACTAAAAGTTATTAATGTGAACGAACATTATCTATATTAATAAAATCAGATTACAATCTGTACATTGCTCCAAACTTGAAAATTTTTATACATTTTTTCGTTTTGAGACATTAGAATTCTAAAAATGTAAAAAAAAATTCTGTCTGTCTGTCTCTGTCTGTATGCAAAACTTTGTTCGCGCATCAATTGAAAACGGTTCAACCAATTAAAGTGAAATTTGGCAGTCTATTAGGTATTAACGTAACTTACAATCATAGCCTTATCCGATTAAAAAATATTAACTTGAACGAAAGTTATGACATTTTTCCAAAAAATTCGAAAAATCAAAAAAATGCAAATTTTTTATCTTTTGTAAAATGAATGCAAAACTATCCTCAGCTAACTTTTTCAGATAAATACAACCCATTTCTACAATAAAATTTTTAAAAAAAACGTATTTTGAAATTTTTTTTCGTTTTTTTAGATCAACTTTTTTCTAAGAAAATAGTGATTTTTAATCTTTAAGCAAGCTTTTCAGGAAAAGTTATTAAAGTTTTTTATTTAAAGATCAGTATGTAAAGTAAGAAATTTGCTACATTAAACAAAAATAATTAAGCTAAATGCCATAAAAAAGAAGGAAAAATGTTGAATTTTAAGAAATTCGGTTTTTTGAATTTTTGCTAATTTTCCATAATTTTAGATTTTTTACCAAAGGGTGGAGACTATTAAATATAAGTAAAGTATTTTTAAAGAGTACAAAAATAATGAAGCTTAATGATATAAAAGAGAAGAAAAAAATGTTAAATTTTAAGAACCCAGGGGGAAAAGTCGGGCGAATGCCGGATCGTCCAACCGTCTAGCGTCCGCGCCGGTTGAATTGGAGAGTCAATGCCAGTGCAGGCAGTTTGTACCGATTCGGATGAGAATTTCTGCTGGCGCGGTATAAAGTCGGATGCGACTTTCGGTACACTCTTTCTACTGTCGGCACTACAGGCGCGGTACAAGATTTGATCCGACCGCCGGATCATAATTTATACCAACTAACAACCGGCGTTGCACTGGCATTCGTCCGTCTAACGACCCGAGCGGTACAGGCATTCTACCGACTGAGAACTAAATAATTTATATTATTATTAATAAGATTTTAATTAATAATAATAAGCTAAGAATATGGTTATTGTTATCTATTCTTTCATAACAATTTAATGCTTTTCATAGGATAATTATTTTTTTAATCAACACACTATTTATAATCTTCTAAAATAGATTTTTTACAAAGTGAAAATTTAGCTATATTTTTATTGTTTCCAATAAAAATTGATGAAATAAAATGGATAAGATAATAATTAAAGTAATAAAAATTTTAAATCCTTTACGTTGTAAAAACTTTTGTATAGGAGAATTTTTTGAAGTTTAAATACTAAAAAAGGAATTAATAATGCAAGAATATAAAATTTAATTGTAAAAATGAATGAATTTGAAAAATAGGTTATAATTATATTTTTTAATAATATTTATTATTTATTTATTAATTGATAATAATTAATAAATATTAAAGACTTAATTTTTTTGTTATATTCAAGTTTCTATACTCTCTAAATCTGAATCAGCGAAAAAATCGCTGTTTTCACCAGTGAAAGAAATTTCCGCTGAAAAATAGTGGAAGTTACTGAAGATCAGTGGATGTCACTGAAGAAATCAGCGAACTCTGCGAGTGCGCAGAAGTGTCAAATAGTCGTAGCGTAACCGATAACACGTCACCGCTGATTGGACCAGCGACTATTCGCTGATTCTCAGTGGTATACTTATAGCTATTTGAATTAGCGACTATCCACTGAGAATCAGCGAGGTTTCGCTGATTCAGATTTAGAGAGTAATAATTATAGAAATTCACCTGGAAAAATATAAGGAAATTCCGATAACAGATTATTTTAATGAAATATTTTCAATTACACTCAATTATTTAAACTTAAAAATAATTAATAATAATCTTAATGTTTAAAAAATCTGAATGTTTTAAAATTTACGGTTTATAAATAAATTTGATCAAAAAATATCTGGTAAATTATATTAATTTTTCCTTAATGAAAGTTAAACAAATTAAAAAAAATTATTTTGAATATAATTGGAAAAAAATTTTTTAATTATAAATAAAGTATATAACTAATTATTTATAAATATAAAACACTAGATTTATTTACATAATATTCATAAAATGCTAAAATATTCAATTTGTTTTTAAATTATTATTTATTGTTGTACATAAGTTGCTAAAATTGTTTGCTCCCTAGCAGTACTGTATATGGGTTTTGTTATGCTCACATCCGCAAGCGAGCGAATAGCGTAGTGGTTAGCGTATTAGACTTCGGTGCGTAGATTAGGATAGGCTTAGTGGGCTTCGTATCCCACTGCGAGCGTTTAGAATTTTAATGTGTGAAAAAAATGTAAAATGTCTAAAAAATGCTTCAAATGATCTATAAATAAATGTTAATTAACATGCACCATGCATAGTTATTTAAATATTTTTTTTATTTTATTTTTCAATAGAGAATATAATTTGGCCCGCGTCGCTTGCTAGGCGGACGAATGCCAGTAGAACGCCAGTAGAAAGTCATGTTTCGGAACAAAATTTGGCCCGTCCTGGTTGCCAGACGAACGAATGCCGGTACAACGCCGGATGTTTGGCGGTATTAAATCTGTACCGAGCCAGGCGCGCAGCCACTACAACACATTGTCAGGTTCCAGTACAATGTTTGCACCGATCCGGTCGTCAGGCGGACCCATACCAGTACAGTCTTACCGACGTTTGTACTGGCGCAGTACCCTGCCAGTGGGAAATTTCCCCCTGGGAAATTCGGTTTCTCGAATTTTTGATAATTTTTGATTTTTTGATAAAGGGTGGAGACTATTCAAATAGTATAATTATACTACCAAAATAGCTAATGGTAACTAATTATTAATTTTCCGGTGAAATTAAATTCCCGGGTATTTTTGATTTTCCAGATTGGTAGAAACATTGTTAAATGTATTGGTAGAAACTAAAACCCGTCGAAGACGGGTACGACAGCTAGTGCTATATATTTGAGCCGTTCGCTAGAAAAACGACCTAAGTCGACTTAAGTTTTTGACTAAAAAATTAAATGAAAGATTCAGAAACGAATTACTAATATAATTTACGTATTAATTATATCGCTCATTTTTCCCAATACAAAGGTATTATCAAAGAATACTTTAAAAGAAAAGACGGTCGAATAAACAATGTTTTGCTACTTTAATAACATTATTTTATAACAAATGACTTAAGTGGTTTTTCCAGCGAACCACTAAAAATGAAACAAAATTAAGTATTTTATGAAAGAACACTTTTATTTTAATGTATTAAAAAACATATTTATTATTCTAAAAAGTCTTACGATATATTTTATAGTAATATTCAATTAAATATCAACATTATAATGCACAAGTTTAGTTAACAAAATGAAAAAATTACTCGCTTTTGTAATAATCCAAAATTTTTGAAAATTTCAAATTTATAGCAGTGAAGGCTTGTAGGAAAAACCTTCTTTAATATTTAAAAAAAGAAAATTGAAATCGGTGGAGATTTGTATTGTCGGCAGAATTTTGTCCAAAACACTGCATTTCTTCCCACTGTACGCGGTAGCAGAGGACGTGAACGCGCGCTTGCGTAAGTGCTTCAATTTCGGGACCCAGGAAGTTTAAACACCTCAATTAATTCATAAATAGTGACCTACAACTTTAGAAACTTGATATATGTAATCTATATGTCTTGTAGAATATATTGATAACAAAATTTTTAAAAACCGCTTAAGTCGACTTAAGTCGTTTTTCTAGCGAACGGCTCATTTTCAAAATTTTTAAAATTCAAAATTAATCTTTTGAAATAATTATTGTCATCAATTTTACTTAAATTTGATACAGGGTTAATTTATGAATCTGAAGTTACCAACGTTGATTCAACGAAAAACTTAAAAAAAAATTTTCTCAGGATATAAATTTTTCTGGTATATTTTTAACCCAAGTAAACTCTCCAAAACCTAAAATAAAAAAAAACGTGGGAAAAAAAAGTGATTTTTATTTTTTATTTGCAAATTTTTTCCAAAAATCACGAAATTTCAATTAAATTCATAATTCCTTGCCTCGGTAGTCATTTTTTTTCTTTTGATAATTGTTTATTCTAATGTCGAGTGCCATATATAAAAAAAATCTTAAGTAGTTCCAAGTCGGGGAAAGCAGTTATTTTGGTTTTTTTGACACGGATTTTTGAAAAATCCGAGCATTTCAAGTAATTTAATAATTCCTCGCCTCGGTAGTTACTTTTTTCTTTTGATAATTGTTTATTTTAATATTAATCGTTATTTAAAACAAATTTCAAGTGATTCCAAGTCGGGGAAAGCAGTGATTTTGATTTTTTTAATGAAATTCCAGGATTTTTGGAAAAAATTCGACAAAAAAAATAAATATCACTGTTTTCCCCGACTTGGAATCACTTGAAATTTTTTTAAAATAACGTCTAATGTCAAAATAAACAATTATGAAAAGAAAAAAGTGACTACCGAGGCGAAGAATTATGAATTTAAATGAAATTTCGGAATTTTTGGAAAATTCGTGACACAAAAAAAATTCAAAATCACTGCTTTCCCCGACTTGGAATTACTTAAAATTTTTTTTAAATAACGTGTAATAATAAAATAAACAATTATCAAAAGAAAAAAGTAACTACCGAGGCAAGGAATTATTAAATTACTTGAAATGCTCGGATTTTCCAAAAATCCGTGACAAAAAAAACCAAAATTACTGTTTTCCCCGATTTGGAAACGTATAAAATTTTTTTAAATAGCGTCTAATATTAAAATAAACAATTATCAAAAGAAAAAAATGACTACCGGGTCGAGGAACTATGAATTTATTTAAAATTTCGTGATTTTTGGAAAAAATTTAAAAAAAAAGAATAAAAATCACTGCTTTTTCCACGTTTTTTTTATTTTAGGGTTTGAGGGTTTACTTGGGTTAAAAATATACAAGGAAAATTTGTATCCTGAGAACATTTTTTTTTAAGTTTTTCATTGAATCAACGTTGGTAACTTCAGTTTCATGTTAATTTTAGTATTTTTTATTACAATTTAGTCATCAGAATGAAATTTGACTTTTTCATTTTTTGATCATTAATTAATATAATATAATAGCAATTTTAAATTCTGTGCAATATACTGACAAAAGTCTCATTAATTATATGGATATTGTTAATATTCTGACCTAATAGAATTCTTTTAAGAAAGTAAACTTATGATTTCAACAACACATTTTTATTGTTGACCTAAGAAATACAACCGTATAAAAATTAATTACAAAAAAATTTCAATTTTTAAACTTTTAATTTTTTAATTTTTCAATATTTAAATCTAACACTTTTTATTTGTTATTCAAAATTTTATTATTCTGACTATTAAATCTTAATAAGAAACACTAAAATTAACCCTGTACCAAGTTTAAGTACAATTCACTAAAGTATATGAAAAAACTAAAAATTTCGAATTTTCGAATTTTTGAAAAAATGGCATAACTTTCGTCCATATTAATATTTTTTAATCTACTATCGCTAGGATTTTAAGTTAGGCTAATGCCTAAAAGACTGCCAAGTTTCACTTCAAACGATCGAACCGTTTTTCCGTGAAACGCGGTCGAAAATTTGCGGACATACATACACACATACACATACACATACACACATAATTTTCTTAATAGTATTTTCGCATTCCTTAGAGTGTAAAAAGAAGGAATATAATAGAAATTTTGAATTCTATGCAATGTACAGACAAAAGTCTGATTTTATTAATAAGGATATATATATTGATTAAAATTAAGAATTAGTCTTGTATCAAACTCTTACTTGTCAAAAAAAAATAAATAAACTGTGATTTAAAAACATTTAATATTGTTTACTATGTTTCAATACGATTTTATTGATTATTTTTAGAAAAGAGATTTTAATATTTAAAAAAAGAAAAAAGCTACGTTCCATTAGGTAATATGCTAATAATAATAATAATATGTTAATTATATGTTAATTATATGTTAATTTAATTATATGTTAATTATTATGTTAATTATATGTTATAATAATAATATGTAATATGTTCGGTAATATGCTACGTTAAGCTACGTAGGGGAGGGAAGGGGTCGAAAAGTTCAAAAATCGGAGCTACGTGGTTTATGGATGGTCCCTGAGGAGAGTTTGTTGTTGCGTTTTACTAATATTGAGTAAAGTTTCGATTTGATTTTTATGTAAATTGAACTTGACAATCTATAATATATTCAAATTTAATATCTGTGCGTTGCGCAAGCGCAACGTCTAAGGCGCCTACAGCAGCCTACAAGGCCTACAATAAAGAAAAAGTGAAGTTATATTATCACCCTGTTTTGATGTGCGAGCATCAAAATGGAAAAACTCACGTCGTAACTGCCAGCGAAAATTAATATTTTTTAAGTTCATTACCAAGTTAGGCAAAAAATTAAACAAAATTACAATAATTTCGCAAGGAAATTATTTTATTAAAGTTTTAAAGTGGAGTAATTTGAGTTTCATTAGTTCACCGCGGCCACTAGAATTGGCGCCACCTCCTGGACCACTGACACGTAGACACAACTTGTATGTGGTTTTTCCCAAATGCCCATAATAAATCTAAAAAAACATGTTATAATATTCTTTAGTAGTAATGTCGCGAGTATAATATAATTCAAATTTATATATGACATACGAATTAATAAATATTGACTACAATTTCATGTGTTTTTTTTAGAATTTTTCTTGCAATGACTGGGAAAAATAATAATTTTTCCCGCAGTCTCATCAAGAAAAATAACCGGAAAAAGATCAGGATTTTTGTTTTAAATTAGGACCCTGATTATTATTTATAAAAATTAAAAAATGCTATAATTGAGTGCTTGGATACAACAAGGGGACGTACGCTCGGCGAGCCGCTTTAAAGTCAGTCAAAGGTACCGTAAAGTGTAAAAATGATTATTATATATGCGCTGTTTGTCAAATTTTGAAATTTTAGGAATTTCATTATATGTTTAAGAATTTCTGTCAAGTTTTGAGCTCTACTTCGTGGTTTTCAGAAACGAAATGTTGTTTTTACCGCAAGATTTAAAAATAAGGTACATTTAACCTCCCAGGCAGAAAAGTTGGAGGTGTGCCAGCACTAACGACCGGCATGGTACCGAACCGGTTGTAAAGTCGGACATATGCCGGTACCGGCAAAAAGGTACCGGGCCGGATATGAAATAAATACCGGCCCAGTACCGGCCCGGTGGTAAATGTGGATTTCTACCGGTACTGGTAGTGTGTACCGGGCCGGTTGATTAAAAATATCTGGCCCAGCACCGGCCCGGTACTATAAATTACTTCTTCTTTTATACCGTCGAAGGAGATTTGCCGGTGATAATATTTGTACCGGCCCAGCACCGGCGTATCACCGGCCCGGTACTGCCATTTCGCTCTGTCTTATACCGCCGAAGAAGATTTGCCGGTGACAATTTTTGAACCGGCCCAGCACCGGCGTATCACCGGCCCGGTACTATAATTTACTTCTGTTTTTATACCGCCGACGGAGATTTGCCGGTGATAATATTTTTACCGGCCCATCACCGGCATATCACCGGCCCGGTACTGCCATTTCGCTCTGTCTTATACCGCCGAAGAAGATTTGCCGGTGACAATTTTTGTACCGGCCCAGCACCGGCGTATCACCGGCCCGGTACTGCCATTTCGCTCTGTCTTATACCGCCGAAGAAGATTTGCCGGTGACAATTTTTGTACCGGCCCAGCACCGGCGTATCACCGGCCCGGTACTGCCATTTCGCTCTGTCTTATACCGCCGAAGAAGATTTGCCGGTGACAATTTTTGTACCGGCCCAGCACCGGCGTATCACCGGCCCGGTACTGCCATTTCGCTCTGTCTTATACCGCCGAAGAAGATTTGCCGGTGATAATATTTGTAGCGGCCCATCACCGGCCCGGTACTGTCATTTCGCTTTGTTTTATACCGCCGAAGGAGATTTGCCGGTGATAATATTTGTACCGGGCCAGCACCGGTGTATCACTGGCCCGGTACTGTCATTTCGCTCTGTCTTATACCGCCGAAGGAGATTTTCCGGTGACAATTTTTGTACCGGCCCAGCACCGGCCCGGTACTATAATTTACTTCTGTTTTTATACCGCCGACGGAGATTTGCCGGTGACAATTTTTGTACCGGCCCAGCACCGGCGTATCACCGGCCCGGTACTATAATTTACTTCTTTTTTTATACCGCCCAAGGAGATTTGCCGGTGATAATATTTGTACCGGCCCAGCACCGGCGTATCACCGGCCCGGTACTGCCATTTCGCTCTGTCTTATACCGCCGAAGGAGATTTGCCGGTGATAATATTTGTAGCGGCCCATCACCGGCCCGGTACTATAATTTACTTCTGTTTTTATACCGCCGACGGAGATTTGCCGGTGACAATTTTTGTACCGGCCCAGCACCGGCGTATCACCGGCCCGGTACTGTCATTTCGCTCTGTCTTATACCGCCGAAGGAGATTTTCCGGTGACAATTTTTGTACCGGCCCAGCACCGGCGTATCACCGGCCCGGTACTATAATTTACTTCTTTTTTTATACCGCCCAAGGAGATTTGCCGGTGATAATATTTGTACCGGCCCAGCACCGGCGTATCACCGGCCCGGTACTGCCATTTCGCTCTGTCTTATACCGCCGAAGGAGATTTGCCGGTGATAATATTTGTAGCGGCCCATCACTGGCCCGGTACTGTCATTTCGCTCTGTCTTATACCGCCGAAGGAGATTTTCCGGTGATAATATTTGTGCCGGCCCAGCACCGGCCCAGCACAAAAATTTACTTAATGTTTTCTACATGGCACAGAAGTTTTGCCGACAAAAATATTAGTACCAACCTAGTGTCCTCCCGGTTGTTTGCCAATGTTAAACTATCAGAAAAAGAATTAAAAAGAAAAGAAAAAAAATTTGAAAATTAATTTATTAATTAATTTATTAATTTAATTATTAATAATAAATTAATTAGTTAGTTGTGCCGGCAATTATATTATTACCGAGTAGGTTGCTTATTGGTGCCTGCCCGGTATCTAGCCGGTGAATAGGGCGGTCATTATTATTTACATTTACTATTCTTATTTATTTATAATAATTTAAATTGAATTAAAATAAATTAAAAAATACAAATACTGGCCCGGTACCGTAACGGTTGAATATTAGTGCCGGCCCGGTACTGCTGCCAGCTGTAATGTCGGTTGGACTTTATAAGCTCACTTTGCATTTGCTTTCCATATGCAGGTTTAGGTTAGCGGATGTGGTGTCGACTTTGCAGCCTCAGGGTCCGGAGTTCAATTCCTCGAGTCTTCAGATTTTTCTATGATTGTTTATGTTTCTCTGTTTCAGCATTTAATATATTTACTGTTTCCAATTTAAAATTAATAATAACATTGATAATAATAATAATAATAATTAAATAATTAATCAGACTGAAATATAATTTTTTTAACCGGCCCGGTACCACACCGGTTGTTTTTTAGTGCCGGCCCGGTACTGCGTCAGATATTTATTAGTGCCGGCCCGGTACGGTTGCCGGATACCTACCGAAGTTATCATCCGGCAATTTACCGGTACTGCGCCGGTGGAATGAACAGACTTATGCTGGTACTGAACCAGTACCTAGCCGGTTGTGCAGCCGGTAATAAACCGGCACCAAATGCCTTCCAACAATAACCGGGCCAGTACCGCCCCGGTGGATTATTCGGTACCGGCCCGGTACGTATGCCGGATACCTGCCGTAGTTATCATCCGGCAATTTACCGGTGCCAAGCCGGTGAAAATGACGGTCTTATGCCGGTACTGGGCCAGTTACCTGACGGTAGTGTGCCGGTATTAAAGTGGTACTAAATGTCTACAAATATTAACCGGGCCAGTACCGCCCCGGTGGATTATTCGGTACCGGCCCGGTACGTATGCCGGATACCTGCCGTAGTTATCATCCGGCAATTTGCCGGTACCAAGCCGGTGAAAATGACGGTCTTATGCCGGTACCGCCCCGGCACTTATAATCCGCCGTTTGTACCGGGCCGGTACCATCCCGGTCGTCAATTTCTACCTGGGCTATGATTTGAAATGACGTTTGCGTATATCTTTAGATAGTAAAATTAAATATCCAAGATACTTGTCTTACAGTTCACTTTCATAGATATTGAATTTTAACATCCTGGATATTGTAGGTTAATATATTCTGTCCCATATATTTAGATAGTGAAATTAAATATCCAAGATACCCAAGTGCGAAATGCCAAGACTGCAAAAACGGCCCATCATTGGTCTAGTAATGTCTGCCGAGAATTGGCAGTAGTTACTGGGCCATTACTGGTGATCAAAACGTCCCATTGATGGGCCAATGATGGCGCCGATGGTCAGATTTTCAAATTTTTTAGGACTGGGCCAGCTCTTGGTTCAATAATGGCACATTCACGGCAAAGTTGATCAATCTTTAATGGCAAAATTCAATTGCCAGTGATGTGACGACGATCGGCCCATTAATGGCACATTAGTGGCACTTTAATGGCAAACATTTTGTATCTTTGATGACAAATTATAATTGCCAGTATTAGGGCGTAGCTTGGCTCAATAATGGCACATTCACGGCAAAGTTGCTCAATATTTAATGGCAAAAGACAATTGCCAATGATGTGACGAAGATCGGCCCATTTTGTTTTCTTGAATTTCTTGAATGGCACATTAATGTCTATCGTTTTGTATCTATGATGGAAAATTATAATTGCCAATATTGGGACGTAGCTCGCCCCAATAATGGCACAGTATCGGCCAGTGTAGTGTACCTTATAAGAACCCTTTTGCTTCCTCGACTTCAAGTCAGAGTAGCAGAGTGGTCAGAGTGTTAGGCTGTGGTGCGTCAGGTTCAGGTATCGATCCCCGCGAGCGGTAAGAATTTTTCAAATATTTGTAAGTTTGCGATTAATTCAGGGAAATAAACTGTATAAATATTATGAATTAATTAGTTAATTAAATAAAAATATATTTTTTTTTAATTTTTTCAACACTGGGGAGTATTGGCAGCCAATAATGGGCCATTAATGTTTACCGAGAATCGGCCGATGATTGGCTCCCGACGGCCTACCGCGGTTAACCTCCCGACAGTCGGGCCACTATTGTCTGCCAAGAGTAGGCACTGACAATGCCATCACTGGGCCAGTTTTGGGCCGTTTTTAATTTCGCACTTGGGTACTTATCTTATAGTTCACTTTCATAGATATTGAATGGTAATATCTAGATAGTAAGCCTTAATATCCATTTTTCTCAGTGTATACTATCGTTTTAATAATTTTTTTATTTTGTGGGTTTGACCAGAATTTCTGGTCAAAACCCCAAGTGAGGTGTTCACTAGATATTAAATAGGGCTCTGATCAGGGCCTCGACAGTTTTCCTAGTTTGAATAAAGTGTAAATGAATTAAGTTTTTTTAATTAGTTCCCATAATAAAATTATATACAATTGAAGAAATTAATTAAACGGAGTAATTATACTGCATTTTTAAGAATTTTTTTATCTTATGGGTTTGACCAGAAATTCTGGCCAAAACACTAAGTGGGGTGTTCACTAGATATGAAATAGGGCTCTGATCAGGGCCTCGACAGTTTTTCTCGTTTTAAAAGCATGTAAATAAATTTAATTTTTTAAAATTAGCTTTTTTAAAACAGTTATTTAAGTTAAAAAAGCGGGTTTTTTAAAACACTTTATAAAATAATTATTGTAATATATTTAAAAAACGAAAATACATATAATTTTTTTTTCTTTAAGTACAATATTATAATAAAGTTTATTTATTAATAATAACAACTAAATTATAAATTACGAATAATAATAGTTATTAAATAATTAATTATTATACATTTATTTAAAAATAAAAATTATGAATTTCAAAAATAATAATTAATAAACAACTATTAACAAATTATACTTAATGAATTTTAATAATTATTAATTTATAGGATGAATTTATCATTTGGTTTGTATATATATTATATTAATAATAATTATTATTTTATATTATATTACCCAGTGAGAAATTGCCAATAGACTTTAATCGGTCCAATATCGGTCCAATATTGGTTGCCGTGCTGGGCGCCGATTGACTCCCAATATTGGACCAATATGGGCTGATGCTTAGGATGTAACGGGATCGCCAAGCATCGGTTGTTAATATTGGTCCAATATTGGCCGAATATTGGCAACCAAGAGAAAAAATTTTTTTAAATAAATTTTTTTAATTAAATAATAATAATAAAAATTAATGTTTATAATTTTTTTGTTTAATATATTTATTTGTTTAATTATTTATTTTTAATAATTCATGTAAATAATAAATAATTTATTATTTATAAATTATAATAATTTAAAAATGCAGCAGCTATTAGAAAATAGCATTCTGCAAAAAAATTCTATCATTGAAAAATCAATGATAGGCGAGAGAAATCCGCGTCATTAAACGGATTCGCAGATATACTCTGGTCTCGCGACGAATTTCTCGATACTTATATACACTGGAGTCGCCGTGTCAGTTGCGAGAACGGTTACAGCGTCCCTCTTGCGGCAGAGATAAGAATTGTCACGTAAACTGCTAAATCGCTTTACCGACCGCCTTATTATACCCGCAGTTTACGTGACAATTCTTATCTCCGCCGAAAGAGGGACGCTGTAACCGTTCTCGCAACTGACACGGCGACTCCAGTGTATATAAGTATCGAGAAATTCGTCGCGAGACCAGAGTATATCTGCGAATCCGTTTAATGACGCGGATTTCTCTCGCCTATCATTGATTTTTCAATGATAGAATTTTTTTGCAGAATGCTATTTTCTAATAGCTGCTGCATTTTTAAATTATTATAATTTATAAATAATAAATTATTTATTATTTACATGAATTATTAAAAATAAATAATTAAACAAATAAATATATTAAACAAAAAAATTATAAACATTAATTTTTATTATTATTATTTAATTAAAAAAATTTATTTAAAAAAATTTTTTCTCTTGGTTGCCAATATTCGGCCAATATTGGACCAATATTAACAACCGATGCTTGGCGATCCCGTTACATCCCAAGCATCAGCCCATATTGGTCCAATATTGGGAGCCTTTATTGGACCGATGATCGGTCTCTTGGCTCCCAATATTGGACCGATATTGGACCGGTGAGAAATTTCTCACTGGGTAGCTTAAAGTGAGAAAATGATTCGAAGATATTGTTAAATTTAACACCTTCAATATTTAATAACTATTTTTTAAACATAATTAATAAATTTGAATAAAATATTTATTAAACAAATATTAATTATTACTTATACATTTGAAAACAAAAATTATAACCTTTATTAATATTATAAAATTAAGGAGGCAGAAAGGAGCGACAACCTCCAAAAGAAAAATGAATTAATCATAAAACCAAAAATTATATTTTTTAAAAATTTTTAAGTTTTTCTATTCTTGAAATTATATTATTTTTATCATTTTCACTTTTAAATTAGTCAAAATGACTATGATACCTCATTATGTTATGTATAAATATGTTGTATATATAATGAATATGTTCATTATGTTTCTAATATAATAATGTTTTTAATTACAGTAATTTTATTGTAATTTCTTTTGAATAAAATTAATCTCATGAAATAGGGCAATTTTAAGAAAAACTGACGAGACCCTGACCAGTTTTTCCCTAAGTAGGGCATTGGTCGGGAACAGCGTCACACACTAGTCGGGCACTCGTCAGTTTCTCTACCCAGAACCACACCAGAGATCGGGAAAACTGTCCAGTACCCTATCAAGCCCACATTTTAATTTCTGCACGGGATATACACTTATAATAAGTGAAATTTCACTCAGAATAAGTGAAAAATTAAATTATTTATAAGTGTATATACACTTATTGATCGAGAAGACGACTTATAAGGTATAAATAAGTGAAATTCCACATATTCAGATTTAGAGGAAAATAGGACTTCGTAAGGCCCTGAATAGACGCCCTTTCGTTTAGTGAGGCGCAAACTAGGAAAATTAGTCAGGACCCGTCTAATTTCGTCACGCTTGAAATATCAGGTGATGATGTGGAAAGATAGAGAGGTTCTAACTAGATTGCCTTGTCACTGCCTGAATAGAAAAGCAGAATGTGGGGATTTAACTAGAGGGCCTCTTTAGCGCCTCATTAGTTTTTCTAAATACATAAGAAAAAATTTTGGACAGACGTAATATTGCGCCAGTAATACTGAACAAGTCACTGAACAAACACTCATGTAAACAACACTGTTTTGACCAATCAACCTATCACTAACTTAACACTAACACTAACGCATAACTAACACTAACTCGCAAGCTATGAATCTACTTTATTATCGTCCTTATATACTAAACAGAACATTTCTTTAGCGCTTGTGAGAAAAAGTGCAATATTTCGAATTTTTAAAATCGTAAATATTTTTGCTCAAATAGTTTTTAAACTTTAAATAGTATTTTAATATGCGTTTAGAACTATTTTTCTGATAATTTCGTTGCTTCTTATTTAGAAATTGGGATTTGTCAATGAAACTGAAAATTAATTAAAATACCTAATAGGGGCATAAATAGATACCAGATAGATTTCCCTGTTCAGACAAAAAGGGCATTCTAGTCAGAGCCTGATTGAAATATTTAATAAGGGCATAAATAGATCCAGCTAGATTTTCCTATTTGGAAAGAGAAGGCATTCTAGTCAGTGCCCTATTATCACCTATCAAGACATTATTAGTGTGGTTGGCCTCACTAAATCCTCATCAGTGCCCTTCTTTAAATAAGGCGAAGTCGGGCAATTTCCACACGGGGAGTATTTATTAGTAAAATTTACTAATCAATTAGTAGAAATTAACATTTAAATTAAAATTAGATTTACCTTTAAAAAATACTTTAATTTTAGTAGAAAAATACTTCATAATATTTATCAAATTTATATACAATTTAAAATATTTCTGTTCACTTTGATCATGAAGGTAAAAGGAAAATTATTATAGAAAAATTGAACTTTATTTATTCAAATATTAAAATGTTTTGAAAAATATATAAATAATAAAAGATTCTGATCTAAATTTGAAGTGTATATAATTTTCATTAAAAAGTTGTTTGTTTAAAGCGTTTATAGTATAATAAGAAAAAAATTGTTACGCTCAAGGAAAATTTATGTTTTAATAATCAAATACTTCATTTTCCCAGATTTTAGGCTCAATAAATTCCGTATAAAGAGTTCTCAACGTTCAAATAAATGTTATTTCTTATTAAAATACAATATAATATTGAAAAATATCGAAAGGGAAAAATTTTCCATTCATTTGTACTTTAATTTAACGCTTTTAACTCTCTAAATCTGAATATGTGAAATTTCACTAATTATATGTATAATTCTGAACGTTCAAGATGAACGACATTTATTTATTTCTTCCTCAAATTAAGTTTTTATACAATAATTTTGCGTCACGTATTAAAAAAATTAATTATAAAGTTTCTAAATGTAAAATTTAAGTTCTTAACTTTTACAATCTTTACTTTTACAATTTACTTTTACTACAATACTTTTACACTTTTTAATAAAAAAACATTTTGTTCATTTGAACTTAAAAACTTGTGGATTATTAAAGTTTTTGTTGTTAAAGAAATATAATTTGATCGTCTGAACAAACTTTTTAGTTAAACCAAACAAATATTTAGTTTACTGTGTATAGCAAATACATTTATTTGGTCATTCAATCAAAATTGTAATATTCCTAAAGTTTTAAACGTTCAAATAAACGCCAGGATATTTTTATATTACTTCCGTTAAATTTATATTTTTTACCTTAATTTAATAAAATAAAAAAAATAAGTAAACAAGTATTTACTTTGCATTAATTTTCATTACGGTAAAATTATTTTTTGAAAAATATTTGCACAAAAAAAATTTTTTGAATTCGAACGTTCAAAACTCAAAAATTTTCTCACAAATAGAGTTTCTTTTTGTATAGTTTAATTAAATTTTCAGATAGTTTTCCCTGATTTTCAAACACAACGCAATTTCTTATCTAAGATAAAACTAATATTCTTAATTGAGGAAAACATTGTTGATTTTATAAAATATTTCTCGGTTCATTGAAATTTATCACTCATAACAAGAAAAAAAAGAAACCCTAATGATAAAATCCAAATTCGTATAAAGTCATATTATATATAAAATTTTGAAATTCTAGACACACCAAGTTTCGAACTTTGTCTACGTAATTTTCTAAATGATGTGATGTCTTGAAATTTCCTTTATCAAAGTTCCTAAAAGTTTTCAAACTATGGAACACATGTTGAGCCTTTTCAAGTTCTAGTTTCAAAATTAAATGTTACCTTCGTCAAGTATTCATTTTGTATAATTATATATTATTCCATCTTATGTTTTGGAAAGTTTCAATTTTTCCCCACACACACACGAAAAGAAAAAAGTCAAAAAAAAGTTTTTAAATTATATTTTGTTTTCTATATATTATGGCAAATTAAAAAGTTTTAAGAAAATTAGACTCTTTTTTCAACGTGAGTAGTGAAAATAAAAAATTAAAACTTCCTGTATTTTTCCTGCATTTTTCGCTGCGTATATATATATGTACACAAACCATTGTGTTGTTGGTACTTTACAAAAAACTTTTTAGATTTCTTTTATATTTATAAATTCAATCAAAACTTTCCACTCCGTGATTTCTTTTCTTAATAATAACAACATTATTTACGTTTTTATACAATAATAACAATAACATTCAAAATATAATTATTATTACTAATAATAATAATAATAATTACAGGCTTCGCATACTCGATAATTACGTTTAAAAAAAGTCGCAAAAAGTATCTTTAAGACTATAAAAAAGAAGTAAAAAAATATCGATAGTAGTTATTGAAAAATTAAATTTGGCGACTAAAAAAAGTCTAGTTTTACTCGATTCACAAAAATTTGATTCAGTAAAAATTCATTTTTAAATCAATTCTTGTTAGAAAGTTCTACGAGAATTCAATTATTTAAATACAAAAATAAATAATTAATTGAATAATTGATTATTTCTTAAAATTGAATTTTTATACAATACTGTATCAAAAGTTTTGAAAATAACTGAATTCTTACAAAGCATAGTCTTTGAAAAAATAACAATTTTATAATTGATTTCTTTCGGAACGAATTTTATAAAAGAAATTTTTAATAATTAATATATTTCAAAAAGTGTTATGAAAATTGTATTTTAAATCTTTGAATTTCTATAAAAATTATGGACTTTTTACAAAAAATTTTATTACACGGAGAGAGATTCTGTTTTAATATTTCGTATTATTTATATTAGTATTTAGTAAAACCGATTGCAATTTGGGGAAATCATGTACATTTATGAATTAATATTACCATTTTTAATAATGTTTATAATCAAATTATTACTTTGTATTATTCTGAAGTAATAGAAATTGAAATAGTCAATAAGAAATTTTAATATTATAAGTAAGCAAGTATGCAATAGTAAAAAGTATTACCAGATGATTATACTAAATACTATCGAAGAATTACATAAATTGTTAATTTAGTAATGAATAGTATTATGGACTATAATAAAAATTATGACCAGCCTAATAGCAGGTCATAGCAGGCTATGGGCTGACGTCAGGCTGACGTAGAGCGCACGGAGAAAAATGGATAGTTAAAAGTAGATAGCTAAAAAATATATAATCAAATTTATTATCTGTATAGTTAGAAATATTATCTTCCTGAAATATTATATATTCCCGTTTAGTATATCTAGATAATCAAATTTATTATCCTGGATAGTCAACTTGCCGAGCGCTTGCGCAGAAGTTTGATTACCGATTACTGATTACAACCGTTTTCGAACGAGTTTTTCTCTGCACACAGGCACTTTTTACAAAATCTGACAACGTACATTTGTCACAAATGTTTTTAATTGTCTGAATTCAAAAGATTTTGTTAATCCATGCAGAAACGCGGTTGCAGGATTGGAAATAAAAAAGTAATGTAATGGCAGGCCACAAGACGTATGTTACAGCCATTTTGACAGTAGAGGGCAGAAGCATGCAGGGAGTGTAAAGGCTCAGCTGTCAAAATGATTCGCATTACATTGCTACGGTAATTCCAATGCTGCAGCCACGTTTCTGCATGGATTGACAAAATCTTTTGAATTCAGACAATTAAAAACATTTGTGACAAATGTACGTTGTCAGATTTTGTAAAAAGTGCCTGTGAACAGAGGGAAATTTGTTAGAAAATGAATGTTTACCAATTATACGTCATTTAAACCTGTCAGTGCCGTATTTGTTGGGTGATAACTGTTGTTCGCACACGTCGCACATTATCGAGAAATTTGAGAGACCATCGAACACCGTTAAGTAGTTTTATATTATTCGAAATTTAAAAACATTGTCAAATTTTTTTATACTGAATTTCAGATATAATATTGCTTAAAAAATATATAAAACTTACGATTAGCAACATAACCTTTAATCCTGTCAAAAGGATTTAAACATTTCAAGGGTATCGTTAAATTAATGTATTTTGTTCTTTAAAATTTTCAGATTTTCCATAAAAAATTATTTATCTAGGAAAAATGTTCACTAATTTCTTAAAAAATTAACTTTTATCATTAAATATTTCATATTGATCAATTTAGATGTATATAAACACAGAAACTTGCGTTTATTATCTAGGATAGTCAAAGTAAACATCTTGGATAATGTCAGTTAGTATGTAAGTTTGATTATCCCAAGATACTAAATTTAACTATCTAGATGGTTGTCCTATAGTTGAGTATCCAAGATGGTCACCCTGATTATCTAGATAGTAAATTTAACTATCCATTTTTCTCCGTGCGGTTACGAAGCTGTCCGAGATTAGCCGAATATTTCAGTCGAGCAGTACCGAAATTATCCGAGTCAAATCTCGTGGCAACATGTGCACGTTGTGTTTACCCCAAAACATTTTAATTTGATGTGTCAAAATGTGTCGGAATTGGGTGAACAATTTTATTTTGTTCATTCAATAATTTTAATCGACAATGAAGATTTCCTAATTGTAGTAAAAGGCATAGTCCATTGTCTTTTAAATGAGCATTTGAGAGCTTTCAAAATTTACACGGAAAAAAATTAATCTCTAAAGTAGAGATTTAATATATGAGATTTAGGCATAAACTATCACTGGAATCGGATGTGTGATTTGAACAGATCTGTAAAACTGAAATTTAGAGTTATATCTAATCCGGGCGATTTACTTTTCGCCGCCAACTCGCTCCCGTATACCTGCTCGGCGTCAAAATCTCGCTCCCGGGCCCTTCCCCCACTCTACCTACTTTCTGGGCACCGTCAGTCAGACATACATGGTATGAACTACTTCTCCCCCCCACAAAGATGCAGTCAAATTTCATTGACGCCCTTCCCCTGTCATTTTATTCTCAGATTTCGAAGGAAAATTCTCGTAAAAATCGCAATTATCTTTATAAATAACAAAATTTTTCTCCAAAGTTCAATTATTTTAATAAATGTCAAAAAATTCTTCTGCTGCTCGCCGCGGAGGTCTACAAAAAACTTAGCACCGTTTACTCATAAAAAAATTTTGAAAAGTAAATCGCCCCACAAATCTATTTAGGAAGAAAAGGTTGATGTTTATATTTAGATAATAATTATTTTACAATTAAATATTATATTAAAAATAATACTTGAATGTATTAAATAAATTTTTTTCGTTGATTAACGTTGTGGACTTTAACTTCGTTGCGAAGCCTGCAAATATTAATATTAATTATTATTAGGATTTTCCTGGAATTATTCACGAAACAATTGTCAATCAAGTTTTTTTTCAGTCCCTCATTTTTTCCTAGTTTTAACTTATTTTTCAATTCTTAATTATTTATTACTACTATTATTAATTATTTTATTATTATTAAAGGAAATGAATTTATCATTCGTCAATTAAATATTAAGGTGAAAGAAGAGTAATATCTTTCACCTTAATATTATTATTGTTATTATTAAATTATTAATAATATATTATTCATATATGTAATATTATCTTAAGCTTTTCTCACTATTTATTGAATAAAAATCATATAATAATTTTATTATATTTTCCTTAGATTCTACCAATAAAAATAATCTTTAAATTTAGAACGTGGAAAATTTTCAAAGCAAATGAATAATAATCAGTGCTTATTAAAATTTAATTCGACTTTCTTTAGATATTCTTAAACTTGCACAAATGAAGGCTAAATTTGAAACTAAAGCCCGAAGGGGCAATTAAACTCATTGACCCGCAAGTTTTTAGCAGCACAATATGTAACACAGTGAATTATAAATACTGTTTGTAAATGTCTTCTATTTAAATTGAATGGAAATTTTTGTTTTTATATGCAACGCCTCTAGAATAATATATATATATATTATTATATTTTCTCAAGTCATAAAATAAAAAATGAAAGAAAACGATTTTAAAACGAAAACTTTTTTTAAGAAACGATAAAAAAATCAATTCATTAAAAGAGCTATTGTTTTCAAAGTCGAATAAAATTTTTTTTACAATTTTGAATTTGCATACATTTTTTTCAAATGAAAAACAAGATAAATTTTAATGTTTCTCTATTATATGTAAATTATTCATACGAAAACAAACAATGCTTGCGGCTGAAATATTTCATAAACAAAAAATAACTTAACCCTAAAATTTGAAAATTCTGTCAAAATTTTCATTTATGAAACTGAAAAAACAAGTCACGAAAATGACAGGTGATTTTGGAAAGACAATCCTTAATGGAATCTAGTTTCTGACGTTTCGTTTTTCAATAAAAATGAAAAATATATGACTTTTAAGACCGACAAATAAATCAAAAAGTCTCAAGACTTTCTAATTATCATAAACTTGTTAGTTGTTACTTGTTTTATATATATACAAATCCGAAAATAGAGCAATCGCTGTTCAACGTGGGCAGCTCGTTCCAATAAATATTTATAACTTTGTCAACAACAATTGCAAAATTACCCGAATTATTACGTTCTATTCAAAGCGTATAAATGCACGTAAACAAGAAATAAAAAACATACCTTCAGACGAAAATGATGAATTTATAAGAGTAATTAGAATGATGAGGAGAATAATACTCGATGAAAATTTGAATAGAAGCCGATATGGTTCGGAACGGCTTTTTCCACCCCAGTTTTCACTCACTCGCACCACCATGTCCTATATATGCAAAATATATATATATTTCCGGCGAAAATTATTGCCAGAAAAATGAACACTCGCGTTCGCCCACCCGAGCGAACGGCGAATGGAATGCAACACCGGCTGGAGACGATGAATTGTGATCGTTTGCCGTGTCACGAGCAAGAGACGCAAATCCCTTAAATTCACGGCGAAACGGCAAAAAAGGTTTAACAACGACTGGTTGCATAGGATTTACACCTGGTGCACTTTTAATTTCTTCGTGTCAGTGAATCTTTCCCGGGCGAATGTCCAGACAGAAGTCATCGTTTTCGTAGATGACGGTTCTCTGACGCACCAACTATCGCGCCACCTGCGCGCGCACCCATCTTTCTCGAATTCAACTAACATAACCTAACATTTTCATTTTTTTTCTTTTTAAAAAAAATCACCACCGTTGTAATAAGAGTAACGTTTTATGGTAATTGTTCATAATGAACGTTTATTATTAATACAAACAACTTTGTTTATTGTTTACTACACACGTTATCGCCACAAATTACGAAAAAGAATCAACGGCACATTCGAGTTTGAATAGCCAGGGCTCACCAGGGGCGTAACTAGTTCCCGATTTTTCACTTTCCAATTAAATTTTATTTTTGTTAATAGACAAATATAATCGGCAAATGGTTATTTATTACCATTTTTTGGCAAAGTAGATTTTATTTTCATTTATTCCATTCCATTACATAATTTTAAAACTGTAAATCTAAATATTTGTTGCATTTCTCCGGGCGACTTGTGAAGGATACGCCGCTGATTGTTGTTTTGATCAGCTGATTGATGTTTATCATTGATTTTAAATTCAAATATCAAAATATTGACGTAATAGGTAATTGCGTATTTTGCTCTTAAAATTAATAAAAGAAAAACTAGAAAATACCCTCTATTAAATTGAGTATATTTTTTAAATATAAAACAATTTAAACTTTTGACTTTAAATACAAATTGCGAATAATTATCAATGCAAATAAAAATTATTTGATCTCTATTGCTCTTTATTTACTTCACTAATTTCTTATATGACAAGATAAAATTTTGTTTTGTCTAACGTCACATTTAAAAAACAATTTTTTTAATGCAGGAATAGAGCTTCTTTATAAGCTACGGAAATAAAATATTCTTCAAAAACAAAAGTGTTCTAAAAACATGATTTATTTTTAACGATAAAGACAACATAATTTTTCTATATATATGAATTAAAATAATCAATTTTACAATTTTCCATTTTTTCTTATTAAACTACAATTTGACATGACTTATGAATCAAAATTCATAAGTCACGTTAGTTTTTCTTTAAATATTTTATTAACACTTGGTAAAGTTTTGTGTATATAGTCTAATGCTAGAATTTTCAAGATAAACTTAAAAATTTACACAAAATCAAATCATTTTCAAAAAAAAATTCTCTCAAAATCGACAATAAGTATAAATTTTTCATTAAAAAGTGGAAATTTTTAAATTAAAAGCTGTCAAAACGAAAAAATCATTTCATATACAATGTAATAAAACTTACAAAAAAACAAACAAAAACTTTTTTAAAATAACAAAAAAATAAATTTCTTTAAAATCACTTGAACAAAATTGCAAGTAACCAAAAACCCTATTTTTACTGTTCTGATATATCACTTTTTATTTTTACAATTCTTATTATTAGACTTGGTAATTTGACGTCAAATTTACACCGCCACCGATAAAAATCAATTTCTTTCTTTAAATTTGCTTTTTAAGCAAAAATTTTTAATACATTTGAAGAAACAAAAGAAATGACAATTGTAAAGATGTTCTTTTGTACAAAATTTTTCAATTTTCCAAAGTGGCGGTACTCACTTGACGGACGTCAAAGAGACGATCCGCGGCGGGGTCTTCGTTAAAATAAGCAGCGGAATTGAAAATCGTTGCTGTTTTTCCCTCCTCGACTGTTGCCTAATAAGAAAATCACTTTTATTACCTATCTTATTATTCAGGGTGGTCACAAGTTTCAGTTTATCAATTTCCCTGACAATTTATTGCCATTAAAATTATTTTTCCTGACAAACTTTTCTTTTTACAGAAAAATATGAAAGTTTACGGAAAATGAATAAAAATTATGAATTTTAATGATTTCTAAAAATTACAGTTATAACCCTTCCTAAAGTCAATTAATTTCTACAATTTTCAACTAAACTTCATTTCTAAATCTATTTTATTTTAAATAATTTTCCGAAAATTCTAAAATTAAATTATTTAAATACAAAAACTCAATTTTTTATAATAATTGTAACTGTCTATGTTTTTTTCTTAAGTTATTGAGGTATAATTTTTCAAAAAAATTATAATAAAGAAATTCTTAGAATTAATTTTTTAAAAATTTTTTTGAATAATTTTTGATAAACAATCATTTTTTAATTATATACAATTGAAAAATTTTAAAACAATTAAAATTTAGTAAAATATTTTAAAAACAATTTGAATTTTTGAAAAAAAAGTAATAAAATTTTTAAAGAATTTCAATTTTAAAATAAGAACATCATTTTTCCAAAATTTTAATAAGTCTAAAAAAGTAAGTTTTTATTTACTTTGTTCCAAGAGAATTGACTATTTAAAAAAATTATGATAAAAAAGTTCTAAGAATTAGTTTTTAAAATATATTAATGTAATTTTTCAAAAATAATTTAATTTCTTAAAAGAATTTTTGTATAATTTAAAAAATAGTACATTGCCCAACTAGTGACAAAAGTGTGATTTTTCGAGAATGAAGTTTGCGGCTCGAGAGCAGCAATCACTCGAGAAAAATCATTCTTTCACCGTGTGTTATGCACTAAGTTTTCTCCAACGCCTTGCGAGGAAAGGTTTCTTCGTGAGTTTCGTATAATTTTAATTTAACGTGTGTTTATGTTTAATATAATAAAACAGACGAATGTTTTGAGTGGGGAAAGTGAGACACAAAATATATTTCGGTTAGAGAACAAGAAAAAAAAATAAGGTCATGATTTACATTCGCCACGCCAAATTTTACTTTCGACACTCTCTTCAGAGGAGTTGAGAAAAGTTCTACCTTCGCCACACTTATCTAACAAGATACAAAAAATTTTAATAAAAAATTAAACATGATTGTTTTTTCCAAAATGTTAAAAATAATTCTAAAATGTTATCATTTTTTGTATGTATTTGAATTTTCCGAAATAAGTTATTGAAAATAGTGGAAATATTGAATTTTAAAAAATTAGAAACTAATTTTCATTAATTTTCAATTTTAAACTTAAATTTAAAGATTTTCCATTAAAATTTTTGATAATTCAATTATTATCAAACTTTACAATTAAAATTCTTCAAAAGTTGATTTTCAAAAATTGTTATAATAACAGGGCCGCCACAAAATTTAAATTTTGTTTTTCCCTGACTTTTCCCAGATTTTCAGACAAAATTTTCACTTTTTCCCTGACCCTGAAGAACATCAATAACTTCTTTTCTAAATAAATATTTCATCATTATTATTTTTCTATATAGGAATTAAGATTCTCAATTTCTTATAATAAGAATATTGTAACTATAAATTCAAATTTTCAAAGATTTTAATTTTAACCCTTTTCAAAATTCAATTATTTCTAAAAATTCACGCTATAATGCTTTTAATATTCAATTATAATTTAAAATTTTAAGTGAAATTCATTTTTTAATCAATTTTTATTAGAAAATTTCCCGATAATTCAATTATTTAAATACAAAAATAAATATTTTATTCAATAATTGCATGTTTCTTAAAATTTAATTTTTATGAAGAATTTTATCAAAATTTTTAATAACAATTGAATTCTTTCGACAAATTTAAAAAAAGATTGTAAAAATAAATGCAATTTTCTATCATTTTATTTAAAATTGTATAAAAAATAATTGAAATTCTGCGATAAGTTTTGTTATTTATGAAAATAATTGAATTCTTGCAACGAATTTTATTAAAATTTTTTTTAAAGAATAAATTGAATTCCTGTGAAGAATTTTATTTGTGAAAATAATTGAATTCTCAAGAAAAATTTTATTATTTATGAAAATAATTGATTTCTAGCGAATAATTTTATTCAAATTTTTTTAAATAATTGAATTTTTTAGAATTTTTTGAAACTTTTTAAAAATAATTTAAATTAAATTTCATTTAAAAAATTGAAAATAATTTAAATCTGACAAAGAATTAAAAAAAAATTTTTTTTACTAATTGAATTCCTGTGAAAATGTTTATTTTTAAAAATAAACATTTTTATTAAAATTTCTTAAATAATTAAATTTCTTCGAAGAATTTTTATTTTTTACAAAAATAATGGAATTGCTTCAAAGAATTTTTATTTTTTACGAAAGTAATTGAATTGTTTCGAAAATTTTTACAAAGATTTTTGCCAATAATAATTGTATTCCTCGGAAGAATGTTGTATTTTACGAAAATAATTGTATTCTATGACCAATTTTATTATAATTTTTCAAATTTATAAAGCATTTTATCAAAATTTTTTAAAATAATAAAACTTTTAAAATAATTTTATTTAAATTTTTCGAAATAATTGAATTTCTTAGAGCAATTTTTTTCAATTCTCTCTATTGAAAAATTAAAAATAATTGAATTAGTGCGAAGAAATTTATAAAAAATTGGTAAGTAATTGAATTCCTGTTAAATTTTTATTAAAATTTTGTTTAAATAATAGAATTCTTTTGGAAAACTTTATTAAATTAGTAGATATTAAAAATAATTGAACCTACATAAAATAAGAGGACGAACGCGTGGTTGAAAGGGATAATATCAGTCAGGCAGCAGCAAGCGGCTCAAGGCTTGTCACTGCTACCCGACTGGTAATATCCCTTCCAAGCCTCGCGTTCGTCCCCTTATTTTATGTAGCCCTTCAATTATTCAAAAAGATTTTTATTGTAGATTTATTTGAAAAATTTAATTATCTTAAAAAATGATTCCAAAATAATTTTTGAAAGATTTGTTTATAGTTATTTTTTGCACTATAAAAATCGAAATATGTTGCACTTTTTTAATAAAAATTGTGGTATTTTGTTGGAATATTTGGAAGAAAAGTAGAAATATTCGCAATTTTTTAAAATAAGTTGAAAAAAGTCTCAATTTTCTTAATTTCTTTGACAAACAATTTTTTTCCTGTCATTTCCCTGACTTTATTGACTTTACTGACATGTGGCCACCCTGATTATTGCCACGCTCTCTGAAGAAAGGTAAGTAAAAAATGTTTAAGGTTACATTTGTATTATTTTCGTTATTTTTTTTACCTCAATAATGTCAATTAATTAATTGTGACTAAATTAATTATTCAGTTTAGTCCTTAATTAAAAGTTAGTCTAAAACTAAAATCTAAAAATCTAAAATCTAAAAATAAAAAAAATAATAAAAAATAATAATAAAAAAAATAAATAATAATAAAAAAATAATAAAAAAAATAATAATAAAAAATAATAAATAAATAATAAATAAATAATAAATAAAATAATAATAAAATAATAATAATAATAATAATAATAATAATAATAAAATAATAATAATAAATAAATAATAATAATAATAAAAAAAATCTAAAAATCTAAAAATCTAAAACTAAAATCTTAATTATTTCAGACGAAATGAAGACTTGAACCAGTGTTTTATATTTGAGACTTGTATTTTCATTGAAAAAATTATGTACAAAAATAACCTACAATTTTTTTCTTCTACCTTTCTTCGGAAATTAATTAATAATGAAAACTCACCTCATGTGATTTAACGGAATGACTAAGATTATTTTCCCCAGAATAATGAAATTCGTGTGATTGTGGAAACGAATTTTGCGGATATTGCGAAATATTGGAGATTATCTGATGTGATGCCGATATTTGTTGGGGCATTGTTAATTGTTGACTTGTTATTTGTTGATTAATTTGTTGACTTGTTAATTGTTGACTGGTTATTTGTTGAGAAATCGCAATTTGCTGCGAGATTAATTGATGTTGAGGTGTCGTGACTTGGGGAACAATTGAAATGTCCTGAGAGGCGGCGATTATATGCTGTGCAGTATGCCAAATATTTTCCTCATTTGCTGTTGAATTTTTTTCAATATCCTGATTAGAAATTACAGGAATTCCCGGATGTTGCTGCGATAGTGGTCGATAAAAATCGAAAACTTTCTGTGCACTCGGTTGAATTGCCACTGGACTCGAAACACTTGGTGGTGGTTGATTCACAAGGGTAATAACTTGTTGAGCAGCTTCCTTTTTCTCAGACGATGGTAAAATTGTCGCCGCAATTACTCCAGTCGATCGGAGAATTCCATTTTCCACTGCATTCAACATTCTGTCATTATCCTCATCGACAACGTGGCTCTCATTTTGTACAGTCGATTGTATTTCCGGTTGTGGGGCTATTGATCCTGGGAATGACGGTTGTTGCTGATCGACGAGACTGATAACCTGTTGGTAAGGGACATTTTTTTGAAGAATTATTCTTTTTCTTATCACGATAAATTCTTTTTAAATTCTTTTTTTTCAAAAAATGTGACTTGGAAGAAAGGTACCTAAGAAGAACAGAATTTGTCTCTTAAAAGATTCTGTTTAGTTAGAGAACTAAAGCCAAAAATTATTTGTTTCTTGGTACCTTTCTTCAGAGCGAGTCACTATTTTTAAGAGAATGATTTTACCTGAGGTTGAGAAGACTGCGAAAGAGGTTGAGTTTGAGCGACAGGAGGTGGATCGGGGAAGAGTTCAGTCCTCAAATTTGGTAGAAATCCGTCGATAGTTCGCCATGTAGGTGCCCATAAATTTGATTCTGGTACCAAAACACCAGCTGACGACATGACGAGTAGCATATTTTTCAAAGACTCCGGAATTGCTTCTAACAAAAGTTCACTGTTGTCTGCGTGCATGAAAGCGCGAAGAAGATCAAGTACTGTTAACCAAAGAGGCAGAAATCCCGGTAGCGAGAGTAGAGGCGTTAAATGATGCAGAAATACTTTGGATAAGAGTGTCGCCGCCCGGAATCGGGTTTCCTCAACACCAGACGGATCGTTGGGCGCAATTTGACCCAAAAGTTGTGCGAACAAAGGAAAGAGGACTTGTTCCAAACACTGGGACCATTCAACGCCAGTTAATTTAGTGAGTTCGTGAGCCAAGAGTGACTGAAGATACGTGATTGCCGATGCGCGAACTGGTCGTCTGCAGTCCCCGCAGAGCCTAGCGATTCCCTACGACAAAACACAAATTTTAAATTCTCCAAATAATCTGTGTTTTTGAACACAGGTCAGGGAAATCAGGGAAAAGTCAGGAATTTTTATTAAAAGTACTGGAAAAAATTTTAATTATAGAATTCATTGTTTGCCTCATAAACTATGAAATTATCACGAATTTTAATACAAAACCTTCAATTTTTTCTATTTCTGACAATAATTTCTTTTTAAATAACTCAATTCTTGAAGAACTGTCATAAAATTGTTACTTGTAAATTATTTAAGGAATAATTTTACTTAAAATATTTAAAATTAATTCAATTTTAAAAGAAAAGGTTTTAATTTTAAAAGGTTTTAATTTGAAATTTTAGAAAATTTATATTTTAAATGAATTTCATTACAAATTTTAAAAAACTTAGATTTTTGGAAAATTCTCGTAAAAATTTAAATTATCTTTATAAATAATAAAATTCTTCTCCCAAATTTAATTATTTTCAAAAATTTCATTAATTCAATGATTCTCGATACCTAATATTCTAATAAATTTTTCCAAAAAAAAATCAATTATTTAAAAAAAATTGTAATTTACAGGAATTCTATTATTTACAAATTTTTTATAAATTTCTTCGCAGAAATTCAATTATATTCAAAAATTTAACAAAACTATTGTCAAAAGTAATAAAATTCTTAGTAGAAATTCAATTATTTAAAAAAAAAATTGTTTTAAATCTCGTGAAGGTTTAAATAATAAATTCTTTATAAATAGCAAAATTCTTCGCCAAAATCCAATTATTATTTTCAAAAATTTTAATAAAATTCATGAAAGAATATCAATTTTTTTAAAATTATAATAACAAAGAATTCAATTAGTTAAAAAAAATTTTCATAAAATTCTACACGAACATTCAATTATTTTCTAAAATAATAAAAATTTCACAAGAATTTTTTCTCGAAATCATATTGTTTTGATCATCTTGATATTCGCAAAATTCAAAGAAAAAAATTTTTTGTTCGGCGAATCAGAATAGTCATTTTTTACGTATTTTGGGTCGCTGAATCAATTATTTTCATAAATAATAAAATTATTTTTAAGAATTCAATTATTTTCACTACAATTTTAATTGAATTCCTGAAAAAAATTTAATTATTCTTAAAAATTCTATTAAAATTCGTCGAAAGACTTCAATTATTCAAAAAGTTGTTGATAAAATTCTATATGAGAATTCAATTTTATTAAACATTCTATTATTCAAAAAATTATTTATTTCTGTACTTAAATAGTTGAATTCTCGTAAAATTTTCTAATAACAATTAATTTCAAAATTAATTTCAGTTAAAATTTTAGTTGAATATTAAAAGTATTATAGCATTAATTGAGCCCGCGCGTGCAATAACAGCAAGTGCGCGCGGTCGAAAGGGATAATACCAGTCAGGTAGCAGTGAGCGTCTCTGGGCTTCTCACTGCTACCTGACTGATATTATCCCTTTCGACCGCGCGCACTTGCTGTTATTGTACGCGCGGGCTCAATTTATAGAAACAATTGAATTTTGAAAATGTTCTAAATTAAAATCTCAGAAAATTTGAATTTTTCATATTTTTAACTAATTTTTTTTTTAATTTATTCTGTTGAATAAATTTTTTTGAAAAAACAAATGAATGAATTTGAAAATTCTCAAGAGACTTTTGCAAAAATTATTAAAAATAGGGGAGAGTGGGGCAAACCGGACCGGTGGGTAAACCGGACCCCCCTCAATATTTCCGAATTGGCGTAATTGGAAAAAGTGATGTTTACAAATTTAAAACAACCATGTTTAGTACACCTTATTTTTTCAATCTGACAGTTTTAGCTTGCGTTTGTGCGACGAAGGGAGCAAAAGTTTTTTTTTTAGTTTTTTCTACACTTTTACGATTTTTTTCTTAAGGAAATTCTGAGAAAATCGTGTAATGTTTCCAAATATTAGGTCTTAGGTTTTGAAGGTACACACCTCAGGAATATTTACCACCAAAAACTTTGATGAATTTGCAAAGCGTTTCTTTTTGACAAACATTTATTCTCAAAATGGGCCTGTGGGGCAAACCGGTCCGTTTTCGGTGGGGCAAACCGGCCATAGGATATTTTCATTGAATTAAAGTTTCATAAAAATTATTTTTAAATAAAATGTTTCTTTCATTAAAATATTTACTTACAATGAAAAAAAATGTTCTTCTAATGAGAATTGGACCCTTTAATATTGTTTCTCTGATAATGACAAACATTTTTATTTTTTTATTAAAAAAAATATTTATTTGATTAAAATTCAATCTCGTATTATTATTTTCATTACTACAACCATTGTTTACATGATTCTTTATGTTTTTTATTATTGTAGATTATACAAATGCAATATCATAGATAAAAATCCCAACTGTCCGGTTTACCCCAGGGGGTGGGGCAAACCGGACCGTTTGCAAAATTTTTTAAAGTTAACACAGCAACTAAACAATAAAAGATAAAGTATAGGTGTCTCTGGGAAAAAGTTACGCAATCAAATGATTTTTCAAACAAGCCATCGAAAAATGAAATCGGTTGATTCGTTTAGTCACAAGAGTAAAACAACCGTTGGTATGGCCGGTTTGACCCACTCTCCCCTACATAATATTGATTTAAATAAGAATTTTAGTTAAAAATTACAGTGACCCTAAAGAATATTCTGATTCACTCTAAAAATGATTAGTTACTCAAAAAAATGTTCTATTACATTTATTTACAAATCTCTTCAAAAGTAAAATTATTCGAAAACATCAATAACTTCATTTTTAAATAAATAATTATTATTTTTCCGTAGGAATTAAAATAATTCATAATATTCAAATTCAAACCTTTTTGAAATTCAACAACTTATAAGAATATTTTTACAAAACATGAAGAAGGCGATCACTCCGAGTCTTTGACTCGAAGTGATCGCCTTTTTCATTTTTAATTCATTTTTAAATCAATTTTTATTAGAAAATTCTAGAAGAATTAAATTGTTTAAAATTGAATTCTCATAAAGAATTTTATCAACAAATTTTTAAATAATTGAATTCCTTTGACAAATAATAAAATTTTTAAGAATAATTACATTTTTCGAGGAATTCGATTAAAATTGCATAAAAAATAATTAAAATCCTGCGATGAGTTTTATTATAATTTATGAGAACAATTAAAATTTTCTCAAGAATTTTATTATAATTTTTCTAAAATGATTGAATTTCGGAGAAGAATAAATTTTATTATTTATAAAGATACTTGAAATTTTGACAAGAATTTTTTTTAATTTTTGAAGATTATAATTGAATTTTTACGAAGAATTTCATTATACTTTTGAAAATAATTTCATTCTTCAAACGATTTTTATTCAAGTTTATAAAAATAACTGAATTTCTGTGAAGAATTTTTTTATTTATATAAATAATTTAATTTTTTGCAACGAATTTTATCCAAATTTATAAAAATAATTTAATTTCAGTGAAGTATTTTATTATATATAAAAACTTTGTAAATAATTGAATTCCTGTGAAATGGCAAGAATATTATTAAAATTTTTTAAAGTAATTGAGCGGATGGGAAGAAGAACTCGCCGAGCGCTCGACCAAAAGGGATAGTTCTAGTCAGGTAGCAGTGTGTGGCCCAGAGGCGCTCACTGCTACCTGACTGATATTATCCCTTACAACCGCGCGCTCGGCGAGTTCTTCTTCCCATCCGCTCAATTGAATTTTGAAGAAGAATTTTATTATGTATAAAGATATTTGAAATTTTGACGAGATTTTTGTTTTTAATTTTTGAACATAATTGAAATTCTGCGAAGAATTTTTATAACTTGAAAATAATTGTATTTCTGGAATCATTTGTAACTTTTCCAAAATTCAATTTTTTCCAGTACTTTTATTAAAAATCCCTGACTTTTTCCTGACCTGTGGCAACCCTGTTTAAATTAATGAAAAATTAGAGTGAATCTTTAGGATCAGGGAAAAAGAAAATGAAATTTTTGTGAGAATGTTTGTGCCTACCTGCAAAAGGGGCCGCCATCCTTGAGCCCAGAGTGAAATGTCGGTGGTCTCGCCTTCCTGAGCCCACCACTGGAATACCTGGGCCGTCCTCGTGTGCAGAGTGTGCATCAACTCTAGTAACTGAATCGGACTCTGTTGGTAATTCGCCGGCTCGTCGACGGCGCTCAAAACACGACTCCGCTTGCCAGCACACTGGAGAACCGCCTCGGAGAACGTTCTCACGCAACGGACGCACAATTCGAAATTGAATGGCGTCACGTGAGCGACGTCTCGAACAAGAAACGATAAACTCTCGACGCACTTGACCAACGCGGCCGGATCATGAGGTTGAAGATCTCGATCCAAGACAATAGTATCCGCAGCAACTGGAAGTGGCGCCTCGGTCCCCGTCGGAGAAACCAAAACCCATTCAGGAACTGGACTAATTGGTCGTGAATCTAGAATCGAATTTCTCGGTGATGCTTCATCAAGAACTGGATTCATTTGCTTCGATTGTAAAGCCCCGGCTCCCACGCACTCCAACAAACTGAAAATCACTTTCCAATCGTCGTTCGTGTGAATATTGGCTGCGCCAGTCTTCAGCAACTCCGAGAGTCCGTAGGCAATTTGCCGCGAGAGTGGCGACATTGCCACTGACGGCAAATACGTCAACGGTGTTAGTGGCGGGAGAACAGTGCAGGCCAATTCCTCGCCTCGAAGAAGTCGTATCGCCAGGCGCAACATACCCACGGCCACTCGTTCCAGAAGGTACGGTTGATTCTCCCGAGCCGCTGTCGTTAGCAGTCCATCGAGATACGCCTGCACCACGGGCCAAATGCAAACCACACGATCGCGATTTTGAATTGTCACTTCCAAAAGACATTCCAAAAGAAAGACGGCGAGATCCTCGTCCTGCGATTTCACCGATACTAGTGCGCCAATCAAGGACCGAAGCGATTCCACCTGAAATTCAAATTGGCCATAAATTCAAGAGGAAGAAGACTGCAATGAGTTTTATTATTTATGAAAACAATTTAATTATTCCGAAGAATTTTATAAAAAAAGTTTCATACAATTGATTTTTTTCGAATAAATGTATGCTAATTCAATTTTTAATAATTGAATTCCTGTGAAATCTTCATTATTTTAGAAAATAATTGAATATTCATGTAGAACTTTGTCAAAATTGTTTTTAAATAATTGAATTCTTTTGAGAAATTTCATTAAAATAATAGATATACAAATTTTTGAATGAATTTTATTAAAATTTTTGAAAATAATTAAATTTTATTACTTTTGAAACTAATTGAATTCTTGTAATGAATACTATTATTGAAATTAATTGAATTTTGCTTTTCATTTGTAAATATAATTCAAATGTTAACGACAATTTTTTTAGATTTTTTTAAAATAATTGAATTTCTGCAAAGAATTTTATTAATTTTAAAAATAATTGACTTCTTATGATGAATATTGTTATTTATGAAAATAATTTAATTCCTCCGAATGATTTTATTATTTATAAAAATAATTAAATCCATGAAAAGAATTTAAACATTTTAGAAGTAATTGAATTACTATGAAGAATTTAATGACAAATTTTGAAACATTTGATTTTTTCGAAAAAAATTTATGCAAATTCTATTTTAAATAATTGAATTACGGTAAAATTTTTATTTTTTTTTAAAAAGAATTGAATGTTTGTGTAGAATATTATCAAAATATTATATTATAGATCAGCAGCACGGTTTCGTGAAGTCAAGGTCAACAGTGACTAATCTAAGTATATTTACAAATTTTCTATTGTTAAACTTGGAAAAGGGACTGCAAATTGACGCAATTTATACAGACTTCTCTAAAGCGTTTGATAGAGTCGATCATGCTGTTCTCGTGACGAAACTTGAAGCCCTTGGCTTTCCAGATAATTTACTAAAACTAATTAAAAGTTATTTAAATCATAGATTTCAATCAATAAAATTTAATCAAGATTATTCTTTGCCTTTTTTATCCACTTCTGGAGTTCCGCAGGGATCAATCCTGGGTCCACTCTTGTATATATTGTATATGAATGACATCATACAAGTTTTTAAATTTAGTTTTTTCCTACTATTTGCAGATGATCTCAAACTATATAAAATTATTGAAACTGACCAAGATCACTTTGATTTAAAATCAGATCTGAATCGATTGGAAAAATGGTGTCTCAATAATAACATGTCACTTAATATAAAAAAATGCTCTGCTATAACTTTTTCAAAAAATAAATCTACTTTAATATATTCATACACTTTCAATGATGTTGAACTAAATAGAGTGACTCAGGTTTGTGATTTGGGAATAATAATAGATAATACTGTTTCATTCAACTCACACATCTCTGATGTTATAAGTAAATCGCTTAGATCCCTTGGTTTCGTCACGAGAAATGCTTCAGTCTTTCATAATGAGCGTACATTGAGATTGTTATATTTTACATTTGTAAGAAGTATATTAGAACATGCGTCATTGATTTGGGTTCCGCTTTATACATATTTACTAATACGATTAGAACGTATTCAAAACCGTTTCCTTCGCTTTGCGGCAAGACAATTAAATATACCATACAATATTCATGACCATAATTACGATTATTTGCGCAATAGATTGAACATTCCCAAATTAACATTGAGATTTCTCTACATAGATATAATGTTTCTTTTTAAATTACTAAATGGTTTTATTAATTGTCCAACACTATTACCAATGTTAAATCTTTCTGTTCCGAATAAACCTTGTAGATACTTAACGCTTTTTAAAATAAAATACCATAGGACGAATTACGCAAATCACTCACCGATTGCAAGACTGTGTAGGGAAGCGAACTCTGTAAGCAACTCTGTAAATTTTTTCGACGATTCTATCTTGAGATTTACATCTCACTTGCGTAACATATTATTCGTATAGCCTATCCTAGCAATAATGTTTATGTTTACTTGGCTACTTGCCACTCAATTTTCTATAGTACTCTTGTACGAAAGGGCTCGTTTGATGCCCGTGTATGTAAATAAATAAATAAATAAATAAATAAATAAATAAAATTTTGGTTTAATAATTGAATTCTTTTGGGAAATTTTATTAAAATAAATTATTAAAAATCATTGAATTATGAACATTTTTTGAAAAAAAATTGAAACTTTGACATGAATTTTATTTAAATTTTTGAAAATATTTGAATTTTATTACTTTTGAAACTAATTGAGGAGCTGGATCGAAGAGCCGGTTCTTCGATTCTGCTCCTCAATTGAATTCTTGGGATGAATACTATTATTTATGAAAATAATTGAATTTTGCTATTCATATATAAAGATAATTTAAATATTGACAATGATTTTTAGATTTTTTGAAAATGTCATTGAATTTCTGGAAAGAATTTTAATATTTATTAAGATAATTGAATTCTTTCAAAGAATTGCGTTAAAATTTTGTAAATTAAAACTAATTTCAACAGTTATTGAAATTAAAATTTTTCAAGAAAATACTTCATTAAATGATTTATAAGTAATAACTCTATGGCAGTTCTTCAATAGAACTAAGTTATGAAAAAAGAAATTATTTTTGGAAATAGAAAAAATTGAAGGTTTTGTATTAGTATTCGTGGCAATTTCATAGTTTCGAGGCAAACAAAAAAGACACAAAAATTCAGAATTGTCTTATGAATTCTATAAATTAAATTTTTTACAGTATTTTTAATAAAAATCCCTGATTTCCCTGATCTGTGGCAACCGTGAACTATTCACCTACCTGTAAAAATTTACTCTCCTCAATAATTTGCTTCAGGTGACAGTTCGCAATACATTTCGCCGCACGTTCCCTGGCGGCGATTTCAGCCGGATGAGGAACTTTTGTCGTGTGAAGAGCAATATACGAATATAAACTGGAAAGAATTCCTTGCTCGACAGGCGCTGCTTTAATTGCCGACGGCTCACGAATCAATGAAATTTTACCCGTGACATCAAGAAAGTCCTCACCCTCAGTTAAATTCTTTGGCAGAACACGAGCTAGGAATAATGTTTGAAGACAATCGACGATATTTTTCCACGATGCCCTCAATGCGTCTCCGTGCATGTGAGTAATTTTGAAAAGTGTATGCGCCGCTAATTGACATCTTCCACTACTGCCCAAATGTAAAACTACTTGGTCCGGTTCACCGCCAGCCGCCAAGCCAGTAAACTTACAAATACTGACTATCAATGTGTCCAGATCGCTCGTCATTCCATAATGAGCACTAATTGCCGCGCAACTAAAAATTAAATACAAAAATTAGTAAATTAATTAATTTTAACTTAAATAATTTTAAAAATAAAAATAAAAGAATGCTTTTATTATTTTTTCTGTAAAAGCTCTGTCTAGAAACTTCATCGACAAGAATAAATAATAAAAATTTAATTAACAGAATGAAAATTTAGCGGATTTTCTTGCTTATTACCTGAGAAATGCTTGAGCAACTCTTCGTTGAAGAGTTTTGTCGGGAGCTTTGTCGAAAGCTCTGCAAAGAGCACTGACAATTGGAGCCCAGGCTCTTTCGGCTAATTCCTTGTCAACAAATTCTCCGGCACTGCCAACTTTCAAATAACTGCTCTCTGGACCACAGCTACGGCGTAACAATACTTTCCAAAGATAATTCTCTTTTACAAGTCCAGTTTGTTCTGCTGGCATCACAATTTCTTCGTTCCTTAAAAACAAACCAATTGTTTTA
This sequence comes from Leptopilina syphax, assembly GCA_032872505.1. Classification (NCBI taxonomy): domain Eukaryota; kingdom Metazoa; phylum Arthropoda; class Insecta; order Hymenoptera; family Figitidae; genus Leptopilina; species Leptopilina syphax. The sequence goes on from CM065475.1 coordinate 21,160,454, forward strand.
AAATCTATTTCAAAATTTTATAAATAAATTAGAAATCAAAATCAACTCAAACATAACTTAGAAATAATTTGCTCATTTGTAAAGCTGGATGGCTTGAAGCAAATAAATATACTATATTGATTATTTATTTACTATTATTAAGGTATAGGAAATTAATTTTCCGTTAACTTACTTAATGGAAGTGTAGATTTCATCCAACATTTCTTGATCAAAATCCTCATCGCCATTAACTTTTTTCAAATTCCTTTTAAAATCGTCGGCATTCATTGGATTAATTTGACGTTTCGCGTTATAATTATGTTGATCAACATTTAAAATAATTACAGCGTAAGCGAGCGTGAATGCAGCATCGGCCGAGGCAAAAGGTCTACCGTTACTATCCTGTAATTAGAACAACGTTCATTAGATCTAATTATTAATTAATTGATTATATTAGGCTGCGTCTACAACAGAAAAAATAATGTGTAGAAAATTGTGTAATATATAGTGTAATTGCCCCTGACAGTTGTCAATGCCAAAAACAATACACATTACACTACAAATTACACTTTCGATTCGTTAATAAATCAAATTAATTTATTAAACAAGAATTATGTTTGAATTACAAAAATCTAGATATATTTTCAAATATAAACATTTTTTCAATAATTTCAAATTCAAAATTTTAAAAATCCACTCGTAAAGTACAAGATTAATTATTCTTGTTTACTGTTTACAAAAATTTTAATAACAATTTAAAGGACTCAAAAAGTTTTAATAATTATTAAAAAAACATTTCCCGAACGGGTTCAACTATTTTTTAAAATTGTAATACAATTTTTCTAAAAAATTCAATTATTCTCAAAAGTTTTGATAAAATTCTTTGTAAATTTCAATTATTTTCAAAACAATTTCAATAAAATTTCTCGATAGAATTCAATGATTATTTTTAAAAACTGTAATAAATTGTTTTTAAAGAATTCATTATTTTATTCTTAAAAGTTTTGATAAAATGTTTTATAAAAATTCAATTATTTTTATAAATAATAAATTTCTTCCCAAGAATTTAATTTTAATAAAACTTCTCGATAGGATTCAATAATTATTTTTAAAAACTGTAATAAATTGTTTTTAAAGGATTCAATTCTTTTCAAAAATAATAAATTTATTCGCAAGCATTCAGTTATTTTCAGAAATTATAATTAAATTCTGGAAAAAATTTAATTATTATATACCTATTCAATTAATTATTAAATTGAAAAGAATTCAATTTTCTATGAATAATTTTAATAAAATGATTAATTACAGTTATTAATAAACAAGTTTATTTTAAAAACTGTAAACTTTCTTAATTCGTTATAAAATTTTTCCAAAAAAAATTCAATTATTTCCTAAAATTTTAATAAATTTTTCAAAACAATTCAATTATTTTTATAAATAGTAAAATCCTTTGAAAAAATTTAATTATTTTTTAAAAATATTTTTAATTATTAATTATTAAATTATAAAAAATAATTGATATAGAGAAGAACTTTAGTTAAAAATTCCAGAAAATACATAATTGAATTTTGGAGAAGTTACAAATACTTGAAATTTCTAGAAATAATTATGTGAAAAATTTTAATTTCCATTCTTTTGAAATTAATTGAATTTTTAAATACCTATATTTTGAATTATTAATCAGGGTGTCCAGAGATTCTTTACAAAAAAATTCAAGGACTTTTCAAGGTTTTCAAGGTCCATTTTTAGGGTACTAATTTTCAAAATATTTGTTATTTATAATCGAGTATAATAGAGTAAGTTCTGTTTATTAGTTTTCCTCAATAAGTGTATTTCAAGTAAATTTTTACTTACTGTCTAAATTTGAATTAGTAAAAATAATTACTAATTCTAACTGATTTAGTGACTGACTTTTTGCTTATGAATTAGTAAACTTTACTAATAAATAATCATTTCTACTAATTTTTTTAATGAAATTTACAAATTCAGAAGTAAAAAGTCAGTTACTAATTCAAATTAGTAAACATTTTTTTTAATTCAAATTTAGAGAGTACTTATAAACAATTTTATAATTTCTACCTACTACAGTTATTCATAAATAACTTTAAATACAATTTATTGATAAAATATTAGAAATATAAAGAACATCGATTTAAGAAAAATCAATCAAAATTGTTTTTAAATAATTATATTCTTTTGGGCATTTCTATTAAAATAATTGATATACAAATTATTGAATTAAGAAAATTTTTTGAAAATAATTGAAATTTTGCAATGAATTTTATTAAAATTTTTGAAAATAATTGAAAATAATTAAATTACTGCGAAGAATTTAATGCCATATTTTAAAACAATTAATTTTTGCGAAAAAATTTGTGCAAATTCTATGTTAAATAATTGAATGAATGTAAAAATTGTTTTTGAAATTAATTGAAAGTTTGTGTAGAATTTTTTAAAAACTTTTGTTTAATAATTAAAATCTTTCGGGAAATTTTATTGAAATAGTAGAATATTGAAAACCATTGAATTCAGAAAAAATTTTGAAAATAATTGAAATTTTGCCATGATGTTTATTAAAATTTTTGAAAATATTTGAATTCTTGTGATGAAAACTATTATTTATGAAAACAATTGAATTTGACAATGAATTTGATTAAAATTCTTTAAAGTAATTGAACTTTGTCGAAGATTATTGTTCTTGAATTCTTTTGATGAATATTATAATTTATGAAAATAATTGTATTTTGCAATGAATTTTATTAAAGTTCCTGAACATAATTGAATTTCGGCAAAGAATTTTTATATTTATAAAGATAATTGAAATATTGACGAGAATTCAACATAAAATATCAAGGAAATAAATCTCATTTTTAAGAATTTTAATTTTTCAAGGTTTTGTCATCAAATTCAAGGTGTTTTCAAAATTTTCAAGAAGCAAAAAAAATTCAAGTACTTTTTAAGATTTTTAAGGTTTTTAAGGTAGCTGGACACCCTGTTAATTTAAATGTCAATTATTCAATTATTAAAAATAATTGTTTTAAAGATGAATTTTTCATAAAAATTCTAAAAAATAATAATTTAATTGAAATGATGAAAATAATTATGAAGAATTTACAGCGATAAAATCATTATTTTATATTACATATAAGAATAATATTTTTTTATAATATAAAATAATAATTTTATTACTCGGTCAATTATTTTTAAAAATTGTAATAAAAATCTTTGCGAGAATTCACTTATTTTTATAAATAATAAAACTTTTCGAAGGAATTCAATTATTCTCAAATTTTTTGATAAAATTAATTTTAAGAATTCAATGATTTTCAATTACATTAATTTTAAAATTGAATATATTTAAAAAGAAAAATTATTATAAAAGTTAGGAAACAAAAAAGCAAACCACATCGAACTTCAAACTGTGAACAGTTTACCAGAATACAACGATTATTAATGCAGATTAATTAATTAATTAATATATAGATTAATAAACGAGAGAAACTTACATGCCAGTGTTCGGCGAATTTTTCAAGAAGAAGTGATATAAGAGCAGCTTCTCCAGGAAGTCGAAAGGATTCCAAATACAAACGTAGTGCTTGATCGATTCGCGTGTTGCCTAAATCGAAATTGTGAACGAAACAATTTAGTATCGTTTTATTTTCCTTTTTACTGATATATTCGCCAATTGCCTTTTTATCCAATCCCGGATTTTCACGCAAATATTTGGCAATTTTCTCAGGATCGGGTTGCTCTACATTCTCACCCAGGAGGCCATGTTCAGCTAATTTTGCAATACCCTTTCTGGGATTCTCGTTGAACTTCTCCGTTCCTAAGGCCAACCACTGAAAGAAAGTTTACATTTAACGTTTATTGTTTACTTGACAGCATGTATAATTTTCACTTTACGGTAAATTTACCCTCTTGTTGGCCTTCGTCGTGAGCAGTTCATCTCGAGTTGGAAGATTTGGCGACGGAGCGTGTCTAGAAGTTTTACAAAGGTCATGAAGACCTTTACATCTGGCCTCCATTCCCGCAATTAAATTAAATATAGCGTCGAGGGAAATAAATTGCATACTGTACATGGTTCCCATAAAAGAAGACGCGTTCTGAAAAAATACCGTTAATGTAAAAATTAAAAAAAATATATAATAAAACGGACAAAATCTTTGCCATCAGCACTTAAAGGGTTAAAGTTCAATATACAAACCCTAGATAAAAGTTTCATTGATTCCTCGTAAAGATTTGTAGAATAAAGTCCACAGTCGTAATTTAAATATAATTCTGCCGCTAAGCCCGGTATTCTCCACAGTCTGACAATCGCTTCTAAAATTAAAAATAATTACAATTAATATTTAAAAATGAATCGTAAAACTAATCTAAGAAAAAATATTGAAATTACCTAACGCTAACTCTCGTTGTTCGTACGATATCCGATTTGACTCTGAATTCACAATTTCCATTAATTTAGTAATGTAATGTTCCAATTGAAATTTCAAATGTTCCCTTTGTGATTCGAATAATAAAAACGACACTTGTAGATTCGCAGCCAAAATCGACAGACGATCGGAGCCCAATAACTGTAAAGACAATTTGATTAGAGAAATTTTCAGAAATGAAAATTAAATGAATTAATTTGAAAGCGATAACACACTAGTATTAAATTTCGAGAAAGATCGTCCTTTGCAAGAGCCAATAGCGATGTGAAATTGGAAAGAGAATCGGCGGAAATTTCCAATGCGACTTGCAATAAACTGAGACCCGAGTGCATCATTACTTCTGTATTCTGTTTATCGAGTGGATTGCAGATTGAGGCGAGAAATCGAAAAAGTTCGCGAACACACAGCGAACCATAGGGTGTATGTTGCTGATGTGGCATGAATCTAACGCCTTGAGTATTTACATATTCTTCAAGCGGTTCATCTTCTATTCGAATTTTTGGTATTTTCGAAACATCATAACCACTCGAACTCTCATCCACTGATGATAAATCTTCCACACTTCCCGCTGGCGATTGGACCCAATCGGTTTTGTCCTCCTCTCGACTCTCTAATAACAATTACACCAATTGAATTAATTAATTAAGTACACCAATTTTTAATGCTTACTAAATACTCCTATTCAACTAATGTAATTTTCAATTTATCAATTTACTAATTAGTAATCAAAATAATTGATAATTTTTGGAAAGCGTCACATAAATAATAATAATAATACCTTGACAATCGGGAACATTTTCCTTCTCTAAACATTCAATCGTTTCTTTCTCGACTGTTTCAACAATGTTTTTATTTTCGGAAGACGATTCACATTCATTTTGTGATGCTTTACAGTCAGAAGTATTTTCTGTTGTCAAGTCATTTGAAACTTGTTCCTTATTGACCTCTTGATTTTCCTCCTTTGCCTCGAGATCTAATGTTTTTGCTACACTATTTTTATTATCGGATTTATCATCCTCAATTTTTTCCGGAGGACTTTGATCCAATGATCCTTGCATATCTACAATATTACCAGCCGGCGTTACTGGCGTGGTTGCAAGATGATTCGCCCTTACTCTATCGACAGGACTTAAAAGTTGAGACTCGGCGTCCTCAATTTCCTCGGGATTTGGTTGCGACTTTGATTTGGAATGATTCTTTGTTTTTCTAGACTTGCTTCGCGTATTATCCATATTATTTGTTCTCATTTTCTGTAAAAGTCGAAATGAATGCATAATAAAATTAATAATAAAACCATTTGTCATCGATAACAATGATAAATAGTTGGACTATTTACAAAAAAACAGGGTTACCACAAAAATTTAATTTTGTTTTCCCTGACTCTAAAAAATATTCTGATTCACTATAAAAATGATTCGATACTCGAAAAAATGTTTTAATACTTTTATTTGGGAATTTGAATTTCTTTCATTGTAAAATCATTCGAAAACGTCAATTAAATCGAGTGATAAAATCATTATTTCATATTATAGGAATATTGTTACTGTAACTTCTTTAAAATTATTTCCATCATTTCAATTTGTATTTTAATTATTATTTTTAATAATTTTTGATAAAGTTCTTTGAGAATTTTCAAATCCATTTGTTTACAATTCAATTTTACCAAAAATTTCGATTATTCGAAAATTCTTCAATTAAATATATATTAGAAAATAAAAACTTAAAATAATTTCAAAACATTTCAATATTAAACTTTTTCAAAAAATTAGTTCCACAGTATTTTTAATTAAAAGTATGAAAAATTTTGATTTTCAAAGATTTTAATTTCAAATCATTTCTAAATTCAATTATTTCTAAAAATTGCAATTATTTGTAACTTCTCCAAAATTCAGAATTTGTTTCAGTATACGGAAAAAATTAGTCGAGGAAATTTTCCTCGACTTTGTAGAAGACTCTCGGATGTAGTGGAAAGTGTTTTAAAAATCATATTCACATTTTTTGAAGAAATAGACTACAATTGAAGAAAGGGCATAGCCGGATAAGTATGCAAAAAGTGCCCCCGCATGTATTTATTTCATAATTTATCCATACATTCCTACCCACTTAAAGATAACATTCTGAAATTTTGAACTCAAAATTCGGTTTTTTAGTGGAGTTATGGAGGGGGAAAGAAAAATCAAAAAATGCGTTTTTCTCGAAAACTACTGAACCGATTTTAATGAAATTTAAATATGTTATAAATGTCAACAAAACGGTTTAAAAAAATTTTTTTTTAATTTTTTTTTCAAAAAAATCAAAAAAAATTTTTTTTTTGAATTTTTCAAAAATTTTTTTATTTATTTTTTTAAGAGCGACACCCGCCATTTTTTTTACTATTTACTCGTTAAAGTGTCTATTTTAAGAAAAAAATTTTTCTCAATTTTTTTTTGAGGTGCGTGATGGTGAAAAAAAATAAAAACCGCAAGTGGGTACAATGTACAGCTTAAATTTTGAAAAATCTATCATATTCTTTAAAAATTTGTTATTTCGAGTCATTTTTAGGTTTCTAATTATAAAATTACTATAGAATTTAAAAAATTCAAAATGGCGCATCCAAGATGGCGGAAAATTTTCCTAAACGTGAATCATATTTTGAAGTTTCATAACAAAAATTTCAGATACAATTAACTGGGGCTTAGGGAGTTAAGTGTGCAAAAACTGCCCCCGCATCTATTTTTCTTAAATTTGGCCCATATATTACTATCTATATGACTATATTTTTCTGCAATTTTGAACTCAAAATTCGCTATTTTGGGGGAGTTATGGAGGGGGAACGAGAAATCAAAAAACTTATTTTTCTCGAAAACTACTAAACCGATTTTAATGAAATTTTAAGAGGTTGTAAATATAGATAAAACGATTTTAGTAAAAAAAAATCAAAATTTTTTTGTCAAAAAAAAATCAAAATTATTTTGTAAAAAAAATCAAAAAATTTTTTTTTGAAATTTTCAAAAATTTTTTCAGGGTTATTTTTTGAAGTGACCACTTTCTCTTTTGTTGTAAAAAGTACTTTATAATGTCCCTTTTAACATATATTTTTTCCAAATTTTTAAAAAATATAGTTTTTGAGCAAAATGTCAAAAACCATGGTCATGCTATTTGTCACGTACGGGAATGCACATATATACATATGGGCAATTTCATGTGATAGGGTATAGCCGGATAAGTATGGAAAAAGTGACCCAAATATATTTTTCCTATTCATTCCTACCCACAAAATAACTTTTTGAAATGTTTAACTCAAACTTTTAATTTTTGTGAGCTTATGGAGGGAAAAAAATCGAAAAACGCATTTTTCTCTAAAACTATTGTATGCATTTTAATGAGCTTTGGATATATTGAAGAGACCATTAAAGAGATAAAAAAACAAATTTCAAATTCTTTTTTCAAAAAATTCCAAAAATCTGTTTTTTAAAAAATTTTATTTTGAAATTTTCAGAAAAAAATTTTTTTGGTTCTTTTAATGTGACATTTTTATGTATTTTATTATTTTAGTCTCTTATGTGATCTACTTAATTAAAAAATTTTGCCTGACATGATTTCAGTGTGTGTCACAGTAAATTCTGAAAATTTCAAAATAAAATTTTTTAAAAAACAGATTTTTGGAATTTTTTGAAAAAAGAATTTGAAATTTGTTTTTTTATCTCTTTAATGGTCTCTTCAATATATCCAAAGCTCATTAAAATGCATACAATAGTTTTAGAGAAAAATGCGTTTTTCGATTTTTTTCCCTCCATAAGCTCACAAAAATTAAAAGTTTGAGTTAAACATTTCAAAAAGTTATTTTGTGGGTAGGAATGAATAGGAAAAATATATTTGGGTCACTTTTTCCATACTTATCCGGCTATACCCTATCACATGAAATTGCCCATATGTATATATGTGCATTCCCGTACGTGACAAATAGCATGACCATGGTTTTTGACATTTTGCTCAAAAACTATATTTTTTAAAAATTTGGAAAAAATATATGTTAAAAGGGACATTATAAAGTACTTTTTACAACAAAAGAGAAAGTGGTCACTTCAAAAAATAACCCTGAAAAAATTTTTGAAAATTTCAAAAAAAAAATTTTTTGATTTTTTTTACAAAATAATTTTGATTTTTTTTTGACAAAAAAATTTTGATTTTTTTTTACTAAAATCGTTTTATCTATATTTACAACCTCTTAAAATTTCATTAAAATCGGTTTAGTAGTTTTCGAGAAAAATAAGTTTTTTGATTTCTCGTTCCCCCTCCATAACTCCCCCAAAATAGCGAATTTTGAGTTCAAAATTGCAGAAAAATATAGTCATATAGATAGTAATATATGGGCCAAATTTAAGAAAAATAGATGCGGGGGCAGTTTTTGCACACTTAACTCCCTAAGCCCCAGTTAATTGTATCTGAAATTTTTGTTATGAAACTTCAAAATATGATTCACGTTTAGGAAAATTTTCCGCCATCTTGGATGCGCCATTTTGAATTTTTTAAATTCTATAGTAATTTTATAATTAGAAACCTAAAAATGACTCGAAATAACAAATTTTTAAAGAATATGATAGATTTTTCAAAATTTAAGCTGTACATTGTACCCACTTGCGGTTTTTATTTTTTTTCACCATCACGCACCTCAAAAAAAAATTGAGAAAAATTTTTTTCTTAAAATAGACACTTTAACGAGTAAATAGTAAAAAAAATGGCGGGTGTCGCTCTTAAAAAAATAAATAAAAAAATTTTTGAAAAATTCAAAAAAAAAATTTTTTTTGATTTTTTTGAAAAAAAAATTAAAAAAAAATTTTTTTAAACCGTTTTGTTGACATTTATAACATATTTAAATTTCATTAAAATCGGTTCAGTAGTTTTCGAGAAAAACGCATTTTTTGATTTTTCTTTCCCCCTCCATAACTCCCCTAAAAAACCGAATTTTGAGTTCAAAATTTCAGAATGTTATCTTTAAGTGGGTAGGAATGTATGGATAAATTATGAATTAAATACATGCGGGGGCACTTTTTGCATACTTATCCGGCTATGCCCTTTTCCGCGACAGTCGAGGAAAATGAAGACTTCATGCGCACGTAACCGATTACGCGACAGTCGAGGAAAATTACAAACCTGAATTTACTCTACAGTGTTCTAATTATTCATTGACAGTCGCGGAAATTAGTTAAAATTTTTTAATGTTTATATTAATATCGACAAAACAAACAATAAAAATAATAATGATTTGAAATCTTGTCAATCAATTGTCATAAATTGTACATTACGAAAAGTTAAAAAAAAACAGTGTTTATTGCTTTTACCGCGCGCACCTTTTTTGCGCAACATTTTCCGCGACTCGTCGACGAAACCTTCTATGAAGTGTTACAAAAATTCCGTGACTCTTTTCCGCTACTAGGTTTCTAGAAAATCCTCGACTTTTTTAGGAGAATTTCTGCTAAAATTGTAGAACATTTCCAAAACTCCGTAAAAAAATTCTTCATATCCTAGAGTCTTCGATTAGTCGCTGAAAATTTCTGCAACTAATTTTTTCCGTGTACTTTGAATAAAATTCCCTAACTTTTCCCTGATTCTCCCAACTAATTCTACTTTTCATGACTTTTCCTTGAATTCTCTAATTTCCCTGACCTGTGGCAACCCTGAAAAAGAATTAATTTACCTTCATATTTAGAAGACCCCTCGAATCGTCGATAAAATGTGGCAATCTTGTGAATAAATGTTGAACCATATCTCTTAAACAGTGCTCCGCTGTTCGTCTTAATAACTCTGAAAAAATAAATATTCTTTTAAATATACGACAAAAGGAAAAAAAGAATTTTGTCAAGAAAGGCATTGTTTTTACCGCTGAGACGTGATTCGAAACATATTCGAAAACAACTAAGCATAATTTCACAAATGCTCTCATTAGAAAGATGATCGCCTGAGGTAGAAAGCATAAGTGCTCGAAGAACTTGGAGAATTCTCATGAGTACAACACCATCTCCAGATGCATCTGTACCCACAAATCTTGCATGGGTAACAGCATCTGCCACAGCTTCCACGCAAGGAGCAATCGCTGGGTGCTCCGGATCTGCAATAAATCACAATTTAGTTTAACGATCTCTAATCACAATCAAATAATAATAATAATAATAATAATAATAATAATAATAATAATAATAATAATAATAATAATATAATAGATATAATAATAATCACGAGAATCTTGAAAATTTATTAAAATATATTTACCAATAAGTCCATAGGAGATAATTTTATTAACGGCGGATAAAGCGAGACTAGTAACTGGTCCAGTTGTTTCCTCGGATCGTATAATTTCAAGAAAGGGTGCCATAAAAACAGCTGGTTCCAATTGCGAAATATCTTTTGCCTCATTTAAAGCTTCCTTTAACGAGGACAATCCCTTCATCAAAACATCTTGATCCTCATCCTAGAAAATAAAAAATTAAACGATTGAGTACCAGGAAATAATTACAAAAATGCAGAGTAGATAACAAATTAATGACTCTTGCTCGAAGATAAGATAATTATTTATCAACAATGTATTTGAATTTTCAACCAATTAATACCTTCTAAATAATTACTTTTACATTCTAAGAGAATTGAATTCCATTTAAATAGCATTTTCCATTTACAAACAGGAAAGATTTATTCTACAAAAATTAACAATATGTTAATAGTTATGTCAATTTCAAATTAATTAACAGATTTCTATTAATGTTCCTGTAAAAATAATGTGCGAGAAATACTTTACAAGAATGTCAAAAATTTGATTCGATTAAAACGATTGAAGGAACATATTGTCGATATGTATACAGAGTTTACTATCGAAGAAGAATTTGTTCATTAATTGGACATTATTCTAGTAGTCAAAACAAATATCCGGACATTGAATATTAAAATGATTAAAATTAATGCGCTTCCTGTCACACGTGGCAGAAGATACGCTATGTGACAGTTCCTCAAGGTAATCGCAAGCAAGAATTATGAAATTTGGGCAAAATTTTCTTTTCCAAACCTGATGAGAGTGTGACGACCATCGAACACCACGTCGCATTGCTGTCACCAGGAGGCCCACCTCTCCCTCGAGGACATAGAGTCCACCTCCTGGACAAGGCATTTTCGGGATCCTACTCATTTTTCGTCTGCTTCCCTTCCTTCACAGGATCAGACCATATTTTAAAATCTCTTCTTATTAATTTTACAATCGAATAAAATGTCAAAGAACACTTGGAATTATAATACACATGTTGTGTTCACTCTCCTCGACGATGTTTTTTAATCCGAAAGTTGCAGAAAGTTGTAAAAATACCGAAAAAGGGAGCCAGCTGTCGATCTACATCTACGTCACCGCGGTAACCATTATTAAAGAAACGATGAGAGGTTATGTCAAACGGGTAAATTTCAATGACAACGAGAACATTACCGGGAAATTTCCTCTCTTTTGTAATTTTACTTTCAAACTTCATTAAAATAATTTAATATTCCTAATTTAATATGTTTTTTAAGATTTTAAACCATTTTTAAACCTGAAATATTACTAATATATATAGAGAATTATTGAAAACGAGTTATTTTGAGGTTAAGCAGCAGTAAAAAAACGAAAAATACACGTACTTTTTTACTTTTTTAAAAAAAATAATTTCCATTTTGTGGAGGTAATTTCAAATAATAAATTCACAAAAAATGATTTTATTAATTCCAGGCTTCGCACTCGATAATTACGTTTAAAAAAGTCGCAAAAAGTAGCGTTAAGACTAAAAAAATTAGTAAAAAAATATAACAGAAAAATTAAAAAATAAAAAGGTAGTAGTTATTGAAAACATTAAATTTGACGACCAAATAAAACTCGTTTTACTCGATTCACAAAAATTGAGGGGACGGATTCTAAAAGGGGATACGCGTGGATTGTCACGTATAACTATTGACCAATAGTGCGATTTTCAAACATTTTTAATTTTCAAATTTAATGACACAAATTTATACACAATGAAAATGCGCATCTTTTTTCTTTAAGAAATAAATTTATATCTTTTTTAGTTTATGAAATAATGAGAAAAAACTAAATTTTTGAAAACCAAAAAATTTAAATGTTTTACGTCTTTAACTCGTGCTGGCGTTTTTGATTTTTCATATTTTGTATTCAAACAAAAACGAACTTACAGATTAAGACTTCCTGAAACCAACTATACTTTTAAAACTACAAAATCTTAATTAATAAAAAGTTTATTAATTTTTTCGAAAGACGTTGCAAAAAATGTGTTTTTCCAACTTTCAACGCTTCGTTTATCGAGGAAATTTTAAGGTACAAAAAACTTCCAGTGACAAAGTTTTTCATTACTATACGGACAAGTTTTCTGTAAAATTTTATTAACATGATATGAATGCTTACAAAGTTATTAATGTTTAAAGCGTATGGTGCGTCAGATTTCTCGCGCCTCGAACACATTGAGTCCCAAGGTGTTCGTTTGCAACGCGTTGAAAATGTGTTTGTCAATTAATATTGAATATTAATATTATTAATTAATATTCACAGTAAATAAAATTTAATAAAATTTATTTTTAACATAAATGTTTTATTTTGTTATATATAAAAAACTCAACTACAATAATATTTCTTATATTTAACTTTCTTGTTTTATTTAGTTTAAGGCTTTTACTCTTTGTCAAAATGATCTCGTTTACTACATTTCATGTTTTTAAAATAATTATTAAAAAACTCCTGTCCGTTTGGAGAAAGATATTGTACTAAACTTTTAACGTCATTCATTTTGATTCAATTTTGAAAGCGGAAGGATTTTGTAATCTATAGTTTTCAAAAGTATTTATACTTGATTTTGGTAAATACTGAATTGCGTAGCTTTCACTGATATTAACATTTTTCGGGATTATTACTTCTTGGTACGGTTCTTGACCAAGATGGCCATAATGTTTTCTCAATTGTGATAAAAAAATCTCGAAATCCTGGGAAAATTGTATTGGGTTTTTCCGAACCCTTTTTTTGCAGTCAACGGTCGCGGCAGCCGTGACCCATCTGGATACCATATTTTCCCGTAGAATGAAAACAGATCACAAGTTTGAGGAAAATAGCATTAAAAAAAGGGTTACTTCCTCGAAAAATGCACATGATAATCAAAAACATTCTATTTTATGAAAATGTTTGACAAAATACAGATATAAAAAAAATAAAAATACTTCCTCTATGAGAGAGCAATATGTTTTAACGACAATATAGAATATAGGAAATATAGAATTATTGTACAAATTATTTTGCGAATAATTCTGCAATATTTTTTAAAAAAATATTTCTTATGTTTTTTACTTAGAATACATGTTAAAATAAATAAACTGATGCTACTTTTATATAAAGTAAGCCGAATCGTCATAATCTCATAGATAAATATTATTTAAAAATAATTACTTTGATAGCAAAAATCTAGTCAATAACTAAAATAATAATATTTTTACTCTTCTTAATCAACAATTATTAGTTTCATTAACATTAAATTTATGTCAAAATAACTATGCATTAATTATTTGTATGTCAGTCAATTTTAACTATCTTCAGACGATTTTGGCTAATTATTATTAGTTACTTTTTAATAATAAATAATCGTTTTTAACTAAACTGCGATTCCAAAAGTTATCTGTGACTTCATTAAAAATTGTATTTTTTTAAGTAAACAAATGAATAAACTAAAATAGTCTTAATCTGTTACAAACGAACACCTTGGGACTCAATGTGTTCGAGGCGCGAGAAATCTGACGCACCATACGCTTTAAACATTAATAACTTTGTAAGCATTCATATCATGTTAATAAAATTTTACAGAAAACTTGACCGTATAGTAATGAAAAACTTTGTCACTGGAAGTTTTTTGTACCTTGAAATTTCCTCGATAAACGGAGCGTTGAAAGTTGGAAAAACACATTTTTTGCAACGTCTTTCGAAAAAATTAATAAACTTTTTATTAATTAAGATTTTATAGTTTTAAAAGTATAGTTGGTTTTAGGAAATCTTAATCTGTGAGTTCGTTTTTGTTTGATTACAAAACATGAAAAATCAAAAACGCCAGCACGAGTTAAAGACGCAAAACATTTAAATTTTTTGGTTTTCAAAAATTTAGTTTTTTCTCATTATTTCATAAACTAAAAAAGATATAAATTTATTTCTCAAAGAAAAAAGATGCGCATTTTTATTCTCTACAAACTTCAGTAATTCAAATTGCAATTTGTAATAGTTTCAAAAATTGACCTAATTGACAAAACTTAAACGCGTGAATCCACGCGTATCCCCTTTTAGAATCCGTCCCCTCAATTTTATTCAGTATTTCCCTGACTTTTTCCTGATTTCTATCAAAAATATTTACTTTCCTTTCTTATCCTGTCTGCAATAATTCTCAATTTTTATAAAGTTCACTTATTTTCCAAATGTTTGGTTGGAATTTTTCAAAAATACACGATTATATGTAAAAACAATTTTTAAAAGTAAAAAAATAAAACTCTTACAATATAAAATTTATTTCAATTAAATATGACGAAATCTTAAATTAATTGTAAATTTAACTAATCTTTAAAATATTTACTTTATCAAAAGTTTTGAAAATAATTGAATTCTTACAAAGAAAATTTTTTAGAAAAATCCAATTATTTTTTAATTGAATTGAATATTTAATTAAAATTTTTAAGATTAATTGCATTTTTGAAAAAATTATTTAAAATTGTAGAGGTAAAAATAAATTTAAGATTATAAGAAAAATTCAACAGCTGTAAAAACACTTGTATATAGCCAAGATTGTAGGCTTTAGATGGATGTATAAACAAATAAATAAATAAATAAATAAATAGGTAACAATAATTGAAATTATTCTATGAGTTTTATTATTTATGAAAATAATTGAATTATTACAATAAATTTAATTAAAATTTATAAAAATAATTCAATTCCTGAGGAGAATTTTAATTATTTATATAAAATAATTGAATTCTTGAGAAGAATTTTGTTACCGTATGAAAATAATATTCGAGTTTTTGCAAAGAAGATTATTATCAAAATTTGTGATAATAATTGAATTTCGGCGAAGAATTTTGCTATGTATTTATATAAAAATAATTGAAATGTTAACGAGTTTTTTTTTAATTTTTGAAAATAATTGAATTTCTGCGAAGAATTTTATTACTATTGAAAATAATTGAATTTAACAATAAATTTTGATATTTATCAAGATAATTGAATTCTTTCAAAGAATTTTAAATAATTAATTTCTTTCAAAAAATTTTATGAAAATTGCATTTTAAATAATTGAATTTCTGTAAAAATTATATTATGTATGAAAATAATTGGAGTTTTTGCAAAGAATTTTATTAACATTTTTTGTTTATAAATAATTGAATTCTTGCAAAAAAGTTTCTTAAAGTTATTTGAGAATAATGAAATAGTTTCAAAAAGTTTTATAAAAATTTTTTGAAGCGATTCTAAGAATTTTGATAAAATTTTTGAGAATATTTTCTTTATATTTCAATTATTAGCGAATATTTAAAATTATTTATTATTAGAATTATTATTAGAAATTATTATTCAAAATTATTATTCAATAACTAGAAAGAAAAAAGTAGCTTTTAATATCAGAAATTTAAAAAAGTAACCAAATATTAGCAAATTGTAAAAAGAGTAGTAAATAGTAGGTTTTAGTAGCTGGAAATCAGATGAATTTTCAGAATTTAAACGATTTAAATGTAATTATTAAGAAGTGAAAACAAAAACTTCGGAATTAAAAAAATATATTTATATTTACCAGTAAGAATATAATAACAATATTGTTGTTTCATAATAAATCCTGGTAAATAGAGAGACAGAGTATTTGGTATTAAAATACTTGACAAAATATAAATCACTCAAGATCCATTTAAATATTCCATCATTCCTTAAAATTATTGTTCGCAAGCAAACGCATATCTGAAAAATTAAATAGTAAAATAAATAAAACAATATACAATCTTTTCGGTCACAGACAAAAATATTTTCACTAAGACAATGAAAAACTTGCTATAAATAATTAATGTGCTAAAATCTTGAAATTCCCTTAAAGAATATTTCGAAAAACAGACAGAACATTTTCGAAATTAAAAAACGAAAGAAAGGCAATTTGTGAAAACTTATCAATTTGTAAAATTTGAAATTGAAATTAATTTAGTAAAAAAAGGTCATGTTAGATCAATAAGATTCGCTTCTCTCGTTAATGTATTAATTGTCGAGGACGTAGCAACCGACGAGGTGAAGGAACGAACGTGAGAGCGAAAACTTGCTTTATTATTCCAAGCCTCATCTCTCACTACTCCTTGATTTCTGGGATACATAAGAAGTGGATCTTTTCCTGTTTTTTTAAGCAGTCTTTCTTGGAGGGTAATTAATTTCGATCGCCAAAATTCATAACTAGCTTGTCGCAACGAATTTATCCATTCCTCGACTTTTTCCTCCGATGGTCCGCTCAATATGTGCCTCTTGTCGTGCTCATCTCGAAACGATATGCAAAAGGCAAAGGCACTTTCACTAGAAGTATCTAAATTAATACTACAATTTTCTAGAATTATCACGCCCGCTGGTTGTCGCCTATCAATTTGACCCAGGTCGTTTATATTGAAGAAAAACAGTAAATTGCATTTTAATTTGAACCATCTTTCTTTAAATGCTGCAAAAATAAAATTTCCCTGTTAATTATATTTTTTACACAGTAAAACATAAATATTTACATTATTATATTAAAGTTCTCGAGAAAATTTGGTATAAAAGCAAGTTTATGTTGTTTTAAAGGCAGAGACAAAAATTTAATACTATAGACACGAGTGTAAATTGTGAAAGTAAAAATAAATTTTGGCAAATGATCAAAAATCTAGGTAATAAGAAAAGAAAGGAAAAGTTAAATGTTTTTTCGAATTTTGATAGATATGTACCTGATTTATGAGCACGTTTATGATTTAATCGACCCTCAAGGGTTGCTGGGCCAAAACAAGCCTCAGTAAGATCTTTATCATTAAATTTCATTCTATTCGAGTTCTTTGTTCACACATAAAACGGACAAGTATACATTAAATGATTAATTATATTTGATTGACACATCCATCATTTTTGTAAACACGTACATGATCTACATAACCTCACCTCTGTGGAGGTGTGTACATTTCGTACATTTAAATCATTTAAAGAGCCAGAGTTGGGAATCTAATATTCTAATACACGTAAATACGTAAGTACTTCTAAATTTATGTAAATTTATTCTTTTACTCAGGGATGGGTGCGTATAATACATGATGTATAATACGTGGTTTTATACATGTATAAGGTTGAGTCCACAATAGGCACTTTTCTTAAAGCGATGCATACCCTCTACATCGATTTCCATTGTTCGAACAATAGAAATCGATGTAGAGGGTATGCATCGCTTTAAGAAAAGTGCCTATTCAGGGTGTCTACTGAAAATATGACTTAAAATTCCAGGACATTTTCAGGACATTCCAGGTCAGATTTCTTATTTTTCCAGGACATTTATATGTGTTGCCAAAGTTGCCACAATAAGTCAGGGAAGTCAAGGAATTCAGGGAAAAGTCAGGTATTTTTAATAAAAGTACTGGAAAAAATTAAATTTTTAGAATTTATAGGAAAGTTCTGAATTTTGGTGACTTTTTTGTTTGCCTTATAAACTATGAACTTGCCAAGAATTCTAATACAAACCCTTCAATATTTTCTATTTTTGACAATAATTTCTTTTTAAATAACTTTTAAATAACTTCGCATAAATTCAATTCTGTTCAAAAATTTTTTAAAATTCTTGTCAAATATCAATTATTTTTATAAATAATAAGACTCTTCTCCAAAATTCAATTATTTTCAAAAAATTTAATAAAATTCTTAGCAAAATTTCAATTATTTTTAAAAATTTTCCTCATTTCAATTATTTTTGATATCTATTTTAATAAACTTTTCCAAAACAATTCTATTATTTAAACAAAATTTTAATAAAAATTTAACAGGAATTCAATTACTTACCAATTTCTCTTATAAATTTCTTCACATCAATTCAATTATTTTTAATTTTTTAATAAAGTTTCTCGAAAGAATTCAAATATATAAAGAAAATAAAAAAAAATAGTCTGAGAAATTCAATTATTTCGAAAAATTTAAATGAAATTCTTTTAATAATTGTGTTATTTAAAAAAAATGTTGACAAAATTCTTTGCAAGATTTAGTTCATTAAATTGCAATTTTAATAAAATTTTCCTATACAATTCAATTGTTTTCAATACATTTCTTCTTAAGAATTCATTATTTTCACAAATAATACATTTTTTATGGAAATTCAATTATTTAAAAGAATTTGAATAAAGTTCTTCGCTAGAAATCAATTATTTTCTTTTTTGACAATTCAATTATTTTGAAAACTTTTGATAAAATGTTTTATAAATTTGAAAAATTATAATAAAATCGGTCATAGAATACAATTATATTCGTAAAATACAACATTTTTTCTAGAAATACAATTATTGTCCAAAATGTTTGTAAAACTCTTCGAAACAATTCAATTATTTTCGTAAAAAATAAAATTATTCTAAGCAATTCAATAATTTAAGAAATCCTAATAAAAGTCTTCCTAAGAATTCAATTTTTTAAAAATAAACATTTTCACAGGAATTCAATTATTAAAAAAAAATTTTTTTTCAATTCTTTGTCAGATCTCAATTATTTTCAATTTCTTTATTGAAATTTCTAAATGGAATTTAATTAATTTTAAAAAGTTTTAAAAAATTGTGCAAAAATTCAATTATTTAAAAAAATTTGAATAAAATTCTCGGGAAATTTTCTAATAAAAATTTATTAAAAAATGAATTTCACTTAAAATTTTAAATTATAATTGAATATTAAAAGCATTATAACGTGGATTTTTAGAAATAATTGAATTTTGAAAAGGGTTAAAATTAAAATCTTTGAAAATTTGAATTTTTAGTTACAATATTCTTATGAAATAAAATAATGATTTTATTACTTTCTCATCTTAAATTTTTCCATGTCTTATTATAGTATTCTCGTAAGTAATTGAATTTGAGAATCTTAATTTCTATAGAAAAATAATAATGATTAAATATTTATTTAAAAATGAAGTTATTAATGTTCTTGAGGGTCAGGGAAGAAATGGAAATTTTGTCTGGAAATCAGGGAAAAGTCAGGGAAAAACAAAAATAAAATTTGATGGCAACCCTGTGTAATATTATTTCATATTACGATTAAAATAATTTAAATTAACCTACTTGAAAAAAAATATTTATTTTATTATAAAAAGAGTTAAAAATCAATATTTTAGATACCAGTTTCTTTAATCAAATGACAAATTAAAATTATTTTTTAATGGGTCAAAAAATTATTTTTTTAAATTTGAGTAAGATTTTTAAATTATTGAATATTGAAAAGCAAAATATGGAAAATTCAAGGACAAAAGTTCAAAATCCAGGATATTTAAGGACATTTTTTCAAATTCCAGGACATTTCCAGGAATTCAAGGACTTTAAGGACCAGTAGACACCCTGCTATTGTGGACTCAACCTAATACTACGTATATTACCCATAGAGATTATAAATAGAGTGGGGAAGGTATAGGCGGCAGCGTGTGGGGAAGTGTCCTGCCATAAACAGAATGGGTTGGAGGGAGAAAGAAGATTTAACACCAGTATCTGTCCTTCAATGAGCTCCAGCGCAAGAGAGACACCTACTGGTGCTAAATCTTCTTTCTCTTTCTATCAAGCGGACGCATACATGCAAACCATCCCCACTCTATTTATATTATCTCTATGATATTACCTATCCCCTAATCGCCAAGTCGTCGAATGATCAAATAGTCGAATGCTAAAAACATCGAATGGACAAAACGTCGAATGCTAAAAACATCGAATGGACAAAACGTCGAATGCTAAAAACATCGAATCGGCATTTAAGGCCTGAGCAGAATAAAACGGGAAGCGAACGCAAGCATGAGATAGAAAAGGACAGAAGTTGGTCTGTCCTTTTCTATCGCATGCTTACGTTCACGTTACTTTTTTATTCTGCGTTAGGCTTTAAGTCCAACGCACAATAGGTTCGCGAATGTCGTTCGCGAACGAGACGCATGAGATAGACAAGGACACAAATATATTACTGTCCTTTTCTAACTCATGCTTTGCATTCGCGAACGACTTTCGCGAATCTATTGTGCTTAGGCCTTTAGTAACGACCACTTGTTAAAAATACTTTTAAAATGGACGCAAGGACGGCGAGGGAATTAAAGCAGCAACAATTGCAGGATTTGGAAAGGCAAATGAATATTGTGCATGGAGAGTTAGCAGAAATGGAAGAAACTGAAAAAGAATTGTCTTACGAAGGTAATTATTTAGAATTTGGATTCACGTCTCAGACGAACTCTCCTGGCAAAAAGACCGAGCTTCAGTCTGGAACTGTAGCCTTGAGTCAAAATGAAACTCTGATCCTTAATCAAGAATTAAGGACGGAATGCAAATCTTTTTCTGTGTCTAATAACTCTTTTCAAAAAATAAATGAGTTTTCATTTTCTCATTCAGACATATTACAACATGAAAACCAGAACGACCAGAACATGGCGGACAAGGGCGACGCGCCAATGGAGGACAGCGATACAGAAAATGAGATTGGATTTTTCTTGGGAGGCGATCCTGTTAAACCTTCAATTGAATTAAAGCTGCGCGAAGATCTTGTGAATAGACAGGGCTGCCAGTGATTCACTTTTCTCACTTTTACTCACTTTTTTCCAGGTCACTCACTATTACTCACTTTTTTAAAAAAAACTCACTTTTCTCACTATTTTTTGTAAAATATCTTATTTCTCAATTTTAAAAAAATAATTTTTATTTAAGGGCAAGTCCAAGTTGAAAAATGTAAACAAACAAAAAAGTAAACAAACCAAACACTAAAATCGCAATTGCTTGGGAGCCTTTATTCGCATAAAAATTAACATTTTTACACTTTCTATACAAAAATGGTAAATTAGAGTGTCAAAGTTTGCAATGAAACCACATTTGACTATGAGTAGAGAAAGGTAGATTATGCGATTGCATAATTTTTTAAAATCGAGTAGAAACATTATAATATTATGTTAATTCATGTTTTAAACATTTAAAAAAATAAAATATTAGTAACAAATGTTACCAATAATTTAGATAATATTTTTATAAACTATACTTTTAGCTTTTATTGTTGGTTGTGATTGTTATACGATTCAATCATAAGTAGAATATCAGAAAAATATGAAATATAAAATTTTCAGGAAAGTTTTACGCTACATTTTCGCTTATAATAGAGTTGTCGAAAATGTAATTTAAATCATCAGGAAAGTTTGAAGCTAAATTTTTGGTAAAAGTAAAATTTGACTATAAACATTTATTGAAGTGATGGGACATTTAAGGGGACTTTCTGGTTTAGAATAGACAAAAAATACACTTTTTTAAACTTTTATTGTGAAAAAAGTATTACAGTTTTTGCCAAAATTCTTTTTGGACATTGTTACAGATTGCGTGGAAAGAATATTAAAAATTTTTTGAAGTAAATTTAGTTACGTATCGTAGATATAGGTGGCGTCACTTAAAAAGGACCTTTTTGGGGAAGTAACTTTCCGAATGACCAGTAACTCATAAATTAAAAATTCAAACTGGATTCTGTTCATAAGTATTTGTTCTAGGTAACAAACCTAAAAAACGATTTTTTAAATGTATATTTTTTTACCTACTAGAGTGAGCTAAGAAACGGACATAAAAATTGCTATAACTTTTTTTCCTTCTTATATTTTTTCAGAATTGTTTTGGGAAAGTAATTTTATGATACTAAGGAACATTTTAAAGCAAAAAAAAATCGATTTTTTTTAAATCCTAAACCAGAAAGTCCCCTTAAATCTTTGCACAATTTTCACTAAACTTTACAAGTATATTTTTCAAAGTTTGCAAGTATGTAAATCTTTAATAAATTTTTAGGAAAGTTTTGGTACTGTGTAGGAATACTCATAGTCAAATATGGTTTCATTGCAGACTTTGACACTCAATTTTGCGATTTTTGTTAAGAAAGTGTAAAAATAAGAAAAATGGATGGTAAAAGTATTAAATATCTGTATTATTTATTAAATTGAGAAGAAAATTGTTATTACAGGTTAATTATTAATTTTAATTTTCAAAAATATGCCAAAAATAACCTTACTTTTTACTCACTATTTTACTTGAAAATTCACTATTTACTCACTTTTTTCAATCAAAAACTCACTTTTTTCACTAGTTTTAACTTATAAGTACGCTGGCAGCCCTGGAATAGATTAAAAGTTTGGATTAAAGACGGAATCGGAAAAAAAGAAGAAAAAGAAAATTTAATTGCATTAGTCCCTCGAAAGGGGGCGCTAAATTTACAAGCGCCTGCACTTAATGAGGAGGTTACGGTCGACGTTCATCCGAAGGTGTTAGCTAGAGATGAACATTTTAAAGGTTATCAAAACCTGACGGGAGCAGCCTTATCAAGTTGTGCATCAATTTTCAATGCTATTCTAGAGGACGAAAATATTCCTCTTGATCGAGAGGAGGTTTTAAGAAATCTTTCGATTTCTTTAAAATTGTTATCAGAATTATTTTCTGCCTTGACAATGGCGCGAAAAACTTTTCTTCTCGGCAGATACGAAGAAAGAATTCAAAAGGTTCTAAGAAAAGTCGAACCCACTTCTCTTCTTTTCGGTGACATGCAATTTAAGAACTTTAATTGATACTTCCAAAGCTATGGAAAAACTTTCCAAGGAACTAAAACCTAAAGAAAAACAAAATTTTAGAAATCCGACCAGGTCTTTAAACTGGCGCAGCTCCACCATCAAGAAGGAGGTGAATCGGGGGAGCTCCAACTACAATCAAAAATTCAACACCTCTAAGAACCAGCAAAGCAATTTCAGCAGTCAAAGGAATCCGTCAAAGTCAAAGAGGTTTTATTCCCAGTCTCAGCCGCAGAGAACCAGGAGATAATCGATGAAGTAATAACTGCCGCTAGATTAAAATATTTTTTTAAAAATTGGGCTCAGATCACTCAAGATTCTTTTATTTTGGGTATAATTAAAGGGTATAGGTTAGAATTTGAGTTTAAGGTTTTTCAAACCAATGAACCCTTTTCCTTAAGTCCGAATACAAATTTAGATATTTCGATAAAAAAATTAGAAAATTCCGGTGCCATAGAGCAATGCAAAAATGAAATCGATCAATTTTTATCTCCTTATTTTTTGGTAGATAAGCCAGACGGATCTCACAGATTTATTTTAAATTTAAAGGGACTTAATAAATTCATTAAAAAAGAACATTTTAAAATTGAGGACATCCGAACAGCTGTCAATTTACTTGATGTAGGTGATTTTTTGTGTAGGATAGATCTCAAGGATGCATATTATTACTCGTGCCTATACATGAAGATCACAAAAAATATCTTAAGTTTAGATATCGCTGCATCTTATATAAATTTAATGCTCTGCCTTTTGGATTAACTTCTGCTCCTTTGGTTTTTACAAAATTAACAAAACCAATTTTAAATTTGATGAGACAAAAGGGTATTAAAATTGTAGCTTATCTCGATGATTTCCTAAATTTTGGTAAGTCTAGACAGGATTGCATACAGAAAACAAATCAATTAATAGAATTATTATCTTTTCTGGGTTTACTCATTAACTGGAAAAAAGTGATTTGATTCCATAAAGGTCTTGTAAATTTCTAGGTATGATCATTAATTCGGTTGATATGACCTTGGAATTGCCTTCTGAAAAAAGACAAAAAATTAAAAACATGTTGTCCACGCTTTTATCAAACGAGAAGATAAAAATTCAAATTTTAGCTGAAAGCATAGGTGTTCTGGTCGCAGCTTGCCCTGCCGTAGCTTATGGATGGTTGTATTACAAAGAATTAGAGCTACTTAAAAGAAATGCACTAAATCTCTGTAACAACAATCCTAATAAAATTGTAAATTTATCAATTAATGCGATCAGTGAGTTGAATTGGTGGGACTCACAAATTTTAACAACTAAAAACAAAATTAGAACAAGCAGTTTTGATCTCGAGATATTTTCCGATGCATCCACTACTATGGTTGGGGAGCTATCTGTGGAAACGAGAAAGCCAATGGATTATGGAGTAAGGAAGAAAGAATGATGCACATTAATTATCTCGAGATCAAGGCAGCTTTTTTAGCCTTGAAATGCTTTGCCGGCTCTGTTTTTAATAAACAGATCCTTTTAAGAATAGATAATATTACGGCATTGGCATATATTAACAAAATGGGAGGAATAAAACATCGGGATTTACACATAATGACAAAAAGAATTTGGGAATGGTGTAAAACTCGTGAAATTTGGTTATTTGCAGAATATGTCGCTTCTAAAGAAAACCCAGCCGACGAAGGGTCTCGAATTTCAAATCCGGATACTGAATGGGAGTTAGCTGATTATGCTTACGAAAATTTACTTAAAAATTTAGGAATTCCAACTATTGACTTATTCGCTTCCCGAATTAATAGAAAATGCTCTAGATACTGTTCTTGGGATCGAGATCCTGATGCCCTAGCAATCAATGCTTTTACAATTTCTTGGAAAAATGAATTTTGGTATGCCTTCCCCCCTTTTGCCTTAATAAGCAGAATTTTAAAGAAAATTAGAGAAGAGGGTTCTCAGGGCATTTTAGTTGTTCCACTCTGGACAAGCCGGCCTTGGTTTCCAGTTTTTAATCAGTTGCTTATCTCTGAATTAATTGAATTTAAACCTAGTACTAATCTGTTACTTTCTGCTTGTAGAACATTCACTCATCCGTTAGCAGCCGACCTTATCCTGGTTTCGGGAGTTGTATCCGGGAGGCTTTCCAAAAAAAGGACTTGGATGAGAGCACAATAGACATAATGGTTGCATCTTTAGCTCCAGGTACGAGAAAACAATATAATTCAGCACTCAAATATTGGTGGACGTTTTGCATGCAGGAAAAGAAAGACCCTTTTCAGGCTAACGATAAAATTATCCTCAGGTGCTTAACCAGACGTTTCAATGAAGGAGCTCATTACGGAACGTTAAATTCATTAAGGTCAGCAATTAATTTCATTAACATCTACGACAATAAGAATAGTCAACTCATAAATCGGTTCTTCAAAGGAGTATTTAAGCTTCGTCCAACAGCTCCTAGATACGACTCAACTTGGGACGTAGACAGAGTTTTAATTAAATTAAAAGAATGGAGTCCTACGGATAGATTAGATTTGCAGAAATTAACCTTAAAACTAGTTATGTTATTAGCCTTAGGATCAGCTTTCAGGGTTCAAACCCTTTCCTTAATCAGTTTAGATAATATTAATAAGACTCTCACAAGCGGAGTAGAAATCAGAGTTTCTAAATTAGTAAAAACTTCCAGACCAGGAGCTGAGCAGCCATATGCCTTTTTTCCTTATTTTAATAATGTCGATTTATGTATAGCTAGAGTTTTATTACTCTATATTGAAGTAACAAAAAGCCTAAGAGGTCAAGTAAAACAACTTTTAATTTCTTTTCAAAAACCTCATAAGGGGGTTGGTACTCAAACTATAAGTCGTTGGTTGAAGTTTGTAATGAGTAAGGCAGGCCTGGAGGAAGAATTTAAGGCTCATAGCACTAGGCATGCTTCTACCTCCAGAGCATTAGCAAAAGGTCTTGATATTAATAGTATTAAAAAAGCGGCAGGATGGTCTGAATCTTCGAGAGTATTCAGTAAATTTTATAATAGACCAGTAACCTGCGCAGAAAATAATTTTTCTAATACAGTTATCTCTTAAGTCATTGTGTTTTTATTGTTTAAGATGAAAAAAGACTGTACAAGTTCAAGTTTAATAACATTTTAATAAATGTAAGCTAAGATTGTAATAAATGTAAGCTAAGATTGTAAGATTGCATCGTTGCATTAATAAAATTACGAAAAAAAACTGATTTTTTACTCTTAACATCTACAAGTAACTAAGTATCTTCGAACAAGTTAAAAATTTTCTTGGAGGTTAAATAAGACATTCATATACTAAAAATTCTTTTATAAATAAGTGTATAAATTAACGAATTAACAAGAAATTTATAATGCAATATTAATTTATATTTAAATTTAATACAATTACAAATAAATAAATACTTAGAATCCTTTCCCTATATTAAAGAACCAGTTGAGACCAGTAGAAATTGAACATGGATCTACTGGTGTCAACTTGCTTTCCAAATTGAAAAACTTTTCCGTGTAGTAATTCTACTGGTTTTAACTTGGAAATCCTATTTATGTAACTGAAACGGATATCCAAGATAAAATTGAAATGGTTCTATCTTGGATTGTCCTCTTCAATTTTTGTTTCGACTTGTTTTAACATGGATTTCCAATGTTATCATTTCTACTTGTATTTCCAAGTTCGCACGTACTACAAGTATCAGCTTGCATTTCCAAATATAAAAATTAAGTTCAAGTATCTACTTGGTTCAATTTGGATTCTCGAATACTACATTTCACTTGTCCTGTCAAATTAAAAATCAACAAGCTTGAGTTTGGAATTTTCAACTCCAAATTTATATAGCACAGTGAAGGATTAATGTCATCTTAGTTTAATTTAAATCGGGGATGCATTCTATTTGGAATTTCAAGTTCAAATTTAAAGAGTTTGATTAATCGCGAATTGGAATTCATTAAATTGTCATTTACGCCAATTGTTATTTTTGCAAAGAATTATTATTACAAATTTACATTTTTACAAATATTTATTTTAGTTTAGGGGAGACCGGGGCGTAATGGCCCACACAGCACATGATATTTCCTGAATACTTCCTGAATATTTCACTGAAAGATTGAAATATTTCATTGCAAGATTCAGGAAATATTTCTGCAAACAGGAAAATGTCCGCTTATGTGGGAATATTGACGCGAAAGTTGAGAAAATATTTCATTGAAATATTTTGGAAATATTCAACTGAAATGATGCGCACTGGTCGAACTCAGTTTCTATGGCCTGTAGAGTTGCGCAGTAGTTTTTGGCTTACTATATCCTATGGGTTTTAAAATATTTCAGAAAATTCCTATTGATTTGAGGTGTTTAACAAATTTTTCCATTTTTTGAAATATTTTCACAATATTGCAGAATCTTTATGTGTAATATTGCAGGGATATTTCAATGAAATATTTTCTCAATTTTCGCGTCAATATTCCTACATAAGCGGACATTTTCCTGTTTGCAGAAATATTTCCTGAATCTTGCAATGAAATATTTCAATCTTTCAGTGAAATATTCAGGAAGTATTCAGGAAATATCATGTGCTGTGTGGGGGCTCACTTTTCACATTTCGTTGTTTAACTTCGTCATTCTTGCATTAATTGAAATTTTATCACATGGAAAACTTAGTCCAACATCTCAGCTTTCAATTAAAAAAAAGTACGCTCTAATATCACTCATACTTTTTTCCTAGAACAATTTTTTTGGAGAAATGCAAGGTGAGCCATTACGCCCCGGGCCGGGGCGTAATGGATCACTGCCCGGGGCGTATTGGATCAAGAATGAAATTATAATTTAAAACATGAAATATTGTTATAATATTAACAATTTTTGTTTCTACTCTCAATTTATAATAAAAAATATTGAAAATGTAACATATTTAACTGAAACTTTAAACAATTTTCGTGAAATTATAAAATTTTAAAAATTTGGAGTGAAGTACAAATTACATTTATTTAAAAAATCTATTCTCCATTTCTTTTTTAGTAAAACATTATTGTTTGTACTTATTAATGTATAAATTACAATAAATTAAACTTAACAGGATTATTTTATTAAAATTTCAAAAATATTAGATTTTTCTTAGAGGAATAAGCAAGCCAATACGCCCCGGCCAAAGTGATCCATTACGCCCCGGAGGTATTTGTTGAATATTTTGCTATTTTTTATCAATACCGTAAGTATTAAACAAAAATTGTTAATTGTTCATTAAAAACAAATGTTCTAAGCTTAAAACCTGATATACACAAATTTTTTACAACTATTTTTGAAAAAGATATAACAAAAAAACAAAGACTTTAAGAATTTACTTTCAAGTGTCAAAATCACTTTTTATATCATATTTTTTGCAATAATGAATGTATAACAATGAAACTTGGTACAAACTTACAGTACACCAAGTACATTATTTTGATCGGAGACAAAAATTACTCTGACTTATCACTTTTGAATAAATTCAAGTGATTCATTACGCCCCTGAGCCATTACGCCCCGGTCTCCCCTACTGTTATTTTGCAAATTTGTTATATTTGCAAACTTGCATTCTTCGCAATTGAAAGTTTTACAAATTGTTAGATATACTTTTGCTAATTGTTATTTTTTGCGAAACTGCTTTGTTGTGTATCATTATTTTTGCTAATTGTTGTTTTGCTAATTTTATTTTTGCGAATTTGCATTTCTCGAATTGATATTTTTATGAATTTGTTACTGTTGCTATTTGTAATTTTGTGAATTTTGAAATTTTATAAAAATTTGTAGTTCACAACAAAACAATAAAACACTTTTAACCGTTTTTTTGAAATTTTAAATTTTTGTTATATTTTTTGCACAAAATATTACAAAATTTAAAAAAAAATTTAAAAAAAATAACTCAAAAGCCTCAAAAGCCGTTTACAATAAATTAATGAAACTTACACTATTTACACAACATTGTTTACACTCTTTTAATAGAAAATATTTGCATGATTGTAAATTTAAAAATTCCGTATTTTTAATAACAATTTTATAAACAATTTTAATTATTTATGTGTTCGACCGCTCCTGTTGCAATGAAACTCATAGGAAGTATACTCAGTAGTCTCTTCTTGAAACCCCCCAAAAAAAATTTTGGTATTCATAAAAGTTTTAACATTTTAGAAAATCAATGAAATTTTTTTAACACAGTTGAGCTGGTCTGGCATAGTCATTTTGGGAATTTTAATTTTTACGAATTTTCAGTTTTTTATTTCGCTTAATGTTATTTTTTGCAAAAAATTACAAAGCGGTCAAATGACATTTGAGCAAAAATGTATTAAATATTTAATTAAAATTTTTTACATAATAGCATATATTTGCAAATCTCTAAAAATATTTTAATTTCTGCTTGTATTTTTATAGGTACTTATAAAAATTATAATATTTTACATAAACTTACGTTTTTCAAAGTTGCAGATTATATAGACAGGTCGAAAAATATTTCTCACGTCGATTCGGTAGCCGCGGTCGTTAAGCGTTTAGAAAGATAGGTCATACGTACAGGGTTCGATTCCCATAGGGTTCAAGTTTTAATTTAATTCTTCCAGTTTAATTAAAATGTTTGTATGTTTGGAGCGTGCTAAGAATATAAAGTTATTAATGGTCATAAGAATTTTTTATTATTTTTTCCACAAATATTTTTTTCAAAACTATCTATTCAATTGTAACCACCTTGGATTTCCAATTGTGAATCGATATCCAAGTTGAAACAAGTTCATGTTGTACAATGTAACCTATTTGGAATTTCCGGTTGACTGTAATGTTCAAACTGAGACCAGTTCATTTTGAACCTGACATTCCAAATTCAAACCAGCTGAAAATACTTATCTACTGGTTTGAAATTGGAACTTACGTGACAATAACCAACTTAAAGCAAGTAGGCTCCTGATTCTACCCGGTTCTACTGGTTCTTTAATATAGGGTTACTATTATTGTTTTTAAATGCCACAATATTCTACAAGCAAACATTTACTTTTACTTTAAAAATAAAAGCAAACACCTTTGACAGTTTATATGCAACAGAAATTTGAGGTTATGTTGCATTCTAGCGGAAAGTGTTCGCGCCATGTAAGGCGCTAGAAGACGTCGGCGAGATAAACTGCCATGCAAATTCCAGTTGTGGCGCTAACATATATCTATAGGCTTCCATTAGATTTTTCTACCTGGGGTTTCTGGGTCTGAAATTTGAGACGCATGCATATCCCCTAATCGCCAAGTCGTCGAATGATCGAATAGTCGAATGCCAAGTAATCGAATGGACAAAACGTCGAATGCTGAAAACATCGAATCGGCATTTAGTCG
Organism: Leptopilina syphax; assembly: GCA_032872505.1. NCBI lineage: Eukaryota > Metazoa > Arthropoda > Insecta > Hymenoptera > Figitidae > Leptopilina > Leptopilina syphax. The sequence continues at coordinate 21,191,012 of CM065475.1, forward strand.
AATGCTAAAAACATCGAATTGTCAATACGTCGAATGTTCAAAACGTCGAATAATAAAGATGTCGAATGCTAAAAACATCGAATCGTCAATACGACGAATGTTCAAAACGTCGAATTATCAATTCGCCGAATGTTCAAAACGTCGAATGCTAAAAACGTCGAATGCTAAAAACGTCGAATGCTAAAAACATCGAATTCTCAAATTGTCGAATGCTCAAATAGTCGAAACGCCATCTGTTCTAAATGTCAAGTAGTAGAATTCCTGGTTAAAAAGCCGGACAGATTTCGGACTAATCCGAAATTTCTCCGAAACAATGCGGTTTATGATCAGGTTTTTGTCACCCGCAAATAATCCGGAAAAATCCGAATTCTATACGGTTTGTGAATAACTAGTGAAACCGGAGTTGGTCCGATGAAGTCCGAAATTAATCAGTTAATTTTAACTAGTGAATCCGGAATTAGTCCGAAACAGTCAAAAGTTAGTCTGGACAATTTAGTGAATGTTAATAAAAAAATAATTATACAAGTTTTACATATTAATTATTATTACTTTATGCTACATTTATCATATTTTTCGATTTACCTTTCGCAATTTTATTTACATTAACTTAAAATTTCTAACGCTTGGGGATTCGAACCTACACCTATCTAACATTATATCGCACCGATATACCACGAGTTCAAATTCATAATAGAATTTATCAAGTGCCACGAAAAGAAATGACAAGAAACTAACACATCAGTGTTAATTTTAATATTGAAACAAGATAACTAATAATACCTACTAGTAAATTTGTAAAAACAAACTGACTGCAGAATTAAATATTTTATTTACCGTAAGTAAATACACTGAATAAAAAGTGAGACCGATTTCAGACTAATCCGGAATTTGTCCGCAATAATGCGGTTTATTGTGGTGTTTTTTCACCATGAATTAAGTTTAAAATCAATAATATTTTTTATAACTATTGAATTCATAATTAGTCCGGTTTAGTCTGCAGTTAGATAGATCATATGCAACTAGTAAACGCAGAATAATCCGGTTGGTTTAACCAGTAAATCCGCAGCTAATCCGAAACAGTCTGCTTAGGGACAGGTTTTTGTCGCTCGGAATTTGTCCGGATAAATTCAAACTCAATGCGGTTTGTGTATAACCAGTAAATCCGGAATTAGTCCGATCTAGTCCGAAGTTAGTCTGATAATACGCAACTTGCAAATGTGAAATTATTAAATCCGGAATTAATCTGGTTTTGGTCAGGTTTTTGTCATATGAAATTATAATTATAGTTTGAATTTATCTGCATTTAATACTAATTGTTTTTAATATACCAATTCAATATATAACAAAATCATTCCGGATTAAGTCTTTGAATTGGATTGAATATGGATTGTTTTGAACTGTCTGAGGATTGTAAATATTTACAAATTCTTATAATAATAAGACTTATTTTCGGACTGGGGTCTTTTTATCGAATTCTTTACATACAGATTTCGGATTGTTCCATACTTGTTTCGAATTAAATCTTTTAACTATGGATTAAATTTGGATTATTGCGGACTGATTCCATATTCTTTACATATTGATATCGGATAATTCCGAACTTATTTTAGAAGAATTCTTCACCGGTCATAAATTTGGATTGTTGCGAACTAATTATGACGGACTGAATTCGTAGACATTCAGGATTACTCCGGAGTGTTTTCGGATTCAGGTTTTCGTTCGGATTGATATCAGACTATCGCGGATCATTTTCGGACCTTTTTCGTACAATTTTCGGACTAATCCGTACTAATCTGTCCGTATTTAATCCGGAATTAGTCTGAAATTTTTACCAGGGATGGTAAAGTAGTCGAATGGTAGAGTAGTCGAAACGCCATCTGTTCGAATTGCCAAGTAGTAGAATAGTAAAGTAGTCGAATCACGGAGTAATAATAAGGAGACTGTACTACCAGTGAGATACCGTGCCAAATGTCTGCCTTGGTTCACTGAGTAGTAAAGACTTCTCAAAAATAAAGTGCATGCGCAGTTTGCAACTATCTTCGTCACTCTTGAAAGAACGATGAGAGAGATCATTATTTTGACGTGCGAGTTAGAAAGTGTGGTTATGTTTTATTGTTGACAACAGCAACTATACGGGAAAATCAAGATTTAAATAAGAAAAAATATTAATTAACAAACTGCAAAGAGAAGAGTAAGTACAATATATTATAATATTAATAAATTGTAATATAGGTATATTATTAATATTATATTATATTATGTAATATAGGTATATTATTTTTTTCGAACCGGAGTAATTCTTTTCTTTGTATGATAAAGTGAATGAAAACAATATAATATTATACTATAATCGCTATAATGCTAATATAATTAATATCTACTCACACATTTCCTATATTACAATTTATTAATATTATTTAATAGTATAATATATATTGTCAACAGTAAAACATAACCACACTTTCCAACTCGCACGTCAAAATAATGATCTCTCTCATCGTTCTTTCAAGAGTAACGAAGATAGTTGCAAACTGCACATGCGCGTTATTTTTGAAAAGTTATTACTACTCAGTGAACCAAGGCAGAAATCTGGCATCAGTTTGACCAGGGGATACGTTGGAGTTCAGTCTCCTTATTATTACTCCGTGAGTCGAATGTTTAAAACGTCGAATGATAAAAACGTCGAATGCTCAGAACATCGAACTGTCAATTCGTCGAATGCTCAAAACGTCGAATGCTAAAAACATCGAATCGTCAAAAGTTCGAAAAAATTCTTTGTTTTCAGTAGACATTAACTTAAAACAAAGAACTTTTTCGAACTTTTGACGATTCGATGTTTTTAGCATTCGACGTTTTTGTATCATTCGACGTTTTGAGCATTCGACGAATTGACAGTTCGATGTTCTGAGCATTCGACGTTTTGAACATTCGACTACTTTACCATTCTACTACTTGATAATTCGAACAGATGGCGTTTCGACTTTTTGAATATTCAACGTTTTGAGCATTCGACGTTTTGAACATTCGAAGTTTTGAACATTCGACGTTTGAACATTCGTCGTATAGACGATTCGATGTTTTTAACATTCGATTACTTGCACAGGAAAAATCTGCTGCTAATATTACTCGAAAGAGCACATAACTTAAATTGCTTAACGTTTCTCTTATATTTTTAGCATAGATTCATATACTTATTGTAAAAATACTTTCAATGCAATAAGCATAAGAGACAGTAGCTAATTTTGCACGAAATCTTTATTATAAATACAAAGAGAACGTGCTATAAAAGTATTAGATTCTTCTTATAGGAATCGTTCGAACTCCGACTGATTTTCAGGCGGACTTTATACAACACAATCTTACCTTTGTATACGCACATATAACTCACACACACATATATTTCTCTCTCTCTCTCTCTCTCTCTCTCTCTCTCTCTCTCTCTCTCTCTCTCTCTCTCTCTCTCTCTCTCTCTCTCTCTCTCTCTCTCTCTCTCTCTCTCTCTCTCTCTCTCTCTCTCTCTCTCTCTCTCTCTCTCTCTCTCTCTCTCTCTCTATATATATATATATATATATATATATATATATATTTGATATTTCTTTGTCCTGCAAAACATTATTATATATTATATGTAGTATTTAATACTTGTTGCTGTTATAAAAAGATAATATTTATTTAATAGTAAGTATATTATTTAAAAATTATTGCATCTTTATTCGTGTTTGAATGTTTAAGCAACATGTGAAAATTGTTAGGTTATGTTATTGCAAACGTCACCGCTTTGTACGCATTCCGTTCCTCGAAACCATCCAGAGAAATATATGTGTGTGTGAGTTATATGTGCGTATACGCAGGTAAGATTGTGTTGTATAAAGTCCGCCTGAAAATCAGTCGGAGTTCGAGCGATTCTTATAAAGGCCTTTCTCCAATAGGTTTTAAAAAGTGTGCGAATGACTGCGTCTGCGTCGGTTGCTATAGCAACACATGCTAAAATCAACGCAACGCAGTCATTCGCACACTTGTGGTAACCTATTTTAGCATGTGTTGCTATAGCAACCGACGCAGACACAGAGTTTTGGGAACCTATTGGAGAAAGGCCTTCAGAAGAATCTAATACTTTTATAGCACGTTCTCTTTATATTTATAATAAAGATTTCGTGCAAAATTAGCAGCTGCTTTTTGTGTATATTACATCGAACTCTCCATTACATTAAATAGATGATTTCGTATATAAATTATTATAACCTCAAGCTAAAATTCTATTCAGCAGTGACTAATAAAATTTGTAAAGAGTCTGCAAGCAATAATAGCAGCAGATTTCTCTCCGTGTGGCATTCGACTATTTGATCATTCGACGACTTGGCGATTAGGGGATACGCATGCGTCTCTGAAATTTGTAGGCCTGCACTGAAAAACTGTTAAGGCGGTTCCAGAATAGGTGCAAAAAGCAAGGTGGAAGTACAAGTGCAAGTGCGATTCCTATACATTTAGCATTGGTTCGCACTTGCACTTGTACTTCCACCTTGCCTTTTGCACCTATTCTGGAACCGCCTTTAATAGAGCTGTTCGCCCAATGCGGTGAACTGCTGCGTTAAAAAGAAATGCACAGCTCACTTTATTTTTGGGCGAGTTACTCTCCTTTTTGGGCGAGCAACTCTCCTTTTTGATAGAGCTGCTGACCTTTTTGTCAAGCAGTCGCTCGCCAATGCCATTGGTAGTCCAGTTTAGGAGAGCAACTTGCCTAATTTTGATAGAGCTGTGAGTTTAAAGTTAATAGCGAATTCGGTTATCTGCTCCCAGAGTGATCTTGCTCGGAGTAAGAGTACAGTTTACTCTGCTCTCAAAATGCTCTGCTCTACTCTGAGGTACTCTATGACGTCATAAACACTGACAGAGTTCAACTGTTTCGGAGCAGAGCAAAATCATGAGAAGCCATGCTCAGAGATAACTCTGATTAATAAATAAATATATCTTTCTAGGAATTTAAATTGTTAAAATATAGTATATTGAACTATATCATAAATTATTTTATTATTTATTATCAATTAATATAAAGTTTTAATAAATTAAGTATTACTATATATATGTACACTACCGTCGGGAATTATCGGTACGGCTGCACACGCACGGCCCAAAATCATACCAATCTTTAAATCACGATTTTTACATTCTCATCACATGAGAAAGTATTAGTTTTGGTCGAAAATTGACTTTTGCTAATTTTATGAAATCTTTACGTTTTGAGGTCCCCTAAATCCGAAAAACATGGTCCGGCGAGTCCGTCTGTCTGTGTGTCTGTCTGTCTGTCTGTCTGTCCGTCTGTCTGTATGTATGTCCGTCTGTAGACCAAAATGTTGTAGGCACAATAACTTTTGAAAATCTTATCTGATCGTTTTTAAATTTAACACACTTAAAGTTAGTGTAAAAATGAAGGTTAAGTTCGTTAACCAGCCATTTTCGTTGAAAATTACAAAAACTACGGTAGTTTCAAAATTTTGAAAATTCAATTTTTTTAAATTTCAGAATTTTTAACTTTATATTATTTTAGATTAGAAAAATACAAACAACTTTTCTCTACAACATTTTTTCATAGAAACTCAATTTTCGAAGTTATAGTCTCTTAAATGGTCAAAAAAAACTAAAAAAATCCTAAAATATCACTGAAAATCGAATTTTTTTAAAGGAATAAAAGTCAATCAATTGATTTTGACATATTCTCACCCTAAAATACTTGAAAAATATACTTGTACACAAAAAAGTCGTAATTTCCGGAAAAACCACTCTATATATATATTTTTTGTGCGCTTCTTTGACTAAAAATCGATATTCCGACTCAATTATCTCCGAATCTATTCTGAATGGAATCTTGCTACTAGAGACTTTTTTTCTCGTCTCATTCTCAGCTACAACTTTGCTGTAGACATCATTTTGCCAAACCCTATACTTTTCGAGTTATTTTGAAAAAAAGTAATTTTTATTACATTCTCATCACATGAGAAAGTATTAGTTTTGGTCGAAAATTGACTTTTGCTAATTTTATGAAATCTTTACGTTTTGAGGTCCCCTGAATCCGAAAAACATGGTCCGGCGAGTCCGTCTGTCTGTGTGTCTGTCTGTCTGTCTGTCCGTCTGTCTGTATGTATGTCCGTTTGTAGACCAAAATGTTGTAGGCACAATAACTTTTGAAAATCTTATCTGATCGTTTTTAAATTTAACACACTTAAAGTTAGTGTAAAAATGAAGGTTAAGTTCGTTAACCAGCCATTTTCGTTGAAAATTACAAAAACTACGGTAGTTTCAAAATTTTGAAAATTCAATTTTTTTAAATTTCAGAATTTTTAACTTTATATTATTTTAGATTAGAAAAATACAAACAACTTTTCTCTACCACATTTTTTCATAGAAACTCAATTTTCGAAGTTATAGTCTCTTAAATGGTCAAAAAAAACTAAAAAAATCCTAAAATATCACTGAAAATCGAATTTTTTTAAAGGAATAAAAGTCAATCAATTGATTTTGACATATTCTCACCCTAAAATACTTGAAAAATATACTTGTACACAAAAAAGTCGTAATTTCCGGAAAAACCACTCTATATATATATTTTTTGTGCGCTTCTTTGACTAAAAATCGATATTCCGACTCAATTATCTCCGAATCTATTCTGAATGGAATCTTGCTACTAGAGACTTTTTTTCTCGTCTCATCCTCAGCTACAACTTTGCTGTAGACATCATTTTGCCAAACCCTATACTTTTCGAGTTATTTTGAAAAAAAGTAATTTTTATTACATTCTCATCACATGAGAAAGTATTAGTTTTGGTCGAAAATTGACTTTTGCTAATTTTATGAAATCTTTACGTTTTGAGGTCCCCTGAATCCGAAAAACATGGTCCGGCGAGTCCGTCTGTCTGTGTGTCTGTCTGTCTGTCTGTCTGTCTGTCTGTCTGTCTGTCCGTCTGTCTGTATGTATGTCCGTCTGTAGACCAAAATGTTGTAGGCACAATAACTTTTAAAAATCTTATCTGATCGTTTTTAAATTTAACACACTTAAAGTTAGTGTAAAAATGAAGGTTAAGTTCGTTAACCAGCCATTTTCGTTGAAAATTACAAAAACTACGGTAGTTTCAAAATTTTGAAAATTCAATTTTTTTAAATTTCAGAATTTTTAACTTTATATTATTTTAGATTAGAAAAATACAAACAACTTTTCTCTACAACATTTTTTCATAGAAACTCAATTTTCGAAGTTATAGTCTCTTAAATGGTCAAAAAAAACTAAAAAAATCCTAAAATATCACTGAAAATCGAATTTTTTTTAAGGAATAAAAGTCAATCAATTGATTTTGACATATTCTCACCCTAAAATACTTGAAAAATATACTTGTACACAAAAAAGTCGTAATTTCCGGAAAAACCACTCTATATATATATTTTTTGTGCGCTTCTTTGACTAAAAATCGATATTCCGACTCAATTATCTCCAAATCTATTCTGAATGGAATCTTGCTACTAGAGACTTTTCTTCTCGTCTCATTCTCAGCTACAACTTTGCTGTAGACATCATTTTGCCAAACCCTATACTTTTCGAGTTATTTTGAAAAAAAGTAATTTTTATTACATTCTCATCACATGAGAAAGTATTAGTTTTGGTCGAAAATTGACTTTTGCTAATTTTATGAAATCTTTACGTTTTGAGGTCCCCTGAATCCAAAAAACATGGTCCGGCGAGTCCGTCTGTCTGTGTGTCTGTCTGTCTGTCTGTCTGTCTGTCTGTCCGTCTGTCTGTATGTATGTCCGTCTGTAGACCAAAATGTTGTAGGCACAATAACTTTTGAAAATCTTATCTGATCGTTTTTAAATTTAACACACTTAAAGTTAGTGTAAAAATGAAGGTTAAGTTCGTTAACCAGCCATTTTCGTTGAAAATTACAAAAACTACGGTAGTTTCAAAATTTTAAAAATTCAATTTTTTTAAATTTCAGAATTTTTAACTTTATATTATTTTAGATTAGAAAAATACAAACAACTTTTCTCCACAACATTTTTTCATAGAAACTTAATTTTCGAAGTTATAGTCTCTTAAATGGTCAAAAAAAACTAAAAAAATCCTAAAATATCACTGAAAATCGAATTTTTTTAAAGGAATAAAAGTCAATCAATTGATTTTGACATATTCTCACCCTAAAATACTTGAAAAATATACTTGTACACAAAAAAGTCGTAATTTCCGGAAAAACCACTCTATATATATATTTTTTGTGCGCTTCTTTGACTAAAAATCGATATTCCGACTCAATTATCTCCGAATCTATTCTGAATGGAATCTTGCTACTAGAGACTTTTTTTCTCGTCTCATTCTCAGCTACAACTTTGCTGTAGACATCATTTTGCCAAACCCTATACTTTTCGAGTTATTTTGAAAAAAAGTAATTTTTATTACATTCTCATCACATGAGAAAGTATTAGTTTTGGTCGAAAATTGACTTTTGCTAATTTTATGAAATCTTTACGTTTTGAGGTCCCCTGAATCCGAAAAACATGGTCCGGCGAGTCCGTCTGTCTGTGTGTCTGTCTGTCTGTCCGTCTGTCTGTATGTATGTCCGTCTGTAGACCAAAATGTTGTAGGCACAATAACTTTTGAAAATCTTATCTGATCGTTTTTAAATTTAACACACTTAAAGTTAGTGTAAAAATGAAGGTTAAGTTCGTTAACCAGCCATTTTCGTTGAAAATTACAAAAACTACGGTAGTTTCAAAATTTTGAAAATTCAATTTTTTTAAATTTCAGAATTTTTAACTTTATATTATTTTAGATTAGAAAAATACAAACAACTTTTCTCTACAACATTTTTTCATAGAAACTCAATTTTCGAAGTTATAGTCTCTTAAATGGTTAAAAAAAACTAAAAAAATCCTAAAATATCACTGAAAATCGAATTTTTTTAAAGGAATAAAAGTCAATCAATTGATTTTGACATATTCTCACCCTAAAATACTTGAAAAATATACTTGTACACAAAAAAGTCGTAATTTCCGGAAAAACCACTCTATATATATATTTTTTGTGCGCTTCTTTGACTAAAAATCGATATTCCGACTCAATTATCTCCGAATCTATTCTGAATGGAATCTTGCTACTAGAGACTTTTTTTCTCGTCTCATTCTCAGCTACAACTTTGCTGTAGACATCATTTTGCCAAACCCTATACTTTTCGAGTTATTTTGAAAAAAAGTAATTTTTATTACATTCTCATCACATGAGAAAGTATTAGTTTTGGTCGAAAATTGACTTTTGCTAATTTTATGAAATCTTTACGTTTTGAGGTCCCCTGAATCCGAAAAACATGGTCCGGCGAGTCCGTCTGTCTGTGTGTCTGTCTGTCTGTCCGTCTGTCTGTATGTATGTCCGTTTGTAGACCAAAATGTTGTAGGCACAATAACTTTTGAAAATCTTATCTGATCGTTTTTAAATTTAACACACTTAAAGTTAGTGTAAAAATGAAGGTTAAGTTCGTTAACCAGCCATTTTCGTTGAAAATTACAAAAACTACGGTAGTTTCAAAATTTTGAAAATTCAATTTTTTTAAATTTTAGAATTTTTAACTTTATATTATTTTAGATTAGAAAAATACAAACAACTTTTCTCTACAACATTTTTTCATAGAAACTCAATTTTCGAAGTTATAGTCTCTTAAATGGTCAAAAAAAACTAAAAAAAATCCTAAAATATCACTGAAAATCGAATTTTTTTTAAGGAATAAAAGTCAATCAATTGATTTTGACATATTCTCACCCTAAAATACTTGAAAAATATACTTGTACACAAAAAAGTCGTAATTTCCGGAAAAACCACTCTATATATATATTTTTTGTGCGCTTCTTTGACTAAAAATCGATATTCCGACTCAATTATCTCCGAATCTATTCTGAATGGAATCTTGCTACTAGAGACTTTTTTTCTCGTCTCATTCTCAGCTACAACTTTGCTGTAGTGATCATTTTGCCAAACCCTATACTTTTCGAGTTATTTTGAAAAAAAGTAATTTTTATTACATTCTCATCACATGAGAAAGTATTAGTTTTGGTCGAAAATTGACTTTTGCTAATTTTATGAAATCTTTACGTTTTGAGGTCCCCTGAATCCGAAAAACATGGTCCGGCGAGTCCGTCTGTCTGTGTGTCTGTCTGTCTGTCCGTCTGTCTGTATGTATGTCCGTCTGTAGACCAAAATGTTGTAGGCACAATAACTTTTGAAAATCTTATCTGATCGTTTTTAAATTTAACACACTTAAAGTTAGTGTAAAAATGAAGGTTAAGTTCGTTAACCAGCCATTTTCGTTGAAAATTACAAAAACTACGGTAGTTTCAAAATTTTGAAAATTCAATTTTTTTAAATTTTAGAATTTTTAACTTTATATTATTTTAGATTAGAAAAATACAAACAACTTTTCTCTACAACATTTTTTCATAGAAACTCAATTTTCGAAGTTATAGTCTCTTAAATGGTCAAAAAAAACTAAAAAAATCCTAAAATATCACTGAAAATCGAATTTTTTTTAAGGAATAAAAGTCAATCAATTGATTTTGACATATTCTCACCCTAAAATACTTGAAAAATATACTTGTACACAAAAAAGTCGTAATTTCCGGAAAAACCACTCTATATATATATTTTTTGTGCGCTTCTTTGACTAAAAAATCGATATTCCGACTCAATTATCTCCGAATCTATTCTGAATGGAATCTTGCTACTAGAGACTTTTTTTCTCGTCTCATTCTCAGCTACAACTTTGCTGTAGAGATCATTTTGCCAAACCCTATACTTTTCGAGTTATTTTGAAAAAAAGTAATTTTTATTACATTCTCATCACATGAGAAAGTATTAGTTTTGGTCGAAAATTGACTTTTGCTAATTTTATGAAATCTTTACGTTTTGAAGTCCCCTGAATCCGAAAAACATGGTCCGGCGAGTCCGTCTGTCTGTGTGTCTGTCTGTCTGTCCGTCTGTCTGTATGTATGTCCGTCTGTAGACCAAAATGTTGTAGGCACAATAACTTTTGAAAATCTTATCTGATCGTTTTTAAATTTAACACACTTAAAGTTAGTGTAAAAATGAAGGTTAAGTTCGTTAACCAGCCATTTTCGTTGAAAATTACAAAAACTACGGTAGTTTCAAAATTTTGAAAATTCAATTTTTTTAAATTTCAGAATTTTTAACTTTATATTATTTTAGATTAGAAAAATACAAACAACTTTTCTCTACAACATTTTTTCATAGAAACTCAATTTTCGAAGTTATAGTCTCTTAAATGGTCAAAAAAAACTAAAAAAATCCTAAAATATCACTGAAAATCGAATTTTTTTAAAGGAATAAAAGTCAATCAATTGATTTTGACATATTCTCACCCTAAAATACTTGAAAAATATACTTGTACACAAAAAAGTCGTTATTTCCGGAAAAACCACTCTATATATATATTTTTTGTGCGCTTCTTTGACTAAAAATCGATATTCCGACTCAATTATCTCCGAATCTATTCTGAATGGAATCTTGCTACTAGAGACTTTTTTTCTCGTCTCATTCTCAGCTACAACTTTGCTGTAGACATCATTTTGCCAAACCCTATACTTTTCGAGTTATTTTGAAAAAAAGTAATTTTTATTACATTCTCATCACATGAGAAAGTATTAGTTTTGGTCGAAAATTGACTTTTGCTAATTTTATGAAATCTTTACGTTTTGAGGTCCCCTGAATCCGAAAAACATGGTCCGGCGAGTCCGTCTGTCTGTGTGTCTGTCTGTCTGTCCGTCTGTCTGTATGTATGTCCGTCTGTAGACCAAAATGTTGTAGGCACAATAACTTTTGAAAATCTTATCTGATCGTTTTTAAATTTAACACACTTAAAGTTAGTGTAAAAATGAAGGTTAAGTTCGTTAACCAGCCATTTTCGTTGAAAATTACAAAAACTACGGTAGTTTCAAAATTTTGAAAATTCAATTTTTTTAAATTTTAGAATTTTTAACTTTATATTATTTTAGATTAGAAAAATACAAACAACTTTTCTCTACAACATTTTTTCATAGAAACTCAATTTTCGAAGTTATAGTCTCTTAAATGGTCAAAAAAAAACTAAAAAAATCCTAAAATATCACTGAAAATCGAATTTTTTTAAAGGAATAAAAGTCAATCAATTGATTTTGACATATTCTCACCCTAAAATACTTGAAAAATATACTTGTACACAAAAAAGTCGTAATTTCCGGAAAAACCACTCTATATATATATTTTTTGTGCGCTTCTTTGACTAAAAATCGATATTCCGACTCAATTATCTCCGAATCTATTCTGAATGGAATCTTGCTACTAGAGACTTTTTTTCTCGTCTCATTCTCAGCTACAACTTTGCTGTAGTGATCATTTTGCCAAACCCTATACTTTTCGAGTTATTTTGAAAAAAAGTAATTTTTATTACATTCTCATCACATGAGAAAGTATTAGTTTTGGTCGAAAATTGACTTTTGCTAATTTTATGAAATCTTTACGTTTTGAGGTCCCCTGAATCCGAAAAACATGGTCCGGCGAGTCCGTCTGTCTGTGTGTCTGTCTGTCTGTCCGTCTGTCTGTATGTATGTCCGTCTGTAGACCAAAATGTTGTAGGCACAATAACTTTTGAAAATCTTATCTGATCGTTTTTAAATTTAACACACTTAAAGTTAGTGTAAAAATGAAGGTTAAGTTCGTTAACCAGCCATTTTCGTTGAAAATTACAAAAACTACGGTAGTTTCAAAATTTTGAAAATTCAATTTTTTTAAATTTCAGAATTTTTAACTTTATATTATTTTAGATTAGAAAAATACAAACAACTTTTCTCTACAACATTTTTTCATAGAAACTCAATTTTCGAAGTTATAGTCTCTTAAATGGTCAAAAAAAACTAAAAAAATCCTAAAATATCACTGAAAATCGAATTTTTTTTAAGGAATAAAAGTCAATCAATTGATTTTGACATATTCTCACCCTAAAATACTTGAAAAATATACTTGTACACAAAAAAGTCGTAATTTCCGGAAAAAACCACTCTATATATATATTTTTTGTGCGCTTCTTTGACTAAAAATCGATATTCCGACTCAATTATCTCCGAATCTATTCTGAATGGAATCTTGCTACTAGAGACTTTTTTTCTCGTCTCATTCTCAGCTACAACTTTGCTGTAGAGATCATTTTGCCAAACCCTATACTTTTCGAGTTATTTTGAAAAAAAGTAATTTTTATTACATTCTCATCACATGAGAAAGTATTAGTTTTGGTCGAAAATTGACTTTTGCTAATTTTATGAAATCTTTACGTTTTGAAGTCCCCTGAATCCGAAAAACATGGTCCGGCGAGTCCGTCTGTCTGTGTGTCTGTCTGTCTGTCCGTCTGTCTGTATGTATGTCCGTCTGTAGACCAAAATGTTGTAGGCACAATAACTTTTGAAAATCTTATCTGATCGTTTTTAAATTTAACACACTTAAAGTTAGTGTAAAAATGAAGGTTAAGTTCGTTAACCAGCCATTTTCGTTGAAAATTACAAAAACTACGGTAGTTTCAAAATTTTGAAAATTCAATTTTTTTAAATTTCAGAATTTTTAACTTTATATTATTTTAGATTAGAAAAATACAAACAACTTTTCTCTACAACATTTTTTCATAGAAACTCAATTTTCGAAGTTATAGTCTCTTAAATGGTCAAAAAAAACTAAAAAAATCCTAAAATATCACTGAAAATCGAATTTTTTTTAAGGAATAAAAGTCAATCAATTGATTTTGACATATTCTCACCCTAAAATACTTGAAAAATATACTTGTACACAAAAAAGTCGTAATTTCCGGAAAAACCACTCTATATATATATTTTTTGTGCGCTTCTTTGACTAAAAATCGATATTCCGACTCAATTATCTCCGAATCTATTCTGAATGGAATCTTGCTACTAGAGACTTTTTTTCTCGTCTCATTCTCAGCTACAACTTTGCTGTAGAGATCATTTTGCCAAACCCTATACTTTTCGAGTTATTTTGAAAAAAAGTAATTTTTATTACATTCTCATCACATGAGAAAGTATTAGTTTTGGTCGAAAATTGACTTTTGCTAATTTTATGAAATCTTTACGTTTTGAAGTCCCCTGAATCCGAAAAACATGGTCCGGCGAGTCCGTCTGTCTGTGTGTCTGTCTGTCTGTCCGTCTGTCTGTATGTATGTCCGTCTGTAGACCAAAATGTTGTAGGCACAATAACTTTTGAAAATCTTATCTGATCGTTTTTAAATTTAACACACTTAAAGTTTAGTGTAAAAATGAAGGTTAAGTTCGTTAACCAGCCATTTTCGTTGAAAATTACAAAAACTACGGTAGTTTCAAAATTTTGAAAATTCAATTTTTTTAAATTTCAGAATTTTTAACTTTATATTATTTTAGATTAGAAAAATACAAACAACTTTTCTCTACAACATTTTTTCATAGAAACTCAATTTTCGAAGTTATAGTCTCTTAAATGGTCAAAAAAAACTAAAAAAATCCTAAAATATCACTGAAAATCGAATTTTTTTTAAGGAATAAAAGTCAATCAATTGATTTTGACATATTCTCACCCTAAAATACTTGAAAAATATACTTGTACACAAAAAAGTCGTAATTTCCGGAAAAACCACTCTATATATATATTTTTTGTGCGCTTCTTTGACTAAAAATCGATATTCCGACTCAATTATCTCCGAATCTATTCTGAATGGAATCTTGCTACTAGAGACTTTTTTTCTCGTCTCATTCTCAGCTACAACTTTGCTGTAGAGATCATTTTGCCAAACCCTATACTTTTCGAGTTATTTTGAAAAAAAGTAATTTTTATTACATTCTCATCACATGAGAAAGTATTAGTTTTGGTCGAAAATTGACTTTTGCTAATTTTATGAAATCTTTACGTTTTGAAGTCCCCTGAATCCGAAAAACATGGTCCGGCGAGTCCGTCTGTCTGTGTGTCTGTCTGTCTGTCCGTCTGTCTGTATGTATGTCCGTCTGTAGACCAAAATGTTGTAGGCACAATAACTTTTGAAAATCTTATCTGATCGTTTTTAAATTTAACACACTTAAAGTTAGTGTAAAAATGAAGGTTAAGTTCGTTAACCAGCCATTTTCGTTGAAAATTACAAAAACTACGGTAGTTTCAAAATTTTGAAAATTCAATTTTTTTAAATTTCAGAATTTTTAACTTTATATTATTTTAGATTAGAAAAATACAAACAACTTTTCTCTACAACATTTTTAAAAAAATTTTTTTTTTTTTTTTTTTAAGTTTTTGGGCCTGACCAGTTCTACTGTTTCAAAAAAAATTATTGTTTTTTAAAATTTTTAAACTTTTATAAATATCTGTAGTTTAGAATAAATAAAATAAAACTTTTAACTGATTTAAAATTATTTTTTTTGCTTTATTTTAGAATACTACATCTTTTTAAAATAACACAGGCACACAAAAAAATAAAAAAGTCAAAACCCAGAGGTCACACCCTCCTATCCCCATGTTTTTGGGGTCGCTGAAACCGAATATGACCATAAAAATTTTTTTTCATCGGCCATTTTCCCGCTACCACCCCCTTACACCTGCTTCCGGGGGTTGGAATTTCAGTTTAAAAAAAGTGGAGTAGGGTGTCTATTCCTACGTTTTTTGGGTCGCTAAAACCAAAAAAGACTACCAAAAATAAATTATTCCCTCCCTTAACCCCCTACAACCCCCTTAACACCCGTAGGGTGGGGGGTCGAAATTCGAATTTTCACGAAAAGTCGATTACGGTCTCTAAACCTACGTTTTTTGGGTCGCTGAAACTAAAAAAGACTACCAAAATCAAATCCTTTCCACCCTCGACCCCCTACAACCTCCTGCAATAATTTTTTCAAATAAAACGAACCGATTTTTGGGAAATTGAAAATTAAATATTAATTATCAAAAATTATTGCAGGGGGTTGTAGAGGGTCAAGGGTGTAAAGGATTTGATTTTGGTAGTCTTTTTTGGTTTCAGCGACCCAAAAAACGTAGGTTTAGACACCGTAATCGACTTTTCGTGAAAATTCGAATTTCGACCCTCCACCTTTAAGGTGTTAAGGGGGTTGCACGGGGTTAAGGGAGGGAAGAATTTGTTTTTGGTTGTCTTTTTTGGTTGTAGCGACCCAAAAAACATAGGAATAGACACCCTACTCCACTTTTTTTTAAACTGAAATTCCAACCCCCGGGAGCAGGTGTAAGGGGGTGGTAGCGGGAAAATGGCCGATGAAAAAAATGTTTAATGGGCATATTCGGTTTCAGCGACCCCAAAAACATGGGGATAGGGGGGTGTGACCTCTGGGTTTTGACTTTTTTATTTTTTTGTGTGCCTGTGTAATTAATAACTTAAAATGCGTTTACAATAAATTAATTAAACTTACACTGATTACACAAAGTAGTTCACTCTTTCAATTGAAAATATTTTTATGATTGTAAATTTAAAAATTTCATATTTTTAATAATAATTTTATAAACAATTTGAATTATTTATATGTTCTACCCCTCGAATTGCATTGAATTTCATAGGAAGTCTACTTAGTAGTTATTATTATTTTATTATTTTTCTTATGCAAAACCAGCTAAAAACTAGGGTTATTTTTAAATTTTGCTAATAATTAAGTTGTTCATAAAAACATGAAGATATTTTATGATTTGATCAATTTGAGCAGCAGTTTAAACAAATAATTGTTGTTTACAAATGAAGGGCTGGCTGCAATAACGGGACGAGAGCATGGTTGAAAGCGATAATACTAGTCAAGTAGCAGTGAGCGGCTTATTTATTACATTCTCATCACATGAGAAAGTATTAGTTTTGGTCGAAAATTTACTTTCTCTAATTTCATGAAATCTTGACGTTTTGTGGTCCCCTGAGTCCAAAAAACATGATCTAGAAAAAGTGTCTGTCTGTATGTCTCGCTTCGTGTCTGTCTGTAGACACAATGGTGTCCCTACGATAACTCTTGAAAAACTTATTGCATCAACTTGCAACTTTGCATGCACAAAGTTAGTGTTAAAATACAGATCGAGTTCGTTAGCCAGCCATTTTCGTCGAAAACTACACAAACTACAGTACTTTTAAAATTTTAAAATTTCAATTTTTTTTTTAAATTTCAATTTTTTTTTACTTTATATTACTTTAGATTAGAAAAATAAAAACAATTTTCCTCTATAACATTTTCTCATAGAAATTTAATTTTTTTTTAAGTTTTTGGGTCAGGCTACCTCAACTGGGTTAAAATTTTTTTATTGATTTTATAAAATGTTATAACTAAAATATATTCATATAAGTTTTAACATTTTAGAAAATCAATGAAATTTTTTTTACACAGTTGGGCTGTTCTGACCTTTTTTTAACATTTCAATTTTTGATCCTATCTTGTTGGAAATGGTTTTTTACATTCTCATCACATGAGAAGGTATTAGATTTGGTTAAAAATTGACTTTTTATACCTCAGGCACAAAATAGGCGCTTTTAGATAGCATCCAACAGGAACTAAAAGCCATTCATTTGTCCACTTGAATGAAAATGGCGACCTTTTTTTCCCATGGGCAAAAAAAACAGCTAGTACCATGCGTTACTTTTGCTCATGGCAAAAAAGGCCGCCATTTTCATACAAGTCGAACAAGGTT